>JAECWU010000803.1:5669179-7086474 GCA_018150985.1 Chymomyza costata | reverse complement strand
CCCTGAAGAGATCTGGATTCTAGAACCAACGAACTTTTTTATAGTTTTTTTTTAGTATTTTTCTTATATTGTAGTATATTTGTGTATTTATCTTCAAGTTTTTATATAAAAATCGTCATTATAAGATCTTAGAGTAAGATCTACCGTACACAAGAACTTTATTGGATGCATTTTTGGCACTCGTCAAACTTGGTACAGCAGTTCCTAAGAATATATCGAATCTCTTGACTTTTATCGATAGTTTTGAGCAGCCAGTATTTTTTTTTTTTTGCTTTAGGGCTACTATACAAAATTTGCATCTTGATTGGTATTCATCTGACACTTTTATAAAGATTTTGGACATTTCTTATAACTCTTTAACCGATAATAATCAAACTATCCCTTCACACAAAAATCCCGCTACGCCCCTGACTTTTGCCATGGGTTAGTTGTCTGCTCCAGTATTCATGCAGTTGCTTCATGAACTGCATATTCTTTTTGCCCCTTTTTGAGAAAATTACTTGCATGCTGCACAGCAATTAGCCAAGTTTGAACGTTGCACCCGGCCCTGTGCTTGCCCCAATTTGCGACCACAGTTTTTACGCCTTTTTACCCCAATAACAATTGAAGTTTGAAAACAAAAATAAACTCAAAACAATTATATAAACAAGCAACAGTTAAAACAAATTAATGGCTACGACTGAGCGCATTTTACGGCCAAAAAGCTATCCAAAAATATTGGGCAATATTGAAATTGCAGTCGAGAAATTGAAATCTGAACATTGTTTGTCAAAAAAAAAAAAAACGAAAGGAATTTTATGAAAACTGTTCCGCATTTCACTTTTTTTTTAACGAAAATAATTTATAAAAAAAAATTTGAGCAAAGCAAAAGGCTCTAACTGGTTGAGCAACGAGAAAGTTCCTCAAACCACACTGAATATATTGATAGGTAAAAAGAATATGTTTATAATACAATTTTTAAAAGGGTGTTTTTTTAACAGCGTCCGGATTTCCGAAAGGGATATCTCTGAAACCAGTTGTTACTTTTGACAAATTTAGATTTCATTTTATTCAGTATGGGACTAACAATTCATCATGGAAAGATTTACACCACAACAACGGCTTCAAATCTTCGAGATTTACAATCAAAATCAGTGTTCTGTTGTAAAAACTTATAGAGCTCTTCGTACAATTTATGGACCGAATAACTGTCCATAAGAACGTGCTATTCGTCATGTTCTGGATCATGTACGAACTCATTTGACATTCCACGATGTCTGACCACCAATTAGCATGAGAGCAGCACGGTCCGAAGAAAATATCGCTGTTGTAGAGGCCAGTGTAGAGGAAAATCCAAATTTATCGATTCGCAACGTGTTAACGTCAATTGTGATCGATGCAGAGCGATGATCAATGAATATTTGTTTCTTAATTTACGTGACATCGATGTCGCAGAGTTCTGGTTTCAACACGATGGCGCTACGTGCCATACGGCGACCGCAACCATTGATTTACTGAAAACTCAGTTCGGTGAGAAAGTTATTTCAAGAAATGCGAGTAGCCGCCGCGGTCGTGTGATTTGACCCCTTTAGATTATTTTCTTTGCGGACACGTCAAGTCGTTGGTTTATGTAGACTAGCCAGCAATAATGACGACTTGGAAACCCACATTAAACGTTTCATTGCTGAAATACGGCCCCAAATGCTCGAAAGTGTGGGTCATTGAGTGAACCATCGTAAAAAAGTTTGATTTTTATAAACGAAAAAACAATTTTTTTAATTATGTTACGTTTTAAGGGGTCTACGCATTTGGGATTTTTTTTTTTTTATGAAGTTTTGTCATTCCGCGCGAAATATTTCGAACTGCGTATAGGCCCTTAGGCTGAAAGAGAATTCTTTTACGAACATTTCGATTCTAAGATCTTTAATATCGGCTAAGAATTGTAGAAGTTATAGAACCACCAATTTGGTTCACGAGATATTGATGAATAACTGAAATCAGTGCCCAAAAGCATATTTTTCGAAAATATCTCGAAAACGGTGCTTAAGAAAAAAAAAAGGTTGCCATTTTCGTGTTTCTCGACCTTAAATAACCCTAAAAAACACTTTTTTACGAAGGTTCATTTTTCGTGTAAACTAGTGTAATTGGACCCACAAGATGCGCTTCGTAACTCGTAGTCGTAGTGTTCAAATGCCACAGATATTTTTCAAATATTAAATGATACGAAATTGTCTATCTAATAAAACCATAATTGGAGTCATTACATTAATTTTTCTATGTTAAGTTTGAAATCCGGACGCGCTTAAAAAAACACCCTATATGTTTGTAATATATGTTTTTTTTCTTCTAATAAAAGCACTTTTTTTGTTTTTAAATTATCTGCAAAGATCATGAAGATAAAATTTCGTAAAATTTACATATTTTTAAAAATGATTTTCGACAAAAATTCTCAAATTTTAATAATATTTTTTTGTTGTTTTTAGTGTTTTTTTTAATTTTATTTATTGAATATTTAGGCAGACCTTTCTTCGACTAGACATATGTAGTATGCTTTTAACTTTAAATTACTCATGACTAGCATAGCAAAAGTTTTAGAAACATTTTTTTTTGTTATTAAAAATAGATGGTAGCAGATGTAAGGATCATTAAAAAAATGTTTCATTCATCACTTTTTCGCAAAAAAAAAACAAATTTTCATATTTTTAAGGAATTTTTTCGTCAACAAATTTTAAAACTTTTTTTTTTCATATTTTTAGTATTTTTTTTAAATTTTATTTATTTCAATAGTATCAGAGACTATGGAGCTATGAGCTATAGATCTAAAATTTTACCAAAAAAAGCGCATAATAGTGACGCAGATGAAGATTATGTCGATTTATGTCGATATCTGATCCCCAGTCTCCATAAAAGAATTTCGCGGCTTACTCCTTTTCATGTGATTTTTTTCCGATATTTTATGCGTTACTCTGTTAACCAGTGCGGAGACGAATCCACCAAACCATAGATCATGTATCTATGATTCTTTTACGAACATTTCGAGTTTAAGATCTTTAAAATCGGGTAAGAATTGTAGATGTTATGGAACAATGAACGACAGTTCCAATCTTCACTCAATCACATTTTTGTATGAAAAAAAATTTTTCACTCAAAGTTTTTCATTTGCGTTGAGTTACGTCTTCACGAATTTGTATGCAGCTTTAGTCGTGATTTTTCGTTCATGTTTCCATAACATCTACAATTCTTACTCGATTTTAAAGATCTTAGACTCGAAATATTCGTAAAAGAATTTTCTTTCAGCCTAGAGCCTAACATAATTTTTTTATTTTTTTTTCGTTAATAAAAATCAAACCGAAAATTTATAATTTTGAAAAATTGTAAGAAATTACATTTTTTTTCGACTTTGGTTGCTTGTAACTTCTATAATTTTTACTTAATGTGTACATAATTATATATCACTGTAAAGAACACATCAATACCTTTCGATCTAATTATCTTTTATGTCGATACAAATATTTGCTTACGAGATATTGAATAACAGAAATAAGTGCCCAAACGCATGTTTTTCGAAAATGTCTCGAAAACGGTGCTTAAGAAAAAAAAAAGGTTGCCATTTTCGTGTTTCTCGACTCCAAATTACCCTAAAAAACACTTTTTTACGAAGGTTCATTTTTCGTGTAAACATAACACTAAGCAATCGGAATTTTGTTAAACGAAAACTTTGGCCGGAACATAATATTTATTCCTTATTTTATCTCAATATAAATTTCGATATATCGATACATCGAGTTTTCCAGTTAAAAGCAACGAAAACGTCGATGATTTTCCAGCATGGTATTGTTTAACAAAATTAAAGAAAATCCGATATTTTTTGTTTCTCAAAACCCATATTTTGCATTAAAAACGTGCGATTAACTAAATCATTATGCAAACTCTGGTGTTCCTATTAATTTATGCGAACTGCATTATCCTTATCGTACGCGAATTGAATTCACTAGCTTATACCCAAACATATATCACAATGCCTTGGTAATACAAAATAAAAATTTGTATAAAATAAAACAAAGTGCCAAAAAAAATGTAACCCATTTTAAACGAATTTTTTCGAATCTATTTAAAATCCATATTCCAATTCCGTATAACTTCTTTTAAATAATTTTAAACGCAAGAATCTTAATCAGTTTAAAAATTTTCAAAGCTATTCGTATTCAATTAAATATTGTAATAAAATAAATAAAAACTTTAGTCACAATTGTCTTAAGCATTTGCGAATTTAGTTAGAAAAAAGTAAATTAAACTCATAAAATCTTGGAAAAATCTTCAAAACAAGCGAGTAAAATTCTTTTAATTAAATATATTAAATTTTGTTGCAAATGAAATCTAGAACAAGCCTGAATACACTCTTTAAGGTTTCATCGAACTTGCCAAGTTAATAATAAACACTCAAAAAGTATTTAAGAGTGACACAACTAGCTGGAGTTAGAGTGAGACAGCTAGTTATATGTAAAACTCAAAATTACACTGTAAACAAATATGACAACAAAGTTAAAGTAAAATGCACTTAAGACTAACAAAAAAAAAAGGATATCCATAGCGGATTGGTAAAGTTTTTTGCTCCTTGAGAACATAAAAAAAAATGTAAACTAGTTTTCTATGCGCTTTTAAAACGATAAAAACACTAACAACAACAACAACTACAATTATGTGGACAGCTACAGCAACAACAACAACAAAAAATTGTAGTTTTTTATTAGAGTTTTCTATTGAATTCGAAAATAGTTGGAACTCTTGGCCAAATGGTATGAAAAAAAAAAATATATCGAATAAAGGCAACAAACTGGTGCACACTGAGCCACAGTGTGAAATAGAAAACACATAAAATTTAATGCAGGGGCTTAAGGGGTTGCAACGGGGATTACGAGGGATGGCCAAGTGCTCCATGCTGGCGTCACCGCAGTGACTAACACTGCAGCTGGAATGCACAACAAGTGCTTGGCACAGCTACGCCTGCCATACGCCCAGGTAGGCGTTGAAAGGTGGTCTGCGTTGGGGTTTGGGACAGAGACTGGGTAGCTCTCTTGGTTTAAGTTCATAAAAATTCACTCAGGCGCGGTTTTAATGGGCGCGTTAAATGTTTACGCGGTTGGATTTTTTAACGATCGTTGACAGTTCATTTTGGATTTAGCTACCTAGCAGGGCTTAGTTAAATGGTCGGTGAATGTCTGGGATAAGCATAAAGCTCAACAAATGAAGTCATTTCAGCGAAACAGATGTAATAAATAACAATTCCCACATGGTCATAAAATAAGGGCTTGCAATAGGGAACTGAAGTTATGCATTAAGCTTAATTCATTTCCTGGAGCCCAGGGCTCTGTTTTAAGTAAATTGCATGATATGCCAATACGCTTTATAAAGTAAGTGTTAAGGGAGTGACGTAGTAAGGAAAGTACTTAAGCTCTGGTTAAGACAGAGGAGTTGATTTTTTTGCTACAAACTAGTATTTAAAACAGAAGTTCGCATATACCTGTAACTCTTAAAATTAAGAAGAAGAGACACATCTTATTGTAAAACCAAAGCTTTCCAGTACCAAACCAGGCTAGATTAGTTTCATAGCCAAGCAGGCAGGTTTCTCCAGGAGAAACCATACTCCAGGAGAACCGTCCTCTTCGCTTTTTTTTTTCAGCCAAAACATCTTACTTCGTTTCTTGCGGTATCATCGACCTGTTTCTTTGTCCCCTCAGAAGTAAGTACTAACCTGACACCATCTTTCTTCGTCGGGCTCCAGTCTTGAATCTGAAAAAGAGGACAAAAGAATTGTTTGATCTTCTTCATACACCGATAACTGGTTAGGAGTTAGGAGCTTTCTCCAGGGGAAACGTATTCGACCATACTCTTTGTTTTCTTAATTGGCCATAACAACATCTTAATTCATCCCTTGCGGTATCAGTTATAACCGACATTTTCCTTTGTCCCCTCTGAGGTAGGTTCTAACCTGACACCATCTTTCGTCGCCACGCACCAGTCTTAATACTGAAAAAGAGGATGAATGAATTGTTTAATCTTCTTCATACACCGATATTTTCCAGTCGAGCGAGCAGCTTTCTCCAGGGGAAACGTGTTCGACCATACTCTTCGCTTTCTTAATTCGCCATAACAACATAGGCGACATTTTTCTTTGTCCTCTTTAAGGTAGGTTCCATCCTGACAAGAGCTTTCTTCGATAGGCACCAGTTTTAAATTCCGAAAAAGGGGTCAAATGAATTACTCATTCTTCTCCTAGTCGAGCAGTCAGGTTTTTGCAGGGGAAACGTATTCGACCATCCTCTTCGCTTCCTTGCCTAAAACCACATCTTACTTCGTCCCATTGTGATATCACCATTACCTGTTTCTTTGTCACCTCAAAGTTAGGTTATAGCCTGACACCATCTTTCTTCGACAGGTATCTGCATTAATTTCCGAAAAAAAAAGTCGAATGAATTGCTCAAGCTTTTTCATACACCGATATCTCCTACCAAGCAAATAGGTTTCTCCAGAGGAAACCATCGACCACCCTCTTTACTTTCTTGATTGGCCATACCTACATACATCTTACTTTGTCCCTTGCGGTATCACCGAAAAGCGACCTTTTTCCTTTGTACCCTCAAGTGTAGGTTCTAACCTGACATCAGAAACTCTAATTGATATAATCAATGATTGGAAGTATTACGAAATTCATAAACTATTGTTGGAAGCCCATTTGATGAGACCCATAAGACGAGTTTTTCTTTACACGTACCTGTCTAGCGACCCCAAGTCCGAAATTAAAAATTGTATCTTCCTAGAATTTTTTCCTCGATTCACTCACATTCAGACAAAGCAGTGCAATGTGGCCGATCATACGTATCTTTTGTTCAAATAACCATTAATAATAATAGGTAATTACTTCAAAGAGTGAAGATCCCCAATGCTCAGCTTAGCCCCAACAAAAAGCATTAAGCATTACACGTCTTAATCAAATAAAAACCACAACTGTCCGACATTATATAACTAGAGTTAATACCATAATTGGTATTATATAAGTCAAGAGCCAACAACAAGCGCTTATATGGCCAGAAACGAGTAGACAAATGCAAAAGCTAATAAGTTTATTGACCATAAAAGACATGCAACGCCGCAAGTTCAACTTGTCTGTGACTATTGCAGCGTGAAAGTCAGTCCCCATGCATCCATAGCATTAAACATGAACCAACACACAATGAGGAGTGACCGGTCGAACTGCACCCAATCCATATGAGCAAGTGGCGGGACGCGCTCAATGAAGCTTAGCTGAGAATCGAACGGCTTCCGTCCAAATGTGGCATACACAAAGCGGACTTGTTTATCCAGCCGAAAGTGAAAGTGCCAAGTGGCATGTGTCGGCGTGTGGCAAGGCAGATGAACAACATTTTCGCTAATTTATGGCCAGCTATTTAAAATAAAAAACGCCTAAAATTGTGATAATATAATCCAAAACGGCTAATAAATCAACTTTTACTCTTGTGTCTTTCAGTTGCTGCTGCTGACCTTGGCTTGCTGTGCAGCTCTGGAAACCTGGCAAAACTTACCGGCCTTGGAAACATTTGCAAACTATGAGGTAAGTACTAGAAGCGCTTAGTCTCACAATAAATTTCTTAAGCCCGTTTTATCATGCTATTCCATAGGACATGCAGCGTTACTATGATCAGCGCAACTTGCGCAGTCTGCGTTATCTGGATAATCCTACAGATGATAGCTATGTAACAGCCTTCAACAAACACAATGAACAGCTTGCCAATTCTGCACATATTCGACCCAAACGTGAGGAACGTAAATTGCCCACTGAGCCACGTCTTTTGCGCTTTGAGCTATCCGATGCAGTGGAGCCAAGCGCCGAGGTAAAGCAACTTGTGCAGCAGCACCAAAGTCGCTCTTTAAAGGATAAACCCACTAGAAGCACCACTGTCCAGCCCACCACAACCGCCAGCAGCAGCACTACCGCAGCTAGCAAACTTTCGCGCAAACCCAGACGCCAGCGTAGAGCAGCTGTCAATCGTCAGCCCGCGAATTTCAAGGTACAAATGATTCCATTCGAGGAGAGCGATGCTCGCGAGCCTGATGCGGCTACTGCACATATCATCAAACGTGCACGTGCCTTGGATCTGCAACAGTCACAGCAGCGTGTAGTGCGCAAAGCCGAGGAAGAAGAACTGCTGACGCCAAGACTGGCGCCAAAGGCAATAACCCGCTCCGCGCCAACACAGCGTCCATTTAAGCTGCGTGTACGCAAGACAAAACGCGTCAAGCGTGCTGCACCGCCAGAGATGCTCAAGTTTGAATTGGAGGATGCTAAGGAACCACCACCAGCTCTGCAGCGCTCAGCTAAGCAACTGCAACCCACCTTGCTGACTATGGAAACAAATCTGCACACCGCAAATCAAAATCAGACACAGCTGCCATCTAGTACACCAACCATGCTAACAAAGCGCATCGATGACAATCTGGTGCAAGACGGCGAATCCACAGCAGAATCCAAACGTTTGTACATCTACAAAGAAGCACCTCCCATGCATACCAAATCAAAGAAATCCATCAGTGCATTACCACACGAGGTGCAAAAAGTCATTACACAGCTTATGAAGGAGGGACATGGCGGCAAAGCCTATGTAAAGTATGTGCCTGTGCAGAAGTTTGACTACGAGCACTATAAGGCCAAGCAACTTTCCTATAACCATAAGCCCCTAACTTATGTCAAATATTTGCCGCCCATCAAGGCTGCGGAGGCTGTACACGTACAGATACAGCCAGTACCTGTGGTGGAGCAGTTGCGCTATGTGTACAAGCCCAGCTATGCCAAGCTGTACAGCGTGGCGCCCACTATGGCACAACCCATTGTGGTGCAGGACACACCAGCGCCAACTGAGCAGGTGCATCACACCTATACCGCTGAATTAGCTGCGCCGCCGCTGCCAACGCCCACTGCTGATGTCATTACACCACAGTTTCGTGCCTCTAAGCCGGATCCGTTGCATGCACAGCCCGAACCCACAATTTCCTATGTACGCTCCAGCTATGGCGCCGCCCACATTAAGCCCATCGAGCACTACAAGTATGAGCTGCATGCAGCAACAGTGGCGGAGCCGCAAAACTCGCCACTTATCAAAATTGAATACCTTGCGCCCGCCGACAGCGTCAAAGAACACTACAAAGAGCTGCCAGAGTTTCGGGAATTATCCACGCTTATAGGCAAATCACCGGATGATCAGATACACGGCCTTACCTATTTGCTGGCCAAGGAGATGCAAGCGAAACTGCAGCGTCAGAGCAAGCAACTGGCCGTGTCCGAAAAGGAACGTCCACAGGACAATACGGCACCCATACTATTTCATCCCGGAGCACCACAACCGCAGTTACCAACGCCTAACATTAAGTCTATTGCAGAGCATGGCTCGTTGGGTGTGCAGGGCCGGCTTATTGGCATGGCCAAGACCAAACAATACGTGCCAATTATTGAGCCGGGCAACAACGATGTAAAGGAGATGCCCACAGTGGCTGCACCTAAGGAGCAGCCCACACCTAGCTCGTTTATGAACTTTTCGCCTGGGCATGGACTTTCGCATGGCTATGAGGGTGTTAGCGATGAAAAGCCGCTCACCACAGTGGAGCATGTTATACATCATCCAACACTGACGCATCACGGTCTACTGGGCACGACCTTGCCGGCTGAACTGGAGGGCGACAAGATAAGCAATGGCTTGCATTATAGCGACAGTAAACACAACAAGGCGGTGAGTAGCACAAACTCTAAGGCATGCCAAGGGATTAGAATATACCAATTGATTGTATAAAGTTCTGCATTAAATTAAAGCATAGCAAAGCTGGGCTTGGGCGGGCTCTGGTGGCCCACAAAGGCCTAACGCCCAAAATGGTGCACCATTGATTGGCATAGGCAAAAACACAATC
Source organism: Chymomyza costata (assembly GCA_018150985.1). Classification (NCBI taxonomy): domain Eukaryota; kingdom Metazoa; phylum Arthropoda; class Insecta; order Diptera; family Drosophilidae; genus Chymomyza; species Chymomyza costata. Next base: position 7,076,541 of record JAECWU010000803.1, on the reverse strand, counting down.
AACATAAATAAGTCGAGTCAACCGCACCAGCAATTCCCCAGTTACGTTACTGTCGCAGACACAACAATAGCCGTCCCACATTGGGCGCCATAACTCCAACTAGCATCAACTGGCTGCGTCTTCCCGTGCTGTGCTGTCTGTGTGCATTTCAGTTTGATTGCCGATCCATGTCTCGCCGGTAATGCACTTAATCGAATAATTTTCAAGTTCGACAAGCATTTTCAATGTCGTTAGCGTAGCCTCGCAGCCCACACCCCTGGCAAACCTGGTCGCACTACAAAGCAATGCAAACGATTCCATTTCATTACTATGCGCCTGCAAGTAGACGACTACTTCATACTACAGCTTATATTTTCGGCACTGTCTGGCGCCTTTTATTCCACCTGGCAAGCATATAGATACTTTTCGTTAACCTCAAACACTTGAAACGTTTTTTAACAATTTTAAAGCAAACACCCGCCATACAACGCAAAAATACCTGCCACGCCCATGCGCCCTTACGCCTTGCAGTTGATTGCATTTGAAAGCGGCAACATGCGTGGCTTTCCTTTTTCCTGTCTTTATTTTTATGCTCTTTTTGTTGGCTTTGTCGTAGAGTCAACTCCGTCTGCCAAGCGGAATTAAAATTTTTCTTTCAGGACAGCAAAACTTTCGCTCTGCACTGAGGGAATGCGTCTGAGGGAATGACGTCGACTTGCATTTAATTTATATGCTTTTTATGGCAAGACGGCAACGACGAGAACGACAACAGCAACGTTTTGTGTGTGCAGCCAAGCAAACAGCTATAGAAATGTATGTATCTTTAAGATACAGAACCTTTTTTTCGGCAAAAGTACGGGGCAGCAGACAACAGCCCGCAACAAAAACCTTAGTACATGAGCATAAATAGCAAAGTCGAAGTAGTTAAAACATGATTTTAAAAAGATCGTTTCGTAAATACACTTTCAAAGTTGAGACTTTTTAAGAATGTATTCGTTAGAAACATATTTCAAACTCGCAGAAATGCTACACTAAGGCGAACTCAATGTTCCTAATAAACTTCGAAGGGCTAGCATAAACATTTCTAACTAGATGATTCCGCTGACAGTGTCAAAATTTGCCATTCACTGGGAACCACAAAACAAATGAGATTTTAAACAGCAGATATGGCGGACGTGTCGTCACGGTGATACACAGAAAGCTTTTTATCTCGTTGGTTGATCGCTCTTTTTAATGCAAATATGGTTATATTAGGCCTTGTTTCCTCTGAGCTAACATAAGCATTCCCGTCCAGTTTATCGTTTGCCATTCACTTAGGGCCAGATACTATTTTAGGTATAAAAAAAAAAACGGCTGCCGTGACGTCACGATGGCACACAACAACCTTGTTATCTGTGTATGCCTTTTGTTCCTGTGACATGGGTGTAAAAATAAGCCTGCCTAGAAGATGAGAGAATGAATTAATTTTTAATGACTGCCAAGTGCTCTTGTGAATCGCCACTAACGCTGGAGATCAGGTACTGCCGCGTTCCGCCTCAAGAGAAACTCGTGGTCTTTGTGGGCAACGATGTAACCTCTAATTCCGGTGGCATCAATCCACGTACAACCTCTCGGGACATGCATGAGTATCAAGGCTACTTGGCGGGCGCTGCCTCACTCTTGCAACCCATCAATATAATCTATCTCTGTTTAAAAATATGGCCTCGAGCATGTCCTGCGATTTGATTTCTTTCAGGAATCACCAAAATCTGGTAGTAAGCGATTAGGACAAGGCTTGCGTGATGTTGCTGGCCGATCCATTGCTCCCTGCGTAAGCCACGCTTACCCGTCCATCTTGTCACCTTGGGCATGGGCGTTAAGAAAGCTTTTAAAGGCGGTGCCAACGTCAACTTTTCAAATTCCGATTACGTTTGGAGACAATTCAGTAGACTGAACACCCGTCGATATACGACGTACGGGTATGCTAACCAAAAACGGACTGATGCCTTAGTTGACAAAAAACTATATGACGGGAACGCCCATTCGGGGAACGTTCTCCTTCAGCTGGCATTTGCTTAAAGGACGCATGTTGCAAGCTCCAACAATAATTCGTATTTGACGCAAATATGTATAGTGTATTAGGATGAAAAAAGACTTGTCGCCTTTCATGTATAATACTAAAGGTCTTATTCTTGGGTGGCTATTGATGCGGCATGTCAGCAGCGTAGTAAAGTCTTTTAGCAACGAGGGCAGGCTGACAAGTATGCACAATATTTTTCGAAAAAAAAAACATTTTATCTGTCAACATAATCTCCTCTTAAATGTAATCAATTTCTGAACAACATGGGCATCTGTTGCCAGATGGTCACATTTTATACAGAAACAAAAAAAAATACAAGTTTTATTCAAGAGTCAGAAGAAGCGGCCTCTTTTGGATGCCTTGGCCTGCAGGTTCCTTCTTATCGTTCTCTTACCCTGTAGTTACCGTACCTTGTTCAAGCTAGTCGGAATGAATCTTGCCCGGGAAATTAAAAATATCTGTTACCATCAACTTTTCCCTACTTCGGTGTAGATACTAAAACAGAGATCCATACTGCTACTGATGTTTGGTGAGCTATGAAGACTCTAAGTTTCATCCACATTCTCTGGTACTTACTTTTGGAAACCGCGAAATTGTTTTTCTATCAACTTCTATCAATATTAGATAGGGTGCTAAATGTGGCTGAAACGTTAACGAGTATTCTGCTAGTAAAAATAAACGAAATAATTGCTGTTGTGACTACCAATTACTTTTCGATACGCCCTCGTTTATGAAAAAAAAAAACAAACTAAAGGAACTGCTCCAAAAGTTGATGCCAACATTGCAGCCAACATGCCATAAGCAGGCAAAAGAGCAACAACAACACCAACAACAACGACAACATTTGTTGTCGTGTTCTTAACTTTTGTTGTCCTTGTTGTCCCTATTCGCCTGGTTGTTGTTGCATTGCAAATCTACTTAAAATTGTTTTCGAGCCGGCAAAACTTGTTGGCTTTTTACGCCATTTTATTTGATTTTCAATTGCCAACTGCCAACTGGCAGGAAAAGCTGATTAAATTTTATTTATTGACGCTTTGTTCAGCCATGAAAATTGCTGCATACTTATCAAGCAACCCCCAAATTGCATGCAATGACCAAAAGTGCACAGCTGTTAATATGCATTAACAAGGGGCAGTCAAAGCCATTGGCAGTAAACAACTTAGCCCACAGAGTGAGGCATCCAACTCCTCAGGCTCCAAATCCTTAACGCAGTTCTAGGACAATACACATACCCAAAAACATGCGTACAGCAGACGAGCTGCATCCCTTGTCCAGTGTCTATGTTGCAGCTGTGTGCTCGTATTTGGTTGGTTATGCCTAGGACTTGGTCAACACATTGTTTTACTACCATTTAGCATGATTTTTAATAGGCTTTTGCCTTGTGCTTTCACTCCTTTTGTCAAAAATATTTTTGTTAACACCACAGCTATAGTCAGACAGGTAAATTATTTGCAGTCATGGTCACACTTTTTTGAAAAATTTTTTGAGTCATACGTTTTGATAGCAAAGTTTGTTGTATAGGGTGAGTTTTTGTTGTTTAGTTCATCAAATCGTCTATTTACAAAAGCCTCAGTGAGCCTCCTGAGCCAAGCAATTGTGGGTTTGTCTGGTGTGGATGGTATTCCTTCTTAACCGTTGGCAGAAGATATCTAAAGCCTCTCCTCTTCAGTCTCCTTTATGAGATCGTTCTCAAAAGTTTCTTAGAGAGAAAGGAAGCATTGAATTGACGTCATTCTTCTACAAAGCGCATGGTTACCGAAATCGCAAACAACTTTTTGAGAACTTTGCCTTTTAAATAATCTGCGGAACCACCGATTTTGTTTTAAAACATTTGGAATTAAAAAGTGCAGAGGCAACGTGTAAAACCACCCACCCACTGCCGTTGTAAAGATTTTTTGGATTGAATATACCAGCCTGCTGCTGTTGTAAAAATTTTTCGAGTTCTACAGCCTTTTACGTCTATTTATCTTTTCATCTAAGATCATCCAAGCCTCTGGGTGAATCGCTAAAATTCCGTGTCTTGTAAGAGTCTCGAGGTTTCTAAAAAAAATTACTCATCTTTGCTCCTCTTAAAAATGCTCAACTTCACCTAGAACCCCACTCTATTTAAACCTTCCCTTCGTTCTCAAGCTACTTGTGCTGACTTTTTAAATCTCCACGGATCTGTTCCACATCAAATAAAATATCCCATCGATTGGCCTGTGATAAGCTGCAAATTAATATGAAATATCCTTGCTGTCCGTCCTAGCTTACGCCTCACACAAGTCTCCTGTTTTGCGGTCTGTGGTGAAAAGTGTTGGACACATTCGAAAAACGTCCAACAAACAGTGAAAACGCCTGCAAAATGCTTACTTGATGGCTATAAAAAGTACAACCAAGCAGTAGATCCTGGCATCCTGACAGCCAAGCGACCAGCACTTGTTAGGCTCAAGTTGTACGAGCTGTACCCGCTCTTCCCAGCATTTGACATACCATTACAATCCTCGTCATGGGGCTCGTTTGCCAGCAGTTACAAATGCATGTGTGTTGGTGTGAAATCCTGTAGACATGAGCAGATTTTTCGAGCATTTGTCATTTTATTGTGGTCGAAATGGTTGGTAATGGCCAGACTGGGATGGTTTTCCTGCTGTGACCCTGTGCAGGTGCAACATATTTTGGTAGCACAAATGTAGCATGGGAAATGAATGTCTCACATATTTTAATTTTATTTTTATATCAGCCCTTTTACGGTTTTTGTCGACGGCGCAGCGTGGAGGGGATGGTGCAACATATTTGTACAAGTGTTGAAAGGCTCGTCAAGCAGTGGCAGGCAATCTAAACAAGGCACAGATTTAAGCTTAATTTAATGGAGCTTGACATCTGAAGCGCTCACATATCTAAATAGTCTAAGGGATGATAAGAGTTGGCCACGTATTGAAAAGTATTTTTGCCAAAAGGGTTTTCACAAATTCAGACACATATAAAATAAAAAAGGAAAAGGTCAAGCTATGCAATGCTCTATTATTTCACAGGAACAGCATATGTGGCTAATGGCTAAAGTTTATGGATGAAGTAGGCTGGGAATAGAGAGTAGAGTTTCGAAATGCTTTTTAATTTTCTAAGCAGTTGCTCAGCTCAGTTTTAAAGCATAAGTTGAATATGTAGTTATCTAAGCTCTTTAAGTATCAGAAAGGAAGTGACTTACCATATGCGAAAAACCATAAGACGACTTCGGTGGAAAGCTTTCATCTCAGATTTTCACAGAGATATTTAGGGTTATCGAGTTACAGCTTCAAGGATGAAAATCTTTCTCTCTCACACGCGTTTGATTAAGCAACTCTTTATTTGTTGTTTTTAAAGTATCTTTTGGTAAAATAATTAACCCAAAAAAGAAAGCTAAGCAGCTTGATTTTTCTTCACTTCCCTGCTTTTAAAAGTATTTACTAAGATAAAGTTCCGACGGACTTATGGAAAACTGCATTCTTCACGTAGAACTGTCTGAAATTGTACTTACAAAACAGAATGCAGCTACTAGAATCTCCACCTAACAAGTTGCTTTCTTCATCTCTTGGGTTTTTGCTGTATGCAAAGTTTGCCAGTGTGACCAGATTTATTAAATTTCTATAAAGAAACTGGTCACATCCTATGCCAAGTTGTGCTTAAAGTTCATCAAAAGCTAGAAATCGAAATTTTTCGGCCTATGCAAGATACGTTGTTCCCTGAGCTTACCCACCAATAAATTGATGCATTGTATGGATTTTTGGTAGAACGCTATTCTGAAGATATTGAGCCTGAGCTTAAATAGTGCCCCCGGACAATTCTTTGGCGATGAGTAAAAACTTGTTAAGGGTGAACTTGTTTTAAGTCTTTCATTAATTCTTGCGATGGTGGAAGGACTTTTACCACAATACCCGTATTGGGTGTACAGCGTGACGTCACACTTCTTGCAGAGAGAAGACTCTTTGGTACCGACATACTCAGAACTTTCTTCTTTTTATATTGTTTATCGTCGCTAGATAAGTTCACCTTGTCAAAAACATTTTCGTACGATTATGTTTTATAGTTTTCAACAAAAAAAACTGCGGCTTTTGCCGATGAAGTACCATGCTTTACATTAGAATGCCGTGACCTTGGTTGTTCCAGAAAAAGTTAATGCTGTTTGATGACTGAAAGAGAATGATGCGGCAAGTAATACATCGTGAGAATAAAGCATCTTTTGGCCATTATTGGAACCAGAATATCCGCGACATTTCATGAATATCCAAAAATCTAGAGGATACCGCTCATTTTAACAATCACCTAAGAAAGGGCTCGGGACTTAGGTGGGCCGGACATGTTGCGAGAACGCGAAACCCAATTCTGAAAAATCATGCTTCAAATCAACCAGATGGAAGAAGAGTAGTTGGGCGACCCCGAGCACGCTGGAGTGAAAGAAAATTTGGAAAAATTTAACGTCCTAAACTGGGAGGAAACTGCAAAGGATAGAGATTGTTGAAGAGATATTGTACGAAAGGCCAAAGCTGAATTATAGCTGTAGCGCCAAGGATGTTGATGAAGAAAAGGCTAGAATTAGTTGTTTCAATGAAATGATTGAAAAATATAAACGAGGTCCATCAAATTTTTTTTTGATAGAAGTTATTGCAAAATTGACGACAAAGCAAGCTCTCACAAGTCGTGTCCCATAGCAGATAGTTTTAGAGAACTCAAAACATTAAACTAATGCGTCAGAGGTGACTGTTAGAGGTCCGGAAATATTGAAGGCAAACCTCGTTCCATCATTGTTAGAAAACCAAACGAAGAGGCATTTCTTACATATCCACTAAGCACCTTGTACATTCTCTATCAGTTTTCCCATTTTTCTCTATAGTTAGATGAATTGGTACAATTGAATTTCTATGGCCACCTCTATCTTCATTCAAGCGCCCATCATTTTACCTTATCTTCCAATGCTACTTTCACACGGATCGCATCCATCTGCAGTGTATTGACGAGATACCTCATCGTGCCCAGGTCCGTTTAGGACCATTTTGGGCGCCTGGGCCATGTTTATAGCGGGACCCTTATTTTAAAGCAATCAAACGAAATTAAACTCTGTATATTGGTGCGGTACAAAAAATCTTCTGGTCGCAGCGCCCCACCTTTGTGAGGAACCCATGCAGGAAAAAAAATATATCTTGAAGAAAATCTCAGCGCCGCGGTTCACGTACATGTTCGGGCCGCGGGGTTCCAGCGCTGCATGACCCTCTGGCCTCTGAGCCTCTCATTGGCCCTGATTGTGACTTGGTGCGTTGGAATCCAAGAACTTGCAAATACTTCTTTCTGCCAGTGATTTTCAGTTTTAATGGGGAAAGAAACTTTCGATGCGCACTGTATTGTATCACCTTGTCCGACAGCAGTGCTCCACTGTGGGCATAAGCCTAGATAGCTCTCTTATTACAAGGGCAAAACTAACTCTTTTTTTGTTGGATCTAGTGCGACTAAAAGTTTGGTAACAGTCAGTCGCTACTATTAAAGGTCTTTAATGTCAAAATCTTTAAACAAAAATTCTTAACTAATTCTCGCTGCAGTTTAAGCCAACTTCAATAAGCATTTTGCGTTGCCCCTTACCACATACACCATTCTAGTCCCTGCTTTGCTCAACCATTTACATCTTCACACTGAAAATCTGCCCAACAATTTAGATAAACCTCAGCTGTTACTAAACCTAATCCATTTTGGGCTAGTATCGTTACCTATGGTAACCGCAGTGCTATTTTATTTTTATTATTCACACAATTCGCTTGAGCTGTGGACTGCTGCTCATCTAACCACTAAGTGGGTGGAATTCTCGGGGTACAGATATACTATCTATCTCAAAATATATAGTATATACTATAGCAGGTTGGCAGGGTTGCTAAGCGCAGCGGTGGCAATTGCAGCAGTTACAAGCTGCATGCTCATTTAAAATTGAACAAGTGTTGGTTGCTCTTGGTCACACACAGATACACACACCCAGTTACTAGCCAGGAAAGCCTCAAAATGAAGGCGTCAAGCATAGGGCGGTGGGGAGCGAGGGGAAACTACCAAAAAAGCAAGCCAAATCGCATTTAAATGGAAATAAATGTTGTGTCCAAACAATTTACAAAAACCAATTTTACAATGTAATGCGACCAGTTCGTAGTTTAAAGTGTTGTACAATGTTCGTGTGCTTGTGTGTGTTGGAAAAGTGTAGGTGTGAACACTGGAAATGCAAAACGTGTTCAACAACGACGTTCATCAGTAGGACTAGGAGCACTATGTGGTGCCTTTTGGCTGTTAGAGCCAACTTTACCAACGCCTTTGCCACAGCAGAGCCCACAGTGGCCATTGACACACAATTGCCGTGACGTCGCTCTCAGCCAACGTTTTCCAAAACTTTGGCCCACACACAATTATGAGCCACTGTAGATGATTAGAGTGCAGATAGAAGATGAAAATTCGTGCTGACTGTGGCAGCTGCTAAAATTGTTGTATAATTTACAGAGCAAAATGTTTGCAGCAAATTTCTGTGGCAAATGACAAATTTTAAATGCATATGCGTTGTTGGCGCTCCTCTCCCCAACTACGTTTTCCCAGCACTATGGAGTTTTTATGGCTGGCTTGTTAGCAATTTTCGCCCTGGTATTATGAGCATGGGGCAGCATTTCTAACCAAAATTGAGTTATCAGTTTGTTGGCTTTGCCAGCTATGCCAAGCTTGGTCTGATTGCGTGACAGCTGCTTCTACAACCCAAACCGCTCCCGATGCTGTTCCAGCTTTAGTTCTAGCTTGAGCTACAAGTATGTATGTTTATATAGATGGAAAAAAATATATCCCGAACGAACACAAGAGCAAGAAAAATGTCAAACTACGTGATTTTTATGCGAATGTGACTGTCAACACGATGTGGCCTGGTCTGGGGTTTATTTTTTTCATTTTTTTTTTTTTTCTTCATACTTTATATTCTCTGGCCAGGCAGACCACGCCTTTAAAATATTGGTCTTTTGACTGTGTTACCACCCAAGGGTGTTGTATGTGTTTGGGTTTCAATGTGGTCTCCATCCATGTGCCCAAAAGAAGTGAAGCTAATTTAATCTCAATAGAAGTTTGTCTAGTAGCGGACAACAACAATTGGGAATCATAAAAACAACTTTTGGGAAAAACTTGCTAAAATGAAATTGCCATTGATATTTCATAAAAGATTCATGAAAGCATTAAAATTATGATATTTGAACAAACTTTGTATAAACTATGCGTGTTTGTGTCAAAAAAATAATTCCAACTGCTTGTTTCGTTAAGCAGTTCACAAATGTAAGAAGATTTTTAAGCAATTGAAAATCACAAGATTTTAAATAATAAAATACAGTGTAGCGTATTTCGCTTTAGAACCCCTTCCTGATTCATGAAAGCATTAAAATTATGATATTTGACCAAACTTGGTATAAATAATGCGTGTTTGTGTCAAAAAAAAATATGTCGAACTGCTTGTTTCGTTAAGCAGTTCACAAATGTAAGATTTTTAAGCAATTGAAAATCACAAGATTTTGAAATATGAACAGACCATGCATTTCGCTTTAGAACCCGCTCCCGAAAGGCGTTTTTTAAGCCTAAGCTTACGAGTTGCTTTACATTAAGTATAGGGTGTCTTTTTAAGAGCGTTCGTTCATTTATTTGTAATAAAACAACGAAAATGAATAAATTAAACGCAATTTTTATTCTGTTTTGAATGAATATATATTTCAACACTATTTAACTATCAAAAGCGAATAACCCCTTTAAATAAGTTACTGCATATTAAGTCTCCAGTGATTCAAGCTGACATTGATTTGCATTTAATTACATTTCTTTGAAAGCAACCAAATTTCACATAACATTTAATTTACAAACAATAGAATTTCGATAGCTCAAATTTAAAGATTTAATTCGAAATTCTCAAGAGTTAGTTGCCAGTTAACCACAATACAAAGGCCGACTGCTATTGACCAAGCTGTCAAAACATTTCGGGCAAAAATTTGCCAAACCAATTCAATTAACTAAAAATCAAAATATGTATATATCAAAATTTCCGACACTGATTTCTCCATTGTGGTCTAATGATGAGCCCAAATGAGTCGAGAATTGATTCAAGTGGTTCCAGTGGAGACGAGTTAACCGCAAACAAAACGCAACAAAAGCCGCAAGCAAAACAAAGCCAAATATTTTAATGAGCATTGTGTCGACTAACAAATGACCAAGGGCATGGGATTGGGAGTGGACCGAACAGCTTTTGTCTGTATAGTAACTCATTCCTGGAATGAACTAACCCACGGCTAGAAATGAATCAAATGTTTTTATGTTTAGCAACAGGATCATCAAAAATAACAATGCTGATTACATGCAAATTAAAGAAATAAAAGACCAGAAGACCAGCACAAGGTCTTCATAATTTTGGCCTTTGTTTCTATCATTAAGTCAGGCGTCAAAGGCTTTTTATAAGCAACAAGCTTGCAACATGCTTAAGAGGCAAAAAACGCGTTGAAAAACATGAAAAGCAGCTACAGTGAGGCCTCACATAAAATGCCCAGTTAATGGTAACTTGTTCTAAAAAAGGATAAACTATAAAATAATTTCAAAAAATGCTTACAGCAATTGATTTATTTTTACAAGTACAATTTTCAAGATTTCAGGATTTGAAAAATTATGTTCCAATTGCTTTAATCTTATAATTTCAGAATTTTCATTATCTCCAACCTTAAATAATTTTGGTTGAAGCATGAGAAGCGAACTTAGACAAAGATGCTCCAGAAATTTCTAGATCATCTTAAGTCTGTTTATATATTAAAAACTTCGCAAAGACCTGTCGGTTAATAAATTGCTTTATAAAATTGAGCACATGGACGAAATTCTTTTGGATTAAAATTCAATAAAACACCAACAAAATAGAGCCAGATAATACTGCTCCTAGCATTGGGTTCAATGTATGTTTGAGGTTAAAAAAAATTGGATTCATCAAACTAACGTTTTATTAGCCAAAGGTCAATCGCTTTAACCCTTGTACGCTTCGTTGATCCAAAGCATCTTTTCTTCTTCAAAAATTATGGCAATTATCATCAATAGAACTTACCTATAAACAAAACAAGAAAAAGTTATGATTAAAAATGGAAGTTCAAGCTTATAAATACATAAAAAAAAAAAAAAAATTTCTATAAACAAAAACTTCATAAGCGGAAAATTAATAAATGGGCAAGGATACTATTTATATGCTTTGATTTACGTTCATTTTTGTAATCAGGTTTCAAAAAAGCTGACTTCAATTCATATAAATAAATTTTGCTTGAATCTTAGCCATTTAAAGTGGTTTATTCGGCTGGGCTTCGAAAAACGAAAACTAATAAATTTTGTTCGTTTTCGTTTTTGCGTACTTCCAATTCCACATTTTTTGCTGTCGCAATCAACTCATATTTTCCTTCCTCATTTTAAGCAAAGCTCTACAGCTTTCGATTGAAATAATCCACGACTACTATTACTTATTATAAGAAGCATATTTTTTATGCAATATATTTTGAACTTTGATTTATAGTAAAAATTAGTTTTGAGTTGTGCGTGTTTTTTTTAAATATTCATGAAAAAAATAATGACTTTTAGTCTGGAGAATATGGATGAACTTTTTAACGATTAGGAAACCAGCCTTCAAATTCGAATATCTTTCTGAGGGCTTTTAAAGTATCGCTTAAACGATGTCGTACTGTATAAAGAAAGCTTGGGTTCAGGGACCATATCCAGTGAACCCCTTAATTCAGATTTTGATTGGAACTGGGGCTGGTGTTAAAACAACGACGAAATCAAAAAAGTATTCGAATTTTCGTGTGCGCAGAACTTCAAGCTTATACCACTTTTTTTCAGAGCTCGCAAATAATAGTTGACCGTTTTTCGTTGTCCAAAAATAACTCTTATTTGCTGACTCTTTGAGCAACGTGTCAGAGATCAACCGTTTACATTGCTCTTTTAATAAATCGGTCTGCGATCAACCAATAACCAATTTTTTTGTTTCACTTTTGCTCTGGTTATTCGCCAACCGTTTTGTCACGAGCGAAAAAATAAAGGTCTTTTGCGTTTGTATGCGTGTATATGAGTGAGGCGTCTGTTTGGGCCTGTTAGTAAGACACACACACACACACAGCGCAGCATTCTCAGCAAAGCAAATTGAAACGTAAAAGACCGATTGCACTGAGCATTTAATTTTTTCGGTCATCTGCTGATGCTTAATGTGCGAGCGCTCAATCGGTTCGCTCTCAATAAGTTGTTATTGAAAGACCGTAACAAGAATAGCTCAACTGAAAACACTCAACTGAAAACCGAAATAAAGAGAAGCGAAGTGTTATGCTCAGAGAGAGAGCGAGCGTGCATGGTTTTTTCGGTTATGTTAGCGTGTAGACCGTAAAGGAAAAAACGGTCAACTGTTATTTGCGAGCTCTGCTTTTTTTCAATAAATTCAAACTGATGGTATTATTTCGTTTCGAAATTTTACTTAATTGTAAATGGAGCCCAATACTTATAATAACAATCAAGCCTCTTGAAAGAAACTTCATACCAAAAACCATTATTTTAGGTAAATATCGCCTAAACGATATCCCACTGTGCTTAACCTAACAAAGTTGTGGAACTGACTCCCAGGGTTCACTTTACAAAAGTTTTGCGTTCGAGTTTTGAAAAGTGCAGCATGCTCAGCATGACAATTTGCAGCTCCTTCAGAGGACACTTTTAGGCTGGATTGGGGGCTAAAATAGCCTGTCCACACTACAAAAGCTAAACGAACTCACGTAGTTGGCCTTAAATTGCATTTTGCACTCGACTCGGCGCATAATTCGCTTTTGGCCGAATCGAACAACCAAACAAAACCAAACGAAACGAAACGTATCGAAACGTGTTAAATGCAAAATGTTGTGCCGCATCCTCTGTCACTAAGGATGCCACTTGTGCTGGGCACTCATAGCTTGTGTCCGGCTCAAGTGGCTTTCTATCCACTATCTAATAATTTTTGCAATTTTCCAAGTTTGCTCAGGCAACTGTTTGTCATATTTCTGTGCCGGCCCAGAACTTCTATAGCAAAGTTGTAGCTATGTGTGTTTCCGTCGAGATTGAGTGTCTCTTGTTATTGACATTGACACTAGCAAAAAATAAAAATAAGAAAAAGAACAGCGTACAAACGTTTCAAAAGCTAGTAGCATCTATATCTAGATTCTAATGGCAAGTCAATTTAAGGCTTAGAAAAATGTGCAATGCCAGCGTCATTCTGGACACGGGAATACTCGTAATATGGAACTCTTTTTGTTGCTCTTGTTGAGTGTAAAAAAATAAACGTAAGCAATTTTTGTTTGTCAATATGGCACGTGATGTGATTTGGCAGCTTTCAACTATAGTTAAGTCGTTATTTGAATAGAAATCATTGTCTATCCTTAGCATCCTTACATGCAACTCTTAGATTACTTGTACTATAACCATCTAGCTTTTGCAGCATGTTTCATCTGCATTGTAATTATGTTCATTTAATCAAATCAATTTGTAATGAAATTCTAGACTGCAAAGTCTCCCAAACCCCCAAACATTGTAATAAATTGCTGGTTGCCCTGCCCTTGGAAGATGCACGAATGGGATGTTCGCAGTCGGTACATTACGACTATGGTATACTCTGGTTTTCACTAATTTTTTGAAATTTTTCGCATGAGTTGAAAAAACTCACTTCTTAGTTTATTTTCAAACTACGAGGGTAGTATAATAAGATAGCGACTTTTTGAAGAAAAGATTTTTTTGGCAATTAAGCGTTTTATTTCTTAATAGAGTCTCCTTTGATATATACATGCATTATTTTTTGAAAAAACTGATTGTACCAGTATTGGTTATTTATTAATAGCTTTTGTTATAAAAATGTGTATACACTGGTGAAACTGTCGCTTTTTACAACAGACTTTTTGTGCAAAAGTGCACTACTGTCCCAAGTCAAGTTTATTTAGTGAAATTAAACCATGAACTATTATTTTATTTACAATTTTTAATTTTTCACCAAAAACAATATGTACACACTGGTAAATATAAGCGTTTTTCAACAGACTTTTTGAGCGAAAATGCACTGTCCCAAGTCAAGGCTCTGGGTCTGGCAAAAATGCAAAATTTTTTTATTCAAATTCTTGTTGGACTCTTTTGTAATTTTACTTTTCTGCATTTTTGCACAACAAAGTGAGCACTCTAATTCAAACTTCAATTGTTGTGGAAAAAATTCTGTTTTACTTACTTTCGGTTTTTCTTAACCAACAGCTGCTTAATTTTCGTTTACACTATATGCGCTTAATAATACCAAAAATAGTGCAAAAGAAACATGTACACACTGGTATCTACCGGCGCTCATTAAAGCACGGTTTAGTGCAGAAGGCCACTGCTTTTTATAGGATCTATTCAAAAAATGTTCATTGCAAGTTATTCTTGGGCACTTTTGCATTTCTGTGTCAAAATTCAGAATTTCCTGTATAAGCTACATTATGAGCCGTACACTTTTGCAATACTACGTTTTTGTACAACAAAGTTAATGCCCTAATTAAAACTTGTATTACTTTTCGAAAAAAATACTGTTTAACTTTCGGTTTTTCTTAACCAACAGCTATTAAATTTTCGTTTTCACTTTATACACTCTCTATCTCGTTATTCCTTTACTCCCCTGTGGGACGTAGGACCTCCACAAATCTCTCTGATAGTTTTCCCGCTCGTCTGCATTTCCTTTTCTAGCGTTCTCTTTATGTTCCTCGGCCGTCCTATCTGTCTAAGGTTTACATTCGAGAGCTTATCTGCAAATTTCGCCAGGATCTTTTCGGAGGGTGTCACGTTTACACTACACGCACTTAATAATACCAAAACTAGTGCAAAAGAAATATGTTCACACTGGTATATACCGGCAACCGTTGTAACACGGTTCAGTGCAGAAGTGCACTGCTTGACTACATCGAGGGTGCGGGCAAAACTTTTTTATTGCAAGTTATTTTTGAGCACTTTTGCATTTCTCCATCCATACACTAATGCGTCAAAAATATGTACACACACTGGTATCTACCTGCACTCATTATAAGACTGTTTAGTGCGTAATGGCACTGCTTTTTTTACTCAAGGGTCTGGGCAAAACTTTTTCAGTGTTAATTATTGTTGGACAATTCTGCATTTCTGTATCAATGTATATATCTAACTCACAAATATTTTGTTTATAACTAAATATAACTCTATAAAAGTGTAGTTTACATATCACTGTCAGAGGCAGGCGTTCGCTCAAATTGGTAAAAAATTTGTGTTTTTTTAGATTATATTGCCTCTGACGTCTGTCTGACGAACAGACAGACATGATCATGTGTCTTTCTTGCCTTCTTTCTTCCATTTGCCGAGTTTACTGCCAATAGAACCTAACTTATCTTTGCTCATCTTCAGCAGATGATCAAACGCACACTAGAGAGCTTAATGACAAAAATGTTGTCGAACATTTCAAAATTTTAACTCAGCAGTTTTGTTTGTAAACTCAACTTTTTCAGTTGTCATATTTAATTATTAACACACATTCTTAAAAAACACATATTTATAAAGTTACTTGTTTAAAGATGAGAGATCCAATGCAGTTGCAGCCAAATTTAATATGTATAACCTTTACAATTTTACTTCCACTAGTAAGTCTTAAACTGCACTCATGTTCCAAATCTCATCTCAATCTTCATCCTCTATACAGCTGCAATGCGGCAAAGGTTTTCGCATTCCTTTAGTTTCACAAAGCCCAACGCCGGATAATATTCAGCCGCAGAATGCAACCAATGCCATTACAACGTTTCTGGTTGCTGCTAATTCTACCGATTCTTCCAGACTCCTTACACAATCCGCAGCTAACTCAACGCAAGAAAGTGACGTTTCCGCCTTGTCCAATACATCTCTATTTATCCTATCGACAAAGGATCAAATTTCAAGCAAACCTGTGCTACGACATATTCCACGAAAAAAACGTCAAGACAATAAATATGAAATGGAAACTCAATTTGACTTTGACGAAATACACCAGCCATGTGATTATGAGATGCGTGCTAGATATCAAATCATTAGTCTTATGCAGGCACCATGCAAAAGGTCCTATGAAAATAGATTTGATAGTGAGCTAGCTTATCGGCTTCATAAACTTTATGAGTTAGAGGCGTTCTTTTTTGGACAGTACAATGATCGTTTAAGGCGCTTTGAGACAGATCCGCATACATGGGATTACGGAGATGCAGGATTCGATTAATTCATACCTTATATAATATTATGTTTACGTATTTGGTAAATATGCTCGAGAGAAGTATAAATTAAAGCAATCTATTTTGTGTAGATCTTTTAAGTTGAGTGCTGCTAATACAGTCGGATAAAGGATAAAAAATTGGTATACACAGCGCTTTTCAGCAAACAGTGCTGCCCATTTTTGGGATAAATTACGCTAGATGGTGCCAGCAGTAACAACAGCTAAAAACAAAGAGTAAATGCACAGAGTTATTTTGCTGGCAAAATACATGACGAGTGAGATGAATCTTTGCGAAAAATTTAAAGCTAGGTCGATGCTGCATACTGGACTTAACCAAGAACACATTAAGTGTTTTAGAACATCTAAGCAGCGAACCAAAAAAAATGGACTTCCGTGCTTGGAGATCGGTCTATGTTTATTCTGGCAAAACTTTAAAAAACCATAAAGTTTTAAAAGGCTATGCCAATTGTGAAGTTGTTTGGAACTTTGATTCGGAATCAGCAACTTCAAAATATTTAATAAACATCCATAAAACTAAATAGGCATTAAGCGCTATGTCAATCCTACATTTTTTTTGGAACTTGGATTTGAATTCAGCAATTAAAAAATACATTGTATATAGTATTTTTAGGTTATGTAGTAACCCAAACGTGGGGTTTTTGGAACCTTTGATTTTATGCTTCTAGTTTTATTTTGTAGTGTGGCTGTTCTGACTGGAGGGTACGAAGCTATCCGTGTAAGAAAAAAATAATTGGTAAGCCTACAAGACCAAGCTTCAGTATACCAAAGAAAATTGTGGCTTACAGAATCAGAAATCAGTATGAAATGAAATTTTACTTCACTGATCGACATTAAAGCTTGTAATCCAAAAATGTCATAAACGAATTTGGTGCAAAAACTGAATGCAAAGGAAGTACTAAAAAAAAAGATGGCGTACGTCAAAGTCTGGCGCAGACGACTTTGGGATACCCTGTACCACCAAATTGCAATTAAGTCCGACATATTGCTTAAGACCCCCAAAAGATATTTCATTCGGAAAATTTGGCTACGATATTTTCATGAACAAACAGTTATCAGTCGAATTTTGCACCCAAAAAAATTTTTTTTACCGATCGGTCCTATATGATATAGTCAACCGATTTTGATCAAATTTGGTACAGTGCTTGGGAACTCTTAAAAAACTTCTTAATGCCAAATTTGGTTACAATATCTTCACAAACAAACGAAACACAACGAATTTTGTACAAAAATGTTTTTTTCACCGATCGTTCCTATGGGATTCAACCGATCAAATTTGGTACAGTGCTTGGGCACTATAAAAAAGTTCCGATTGCCAAATTTGGTTATGATATCTTTATTAACAAACAAATTATCCATCTAAAACTTTTGGTTTTTTTCAAGGTCCTCTGAAACACCCCTATGGGAGCTATATAATATAACCCCGATATCGAAAAATAAAATAAACTTGTCTCCCTTACATGGTCGCTCTTGCTCTTACCATCTCTGAGATCTAGGCGTTCAAACAGACAGACGGACATGGGCATATGGAATTCTCTTCTCCACCTGATCATACTTTAAGTAACTTTGGAGTGTCCTCCTCCTTCTGTAAGTTACATACATTTTCGGCTTGCACAAACTTAATATACCCTTTGTACCATACGGTACAGGGTATAATAAACAAAATTTAATCAGCTCTTCTGATTTTCATAAAAATCTGGCTAAATCGGTTTCATTTTAATTTTACCAATCAATTTGGCTATTTAAATCTAATGTCATTTCGGTACTGCTGTACGGATGCGAAACTTGGCTTGTAACTGACCAACTATCTGGAAAAATTCAAATCTTCGCAAACAGATGCCTCCGCCGTATTCTTAAGGTGGGGTGGCCAAATGTCATCAGCGATTAAACTACGAAAATGGCGGTGGCTAGGCCACACCCTGCGTAAAGAAGCTACGGAAGTTTGTCGACAATCCCTTGTTTGGAATCCCCAAGGCAGCCGCAAGAGGGGTCGACCTTAGACTACGTGGAGAAGCCTACAAAAAGAAATCGACGAATATGGTAAATCGTGGAACGAAATAAAGCTACTGGCTAACAACCGGACCAGATGTAAATGCTTTATTGAGGCCCTATGCTCCAGTGGGAGATAAAGGAAATGATGATGATGATCAATTTGATATAGATCTTTTCTTACTTGGCTGCTTCTAGGTAATGCGCACACAAAATGTCTGCATTTATTTAACATACGCCTTATCATCAGATTGTAGTGTATAAAAACCAAAGGGAAATTTGCATATTTGCTGGCATTGCGGCTTTTCTCGTTTATCTTTTTATATTACATCTTGCGCTTAAAAGTATGCAACACGATTTTGTAATCTATTAACATTTTTGTGCGCTGTTAATGAAGGCTTGAATAACAGCGGTCATATATACAGCAGATACAAAAAAAAAGATACAATGAAAATTGTAGAAATATTTTGCATTTAATTAAGAGAAAAAACGTAGAAAAATGCAAGAGCAAATGTTTGCAAATTACTGGGGCGTAGAATTTATTAATTATGATTAAGGCGCTTGTGGTAGATGATTGCATAGTTGAAGTTCTTTGTACTAAGAGAACATGAACTGCAAATTATTTCAACAACTAAAAAAAAAATATACACAATAAATGTAATTTAAAGCAGCTTAAAAGCTGTACGCCACCATAAGATAAGCCAACAATTTGTATATATTTACATAGTACAATGCATACAAATTTAATGCAATCAAACAAAATTTCATAATTTCCTTTCCGATTCCGGCATCAACATCAAAGTTCAACCGATTCATGTCGGTTCATGGTAGCGGAAATGTCTGAGTATTGATTAAGGAACTGATGGAAATTTTGTGTGTAAATAATGATAAAGTGTGCATTAAGATGTTCAAGCTGAATACATATTAAAACGTTTTTAAGCTATGAATGCATATTGTCTGAAGAAATAAATATATTTTTAACTTTATTATAAACTTTAGAGCTTTTGGTGAAAAATGTGTAATTGCAGATATAAGGCTAAATATTGACAAATTTGGTGATTAGAATAAAATAAAGGGTGCTTTTTCGGTAACAATTTCAACAACTACAGAAAACTGTTAGACAATTATGTTGTGTACTTGGGCGGGCAGAAATGCAAGTGTCCCACAACAACTTGTACAAAAAAATTCTGCACTTCTGCCCGAACCTGGCCCTTGACTAACAAAAGAAGTAAATTTCTGTCCAAAATTGTGTTGAAATCAGAGCCAATATATTAATATTTATAGTTACATATTTTGATTACTGCATTTGTTATTAATTAGTAGTATGTACAACCAAACGCCAATTGTACGTAAAAGCTGGCAACTATCCAAACCAAAAATTTTTATTACATTCATTTTTGCAAAAAAAACCCTTTCTCACCAAAAGAAAACTCGCTATATGGCACTTACTTAATTATTATATTCGGGCACTTGTGCATTTTTGATAAAGTCTTTTATTTTAATGTATTTCTGTTTTTTTTTTTTTTTTTTTTTCCCCGTATGGGTTCCTCACAAAGAGGTGGGGCACTGCGACCGGAAGATCTTTTGTACCGTACCCATAAATTATGGCAAAAGACTTTCCGCTTTCCGCATGAATAGCAGTAAGTCTTTTATTGTTTATTAGGTATTGACCTAAGATGGAAGGGACCAATCCGTTCCTTTCCCAAGTGACCGGCTCTGTCCCATACCAGCGCTGGGCAGTCACAGAGAATATGTCTGGTGGTTTCATCGTCCTCAAGACAGAGTCTGCACTCTGAAGAGTCCGATAGGCCAATTTTCTGTAGATGGCATCTAACAGTATGGTGGCCAGATATTTATGCTACCAGAAGTTTCAAGTCCGCTCTGCCAAGACCTTTTGTCTTGATCATATCCAGAGGTTTGACAAGCGCTTTTGCTTGACGCAGCCCCGGTAAGGAGAACCAGTATCTCCAATGTTCTCCTGCAGCCCATTTGTTTACCATGGTTTTGATTGTGGACCAACCAATACAACACAAAAGGCACAGGGGAAGTGGTCAGGGTGGAGGCACCCTGTCGTGCTAGATCGTCAGCGATCATAACACGACTTTGTTCCGGGAGGACAGGGTTCGGAGGTAATTATGGCATTCTTTGACCATCCTGGAGGAGATGCTCCATGATGATAGTGCCCTTATAGCAGCTTGGCTATCTGAGTAGATACAGGTGTTTGCTCCCCTAGTTTCCTTGCTAAGGATACTATGGGCGCAGATCTCTATGGCATGAATCTCTGCTTGAAAGATGCTGGGCCAGATGCCCATTGCACTAGAGATTCTGGTGTTGGGCCCAACGACTCCAACGCCTACACCCTGCTCAGTTTTGGACCCATCCGTGAACCATTGTTGCCACCGGAAGTTTACACAGGGGCTGCCATCAGCCCAAGTCTCCCGACTTGGGAGAAGAGATATAAATTTCTTATTATGAAATAATTCCGACACTGCGCTTGCTAAGAGTCCAGATGTGATCTGGATACGTAGTAGACTCTGCATGGCTGACTTTTGGATGAAAAAGTGCAGTGGGGTAAGTTCAAGGACTGACTTCATGACAGCTGTTGGACAGGTACGCATAGCTCCCGAGAGAAATAGGCATACTAATCTTTGAAGCTTGCTGCACTTCTTAATGGCCACATTTTGCTGCGTCTTGGGCCACCACACAAGGGCTGCATATGTGACGATAGGCCGTACCATCATACGGTATATCCTTTCTATAATATTTGGGCTAAAGCCCCAAGTGCTGCCAAAGAATTTCCAACAAGCCCACATGACTCGAGTAGCTTTGGAGAGCACTTGTTCTAAGTGAGAGTTCCAGTTGAGACGTTTGTTTAGGACCACACCTAGATATTTGACCTGTTCTGAAAACTCCACCTCAGTGTTATTAATAACGAGGTTCCGAAGCCTAATGTTGTATCTCTTCGTGAAGGGAACAATCACAGCTTTCTGGGGGTTGATGTTAAGTATTTCTGTTACAATTTTAAATATTTAAGTCCAATTTTTTCCGCAAGAAAATTTCTTAGCCAATTCAAAGCTTGCCATATGGCACTGCTTGCAGTTGCTTACTTTGTTAGTCGGGCCCTTCTGCATTTTTGGTCAAGAAAATCAGAGATTTAATTGAATTTGAATTTGATTTTAAGATTCAACATTTTTTCGCAAAAACATTTTTAGCCAAAACAAAGCTTACCAAATGGTACTGTTTGCGGTTTCTTACTGCGTTAGTCGGGCACTTCTGCATTTCTGCCCAACAAATTCTTTTATTTTATTTTACTCACTGATATTAAAAATTATTCAAGCAAAAACTTATCTTAGCCAATACAAAGGGGTAGCTTAGTTCGTTAGTTGGGCACTTCTGCATTTCTGACCAAAATAGTCTGTTTTTTTTTATAGTACATAGAAATAAAAGCCAAACTCGTTTTATCGATGTGCCAGAGAATTCTTATTAATTTTAAAGGAAGAAAATATGTAAACTCGATTGCTACTTACTCAAAACTTCAAATTTTTGTAAACGCTTGTATAAATGGTTATGAAGTGTTTGCTGGGTTTTTTTAAAGACTGTCGTGAAAATCATTAAGAATGCTGTGAATTTCAACTTAAAAGCACAGAATTGGATTAAATGTAATGTAAATGTTTAAAAATTGAGAAATTAACAAATATGGCAAAACGACTTCTTAAACAAAACATTCCAATTCCATAGACACACCCTAATCCCAACAAGATCCACTTTAAAGCTCTCACAAGCCCAGCTGCTGAAAATCCTTATATTAGATTTAAAAAATTTGCATAATTATTAAAAGTAAACTTCAAAATCTTTAAGTATCATTGGAAAAGTCGACAACTTTGTGCATAAATTTCCATTCCCTTTTAGAACTTTTTGGCCATACACATAAACAGTACATTTACACTCTTTTGTACAATCAGCAAAAAAACTCTTAAATATGTCAAGTTGCACAAAGCATCTGAAGCAGCCCACAAAGTTGGTCGAGAGAGAGAGGAAAGAGTGTATGTTTAAGAGAAGGAAGCTTGAGAAACAGGAAAAAAAAAAAATGTCATGGAACAACAATGTAACTTAATTAAACTTAATTTACAACTCATTAACATATCAAAAAGTTTTGCCCCACCTCCCAGCCGCACGCCCCTTAGTAACAACCACATGTAAACCACACACACATACACACGCAAACAAACAGAGAACCATTTTCCTAGCCATAAAAACCACAAAAGCAGCCCAAAACATGTTACGAAAGTTGCGACAATTGTCGAGCCGCTGCTGCTACCGTTGTTGACGAGTAAGCGGAAACGGAAACGCAACAACAACTCGCCTACACACACACACACACAAGCACATACACATGTTCATACAAAGATGGCCATAATTTGGCTCAGGCATTTGCACAAATATTTTATTTCATCTTAAAATGTTTGCCAACGAAATAAATACAATAAAAATTCCAAAGCATTTAAAAGCCGCAGCGGAAATACTCTTTCTTACAGGAATGTTTAAATGACTCAAAATTTTGAGTAGCTCAAAAAGTTCTCGAAAGAGATACAAACTATCGTGTTTTTTACTATCGATGATTTGAAGCTTTATTCGATATCATTTAGGTAAATTGTTACTTATGTACATGGCGAACGACACAAAATATTTAAAAATAAGTCCAAATCCTGCTTTGACTTCATATGAAAGATACTATGTAAAAGATTTATTTGCATAGGCTTATTGGGTTTACTCACATAATAAGTCTACACCTACAGCACCAGAAAATGTTGATTTCAAGATGATTTTAATAAGAAATTTTTGCTTAAAGGCCCCTACGCAGACACGAAAAATAAACAAAACTTCTTATAAAAAAAAACACTAACAAACGCTTGGTAACAAACTGTTCTTATAGGTGGTATTTAGACCAGTGTTGCTCGTTTTTTTTTTTTTTAATGCTAGTAGCAAACCATAGATGGCGCACTCACGAAAAACAGCTTTTCGGTTTTGGCGCCACAAACAAAAATTTTGTACGCGAAATTTATGGCTTGTCGAAAAAATCGTTGCGGATCGTTGGGAAAGTATTGAAAAATAGCTATATTAATAAAATATCTCAATTGTAACATTAATGTGCGTTAAAATACGTCTCTGCTAAATCGTCCACACTCAGCTTTGCGCATTAAATATGGGTTCACCCAAACATTCTGCCTTTTCCTGGGTTTTGCCTCCTCTCGTCGCTTTTTTTTCTCATTCAACAATTCAATTGCAATGCATGTCATTATTATAGCATTGCTTGCACAAAATAGCATAACTAATAAATGTTGACGATAATTCATGTTTTATTTCGCGCTTTTTAAAAATTTGCTATTTGTAAACACAAAACAGCTGATTATCGATAATAATTTCGATAAATTGCACATTTTGTTACTAGAGACACACTGTTTCTTTCGTGACCAAAATAAGTCTGTCTTTTTGCTAGGTGGCTGTGTTCGTGTCTGCGTAGGGGCCTTAAAAAACAAATCCAGGAAGCGCTTCAATAGAATTTATAATCCCACAATGCACTCCAAAAGTTAGTATTATTAGACAGATGGCTCTCAAAACAGTCTTTGGATATCAGCTTATTCTTTTTTAGCAGCATAACATTTTTCCGTGGAATTTTTTCAATAAAAAAATGAGCACTGCTTTGTTGCGATATGTAACAAAAAGTGGACTTTACAAAACTTCGTCCACTGCAGACTATGGGTGTCAATAAATCTCTGTATTTTATAAAAAAAAGTATTTTGTCGTCTACGTTTTTATTGCCATCATTCTGTTTAGAGCAAGGTGAGTCATGGGCGGCGTTTGGCGAGCAAAGCAACCAGGCCGCAAAGACCCTTGACAGACTCCAAGTTTATGGCAAAAAAAAGTGTTTACCCAAACAATTATTGAAATTTAACATTTCAATTTTTTTAAACTAAACTTTGATCGAAAATATTTAGTTTTTTCCAGAAATTGTAAGTCACTTATTTAAATCGAAAGGCAAATCTAGAAATTATGGGTATTTTTGTAAAAAGTAGCAAATGCAAATTTTTCTAAGTTTCATTATAAAATCGATTCTTAACGTTTTTAGAATGTTTTTCCATTTAAGATAAATATATTAATAACACAGGTCTACAAATACCGGGGTCATGTTAGTTGTTGGAAATCTAAGCTTCATTTCCGAAGTAATCTGCTGCGTAGAATCAAAAATCTGGGGTCCGAATTTGCCCATCACGTCAGGATTTTGAGATATTCGAGGTTATATACCCGAAAAACGGCGTTTTACTTTTTGAGGTTATATACGGGGTGCAAAAAATTGTTGTGATCTGTCTTTCCAGTTACATCATTTAGTACCACTCTTACACTTAAAAAGATCAATTACCATTTTTTTCGCAAAGTTACGGCTATTCGAAGTTACGAAATATATCCCTTCGACGTCTTTAGCATTTGCATTAAGCCTTTGAGACAATAATTTTTTACTGTGTAATTTCTCTTGAAAATTTTCACTTGGGGGTTTAGTTTTCTGACTTCATATTCGTTCTCAGCGACCTCAAAAACCCCCAAGTGAAAATTTTTGCACCCTGTACATTCGGATTCGGATTCTACGTGAAAATTACTTCGAAAATGACCCTTAGCTTTCCAATAACTAAACCATGATGACCTGTGCTATGCTTTTGATTCAATTATTTGTAGTACCATCGACGTTCGTACGCGACGATTTGTTTGCCATTTCTTTCTAAAGGGGTATTCGCAGTTTGAAAAATTTCGCGCGGAATGACAAAACTTCATATAAAAAAAATGCCATCGGGATTTTTTTTTTTCATAAATAAGCTCCGTTCCAATAAAAAAAATTTTAGTTTTTAATTTTTTATTATTTATGATATATTCTTTTTTTATATTATTTATGATTAGAATATTTATTAATGCAATTTATAAATTTTCGGTCAAAAAAGTAAACTGATTGCTATGAATTTGATCAAATCTAGCATGAATTGGCGATCCTTATTTAAGACTACTGCAATTTATAAAAATATCTGTATTTTAAAATATTTGCATTATGTTTATGGAAAAAAGGTAAACTTAAATTAAAAAAAAAAAAAAATTAAGTCTGAAAGTAGCAACAAATAGTTATTAAAAGCACTAGTCACAAGGCACAAAGTCTTCTTAACCATCTTAGAAACTTCTGGACCCGCATATGAAGAGTATAAATAGCTAGCAAGAGTAACAACAACAACAATAATGAAAATTGTTGATGACGGGCGCGCGACAAAGACACAAAACAAATCTATGTTGCATACAAAATGGAGTTGGGTTGGTTTCCAAGGCGGCTGTAAATCGGTTTGTGTATGTGGTGTGTGTGTGTGAATATCCTTTTGTATACATTTTTGTAAATTTCATTACGCACGCGTTGCGATGCTCGACGCTCGATACAATTTACAATCACATGCATAACAAAGCGCTGTGTGAGTGACAGCTACAGTAAACCCTGCCAACCCCCACCCTCTACTGCAGCTACGCCCATGCCATTACACTCTAAAGAAAAACATTGGTTTTAAGCCTTGTTGTTGGTCCTCTTGTTGTTGCTGTTGTTGTTGTTGACGCAGTCGTTGGCAATTGTCATTGCAGTTGTGTACTGTAGTTGACAGGGAGCTTAATACATTTGCACACATTTCGAACATTTTGCATTGCATACTTTTCGGGATGCTCACGAATTGTCAACATCTCACAGAACGCGACAGTTTTTGTTTGGGTCTGTAATGCAAACTACAACTTATCAGCACATACTATATATATATATATATATTTGTAAGAATATAACTAACTATATGCCAACTCACTTACACCATCTCACCCTCTCTCCCTTTGATTGCAGCTGCAGCAATACGCCTCAAAGTATGCATTCGGTTATCGTATACGTGATTTTCATACCGGCAACGATTTTGGCCACAAGCAAAATCGTGATTTACATGGCGTGACACGCGGTCAATATCACATTTTATTGCCAGACGGACGTATACAGAATGTCATTTATCATGCGGATGATACGGGTTTCCATGCGGATGTCAGTTTTGAGGGCGGCTCAACGCATTGAATGCTCGCCCACATTTTGAATGGTATATATAGTCTAAGGAGCTTTATTTATTAAGTTTCTCACTGTATTAAGCAGAACTCTTTGAACGCTGCCTTTTGTTTAGAGACGGAATTTATAAAAGTGACAAAGTGCATTAGCATACTGTTTAAGCATATAAAGCACTACTTTTTATACAAATTTAGAATTAAAAATAATTCAAAAAATAAGTGCTGCATATTGTCACAATTAGTTTTAGTTCAAAATTTAATACTGGTTTTAAGCAAAAATTTCACACCGAAATTTAAAGAAATAAATACTAGCTTTTAATAAAAAATATTTATCTTTTCTTGATAAACGTAAATCAGAATGTAATATGGATTTTCATTAAAAAGTTTAACCAAGAAACTGTAAAGTATTAGAAGAAATTTTTATTTGTAAAAATAATAGAATACATTCACTTCAAAATTTAATATGGACTTTGTGTAAAAAATTTGACAACAAAAAAATATTAGATTTTGCTTTTGAAGAAAATTAAAAAAAAAATTTTTTAAATTTAATAAATAAATTAATTATTAATTAATTAATTAAAAAAATGTATTATTAATAAATAAATTTAAAAAATTTTACAACAAAATTTTAACAAATATGAATAAACTTTTTAAGCAATATTGTAAAATAATAAAAACTACAAAAGTTTATTATATATAGTAGATATACACAATTGAATATTGACTAAAAATTCGATTTTTTAATATTTCACAACAAAATGTAGAAAGTATTCAAATAAGCCTTTTAAGAATTAAAATATGTTGGAAAGCATATTAAAAAATAAATTTAAAACAGTATGGCTAAATATAACAACAATTTCGCACTAAAATTTAAAAATCGAGAAGTTCTTAGAAGTTATCTGTTTATATATAAAACCCCTTCCTTTTTTTTAACACAATTAAGAATTTTAATATTAAAAATATGAAAAATTCAAAATTGGTTATATGCATTAAATATAAAAAAAAAAATACTTTATTGCATTTTTAATAATTGTTTTTTAGTTTTTCTAACACAATTAAAAATTTAAAAAAAAATAAATAAAATTGTAATATAAAGAAATTACAAGTTTCAATATCAAAAATTAAATATTTTAATATTAAAAATTAAAAATTTTATGATCAAACATTTTAATATTCAAAATTTTAATATCAAAAATTATAAATTTCAATATAAAAAATTCAAAATTGTTATTAAAAGTTCAAAACTTAAACATAAAAAATAAAATTTTCAATATTAAAAATTGAAAATTTTAATATTTAACACTTTTTGTCTAGTATCAGTTAATCATTTTATTGTAAAATATATATTGTTTTTGTAGAAAAGAAACTTATATTTAAGCTTTTCGAAACTAAAATCTTAAATTGTATTAATTATATATCCCATTGCCTTTTCGTTAGAATTAAAAAACTAAGGTTTAATGCTAAAAGTTAATTTTCTTCGATTAATACTCTTCCTAACTTTTTTTAATGTCCTGACTCGCTTAAATAAAACATTTTTAGAAAAGTTAAAAAAATTTAAGCATATCTTTCATAAATTCATAGATTTATATTTTAAACTTTAATTGAGTTTAAAACTTATTTTAAAACATACAAAAACAAATTATCAATTAAGTTAGAGTAAAAAAAATATAATAAAAAAATTTATTAAAAAAAAAAGGTTGGGCTTAAAAAAAAACATTTACTCTAGTTGTGTTACAATACCAAATTAACATGCAAAATTTGTTGTCTTAAATTTTAAGTAATACTTTGTGTTTTTAACAATTACGAAAAGATTAAGTTTAAACTTAGATTTTAGCTTAAATTTTGTAAATTTCAATTTAAACTTTTCTTTCTTAACTTTTTATCAGAGTTTATTTTTCAAAAACCGTTGTAATCGATTTAGAAATTAATCGATTGCATTTGTTCAACAAATTTGTAATGTTTATAAACTTTATTTAATTTAAATATTAAGGAAATAAGAAGTTTTTCGTGCTTAAAAAACATAAATTTTAAGATATTTCTTGTTTCTAAGCAATCATTTTAGTATTTAATATAATTTAAAACTTTAAGCTTAAATTTGTTTTTGTTAACTCTTTTTAAGCAGCTAATTCTTTAAGTTTCACTTGAATTTTAATTGGCATCCATACAAACTCAATTATTGCATTCGCATTGATTAATTTATAAAAATTGTAATTAAGATAAATTCATTTAAATTTTTACTTTATTTGTTTATATTTTTTTATGAATTTTATGCTTAAACTTGAACTCATAGAAAAACAATGCAATTGTTTAAACAAATAACAACAAATATGTCTGATTGATGTGCAATAATTATAAATAAATTTACGAATTCAATTTAATAATAGAACGAATTTTTTTTATTAATTATTTTTTTAAATTTTATTGCCATCTTCGAGGTCTGTAAAAACCTTGTTCCGCTGTGATGGTCTGATGTGTCCCTCTTCTTGAAAACACGTTTAGTTGTCTTTATAGTTCAGAACTACATGTGTTTATATTTATACCCTGTACCGAATGGTACAAAGGGTATATTAAGTTTGTGCAAGCCGAAAATTATGTAACATACAGGAGACGTCGGAGACGCCCCAAAGTTACTTAAAGTATGATCAGGGTGACTAGAGACGTCGATATACCCATGTCTGTCTGTCTGTCTGTCTGTCTGTCTGTCTGTCTGTCTGTCTGTCTGTCTATCTGCCAATATGAACGCCTAGATCCTAGACGTTTCATGGTAAGAGCTAGATCAATCAAACTTTTAGATGAGATCCCTTATTACTCCATAGGAGACAAGTTTATTTTATTTTTTTGATATCGGGGTTACATTATATTGCTCCAGTAGGGTTGTTTCAGAGGACCTTGAAAAAAACCAAAAGTTTTAGATGCATTTGGATGTTTCTTAGTGATGTTCAACTCTGTACTATTGGGTCGTTCACTAAGTAATTTCGTTTTTTTTAGTGCAATGTAAACACGATTTTTTTTATTGTGTAAAACATTTTATGAAATTGTATATTCTCCATTTTGATCTAATACCTTTTGCCATCTTTCGGGCAAGAGATTGATTCCACGCTCCAAAAATTTTTGATCCTTGCAGGCAAAAAACTGGTCCAAGTGGTTTTTGACGTCCTGATTTGAGGTTAAGTTTCTCCCATCCAAAAAATTTTGCAGAGACCGGAACAAGTAATAGTCCGAAGGTGCCAAGTCTGGAGAATATGGTGGGTGCGGTAGCACATCCCATTCATCAAACTTGTATGAGGTCTCGCATTATCCTGGTGGAACACTACACCTTTTCTATTGATCAATTCTGGCCTCTTCTGTTTGAGTGCATCACTCAATTTGTCCAGCTGATCATAATACACTTCAGAATTAATCGTGGTATTGTCGGGCAAAAGCTCAAAATAAACGATCCCTTTGAAATCCCACCAAACAGACAACATAACCTTTTTTTGGTGACTATCGGCTTTCGAAGTGGTTTAAGCTGCTTCATCCTTTTTAGACTATGATCTCATGCGCTTAACATTCTTGTAAGCAACCCACTTTTAGTCGCCAGTAACAATGCGCTTCAAAAAGGGATCACTTCTTTGACGTTTGATAAGCAAATTACAGTCGTTAATGCGACGAAGCTAATTTCGTTCTGTAAGAACATGAGGAACCCATATGTCAAGCTAAGAAATTAATCCTAGACGTTGCATGTGCTTGTGAACGGTCGCGTTAGACAAATTTAATCTTTTAGCAATCTCTCGAGTTGTTATTCGACGATTTGCATCGACCAACGACTTTATTTTATCCACATCGGCTTCAAGAGGCCTTCCAGGACGTGGTGCATCCTCAAGATTGAAATTGCCGGAACGAAATTTTGCAAACCAATTTTGGCATTGGCGTTCGGTCAACACATCTTCTCCGTACACATCACATAATTTTCGCCTGCATGCACTGCATTTTTACCCTTTTGATAGTAAAACAGTAAAATATGCCGAAAATGTTGTTTTCGATCTTCCATCTTCGATAGGGTACCAAACAAAAAC
Source organism: Chymomyza costata (assembly GCA_018150985.1). Classification (NCBI taxonomy): domain Eukaryota; kingdom Metazoa; phylum Arthropoda; class Insecta; order Diptera; family Drosophilidae; genus Chymomyza; species Chymomyza costata. The sequence continues at coordinate 7,046,078 of JAECWU010000803.1, read as the reverse complement.
TATTCCAAAAAATTTAACAAAATTTTTTACAAAAAAGCGTTACTATATCAGCTATTCAAATATATTAAGGTAAAGCGGTTAAGTGTGAAGTTGGCTGCGAAAAAATTCAATAAGATCAGCTGTTGTCATCAAACGAAATTACTTAGTGATCGACCCAATACATTATATCAAAATCGGTTTACTATATCATATACCTCCCACAGGACTATTCGGCCAAAAACATGTTTTTTTGAAAAAATTTCGATGTATTTCGTTTGTTTATGAAGTTATCATAACCAAAGTTGGCATTCAGCAGTTTTTTAAAGTACCCAAGCCCTTTCCCAAATTTGATCAAAATCGGTTGCCTATATCATATAGCTCCCATAGGACCAAACGGCCAAAAAAATATTTTTTGTACAAAATTCGTTCTATTTCGTTTGTTTTTGAAGATATCGTCGTCAAACTTCACATTCGAAAGTTTTTTAAAGTTCCCAAGCACAACCAAATTTCATCAAAATCGGTTGACTTTATCATATAGTTCCAATAGGACCGATCCGTCAAAAAAATTTGTTTAGTGCAAAATTCGTTTTGTTTCATGTGTTTATGAAGATATTGTAACCAAGTTTGGTAAATAAATATCTTTCAGAGTTCGGAAGCAATGTTCCGGATTTAATTGCAGTGTGGTGGTACAGTGAATCCCAAAGTCGTGCGCGGCCGACTTTAACGTACGCCATTTTTTTATATATAAGCATTGAAAATTTAATTTTTTTTTAATATTTCAAGATTGTGCCAAGCACTACCTCTGAGAAACTACGATTTTTGGTAAAAAATATTTCAGTTTCCCGAAAAAATTTGCCTCAATATGCATTCTAAGTTTTAACGAAAAATTTTAACTAAAATAGTTATTTTTTAAAAAATCTTTTAAGATTTGACCATGTGAAAGATATGCTCCGAATTTGTCCGGACTGATGAACAAAAAGGTTGCCACGTTGCCCTAGTATAGATCAGGCACCAACGCGCTCCTTCATATTTCCTCAGCTTAAGCAAGACATTTAGGGAACCCGATACAGCAACTTAAAAGAACTTCAAGGCACCGTGACGTCATCTCCGAAGGGGAACCCAGAAAGCCATTTTCATAGATCAGGCACCACCGCGCTCCTTCATCTTTCCTCAGCTTAAGCAAAACATTTAAGGAACCCGATGCAGCACCTTAAAAGAACTTCAAGGCATCGTCAGGTCATCTCCGAAGGGGATCCCAGAAAGCGAATTTCATAGGTCAGGCACCACCGCGCTCCTTCATCTTTCCTCAGCTTAAGCAAGACATTTAAGAACCCCATGCAGCTCTTAAAAGAACTTCAAGGCTCCGTGACGTCATCTCCGAAGGGGATCCCAGAAAGTGAATTTCATAGATCAGGCTTCACCTTGCTCCTTCATCTTCTCTCAGCTTAAGCAAGACATTTAGGGAACCCGATGCAGCACTTAAAAGAACTTCAAGGCTCCGTGACGTCATCTCCGAAGGGGATCCCAGAAAGCGAATTTCAGAAGGCGTACGCGCATTCGAAATCAATACGTCGGAGGAGAAGGGTCGAGGACTAAAAAGGATTTTCGCTTTTATTAATTAAGTACTGCTACATTTTGTTGTTTTTCCATATATATGGATCACTACGAAGCATCGCTATATCATTACCAACTTTTATTTTGTTAATGCGCATAAATTTTTGTATACATTTTTTTTCTCAAGATTAAACGCACCCACAAAAAATTAGCATAACTCAAAAAAAAACCCAGTTTTTGATACTTTTTTATAATGTCACATTCCAAGAAGATCAGCTAAACAGCGACAGACTTTATTTTGCTTTTATTGCTAACCATTTATTACCAACCTTAAAAATCCCATCAACATAATGTGACTACTTCTCTAATTACAGAATTCCACATTTTTCTAGGCTGTTGTAATGCACTGTCCAAACAACACTTGGCACACGTCTGGCGGTGACCATCAAAAACGGAAGTCAAACACCCGACACTTCCAACTCTCGAAATGATTATTTAAGTTTAGACAAATCGAACAACTTTCAACAATTTGTTGCCGTTGATCGCTGAACGCACAAGGCGTCATCTTATTGATCATAAACGAAATGCCGAAGGTGGCACACAATTTGACATGGCTAACTGGCAGCACTACCTTTGTGGAGCAGCGCTGCAGCGGAGCAGAGTGGGCTTGGAGGAGCGTCTAAAGCAGATGCGCTACGATGTTAACGCATTAATTTGAAATGTAATTGAGTTTATTATTATTTTTTTGCTTAGCAATTAAAGTGCGTGAATTGTTTAAAAATAAAAAAGTATTATACAAGCCTTGCAGTTGACCTTTTATTTCCTGTTGCTCTTTTTTTTTGTGCAAGCAATTTTTTAATTTTTATAAATGATTTTTTTTTTTTTGTATCTAAATCTATTATTATTAGCTATTTGAAGTAATTTTGGGCAACACTTAAATGCCAGCCAAAGTGTGCACGTTTGAGCTTGTTTGGCTTTAATTAAAATTGTAGCAAATTTCTTTGCAGAGTTCATTTATCAACAAAAAATACGAAAAAATATCGAAATAAAAACACAAACGAAGGTCGGTTCAAATGTTGCACGAAAGTCAAGGTGCAGCCGGTTGAAGTCTTGTACTTTAATTTGTACCTTAATTAATTCTGGTTGTACCAAATCAGAGCTAATAAATTTTTGCTGCATCATCGTCGTCGACACTGTGACGTAGTTGGCCCGGCCAATGGCTTCAGTGTCATCAGAGATACGCAAAAATGCTTAGATCTTCTCCACATGTGGCAGCTGCTGTTGTTGTTGTTGTTGCTACCATTTAAAGTTCAATGTTGCGATTGAATTTGTAGAAACACAATTTGTAGGGGCAACTACAGGTGATTGTAGTAACTGCATTATGTTTTTGTTTTTGTTTTTTTTTGCCAATTTGCTGCCACTTTCGGAGGCAGCAACTCTGTTGCCAACAGTCAAAGTCAACGGCAACCATATCCGCACCTTAAAGTTGCCACAGCCACTTACGATTGTGGCATTTTTTACATTTTTTTCAATAGTTTGCATTTAATTTTTTTGTTTTTGTAGTTTTTTTTTCTCGTTTTTGGTTATTTATCTTGACTATCAAGCGGTGCTCATTAACTAATTTAACGACCTGCATATATATGTATATATACCATAGGAATATATACACTGACATCTTAAAGTTTCGTAACACTCACTAAAACTGGGTCCGGAAATGTTGGCATGGTCATAATTTTTTAATGTTCCTGAATTTCTTGTCAGTCCCGAATTTTTCTATATCTCTTACCTATTGGGTATCAATTGATCTATGTCCGCCCATTCGTTTGCCTGTCCGTCTTTATGAACAACTATATTTCAATAAATCGAATTTCTTTCTCCAAGTTTTAATATAAGCTCATATTTCTCAATTCCTCAAAAAACGTATTGTATATTGGTTTTTAGTGATATCGATAGAAAAAATTATTGCTCGAGAGGGACCAAAGATCTTGGCAAAGCTTAACAAAATTTAAAAATTTCTTATATTAAATCATATATTTTTTAAATTTCCGAAACAGTTTTTTGAGCGTAGTCAAATATTTCTGATTGGAATTATAAGTAAAACATGTTAACTCTTTACTAAATACTTAGATTCTATTGTGCTTGCTTTTATCCCTAGAGCTCCTCAAATATCCCAATATCTGTGTCCAACTTTATTATATGAGATGGGTCTGTTATTGATCTGGTTGCGCTTTGATATTTTGTGTCCACCAAAGAGAGATGTAACACAAGTACCTCCAGGATCACGTGATCGAAGCTGGAGTGCCCCAAGGTAGTGTTCTCGGACCTGTTCTCTACATCCTGTATACGGCGGAAATCCCAACAAACTACCAGCTTACGACTTCTACGTTTGCCGATGATACGGCGATTCTTAGTCGACCAGCAAAGGCAACAGCTCAACTGGCTCGCCACCTACTAACTGTGGAAAGATGGCTAGCAAATTGGCTCATACAAGTCAACGTTTACGTTTACTCTGAATAAAAAAAGGTGCCCTCCCTTGATCTTGAACAACGCACGCATTCCACAAGCTTGCGAAGTAACGTACCTTGGCGTTCATCTAGACAGGCGGCTCACCTGGCAAATGCACATAGAAGCCTAGAAGACGCATCTGAAACTCAAGGTAAGCAGCCTTCACTGGCTTAAAAACGCTCACTCTCCCCTTGGCCTGGACTTTAAAGTCCATTTTGGACATATGGTACCGAGTTATGGGGCAACGCAAGCAGATCCAACATTGAAATCATACAACGGGCACAGTCCAAAATCTTGAGAACAATCACGGGGGCACTGTGAATGTTCTCCGGAACGAGGTTATTCACAGGGAACTGCATATCAATCTTGTTAAAGAAGAGATTTCCGAAAAACAGCAAAAACATAAAATCAAGCTCGCCTCTCATCCAAACCGTCTTGCAAGATCTCTAACCCAAGTTTGCAGCCACAGCCGACTACAGCGCAATGACTTTCCAGCCCAGCTACATATTTCTTAGGGCCTTTGAACATCAACACAATTCAATTTTTAATTGTAAATTAAATTAGAATAAGACTTGATTAATTACACAGGCCTACAAATACCGGGGTCATGTCAGTTGTTGGAAAGCCATGGGTCATTTCCGAAGTAATTTGCTGCGTAGAATCTGAATCCAAGGCCAGAATTGGCCTATCACGTCAGGATTTTGAGATATTTGAGGTTATGTGCCCGAAAAACTGAGATTTTCCCTACTTTTGAGGTTATGTACAGGGTGCAAATAATTTTTGTGGGCTGTCACTCCAGTTACATCAATTAGTACCACTCTTACCCTTTAATTTAAAAGTTCAAGCGATCATTTACGATTTTTTTCGCAAAGTCTGTCTTAATATTTTCTGTTCATCACAATTGGTTCAGTTCTCCCTAGGATGTATTTCCTCTAGTGTGATCCAGTTCTTTTTGTTTCTTGTAAAAGAACTAAAATTCCTTTTTCTAGGTAACAGAAATTAGAGCATCACTAAAACCAATTCATCTCTAGGTTTCATTATGTGTCCTTCGCCAATTTCTTCTTCAAGTAATACTGCTTTCATTTGGAGCTCTATAATTTTATGTGTTAGTTAGTTAAGAACTTCTAATTGCTACTTTCCGTGTCTTATTAAGATCATTTTGAACGAAGGTAATCTTCGATCAAAGTTAATCGGCCTTATCAAAAGTGAATCAACTTGGGCTATGTTCGCCATTATTTGCTGGCTATCCTTTGGAGTACAATATTTTTTTATGATTTTTTTAAAAATTAAGAAAATCTCAAGAAAGCTAATTTTGTGTCTCTGAACGAGTTCTTTGGAACGTAAATCCATTCCCCTCCCATTATAGCATTTTTATGTGCGAGCTTGAAAATGCTTGAAAACAACACGCAATCAAATCCATGACATATGTTTATTTGATTAGTTTAAAAGTCAAAGAAATAAAGCTGCAAAAGTAGTAATAAAGTTTTCGGATATCAATTAGCTTATAGTTTTTTTAAAAGGATTTCCCACAAAGCATTTTCAAGCTTAGTTTTGCAGTTCCATTGTGTATTTTTTATGTTCGGGCCTGCAGTTAATTTGCAGTTTTACAGCCACTTTTATTTTATTACCTGGTTTTAGTGTCTGTGAAATTGCCTTTGCACTCAAAAACAATCTGATTGTAATAAATCTTGGCCAAGTTAAAAACATGTAATGTTTGGCGCAAACTCTAATGCAGAAATTGAAGCGGACTACAAATATCAAGTGAAGAGTTATTAAAACCAATAAATTGTATTCCTAAATTGACCTAACGTGGATACAAGAAAATCTCACGGTTATCCAACATAGCAAATTAATGTATATTTTAAAAACGATGTTCGTTTATTTCTATAGATAAAAGAATGTACCGCTGGTGGGGGATAATTTCCGCGGCCAAGGCCGACAACTGGTTGTAATGGTCAAATAAATAGATTGAAAAAAATATGAAGTACACAGTTTTAAGAACTTCCGATTGTGCTCATGAAATATTGGATTATCCGAATATACACTGCAAACGTCAATTAGACAGATTTGATTATCGTATAAAAAATAAAGTATCATCTGTGTACAAAAAATTCTTATCTCCTTCGGAATGGCTATACAATAAAAAAGTAATGAAAAAATTTTCAGAAAAAACTATGGAAACGTTGAAAAATATTTTATAAAAAAATTTAATTGGATACCATAAATAAAATAAATAGAGATTAACGAAAAAATTTAAACATTTTTTGTAACTTAGGCTACATAAAAAAATAAATGAATACAGAGAAAATATAAATAATGTATAATAATGTGTTACTTGGGTACTTTTAAGGGAAATACACGATGCAATGATGTGCAGCAAAGCAGTGTGCGAAATACTGATTCATTTTTGTAGTATAGCTATATGAAAAAATAGACCAATCTTGATTGAACTTCACACAAATGTCAAGTCATAAGCTAAATACAACTGATATGAATAAAATAGTTCTAGCATGTTTCATAATAGTCAATACATTTGTGTGACGTTTGATGCAATATATCACATAGCTGGCATAAAAAAAAAAAGAACCGAAGCTCTCTGTTTCAGTGAGACAAGAATAAAGGACCTGCACATTGCGCAGATATAAAAATAGTTCTTACATGTTTCAAAAAGTTTGCACATTTGCGTGAAGTCAATCAAAATTGATCCAATATATCATATATCTACTGTATAAAAATTGAACCAGCGCTCTCTCTCTTTCAGAGAGTCACGACGTGCCTTAGTTTTTTTTAATAACAAAGGTATCAATCCTTTGCAACCTAGAAAAGAATTTCTTCAACAATCTAACGCTTTTCGGATTTCCTTTTTCTTTCTTAGATCACCTCAAACAATTCAGTTATTTCAGGATCCCACTCTCTATATCTGACAATTGGGTTAACACGCTAAAACCGAAAATGGAGACAAAAAAATTTTTCATGGAACGGATTTCGTGATATTTCGAAAAAATCACTTTCCGAAATTAAAAAAAATGCGATACAGTCGAGGCGGTGCCCGACAGTGTAATACCCTGTACCTTTTTTTCTCAAAAAAAGATTTATTCCTGCATATTCCTTCTAAGAACTTTCCAATTGGAACATTTTTTTTGTTGGTGCAAAACGATATTTATACCTATAAGTTCCGCAAATTTTAACCGATTTTGATGAAAATCGAAATTTACGTCAAAGTAGTTATTTAAAGTATATGGGGTAAGTTTCAAGGGGATATGTTGAGGGGTGTGGGAGAAAACAAGGTAAATCGATGGAGGGGGGTGGGGGCCCGCATTGATAAAATTTGGATGTGGATTTGTTCATTAGAGGCACATGAATCAGCTTACCAAAATTGGTGGTTCTAGGTCATTTGGTACTATTATTACGTAGAGTCAAATATTGACGCAGTTTATTGGAAAGGGGTGGTGAAATTTTTACATTTTAGACTAAAACTTTTGTTGTAGTTGTCCGATTTTGTTTATTTTTGACACACAGATGCATGTAACCACAACGCATCGCTCTGTTAAGTTTCAGATTAAAATATTAAACGGTTTAGCTAAAAACTCTGCTACGGGGGAACGGGGAAAGATATTGACATCATTCAATAAACTTGATCTTCTGAGGAAATATGCGCATCAGATGGTAAAGTTTCGTATCTCTAGCTCTTATAGTCTCCGAGATCTAGGTGTTCATACAGACGGACAGACGGACGGACGGACAGACGGACATGGCTCAATCGCTACCCGAGGTTATGATAAGCATTTTGGTACAAAGGACTTGGGGTCTGCCACGCCTCCTTCTTGCCGTTACATACATTGCACAAATCTAGTATACCCTTTGTACCTATAGGTACAGGGTATAATAAAAAAAGTGTCTCTACTTAAATGCAAATATCTCTGATTGTACTTAACTGATTTTGATTATTTTTTTACCAAACTGTAGATAACACTAGTTTACAAATTTAAGGGTCATCGAGTGATACCTTCATAAAAAAGTGTTTTTTAGGGTAATTTGGGGTCGACAAACACGAAAATGGCAACCTTTTTTTTTTCTTAAGCACCGTTTTCGAGATATTTTCGAAAAACATGATTTGGGCACTTATTTCAGTTATTTTTCAATATCTCGTGCTTGTTACTTCTATAATTTTGACTTAATCTGTATATAATTATATATCACTGTAAAGAGCAAATCATCTTTCATGTCGATACAAAATTTTATACAGGAGATATTGAAAAATAACTGAAATAAGTGCCCAAATCATGTTTTTCGAAAATATCTCGAAAACGGTGCTTAAGAAAAAAAAGGTTGCCATTTTCGTGTTTCTCGGCCCCAAATTACCCTAAAAAACACTTTTTTACGAAGGTTCATTTTTCGTGTAAACTAGTGTAATCGAGTTACCCATCGATTACATTTTGAACATGAAAGACAATTAGATCGAAAGGTATTGATAAAAAAATAAAAAATTTACGTCTTCACGAATTTGTATGCAACAGTAGTCGTGATTTTTCGTTCATGGTTCCATAACATCTACAGTTCCAATCCAAATTCGAAGATCTTCGACTTAAAGCTTCTTTTCTCCTTAATCCTTATCAGTATTAAAATTAATATGGCATAAGCTTGATTAACCCTTATTTATTTCATCAACTGGTACATAAACTTTTTGAACCCACTGTGCTGCACTTAGAGCTATTACAATATGAGAGGTTTGTGGATTTTTGGCAAGTGCAGCCGAGCCTGTTTTAATTGTTTTGAACTTAGCTCTTCTTGGGCTGACATTCAAAAGGTATGGATACTAATGAATTGTTTTAGTTCTGAGTGGTGTGGCCAAATATCTATCAAAGGCATACATGATGATATATGGAAGTCATCTATGACTATGTAGGCTAGTGGACGCACGACTTGAAGCAGTCCAAGTTGCTGTTGCAAAAAGTTTGCAAAAAGTTTAAAAACCAATATGGTGGAGTTTCTGGCGCTGATGACTCCAAAGCTGGCAACACATTGTGATTGACATTAATTGCCAACGAGCAAGCCAAGATGAGCGTCGTTCACATGACGTAGATGATGATGCTTATGATGCGGCTGATGCTGATGTGGTTCTAATGACGAGCGACCGAATGCACTCGAAACAGTGCAACAGTTTTTTGTGTAGACTGCAATTGTTATTTTATAATTAAGCAATATTGTTGGTTAATTAAAAAAAGAGGCAAAAATCCAAAAACTGAGCAAAATTAATTTGACAAGCGCATGCGACAAGTGTGGCAAGTGCTGGCCAAGATTTATGAAGGTTGTCAGGTTGCAAGCATATGTGGCAACATCATGAGAAATATCAGCCATGAGTTGCCATTATGCATGCACTGCTTTATAATTACACTTAGTTGAGGTTTTGGCCCCTTATTATATAAATATAAATCAACGCATTAGTTAGTGCAAAAAGAAAAACTTTGCCGCTATGAAAAATATTCCACGCCTCTCACGTTTTGTACTGCAACAACCCCGCCCACTTACTTGGCAGCTCCACTTGAAAAACTCAAAGCGATTTTCATATTTTTTTTAGTTTTTTTATTAGTTTGCCCTCGTATGAAAAGAAGTTTTGGCGACGATAATAAAATCCCATTTAAGTTTGACGATAAGTTTGACCATTAGTTGCGTTTATTTTTGCAAACCAACTCCAAGCCTTAGACCAGGCCAAAGCCCACTCTGTCATAGCAAGTTAAATGCTTTGAGTGGTTTTTTTTTACCATCATCTTTTTTTTTGGGAGTTTTTCTGGCTTGTTTTGGCAGTTTGTACGCAAGTTATGAGCCAACTGCGACCCATTTCAATTGATAAGCGCACTCAGTGTGCATCCAGCCACTGGTGGCCGTAGGCGTGCAAATGGGTTTGAAACTTGGCTAAAGATTCTGTGGCTCGTTAGTGGAAGAGCTATGACTTTGATCGTCTGTTTATGATAAATGCGCGCAAAGTGTTTAAAAGAATTAGTTGGATAAAGATTGGCGAAATAGTAGTAGAAATAGTTTTGGGCCAAGGTTTATGATAAAGTTTTGATTTAGGCGATAAATTTGAAAACTACTTGGTAGCGTAATAAGACTATAAATACTCGTATATATAATACTTTTTAAAGAGATTATAAAGTTATTTGTCTCACATTTATGGCTAAATTGTAGCACTACAATTTAAAGAAGAAAATATATATAATATTCTATGTGCACAGTTTATATATCAAAGTCCCATAACTTCTGCAACAGCTGGAAGTTGCAAACAACTTAAATGCCATTTGAATGATCGATTAATTAAGTTTCATAAAGTTGCTAAATTTTATTCAAAAATAATTGTTGAAAATTTTAAAAGTATAGAAACAAAAATATTCACTTAATTCATGAAAGAATTTATTTTATACAGCAAATTTTTGATGTCGTTATTCCGCAGCACTGAGACTTTTTGATCAGAAATTTTTATCAATAAATTATTTTAGTATTTATTTATTCAGCTAGTTTTTTTTTATATTAATGGCTCCTGGCATAACAATTTAGTACCAAAAATATATATGTAATACCATTTTCCAAAAACTATCCAAGGATAAATTATACACATTGCACCTCGGCGGGCACAAAAAATCTTGGGGTTCCTCTTATTTCATAAAGATCTGTTTCACGATAAAGATGAAACAAAAAAATGGCGTGCGTTAAAGTCGGACGACTTTGAGATCCCCTGTACAATTACATTTTGAGGCCACTTAGTTTCTGCGTACTGTATCTATGTAATATTAATACATACATCAGAAATTAAAATAAGAATTTTTAAATTTTCGTCGACTGGAAATGTAACCATTGGTCTTCAGACATCGCGGCCTTAAGTTTTGGAGGGAGCTCTCTACTAATTCAGATACCCTTTTATATGCTTTTCACTACTGAGACCATTCGAGCTTTCAAGGACCGTCTCAGAGTAAACATTTTGGGTGGCCCCAACACGTCATGTAGACCTTTGGAAAGATACCTCAGCTTCCATTAAAAACTGCATGATATTTAGTTCAGTGAAAGCAGACTTATGGCGTTTAAAACAATAGTCTTTTGTGGCATCGGTACAAAAATTAGCATTGAACAAGGACTTGGTCCGCTGAGCTCTATTTACAATTTGAACTCATTGTTTCAGGATCGAATTTAAAGTTCAATTTTTCATCACAAGCTACAATGTTCAAACGAATAGTACGATGGTGTCTTCGGGGAACTTTTTTTTTTTACCAATATGCTTCTCGTCATTAAAATCCACACGATCAATTTCAAAAAGATTATAGTTTTAATGAATTTTGCCATGCTATAACCAACCATTACCATGTACACCAGAAGAAACCTTGCAAAAATTCTTGTTAAAAAAGACATGAAGTAAATTCTTAAGCTGCTTTGAAAATAAATTAGAAAGGAGAATTCCTAAGCTAAATTTCTAAACGATTAGGTTAATAATAATATTTTTCTAGCCTAAAGGCCTATGTTGCTCTGGCTTTAAAACTACTTTTGTTCCCTAGAATTAATTCTAAGTTACAATATTAAATAAATAAATAAATATTTTTCTTTAAAATTTCAATCAAATAGCTTTTCTTAATCGTGTTAAATCGAAAAATATTATATTTTGTAAAAAATGTTTTTTTTAGACCGTGTTATTTCAAAACCGTGTGAAAACAGAGCTGGGTGTACTTGTCTTATTAATTTCATCGTTTCGGTACCAAGTTCTACCAAGTTCAAAACATACCTTAACTATCGCACTTTGTCTGATGTTCGTATTTGTACGTGACCCTGCTTCCGATAAAGAAGGTATGTAGAAGAAGGCGCTTTTGCACGCCTGACCTTCTTAATATCACCTCTGTATTGCATACTTAAGATACAGGCATAAATAAATAAACAAAATATATTTTCAATAAGGGTGACTTGCTACGAAATATTGGTAAGACGAAACTCCGGCCTGAATTCTGAAAAATTCACAGGACTGCATCATGATTGCAAGAAAGTCTCTATCCAAGCATCACGTTCTAAAAACATTTATGCCTCTTCTTGATTCCGATTCCGACAAAGATAAACTGCATTGTTAATTCGGTATCGGAATCGAAATCCAAAAGTCAGCCAAATGGCTTAGCCAAGCACCTCGTTTTAAGGCAGTTACTATTCTTAGATAACTTAAAATTTAATGCTTTTTTTGAAATTTAAAAGAAAAAAGTTTTTTAAAATTCTGTGTAGCTTTGAACCTATGGGGTTTTTGTAGTTAAATATTATAATCCGCATGGGCAATGTAATATGTATGAATGCAATTAAAGGAGCTCTCTTACTTACCTGAATATCCTCTTTTTTCGGTTAATATAAAGTTGACCCTATTTCCTTTCGGAACAAAAGGAATTGATGATAATGTTCAATTATTATTGTTCTAAAATAATAATCAATTAATATAATAATACGCACTACTTGCACCTACATTAAAGAACGCAGATAAACGAGCGGGCCGTTTAAAGTCGATTTATACCGACTTCAATGTACCCTGCAACCTCTATTTTCACAGCTAAATGCGTTTAACACGTTATGAAAGAAACTTTTGAATTGTATATTTTATTGTTTGTGCATGAACTTTCTACTGGCAAATATTGAAAATTAAAATTTATAAAATTTTTCTATGAGACTCTACAAAAGTCTTGATTTCTATCTTGGTGGTTGCAGCTTTTTACAAGCATATCTAGAAATGCGCAGTTTTTAGTGAGGCTATTAGGCAGTTAACAATGCCTATAACTTTTGGGCTTGCAAAATTATAAGCAGCCCATAAAAAAAGAAAATCTTATAAAAGGGTTTCGCAATGGACTGTGGAGTGGTACCTTTAAAAAACAAAAATAATATTTTTTTTTTCTTAGGCTGAAGTATAATAGTTCAAATCGCCTTTTCGACTAGTCGCATTTAAATAAATATTTTTTCGTATGGTTTTTGGCCAAACGGTGCTAAAATTTGAAGTTTTTACTGAAATTCTCAACGATTTGACCACAATATGCATCTATGGCGCTGGTCACTACAAAAAATTTAAATTTTTTAGTTTAAAAAATGAAACAGTAGGCAAAATTCAAACAACAAAAAACAAATTACAGAATAGACCAAGAGACGCAACCTCCAAGATTCTTTCAGATAAAACAGTGAGAAACAAACGGACTTTGTTTTGGTTCAAGTTTTGCGTGGTGATAATTTTTTACTTTTACTTCTTACATACACATTTTCAAACACACAACTTTTTTTGCACTAAATCAGTGGTCGGCAAGGCCCTACCCCATGGGGTAGGAGTTTACACGTACTGTGTTGTACACAAAACACATGCATGTGTGCGTGATTTTTGTACTGAACTGCTCTCAGCAAATTCTCTGGCGTTGCCATGCTCTTGTTGCAAAGCAACAGACACGAAGTTGTGCTTGTGCATGACTTCGGCCTTGCTTAGAGAGCGTGCTTGCTCTCTCAACGCTAAAGCGCTCCAGCATTAGTATGCCATCGCTTTTGTGCTGTGTGGCAAAAAAACACAAAATCAATTGATGTTTAGTTGGCTGCATGATTAGATCGTGCAGCGCAAATAAAAAAATAATTAAAAGTAAAGGGACGGCATTGCTTTGCTAAAGCTAATGCTACAGTATAGGACGCTTTTTTTTTTGCGGGTAAAGGGTCATTATGTGCATATTGGGGCATTGCATCAGCTAAAAATATTAGAAAAAATTTAGCTTGCAGCTCTAAAATTCACATTGTGAGACAACACGATGACAAATAACGCATTGCGCGTCGCCATCCATATTTTCAATGAAAAAAAATTTCTCCCACCCCTCTTTAAACATTTTTCCCTTTTAATTCAAAAATTTGCGCAGCGCGATCTAAACATGCAGACAGCTAAACATCAAGTGATTTTGTGTTTTTTGCCACATAGCACAAAAGCGACGGCATACTAATGCTGGAGCGCTTTAGCGTTGAGAGAGCAAGCACGCTCTCTAAGCAAGGCCGAAGTCATGCACAAGCACAACTTCGTGTCTGTTGCTTTGCGACGTCAGCGTCGAAATACGTCACAGCGGCAGAAAATGTTCAATACAAGCGCAAAAAAAAAATGCATATGTATATTTTGCCGACCACTGCACTAAATCAACATGCCTGTTTTTTGCTTTGGGTACAGGGTATAAAAAACGGACTTCTTACTCTCACTTTAAAGAACGGATGACAACACAAATCAGTCGCGCCGTTTACACTTATTGGCTTTGATATAAACACGAAAAATGGGCACAAAAAGAGAACAAAGAGAGCGATCTAGGCTCCTCGCACACAAACACACACGCTTGCGTTTATGACACTCACTGCACATAAAAACAAAAACGCTTGCACTTATTACAATAGGATTAAAAAAAAAAGAAAAGAGAGCCATCTTGGCTACTCTCACACGCACTTTGACTTTTTACACTCACTGCGCTTAAGAAACAAAAACAAATAATTTGCATACATCTATGCGCGCATCTTTTCACACCCACGCACAGCATTGATAATTTCGATTAGCCTGCCTTTTCCCACTTTTTGTTGCCAGTTTTAACGCGCACTTAATTGATTTTCTTGAAATAAACTATTTTAACAATTGCACGTTTTTGGTAACTTATGCAGATTGTGGCTAATAATTTCACTAACTGATTTTACATATTTTTTCTATTTTTGTAAGCCATAAACTTATTAATTTTTAATAAAAACCGCAGCGCGTAACAACCGTGTCCGTCACATGATTAAATGCTCGCTTTGACTCTCTTTTGTCTAGGGCGTAGCCAAGTTTACGCCAAGGGGTCAACATTGTTTTTTTTTTAATATTTTATGAATGAATCAGCTAAGAAAAGTTATAATATAAAGTTTAAACGCCGCAAAAAGTAATCTTTTTTTCTGAGCTCAAGTTTAAATATTTAAAAAATTTAGAGTCATATATATATGCGCCAACAGTTCATGCAAATATTTTTTTAATTACCATTTACCTTAGACGTTACAAGCGAAAATTTTTAAAAATAAATATCAAAGCTAGGGTAAAACAAACTTCGACTTATTTTAGAACATTAACATTAAATAACCATGTTGAAGAAGGGTTGGCTGTAGCAACCCCTGCCTACGCCCTTGTTTTTCTTACTTATGTCTTCCTTTTCTTTAGCCAGCAATGATATTGCCAGATGTGCAATTTTTAACAAAACAACGATTTTTTTCTATGAACTGAGCAGCAGCGTGCACGTCTGGCAGTGCTGAAAAAAAAGTGGGAAAAATTATTAACTAATTCTTTTGCGCGTCGCAACAAGTGTAAAATTATGAAACAATGTGTTTAATGTTATCTATTTAATTAAAGCCAAAAGTGCAAGTTGTGAATAAATTGGCTAGGAATATTTGTGCATGGAATCCCAGATAAAAACGTCTTCAAAAGGCCGGTTTTTTTTATACGTCGTGGTACTGTGCCGAAAATAACAAAATCGTTGAAATACAACAATGTTATTATTACTAATATATTAAAATCACGCACCTTCATAAAAACTCGATTCTCCTTATATCAATATGGCTATAAACAAGCTTAAATCACCTCAATTGGATTGGAGACTCCTGTAGGCCTGGGAGTATAAAAACTTCCTTGTAGCAAAAAAAGCCACATCGACGAGTTTGCGAAGCAATCCCCACCTACCGTTATACCCTGTTTTCTCCCACAATTACTTACGTGTGATCTTCGAAGTCTAATAGCCTTTTAGACTTCATTTTTAAAAAAAATGCAATTCACTTAACATACACGAATGGCCAATAACAAATCCTAACTGGATATGGCTTGCACTAAACACTGCACGCAAACTGCTTGCATACTGCATACAAGCAGTTTCGACCTACAAAAAAATGCTGAAATGCGTAAGTAGTACATATTAAAGTATTATGTAGAAATTAATTTTTTATGGGTATTTTGGCGATCAAAGCCTCGACAGTTTGGGTACCCTATACCCAACAGCGTACAAGCAAAAGCATTGGGAATCTTTTTGGATCACAAAACTTGTCAAATTGACAGGGATCAGAAAATAAATCGAATTAGCCATGTCAGTCCGTTTATACTATTGCCCGTTTCTCGAAGACCATAGCTAGGAGCATAAAAATGTTGCCATAAAGTGCATCTTATGGTCTAGCTGCTCATACAGGTGGAACAACATTCCAACTCATTTGCGTGTATATCGATACCCGTTCTGAGTCGATGTTGATAATTTTATGAACGAACTTTCATGGACATGTATTGCTATTAAACTTCCATCAACGTTAAGAACAATCGCAGATTTCCGACTTAAAAGTCCTGTTGATTGGCAGAGTAATGAACACGGAACCATTAACGATATCCACCAGAACTACTGTCATTCCATGCCATGTTTCTCCAAGTACAACAATGCTCGATATTTACCTCCACTTTGCCTTCATTTTGTTTATCGTGTTGCTGTTCACTTTGACTTGGTTTAAGCCGAACCAGTCACTGAGATGACTTCATGCCAGTCACATAACCCCAACAAGTATAATAACAACAACGAAAACATCCGTATAACCAAGTACAAAATACGGAGCGTAAACACGTAAACAAGTCAACGTAGGTTACGGCTCAATCGCTCAAGACCCGCCCGGGCAGCTTACGCCGTGATTTTGTTCGTTTTCTACGCTAAATAAAAATTAACAAGGATAAATGATGTGAAGGCTGCCGCCAAAGCGGACGTCAACGTCGCACAGTGGTCAAATTGTGCGAACTAGCTGACAAATTACTTATTTTTCGTTATCGCTTGTAACCTAAGGATATTCTTTATCTTCTTTTTTTATCGATAGTTACGCAAACAATTTTTCGATTTTGCTTTAAAATGTGAGAAATTCGTTTTAATGAAGTGTGACTCGTTGGTATTGGTTAACGCCAAAATTGTATTTTTTTCATCACTTTTATAACAGATATAATGTTTATAATATAAGATTGTCAATAATGAATATTGCGGATATATTCATAGGTAAGAAATTGGAAAATTAAATTATAATTAGTGAACATACTTCATGGATTTCATTGAAAACAATCTGAGCTAAAGAAGTTGTTTATATGAACTGCAATATATCTTATTTTTGAATGGGCTGTCCAAAACAGCATAAGTTTATATTTTTAGTTTATTTTATTTTTAATTTATTTTTTTTTCTGGAAAATCAAATTTTTGCTCTTGTTTTAGGCCTAAATATTTTTGTTTATTTATTTTTTTAATTGTAGAAAATTAGATCTAGTATTTAATACTAAAAAATAGGATTTGACCTAAAATTAAAAAAATAAGAAATAATAATTTCATACAAATTTATTCAATTTATTAAGTTCACAAAAAAAATAAGATGAAAAGAACCCTATGTCAGTTTTATTTTTTAAATCTTTTAAGCCAAGTTGTGTATTACAACGGCTCCACATTTCAATAACCCACATGGGTTGAAAACATTTAAGTAGTCTAAGATATGAAATCCCTTTTAAAGCTTTCTATTAGATATTTCCTGATTTTTTTATTAAAGTAACATAATATGTAGGTTTCAGCATCCATACAAAGCTCTTCCTAATAAGATCAATGATAAATTCTAATATCGGTTTTGCGTAGACTTTTATATCGATATCTTTTATATATAAATGTGGTCCCAAGGGTAGCACATATTTGGTATTATTCAGTTCTGGATATAAATAAAAGTCTCCTTTAAATTTTTTTAATTATAACCAGCTAGATCCGACCACTGTGCAGCTTTGCCGCATGCCAGAAGAGAAGCAGAGCCAGCAGGCAGCGGACAGATAAAAGCAGACATCTCGGGTAATTGTCTAGGTTCCCCAGTAGAGGGCGCCAGCAGACACAGCCCACTCGCAGTCGCGTCATTTGATGCGTTGTTTTTGTGTGCGTTAAATTGATTAAATGTGAAATTGGAATATGCAAATGCAGCCGACACACACAAAGAGCAATTGGGGAGAGCAAGCATATCCAGAGAGAGAGTGAGAGAGTCAGGACCGGGCAAACAATGCCCGTGTTGGGCGTGCTGGAAATGTGATTTATGGTAGGTGCAAAGTTTTTCCCAACTTTCGAGTGCAATGAACGGAAGTGCAGCAACTACTCAAGACGTTGACGATGAGGATGACGAAAAAAAAAAAGTTAAGGGGCGGCAGAGCTGGTAAAAGTAGGTGTGAAAAAATTCGCTTAATTTGTCTAAAGGAAAGCCAAGTGCATAAAAATTTTCATAAAGAAAAATGGTGGCAAGTGTGGCATGTGACAGAAAAGCTTCGCTGAAGGATATTTCAACTTGATGGAGTAGTGGAAAATATCGAATGCAATGAACAAAATATAATTACTTTATGCACAGCGAAATAGAGTAAAATAGGAGAGAAAAACTGGGAAAAACCATAAAAAATATTAACAATGAATACCATTATATGGAAAGCAAAACTTTTTGTTGTGTGGCATTTTAAGGAGTAACATGAAAGCAAAAAAACCTTAATCAAATGACTTGACTGAAACTAAGTTTTGGAAGGGATATGCTGAAAAATGGAAGCAGCTAATAAAGGTTACGCAAAAATACTATTGTTGCACTAAGGTCTCAACTTTAAACTATCATTAATCCTTATTTTTTTAGAGGTAAGCCCATTGTTCAGTATTTAGAGATTTTTCTTCTATAATCCTAACTTGAAAACTTTCTCCCTTTGGCAATGTGGATTCTTATTTTGATTGTTTTTAAAAGTGGACCCATTAATACTACGAAATCGTCGTAGAATAATCCACTCGGTAATGAAAACAGTAAATTTAAAGTAATAATATAGGGTTTTCCAATAAGAGGTGTTATTTTGGTATTCAAAGAAAAATGCCATTTTTTGAGATAAATGATCGGATGTTAATTTCATAATAAAGAGGAAGGTATGCCGTTAATAATAAAAAACAACATCAGCCAAATGGCCACCACGACCACGCCTACAGGACCATTTCCTTTTCATGAAATTTTCCATAATCAATTCGCAAAGTGGCTGCCCTATGTCCTCGATAGGTCCAATGACCCCGCCGGACCATAAACCGCACCAAACGGTCACACGTTGAGGATGGAGAGGCTTCTCAACAATAACTCTTGGGTTTTCCGAGCCCCAGATGCGCCAATTTTGCTTGTTGACGTAACCACCGAGGTGAAAATGGGCCTCATCAGTCAAATGATTTTGCGATGGAAGATTTTCACCATTTTTGTAGTGAATTTTAAAAATTTTAATAATTTCAATGCGTTGTTGAAGCGTGTATCGTTCCATTTTTAGTAATTGCGTAGTTTCTACTTGTCAAATGTCAAAGAACAAAAGCTTCAAAAGTGACAACTACCGAAATACCGGGTGATTCAAAATAACACCTCTTGTTGGAAAACCCTATATTTAAAGTTCAACGAGAATCACAAATTAGTTTTTCATAAAAAATCTTATTCTTATTTTTTTTAACTTTTTCTTCACACACCCTCTGAACCATGGTGGAATAATAAGGTGATGTCGTCAGTAAAAGCTATCCCTTATTGTATGTAGCGTGTGAGTGCGAATGAGAGGTCAAAAGCTTTTCTGTTAGGAAAGCTCTCTAAGCATTGCATCGGAAAGTGAGTGAGATAGATATGTATATATTTGGTATATGTTTGTAAATAAATAACAAAGAACAATTCAGCTTTGTTTAATAGTTAATATAATAATTAATTCCATTATATTATTATTATTGCATCATCTAATTTTAAGAAGTTTGCTATTGCCCATAATTTTTTGCTTTTGGTTTTGTATTGCAAGTTTCAAACAAAACAAACACAGCTAAAAATTTCGTGCGCGACCAACCTTACTCGTTCACAGCAAGTTTTGCACTGACGATAAGGGTTATAAACAAGAGAGTGAGCGTTCGCACGACATCACCTTATTATTCCACCATGCTCTGAACAAAAAAAAATTTCTTGAAAATAAATAAAACCAGGCAAAAATAGATAATTAATTAAAAATTCAACATTGCGTCATAACACGCTTTCTCCTTTATTAAGTTGCGAATTGTAAGCAACAAAGAATAAATTGATTACACGAATTGCCCACTTTAACCAGTTGTGAATTATAAGCAAACACAAAAGAAATATATACGATTTTTTTTTATGTTAGATTCTGTGTTTATAAACATAAATGCATTTAAAAAAGTCCTACACATTACTCCATTTATAGCTGAAGAACGGCTGCAGCGATTTTTGTATTCTTTGGTTTCTTCAATTTATCGACGAATAACTTAAGTGACAAATTCAGGCATAAAAAATTAAAGCAAAATAGCTAAAAGTCGAAATGGGCTAATTTTTATAAGACCCTGTATTAAGTTTGTGAAAGCCGAAAATGTGTGTAGCATACGGAAGAAGTTGGTGACTAGAGAAGTAGATATACCCATGTCCGTCTGTCTGTCTGTCGGTTAGTATGAACACCTATATGTCAGAGATGGTACGAGCTAGAGCAACCAAACTTTCGATTTTCTTTCTTTATTATTCCATAGGAGACAAGTTTTTTTTATATTTGTGTTATCGGGGTTACACTTTACAGCTTCAATAGTGTTGTTTCAGAGGCCCTCGAAAAACAAGATGTTTTAGATATAACGTGTTTGTGTATGAGGATATCGTAACTAAATTTGGCAAACGCAAGCTTTTTAGAGTTCCCCAGCACTGTACCAAAAATCAAAATCGGTTGACTATATCATATAGCTTTCATTGGACCGATCGGTAAAAACAACGTAGTTGGTACTAGAATCGTTTTGTTTCGCGTGTTTATGAAGATATCGTAACCTTTGGCAAATAAATTTGATTGCAATGTGGTGGTTCAGGGAGTGTGCCTGAACATAATTTTTATAAAATTATAATTCGACAATTGGTGGGGAGAACGAAAACGTTTTTCGCCTACGATAAACTTCAAAATTAAGAAACTATAAAGTCGAATAATTCAGGATTTGTGCCGAATAAGCGTCATTGGCGGGAACATTATATTTAATTTTTGATTTTAAAGAAATGTGAGACCCCTCCTCCTTGAAAATGTATAGAATATTATTATTATTATTATCCCGCCGTCCACCCCCTCACAAGCCGCGCGAGGTGAGGTCATTTACCCATTATGACGGCAGTTCAACTGCAAGTCTCAGGGATCGTTATCGTTTTTCTTTTTTGTTTTTAAAAATTTAAAATTTTTTTTTTAATTATTAAGTAACAAATTTTCTCACTATATTGCATGTTTTTAAAATAGCTGCTTTTTGAAGGTTGTAGTGAAGATTACTGTGTAGGTTTATTTCAGTAAGATTAGGTATGATATGGATTATTTTTACATTTTTTTGTTTCCATATTCGTTTAATTTCCTCCGCTAGTAGGCAGTATTTATTAAGTTTTTCTAAGTATTTCTTATGTATATTATTATCACAAGGTACACTGATTTCAATAAGGTGTGTAGTTTTGTTTATTTTATTTAGGAGTGTTATATCAGGTCTATTGTTTGTTGTTGTTTTGTCGGTAAGAATTGTTGTGTCCCAGTAGAGTTTGTGTGTTTGGTTTTCGTGAATTTTATCTGGTTGATATTTATAATATGGTATTATATCCGATATTAAATTTAGTTTATGGGCTAGTTGTTGATGAATTATTTTTGCTAGGTTATTGTGTCTTTCAGTATAGTCGGTACCGGCAATCACTTGGCATCCAGATGTTATGTGTTCTATCGTTTCTGTCTGTTGGAGGCATTTTCTACATTTGTCGTTTGATATATTTGGGTCTTTACATATATGTTTTAAGTAATTTCGTGTGGCTATTACATGGTCTTGAATGGCAAATAAAAATCCCTCTCTTTCGGACTGGAGGTCCCCAAATTTAAGCCATGAGTATGAGCTTAACTTATCGACATTACTGTCGCGCATTATGTATGGGTGCTTTCCATGGAGAGATTTTTCGCACCATCTATTTATCTTTTCTTGGCTATTATTTTCTGGTGTGTTGAAGGTTAAGTCTTGCAAGTTTAATGGAGTGTACTGTAGATCAGCTTTGGTTATTGATTTGTGTAGATTTGATGAATGATGGTGGAAATATTGTCTTAGATTAGTGATCTGTTTATTATGTAATTTGTTTATGTCAATCATTCCTCGTCCTCCTTCATATCGTGGTAAAGTTGTTCTCTCGATGCATGAGTTTGGGTGTAGTTTCCTGTTTATTGTAAGTAGTTTTCTTGTAATTATTTCAATATTATTAAGATCTGTCACTGACCACTTAATTATTCCGAATGAGTATGTTAATATTGGTATAGCATATGTGTTTATTGCTTTGAAGAGGTTTTTGGAGTTGAGGTAGGTTTTCAGTAGCAATTTAATTCTTTTTCGATATAATGATGTTAATTCTTTTTTAACTATTGTATGGTCGATCTTAGTGCTTTGTTAAAAGCCCAAGTACTTGTAGGTTTCGTTTTGGGCCATACTTTCAAGCATTTCGCCATCCAGCGTCCTATTTTCTGTTGTTTCCTTCCACTTTCCTCTTTCGATGTGTTGCGTTTTGCACTTTTTTATTCCGAATTCCATATGTATATCTGTTGTGAATTGTTCTGTGAAGCTGAGTAGATGGTTAGCTGCGTTTCTGTTTCTGCATATAGTTTTATGTCATCCATGTATAATATGTGGTTTATCCTGTGTGTATTTACTGAGTTCTGCTTGATATTGAAACCGTAGGGGATGCTGTTTAGTGTGTTTGAGAGAGGGTTCAAGCTGAGACAGAACCAAAGAGCACTTAATGAATCTCCTTGGAATATGCCTCTGTTAATTTTAATTTCGTCTGTTTGTACGATATTTTTCGGTGTTAGGAGGTTAATCGTTGTTTTCCAGTTCTCAGTAAGGTGTTTAAGTAGGCTTATAAATTTTGGATGGATTTTGTAGATTTCAAGGACTTTAAGAAGCCAACTGTGTGGGACGGAATCGAATGCTTTTTTATAGTCTATATAGCAGGTGTGGAGGTTTCTGTTTTTTAATGCTGCTTGTCTTGTTATTACTGTGTCTATAATTAATTGCTCTTTACATCCTTGGCTATGTTTTGTGCATCCTTTTTGTTCATTTGTGATGATATTTTGTTGTGTTAGGTGGTAGTCTATTTTGTTACTGATAGTAGCGGTGATTATTTTATACAGAGTTGCTAGGCATGTGATGGGTCTATAGTTTGCAGGGTTTGAGGTGACGTTGTTTTTTGGTTGAATAAACGTTTTTCCAATGGTTAGGAATTTGGGTATAGTGATAGGGTTTTCGATGATTTGGTTTATTGTTCGTGTGATATGTGAGTGTATTGTGGTTAGTTTTTTGTACCAGAAGTTGTGTATATTGTCTAATCCTGGGCATTTCCAGTTATGGGTTTTTTTTATTGTTTCTATTGTTTCCTGTAACGTTATTAAGTAATCTTGTTGGGTTTGTATATGGGCTTGGCTAAGTTCTTCTTGCTGTAGCCATTTCGCATGCGGTTTGTGTTCGACTGATTTGCTCCATATATCTTGCCAGTATTGTGTGATTTCTGTTTTCGAGGGGGCCGTGATATCTGTTGCTATGTTTGTTGCTGTTAATTTTTTATAAAATGATTTTTCATTATTCTGAAATGTTTTATTGTCTTGTTATCTTTGGTATGATTCCTTGTAACGTTTTAGCCTCGCTGCGTATACTTTGAGTTTTTGCTTCTTAACGTCTGTTATTTCTTCTATGGGTACCTCGTGTAATGCTTGGAGTGTGGTTATGTTTCTCAGAAGCTTTTTTGTTCTATTGCCATTCATATATTGTGTCAGCCTGCCCAACTCTTTTCGAAGAGTATTTATTTTGCCTTCAATTCTGATCATCCACTTCGGCTTTTTGAATTGGCGAGGCTGATTGGTGTTTTGCGCATTTTGATTATTGAGTGCCAGTGTTGTTTGAGCTATTGCGTATACTGTAAGATGTAAGTCTGAGATCGTTGTTTGTTCATTGATTAGTGTTGGAAGAATTTGTTTATTCATTATGTCTATCTTGATTAGAATAGATTTGTTTATTTTTAATTTTGGCAAAAATGGGCGTTTGTTTGGATCTATTCCTTCCCATTGAGCTATGTTTGCGGTTATTTGTTCACGTAGATGTTCTAGTAGTGTGTTCGCTGTTATGCAGTTAGCCGCATTTCTTTGATGTGTTGTGGGTTGTAATTCGTTTGTGTTGTTTTGGCTGTTATTAGTTTGTGGAGTATATGCGGCTCCTATATCCGGTTGGATCGTTTCAGGTGCTGGGTCTACTGGAGAAGTATTGACGTTATCTAAGTTATTGAGTTCTATAGCTATTTCCGATTTGATGTGTTCTAATTGTATGGCTGTTAGTCGATT
Organism: Chymomyza costata; assembly: GCA_018150985.1. Lineage (NCBI taxonomy): Eukaryota > Metazoa > Arthropoda > Insecta > Diptera > Drosophilidae > Chymomyza > Chymomyza costata. The sequence goes on along the minus strand of JAECWU010000803.1, from coordinate 7,021,627 downwards.
ATTTGTTAAAATTGTTCTTTTTTGATCTGCTAGTCGTTGTAGGGAAAGATGGGAGTATTGTGGATACATTTCGGTAAATAATTTGTGAAGCTCTTCTCTGTATCCTATTTGAATATTTTCTAACTTAGTTGCTTTGTAGTAACATCGCATGAGATTTATATTCATATCATTTGTCCATCTCATGCGTTGTCGAGGGAGTCCGGCTCTTGTGGTTATCGGTTGTCCCGATAAAAAATTTTGAGCTTGTTGGGGGCGATTTATCCGGTCGGCGCTCGTCCGAGGCTTGGCTTCTTAGTACAGGAACCGTGACTCTCGTCAGTGAGGTGGTTGGCCTGCTACTGACGGTTGACTAGGGACCGCGGGCTTGTCAACACCCGTCATCTCATAGAGATGCCCTTGCGGATTATTATTATTATTATAAATTATGATTTTGACCTGTTTGAAAAATAACGCTGTTAAGGGTCAAAGTATTATAATAATATACTTGGTGAATTATTCATCACGAACGCAAAAAGCACGTTGACTGCCAGATTCCCCCACAACATGTAATGCTGCCAAATATTGCTTTTATTGGTAGATAAAAATAAAAGTTTTTGACTAAAAAAAAAAATGTGTATTAGAAAATTACGAAGTTACTAAAAACATTTTATATTCTGCAAAGTGGTCATACGTTCCGTTAGTGTAACACCTCCTGCAAAAATTACGTTTTACTTTGATTTAAAAACAGACAAAAATAAATAAATTAAAATACAATACAAATAAATTATTTTGAAACAAAAAAAACATTGTGTCTTATACGCTTTTTACTTTAACGCGTTGCGAATTGTAAGCATCAAAATCTATAATGCTAACACCAATGCCCTGCTTTAGCCAGTTATGAATTATAAGCATAAACAAAAGAAATACACGCAATTTTTGTTGTCTGTTAATCTATCTATTTCGAGGGCTTTATTTCTGTACTACTTATAAACTAAATGAAATTTAAAAAGAATTTTAATTATTTTTACATTATAATAAAAAAAAACAAAGAAAATTACTTAATTATTTCACCTCATTAAAATTAAAATTAAAAAAATTGTAGAGTACTATTTATAAGTGCGCATAAAAGAAGAATTGCTTACAAATTCTTTTTTAACGAGCCTTTTATTGGTTTTACAAAAAAAAAAAATTCTTTACAACGTTCTATTAACTTATCTCCTTTTAATTGGTCATATTTAAATCATGAGCAGGGCCGTCGAGTGGCAGGGTGGGCTCCGCATCGGTTTAAGAACTACCTTGTCTTCCTTTAAGCCAATTCTCACGATCAAGCTGCTATGTACATACCTATACATGTGTATATCAGTTACATATCCCATAGCATCATCTTTATCTAACACCAAGTCCCTCCAAAACAAAACGACACCATATACAAGACATTTAACCTATATGTAACGCTAGACACTAGACAACAATGACAACAACAGCAACAAGAGTATCTCCTAGAAATATGCAAATCAGTTGGCATGTCTGGGCAGTGGCGACTACCACATCTCACACTAAGGCGGCAGACGCCGCTGCTGCTGCTGCTACAACACCAACGAGACACCTACAACAACAACAACATCAAGCATACAACAAATGGTGTTCATTGCACGCTTGAGGCAATAAAACGCGGCAATTACATAGTTGGCTATTCTAATTCACTCATTTTCTGTGAAAATAGGTGCGCCACGGCTGTAGAGTGGAGTACGGGTAGGAGGGGGCGAGTTAGACGTCGGCTTTTGTAGAGGAATGTCTTTGGCTAGTTTTATTCTGTCGCCTTTGCTTGCAACAACAACAACAACAACATGCAACAGGTGATACAACATGCTCTATGTCGCTTTGGCTGAATGTTGCACGAAATCCGTAAAACAAATTCGCGGAAAATCAAAAACCAACAACAACAAAAGCAACAATAGCAACATTTTAAATGCTTCAACCAAATGCAGAATTTGGGTCTGTTCTTTAAATGTTAATTTTGCGGCAAAGCCACAACAATTCAATAAGCAATAACAGCAACAACAACAATAAGTGGAGTAGACTTGAAACTACTCGAATTTTGTATACCCTGCAGTCAAATAATTTCCACAATTTTAATCGGCTTGTTACACGACTTCCAAAATAGTTCGGAAACAATTATTCTAAGTTGTAACATTCGAGAGGATAAGTTTTGGACCAAGAAAATATTGCAGAGCTGGCAACTCCAAAAAGTTTTTTTATTTATGGTATTTTTTTTTTTTAAATTTCCAAAAAAAAAGAAAATATACTTGTAGTTTTCTTATTTGGTATGCGGCCTGTTTAGCTGGAGATTATATTTTTTGGAATTAAATCCATTAAAGTCTTAACATATCAGAAATAATATTTTCTCGTGGCATAAAGGTTACATCTATGGCGGGTCCAAAGGGGGGTTTTCAGGTCTGAACCGGAATTAAAAAGAAAAGTCACACTTGTGTGCAAAAAATTTGAAATTAAAAATTAGACTGCCCGTTTTTTTCTACTTTCTTTTCCGATCTTGACGGACTAAATATATGATGAATAAAATTTTATGACGATTAGACCGCCGGCTTACCTGAAGTTTAATTTTTTATTTAAAGAAAAAATTATTGCTGAAATTTAAAAATAATTTATTCCAACTATAATTAAAAAATGTACAAAATTATTTCAACCTAATATGATTTTTTTTTTTAATTTTTTTTCCTAACGATGCTGGATTATTTCTTTAACAAAGCGGTTTCATTTATGATACAAAATCGTGAATCTTCTGAATTACCAATCTTTAGGGTTTGCTTACGCAGTTCTTCCATTGACAGGTATCTGAACCTAGAGACACCACATGCATACATAAGACCCATACAAAGAAACCAAAATCTATGTTTCTAGAAACCGAACACCATAAGTAAGAATATAGTTTGAGATACTGCTGTGTCAATATCGTTAGATGTCGTTACATCAAGGAATAGCCAATTCTGATTCTGAAATGTCCAGTGACATCCATACCATACTTTTAGGTATATTTAGTTGCACAATAAGGTACACACATATATCTCCCACTAAGCGCAGTGGTCGAAATTTTTAATTGCCTTATGAAGATAAAACATTGCATAGAGGTTAAAGTACATACTTTAACCAAAATAGTGTGTTCTTCCTGGAAGTCCTGGGTCAAATGAAGCTGCTCTTTGTAATCCGCCCGAATTTCGTTACCCTCTATTTTGCGACGAAAAAAGTTCTTTAATACTTTCTTCCATGGAAAACATCCAGGACGCACTTTTTCTTGTGCCTTTAGTAAAAACTACATTTCATTTTCATTTACTTAAGGGCATCCTAGTGAGCTGCGTCAAACAAAAAATTCACTCCGTTTTCATAGGTCAGTGAACTCTTGCATTTCGATAAATATATCCTAAAAATTCTATAACTGATTTAGTGCACTGTAGAAAAGACAGTAACCGCTTTAATCAAATCTTCATCTAGGTTAGGTTGTTTCAAAGCTTATGGCACTAAGCGATTTCAATTAGTCTAAAGAGTTTACAAAAATTTGTCAATTACATAATGCAAATATTTGCTGCAAATGCATAAAATATTTGGTCAAATATTTGCTTGGCAATCCAATGTGAAATGTTCGCACCAAATCTTTGCGAAATTTTTTAAGTTAAAAAAGTATAATTGTAAAGATAAGTAGAAAGTTTCTAAAGCCCTTTACTAAACCATCCATAAACTAGCATTATCATTGAGAATATTTACTCGAAATGCACAAAATATTTGGTAAAATATTTGATTGTCAGTGTGATGATGAAATATTTGCAGCCTATGTTGCTCTGGCTTTAAAACTACTTGTGTTCCCTAAAATTAATTCTAAGTTACAATATTAAATAAATAAATAAGAAATTTGCAGCAAATATTTGACAAATTTGTTTACCAAATAGAATTTTGAGCAAATATTTGCTTCGTGTAACGAAGTCATTTTTTTGCGCTGCTATCACTGGGAGAAGAGTGGAACTCGCTCCGGGCCCGTAGATTTGATATAGATTTAAAAAAAAATTAATAATTTAAATTCTTTGGGAAAAAGAGCTTCGCGCCAGACGATAGTCACTACCTTTCCCATACCCTTCTCTCCACAGTCGAGTTTTAAGAGTCTAACTAAAAAGCTTTACTCTAAATTGTGGAAATAAGCCTGAAGTGGAGCCCACGTAAAAAGTGAATGACTTCTTCGAAGACAATGCAAGATAGAACTATTCTTAATCCTTTTCTTTATATAAAAACTTTGTGTGGAACTTATTCATTTGCTTCCACTACTCCAACACAACATTTATTTGCACTTAATTCATATACCCCTTACGCTTTTGGATACAGGGCATAAAAACGACAGCTACAACAAGAACAACAACAAGCACTTGCAACTTGAAATGTCATCAGCAACATATTTTTGCCATTTGTTGTAGCTCATATTATTTTGATTTTGTTGTTGTTTGGGATTTTTGTCAAGTTTTTTGGCCAAGTCTTTAGCAAATGTTGCCATGTAGCTTCCGTTTTGGCCACTTGAGCGTGTCATCATCTTATTAATTGCATATAACTTGGCCATTAGCTGGCGCCTGTCCACTTGAACTTAATTCAAAGTTTTCTTGGTTCGAGTACTGCAGTTTCTAACTATTTTTTTGGATCTTTTAGTTTCCTGGTTCATCTGACACTTGAACGCACTCTCTGCCCCTAACCTATTTAGTTGTAGTGTAGCCAAAAGGCCAACTTGTTTTGATAAATGATGAGTAAGCCAACAAACAAAAAAGTTTAAATAACAAAAAAAAAAAAATAGTGCAGCTTCAAAGTTTGGCAACTGACAAACACCGACAATTGGTAACTAATGTTGCCCAAGCAAAATTAATGTCAAGTTATTATCGCATTTTCATTATATAAATATCTACAATGTGCTCTAATTACATTTTAAATAATCTTTTCGTAATCGGCCAATACGTAGCTACCACAAAAAAGTCCACTCCAAGCCACAAACAAAGCCAACTTCAACTCCATCGATATCATGGAGTGCTGCTCAAAGAAAGCAATTCATTTTCAAGTTGGGCAGCACTTGTCCAAAGCCCGTGTAACAAATTCAAGTGCTCCCAAGCCCGTTTATGCCAAGTGTGTGTGTGTGTGCGTGTGTGGTGTAATTATAGGGCATCTAAGGTGGGGAGAGTACATTGAGTTTGTGATAAGATTGGCAGCACCCTGCCGCATCAATATACATACATCCATGTATGGATACCCATGTAAACCAAAAGCTGTGTTAGTTACTCCATTTATAACTTAGGAACAACTGGATGTTCTCTGATTTGTTGAGTTTGTGGATGCCCTTTATAGAGTAATTACCAAGATACGAGGCGTATGGTTTCTTATGTATTGGTCCAACGGGTCTAGGTCCTGCCCTCACCTTAAAAACCCGGCTAATTTTGTCCAGCGATATTTTTTGGTGCCGCTGATTCCGAGTCAGATGCTTCTAAAGCTTTTTGACGATGTCCCTAGAACGGATTCATGGATTTGGATGGATTTTCGTGTTTAGTACGAACATGTTTTCATTAGTGGAACCGTTTATGCAAAACACTTAAGTAGGGGTGTATTAGTACTAATACTATTTTCATACCCTTAAAGTAAGGTATATCAAGCATCTTTATAATCGGACCATAAATATAGTAGATAATCTTCTAATATATAAAATTCCCGTGTCACGGTGTTTGTGGCCTAACTTCTCCGAAACGGCTCGACCGATTTTTGTGAAATTTTTTTTATATTTGATAGGTATGAGAATGAGTCGTAGTCTTTTTCACCCTGCAATCCCCCCCCAGCCAATGTTTTTGGTCGCGATTTTAGTATTTTTTTATGAAAAACTCATTGTGGTACCGATCGTGTGCGGATGCGTGAACGTATCGAGGTGAAACTTATACTATGTAATAGCTACACCTTATACGGTGTGCACAAGTTAAGTTTCACCTCAATATGTTGATATTACGCAAGTGAAAACTCATACGAAACATTAAAAAATATATTATGAAAGAGGGAATAGCAACGGCAGCAATAGCAACCCTTGAGCATCAATTCACTCGACATTATTTCAATTTTGTAGTTCACATTTGTGGCAATGGGTTAAGCATTATTGAAATAAAGAATTTTATAGGGTATATAATAGTCTGGATGATCTGAATTAAATAAAAAAGAACGGTGGTTGGCGAGCGAAGTACGCAGAGGGCGGAGCCTCCTAGTCTCAATACAATAATTTAGAGAAGGGTGTTCGAACGGTCATCATAGACCGAGGTAGCTCAGATGATGAGCTCCAGGTTTGACAGACAGGACACACTTTTCTTACTATTTCTTAGATTTTTTAGTTCCCATTTTAGTCATTTTATTTATTTAATAATTATTTATTTATTTATAATATATAATTATAAAGTAAAAGTTAATTCTACGTTATAAAAGGTTTGTAGCCAGAGCAACGTAGGCCTTCTGGCTGTTTTTTAATAATATATAATTCAATCCATAGGATACAAATTTTGTAAATTACTATTTTGTAAATATTTATATTTTTGTTTAATATTAATTTTATGTATGTATATCGGCGAAAACAATTGAAGCGGGTTACTTTTCGGGTCAACCTCTGCTATTATAATGATTTTGACACAGATTCAATTTCTTATTTGAAATCGATAAAAAATTTCGTTTTTGGAAAAGACATCTTTAAACAAATGAACCAACAAACAACTGGTGATGTCGAGAGCTCTTAACGGAAGTGTTAATTTTAGTTTAGAGGATCCAGAACTTACCTATCTTTGTCACTTAGCACCAATGAACTGATATATAGTGGTTACTCTTTAATAATTGGAACATCTTTAAAACCATAATTCGACTAAAAATCTATAAACTTATTGGATCTGATTTCAACATTAGTTCGGAATATTTGCAAAATATGGAGAAAAGTTCAATAGTAAAAATTCAATTCTATGGCCCATCTTAGGTTTTCGATTTCGGATTTATTTTAATTTTAGAATCACAGTTTTTTTAACTAACAAAAGGCTCAAACCAGTTAATTGCTTAAATACATTTTTCATGTGCATCTCATATTCATATATTTACACGTATTAACGATGGAACGTCGTGATTTTGTCATTAATTATTCCATTATTCATTATTTTGTCATTTATATGGCCAATTACATCATTATGCTTAGTAACTTATGTTACTATAATATATTTTTGGGAAATGTGCTAATGTAGCTTTTTAATTTGAAAACCATTAAAAAAAATGTTTAGGTGACTTTAAGTCTTCTAGAAGCCACCTTAATTAATTAAGTATGACGTCACATAGTCTATAGCCAGCGTACACTCAAAACGCTTTTAATGATACCTCATTTCCCTGATAAGAACAAGCAGCTTATTAGTTATGAGCGAACAGACGTACAGACGCTTACTGCTCAAAATCATCAGCCTACGTTTTGCTTCAACATAGTCGCGTAAAAATCACTTTAATAGTTACGTTGCACAACTATGTACCAAAATTTATTGATAGCTTGTACTAACTTATTATGTACCCAGCAAAACCCACGCGGCCCCTTTAAGCCCTTTTACTTCATTAAGCCAAGAGTTGAAGTTCTCTAATTTCTAAACTTTAGTTTTTTTAATTGAACATATAAGTTTACAAATTTCGCAAATATAAATTTTTGTTTATTTTGCGTGCAACAAATTAGAATGCATTTTTATGTATCCACAATCTTGAAACTACTAAGAGCTGCAAAATAAAATGATTATGATGAGTTTAACTAGAGATAGTATGTTTGATATTTTTGTGCATCTTGTGGAATTTCCTTAACATCAAAAATAACTATCGTATCCGCACATGAGGTGCCGCAAAGAAGAGCTCGAGTTTGACTACACAGAGAACTGGTTCATTTATTATATGGTATCTATATAAAATTGTGAACCAATTTCGATCAAGCTTCACACAAATGTTTAGTATAAAACAAAATGCGATATTTAAAAAAAATGTCGTATTAGTCTACATATTTGTATAAAGTTTGATCGAAATGGATCCACTAACATACAAAAATTGAACCCGTGCTCTTTATTTCAGAGAGGCACGAAACACGAACCTGCGCAATGCGTAACCTTATAATTGGCACCCAATTATACCAACACATATAATTTTTTTTGAGAGATTTATTAAATCTTATACTGTCCTATTTTGCGTTGCCCAAATCATATATTATTTTAAATTATTTTCATTATTTACATGCAGGTACTTAAAAAAATATTTAAAAATTTATTTGCAAAATTTTTTGAAAGAAAACATTAACATTGAGCATTGTAGGTCTGTGCGGCTGTCCATTTAGATTTCGAAGACCTAAGGTCCAAGAACTCAAAATTTTACAAGAAGTCTTGCTTTATCCGTAAATTTATCGATTCTTACTGATCAGATGTCCCCCATTTCGTGACTTACACTCACATTAAATACGCACAAACAAGTGAAGCGAAAAAAGGTTTTTCAAATATCAATAGCTGAATATGCTTTGTTCAAAAGTCACAACAACTTTTTTCACTGCTTAACACTGTCTACTTTCTGCTCAAGAAGAATTATCTGTCTGCAGGACCGTCGAAAGAAAAGTAAGGTCCGGTGGTGACTTTGGCACTAAGCTCATGAATTTAAATTTTTTAGTTTTCATAATCGTGATGAAAAATGAGTTAACCAATAATAAGAACTTGCATTGTTGGAACAAAAATTTTATGAAAAATTAAAGTTTTCTATTTCAAATTTACGGGCCCTTTAGATAACTTCGTGGCTAGGGTAAGTTTTCCCTGCACCCACCACTTTGAATTTCTTGTGACGCAGTAATCACCCTTTTCGAAAATATTTTCATAAAATGTCAAATTTTTTTCATCTTTCCATGCCAAAGACTTATGCTTATTTGTCACTATTTCAAGATTCCAACTACTATGGTGACCATTGGAGATGATTACATTACAAATTGAAATGTGACGGGGTTATCCTTATGGATTTTAAGCCGCTGAATTCGAATACGAGGTCTAAAAGTCCAAAAAAACGATTTTTTTCATTTAATGATTTGTTGTTTTTTTTTATAAGTTTGCTGAATCTGAATCCGAGACACGAAAAATGTTTTCACCAGAGATTCAAAAGATGCAGCGCCAACAAAAAAAAATATAGTAATCGTGATGTGACCTCCGAACACCAAAATCAATATTTTTTCTGACTTCAAAAAAACACAATTTTTTGAGACCAATTACACAGACCTACAAATACCGGGGTCATGTCAGTTGTTGGAAAGCTAAGGGTCATTTCCGAAGTAATTTGCTGCGTAGAATCCGAATCCAAAATTGGACCATCACGTCAGGATTTTGAGATATTTAAAAAAGTTCAGTTTTTCGGGTACACAACCTCAAATATCTCAAGATCCTGACGTGATGGGCCAATTCTGACCCTGTACATAACCTCAAAAGTAGGAAAAAACGCCGTTTTTCGGGTAAATAACCTCAAATATCACGAAATCCTGACGTGATTGGCCAATTTTGGCCCCGGATTCGGATTCTACGCAGCAAATTACTTCGAAAATGACCCATAGCTTTTCAAAAACTAAACCATGTTGGTTTGTATTATTGGGCAAGATTTTTTATATGTTTATGGAGTCGCTGAATCGGAATCCGAGGTGAAAAAAACCTCAGAACGTCAAGTTTTTGAGACAAACTCATTAATGGGTTTTTTTTAAATTACTTTTAAACTGTAGGTCTGTGTTTTTGGTCTGTGCTCTAGTTTAATTAAGTTTCTTATCTCCCAGTGAATTCTCACGCATAAAATTTTTATTTCTATGCAAAGGGCTTACTTTGGTCATTAAAAAATACGTACCCAAAAATAAAAAATACTTTTTCAAATACAAAAACATTTTGTAACTAAAATTTTTTTTCAATTCAGAAACTTTTTATCGGAGATATATGTACATATATACGAAAAAGTCAAATATTTCTCAATTTTTTCAAGAAATTAGTAATTTTTCTCTAAAAAATGGCAAAATATGCACGAAACGCCCTCTGGCGGCAATCAAAAGTGAAAATAAACATCAAAAATGAATTTCTTGACCCCCAAAACCCCCTATATACACATAAAAATATGAAGTTTTGGTTTAAAATGTTATGTTTTTGGCGTTATAGGGGAAAAAATCTATTTTAAAAAATCTGCAGGCTCGAAATTCAAGATAGACCTATGGTTTCTTCGGCAAATTGTCCGTAGAATAATACTAGAGGGCGCCGCAAATTCGAAAAAAATTTGACCCACCCTAATATACATATAGGCAAAAATGGATGAAGCTTTTCTAAAATTTAGACTTCCCATTCTAGTAACTGCTTCAATATACAAAATCACAAAATTTGGTATACAGTCTCATGTGAGCCTGTTAAATAAAGACATGTTGACTTCTTCCCAATACATCCGATCTTTTTGCGTTACTCTTGAATAAGTTAACAATTGTCAAGATAAAATACCAAGTTTGACAAATATAGTTTTTTTTTTTTGGGAAAAAATTTAGATTTTTGTTTAAAAAACAAGCATGTTTTAAAAAATTACTGATATCAGACATCACTTTATCACAAATACATGCAGAAAAGAGTATCCAAGCTTTGCCACTGTCATTTTGTAGCTTTCGTGTTGACTTTTCTATTGTGATTTGTTGTTGCCATTGTTAACGGGTATTATGTTGTTATGACAGTTTGACAGTGGGGGATACCTCAGGTATGCTGCCATAGATTTGTATACATGTCATGCTGTATATAGCTACATACTCGTATGTACATCTTTGTCCAAGGTAGCACGGAAATCAAAAAAAAATGTTTGTAACTATTTTTAGTACTTTTTGGAATGGATTGAAGTCACATCGAGTGGGCAATATAATAAAATGATGAGTACCAGAGACAGACGGACAGATCAGTCATCAAAATCATATTGCTTATAATTGTTATTTAATCTTTGTCTTTGCTACAACAATTTTGTACTTAATACATAATAATATAATATTATATTATTTTTTTGATGGTTTTTTTTTCTGAACATACCAAGGTTAATTGCCATTTAAATGAGTCGATTTTTGATGTGCGCGCAGAGTGTGACGGAAGGAAAGCCGCCTTGGCTCGGTCTGGTAGGGAGTTGGTATTTGTCTAGTTGGAGTTGGAACGACAGTTGGAGCTGGCGCTGGCGCTGGAGTTGGCCAAAAGCGCCGCTGGCTGAGCACGTTGCTCACGTTCGCCTTGTGCTGAGGTTTCTGCTAGCGTTTGAGCCAAGTTTTTTTTTTCTTTTTCTGGATTTAGCATGAGGCTCACGTCATAGATTGAATTTTGACGTAAGACAAGAAGAGACAGCCGAGCACTACGTGGCATCGACCAAGTCAAAGCTTGTGCAATTTTCACTAACGCCGCAGCACGTTTTGAGTTTGTTTGGCACCCAACTTTTGCACAGCCCTTGTCTGGGCTGATTTTTATTTTTATATATTTTTTTTTTTTTGGCCAGCACCTGGCATAAGGCTTAAACTATAGCAGCTCTATATCTGCTGCTCGCCCACTCAGCTGTATCTGACATTCCCAAATGACATTTCGGCAGAGCTGCAGGCAAAAGTTGAGAACGAAAAAAAACAAACTTAACGACAGACAGTCATAAAACTTAAATATCAAATTTGGGTGCATTTAATAAAGTCATTTGGAAGTTTTTATACACTACAAAACCTATAGGGTCTGGGGTACAGTAGACTTGTGTAATGTGTGTAAGCAGGCGGAAGCGTGTGGCAGTCTATAAGTTGCTTATCAAGGCCTTATAGACATTATTTAAAAAAAAAAATGTATAATACTTAAGCAGCCCAAGTTTACCATTTCTACAGAATCAAGAATCAGAAATATCTTCCGACGGAATATGATTTATTTAAAAAAAGAGAGATGACAACAAAACGCCGGTTTGGGAAATACATTACATTTTCTTTCCTATTTCTATCTCTAATTCATATCGATATGTGACGATGAACCACGATTTGTGGAGTTTTCCCCAAGCAAGCCCGTAGTTGAAGTGTGTTGCCTAATAAACCACAAACTAAAAAATCCAAATTTCTACAATATAAAAGGCCTCTGAGAGAAATTACGACCCTGGTAATACAGGGCCCGTCTGAATACTCGATGTCTAAGCCCCGAAATGTAAAGTTTTCCTAAAAAGACGGCGATATATTCGAAGTAATCCCGCAAATAAAGCTCAGTTTGTAGACCCTAATAAGCCAAGAACTATAAAATCCTCTTTGCTTCCATATAAAACTATATACTCGACGTATAAGTGTAGAGTTTTCCCAAAACAACCGCCCTTCTCCCGTAATAGCGCAACTTGAATCAGATTAATACGACCAATGTGAGTCCAGTAAGCCAAGAAAGTATTCTCAATGTATCAATCAGGGCCTTCTACGGGAATTTCGGGGATTGTATTTAAGAGCCCATATATATTCACAATTTAAATTCCGGCATGCTTAACCGATAAGGAACAGAGAAATCTGGTAATGAAACATATACGTATATAATGGGAAGTGACAATACCTGTCTTTTTGAAAAACTTTTTTTCAAAGGCAGTCAAATATCTAATTTTATTTTACAAGATGAAGTCATTGGCATAAATAGGGGTGTCAAAGAGATCAATCCCGTCCAGGCCCTACGAGATGGAGTGGGGAAGGAGGGATCCCCCCGGGCACGGAGTTTTCTCAGGGGCCTGGGGTAATTACTGTCGTACTGCCGCGATTCAATCTAAAGGTGTAATAGTGGGGCCGGTACATTTTCCCACCCGATCCCGGATTTTCTCTCTACGGCATGGCTTTGTCTTCGTGTGAAAAATAAAAATATCCAATAAAATTTATGGAGAAAAATAACTTCGATCCCAGCCCATCGAAAAAAGCAAACTGCGCCACTGGTTGCAGTTCTCTTTGTTGATTATAGCTGAACCTATCTGCTGGGCTGTAGGAAATGGCAGATGTCTCTCTGTCAGAGATCCGTCATGAAGCTGAGCTGTAGACTTTCTTTTTGACGAGGTCCAAAAAGCTTCTCTACTTCAAACTGTGGATCGGATGTGCATTACGAAGAGCTTTCGCCAGCCTGTTCTGTTATCTTCGCAATCTTTTATTGTAGCGACTAGTGTAATAAGCACACTAGTGTCTGGAAGTCAACCCTTTCCATTCCGAGACTGCGGTGCAACGTCGTTTACACGCATACCACTCATATCCCATAATAAGGCGCAGGGCAGTATTCTATAGCTCCCGGATACAACAGCAATTCGAGAGAGTCGCCATACCCCAGTTCCTGATGGCGTACCTCCAGATTGGTCTTTCCACCATATTGAAGGTTGTCCTCTTGCATTGCAGAAGCATGGGTTAAGATAGGACTTCTTTTTTTTTTTAACGGACATTTCTGAATGCCAGATCTAGATTGTTCTATTGTATTTCAAAAGGATGAGTTAAGAAAAGAATTTGTTTTTTAGAAAACGGGCATTTCTCACTGCCAGTTCAAGATTATGCTTTGCATTTCAGTGCGATAAGATAAGATATGAATTTTTTTGGTAGAAATCAGCCACCTTTGAAATCCAGATCCCGTCTAGTAAGTAACTACAATACATCGATCGGAGAACATTTTATTTATTATAAATATGATATTTTTGGTAGAAAGTGTCTACTTTTGAAAGCCCAAGCCCTAGAGGTATCCCCATCCACTCAACCACGCTGTTCCCACAAAACTGTGCGCAGTACAGAATTTGGTCTTGGAGGAGAGCAAATTTTCAGTGTATCCCATTGTCGTGCATCCGTTCCGTCTATTTCTCATATTTTTTCCAACAAGTTCTGCCCTTCTATAAATCGAGGTTGTAACTTTAAGCTATGCTTAGGGCAGGGCTAACCGTTTGTAAGACCTTTGGCTAAATCGTTGCGTTTACAAGTTCCGTAACAGTTCCTCAAATAGTTGTTACAAATAGAAAACATTTTTTTATTATTTCGTTTCGAGACGAATTTTAAGCTACAGTTGTTGCTAATGATCATTAACGGCATCATTTATCAAGCTGTTGTAGTAGTTTTTATTGTTGTACTTGTTGCTCATCAACTTCATCAATTGTTTTTGTTATTGTTGTTGATCTGCAACATTTTTCACTTCAACACTCTTTGCGCTCTCGCTCAGCTTGGAGCTGCAAAGAGCAGTACGCTCTCCATCGGCGGCGCTACACTCTCTCCACATGTTTGTTCGCATTGTTTTCTTGAGTCATTCTGAGAGTGTGAGAGGATGATCTAGAAGTTCAGCAACAACCTGCCTCAATTGTTTGAGGTTTGAGCAAACGTTTTTCGTTTTCGTTTTTTTTTCGCATGTAAAGCTTTTCCATTATTTGGGTGCAGTTGGCAACGCGAGACGCCGCTGCTGCTGCGCTGCTACTGCGGCTGCTGCGACTGCGCGCAGCACATTGGCGTTGATTATAAAAAGCAGGCGCATCTCTAAGTTGTACCCTAATTCAAAACGTTCGTGTACTTAGTGCGGTTAACCTGTTGCTGGCATAGAAAAAATTTGAAAAAAAAAACAATTGTCAGAAGTCTAGTGCTGGCTTATACTAAAAGTGAGAATCTTTTGTAACTCAAAAAAGGACATTAGAATTTTGTGTTGTAACGCGTGTGCTGTAAATCGTTCGATAAATAAAATAAATTAAACGCAATTTAAACTTAGCTCTACTCGAAAGAAATTTAAATAAAATAACTTAAAGACATACACTAAAGTACAAATTTTTGAATAAAAAATAAATTCATTATAAATAAAAAATTAACCTTTTTGCATGAAGCATAAATTCAAGAATAAGGATTAAATAAAAATAAATTTTGAGTGACTGTGTGCCACTGAGTTGTCTCTAATAAAAAAACTTGAAACAAATAATGCATCAATATTTTTAGTGCCAATTTTGCGTAATAAAATAATCAGGCCTGCTACAGATTTTAATTCTAAAAATGAATTTAAAATTTAATTTTAAACAGAACTGAGCTACAACTTTTACAATTAAAATTATTTTCCAAAAATAGAAAATATAAGTCAAGTAAAAAAAAATTAAATTATTTCTAAAAATATGAAATATATGCCAAATAAACATTATTTTTTGGAAATTTATCAGAAGTTTTTGATTGAAAGAATATATTTAAAATGCACCAGAATGGAAAATTTAAAAAATAAAAAAAAAAAAACAAATTTAATTTCGAGCAAAGCAAATATTAAAAATATATTTTAATCATTTTAGTTCAATTTTTTTGTATAGATTTTGATTCACCATACCTTGACTTATTAAATATAAAGCTGAACTCTAAATTTCAAAAAATTGTTTACTCGAATTTAATTAAAAATAAAAATATATGCCAATAATTTTAGTACTAGTAGTTTTATGGTTGAATTTTCTGAACTGTTCGGGTTTTCAATTCAAAAATAAATAAACTTTAAATTTTGTTTTAAAAATAACCTAATATTTGAAAATTTAAGATATTTTGCTCGAAGCAAAGCAGCATTAATAAAACTTTAAAATGTATTTCAAATATAACTGAGCTTGCAAATTTTAAAATTAAAATTAAATGTTCAAATTTAAGAAAAAAAATAAAAAAAAATTAAAAAAAAAAATTAAATACTAAATTTAAAAATTCAAACTATTTGCTCGAAGTTTTAGTACATACTAGTTTTTTTATGGTAGAATAATAAGAAAAAATAGTTTTAAACAAAACTGAGCTAGAACTTTAAAAACTAAAATTATTTGCTAAAATTAAAGCTAAATTATTAACAATTTATTACATTTTACATGCTTATATTTATTTATTTTGAATTGTGACTTTTTAAAATCAAATAAGTTAACTCATATGAGTTATTAATGAAAAATATTTGCTCAAAAACAAAAAATTTTTAGAAATATTTGCTCAAATAAAAATTTAAAAAAAAAAATATTTTTAAAGAAAATCTTAACTTCGATCGAAGCTTTAATATTGATGATAAAATATATTTAATATTTTAAAAATTAGTAACAATAATTTAACACATTTTACATATTTATATTTATTTATTTTAAATTGTAACTTTTAAAAATCAAACAAATTAACTCATAAGAGTTATTAATGAAAAAATATTTCGCCAAATAAAAATTTTTATATAAATATTTGCTTAAATAAAAATTAAAAAAAAAAATATATCTCTAAAGAAAATATGAACTCATATGAGTTATTGATGAGCAAATATTTGCTCAAATAAAAAATTTTTTATAAATATTTGCTTAAATAAAAAATATATAAAAAAAAAAAATGTTGTGAAGAAAAGCTTGTAGCATATCCATAGGGCTATATTGATTTAGTTGAAAAACAATTTTTTGTGCTAGATCCATCAATAAATAGTTTATTAAAAATAAAGAAATATTTTTTTAAGTATTCAAACAACATATTTTTTTAAATATAGCTTAATATCCTGACGATAAACTTTAATAAACGGATTAAATTCATCGCCGATTATTCAAAACAAAACATCTACAAAATGCTGTCCTTCAAATCGTGTATGTTGATTGTAAGTATCTTTTGCAAAATTTATATATTTTTAACATTATAAAATATTTATAAAATATTAAATAAATATGTAATAAGTTCATAGCGTAAAATTTTTAGAAACCCAACCAGCTATGAATAGTTTATTTATATGGTATAAGATGTTCCTGAAGACCTTGTAGTCTTCAACATTTTTAGACTTTACAACACTAAAAAAAAAGTAAAAAATTCTGACACTTTTAAGATTCGTCTTTATTTTTGGAAAACAGAAAACCAAGTTTAGAAACCATTGCAGAAAATACTTTCCATATAAATGTTCTATCAAACATGCTGCCAGTATTATTTGTATCCAAGTTAAGCCTACATAAATCAGATGCAAACAAATCATATGGACTTTTTTGACCCATCCTGGCCAACAGGCCCCATTAAAACCAAAGCCCGCACAAAGGACAACAAGTTAAGCTTGTTATATGTCAAATTTGTTTATAAGCATGTGTTGTTTTTTTTTTTGTTTTTTTTTGGTTTTCGTGTTATCCTGTGCCGTTGTTCTATTTGGGATGCGTGGGGCACACATCATGGTCATCATGGACATTATGGACAGCTGACGGACAGTGGAACGCTCTTGAGCTTTGCTGTCTGTTGTCATTTTTCTTTTTGGCCAAAATATGCATGCAGCTTAGTTGCCTTTTTATGGTGTGTTTGGCCCAAATATATGAGTGTGTGTGTTGCCACATATGTGGATGAGTATGTGTGACTCGGAGCCACAGTCAAGTTATGTGCGGTGGATTTGTTTTTGATTGCCGTTTACATGCGCATGTGAACATGACAAGAAAAAAAAAACTGCCAAAAAAAATCTGGCCAAAAAAAAGTTCAGCTTATGCTCATAATTTAAACGCTGATGGACTTAAAATGGGCTGACATACTCATTTTTGGAGCGTAGGACTACAATATTAAAGTTAAACACGCAGCTGAAGGGTCTGACAAACAGCTTGGCAGCACTTGGTGTCAATTGTAACAAAAATATATTACATAACTTGCTGCCTAGATTGCGCAGTACACTGAGAGAAAAAATTGGGGTACCTAGCGTTAGCTTCGATAGTGGAGCATATATTTTCCTAGAACAGGGGCTTGGACGTTATGTAACACGGGTCGCCAAATGGCCCACTTTAAAATATCACTAAATATATATAATATAACTATATCGATAAATGCATTCTGAATATTTTTGAGAATTGGATATTCATCATTAAAAGTGATTTTAAAAATTGGTTTCAAAATTTTAGGCAGCATGAAGAGACGCTTATAATCATAATAAAGCTTGAGGAAGTAAAGAAAATGTTCTAAGCGGGCTGTACTTGGAATTTTCAAAAAAGGCCAAGTTTAGATTATAAATGATGATGATTTTAAAAATGCAAAAGATTTAAAAAAAAGCTGAAAAATATCTGAAAATTGACTATTTTAGATTAGAAATGGTTGAGTTTAAGTTCTGCGCTTTGGACGGATAAATTCTAGAAATTGCGAAAAGATTTGGAAAAATGAGATAATAATCGTCTTCCTGTGATAACAATATGTTGGGCATTACTTTTTCATCTTTCAAAAAAGACTTTACCAGATAATT
Source organism: Chymomyza costata (assembly GCA_018150985.1). Classification (NCBI taxonomy): domain Eukaryota; kingdom Metazoa; phylum Arthropoda; class Insecta; order Diptera; family Drosophilidae; genus Chymomyza; species Chymomyza costata. Next base: position 7,003,412 of record JAECWU010000803.1, on the reverse strand, counting down.
TTCTCACGATGTAAACATTTTGGGCAAGAAATCAAGAAATGGCAAAACATTTGTGAAAAAAGAAAATCATTTTCTCATGATATCAAAAGGTTGGGCAACACTGTTTTACGAATGTTTTAGCTTTCAAAAAAAATTGTCTTTGTCTGATAATCTTCTTACGATATAAACATTTTGGGCAAGAAATCAAGAAATGGCAAAAAAATTTGTGAAAAATAGAAGATAATCATTTTCTCATAATATCCATAGGTTGGGCAACACTGTTTTACGAAGGTTTAAGCTTTGAAAAAAAATTGGCTCTATCTGATCATCTTCTCACGATATCAGCATTTTGAGCAAGAAATCAAGAAATTGCTAAGAGATTTGTGAAAAAAAGAAGATAATCATTTTCTCATGATATCAATAGGTTGGGCAACACTGTTTTACGAAGGTTTCAGCTTTGAAAAAAAAATCAGCTTTGCCTGATCATCCTTTCACGATATCAACATTTTGAGCAAGAAATCAACAAATTGCGAATAGATTTGTGAAAAAAGAAGATGCAAATTTTCTCATGATATCAATACTTTTTCAGAAGAATTGAAAATTGTCTTTGTCATTTTTAAGAAATCAAGAAATTGCGAATAGATTTGTGAAAAAAGAAGACAATAATTTTCTCATAACATCAATATGTTGGGCAACACTGTTTTACGAAATCTTTCAACTTTTGCCAGATCATCTGCTCATGATATCAAAATTTTTTGCAAAAATTCAAGAAATTGCGAAAATATTTGTAACAAAAGATGTTCAAGACATCACATGTTGCGCAAAACTATTTAAGAAGTTTTCGATCGATGATCGGAAAAAATTAAAAAAACATCGATGTTACTTCCTGCACTAATTCTTAGGGTTGCAGGGAAACTTTTCCAACAATATTATACTCTTTGTAGGGCCTTCCGAAAAGGAATCAAGTTTTTCTCGGATATAGGACTAGTTGAGAAGCTCTAGGCCTAGTAGGCAGCACAATAGATGCTTAGGGTCGCAGTGAAACTTTTCCAACAATATTATTCTCTTTGTAAGGTTTTCCGAGATTTTTTTGGATCAAGATAATTGAATAATGTACAAGTCAAAATCCCTTATGTTTAATTAGGTCTAAAATTTAACCTTTTTTGATTTTTTAGCTGATAAAAACACAAAAAAAGATATCGAAAAAAAAAATCGCGAAAAATCGTTAAGAATCTATCTCTTGTGGCGGAAGTACCATTTAGAGGGCCTTCCTAAAAACATATTTTTATTTTAAGAAAACTATGATTGTAATCCTTAAGAATCAAATATAAACTTACTCATTATTTCAACACGATAAGTTTGGGATTGCAAACATGTTTCTATTTTCTAAGTATATTTTGTCGATATATCGAAATATTGCGTTCATCTCAATTATTTTTGGATCAATTTGTAGTTTTCGTTACATTTTGCGTGCTCAGCATAATGATTTCTAAAGAAGAAGATTTTTTCTTTCGGTGCAGTTGGCTGGCAGGAGGCAGTTCGAACAAATTGCAAATAATCAAAGATACTTAAGTGCTATGCGTAATATATGTCAGAAAAATATAAAACACACAACAAGCACATACCATACGCACACACTTGCACTTATACAATACATGGAAACAGTTGAGGATACTTTTCGGCGCTTTTGTTGTACGGGTATACACATATATATAGACCCGGGATAAGCTGGCAACAGCTGCTGTCAGGACCCTGCCACACGTAATATATGTGCGTAGGTTGGGGCGAACAGAAATAATATTTGATTATGCCCAACAACAAACCGAAACACTTTAGGCTGGCAGCAATTTTTCTGGATTTCATATATAGACCACTTTGGCAGTGTCATTAAGGGTATATGGTGTATATATGGCATATAGGGCTTGTAACTGGGTGTGGCATTTAACAGTGCACATAAACTTAACGTCTGTTTATGGGACTGATGAGTCGAATCCCTCCCAAACTCGTTAGTTGGCAACAAGCCCAAACACCCAAATAAAACAAAAAAAAAAAGTGGTAGCAGAAGTGCGGCAGATTTCACGAACTGTTCTGGACATATGTTGCCTGGTGCTGCCGGTTTACAACTTTCGCTTGTTTTTAAAGTCACACAAAACTCCAAAAAAAAAAAAAACTCTAAAGGAGACGCCCCAAAAGCAGGCTACATATAAAGCATAATACAGCAAGTGGCAAAGTGTTGAAAAAAAGCCGAGAGATTTGCAAGAGTGTGAGTACTTGTCTGGCCTTTGAATGGCAGGCATACAAAAAAAAAAAAAGCGAGAGACACTGAGTTTGAGTTAGGTTGGCAGTTCCACGCGACCTGCAGAGAGCGGCCAAAAGATACAGTGAGAACGCATAGTTTGAGGGTGACAGACGCGCGTAATTTGCCGCTTGTAACTTTTTGACTTTTTTTGGTATTCGGTTTTATAACTGCCACATTGGTGGCAAGGCTCCAACCACGCCCAAGAGTGGTCTACGCCACCTAGACAACCTTGCCAAAACGTGGAGCACAAAAATAAAATGTAGATAAGCGCCACAATTTTTGCATACACTTGCAACATAACCTATTATTATGGTTTTGTGTTTGGGTTATGGAACATAAATTTGCAGTCTTATCGGCGCGAATTAGTAGCTCAATTTCCAAAACTGGGCGTTAAATGCTCTTTAAACTTGAAATTTTTTTTTTCATCAAGTTCCTGGAAGTTGATGGGAATTTTAAATAGATTTCTATGTTTCTTTGCAGGAAGTTCTTAAGGCCGCGCACATGGTTGGATTAATATTTAAAAATGTTGCTTCTAGAGCTATCAGAATTGGTTTTCAGCTTTCGAACTTTTCTTTCAAGTTGGTCGAAGGTCAACCAAAATTTATTCTAGTTTATAAAATAAATACTTACTTAATAAAACTTACTTAGATTTGGATCCAATTAGACATGGTAAGGGTATTAGGTATTTCAAAAAACTTTTGATTCCCGAATTTGGTTGCGTATCTTCAAAAACAAAATAATAATGCCTATAAAAGCCTATGGGAGCTGGATAATGTTTTTGCAATATGCCAAAAATAGTACAAACTTGTTACCGGTACATTATTAAGCATCTAATCCGAAGATTATTGAAGCTTCTCCACTTAAGTTTTGTTTTTGGAACCGTTTCAACAAGTCGCTTCATCTAGCGGTTACGATTTTTATTATCTGCTGCCATCTGCTGGAGTCATAATGCATGGTTAAATCTAATGAAATATCCAGAAATAGAACAGAATAAAGTACTCTCTATAACTAATAATATAATAATAGCTAATAATATAATAGCTACGGTAGCCAGATTTGAGTACCATATCTTCAGTTTGGTGCTACGATCTAGCGATAGATCACCCTATTGTGTTCAAGTGGTAGTTGCTACGTTTTGTCAGAAGTCCACTAGGACTTGATTCGTTTACAGTAAGCGTACTGCAGCTGTTTTGATGAAGTGTCCCCGATAGTCACTCATACAGAGTAACGGCCCGATATTTGGCTGACGTCATCCGATATATTGGCTCACCCTTGGTAAAATTCGTGGGCGGAATTTTGAGCCCTAATAAGGCATACGTGATGTCAGAACCAATTCTTCAATTCGTGGAGATACTCATGAACTCCGGCCGTGGCTTTCTACTCACAAGAATCAACAAACTATTCAGCAATAGCTTTCACTATTACGTATTTGACACAATCCTTTAAGTACGGCTCATTCTTTAGGGACGAAAACAAACTATAAACATCGAATTTCCTTCGAAGATTTGCAAAAAGTTCGTTCTAAGAGTAGTTGTTGCTTTTAAAAGTTAATACACCATAACTCAACATGATCCAGCAATGTTACAAGGTTACGCGCAGGTCCTTATTCGCGTCTCTTTTAAAAAGAGAGGGCTGGTTCAATTTTTGTATGGCAGCTATATAAAATGGTGGACCAATTTTGATCAGACTTTACACAAATGTGTGTAACATATGTATACAATATATTAGCATAAAATACATTAAAAAAATCAAGTGTTGGGTGGATGAAGTGGCGAGAAAACTCTAGCGTTTTTTGCGACAAGAAAATGCCACGGAAATTGAAAGGCGTCGCGTACAGCTTGTCGTTAGACCCGCACTCTTGTACGCGTCCGAATGATGTACAAAACGTACGAGAGTAAATTATCTGCAGCTGAAATGAAAATGCTAAGGATGACGGCGGGTATGACCAAGCTTGATCACATTAAGAGCAAACACATCCGAGGCGGCCTGTTTGTTAAAAAGCCTAACACTGAGGCGCTCAAAGTAGGTCAGATGCGTTGGTATTCTCATGTACAAAGGCGACCGCCGGAGAACCCCGCTAAGAAGGCAATACTTACCGTAGTTCCAGTTAACGGCCGTAGGTCAGGCAGACCGAAAAATACGTGGATCGTTCAAATGAAAAAACATCAGCAACGAATGGGTCTCAGCGATGACATGATCCAGGATCGGAATGCCTGCAGACAAATGCTGAGATCGCATACCCACACCTCAGGAGGAGCATAAGCGAGTCCGAAAAGAGGTAAACAAGGGTTTGGCAGAAGAAGACATTAAATAAATCAATGTATTAAACAATTTTTTTAATTTTTTAAAATATCGTGACCCAATTTTAGTCAGCTTTATTTTTTTTTAGACTTAAAATTTCTGTGAAGATTGTTCAAAATAGATCCACTATTTCATATGGCTACCATACAAAAGTTGGACCAGTTGTCTGACTAAAATTCATTGCATCATAAGAACTCAGCTTCAAATTATCCCCTTAAAGACAATAGAACATGAAATCACAACCAACTGTCCGACAAATTGCATGTACTTCCCTAAATGATAATAAAAACCTTGTCGGTCAGTGCAAAGTTTCCAACTCAAATCCTAGACAGCCGCTAGACAAACGACTCTGCCGACGTGCCGACTCCACTTGGTCGCTCCCAGGACATGCTCCGAACATGTTTTACATGCCAATTCGTAGCCGTCGCTGCCACTAAAAACAAAGTCAAGTGATGCGCATTCCAAAACTGCTGCATATTAATGCCAAGCTGCCGCCAGCTGGCCGGCTCAGCTCATTTTCTCACAGGGCCCAAAGAAAAGTCGCCGAAAAAAAAAATCGGGAAAAATTTTACCACAAAAAATACCTCAGTGCAGCTCACACGCTTTTGCATATGAAATGAGCAAATGATCAAATGACAAAAGCGGCAGCAGGCAAAACATAAAATATTCACAATGTAATATGATGAGCTGATGAGAGATGTCAGTCTCTACGTCCATCCATCCATCCATCTGTCTTTCAAGCAGTCACTCCGTCCCATTTGTTGCACATGCATCCATCCGCAATGCTTGGCTGCTGCACAATTTGACGAAATTCATGTAATTTCCCAATGCAACCCAGCGAGGCGCAACAATCGACAGCCAAGAGCACATCTCTATGCCACATGCAACATCATACTACATTCTACAAAACGGTAGCTAATATCTGGCAAAATTCAAAACTGGTAACGTGCTTTAGGCCCATCTCATTGCGGACTTTGATTAGACGGAAATTCAGGCGGCTGATTATGGCACGCGCAATCGGAAATTGGCCGACTGCTTCAATGCCCACCATGCTAAAAGCCAATTGCAAGTATGCACCAGATGTGGGTGATACACTGAGAGAAAATGGGGAGCAGCTTTGGTATCTTGAGGTACGGTCGTTAATTAGACAGAAAATGTAAAGCTTTAATTTGAAAATAATTTAATATACGTACTTAATGGCTGTAACTTTAAGTGATTATTCCCTTTTTTTAAATGGGCTCAGTTTGTCAATGGGACCAGATTTTTGAATTTTTATTGGCAATCGGCTACACCCTATGCCAAGGAAAGAGAGAAGGACCGCTTCGAATATTTTTAGAAACTTGATGGTAACATATGCCAGCGAAGAAGAAATTTTTTCAAAATTAAAGTTGATCAAGAATTTTTAGGATTATCAATGTAACAAAAGCTTTAAAATCCACTATCAATAAATGCCATTGCGAATAAAATTTTTCAAAATATATAATTTTGGCATGAGCAGAAAAATTTTCACAAAAAAAATGCACTGAGGCTTTGTAACAAGAAAATCAATAAAAAAAAAAATTATATTACAATCAGTTGTTTATATGTTATTTAAAAATAATAAATTTTTCATACAAAAAAGAAATATTTTTTAAATTAATAAAAAAATTTTGAAAAAAAAAATATATATTTAAAATTATAAAATTAAAAATTATTTTTATAAAGTATTAAATAAAAATTTTATTTTAATTTTCAATTATTTTACTTTTAAAGAACATTAAAGCAATTATTTTAGTTTAAAAATTTAAAAATCCTTTAAAAAATATTATAAAAGCCGCAATGAAGCTTTTATATTTTATTTTTAACAAGAATAAAATTTTTCAATTATCTTCAAGCGTATTTTTATTTGGAAAATATAAAATTAACAAAATTTTTGTAATTGCTCCTTTAAATTAATAAATTTTACACCAAAAAAATAAAAAATAAAAAATTAAAAAAAAATTAAATAATAAAAAAAAATTTTTAACAAAAAAAAATTTAATAAAAAAAAATTAATAATTTTATTATAATTTTTATTAATTTTATAATTTGAAATAAATATTTAAAAATAAAAAATTATTAAAACTAACATAAAAATTAAATTTTAATAATTAATTTTTAACACAATTTTAATAAAATTATTTTTAAATTTATAATTTTAAATAAATATTTATTAATAATAATAAATTAATAATTATAAATATTAAAAATTATAAAACTAAAAATAATTTTATTAAAATTGTATTTAAAATTAATTATTAAAATTTAATTTTAATTTTTAGTTTTAACATTTTTTAATTTTAAAATATTTATTTCAAACTATAAAATTAATAATTATATAAATTTTTTATGAAATAAAAACTTAATTTTTTTTTAATTTTAAATTATTTTATTTTGAAAGAACATCAAACCAATTATTTTTGAATGAAAAATGTTTCCATCCTGATAGGGGACCTATATGGTCCGGCACAGCCGTTGAGCCAATTCCGATCCATATTTTTTACAATTATTTATTGAATTATCTATCTATTACATATCGGAATAACTACAATGACTAAAACATGAATGAGAACTGGTTTTTATAGTTCCCAAAATTTTGTGGTCAAATAATATTTTAAATATATACCTACGTATGGGTAGATATGTTCATCACTCCAAATGCATTTCAAAATTATCTTCATTTTATTAAAACTTTTATGCAAAGTGCATATGTTTGTTTTTATTATTATGTCAGATTTGGATTTTGATTAAAATTTTTTGAGTAATAATGACGTCAATCAACCTTACTGATCTTTATATTTTACAATGCCACCTATTGATATTTTCCGACCTAGCCGTATTAGTTTCTACGATTTGGCAAAATAACCTTTTTTAATTGAAAAATGACGGCCCCTCCTACTACTTTACGCTGTTAGAGGTATAAACGTAGGCTATAAAAAAACTCGGTATTCGCTTTAAAGTTTAAAATTTTTTTTGTTATTAAAAACATCATACACCCGTAAAATAAAATAAAGGAATAAACAAATTTTATAACTATGTGGAAGTTGTGCATTTATGCAAACAGCCTTTTTTTGGCAAATTTAATTGTTTAGCCATGTCAAAACTGAAATTCATGTAAAATAAATCCAATTTATTTTGACAGTTTTATGCAAATTTTTTTTTTATATATATTGTAACTTCTTACAAAAATTCGTCTTTGCTATTAAAAATAACCTATTTACTAGCTAAATTAATAAAAAAGTCTGACTTCTTTTTATTATTAGGATTATTAAAAATATTTTATTGCTGTAGAAATATTGTTTAATAAAACTACACACTTGAAAAAAGAAACGAATGCACTGCATAAAATATTAACTGAGAAAAAAGTCGTAGAAATGGGTGTAAGGCTTAAGTTCCTTGGTAAATTATAATAATGGTGTATTTTGTGCATCTGTTCACTTGTAACTTCTAAGCCGCTTATAATAATTGGCTGAACTAAACATTGCTAAAAGCGTCTTGATTGTCAGCTGGTTATAGGCTTGGAATGGGGCAAATCCGACCTAGTAATTGGTTTTGGCAACAAAATGCTTGTTTGACATCAGATCAACTCGTGCGATATACCAAATTAAAGCTTAAACTTTGCCGCCACTTTCGATGACTACAGATTTTTTCAGACCATTATCAATTTTTGAGATATGAGCAATTTTCAAAAAATTCACTTTTAGTCATTTTCAAAAATGATGGGGTAAATCCGCCCGCCTACTTTTTTTGCCTGATTTAGCCCTTAACATGTGTAGATTTTTGGTAAATTATAGTATTGGTTTATTTTGTATATGTTTATCTGTTCGCTTGTAACTTCTAAGCCGCTTATTATAATTGGCTAAACTAAGCTTTGTTAAAAGCGTCTTGATTGTCAGCGGTTTATAGGCTTGGAATGGGGCAAATCCGACCTAGTAATTGGTTTTGGCAATAAAAAGCTTGTTTGACATCAGATCAACTCGTCCGATATACCAAAGTAAAGCTAAAGCTATGCCGCAACTTTCGATGTCTACTGATTTTTTCAGGCCATTATCAATTTTTGAGATATGAGAAATTTTCAAAAAATTCACTTTTAGTCTTTTTTAAAAATGATGGGGTAAGTCCGACCTCCTACTTTTTTTGCCTGATTTAGCACTTATCATGATTTGTCAGCTGGTTTATAACCAGCGGACGACCAAGACACCTCTAACAATACTTTATCTGCGCAATTATGATAAGCGATTTATAAGTTACGTGGGAACAGCGGACAGAGCTCTCCCACGCAGCCAAAGATGTTCAGATAGACTATTTTTTTGTTGCTTAGATCATAATTTGTTGCTGAAAAATCCTTATGACGCAAGGTATCTAAAAGGAATTGAAGGGTTATTTTACCTTATACAAAAGATGTAAAGATTTGAAAAAAGATAAGTTCAAAAAACTCAAATTCGACTAAATAAAAATCGGGCTGTAAAAGATTTAAACAAGATAATATTCCCATCTGAAACTGATCTATACAAACTATTTAATATTCATTCCCTATTAAATAAAATTATTTTATGCATATATGTAATGATGTTCAGGGAGTAACCCTGGTCATAGGTCACTTTGCTTTAAAGTCTGAATTTCAAGCTTGTTATCCCAGCTTTTATACTTTCAAAAATATAGGCGTTCGTACAGACACGACAAAGATTAAACTTTGGAGGTTTCCAGCGTCTCCTTTCACATTTTATGTACAAAAACTAAATATACGTCTACCCTAAGATACTGGGTATACCTAAATTTATAAGCACATACTCTACATATATTGAAAGCCCATCAGCTTCAGCCCACTGTGACTCAACTTTTTCTTCCAGTGTAGTGTAGCATGGCCCAAAGTGCAGCCATTTGCTGGAGGCAGTTGCCTGTCTCCTGAAGTGTAAACGATGTGCTGGCCTGGCGTTGCCCAATCTTGTGTTTTTGCACGCTTGGTATTTTTGCATTACAAATTTGATTTTAATTAAAATGATTTGGCAAATTTCATTATTATGCTGCTATTGATGGGTAATTGAGATGGGGTCGCCTTCTGATGTTGCATGTGTTGCCACGTATAATAATAATAATATAATTATAATGTTAGAAAAGAATGCAACGTATTTGTGGTTTACCCCCGAAATAAAAAAATAAAATTCAAAGAAAAAATACTAATAATAATGATAATAATAATGCCAAAGACAAAAAAAAATTGCACACAAGTAACAAAAACGTTGCAATTGTTTTTTGTTGCGGTTTATTGTCATGTTGCAAACAATGGGGCATGAACAAAAGTAAAAAGAAACATAAGCGAACAGCACTATTAATAGCACTGAGGCAATGATTAAGACTAACTCTGGCCCACTGTGCGCTTGCAGTGTGTCAGAAAGCCAGTGTAACAAAGCCATACATATACACAGCTTTAACTGGCTTAAATGTATCTGCTTGTGTGTGGGTGTATCTGTTTGTATGTGTGTGGTAATCTAATTAAATGGAAATTTCAGGCTGATTACAAAAGCTTGCCCCAAAGTGCAGCAAAACAGCCGCCGCTAATGGCCAGCTATTCAACGGGGCGTATACGCAATGCTAATACCAAAAACTACAATCTTCAACACATTTACCAAAGCATTTTGAATTACATTTTTAATTGCATAGTTTGGGTATCTCAAAATTAAAGCTACTCAGTGCAGCAGCTGTTTTGAAATTGTTTTCATGGATGCGTAAATGCATGGAATGGAAGTTAAGTACTTGCTATTTATTTGGTAACTTTAATAAATATCAAATAAACTTTGGGGCAAGTTATAGTAAAATGAAAATATTTTAGGTATAAACTTGAGGTTTGGAGTGCCTTTATATTCGATTTGTGCATCGAACTGATAGCGAAAAAATTGAAGCTGCATGTATATAGAAAATATTATAAAATTTCAAATCCAACGTTTTTTTAAAGCTCAAAAATTTTAGCTTTTATTGGAAACCAGCATTTTTTCTAATATCATCTAATATTATTCGCTAACGAGATATTGCTTTCCTAGAAAAGTTTAAGTATTAAGTTATCGATATCTTGATAAATAATCGAAAATTTGATATTTTTGTATATATAAACGAAGCTGATGGAAAACCAAACTGTACTGGGAGATGTGGGGCAAATCCGGCCAAGTAGTTGGTTTTGGCTAAAAAATCCTTTTTGACATCGGATCAACTCGTCCGATATACCAAATTGAAGCTAGAGCTTTGTCGCAACTTTCGGGAACTGCCGATTTCTTCAGACCATTATTAATTTTTGATATATGACCATTTTTAAAAAGCCATTTTTTGTAATTTTGAAAAATGATGGGGTAAATGCGACCGCCTATTTTTTTTTTGTCTAATTTAGCACAGATAAAAGAAATTTAAAATAATGTTTAAAAATCGAACTTTTTTTTCATATTTCATTTTTTATTGAAAACTAAGTTTTACAAACATCTTTATTCACTAAGGGATATCCCTTTTGGGATTTTTTTTTTATATGAAGTTTTGTCATTTCGCGCGAAATTTTTCGAACTGCGTATAGGCCCTAACGAGATACAATTTTTCAAGTAAAAATGTAGCTAAATAATCAATTATCGATATCTCGATAAATAAACAGAAAAAAACAATTTTCGCATAGTTAAAAACGAAGCTGATTGCCGTAAAATCAAAAATATGCTAACAAAAGAAATATTATTAAAATAATAAAAAATTCAATTTTTTAAAAAAACTAAAGTTTTATCTTTCATTGGAAAAACGTTTTTCAAATATCGTTATTCGCCTATGAGATATAACTTGCCCAAGAAAAGTCTACCTAAGCATGCAGTTATCGGTAGATCGATCGTTATTTTGCGAGCTTAATATTGGCTAGTACCTCTGTCACATAAGTAATAGTTATCGAAATCGAAGACATTGGTCCATTATGACACATTATTAAAAAATTTTGATTTTTTATATAATATACTATTTAACCTTTAGATTATTTTTTCTTATGAACTTGTTATGAATAATTTTTATTTAGTTGGTATTCATTTCTTGGTACACAATTTTTTTTTAAATCCCATTTTGATTTTATTTTTAACACAACATATGGCTAATACTTTTTGTATTACTTTTTTGCAAGTAGTTTTATTTTGTTCGGTATTCAGTTTTTATTTATATGTAATTCACTCTTAGTTTAATATTTTTTATTACTATTTTGTAAATAATAATCTTGTTTAGTGTTAATTTTTTGTAATTTATTATATAATTTACTTTTTCATGTTTAATGTTTAATTAATACATATTTTTAATATAAACATTTTTTCAATTGCTATTTTGTTTTTGAAATTTCTAATAACTTAATAATTTTCATAAAATTTTAAATAAAACTAGCATTTTTTTATTTTATTTAATATTTTTTATATAGTATAATTTTTTTTTATTCGAATTTTTGTTTTGAATTATATAATATATTATATATAATTTTTTTTTTTTAAATTTTCTTTTTCTCCTTATATAGTGAATAGTACCAATAATATAAGTTTATTTAATTTTAATTAATTATTAAATATTAATATTTTTTATATAGCTTTAAGTTTAAAAAAAAAATCTTTTTTTTTTTGAAAAATAATAAGCCAAAGAAACTTCTCGACAGCATAGCCGCATCATACAATTTTTTTATTAAAATATGTATTGAAAAAATTTAAATAAAATGTGATTTTTTTTTTAATAAAAAAGAAAAGTCATTATACCATAAAAGATAAAGTCCAAAAAATGAATTGCATTGAATTATATCGAAACTGCTTGTTAGATTACAAAAAAGCAAACAAGCAGTTTAAAATTGTTTTAAGGAATACAGTCGTAGCCACCAAATTCGTTTTCGATAAAAAGGATACAGAGTAACCCACTGTCATGTGTCGTCTCTACTGTATCAAATCATATTTATTTATTTATTTATTTTTAAAGGGATACAACAATGTACAGTAGACCTTAAATTATAAGAAAAATTTAAATTAAATATTGAAAAATAGTACGAGGAAAAAAATATAGATATGAACTAATCCGCGTCACTAGCCCGATGGGTGACCTTTTTAGCAATCTGCATTTAAAGATTGTCATGCCACAGAAAAACTTCTCCATATAGATGCAAGATACAATGCCCAAGCCAAATACTTAGTTCTTTCTATTACATTATGTTGGCATGCTCAGATATTTTAAATTTTCAAAGCTTAGACTTAGATAGATATTGGTCTTGGCTCTTCAGGCACATATCTCATTGATATGTGTACTGGGCGTTTTTACCATAAACAGTCGTCAATTAAAAAAAATAAATAAATAAAATAATATATACAAAAAAATCAAAAAACAAAGAATTCAATATTTTCCTACAAAACTCATAGTTAAATGGAAATAATACTCCATTAAAAAATTAGAAAAATGGTTAAGGAAATTTCTTTCTTAAGCTAAAATCATAAATAAAGTAATTAGCCTATTAATAAAAATAAAAATTTAAAGCTACAACCGAAAGCATTAATCCAAAATAATTGATCTGTCAGGCTGCAACAATTTTAACAAGCCGAAATTAATATTTTATATTTCTCTCTAATTTATTTTTATATTACTTTTAGCTTATAATTTTCAAATTTGTAAGCTTCATCAACAACTACTTAAGATATTAGCAACGCCAACTGTTTGTAATATATAATTTAGTGTGCCTCATGGGGCATAATGTTGTTGCTATTGTTGCTGGTTTTTTTTTTTTTTACCTTTTAGTAAAGGTTAATATCTTGGTGTGGATGCTTAACATTTTTACGAGCACATTTATGTCAATATTATGGTCGATGCTTTATAGTCAAAAGTTGCGGGTTATCTGAGTTCAAGCAGGGGTGAAAAAAGTATCAGATACATGCTCCAAAGCAGCTGCCACACATAGTCAAAGCGCTGCATGAGCCCAAAACGAATTATCTTGGTATAAAGCGCTGTCTTTGAAGAAGACCAAAAGTTGCAAGTTGTGTGTTAAGCCATGCGCTCAGCCTTTGAACTGTTGACATTGTCCTTGCCAGGGGATTTGATTGCAACCGAAATCCAGCACGTGACTTAGGTTGCAAGCAAGAGGCTGGCGCTGCACTGTGACAAACAAATGACTGAAACAACAAACTCTAAACTCTAAACAAGTCAATAAAAGTCATTTCCCAGTGCAGCTCTGGCGGCTCTGACGGCCTGCTAACCGTTGCCATTCACATGGCCCATTAACTTTTATTTGGCCAAATTTGCATTTCAATGCCCCGAGTGTAAAAAAATCGAGAAACAAAAACATACCTCCCGAATGGCAACAAAAAATTGTAATATCAAGTAAGTAAGTAAGCTGCATGCAACAAGCAGCTGCCACATAAAAGGTCAACCAAATGTTTGTTGTTGCACCGATGCGATGCCCCTGCTGTTGTTGCTGCTGTCAGCATGTGTTGCAAGTGCATGCAACTAGATATTTGGCTTGCGAATTGTATCTTGTATCTATATGGAGGAGTTTTTCTGTGGCATGACAATCTAAAAATAAATAAAAAACAATATGATGGCACACGACAGTGGAATACTCTGTATCCTTTTTACTAAAAAAAGGTTTAGTGGCTACGACTGCGCTCTTTAAAACAATTCCAAACTGCTTGTCAAACTGTTTGTATGCAGTCGAACTGCTTGCTTGCATTCTAACAAGCAGTTTTGATTTAATTTAATGTGATTCATTTGTTGAACCTTTTGTTTTGTGCTATAATGACTCTTATTAATATATATATATTTATTTTAAAAATTTTTATGGTTTCCATAAATGTTTAATTAAATGTTAGCAAAATAAAAAAAAAACTTAAAATGTAAAAGAATTTTACCATTTAAGGCCCATACGCAGTTCGAAAAATTTCGCACGGAATGACAAAACTTCATATAAAAATCCCATTTGGGATTTTTTTTCATATAAAAATCCCATTTGTGATTTTTTTTATATGAAGTTTTGTCATTCCGTGCGAAAATTTTCGAACTGAGTATGGCCTTTATGGCAAATACCCCATACAAATTTGATTATGGGCAATTTAAAAAAATTCAGTAATATCTAAAAATTAACTTAATCCAATGCTTGGCGTTATGGATATTAGCTGCTTTGACTATTTTTCAAAAAATTGTTTTCTTCGAAAAATTATGGGTAATAAATATTTTCGTTTTTTATGTGTACCAACAATTTTTTGTTTAAGTAAATGTTTTGTTGAGGAATTTTCATAATTTGTATTTTAATGACGAATTATAGACAGTTTTTAATTAGAAAGTACTATTATAATATATACAAATTTTCATAATTTGTATTTTAATGAGGATTTTTGGACAGATTTTTATGAGAAAGTACCTAGAATTATTATATATTACAATTTTTTGGTATTTCTCAGATTTTTTGGTATTTTACAGCGGTTGTAATTAAAATAAACAATCAAAAGTTATGTTTAAATAAAACTGGAAGTATTAGAAAACATACATTGAGAAAAAAAAGCAATCAAGTTGCGCTAAAAAATTTGAAAACTAAAAAATTATTTGCATTTTTTTTTAAGTAATTTGGATTTTTTTCAAAAATTTTTTTTTTTTATTTCTTAGTTTTTTATTTTAATTTTGAAAATTGCTGTTTTTAAAAATAAAAATCAACACATTTTATGAAAAACATAGAATTTTAAAATAAAAATGAATATCAATATAAGAGTATAGACGTTGTGGTTTCGTTTATTAGGCTCACATGGAAGTTTTTTTTACAAATCGAAAGATGGAGTGACGTAATAAAACCTCAAGTACTCAAAATATCTTATCTCACAGCTGAAAAATCAGAGTCAAAGCTGATTAATAATTAACTTACACTCTGCCGCACCACTCATCTGCCTGTTGCATAACTTACCTTAGTCCACAAAACCCTAACTATAGTGCATTAAATCTTTTGGTAGCAGCAGCTCATCAGCATTGTCATAGAACATGTGGCACATTGAGAGCTTTAACAAGCTGTTGCCTATAGGTTGCTGTTGTTGTAGTTATTGTTGCAATTGTTGTTGGCTTAAGCTTGGGAACGCTGCATAAATTCCATAAATTTATGCTATATGTGCTACATGCCACTCTTAAACAAGCATTCAAGCCAGGTTAAGCCTCTCTAACAAGCCAAGAAATCAAGTGGCATCAAGCTATAATTTCAAGTAGGCGTTGCGCTTAATTAAAACAAGCCAGAATGTTGTTGCAAGGTGCCGCTCAGAATGTTGCAATACTGAAATAACTTTATGCAACTTATGCTTGATGACTTAATAATATTGTAATAAAAACGACAGAAGCTGCAACCTGAAAGACAGCAGCAGTACAAAAGATCTTGTAGGTAAAAGTTTTTTTTTGCCAAGAGGTCTAAGGCTTTTAAAGCAAACAAAATCTTGTGCCTTTTGGCCACAAAGGCAAATGAAAATGTCATGAGATAAAAATCGCAGACTATCGCGAAACTTTATTTGTAATGCTGGGTTTACACTGCGTCTTAGCCCAGCAGTGGCACAGTTTAGTGTAAACAGTCTATGCTTGGGCTTAAATGCGAAACGTCAGGGAAAGGGATAGTTTTTACAATATTTTTAGTGTATCTCTATTTAGTATCTCTCTCTAGCGTTTGCTAGCCGATAAATAAATTTTTAATGCATTTCCATACTTAAGACCATTAGTGACACAGCTTAGTGTAAACAGTCTATGTATGGGCACAAATGCAAAACGTCAGGGGAAGCGATGGTTTTTTTTATACCTCTCGTTTTGGTATCTCTTTAGTGTTTGCTAGCCGAAAAATAAGTTCCTTATGCATTTCCATACCTAAGCCAAAAAGATTTTTGTAGATCAATAAATGGGAGGCACATGAAACATTTAAATTTCCAACTCTACTTTAATATTTACCCATAACTAACATTTTGGATTTGTTTAATTTGATTTGTGCTTCAAAGGCTTTATTTTTTATTCAAATTCGAATTTCGAACTCTGATTAAACATTTTCCCATTAAAAACATTTTGAATTTGTTATATATCATTTGTGGTTCAAAAGCTTTGATTTTTATTCGAATTCGAGCTCCGTTTAAACATATATCTATAATAAGCATTTTGAACATTTGAAATATCATTTGTGGTTCAAAACCTTTGATTTTTATTCAAATTCGAATTTGGAACTATGTTTAAACATTTACCTATTATAAATATTTTAAATTTGTTGAATATCATTTGGGGTCGAGAAGAAGTGATTTTTATTCGAATTCGAATTTCGAACTCTGTTTAAAAATGTATCTATAATAGGTATTTGGAATATTTTAGATATCGTTTGTGGTTCAAAAGCTTTGATTTTTATTCGAATTCGAGCTCCTTTTAAACATATATCTATAATAAGCACTTTGAACATTTGAAATATCATTTGTGGTTCAAAATCTTTGATATTTATTCGAATTTCGAACTATGTTTAAACATTTACCTATTATAAACATTTGAAATTTGTGGTCCAGAAGAATTGATTTTTATTCGAATTCGAACTGCGAATTCGGTTTAAACATGTCTCTTTAATAAGCATTTTGAATGTTTTGGATATCGTTTATTGTTCAAAAGCTTTGATTTTTATTCGAATTCGAATTTCGAACTCTGTTTAAACATGTCTCTTTAATAAGCATTTTGGATAAAAAGCTTCAATTTTTATTCGAATTCGAATTTCAAACTCTGTTTAAAAATGTATCTATAATGGGCATTTGGAATATTTTAAATATCATTTGTGGTTCAGAAGCTTTGATATTTATTTTCATTCGAATTTCGAACAATATTTAAGCATGTATCTAAAACAATCATTTTGAATACTTTAAATATCATTTGCGATTTAAAAGCTTTGTTATTTATTCGGACTAGATTTTCGAACTCTATTTAGCATGTATCTATAATAAGCATTTTGAATATTTTAAATATCCACACAAGGAACCACAAGCTTTGATTTTTATTTGAATTCGAATTAATTTTTTATAAGCATTTAAAATTTTTTAAATATTATTGAATTTCAAAAGCTTTAATTTCTATATAAAAAATGTTAATTGACCGACCCACTGTGCGCACATTTTGGTTGTGACGTCACTAGTGTCAGTGCCAGTGTAAACATAGCATTAATCTTCTGCTGTGTCAAGTCTTAACAGTTTTCTATTTAATCTTTTTAACGCTGTTTTTGTTGTTGTTACGAGTTTTTTGTTGCTGCTGCATTCAATTAAATTAATTAAATAAATGCAACTTGAGTTCTTTGTCAAGATATTTTATGCGTCAACAATTTTATAGACTCCATGCCATAAACTAAGCCCCGGCTTAACTTGGTTCCGTTTGTATCCATAGTAGTTGGTGTATGTACTAACTTGGCCAGCTCCATTATTGAACTCGTATTATAACTAAATGCTAAGTTTTCATAAATCACTTCACAGGCGGCCAACTTGCCATTTATTGAACGTAAGCTAAATTCAAAATGCAATTGTCATAAATTTATCCCGCAGTGTAATTTGGCGTCGAGCTTACAACTGGATCGTGATCAGCTGTCCGTGCAGACTTGAGCTTCAGCTTTAAATGGTTTAGTTTGGTGACTCAACTTGATCTTAATGCTCCAAGTCATGGAGTATTAAAGCTTAAAATTTTTATTTATGCATAATGTATGGATTATGGGCTTAGATACGACATTTATGTCAGATGATGTGGGCTTATCCGGTGCTCATCTATCTTACAGATGTGTTGATTGTGAATTTAAGCGCATATTTTTTGTTTACAAGAGTTATGAACAGCAAATGCAAGTATCTGACTAAGTTGTTTATGAATTCATTAAAAAGCTTTAATTAAATTGTCGGATTGTTTTTAAGTTTTTGAATAAGTGCGTCTTCTTAATATTTAGTAAGATTTTTAGAGTTTGTTTGTATGAACGCCTAGATCTCAGAGATGGTAAGAGCTAAAACAAGCAAACTTACAGATTAGATGCCTTATTATGTCAGGAGAGACAATTTTATGTTATTTTTCATAGAGGTGTTTCAGAGGACCTAGAAAAAAACTAAAGAAGATGTCATGGCGAAATTTTATCAAAATAGGTTGACTCCAATAGGTCCATTGCAAAATTTGTTGTGTTTCGTGTGATTATGATGACATCGTAATAAAATTTTGTGTTTGCTAGTTTTTTACAGTGCCCCAGCACTGTACCAAATTTGATCGAAAGCGGTGGACTAAATCATATAGAACCCATAAGATCGATTGTTCAAAAAAATGTTTTTGGTGCGAAATTCTACTATTTTTTGTTTGTTTGGGTAAACCAAATTTGACAAAAAAATATCTTTCCAATTAATGTTTATTTTATTGTTGTATTTTAGCTGAAAAGAATACTTAGCGCAATAAAATTACTAATTGAAAACTGTCACAATGTGGGGTCATAATTTTGAGCCATTTTTACGACAACTGGACCTATGCAGACGTCTAGAGTGCCTGTGTGGGTCAGTTTATCTTCTGAATAATTTACATTTGCTTTTATACAAGTAGTAAAATTTTTTTTCATCACGCAATTTCTTATTATTTTATTATAACCCTATTCTTAGGTTTTGCTTCTGATCAAAAAATTCAGTTAGCATTGGAAATATTGACACAAAGGTGCCATAAAAAGTTTCCCACATTGTTCTACATCTATAAGAAAACCCCGTTTTTTGTCATCGTCGTGGTCATCGACATCATTTATTTTTCTGTTTAGTGTGGCCAAATATGCAAACTTAATTCTTGCCGCTAGGTGGAACAGCACATCAACAGCATGTTTAAGTTACGCTTACTAGTGTTTATCGCTAGATGGCGCTTTTAAGTTGTTGCATATTCGTCTGTACAACCATAGAAATATAATTTAAACATGATTAAAGTTTATATTTTGTATAACAAAAAAAAAATAATAATCATATTTACAGCAATGTTCAGTTGATTTTAGATTATAAAAAATATATTTTGTATTTAGAAAAAAAGTGAATAGAAAATTAGCTCTAAACTAAGTCTAAAGTCCAGCCGTATGGGTGAATCTTTTAACGATATGCAACGAAGAAAAAAAAAAATATTATAATAGGAAAAAGCTAAAAGGGCACTAAATAGGCAACTCTATACTCAGTTGCTCAAGGATGCTTGATGCCTTAAAATAGAAGACATATGCATTTAGAAAGAGAGTAAATTATAAAGGCTATTAGTTATTATATAAAGCATTTCTTACTACAAACTGAAGAAAAGCTTAAGGATTCTCGAAGAGGAAAGTCAAGTTGAGTTGAGATGAAAGAAATGATACAGAACGATAAGGAACATGCAGGGCAAAATTGGTTCTACAAAATTGTTAGTCCAAGTGGCGAAAATTAAAACATACTCTAGAAAGCGCTATAAAAGTAACTTAATTAAGAAATTTATTTATTTATTTAAATATTGTAACTTAGAATTAATTCTAGGGAACAAAAGTAGTTTTAAAGCCAGAGCAACATAGGCCTTCAGGCTAATTAAGAAATACTTTTGAACCAATAGGGCAGAGTAGTAGTTAATGCAAGACTAGCAATGTTCAACGACTATTTCAGGAAGGAAGTATCTGAAAAGGCGAAGTTTGTCAGAATAAGTTGACAGTGGAATATTTGAATCCCAATTTAGGTTGCGAAGGGCGTTTCAATCTTGTACTGAGAGACACGTTATTGATGGCTTTATATGCAGGAAAAATTATACCATTAATATTTATGAAATAATTAAACAATAAAGTTAATTAAAATCGGGAAAAGTATAATATAAATAAAAAAAAGCCGACCAGGTTTGGGGCGAAAACCACTGATATCTAAGTATTAAAGAGAAAAAAAAAAATTAAAACTAAATCATGCAAAAAAAGAATGATTCATTATAATTTTCTTGTTTTCTCGGTTTTTTGTCTTTTTGCCAAAGATTGTCATATTTCTATAATTCATGAATTACACAGACCAACATGGTTTAGTTGTAGGAAAGCTATGGGTCATTTTCGAAGTAATTTGCTGCGTGGAATCCGAATCCGGGGCCAGAATTGGCCCATCACGTCAGGATTTTGAGATATTTGAAGTTATTTGCCGAAAAAACGGCGTTGAACTTGTAAAATTAATGGTAAGAGTGGTACTAAATGATGTAACTCGAGTGACAGACCACAAAAATTGTTTGCACACTGTACATAACCTCAAAAGTAGGAAAAAACGCCGTTTTTTCGGTAAATAACCTCAAATATCTCGCTGACGTGATGGGCCAATTCTGGCCCCGGATTCGGATTCTACGCAGCAAATTACTTCGCAAATGACCTTTAGCTTTCCAACAACTGACATGACCCCGGTATTTGTAGGCCTGTGTTATTCTTTATTCATCATAATTTTTAAACATCAGTTCAAATTTTAATACAACTAAATTTATTCACCTAAACAAAAGCATTACCAAGATTGTCAGATTTTTATAAAAGATCAAATATTGCTGCCTTGATAAAACTCATAAAAGAGCTGCAAAAAAACTAATCGGAAATGAATAAGTTAGCTTAAAAGACATAAGTTCCTTTTTATAGCCTACTACGCCAACTCGCCTTAGCTTAAAAGAGGCTTAAAAAATTCCACTCATATTTAACCTTCACCAACAATTGGCAAATTTCCAAGTTATTTTGGTAAACCACCTACTCCAAGGCATCTATTAAAAGCTACTGAAAACTTCCATACAATGCATAATAAGCCCAACAACCATCAATTGTATATTTAGATACATTAATACATAGCTATAAAGATACATAGATACACGAACACCTAGGTAGCAACGACGCGTGTCTGACTCAAGTGTTAATTGCCCAAATAGAGCAACACTGTTAAAAACTTAAAATTAAAAAAAAAAGTGGGAAAAAACAACGCCAAGTGGCAAGTCAAACATGCCGCAAAACCAACCCACCTATAATTAATTTTAACAATTTTTTTCATCAACCTTCAACTTGATGCCTCTAACAAGCCGCATGAAGATGGGGCGTCAGGTGTGGGGCGTGTCTGACATGCAACATGAAAAGGCGCTGAAAATAAAAATAAATAAATACTTAATAAACTATTTAAATCTATTCATGGAATAAACATTTAAACAAAGGCAGATGCTATAGACAGCCGAACGATTTACTTCCGCTCCGTCTGGATCTGATTAATTAATAAAATTAAATGTTTAACAAACACTTGTTGACTTGGGCACGCTAAATTAATGAATTCCTAGCATAAATACAATAACTTACAATATTATTGACAAAATAATATATATATGAAAAACAACAACAATATGTTGTTATATTAATAGTAATAATAAATTACAAGAGTCAACAATTGTAATTTATTGGATTATGTGGTTTTATTTTTATTTCAATGCAAGATGACTTAACAGGTTGGTTAATTAAAAGGACAGATGAGCTTAGGAACTTGTTTTGAGATCCACATTTTAGGCTTAAAACCAAAAAAGCACAAACAAATAATGTATCTTCTGCTTTTAAAAAGCCAACAAACTTTTTTTAATTTAACTTTCTTAAGTGAGTATGTAAGCCGGAATAGATTTTGTTATAAAAATAATGAGCGTAATTTGTATACCCCCTACCGTATGGTACAAAGGATATATTAAGATTGTGCAAGCCGAAAATGTATATAACATACAGAAGGAGACTTCGGAGACCCCCCAAAGGTACCTAAAGTATGATATGGGTGACTAGAAAAAAATTCCCTTTTTTGGGATATTTTTTTTATATGAAGTTTTGGCATTTCGTGCGGAATTTTTGCATGCTGCGTATGGGCCTTAAGAATAAAAAAATTTATTTCTTTTTTAGAAGGGGATCAGCGCCCTGCTCGCTTGGGCCATTAACCCAACTGCTAGCTTTTCTTGCAACCTTAGCTCATAATTCTTATCACGCAAAAAATTTGGTTGATTTAATTTAGAAAAAAATGTTTCCAATGTTCGGAATGTAAAATAAACTTTGGATATAGAACTTTGAAAGTCCGTGAGATCGGTCGGAAATTAATTTTTCTAACAAAGATATATAAAAACAACCGAATTTCGGTTACAGAATCAGGGCTCTCAGATAATCTTTGAAACCCCATACAATTTTTCGAGATCGATTGTTAAGTGATTTTTTGGATCCTGGATCCGGATATGAAATGGTACACATAAGTAATATTCTAAATTTGTTTCTTTTTTTCAAAAAATTATATACATACTTGGTTTTTATAACCTATACCTTAAGGTAAGAAGCTAACAGCATTTGTATAAACGCTTGTATCTTGGAGACTATACCATAAGACGTAGAAAAGCCAAACTTGACGGTTTGACTCCTTATGTAATAGCCATTTTTTTTATCTAAGGGCAAAAAAACATTTTGTTTGATTATAATCGAATCTAAAATATATGAGAAAATCTAAACATAATACCGGAACTCGAATGGTTTCAACGGCAAAAAGGGTAGCTGAACTGATAGAGTGTTGTCTTCAAAACGTTGGAATGGATTTCGAGATATTTGGAAAAAAACATTTTTCGAAACTAAAAACAAAATGTGTTTACTAAAAAACATATATCACTGGTTCTACCAAACCGATTTTGATAGTTTTACTACTACTAAACTGTAGATAATTGAATTACCTATCTATTATACCTGGAACATATTTTTATCAAATTTACGGTTTGGACGCTATTTATGCATTCATATGAAATTTTTCGTAATTTCTCGCAAATATTTGAAAAAATTCTATTTCGAACGTAAATTTAAAAATTTAAAAAAAAATTTTCATACAGTTTTTTTCATGGCTCGTAAAGTTTGATCGATTACGAAGAAAATGAGTGATTGTTTATCAAAATCGGAGTGAAATTATGGAATTAATATATATAAATATATAAATCCTTTCTTACTTGAAAGAATCTTTATTTTGCCTTTTATATACCTTTTATTTCATTAAAAGATTTTCATAAATTCCAGTCGTTCAAAAGGTCTTTAGTTTATTATTAATCTTTAATATTTTTAGGTTACAACATTTCTTTAACCAGAGTTGCCACTTTGCTTTAATGACGTCATAAGACATCATAGAAGAGAGAGAAAATAAAAAATTTGTACCTTGCAGATGGTTAACAGTTGACTCTTTGGCAAAGAAAAAAATTTTCAAAAATTCTTTATACATCTTTACATTTGGTACAGAACTTTAATAAAAAAAAATGTTTTTTTGACTTTATATATTTAACTTTTACACTTAAAAACCCAGAATATTAAAAATCACAAAATCTATATTCTAACTATACTTCAAGATATAGTCAAGTATGTTAGACAAACTTCTTTGAAAAACTTAAGACACAATTACATTTTTCTAGGCTTTAGGCTTTTAATAACATCTTTAATAAAGTGAGTTAACTTAGATTTCTCAAATAGTATGGTAAAGTAAAGTTTTTTAAATTTTAACAAATTACATAGCTTGGAAACAAAATATTTTCACTTTCGTATAAGCCATCAAAAAAAATACCACTTTAGCAACAACAAAAACATAAGGCGCCCAAATTTAATCTGAGCTTAATAAAGTAAACTGGCCTTAAATAAGCTCGGCTGCACATACACAGTACTTACATATAACGAGTTTAAGGCATCATTAACTTTTATTCTTTTAAACTTAAAACTAATGCCAAAACGTCTGCAAGATCAATGTCTAAAGTTCTAAAACTTCAAGGCCGAAAACCAAAAACCACAAGCCAAGAAAAAAAACAGCATTTCCCAATAAGAGCAAAACCTTCAAAGAAGAAAAATCATTGCTCCAAATTGTGTTTAGAAACGGAAAGCAAACAAATGCTTAGCCAAGACACGAACCAAACCCAAACTGCTTGCCGCAAGTCTACACACAAAAACTCTACACACAGCCAAGATAAATGCGCGACGCGTGAGTAATTTGTTTTGTTTTGCTTTTCATTTTCTCTTTTGTTGTTTTTATTATATGTACACTGCAATCCGCATAGGGCGAAGGGTATTCTAGACTGTATTGAGTTACATACTCTCTAGCTCGTTGCAGAGTTCTTTACTATAAATCTGCTCTGGCTACCTGGGCACCGAGATACATTCGTGGGCAGGGCAGATGAGTTAGCCAGGAGAGGCACTATGTTACCACTTCAACCTAACAAGGCGATGGTACCAATGCCGCTAGCTACGTGCAAACTATTAATCGATGGGTATATCACTAATGATGCGAATCATAGATGGGTTCAAACTGGAAACTGTTTAACTGGCAGGAAAACTTGGCCACAATGGAGCCTGAATAGAAGAAAGCAGCTTTTAAAACTCAGTAGACAGGACGTAAGAATAGGGGTTCTTACTGGACACTGTCTTATTGGTAGACACGCTAACAGATTGGGGGTGTCTCATTTTGACTACTGCAAAAGTTGTCAGGAAGAAGAAGAGGAGGAAACAGTGGAGCAACTCCTGTGTGAATGCATGGCACTATGCAGGAGAAGACTGAACACACTGGGTTCCGAACTTATTGGGAATGTTACTGAATTCGCAGGAATCAGAATAAATAAGATTGATTCGTTTATTAAATCGACAGGTTGGTTCAGAGAGGATCCAGGAGAGTAGAGAGACTATCCCTAGTGGCATCACAACGGGCCTTTTACAGGCCTAGGTTTTGTCGTAAGGCAACCACTTCTACCTACCTACCTACCTACCTATGTATCTAGCTCAAGAAACAGACCGAAGAAAGTAAAAGTACAAAAAATGATGTTCTAAATAAAACATTTGAAAGTTATTAAATTAACAAGTTTAAAGTTTTTCTTTTAACTAAGACTCTAAGATGACAAGACATCGTGCTACAAAGTTATAAGTTCATAGGGATCATCTATAAACTACGTGACGCTGATTTTGTAAAGAAATATTTATGAAGATTTTCCATATGATCGTGACGCTACGCCAGACCCAAATTTTTGACTTAATAACTTGCAAAAAAGAAAAGTAACATTGCAACAAATCTTACTAAATAATTTTATATTTTAAAAAATTTACTTACATACAAGTCAAAACTCACATCTATTTCTTGTAATGTAACGCCAAATGTATTTTCAACTACATCTTTTTAACAGTCTCTGCGACTAACAAACACTTTTAAGCTTCTTAGTTTCTTTGCTTTTTATTTTGTCACATTATGTGTTATATATGTAACATCACGCCAAAATGGAAATGAGTGCAGTGTATGCCATTGTTCGCTATGCCAATTGATGCCCATTTTTTGTTTGCTTTTGCTGCCTGTTGTTGGTTTTACTTTAGGCTTTTAAATTGAAGCAACGGTTTATCGTTGGATCTGCAACTATTTGTATGTTTGTCTGTCGTCTATATGTACGTCTCTCTGTCCGTTTGTCCCGCAGTGCCTGCTCTGTCTAGTGTCTTTGGTGCCCCATGCTGCAAGTATTTTGGCTGTCGTCAAGTTGCCGCAATTTGTAGCTCTTTTTTTTCTGTTTGCTGCATTTGCCTTTTATTTAATTTACACGCAAATTATTTGCTGTTATTTTATTGAAGTCAATGCAGTTAACTATTCGTCTAACGGTTAACTGTAATTACATTTGTTTTACATTGAAAATTACCGTTGACATGCTTATTGCACTAACGGCACTCTCTGTCTGCTTCACCTTGAGTTTTGGGACCACCCAGGTTTTTAATAGTTTTTATTTTTTATGTGTGTTAGTATAATAAATTACATAAATTAATTAAGAGGCGTATATAAATATATTTGGACTTTATTGGATGCCGCTTGGGCAGGATAGCGTGCGAAATCTGTGAATGGTTTTGAACCATGGAATCAATTTAAAATAAAATATTATGATTTACAGGAAAAAACTAAATTAAAAAAATTCAGCTTTGTGTGAAGACAAACTAGGAGACAAAAATATACTAACACATATTATTACATAGAACAAAATTTGTTCGTTTTTGAATAGTAATTATTCCAAAAATTAAAAAATTCCATCAGGCCATAGATTTCCATGAGATTTTGCGGAATTAAATACTTTGCGAAATTGATTTATTTGATATTGAGTTAATAGAATACAATATTTACATACAATTATTTTTTTTTATAAATATTTGGAACTGCATTTTATGTTAATTATTGTTTTTTCAAGCTTAATTCCATCTATTATTCAAAAAAATATTTGACTGTTTAGTGTGGCTGCTAGATGGCGCAATAAACTATAGTTATTGTCGCCAGATGGCGCAAGCAAGGCTTTTGCTTCAAACTTGACCTTTGTATTAGAGGTGGGATACTATCGATAGTGTCACCACCCGATAGTTTAGACTTCGATAGTCGAACTATCGATACTATCGATAGTACAATCGAAAAAAGTGGAATATGTCGCGTTTCATTCATGACAAAGAGATCCTTTTAAAATTACATCCAAAAAAAACAAAAACTGTCCATTCAACAATTAACCATAAAAAAAAAATTACCTTTCAAGTAGCTTGTTTTTGTGGCAGAAGACCAACATATCCTAATTTCTAGGTTTCAGTCGGGTCCTTCTGTCCAAAACTATATGACCACTTCTACTGAACATCCATCCTCTCACTTTCAGTAGACGTGGCAAGAATGCAAACATTTTTGATGACTAAGTCTTGTGGTCCAACACAGTCGGATCCCTGAAAGCAGATAATTTTTACTTACATTACAATTTACAAACCTCAGTGGTAGTGCTCGAGAAAACATCGATAATCGAAGTTTAAAATCTCTATACATCGATGTTGGCCAACAGAGATGTTTCTCCAGCACTTCTGCACTCATCATATGGGTGCTTAGTACTATCAATATATTGAACAAAACCATCGATAGTATCCGAAAAAGCAAACTATCGATACTATCGATAATGCCATTGATAGTATCCCACCACTACTTTATATATTAAAACTTCGGAGAAGAGCTCGCAGAATGTGAGCAAGAGCAAAAATTTTATAACGCTAGAACTTCATAAAATACCTAAGAATTTTAAAAATGCTCAATAGATAATTATGTGCATACCATTATTATAAAGCCTTAATAAATTACATACACAACATTTAAGCAAAAAACTGGAAAATCATGCAACATATTAGCATTATCAATATAAAGCAGCTTCGTATCTGGACTTAACAAGCGATTAATTTATGTTTCTTTTTAAAAAGCGTGAAAAACAATCACAGCTTAAGCAAAAATGCAGATGGCCCTCAAGATGAAAAACATTTCCGCAATATTGTGACTTGCAGTAGCTGCAAAAAATTACAATCAACTCGCTCAAGTAAACAGCCGCCAGCTATTAGTTGTTCTACTTGACAGCTGTCAGAGCTGCCACTTCTTGACTCATGCGAGCTGCCAACTTGGTTGACCATAACTAGCCGGCCGGCCGCCAGATGAGCTGACAAGATGATGCATGAGCAACTGTATATACTTGATGCTGTGTCAATTAGCCATGTTACGGCGACAGCCCCAGGCCAAAAATGGTTCTATAAAAGACTTGGCCTGGTAACTTGCCCTTTTAATACGTAGTGTAGGCGTACTGCATAAATTGCAACAAGTCAGCATTGTCATTATCATCTTTAGCAAAAACTTCATTATTAAGCTACGTTTTGTTCTGCACCTGTTGGCTGCCCCAGAGCAACGGGCGGCGGTGTTTGGCACTCAGAGTCGCTTCTGAATGTCAACTCTGATTTTATCTGCGCTTCTATTTCTAGCTGGCTTTATTTGAGTTTGTTTTTTTGTAGCTCTTTTATGTTTTTTTTTTTTGCTCTGTTTGACGTTCACTTTGTTGTGATTTTTAACCTTTTCTTACTTTAGTTTTTATCAATTAAAATGCCAAATTGTTTTCTTTTGCTTACAGAGTTTATCACTTGCTGCCATCTTTGCCTATGTCTACGCCCAGATTGCGCCCGGTTCGAATGCGTATTTGCCGCCAACGAAAAATGGTTACAATTATCCAGAGCCCGAAAAGCCATTTGTAAGTTCGAGAAGTTTCGTCGTGACCATCATCTTCCTCCTTAACCTGCTACTTATATTTCCCAGCATTCTTATTATCTTCATTTTACTCATCATCCTTGTCAAACTTACTGTTCACATCTGACTTCTTTTTTTCAATATTTATCCTCATCATCCTTGTCATTATCATTCTTCTCCTTCACCTTCATTATCCTTAGCATCATCTTATCGTCGTCCCCATCATTTCTTTTTGTTAATAATCAACCTCATCATGCAAGTTCGTCCGCTGTAGCACCATCCTCATCACCAACCTTGTCATCATCATCATTGTCGCCATCTTTATTATCACTCTCATCATCATCCTTAGCATGATCCTCATCATACGTTATCATCATCATTGTCGCCATCTTAATTATCATTCTCATCATCATCCTTAGCATGTTCCTCATCATCGCCTACTTCAGCGTCCTTATTATCGTTCTTATCCCCATCATCATTGCCTCTTTAATTACTGCCATTCTCAATCTAATCCTCTTCATATCGCCCTCATCATCATCTTTAATATGATCCTCATCATCTCAGCTATCTTCACTACCATTCTCGACATTATTCTCAAGAATCATTTTTTTTTATCCTCATATTAAAACGTCGCCATCTTCACTATCATCCTCACCTTCATCTTTACCATGATGACGTCGTCGACCTCATCATTATCCTCACAATCTGTCTTATTCTCCTCATCATCGTCCTCCTGATTACTTCTACATCATTTTTACTATCATTCCCATCATCATTCTTATTTTCCTTACTATCATTCTCTCCATCATCTTTTATATGATTGCCGTCATCTTCGCTATCTTTACTATCATTCTCATTTTCATTCTTATTCTCTTCATCTTCATCACACCATCATCCTTATCACTCACTATAATCCTAATTTTCAACCTTACCATGATTCACATCATCTTCCTCATCATCATCCTTATCGTCATCCTCATCATCATTCTCGTCATCATCCTCATTATTATCCTTATAATCATCTTCGTCATCATCCTCATTATCTTCCTCTTTACCATCCTCTTCATCATCTTCATCATTATCCTCATCATCATGCTCACCATCTCACCACCCTTCTGATCATCCGCATCTGCCACATCATCATCTTCATCATTATGCTTACTAGTGCTGGAGAAAACATCGATGTTGTATCGATGTATCGAAGTTTAAAATATCTATATATCGATGTTGGCCAACAGAAATGTTTCTCCAGCACTACTAAACACCCATTTGATGAGTGCAGAAGTGCTGGAGAAACATCTTTGTTGGCCAAAATCGATATATAGATATTTTAAACTTCGATACATCGATGCATCGATATAAAATCGATGTTTTCTCCAGCACTAATGCTTACTATCATCAACCTCACCATCTTCATCATCATTCTCCCCACCTTCATCATCATCCTCACCATCTTCATCATCATCCATATCGTCAGTCTCTGCACCAAGGATGGTCATCATCCATATCCAAAACGTCACTCTCATCCTCATCATCTCCACCGCTGACCGAGCACTTTACATTAAATGCGCCGCGTCGATTTTCCTGCGCGGTTTAATCGAGCGAAACCACAGTAAATTGAATTTAAGTAAATGGCTAATTATGGCCATAATTTTCACTCGCAGTCAGCCAGTTTGTCTATCAGTCTTCAGTTGCCTGCAGCGTACGTACAGCTTTGCCAGAGCCCTTCACTCGACTTTTGCCCTGAGCAGCATTTAAGCCGCTTAACCAACACTGGAGCTTGTCGCCACATTCATCAGTCAATTGTCGTAGTCAAGTCATGAGGCAACCCTGTTTTTTCAGCTTTGGCAGACACAAAAAAAATCATTTGAGTTTGAATGTCGAGCAACCGAATGATATTTCATTTGCCACTAGGCAATTTTTGAAGGTGCAGGTCAGAGAGCAGCACTTAAAGGGTATGGTAGCAGTTTAAAAACATGGCAGCACTGGCACAAATAAATTATGATTCAAAATAGTACAATAATTTTAATATGAAGAATTTCCATACAGAGGTTGCCTAACACTTGCAATCTTAGAAAGATTGAATTTGAAGAAAGCAAAAAAAACAACTTTTATTATGAACATTATGCAACACTTTTTTTTGCACTTGCAGAAACCTACACCCGGTAGGCCAGCACCAGGACCTGGTCCCGGTCCCGGTCCACGTCCAGGTCCAGGTCCCAGACCAATACCCGGTCAGCCAGCTGATGTAAGTAACATCCTAAACTATTTCAAAGCCTATAAACTTAACTTTATCTGCAGGATCACGTGCACGTGCCCGGCATGCCATACGAATTCGAGTACGCCGTGCAGGATCCCGAAACTGCTAATGACTATGCGCACAAGGCATCCAGTGATGGGGATGTTGTGACTGGCGAATACCGCGTACAGCTGCCCGATGGACGTACTCAGGTGGTGCGCTATACAGCTGACTGGAAGACTGGCTACCATGCCGATGTCAGCTACGAGGGTGAGGCTCAATTTCCGCAGGGTCCCGCAGCTGGACCACGCGGCGGCGGAGGTGGTAGCGGTTACAAGTACTAGAGAGCATTTGCCTGAAGGTTCTGGAATCGTTTTGTTGTAAATTTCCTGAAGAGAATTGTCCAAACTTTGCGGTATATATACATGTATTGTGAATAAAAATTATTAATAAATTTATAAGAATTTCGACTTTATTTCGACTATCTGGATCACTGTAACTTTGAGCGCATTTTTAAGTGCTTGGCCCATTGTACTTAGCAAACAACATAACAGCGTCTGTTAAGTTCCTAACATTTGTGTGTTATGTGATTAAAGGTATGAAGGGTAAGTGCGAAGACAAATTTCTATCATTTGGTGTTAGGAGCTGTTAACGAACGGCACGAAAATTATTTTGATTTTCTTTTTTATAATTTGTTTTTTGTCACATAGGCTTGTAAATTAGCTGAATTGTTTGTATTTGTAAACTATTTTTTATTAATGCATATGCTTTTTATCAGCTGAAGGAAAAACATGTCGATTTCTTTAAATAAATCAATATCAAAAAACATCGGAATGAAAAAATAATGCAGCTTCTGAGAAAAAAACAATGAATAGAGTGTCCGAACCTTACATTGTCGAGCCAAAAATCACAGAAATCGTTAAATATTTTAGAGTTGAAGAATGGAGTAAAAATCAATCAGATCGTATAAAAAGTACAAAAGCTACGGTTGGGCCCAAAGATAATGAGCTTATTAAGTTTGTGGAAAATGCCCCAAAGTTTAATTTAATATGGTGTGGAGATCAAAACAAATTTTCTAGACATTTCAATCCCTGTGTGTAGACGCCCCAAAGTTACCTATAACATGGTCCGAGAATAAAAAAAATTGTTCTAGACATTTCCTTCCGTCTGTCTGAAGACATTCCAAAGCTAACTATAATATGGCCCGGTTATCAAAACAAAAATTGATCTGTACATTTCCTTGCGTCTGTCTGAAGACGCCCCAAAGTTAACTATAATACGGCCTGCAAATAAAAAAAAAATCGTCTGAACATTTTATTCCGTCTGTCGGAAAACACCTCCGGACATAATAAAAAAAATAATCTAGACATTTCCGTTCGTCTGACTGAAGGCGCCCCAAAGCTAACTATAATATGTTCCGGAGATAAAAAAAATGATCTACACATTTTCTTCCGTCTCTCTGAAGACGCGCCAAAGTAAACTATATAATACGGAGATAAAAAAAAAATGTACCTAGACATTTCCTAGCGTCAGTCTGAAGACACCCTAAAGTACATTGTAATATGATCCGGAGATAAAAAAAAAATAATCTAGATATTTCCTTTCATCTGTCTGAAGACGCCTCAAATTTGAATATAATATGGTCCGGAGAACAAAAAATAAATGTATCTAGACATTTTTTGCCATTTGTCTGGACACGCTCCAAAGCTAACTATAATATGGTCTGGAGATCAAAAAAATTGATCTAAGAATATTCTTACATCTGTCTAAAGACACCCCAAAGTTAAGTTCGGAGTTAAAACAAATCTTTCTATCCATCTATCTGTACGCCTTAATCTTGGAGACTCTTAGAGCTAGAACAACCAGACTTGAAATTTGGACTCCTGACTGTCACCAGCCAGATCAAGTTTATTTTTTTATGCCACGCCCTCTTCCTCCTCTCAATAGTTTTAATTCTTCAAAAGAAAAAAATCTACGATTCATTCTTAATCGCAATATAATATTTTAGATTCGAGTTAAAACATAGACTCTCTAACCAGTGGCGGATCCAGGGGGGGTTTTCTAGTTTGGATCCCCCCAAAAATTGGAAAAATGGGTTTTTGCGACCTCTAATATATATATACATTTTGAAGTGAAAAATCTCCTCTATGGCCAAATTCTGCATCCGCTCCTGTCTCTAACATTTTTGTTAAAAATCGATTTCCACCAATCTATGAAAAATGTCAAAAATTAAATCCACACAATATTTTCTTACTTGTTTTATATGTTCAAGTTCTTTAATATAATATATAAATCCTATATCCATTTTTGATCAACGACTATTAACTATGGGTAACTTAAAACTAGAGTTTACCGCGAGGTCTGAAGCTTCCAGCGCAGAAACAGATACGATGCAATACGTAGCAAACAGAATATAACAATGAGCATAATAATATTGAAGGTGAAATTCCCATTCGACATGTCCAGTTCCTCCAAAGTGGTCGTAGGAGATTTAAAATGGCAGTAGGTTTGATAGCACTTTAACTTTTGACGACCATAACCATAGGTGGCCAAAGCGGTGCTCTCGAAACCGTAGCGTATATACGAGAGATATGTAAGCCAGCGCAGATAAACCGGAATGGCATCGAATGAGACAAAAAAGCCGGAGAAGAGCAGAAAAGGTACGGACATGACTGGAGCCAAGAAAACACCATTTTGTACATTCATAGCAGCACCCACGACCAAGCCCACAGATTGGGCTACAAAAGATATGAGCAGGCAAGCGCCCAAAAACATGGAGTAACGAAAGAGTTCCCAAGGCTGGGAGGTAAAGTAGTACACTATAGAAACATAGATGACGCAGAAAACGGCCTGGAAGTATAAATAAAGATATGAGTGATGATAAAAATAAACTAAATTTTTTGATATTACCTGAAAAGGTATGTCTGCAAAGGATATGGCTAGATAGTAAGACTTTAAGGAATACCAACGATTGAAATTCTCCTTAAGCAGCACGGGCAGCTCGAGCGGAACTGTAAACAAAAAACAAAGTTAATGGGTATGATGGAAACTATTTAAAGTCCAGACATACATGATAGTATCGTTATGGTCATGGAGGTGTACATAAGAAACAACATATTAAAGAATAGAAAGCCCAAATTGCTTAAAACCTTGGCGCCATCGTTGCCAATATCATAATAAAGCGTGCCAATAAGAAAACCAACCAACAAATGCGCAAATAAACGCAGATACATAAGGGTCTGCAAAGATAAGGTTACGTAAAAGAAAATACGCCAAACAAAGACGTCACAACTTACCCAATCCCGAAAGCTGAAGAGTAGAGTGCGCTTTAGCACTATCCAGAACTGATGAAACTGCGAGGTAGGATAACGTTCCGGTGAACATATCTCCGACGTTAGCAGTGTGGCTGTACAATTGTCCAATCTTTCCACATCTATTAGAGCATCACCTCGCTCGTTGCAGCTCAGTATAGACTCCTTGCCAGCTGCAACATCAGTTTGCTTGACTATATCATTGATCATGCCGCTCAACTGACCATTGTTTAATAACAAGTTATCTTCATACTTGCTGCCACTCATACTGGACAGCTCGTTTTTGTCCAGCAGCGCCTTGATGAGATTATTACGTTCCGCATGATCCGTTTGCGGGCGTATATCCCGTTTGCCATTATTAATGGCGTTTACCATTGTGCTCATATGATCACCATGTTCACCGCAAGCTATTTCTATAATATAACTAGCCGGATTATGATAGCCGGGACATCTCAAGTTCAGCGTGGTTAGAAAGGGCACCAGCTGCTTGGTGCTGCCCTGGTAAACACACTGACCATCCGCCAGCGTGTACAGCTGATCAAACATCTCGAACAGACGTGCCGAGGGCTGATGTATGGTGCAGATAATGGTGCGTCCACCAGCGGCCAACATTTTAAGCAAGTATATGCACTGAAAACAGGTGGAACTGTCCAAGCCCGAGGTGGGTTCGTCGAAGAACATTATAGGCGGATTACTGACCAATTCCAGTGCAATGGAAAGACGCTTCTTCTGGCCACCTGAGAGAACACGCGTTAGCGTATTGCGATGCTCGCTGAGACTCAGTGTAAGCAAGATCTCATCAATCTATAAGTAAAAATTAATAGACATATGAATATAAATATCTAGTAGTCAAGTAACGAAATTTGAATTCTGGTGTCAACTCGTTTTGGCATTTTTTTTACGAAATCTAAATGATTTGTTAGAGCTTAAGATGCACTTGTCACATCGCAGTAAGTTTGTTTTTAGTATAAAACCAGTTTTGACAGCAAAAGACGAAATTTTAATGTCAAAGAACTGTCTATCTATTGTAGCTTACACAATTATTTTAAACGTGTTAATAGAGATTAAAAAATAAATAAAACGTAATGAAAATCGTAGTGCCAAACTTATCGCACCGAAATGAGATAGTTAAGTATAATGTTGTTTAAGAATATCACCTTCCCTACAAAAGTACGATTTTTTTAAACTATTCAACACTACTTAAGAGAATGCCTTAACATAGCAATATGTTCTATTTACTTAATGAAGGTATTCAAAAGCTTTTGGCATTAAAAGATTTAATTTATATTTACTCTATCGAAATCTATGTAGTAGTCCATAAAAAAGCCCAAAAATTGGGTTACTCTCTGTTGTTCGGGATACCTAACAATTCTCGAATGAAACAATTTTATTATTAAGGCCCATACGCAGCATGCAAAAATTTCGCACGAAATGTCAAGATTTCATATAAAAAAAAATATCCCACCATTTGGGATGTATCCTCTAAGTGAGCTTCTTAATACACATATAAATAAAAATAAATTAAAGCAGCTGCGGATCCAGTTAAGAATTTCAGAGAGTGGAGGTCCCGAATTTCCTTTCAATTTCAGTCTCTCTATTTTACTTAGTGGCATATAAACTATGAAGCTTTATAGACTTTATATATTTAGAAAATATGTTGTACCTTGAGTACTCAGTACCACTAAGAACATCTTTGTGGATCTTCCAATGAATCAGGCTTAAAGTGAAAGATCGTTAAACGTTAACTTTTAAATCATAAGAATAACTTTCAAAGTAAACCTCTTTAAGTTTTTGCTTTGTTTCAATATGTATTAAATATAACATACATTTCAGTAGGTATACCTAAGTAGCTCTTAAAAGTACCTCTTAGCTCTTAGCCAAAATTCGTCATTTATAATTACCATAGCGTTCTTTTCGGACTTAAGAAATTTCTTGTTTAGCTTTAAGTTCGCTGCAACTGTCATGGCTTCCTGTACTGTCAAATTTCCATGCAATTGATTATCCTGCATTATGTAGGCGGATAACTTGCGAAAAATGCTAATATTTCGAGGAGATCCGTTGACTGTAACGCTGCCTTCAATATTCGTAGTTCTGAAAAAAATAAATATTATATTATATTATTATAAAAGCCGTACATCGCTCTAGCTCTTACCATCTCTGAGATCTAGGCGTTCATACAGACAGACGGACAGACGGTCAGACATACAGACGGACATAGGTATATCGACTTCTCGAGTCACACTGATCATACTTTAGGTAACTTTGGGGGGTCCCCGAAGTCTCCTTCTGTATGTTACATACATTTTTACGGTACAGGGCATAAAAAGAAATATATGCTAATGGAGAATAATCTCTTTTATTAAGTAAAGAATACAGAACCTATTTTGAAGGCATTTCTTTATGGAAAAGTTTTTTAATTATTAAAAATAATAAAGTACAATAGTTCAGGTTCAAATTGTGTTACTTTGTATGCGCACATTAGTATATACAGAACGTCATAACCTTTAAAATATTATTATCAATATAAAAAAACATTGACTTTCTCAATTGTACATTGTGCGCTGATAATGCGTTCCCTGTTTGTTTACTTTCTTTCTGTGAATTTTTAAAACAAGGTCAGCAAAATAATTTTTATATAAATAATGGACTATTTTAGCATGCAAAACAAACATGCCATTTTAATACCCTGTACCGTATGGTACAAAGGGTATATTAAGTTTTTGCAAGTCGAAAATGTATGTAACATACAGAAGGAGACGTCGGAGACCCCCCAAAGTTACCTAAAGTATGATCAAGGTGACTAGAGAAGTCGATATACCCATGTCCGTCTGTCCGTATGAACGCCTAGATCTCAGAGATGGTAAGAGCTAGAACGACCAAATTTTCAGATTAGATGCGTAATTATGTCAGGGGAGACAAGTTTATTTTACTTTTTCGATATAGGGGTTTTATTATATAACTTTCAGAGGACATCGAACAAAACCAAAAGTTTCAGATGGATAATTCATTTGTTTATGAAGATATCATAACCAAATTTGGCACTCGGAAATTTTTTAGAGTTCCCAAGCACTGTGCCAATTTTGATCAAATTCGCTTGACTATATCATGTAGCTCCCATAGGGCCAATCGGTCAAAAAAAGTTTTTTGTACAAATTTCGTTTTGTTTTGTTTGTTTGTGAAGATATTGTAACCAAATTTGGCATTAAGAAGTTTCTTAGAGTACCCAAGCACTGTACCAAATTTGTATCATAAGCTCCCATAGGACATTTTTGGTTCAAAATTCGTCTGTTTTTGGTTGTTTATGAAGGTAATTTGGCAATCAAACGTCTTTTGCTGTTCTTAAGCAATATACCGAATTTTATTGCAAGCAGTGGTACAGGGTATCCTAAAGTCGTCCGACTTTAACGTACGCCATCTTTTTTCGCAAGTATAAGAAAAATACTGTATAGCAATTTGTTGCCCATTTACAAAGGATGGGTAGAAATAGGTTGTTATGGCAGATCATGTCACTGCGCTTCCAATTCCAATCCAGGCTAACATCTATACATAGATAAACAAGAAACTGACACCAAATTTTTTATTTTAATTTATGTGAGTCTAACAATCAAAATAAAATTCAACTACTGTTAAGACAATCAATATGCCGAACATTCTACATCTAAAAATTGAGCTACAAAACTTTGCAGAGATACGATCATTTTTTTGTAAGAAGAAATTAATAAAGAGGATTTTTTTAAGCAAAGCTAACTGTGGAAATGTTTTTAAAATAAATAACTTACTTGTAAGTAGACAATATGTTTAGCA
Organism: Chymomyza costata; assembly: GCA_018150985.1. Lineage (NCBI taxonomy): Eukaryota > Metazoa > Arthropoda > Insecta > Diptera > Drosophilidae > Chymomyza > Chymomyza costata. The sequence goes on along the minus strand of JAECWU010000803.1, from coordinate 6,965,450 downwards.
GCGTACTTTTACCAGCGCCCGATGGACCCATAATAGCCGTAAGCTCTCCGGAACGTAGATGCCCGCTAACACCCTTTAAAATTGTTTTCTCATCTGAAATAAAAATTTAAAAAAAATTTATATTAAAAATTGTACTCTGTACCCACGTAACATATCAAAATTCGGCGAAAATAAATATATATTTTTTTAATACTTTATATAAAAATACATGATATAATAATAATTGATAATACATTATGTAATTTATATTTAGAATTAGCTTACAAAAAATGTGAGACATGACTGCATGTTTTGTTTTGTCCTTAGATAATAATAGTCAATGAACTTTTTGTTCAAATTGTTGTTACGAAAAACAAAAAATCTCTTATATACAACTAATGCACATATATGCTTTCAGTTTCAAAATTTGCTGAGTCAAATTGATAAGAAAGGTTAACCAAAGGTTTACAATTGGCAGTCTATTTGATAATCTACTAACTTGTATGACTGTTGCGAGCTTTATATTAAAAATTAATCGGTATAAATAAAGAAAATTATAAGGAACTACAAATATAAGTTTATTAAACCATAGTTTAACAAATATAGTTAAAATATAAAAAATAGTTGAACGTTATAATTATGAATAATCAAAAAAATAATGTAGTTACAAACAAATTTTGTAAAAATTACCTTGACTGGGAATCAAACCTTGGTCTCTTGACGTCATGACGTTAGGTTTTGAAACCAACGCTCTTCCGAGTCATCTTCCCTAGGGTTCGAATGCTCCTGCCACTGAAGCGATTCGAACTCTCGCAAGATCTTGCCACTAAAATAATTTACGGTACGATTTAAGAAAAAATAAAGCTTTAATTTATATGGTGAAAGGGAGCTTGGCAGAGAAAAAGATGGCGTTCGTTAAAGTCGGGCGCAGACGACTTTGGGATACCCTGTACCACTTATTGCAATTAAGTCTGATATATTGCTTAAGCACTCTAAAAGACAATTGATTGCCAAATTTGGATACAATGTCTTCACAAACAAACGAAATACAACAAATTTTGAGCAAAAAACGTTTTTTTGACCAATCGGTCCTATGGGAGCTACACGATATAGTCAACCGATTTTGATCAAATTTGGTACAGTGCTGAATAACTCCAAAAAAAAACTGACAAACACCAAATTTGTTTACACTATCTTCATAAACAAACGAAACTCAACGAATTTTGTACAAAAAACGTTTTTTTGACCGATCTATTCATGGGAGCTATATGATAAAGTCAACCCATTTGGATCAAATTTGGTACAGTGTTTGGGAACTATAAAAAACATCCAAGTGCCAAATTTGGTAACCATAACTTCATAAACAAACGAAATACAACGAATTTTGTGCAAAAAACGTTTTTTTGACCGATCTGCCATTTGGGAGCTATATGATATAGTTAACCGATTTTGATAAAATTTAGTTCAGTGTTTGGGAACTATTAAAAACTTTCGAGTGCCAAATTTGGTTACGATAACTTCAAAAACAAACGAATTATCCATCTAAAACTTTTGGTTTTTTTCGAGGTCCTCTGAAACACCCCTATGGGAGCTATATAATAAAACCTCTATATCGAAAAAGTAAAATAAACTTGTCTCCCCTGACATAATAACGCATCTAATCTGAAAATTTGGTCGTTCTAGCTCTTACCATCTCTGAGATCTAGGCGTTCATACGGACAGACGGTCAGACATACAGACAGACTGACGGACATGGGTATATCGACTTCTCCTGTCACCCTGAACATACTTTAGGTCTCCGACGTCCCCCCCCGATCTAGGCGTTCATACGGACGTCTCCTTCTGTATGTTACATACATTTTCGGCTTGCACTAACACAATATACCCTTTGTACCATACGGTACAGGGCATAAAAATGTGGAATTGGGAGCACGCAAAAACGAAAACGGGCAAAATAATTTTCCCTAAAACCAAGCTAAAGACCTATGTGGCTCTGGCTACAAACCATTTATAATTTAGAACTAATAATAATTATATAAATAAATAAAAGTTTTCACTAAACGCACGGCCTAAGTATTTGAGTAGCTGTTAAGATACATTTCATGCTTATAAGATACATTGTACGCTGCTAGAATAATAATTTGTTTATCGTTAAAACATATTTTGCATTAAATTAATTAAAATAAAATCAATTGCCAAAAACTTTTATCTAAACAGCTGGCAAATCAAATTACAAACATTTAAATTAAGCTCAATGCGTATTAGTACAATATATGCCTCAGCTTCGGCATTTTGTATAAAAGTATGCCAAATTTTAATAAAGTAAATAAGTATATACATTATATAAATTGTATACAAATATTAATTAGCTCTAACGTGTTGTGTTGTGCATTTAAATGCGATGATTTCATTTTAAAGCAAGTAAAATGCTTTAAGAAATTTTGTAGATACTTATGTATCTATGAGATACTTAAGTTAGCGGCTGTAAATAATTAATTTCAAAACAAATGTCTGGCAACATTTTTAAGCATTGTAATGAAATTTAAAGTTATTTTAAGATACCGGCTAAAGCTGCAGATGTTTCAAGCAAGTATTTTTGAAAATCTGGCAGCACTTTTTGAAAATATGCAGAGCACCAAAAGCAAGAAACTTAAGAGCGTCAATAATTATATGTACTATACTATACATATATGCAAATGTTTGTGTGTATATCTATATAAACAATTTCAAAACAACAACAACTACAAAGAAAGCATATTGATCGCCTGCTTTTTGTTTTCTGTCTGTTTAATTAAAATGCGTAGTGTTCAAAAGGTATGAAGCACTAATTTGCATATGCCATACAAAACATTAAAGAATATCACTTGAAACTTACCTTTGGATTTACCCTCCTTGACCGTATAGGTCAAATTGTGGAATGCCAAATCCACGGCTGGCCTTTTAGGCAAATGGTGCAAAGTCTTGGGCTGGTTGGGCAGCACCTGTGCCTGAAGATTACCAGCCTGAGCAGGCATGACAGTAGTTTGCACACGCTGCTCGTTTAAAAGATTCTTGCTATCCGTAATAGCCATGTTTGTAGTCCTTGAATTCTTTTTGTCGCACTTATTGTCAGCGACATACGTTTTTAATTAAAATGTATGTAATTAATATTTATGTCACAAGCCGCATTACATTAATAGACATTTCCCAGCTGGAAACAGTTTCTATCTGACAGCATGTACGACGCGGTTTGTAGCCCTAACAATTCTTTCTACGAACCTACTCGCGCCACGATCCCAAGACAACTGAATGACTCGCGTTCGGCATTAACGAACAAGAGCCCGAAAATGCCGGCCAAAGAGACGCACACCAACAAACAGCAGCCGCTGTGTTCTCCTGAGTAGTGCTCATATATACAGTGATGTTGGCTACAGTTCTAGCTGAGTATACTTAATATTAAGTATACTCGAGTACTCAGAGTTAAGAGCAGCACAATTTGCATATGCGTGAGAGTAGTCAGAGTGAGAGTAGTCAAAGTGAGAGTAGTCAAAGTGAGAGTAATCAGAGTGAGAGTAGTCCAACAGAGCGTATTCAAAATGAGAGTTGTCAGAATGTAAGCAGTGAGAGTGGAATCCCACGCAGCTATTGGTTGATCTGCATGCTTATTTGAACCATAAAGTAAAGAAAAAAGGAGACGTATTGCAGAAATTTTTTATTTCTACACTAAGAAGAACTTATGCGCGTGACGTCAGTTAACCAAAAATTTGTATTTATATAGCATTGTGTTCATATTTAGCGCTTTGTATTTTGAATGGAGGCCAAATTTATGTTTGAAATAATTTGAAAGTGAAAATTAACTTTGTAGTCCGCTCATTCAAAACATTTAAGTCTACACCTATTTTCACTTTTTGCCAAAAAATTAAAGTAGAAAAATCACTTCAAAGTTACATAAAATAAAATAAAATAAAATAAAATAAAATAAAATAAAATAAAATAAAATAAAATAAAATAAAATAAAATAAAATAAAATAAAATAAAATAAAATAAAATAAAATAAAATAAAAAATAAAATAAAATAAAATAAAATAAAATAAAATAAAATAAAATAAAATAAAATAAAATAAAATAAAATAAAATAAAATAAAATAAAATAAAATAAAATAAAATAAAATAAAATAAAATAAAATAAAATAAAATAAAATAAAATAAAATAAAATAAAATAAAATAAAATAAAATAAAATAAAATAAAATAAAATAAAATAAAATAAAATAAAATAAAATAAAATAAAATAAAATAAAATAAAATAAAATAAAATAAAATAAAATAAAATAAAATAAAATAAAATAAAATAAAATAAAATAAAATAAAATAAAATAAAATAAAATAAAATAAAATAAAATAAAATAAAATAAAATAAAATAAAATAAAATAAAATAAAATAAAATAAAATAAAATAAAATAAAATAAAATAAAATAAAATAAAATAAAATAAAATAAAATAAAATAAAATAAAATAAAATAAAATAAAATAAAATAAAATAAAATAAAATAAAATAAAATAAAATAAAATAAAATAAAATAAAATAAAATAAAATAAAATAAAATAAAATAAAATAAAATAAAATAAAATAAAATAAAATAAAATAAAATAAAATAAAATAAAACAAAACAAAATAAAATAAAATAAAATAAAATAAAATAATATATAATATATATAATATAATAATAATAAAATAATCGGCTAATTGCCAATAAAAAAATATATTAAAAAAAAAAAAAATTCAATGCAAACTAAATAAAGCGAAACGAAGCAATACCACTTGTCTTTTATTTTTTAAATTAAATATTAGTTCTTGGGTTCCAAAAATACAAATACTAGGCCCTATGCTCCACTGGGAGTCAAGGATAGCAGAAGAAGAAAAATACAAATTTTTAACAAAAATAATCGTCATAATGTTGGAAATTGGCAATGCTTGCATTTAAATATTAACTTAAGTGGAATTTACCTTTCACCACACATGTACGAAAGGTGAAGATCTCTCTCTCTCTCTCTCAATTTTTGTTATCCCCAGTTGGACATAGGGCCTCTACAAAACGTTTCCATCGGTTACGATCCTTCGCGATCACCTCCTTAAAAGATTTCCTTGTAGACCTAAGTTTCTTCTCGAGTGTCCTCTTCCAAGTGCATCTAGGGTATCATTTCTTTCTGCTGCCTTGCGAGTTCCATTCGAGCGCTTATTAACATAGGTGAAGGTGAAGCTCAATTATCATTAATACAACCTAGTTTAAGATCAGTCACAAATAAACTCCACACTGCAAATACGCACGGCGGTTGTTATTAGTTCTCTTCGTTCTCTCTCACTCCCTGCACAACCTTCTTCTACCACTCTATACATAATTGGCTGATGCGCGTAGATAACTTTTAATAATTGGAAGTAATTGGACCGCGGAATACCACGTTTAATATATCGCTAGTTTATACAATTGTTAACATTTATGTTAATTGTTAGACTACAAAGATGGCAATCCAAAAGCATTAAAGCTTCTACTTCTAATGAAAGAAATATAAGAATTTACAAATACTTATGTTAGAGATGAAACTAACAAAATATCTCACGCTGGCTAATTAGACTATCTAACCATAAAACTTACTGGCAATAGACATCCTAATAGTATGTATGTACATTTAAAAGATTTTGGACCTTTTACATTGATTTTGAGAACCGTGCAGAAATAGATTTTTAGCCAACGATATTATTGAACATTGATTTGTACTATCATTTTTTCTAATACATAAAGAAATATCTGATTTTTGTCTCATGCGTTGCATAGGCATTTTTTGGATTTTTAAAAAACTTTCCTATACATAGAAACTATGTATATCAGAAAAAAAATTAAAAATGAATTTTAGAGTGTCAAAAATTAATTATAACTGCAGATAACAAAAATTCACTTCAGCGAAGTAGCTTATTTCCATTAAAAATTATGGTTTTAATAAGACCATTTCAGAACATTTGAAAAAGTATTAATGAAGGGAACATCATAAATTTGAAACCTATTTGCACGTTAATACAGCCGAGCATATAAATAGTCTCTACCAAATAAATGAACATATTAAAATAAATGTAAAACAAGTTAAACGAATTCAATATTCGAATTAAATATTCAGCTTCATTTTCCGAAACACTGCCGATTAATTTAAATTGCTTTTAAACTACAAAAAATAAATAAATAAAAAAAAGTTGAAGAAAATTTATTTAAACATAAAAGAAAAAAAATCGATTTCTTTTGTGGGATCGTTATTATTGATCCTTCAAGGATAAGGAAAGGTTTTAAAGCCTTAAGGCCTATACGCAGTTCGAAAAATTTCGCGAGGAATGACAAAACTTCATATAAAAAAAAAAAAATCCCAAATGGGATATCCCAAATAGGATTTTTTTTATATGAAGTTTTCGTCATTCCGCGCTAAATTTTTCGAACAAATGCGCCAATAATTTTAATACGCCCCGTGGTACAAAAGATACTTAAATGCAACTTTATTTTACAATTTTTAACCCACATTTTTTTTTTTTTTTTTTCAAAAATAAGTAAAATTTTGTATTTATTATTTATAATAAAATTAAACCATTATTTCAATGATTTTTTTTTTAATTTTTCTTTTGCAAAATTAAATTAATATTTGTAAAAATAATCTACTTTCACAAACCTAATTCTAATATCTCATTTGAAAAGAATTGTTATTATTATAAATATTTGAAAAAAATTATTCTTTTTAATTTTTACTTTATAAGAATTGAAAAATAAGAATTATGTTACAATTTTAAATAAAAATTGGCATTTATATACTATTCAATAATTTGTATTTTTTAAGTCAAAAAATAAGAGTTGCGCTTAATTTGGTTGATAAAAATTAAAAATAAAAGTTTATCCTTAATCCGGATAGTTCTTTAAAAAATATAACACGCTGAACTTTCATCCAAAGCCCTTTTTTCGCTTTAATTTTTTTAACACCGTACTCTTATTTGCAGTCCTTGGCTAATTGTTAAAATTAAAAAGAAATTTTAAAATAAAATTTATCTTAAGACTTTTACTTAAAAATTATAACATCTACGATCCCTGGGTCTTATGAATTATTTATTTATAATTTTTTTTTCTAATTTGTATCTATAGGCTAGGTGGGTATGCATAAGTTCTTTATACCAAAATGCCTTGTATAGCGATTAAGCGTCGTCCATCTGCCCATAGGAACGCGTAGATCTAAGAGACTATTAGACTAGAGACACAAAATTTCTCCGCATATTTATTAAAGCAGGTAAAGTTGGTTGGTTCATGTCAATACCTCACCCCTTTCCCTCACGGAAACATTTTTCGTTTTACAACAACAAAAGCCACCTGGTCCAAACTTGGAAAAGTTTGGTCATTGCTTAGAAAAGTTCGTTTTTATATTTATTTTTGCAAATTTCTCAAAAATGCAAATGTTTTTATGAATTGTACTTTTTTATTTTGAAATCGCCAATCCAGCATTTAGCGTCCAATCCAGCCTATGGTGATATCTTAGACGCGTCATGACTGGGTGCTCATCAGAAAGCCATGATTTGGCCAATAACTTCAACCTGAAAAGTTCCTGTAAAAATTATTAAGGGTTGAAATTTCAAAAGATATGGCCTAAAAAATATAAGTACATAAATGATGTACCTAATAGTGCTGGAGAAAACATCGATGATCGAAGTTTAAAATCTCTATATATCGATGTTGGCCAACAGAAATGTTTCTCCAGCACTACTAAAGACCCATTTAATTAGTGCAGAAGTGCCCACTAATTATTTCATAGGAGCTATCAATTTCGCTGTGTGGTCCTAATTATTAAGGAACTTTGCCATTCTCACAAAATATATCTCCATTCCTCCTTTCTTTGAATACGCCTTCAATCTTTAACATATCAAAATTTATCGCAAATATACTATAATGCTTTGGGAAAAGTGTGTGCACGGTAATCTACTATAAGGCGCCGCTCTGTCTCATTACCATTTTTCAATATAAACCAGATTTAAAATGGCAAAAAAATGTCATTATGCATCAAAAGTGGACCAGGTGGAAAACGAACCAACTTTGTGTGTCAATAAACTAGGCTAGCTAAGCTAAAAAATGTATTTATTTTTTTAAATATTTATTATAATACAATACGAGTTAAAAAATTAAAGTAACTAATGGTTCCCGAGTAAAAAGTAATTAAAAGAACCATTACAACCATTTACAAAATCTGCATTTACCTGTTTTTCCTGCCCAAATATAAAGAAATCATTTTTGGAGAATAGCAAACTTAAATATCCTTTCTTCTAGCGCTCCAAGCGGTCTCCGCTTGCAAATAACTTCCATTTAAAGCTCTCAAGCTTGCACGCAACTAAAGCACACCTTTGTGGGGAAGTCAACAAAAGCTTAAAGCAACTGAAACAACCCTTACTGCCTGCAAAAGTGGCGCCACCTTTGCATGCGCTGTCACGCACTATCAGCTGTTGCAACAGGTGGCAGACAGCTGTCAACGGTGGTTGCTGGCTCGCACATAAACAAAAGCACTGCGCAGTCGTAGAACATGGTAAACAAACACCTGTTGCTGGCTAACGGTGGTAAACAAAGCTTCCACGCAGAAGCGTCAACTGTCAACGCAGGCGCAGAGCCGCCTTAGAGCAGTGCGACCGAGTCGTGCGCAGTGTGTCAGCTGTTGTCTCGCTTTGTTGCACGGCGGTTAGCGATGAACTCATCGCTGACACAGAAACGTCAGCGAAACGTCACCCAGAAAATGCCAGTATACAGAGAAAAGTTTTTACAGGCCTAGAATTTTCACACACTAAGCGCATAAAAGGCCAAAACGCAGAAAATACTTAAATTAAAAAAGCTTAAAATTTTCAAAAAATGTGCAGTGCATGCTGTTGTTAAGAAAAAATAAGTTTGAGACAATACTTGGTGCGCGCAATAGAAACTTGTGGACATGTTTGTGCGGGCGCGTGCATGTCCACGGCATGCTGCCTGATGGTTGGCAACGATATGCGCAGCAAAGTAGGCTACAATTAAATTAGCTCAGTGTGTGAAAACCGTGGATTGGTTTGGCGTGACGTATCGTGTGAAAGTCGTTCCGTATTTATGTCGCGACCACATAAAGCAGTCAGTGCAAGTGCAGCAGCAGCAGCAGGTTCAGGTTCAACATGGCTTGGCCTAAGAAGTCTTCGTATCGGTGGCGCTACTGGGGCTGGCGCCTATGCCTAAGCGTTCTGTGTTTGTTCTTTTACTATCCGCATGGTGCCAATCTGCTGCCTAGCGAAAAAATCAACTACAATCTGTGAGTAATGCTTTGGTGTGGACAGCAGTTGCATCTAGTTGCTAAACATTGTTTTATCTAACTGCAGCGTGCACTCATGGGCAGACAAACTGGGCATGGAGCTGTTTCATTTAGGCGATTTTATCACCAGACGCAAGGAGGTGCAAGAGGTAAGTGTGGCATGGCCCGTGCGGCAAGCATAAGCTGCATATTGATTTTTCCCAACGTGGGAGAACGCGCAGTGTTTGTTGACGTTTCTGCGACGCCAGCAGCGGCAGCGTACATATTTGGGTTAGAGGCAATTAAACAAAATGTTTGAAGCACGCGGCGGCGGCAGCGCCGACGACGACGTTCCATAACTGGTCTCTTTATAGAGTAACAGGGCATATTAAGTTTATGCAAAAGTATGTAACAGGCAGTAGGTAGCATATTTGAAACTTCCAAGTCTATGCTAATTAGCAGAAGTAGTTGAGTCGTTATACAATAGACATGAGCGCCTCTGGAGATGTCGAGACCCATAGGAGCTATGAAAAAAAATTTTTTGCAAAACGCAAATAGTCACGGAATAGTTGAAGTAATTTGAATTAAATTCCTATCTGTACAAGGGAATTTCTGTATTTTCCTGCTAATATAATTTGGCCCCAAACCTAGCAGAGCTATGGCTCGTGGTTGTTCGACTCTGCATTATCCCAACTCTGGCATATCCCAAATGGGATTTTTTTATATGCATTTTTGTCGTTCCGTGCGAAATTTTTCATTCTGCATATGGGCCTTTAAGCTCAAAAATCAATTTTCCCATTGGAAACTGCTTGTTAGACTACACCCAAATGTAGATTTTTAATTAAGCATGTAGACATAAGTACTTAGGCTGTCATTCTACAGTTCAAAGAAATTAGTTTTTTTTGATAAAAAGGTTACAGAGTATGCCACTGTCCTGCACCGTCGCTGACAATCACATTTTTTTATGAGGTCAGTCGCAGCTGCTGCTCTGTTTCTGTGTAGGACAACAGCTGGTAATATATTTTTAGGCGTCACAATTGGATTTTAAATGAAATTGTTTTACAGGCGCCAAGACAAATAAGCAAACATAAACACACATACACGTGCATATATAATGTGTACACATACATATATGCGGCACATGCCCCCGGTCACTTGGGTCCAATAATCACTGCTGTGTGGGTAGCCTGTTGGGCTCCAATGAGGCCATCCAATGCCAATGCACTGTTGGGGTGCTTGACACGTCATTGGCATTGCAATCGAAGTTCCCTGCTCAACGAACTTGAATACTTAATGTGGAAATCAATTTCGTTGGATTAACTTATGAATGTTTCAGGGTTTTTCGGTACGCTGTAATTAGTAGGTGCTAAGCTTGTTAATAGCTACTATTTAAAGCAGTCTTAATTTACTGGGCTATACTAAGCTTCAGGGAGGGCTGGCTTATATCGATTTAGGAGCTACCAATGATATAGATTACAACTAACAATTACTTTCAGGACTACCTTTGTTAAAAAAGACCCTCTAAAATTAAACACAACCTCTATAAATAATTTCCATTTAAATTTAGACCGAATTTTAAATCACGTGATATTATATCATTCTAAGCATGATTATAACTGATATCAAAAAACAAAATTTTTTGTTTCGACTGTAACAAAGGCTGGGATAAATGAGCGCTGTTCGCTTCGTACCTTACCAAGCAGTGCTAAGCAGTTCCTTAGCGTCAAAGCAGCATGAAATATTACATGGTGTAATTTTCCTCCTGACATGACGCTAGTAAAGCTTAGTATACCCTCCACTTCACGTACTAGAGTATATTAAGTAAGTGCAAAAGAAAATGTTGCGAATAAAACCTAAAACGATACGAGCAAGACCCGATTACATTTATACCTTTATACCAAAACGATCATAACGACTAAGGAAATCAATTAAGCCAGACCCGTCCCGACATTCGTCAATCTCCCCGTATTACCTGTTTTTTTCCTTTTTTGATAGCCCATCTGTAGGTGCAAATTTTATCAAAATCGGGTAATTTGGTAATTATAGCCCATAATGCAATGAAAATGTTTAAAAAGATGCCTGGTTCAACTTTTGTGTGGTAGCTACATGAAATAGTGGAGCAATTTAGATCAAGTTCAGTCTAAAGCCAAATACAACTGACATTAACGTCCTTTGTCCGGTTGTTGTAGCTTATGATGCAATGAAAAGGTTTAAAAAGGGGTCTGGTTCAATTTTCGTATGGTAGCTATATGAAATATTGGAGCAGTTTTAATCAAATCACACAAATGTTTGTTCTAAACGTTAATATAACCGACGTTAATTTTGTCGTGATTTAAAAAAAATTCAAAAATTTTTAACATATATTTATGTATTTTAAGATTACTCTACACATTTGTGTGAAAGTTGATCAAAATTGGTGCACTATTTCATATAGCTACCATACAAAAGTTGAACCAGACATTTCCATTGCATTATGGGCTATAATTACCAAATTAACCGATTTTGATAAAGTTTGCACCCACAGATGGGTTATCAAAAAAGGGGAAAAAACAGGTAATACGGGGAGATTGACGAATGTCGGGACGGGTCTGGCTTAATTGATTTCCTTAGTCGTTATGATCATTTTGGGCATAGAAAAATTGAACTTGTGCACTCCTTTTCCCAGAGAGACTCGAATGACGTACCTGCGTTGCATAAAAAAATACCTCAAAATCGATAAAGTATTAAAGAAATTAGGAAAAGTATAAAGCATAGTACAGTCGGAATATCCCAACTGATACCGTCCCACAAGCATTTACTTTAAATTTGGCACAAAACTTAATACAGAATAACTAATTAATAATTAATAATTTTTCACAACGGGCCGGTCAAGGCCTAAGTGTGCTGGCCTCTCAAGCCAGCTGCCGCTCCTACCTACCTAATACAGAATAATATTTTTTTAAGCAGAATTTTTGCAAAAAATTTTAGCTGTATATGAAAACAAGTAAATTACTAATTATTTTAAGTCAGCTGATAATGCAAAACAATTTTAGTATCTCTAATATAATACTATAATCAAACCCCAATAAGTTCAACTTTGAAAGATTTTTGTTAATATTTCCACGCCAGAATTCTTTGCTTTTTTATAGTAGTCTATATAATATTTGTACGTATTTCAATCATTACAGAGCTTCAAAGAAGCAAAAGTCACGGCTCGTGCTGGCTCCGCCATAGTCGAAAGCATGGCCAAGGAAATCGAAATGATGATGGATCTCAAAATCAGCGCAGTGCGTGTAAGTAAAACGATCTTCTCCAGCTAAAGCACATAATAAACACAGCTGATTTGTTATTATAGCGCATCATGGACACTGCTGAGAATACGGCGCTGTCGCATCAGAACGATAAAGCCGATAAATATTTTTCATACTATAATGCCAAAGATATGCTGGAACCGGGAGATGCCATGCCCACAGCGGCGCCGCGTGAACTGGACGATGTCGGGGAACCGCATGTTTTTGTGCAGCCCAAGGAGCTGGTGCTGACGCCCAAGGCGGAGTTTCACAATACGCCGGTTAACTTTAGTGTTAGCTCGGTGCATGTGCCAGTGAATGTGTTTGATCGAGGTTTGAATTGTGCTCAACAAACTATCAAATATTGCTCTCTCTTTGTCTCTCTTTCTCTGTCTTTATTTCCAACTGTATCTTTAATGCTCTTGTACTACACTGTGTGTCTACAAAGCTTTATAACACTAGCAGCCCCAAAGCGACACCCACACCCAAAAAAAAAAACACAAAACAGCAAGCACTATGCGTCTCTGTCTAACTATAGCTTTAAGTTTAACATTTAAGCTTTAGCGCTAAGTCTTTGTCTCGCTCACACGCTCGCTAGCTGTTTGCTCGTTAGTGTTTGTTGTAGTTACCATTAACTTTACCGTTACGTCTAGTACTATGTTGCGCCTTCTTTTTCTTTAACAATTTCCAACCGCTTAAGTCAATGCGCGCCACACGCACGCGCAGCAAGCAACGCATCGCTGCACTGAGCCAACACAACTGTACCTAATGGTCGAGAGCACAACTGTACTACAAAATGGCCGGTGCCGCGTTGCGTATGTTGCTAGCGCGCACGCGTGGCGCTGTGAATGTTTGCCGACATGCGGAATGCTTTGCCAAAAACCGTACAACACCCAACAATGCCACGATATTCAAGTAATACTACGTCCAGAGCCACAACCACCAACTAGTACACCAAACAGTAAACAGCACAGACACACACACAGCCTGCACCGCCTTTGTGCTATATATATTTGTTTGTTTTTTTTCGTAAAGTGCCTAACCACGAACCCGCCCCAAAACCAAAGACAATCTTGAAAATCTAAGTTTTCAACACAGACTAATCAATTTGTATACAAATTTTTCCCGTTTCTTTGACAACAATCATCTGTCTCCAAATATCATGTCACTACTAACAATACAACAAAACAAACTACAACAACTTGCAACACAAAATTCATGCCACATGCATACACATACATACACAACAGCATCGGATGTTATTAAAGCGATTCAATGGTCGGAGAATTTGGATCAAATATTTCGTGATAATTACAAAAACGATCCAACTTTGTCGTGGCAATTTTTTGGCAGTTCGACTGGCTTTATGCGTCAATTCCCTGCATCAAAATGGAAGAAAGACGTACCGGTAGATCTATATGATTGCCGTTTACGCTCTTGGTATATGGAAGCAGCGACAAGTCCTAAGGATGTTATTATCCTAATGGATGGATCTGGTTCAATGTTGGGACAGAGGCTAGATATCGCAAAGCATGTTGTCAATACAATACTCGACACATTAGGTACAAATGACTTTGTGAACATCTTCACCTTTGATAAGGAAGTGAACCCAGTCGTCGGATGTTTCGAGGACACACTAATTCAAGTATATATCATTTTACTTTTAATTTTCAATTTATATAATTTTCATATTGATTACTTTTACCCCCAAAAAACAAATTAAAAAAAAAAAATACTGTACACTCAATCGATGCGGCTTCAAACAACACAAAATTCAATTGATTTGCATTTTCGAAATTAATCAAAGGCCAATCTTGGCAATATACGTGAACTAAAAGAAGGGATTGAATCGTTTAAACCCAAATCGATTGCCAATTATACCGCTGCATTGACAAGAGCTTTCGAAATATTGGAAGAGGGCAAGACGAGTTCGCGTGGGGCGCAATGCAATCAGGCGATTATGATCATCGGTGATGGGGCACCCGAGAATAATCGTGAGGTCTTCGAGATGCATAATTGGCGTGATCCGCCTTATAGGCCGGTTCGTGTGTTCACCTATTTGATTGGCAAAGAGGTGGCTAATTGGGATGATATACGGTGGATGGCATGCGAGAATCAGGGCTATTATGTGCATCTCAGTGATACAGCTGAGGTGCGTGAAATGGTCTTAAATTATATACCCGTTATGGCTAGACCCTTGGTTTTGGGTAGGCATGATCATCCGGTAATCTGGACACAGGTCTATGCTGATATTGAGGTGAGTATTACACTGTTATTACACTGGCAATTATTGCTATAATACTATTTCTTTGCTTTAGGACACCAAGCTATCCGATTATTTGTGGGAGATCAAGCAATGCGAGGAGCAAAAGGCCGATGTTTGGGAGTATAGACGTGTTAATGATCGCATGCTCGAACCAGATGAGATGAGACGACGCGAATACAGACGCATGAAGGCGGTAAGTCTAAAACACATGCCCTTAAATTTCTCTATACGAATTAGTTTGCCAAGATAGAAAAGACTCTTGTATCTGAAGCAAATAAATGAATAAATAGTTTTCGGTATTCTAGTTCTAAAAAAAAGTTATAGAGTACAAAAAATAAGCAAAATTTTAAGCACTACCGTACTGATACTGATGGAAGCTATCGCCTTTAAAAATGGAAAGAGATGCAGTGAGAAAGTGGGCTACGTAACTGGATTTTTATACCCTGTCCGTTGAAGAACAAAGGGGTGTTAGTTTGTGCACATGGATAGGGAAGGAGTTGTCAGAGATCCCCCAAAGTTGCCTAAAATATGAAGAGAGTGACTAAAGAAGTCGATATCGATATGTCCATCTCCCTTTTGAACGCCTAAAACTCAGATATGATAAGATTTAAAGCAGTTCAACTTCTGGATTAGATCCACTTTTTTTGTGAGACAAGTTTATTTTATTTTCTCGATATCGGCGTTGTATTATGTAGCTTCTATAGCAGCATTATACAGCACCCAAAAAAAATACTAAATATTTAGGGATACAATATTCAAGATCCGTAGGCCTCCTGAAGTAGAATTCCTTGGGTGATATACCGACGGTACTTTTTGTTTACCAATCAATTTATGGCCAACGTCACGTGCGCCGTTTGTCCGAAGGATATCTCTACCAGTTTGTAGTGCCTCAGTGACTTCCTAGGACAGTCATGGAGTGATATCGGCACGAAGAGGTGACACAATGTTAGGTACGGACCTGGCTACTCTGCCCACTCCTCATTTCCTTTGAATTTGAAGTTGCTTTTGGCATGCTGCGCGGTGGAGAAAGGAAGGGTCTACCCTCATAGAGATCTGTATGTATCACTCTTTAGCAGCCAAACTGTTTTTGATGAATCTAAATCTTCAGCCTAGCCGGCTTTCGGCAAGGTTGACACCTCAATCCAGCTCTGATGTGAGCTGTAGGGATATGGGAAAGTGGCAGGCTCTTAGCAGAAAATTGAGTAAAGTGAAAATTTAGTAGGCGACATCACAATCTCCTCGTGAGCGCAGCTTTGTGCTCCCGCTGCCTGTCAGGGACTGCTGATTTCCAACAAGAGGCCGTTCGCTTTATGTAACCTGCAATCTGTCCGGTAGCCAACAGTATAGACTCCTCAATCCCTCCCGTGGATCCGCCGCTGGAAATATATCACTCGTTCTTCAGTTGGACGAAGCCGGATTTAATGTGCTCAGAGCCATCACATTATAAGAAATATATCTGCAGTCATATACGTAATTTCAAAGTTATTTGTGGCGTGGAAGGGGACGTAGGAGAAGACAACAAAAAAAAAAATTATCTGAAATTTGTTTATCCTAGCTTGCAAGAATAAGGATTTTATACAAACAGGAACAGATGGACATGTCTAGTTCAGCAGTCGGCATTTTAGCTTGTTGCGCAGTGACGTCACGATGCTACAGCACAAACATCGGCATTGCGTCCTTTTGTACGTTTACATCGCGTGCCGACCACTGGTCTAGATCAACTTCTTTTGTCATCCTGATAATATTTTTTTCCCTTTATGTTACATAAATTTATACAAACGTCCGTACTGATTGATAGATAGATTGAAGAATTGATGGA
Source organism: Chymomyza costata (assembly GCA_018150985.1). NCBI lineage: Eukaryota > Metazoa > Arthropoda > Insecta > Diptera > Drosophilidae > Chymomyza > Chymomyza costata. Next base: position 6,948,823 of record JAECWU010000803.1, on the reverse strand, counting down.
CCCAACTTAAGCCATTATAAAAGTTTTTGAATAAACAATAATATTTTTGGAAGCTAAAACTTTAGAAAACAAGAACCCGAAAGCTTTTTTGCAACCATAACAGTTTGCGCAAAAGTTCTTCTAATCACCCTCTTGTTTTTTAACAGACCTGGAACCAACCTGTCGACTCGAATGTGTACCAGTTTATGACCACCGTGTCCATGCCCATCTACGATCGACGCGAGAATGCGGTAAGTTCAGTTTTAGCCGTGATCTTGGAACGCGTACTAATCCAAAAATAAATACATACTATATACTATATAAAAATTATGCAAACCAAAAGTTAGCACTACAAAATTCTTACCCAAAATCTGTAACGACGTTCCCAACGTCGCACCGCAGGCAGCGCCGCGTCCATTATGCTCATTACAAAAAAAACCTATCGATATCGAAACAGTACCAAGCCATATCAATTTCAAACTCAATCTATCTATATAACAACTCACTATATACTACTACTACTACTATATTAATATTTTATGCGTTATATATATAACACACAACTACTACTACTACTACTACTACTACCAAACTATACACAACTATACCACAGAATATCACCGAAGAAGTTTTAATAAATGAAGCACTCTGGGAATTGCAAACACGTGAGGTACAAACTAATGCCAAATTCTAACAAAAATCAACAAAAATTAAAAAAAAAATCAATCGAAATTTTTGCGTAAAAGTATTTTAATGCTCTTAAATAAAAGTTTTATATACGCCAATTAAACGCATAACGTATTGAATTCTATATATATATATTATATCCATATATACCAATATACGTATATATAAATATAACTAAAGTAAACGATTTGTTATACTTTGCGCTACATACATGCATACCTAAACCATATTTAACCGATATATATATATATATGTACTCGTATATAACTCTAATATATACTCTAGCTATTTACATGGTCTAGGACCATGTCATAATTTAGCCAATTTTGTCATTATAGTTGACCAAGTACTAGGTACAAATTAACAAAAAAAAATATATATTTTTAATATTCAATTCGATTGGTAAAGTATGTAACGATATCTAGCATATATGTAATAACTTTTTATACCATATTTATAGCTATGCCTAGTACTACTCTTACTTAACGTATATAGAACATTTTAACTAGCATTTTGTGTAGTACTTACAATTTGTTGATAAACGTAAGAACAAAACTTATATTGGGTCAAAAGCGTACAGTAAATGAGTAATTATTGGTTTTACCTAAAATATAAACTATTCCCTTACTAGCACCCCAGCCTAGCGGCCATATACATACTATATACGTTAGTCTCCAGTACTCATTGATGTTTAGTAAGTACATAATACATTGGAACTTAAAACTAGGCTAAAGCTGAGGCCCTGCAGAGCTACACACACAACAAAAAAACAACAAACTATAAAACTCTACAAAATTATAAATTTTTTATCCAAACAGACACCCTAGCGTTAAGTTTTTATACCCTTCAAAGCAGACCCACTTGTTTACAAAGCCCACTTGACGTCGGCATTTAGGAGGACACAGGCACGGCTGCCAATTATTCCGCTGCACAAGAATTGCAATTGTTTAAGGGAGTTATGTCCTCCCAACGTTAGTTTCGACGCTCGCTCAGTCAACCGCCCCACGCTCTCTTGCTCCAAAAGGCCGGTACGCAGCAATACGAAGCGCTTTCGAACAACACTGTTCGTAGCGTTACGGACTGCTGTGTACAGCTCTCTTAAATTTTAAGCGCCTTAGTTATAAACCTTTAAGTTGCTTTAGTTTTTAAAAATTTTTACCTTATATGTTCACTAATTTGTTAAAACTACTACCAATACAAATTCACAGCTCATTAATCTAACGACCGATATAAATCCGGCAGCGAAAATAAATATGAAAGTTGTGAGTAAATTGTTTCTAAATCTCTTACAAAAAACGAACAACTGCAACAAACATTTTCAACTAATCAAAAAAAAAAACTAAATTACGCAAAAATCAAAACTTTTCAATTCGATTTACTATTTGTTTTCGATTAAATTTTGCCTAAGCATGTCAGCCGAAAACTATTGTTTTTTACAGCACCCTCGAATTTTTATGTTTTTTTTTAATTTTTACTCATACTTGTAACAGCCCACACTTCTAAGCTTCATCTGTGTTCGAACTAATTGTCCGAAATTGCCAAATACTAACAATTTTTTTGCTTCTACTTATAAGTCTAGGCTAAGTTCTAACTCAAGCTTGTGCTCACCGCTCTTCAACTACTTAATTAAGGGGCACTGAGAAACTCTCTCTTAAACACATACTTGCAAAGTATATTCTATTTAGACTGTCTCTCTCGCTACGTCTATCTTCTAAAAGCACGTTCGAATGCGTTTTGAACGGTTTAAGCAATCTAAAGCAACGTTTGCACACACTTTTACGCAAAACCTCCAACGTGTGAAGGGTATAAAAACTATGGTATATTTACATACAAATACACAAACAAACTAAACTTCTATGTTTCAAACTGTACTCTCACAGTGCACAACTCTCTCACACTCACTCATGCAGTACCCGCCCTATATATGTCAAGTCTCTCTACATTTGTATATTTTATCTTTTCAAACAAAACAGCTTATTACTTTTTATCATTTTTAATTTTAAATTTTCTAATTAAAACAACTTAATTACAATTTTTTTTTTTTTTATATTTCTTCGTCGCGCTGTCGCCTTAGCCGTCTCTCTGCTATACATTGCGCTCTGCAACAATTTCTCTTTAGCATTACTTAACATCACCATTATACTTTGCTACTACGCTCTTGGCTCAGCGCGCTCTCTTTTAGTACATTCAGCGCCTAACAAGGGGCGCATTCATTAAAGAACATTGATCACTGATAAGCCGATCTACAATCTTTCCGTGACGACTCAAAAGCTGACGCTTTGCTTTTTTTCGAAAAACATGATCATAAGCTTTGATATATATGATCACCAGTCAAGGTCGTTCATATGAAAACTTTTCTCACTGACAACACTGTGCAGCAGCCATGTTGAGAATGTATGATTCCATCCCCAATTATGTTCTTCAATTTTCTTTGGTTTTATGTAAAGCTTTACAAAAATGTCTGTGTTGACTTTAACCATCGACGGGTAAAAGAAAATTTTGGGAAAATACTGAAAATCAGTTTCGGGGATTGGAGTTGGCATCCCCAAAACTACAAAGATTTTTTATATTATGGCATACATAAGTCTATGGTTTCTTTGGGGTTTCCATTTAAGCGCAACTTGCCAACGGATTTCAATAAGATTTATAGACACAAATAGAAGAATATTTAAGAAAATTTCTGAAAAGTACATGCAAACAAACAATTTTTCCTTTTGTGGATTTACTGTACTTATCGATACTTATCAATGGAAATCATCCCTTCACCAAAAAACTTTCAAAAGTGTTGCGCAGTGTAACTAATAAATAATCGCGTATCAATAATCTGTCCCTAAGCTAAGGCCGGATTATACTTGAGTCTAAGTGATCACTATCGTGCTTTATCACTAGAATGCTCGTAGATTTTGATGAACAAGCTGATTAGTAAAGCGCCTATACGTTATCACTTTAATCAAGGACATACCTGTAGAACATTCTTATTATCATGATGCGGATATTGATTACGAAAACAAGGTTATTAATACATGTTCTATTTAATAGAACGATAGCTTGGTGATCACTTTTGCATCAGCTCAGCTTAAAAAAGTAACCATTATTAAGTATTTTTTTACTAATTGTTTGGAGCATTAATCTAATTTATTGATTTAAAAAAAAGATCATTGATCATTGATCGGACTGCTGATCACTTCCCTTGCTCACCTATAACCACACAGTGATCAAATTCTCTTTTGAATGCGCTCAATTTCTTTTCAACATAACATACAGCATTTTACTTTGCTGCGCTCTTGTCTCCGTACACTCTCTGCTATACATTACGCTATACACAATTTTTCTCTTTTAGTTTACACATGCTCTCACGTTAACACTACTCTACGCTCATATGCTCTTAGTACTATTCTCTGCTAGCCATGTAATTAGCCTTAATTGAACGCTGCAAATAAAAATTTGTTATATTAAACATAAATGAAAAACACAAAAAAAAAAAAAAATCAACCATTTTAAACTCAACTTTAAACTGTAAGTTCGTAAGTTCTTGCGTAGTAAAAATGCTTCTCATATTTGCATAAAAATTTTTTTTGTGACAATGCCTTAAAGTGTAAGCAAAATCAATATATCATTTTATATATTAGCAATACCATTTATCAAATTCAATTCATTTCCAGTATTTGATTAACATGCAAAAATAACAAAACATTCTCTGTACTGTACTTGTAATGATTTTAAATCAAGTCCAAAACTTTTGTATATGTCTTAGTCCATTATAGTTAAGTTCATTTTTATAATGCTATTTCAAATTTATTTTGCCCATGCTCAGACAAGAATTGCGAATATACTGGGCGTGGCAGGCACTGATGTGCCCATCAATGAGATCAAAAAACTGCTATCGCCGTTCTTGGTAGGTATCTAATACAGTTCTACGTGGATGTACTCATTGGGACGTTTAACACATTCGCGCTCAATGAGCACTCATTTACATTTATTTGCATTTATTTAAATTGATTTATATCTCATTTTTATCATTTTCATTCATTTTCATCCCCAAACTTCATTTTCATTCAATTAAAATGTTTTTTAATCCGGTTAAATTCATTTTCATTCATTTACATTCATTTTCATTCATTTTCATTCATTTTCATTCATTTTCATTCATTTACATTCATTTTCATCCATTTTCATTGATTTTTATTCACTTTCATGCATTTACATTCATTTATGAGCGCATTGTTCATTGGTGTCTCAAATCTAGAGTACATTCACGCAGCGCTCTAGTTTCCAATTAAAATCCTTCAAATTTTTAATCCAACTCTCCACATTTCAGCTTGGCGTGAATGGCTATGCGTTTATAGTAACCAACAATGGTTATGTACTATTCCATCCAGACTTTCGTCCAATTGTAAGCGTTACCCTACAAATACACGTAACCTCACTTTAAATTTGTATTCCCTTTATAGTTCCAAGGTTATATACTAAAACCAGCTTACAATAGTGTTGACATGATTGAGGTTGAGCTATTGGATGATGATCGACCCGCCAGAGACTTTAATCCAGTGCTGCTAACGGTAGGCTTGGTTCAACTTTTTTAGTTATATTATATAATACATGGGCTTTCCTTTTAGATACGAGATGCCATAATCAATCAATCGACTGGCAGCAAATGGATGTTGGTTAAAAATCATTTCGATGAAATGGTAGGTCTTCAAAGATTTTCACAAACAGCTTAACAATTTGTCTATATTATTTATAGAAACGTGTGGCTCGCGTCAAGCGCCAGTATTACTGGAGACCCATCACAAATACACCATTCACGCTTGTCATTACCTATCCGGAGCTGTATGGCGTAAGTCGCATGGAAATACGCACCGAACAGGAAATACATCGCATGAATATCAAGGGCTCCAATATACGCAGCTTCTTCGATGGCAAACGCTGGAAAATCCATCCAGATTGGTAAGTACGACTCAGTGCTTTATACCGAAAAAAAAGGTCTATTAGAAAAATGTTGGTTTTCAACGAATTTTTTTTCTTATTGAATTTTTATCTGATTTTCGCGCTACTTTTAGCCTTATTTTTAGGAATAATTTCCATCAATCTTCACTTAATATCGAGAAGAAAAAATTTGAAATTTATTATGCAAAATTTTGAGGCCCGTATTTTTCTAGAGACTTGTAATTTAATTTAAGGCAACTGCAAGGGTACGAATCCCACGCGGATTTGTCTTCCAAGTGTATAAAGGTACTATATCAGAACTTGCCAAAAACTGTCAGCCCATTTTCCCAACTTTTGGGGGGGACCCAAAAAAAAACCCCGTGGATTCGCCCCTAGTACAGATTATTCTAATAGAACTCAGTTTCAAGTTTTTGAGCGACGGATTTTTAAAGAAATGCGTAAGGAAATGGGAAATTATATTTGTGGCATACTAAGTATTGATCATAATATTAGTTATTTTTAATTAGATACGTTTGGTTTTCCCTCTCGGTTATATTTTGAAAAAATAAATTACAATAGTTTTCTTGATTGATCTTTCCGACATTATCAGCTTGACGTGGAGCTCCTGAGTTTTATTCGCAACTATGTAATTTAAGCTATAAAATTAATATTATGTAACGTCGTTAATTATAACAAAATACTTTCAATAATATTTCCCAATCATTTTTATGGAATTCGAATGTTTTATAGTTTTTTGTTTTTTTTTTTTAAAGGACCACACGCAGCATGCAAAAATTCCGCACGAAATGCCAAAACTTCATATAATATCCCAAAAAAGGGAATTTTTTTTATCCCAAAAAAGGGAATTTTTTTATGAAGTTTTGACATTTCGTTCGGAATTTTTGCATGCTGCGTATGGGCCTTAAAGCTGAAATTTTTTTTTTTAAGGCGTATACGCAGAATGCAAAAAAATTTCGCACAGAATGACATAAAATAAAAAAAAAATCCCAAATGGGATATCCCAAATGGAAATTTTTTTTTGCATTCTGCGTATAGGCCTTTAAGGATTAAATGGAAATGTAAGAGACATTTTAAGGGAAATTTATAATTTATCGAATTTCCCTATTACATACCGATTTAGTAAGATTTCGACATTGCAAAAAAATTAAAAGGAAATTGCTTTACTTCAAAGTCAAGTCATTTAATAAATATCTGATTTTATTTTTACAATCAATTTTCACAAAATTTTAGGTTGAAATTCGGGAATTGCAAGCCGAAACTACATTTTTCAACTATTTTGCTATACTTTTTTATAATGTTTCACAGGAACTTTTTAGTATAAGGGTATTACAGTATGAGCGCATATTTGGCATTATTTGTTATTATTGTAAAAAATTTTTATATTTAATTTGGATAAGATCTTTCAAAATTTCAAATTTTTTTACAAGATGAACAAGCGTTTGGCAGTTGTTTGTTATTCATTCAAATCGTTTTTAGGGCATGATGATAAAAAAAATATTTATTTTTCAAATATTCTACCGTTTGTTATTAAGGCGTTTTTTTTTTTTGAGATTTTTTTTAATACAATTTGGTTTTTACTGCACAATTTTTTTTAAAACAAAATATTCACAATTTTTATCGGGCACTCTGAATCTATATTTTTTTAATATTTGTGTCTCTGGCACGATTTTCTTCGCTTCTAATCGATTATTTTGGTAGCAACTTGTTTAAAAAGAGAAAAAATATTCGGAAACAATCCAGTCAATAAAATGCACCTAAAATTTTGAAGTAATCGATAAATCGGTTTTGGTAAAATATATTTCAAAAAGCGTATCGCCTCTTCATAATATAACAAAAGTTTTTAAAGTTGTCGTTATCAAACAAAAACATTCAGAGCAAGTAACCCAGTTAACAAGAGAACAATTAGTACGGCTACACGCTAGGGAGGAGATATCGAGCAACTATCGGATCGTACGTTAGAGATGTGCCATAGAGCATCAAATAAATAAATAAAATAAGCCCGTGCTAGAAATTAACAAAAAAGTTATTAATGGTTGGCAATCGAAGCGAGCTTATATTTATATGTTGCAAAGTTAACCATTTTTTTCTCAGTGTACCCAAGTATAAACTAACATACTCTTCGATTTTCATTTCAGGCTATTTTGCAAGCACAGCAATAAGACATTTAAAACGCCCGAAGCTGAACTTTTGTTTTTTTTGGAGCGTATGTCAGAGCCAGGTTGGAGATGGCCATCGAGTAGAAGCGCTATGCCCCCGGAGCATGCAGCGGCCATGTTTTGTAAGTACCCTTAAATATGCTCCAAGCGCTGCCTTAAGTGTTGTGTAATGCTTTAAAGCGTACAACGCAGTTGACGCATTCTAACTAAGTTCTTTGCCATTGTGTTTCGATGTTTTGTTTCTACTTACAATTAATGCTCGATAAACGATAAAATGTTATACGAAAAAATATCGAACTCCACATTCGAATTGCAAATACAATCAAACAATAATCATGCAAATTCACAGCTAACAACTCATCAGCTGGCCGCTATCCATCAATCAATGAAAAAGAAAGCTATTATTGTGAGTAAAGAAAAGCTAAAAAATCAAACGTAACATCCAAAAAAAAAAAAAATCACCAAGTGCACCTTATGGTTAAAAAAAAAACACGATTTATAAAGCACCACTCCTAACTGAGCAAATTTTTGCATTTTGGCCAAGAGTATCTATCTTGTAGTTAATTATTTCTGCACTTTTACATATGCCTGGGGCAAAATTAAATACATATGTACTCTAGTTTTGGAAACTAAAACTTTTAAGTTTTATTTTTATTTTTCTAAACTTTTACACTAAACAGTTAGCTGTGCAATTTGCACAGAGCATTTGTAGACTTTTTAAGTTTTATATAAGCGTAAAATTGCACTCACTGACTAGAAAAAAACAAGCACAACTGTACCTAATACAGCAACATTTTATGTTCCAGGTGATCGTCAGCTTATGCAGGCGCTTGTTTTTGATGCCAGAGTTACCGAATGGTTCTCCAAGAACACTAGCTTTAATTCCAAAGATGACAAGGGGTAAGTGTGTGCGACTCTAGTCAAGCGTGAGCCCAATCTTCTACAGTATACTACTACTCAAGCCCCCTAAGAGGCCGCACATAATAACCATTATTATAATTTCTATGTACGCCTTTCTTTTTCTCACTTTTATTTGCATTTAATGCCGTTTTTTGTGTATTGTCTTTTTGCACCCACAAATAACTGAAATCACATTGTAATCTCTTACTTTATCGTACCAAAATACATAATGCCTTTCATATACTACTATGTATACTATATATATATATATATATGTGTGTTAAACAACAACAACAATACCTCTTTATCAAATGCATAGCACAAGCGCATCAAGCCCAATAGCCGTACTAATGGGTTTGTTGCCAAGGTAACAACAGATTATAACTCGTGTAAAACTGGATCATTCAATTCTTTTGCAATTACTACATGCACCCCCTCTAATTTGTAAAGTTTAAACCTGCTAATAGATTTATTTTTACCCCTCCCACAGAAATGAATTCAAGCAACGTTTTGGCATTACGGTTGCCTTTTTGGCCACCCATAGCGGCCTAACGCGCTGGCATGAATTTCACTCTAATACGGCTGAGGAGCCGGGCATTGGGTAAGTTCTAAAATTCGAATAGTTTCGAAATTGTTGCTTATCTTCTCAATTTTACAGTGAAAACTTTAGTCAGCAGAATAAGCGCGCCATAGATGAGATATGGTACAAGCGCGCTGTGGACCAACACTTTATACGGGAGGAGAGTTTTGTTTACTCCGTACCCTTTGATGCCGGCGGTAAGTGTTAAAGGAGTAAGGGCGTTAGCAAGTATAGTAAAAAAGAATGTGAACCAGTCGTGGTGAAGCCTCGGCCCTGCAACCACTTTCCGTTAAATAAGAAAACACATGAGCTTATAAATTTTTGAAGATGGCTTAGGTTACAGTCGGGTGCGTACGACTTTGGCATACCTGGTGCCAACATATTGCATTAAAATTCGGTATATTGCTTAAATGCTCAAAAAAAAATGTTGATGGTCCCATGAAAGCATATGATATAGTCAGCCGATTTAGAAAAAATTTGGTGCAGTACTTAGGAACTCTGCGAAATCATGCAACGACTACTGAATGAGGTTGATCGGTGGTCTAAATCATGTGGGCTAGGGATCAACGCCAGCAAAACGCAACTTATTATGTTCACAAGAAAGCATAAACTACCAGATGTTAGACCTCCGAATTTAAATGGTATCACCTTAACATTCAGCGAAAAAGCACGCTACCTAGGACTGATTTTAGACAGGAAGCTGCTTTGGAACTTAAATGTTGAAGATAGAGTGAGGAAAGCGGCGATAGCCCTTTACTCATGCAAAAGAGCAGTAGGAGCAAGATGGGGTCTGAAACCCCATGTTGTTCACTGGATTTATACAGCGATAGCAAGGCCAATCCTAACCTACGGAGTTCTGGTGTGGTGGCCGGCAGTAAACAAAAATAGTGTACTGAAATGTATGAGCTCTATTCAGAGGGCGGCAAGCTTGAGTATCAGCGGCGCCCTTAGAACGACCCCCCCTGCATCTATTGCCGATAGATCTGTATAGTAAACAGATAGCGGTGAAATCGGCCTTAAGGCTAAGAGAATCTTCGAATCTAGCCACTAGCTCTAGAGGACACTCGACTATTCTGCGACAATTTCCGCAAATTCACAGAACTACTGACTTTGTTAACTCAATGGAGTTATCCTTAAACAAACCGTTCAGTGTAAGTTTACCATCTCGTGAAGATTGGAACAATGGTATAATAGACTGCAACTGCAAGATTACCATTTTTACGGACGGATCGAAACTCAATGATCAGGAGGGAGGAGGTGTCTATTCGGAATCGTTGGGCATTAATGAATCCTTCCGATTACCTGATCACTGTAGTGTCTTCCAGGCAGAAGTCATGGCTATAATGGAAAGCATTCGTATCATTGGGAATCGTGTTTTAACCGTAAGCGAAATGCAAATCTGTTCTGGCTGCTTTAAAAGCACTACAATCAGTAAGGCTCACATCCAAAACAGTGAAGGAATGTTATGAGCTTTTACTAGATGCTACAAACTTCTTCACCATTAAGCTGCTTTGGGTACCGGGGCACAGAGATATCGTGGGCAATTGCAAAGCAGATGAGCTAGCTAGACGGGGTACAATGGTACCACTTCAGTCGAACATCGCCTTGATACCTATGCCGCTAGCGACGTGTAAATTATTAATAGATAAGAGTATCATTAATGATGCGAACCATAGATGGGAGCAAACTGGAACCTGTCTTATTAGTAGGAAAACTTGGCCGCAAATGAGCTTGAACCAAGCAACTTTTAAAGCTTAACAGACTTGACATAAGAGCTACAATAGGGGCTCTTACTGGACACTGTCTTACGCCAATAGATTGGGAGTACCCTTTTTCGACTACTGTAGAAGCTGTCAGGAGGTAGAAGAAGAGGAAACAGTGGAGCACCTCCTTTGTGAATGCATGGCACTATGCAGGAGGAGACTGAATACACTGGGCTTCGAAACTATTGGGAATGTTACTGAATTCGTAGGAAACAGAATAAATAAGATTAATTCGTTCATCAAATCGACAGGTTGGTTTAGAGAGGACACGGAGAGTAAGGACTAGCTCAAGTGGCATCACAACGGGCCTTTTACAGGCCTAGGTGTGTCGAAAGACAACCACTACTACCTACCTACCTACCTACTTAGGAACTCTAAAAAACTTCCAATCCCGATACAAACAAAAAAAAATAAACTTGTCTCCCATCCTTATGGGATCTAGTTTGAAAGTCTGGTTGCTCTAGCTCTTACCATATCTGAGATCTAGCATTCCGTACGGAGGAACTGACGTATTTGGGTATATCGACTTCTCCAGTTACCTTATTCATACTTTAGGTAACTTTGTGGTGTAGGGTATACAAATGTCGGCGTTCTTAGCAACAATTATTCACATACGTCGGAAAATGGCTTGCTTTCATCGAAAATGAGCTACAAAAATTTTTCTACAAGCCGTATTTTCACTTTTTTAGAATGTGAATATTTTTTTGAGTTTTTGGAGTTTCTAATCGCATAATAGAAATTTTTTCTAAAAATTTGCTTAAAATTACGAAAAATGTTGCATTTAAATATAAATATCTACCATAGCGTGAAAATTACCTAAAATTTCGTAAGAAATGGAAGATAAAAATGAACTAGAAACTTTTTTCTACAAACCGGATTTCGAGTTTTTTAGTATTTGAATATTTTTTTGAAGTTTTCGGAGTTTCTAACGTCGTAATAGAATTTTTTTTTAAATTGGCTTAAAATTACAAAAAATTTAACATATTAATATAAATATCTACCAAATCATGACTATGACTCAAAATTTTAGAAAAAATAGTAGATGAGTTATCAAAATGAAAAAATTTGCGATAAAGCTAACGCTTTCTTTTTAAATCCAAAAAATAAGATTTTTACAATATCCCAAATCACGATCCATAAAAATATGCTTGGACCAAATTTTCAACTTCAGGACGCCAGTTTACTGGGGAAAGGACTAAAAAATATTGTGAATATTGTGAGTTAGCTTAAGGTGGGACTTAGGAGTAAGGTGCATTTTGTGAAAATATCAACGTGTCCCTGTTTTATTAGTCCAAAGTCAGTCAATATACCGAATCTGGTGGCCCTAGCTTGCTTTTGAGTTAAATGAACTGAAATAATGATAACCGATGCAATTTTTGCTATTAATTATGCCAAATTTCTATTGGAGGGTTTTTTTTGGTAAAGTAGATCCAGTAGTAGAGAATTGAATGAAGGCAAAGCACGCAGGTGGCGCAGCACCTTTGTTTTGCTTACGTATTTTTTTAAGATTTCCCAGTTAAAGTTTTTGTGTTCATGGTAGTTGTCTTTGTCTCCATTAGTATTTGTTACTCTTTTGAGTTCGTCCGCTAGATGGCGTTAGCTAGTTATTGCTTATGAGATTTTGTGTACAGAATATGCTATATAAATAACATATCATACCATATCATAACCTAAGATCTTTGAAACAAACTCCGAAATCTGTTTTACAAAATCTTTACGAGATTTTGATTTTTTGCAATACTCTGAAGAAGAAACCATGTATTTGAGATCTAACACTTATGTGTCTTTTTTTTTTCATACCAAAAAATCTGGTTTGGCATATTTTCAAGGTTCAACAATAAGTTGACGAAGATATTTTTTAATAAAAAGAATCTGCTGAGAAAGGACAAGGTTGTAAGATTAAGGGATTGACTTTAAAAACACTTAAAAATAGGCAGAGATATCAATTGCTCATGGTACTCCGAGGTATCACATTTTTAGACAGCTCTACAAAATTCACTATTCGCCCGGAAAAGTTTTAATCCCAATAAATCGTTATTTTTTATACTTTCAGAGTCTGGCTCGGAGATCATTGTGACAGCTAGTCATGCCATTTTTCACAATGAGGGCGGAAAATCTGCGCCAGCTGCTGTAGTGGGCTTCCAGTTTCAGCACTCGGCGCTCTACAAGCTCTTTCACAATATTACAGGCAATGTAAGTTTTTTAGTATTGGACTCAAAAATGTTTTTATCCAAAACTTTGTATCTTTGCAGGCATGTGCCGTGGATGACAAAGACTGTTACATTTTGGATAACAATGGCTATGTCATTGTTTCATCGCGCGTACACGAGACGGGCAAATTTTTTGGCGAGATTAATGGCGCCATTATGATGCGCCTGGTCGAGGAGAAGGTGTACAAGCGAGTTATTGTATACGACTATCAGGCCGTGTGCTTTGAGTCAAAAAATGATATTAATGCATCCAACAAGCTGCTCTCGGTAAGATGACTTTAAGAAGAATAGAATATTTTTAAAAGGATAGGATTATTATCTTACTCGGTTAGATGGTTGGGTAGGCCTTTAAACCCTTTGGCGAACATGATCTCTCAATGTTCAGAAAAGAAATCGATTTGATCATATTTATCAGTTTGTCTGTCCGCCTGCCTGAACTACAGTCTGTACCGTCTAATGTTCAAATGTTCAGGGGTGCATAATTTTTTGCCAGAGGGTCTATGCTTGCATTAAGGGATTGGGGAACGCCTAAGCTCAAAGCCTTCCTTGTGTTCACAATTCCTTTCAAGTATATGTTTTTTCACGGCACAACACGTTTGCCAGGTTGAAAGGATGTCACTACTATAAACTCCTCCTGACTAGACAGCAAAATAATCCTACTGTCTGGACAAAAACCTTTACTATACCTCGCTAGCTCCACAAATTCTCACTCTCTTTCTCTCTTTTATTCCATAAAGCCGCTCTTCCATGTGCTGCGTCTAGGCAAATGGCTGCTGCATACGGCGCTGTGGTATATTGTGCAACTAATGCAACTGACGCCTGGTGCTTCGGCCAACTTTAATGAGGCGTATATGGACGGCAACATGTCCGAACCGGAGCCGGAGGATAGCAACCAGGTTAAGAACACCGCCTGGCTGCGCTACGTAACGCTGCATCGGACGCGTCTCAAGTCCTGCGATATGCAGCGAGAGCTGTACACACTGTACAATGAAAAGGATAACGTTGTCTACAATATGACAGCGCACGCATGTGAGCGGCCATTTGTGGTATTACCCATACCGGCCAGTAATCTTATACTGCTGGTCATCGATCAGCTGTGTCCGCGCGATGTGGCCCTAGTGCTGACGGTGAATCCCAAGACAATTGACTATAATCTGAATCCCAACGTGACATTGGCCTGTTATAAGCATGCAAGGGAGTTTAGTCGCGTGCGGCCCCAAAGTTGCATTAGTCGCCATGCAAATGTAAGTGTGACCAGTTGCGAATAAAGTTACTTCTAAACAGGGCTGCAAACATAAGGCAAGGTTTAGTTTGAACAAATAATTTGGGTATCACAGGATCTAGTTGATTATAAAAAAAAAAAGTTAAAAATATTTTTGAATAATGAAACATTTTTTTTTAAACTTAAAATTTTATATTTTTTTTATCTTTTCGAATAATTTGATAATTCTTATTTTTGAGCAAAGCGGATTTTTGTTTTGAATTTTATAGTTAAAAAAATATACCTATAAATGTATATAAAAAGTTAAAAAATATTTTAAAAAATTCAACATATTTTTAAAAGCAAAAATCTTATCGTTTAATTTAGCTTCTCAAATAATGTGATAAATTTTACTATTGAGCAAAGCGGTGATTACTTTGAATTTTATAATTAAACCATTTTTTTTAAATATTTGAAAATATATAAAATTTCGTTCGCAACTTCAAATTTTATGTTTCGTTTATTTTTTAAAAATGTGTTAATTCTTATTTTGAGCAAAGCGAAGATTAATTTTGAATTTTATAATTAAAAAAAAATATATAAAGCATACTAACAAAATATTTTTATAAAATTTAACATTTATTAAAAATTTCACTTTTTTCATGACAATACTTATAACTTTTAAATTTTATAATTAAACAAAAATACTTTATTAATAATTTTTTTTTTTTTAAATGTGTTAATTCTTATTTTTGAGCAAAGCGAAGATTAATTTTGAGTGCTATAATTAAAAAAAAAAAAGCATAGTAACAAAATATTTTTATAAAAGGGTCTAACTGGAAACTGCCCCCAGCGATTTTCGAAAACTAATGATGCAGTTTGATGCATAATACAAAAAAAAATGTTTCGCAACATTTCAGTTCTTAAACTTAACGCGTTGTGGCTTGATTTAAAAAAACGTGTTTTTCGTTTTTATTTAATTGTGACTAAACTACTGAATATTTTTGAGCCATTTTTTTTTTTTAGCCTTAGTTGGTAATAGGGCTATTTAAAAAAATATTTAATTTTTTTTAACCAACACATTTTCTTAAAAAAAATATGAAATTTTCTTATTTTTTTTTTAGTATTTTCCTTAAATATATCAATCACCTTTTTTTTTGAACACGTGTTTTTATACGTTCTTTTTTTGGTGGGAATATGAATCAAATCGCTTTGGTGGAACAATGTTAAAAAAAAATAAAACAAAAATTTTTTAATGTTTTTTTAAAAATTTATGAAAAAAAATTGTTTTTTTTGTCAAAAGATGTTAAAAATTATAATACATTTTTGTAAAATTTTATAGAGTACATACTTCTTGTTATTATGTTGAAAAAAAGAGATTTATTTTGTATGTAAATGTACAAATATTAACATTGCTCAACAAAAGATTTTTTAATACCTTATCCAGTTAGACCCTTTAACATTTATTAAAAATTTAACTTTTTTTCATGACAATACTTATAACTTTTAAATTTTATAATTGAAAAATAATACTTCATTAATATTTTTAAAAAATTCCAAATTTTTTTAAAACTTAAAATTTTTTATTTTAAACAATGTTATAATTCTTATTTTTAAGCAAAGCGAATATAACATTTGATTGTTATATTTTAAAAAAAATTGTTAAAAAAGATTTTTTTAAAATATCAAATTTTTTTTTTTTAATCTTAAAATTTTAGCTTTCATTGAAAAAAAAATGTTCTTCTTACTTTTGAGCAAAGCGAGTATAACATTTGACTGTTATATTTTTAAAAAAAATTGTTAAAAAAGATTTTTTTAAAATATCAAAATTTTTTTTTTATCTTACAATTTTAGCTTTCATTGAAAAAAAAATGTTCTTTTCGTTTACAAGATTTATCATTATTTATCGACAAGAGCGGAGTGTAGATCACTTCTGATAATAAAAAAAACTTATTTTCAAAAAAGTAAAAAAAATTAATTTTTGTTTTTAAGCTTAAAATTTGATTAAAATATCTTTATTCGTTTGTCAAAGAAAAGCTCACCAAAATGTTTAGCTAACAATGGCTCGATTTTGAAAAAAAATTTCATGTGTATAATAATATTTGTGACAGAGTTATATAAAACTTCAGATTATATTTGAACCAAACGAGGCACTTTGTTCCAACTAGGAACCTAATATAGGACACACACAAACTGATTTTAGGAAAAAAAAAAAGTGATACGCTACTAAATGTAGAAATTGATATGGAAGCCATGTCTTGCAGCCCTGACTGAAAGCATATTTTTTTACTATCTTGACATATTTTTTTATTTCTCAACAGGAGAGCAATATAAAATTATGCGGCAAGGCTTGCGGTCTCTATGCCAATCTTCTGCTGCTGTTGCTCAGTCACGTGCTAAGTCGCCTGCTGTAACATTGGTGCACGGAAATTTAAGGACATGCGATATGTAGCGCATTTGTTGTATTATATACAGATATAGCTGCAAAAAAAAAACTTTTGGCAAATTTTCACATTTTTAAAATCTAAATGCTTGAGCGCAGTTTGTTTTTAATTTAAAACATTTTCCAAATAGTTTAATTTAAAACTAAGCATTAAATTAAGTAGCAAGTATTTTGTTTAATTTTTTTTAAATGTAATTTGTGTTTGTGTTTGTATGTTAACTAAATGTAACAGTGTGTGCTGCCTATGAGAAACGGAGTGCTGCGCTTTATTGTAGACCTACCAATAGACAAATGAAATATTTATTGTATAATTATATATATAAAAAAAAAAAACAAATTCCAACAACGGCCTTAAAAAACTCGCAATACTAAAAACAACAAAAAGTGCTAAAAAAACGCTAAAAAACCAAATAAATACCAAAAAAAAAAATGCCGCGCGCTGCTAAGTAGGCAACAAATTGCGCACACTGTTAATGCCGACTACTGCCCATGTTGTGTGTGTGTGTGTGTGTGACTGATCGTGAAGTGCATGAATGTGTGTGTGCGTGCGTACATGTGTCTGCAAGTGTGTTTGCATGTGTTTAATATATTAAACTAATGTTATTATTATTAAGATGGCCACATTTGTAAATTAAATTAAAATTTAGCTAAAATGAAATTTAAAAATAAAAACAAGCAAAATTTATGTTAAACAAATGGAACAAATTAACTAAAGCAAATTATGAACAATTTGAATATACCTAAAATGCATAAAATTTAAGTAGCTTTTGTATATTTGCTTAGCCTAGCTCAATAACAACAACAAAATCATAAAGAACAAAAAAAAAAAAAAAAACAGTAACCTTATGTGGTTCACTCATTGAGGAAATACTTTTACAAAAACATTCGTTAAATTTAGCATAATCTTAACTTATAAAACAAGAAAACAAAAACAAACAAACAAACTAATGCATTGTTTTTATATATATACAATGGTTATAAACTACATGCAGTATATAGCGTGCGTACCATACTAACATATTAGTACTTAATATTGGATACCTAGCATTACCCACAAGTACCTATTATAAAAACTTTTTATTACTACTTGATACGAGCCACAGAACTGAGAAGCAGCCACAGCAGCAGCATCTAGTAAATCTAAAAAATTATATTATTATTATAATTACAATTAATATTAATATTAAATTCAAATAGTTGAAATTTACTAAATTACAAATGACAAACCAAAAAGCGAAATGCATTTAGGCTAAATTTAAATAAAAATCAATACATGCCCTCTCTTTTAAGCTATAACGCTCTGCTCTCATTAAACATACAGCTGCAATATATCTAGTTTTCCAATATTATCTGATGAATTGTTCTCTATATATGTTTGAAGCGCCTGCAGAGGTTACTGATCTTCTTTTTTCTACAACTATAAAAATCAAGAACTACTTGGTCTAGCTGGATAAGAAACAAAACCCATTTTTACAGCAGCAACAGACACGAGGCGGCAATGCCGATGCCTTGTGACGTCACTGAGCCACTCACACAAACGCAAGCTAAAATGAGAGCGTAGTTCGTGCCGACCGCTGTTATATACTATGTATTGTATTCTAAAGACGAGCTTTAAATGATCATATCGGTAAAAAGCATATAAAAATTTGGTTAACTGAGTTGTTAGAGTGTTGATCTCAGCTGCCTATCCAGGATATGGTCTTGGGGAAGCCCTAGCAATGTATATCGGCGAAAATAAGTGAAGCGGACAATTTTTCCACCGACCTTCTCCGATTTTGACATATTTGGTAGAGCTACTAGCCAATAGTAACCACGTCAAATTTTATTGCAGAATTCCGATTATTTATCGAGCTATCGATAACTGAAAATTAGGTTTTTCATTTAAATTCCGAGGAGTTATGCTGCCATCACTAAAATAAGCATAAAATTCTACAATACTAAGAGTTACAAACATTTTTTATTTGTTTAAAAGATATAGCTTGTCAAAGAATAGTCTAAAAATGAAAAACCCAATTTTCAGTTAACGGAGACTCGATAAATAATCGGAGTTTTGCAATAAAATTTGACGTGGTTACTATTGACTAGTAGCTCTACCAAATAAGTCAAAATCATCAAAGTCGGAGAAGGTCGAGGGAAAAATTGTCCGCTTCACATATTTTCGCCGATATATATTACCGCTCGCAAAAGACTTTCGACCCTTTTTTCCGATTTTTGGGCAGTCCGGACCCGAAAAGCCTTCCCGTAGATCCAACACTAGTTGGTCTCAAAAACGTCGTGATGTCTAGAACCAGTGGAGTCAACATTTTTTTTTTGTTTTTATTTTTTTAAGTTTTTTTTTGTGGAATAGTTTTATCACCATTAAATAAGTATAATGTGATAGTACTTCAACTTTCTTCGGATATAAAAAGTAATGATGCAGATCGATTCATAAGTAAAAAAAAAAATATATAATGGATAATATAATAATGTATTATTATGTAATATATAAATATTGTAACTTTTCAAAACAATTTTTTTTACGAAAATTGAAAATAACTTTCCAATAAGTTTTTTCTAAGAAATTAAAAAAAAAAAAACTTTTTATTGATACTTTTAAACTTTTATAGTTAAAGAAAAAATAAAAAAAATTTATTGGAAAGTTACAATATTTATATTATATAATAATAATGATATATGTATTTATATATTTTTTCAATATTTTTATTTATTTTTTCAACTAAAGGGGACTTGGGGTAACCCAATTGGGACTTTTTTTTTATATGAATTTTTCTCATTCCGTGCGAAATTTTTCGAACTGCGTATAGGCCTCACGATCGATCAAATCGATTCGCTGCAAAAATGTTATAAAAAAATATCTTTTTTTTAGTCTAAAGGCCCATACGCAGCATGCAAAAATTTCGCACGAAATGTCAAAACTTTATATAAAAAAAAGTCCCAAATGGTGGGCCTTAAGCTACATAGACATGTCACACACATTTTTTTTAAAACGTCTTTTAGTCCTGTCCATATATGGGGTAATATGAGTCGGTTATGTTAAAAAAATAAAATTGTTTGTGTTTCATATATGTTTAGCTAAAAAATTAATCTTTTCTCTTTTTTTTTATAAGTTCCTTAAATATGTCGAACCCCGTTTTTAACAAGTTTTTTTTTTATATCGTCTAACGAAATGTCAAAACATATTAAAAAAAATTCTCTTTTTTGGGATATTTTTTTTATATGTAGTTTTTACATTTCGTGCGGAATTTTTGCATGCTGCGTAAAGGCCTTTAATATAAATCAAATCAATTCGATGCAAAAATGCTATATGTTTTTAATTTTTATTTAAAAAATGAAAATTCATATATTATACATAATGGTTGGGTTTAGATTTTTGTTCCTTATCCAGACAACGCAATAGCATTACAAGGAAACTAAATGGTGCAGAGTCTAAAATTTTTTAGTTAGAACATTTAGAACAGTTAACTTTAACCATAGAAAGCTACAAATCAGTAATGTTCATCAAATCTTGGAACTCTAGATAATTAAATTGACGCTGAAATTTTGCTACTTTCGAAATAACAATTATAAACTATGTCAAAAAAATTGCTGGCACTACTGAATCATTATTTTCTGTAAAACAATTTAACTAATCTACCATAGATGCAGCTTATATTTATAAATGAATACTTTATGCCTTGTTTTTCTACGCTTGGTTCAAGCTTCTTTGCAAAATATCGAATTCACTTAGAAAATAATAAAAGAACATTTTGCATTAAAATTTTGTACGTCAGGAAACAAAAAAATTCCAGCTTAAAAGATTTCCCATATTCTAGGAAATTAAACAAAGAAATAAAATAAAAAATATAGATAAATCAAGCAAAACACACACATAATAATAATAACAGCAAAAGCTACAGCAAATGGTATTTAAATTAATTACTAATAAAATCATATTAATATTAAATAAAATAAAGAAAACCAATTTGTCTAATGTGCTAAAATAAAAAAAAAGGAAATCAAAAATGTTTATGTTTTCCAAGAACTCTTTTTACTGAACAAATATTATTTCAGATTTTTCTCGTCGTCACACTTTTGACAAGGTTTAGATGTCTTGAGTCTTAAAACCAATACGCAACTGATAAAAACGCGTACGTACAAAAAAGAAGTAACAACTCAAGAAAACAGATCAAGAGATGAGATGCTATGAGATGAGATTAGTTGAGATGAACCAAAATTAATATTTGGACCACTTACTTTAACTTACTTAACCTTGGCCATATTTTGTTATTGCTTTAAAGTCGCCCAGAACAGTTTACAATTGATCGCTTATAACAGAAGTGTCGATTTAAAGAAAAAAATAAATATTAATGTGCGATTATGCGAATCCTTTTTATATTTTTATTTATAGTTCGTTGTTATTTATGTTTTTGGGTATGTAAAAAACATACGTGCGAAACTGTGGGCTATTTAATTGTTCAAATTTACTCCATTTATCGCGCTCCGGATCGTATTCCTCGACAGTTGAAACTGGTTCACCGCCAACTGCAATAAGGCGATTACCAAGCTGAGCGCAGCCAATACCATATCTAGCGCTTGAGAGCGAGCAAACCAGTGTCCACTTATTTATTTTCGGATCGTAGCGCTCTACGGAACTAAGCTCACCCGTTGCAAAATTGCGGCTTATGGACGGATCAAAAAAACTGCAGCCTCGTACCCGTTCACCAAGTACTGTATAGCCGCCTAGTGCATAAATAATGCCGTTTAACTGACTCACTCCAGCACCTGCACGGGCTGCGTTCATAGAGGCCAAAACTGTCCATTTATTCGTTTTTGGATCATACCTTTCCGTGGAAGCCAATGCAGAATGGCAAATGTCCGCATATCCTCCGATAACATAAAGGAGATCATTTAGAACTACTACTCCTGCGTCGCATCTTTCGTTAGACATAGTCGTCACATTGTCCCAAGTGCGTTTTTCAGTGTCAAAGCGTTCTACACAGCTTAGTGCTTGGCCATTTCTCAAACCACCCACCGCATAAATAAATCCCTTTAGCACTGCTACGCCCAACAATTTCCTGGCTGTAAGCATTGGCGGTAGTGACGTACACGACATGCTGTGTATATCCAAACTCTCCACTGAAGAAACTATTTGTCCATCTATTGCATTTCTGCCGCCCACAATTATTAATTTGTCCTTCATAAGAGCTGCACCAAATTCTCTACGCTTTAAAGTCTGTTCCATCAAAAGTTCTTTCCATTCTTTCCATTCTTTTCGATTTAGACTGTATCTCTTCCACTGTTTTAGCCGTGGAAAGTATCTCTCAATGTTAACGTTTCCAAAATTGCACTCTGAGCCAATTGCCAGCAAGTACTCAAACTTAGTTCTGGGCGTTGTGCGCTTATCATTACAAAATAAACGACTTTCGGGCATTAAATGCCATTTGTAAGCGTCCAATACGAGTTGCATGCAGCCATTGGCTTTGCACACATTCTCAACATTATCTCTAATATAACGTGGCTGCAACAGCGGTATTCGCACTAGTTCCATAAGTTCTGCTATGTGCACCTTTCTGGCTGGCTCATCGTAAAGCACCCAACACATCAGGCACTCAAAGACATTCTCCTCGGATGGTACCTCGAGCTCATCACTGGAGAGCAATTTGATCAACTGTTCGACATTCAGGCGTAGAAACTCTTGGGTCTTGCAAACCTCTGCAAAATGTTGACAAATATATGCCTCAGCGCTTCTTAACAGCTTGCCAAAGCTATGCTGCGCCGCAAATAAGGCGATGCCCAGGCTGTTCGATGAATCTAGTTGGCTCCCCAGAAAATTAGTGCAGCCGGCGATCACAGATTCCAATCGCAACAAATTTGCAGTGGTCAGCAAACTTTCCACATTATCCTTGTGCATATCTAGGCAACCTGTGTAACAAAAATTTACCAAAGCTTTAAGATCATCGCCGTGCACTTCGCCCAGTTTCACTTCATTCTGGTTGGCCTCCAGCAGCGAGCCGCAAAACATGGCCGAAAAGTAATCGCTACATGACGCTAATATTAAACGATGAGCTGGTACACGTTCCCCATCAATGTCCGCAACAAGCACCACATCACAAAATTGCTGGGAGTCGAGGTGTAATTTCGTGCGTCCCAGAACCATATCAGCATGATCGCTGGAGCAAAAAAGATTCCGATCCGAACGTCCCTTATTTTCCAACTGCATTACGGCTAAGCTCATTGATGACTGATAAAAAATATTTTAAAAATTCAGTATTAATTAACTATGTTCAAGTGTTCGCAAAAAAAACAAAACAAAACAGTGTTGTCTTTTAATTTTAAAAATGCTTAATGCTAGATGGCGCCACTACTTCACTAGGTGTGGTAGCACTAACATCAGCTGTTTGGTTTTTGCCGCTTTCGCGGGATTTAATGCACATACTGGTGTCAACAAATGCATGGGAAGAAATTGCTAAAATATTAAATAAAGATAGTAAGTGAGACTAGCATAGTGTTTTAGCAGAGCAAATTAAAAATGGATACTTATTTCAGTGGACGAGTGCAAAATGGCGTGGACATCATTGCGGGACAGCCATCGGTACTACATGAAGTCGCCGGCAGCCAAACGCTCTATAAGCGGCATCGCCTTAAACGCACCAGGATACTCCCACTCGGAGTGGGAATTTGCGAGCATATGGCATTTTTACCAGATTTGTCGTCGAAAAGAACGTAAGTAATTTAAATTGAACTTTTTCATACACACACAAGTAAAAACGTGTAATTTCTTTTAAGAATAACTAGCAATTAGTTCATAGCAGAAGTGGCAAGCACCAGAGCTGCCGCAGCAGAGTACGTAATGGACGATGATGTGGATAGTTTGGTAGCAGGAGCTGAGTCCATAAACTCCCTAAGTCAGAGTGGAGAATATTTCTATGTAAGTGGAATGTTTGTTTGTGTACTACGCATGCAGGAAATTTTAAAATCAATTTGCTTCATAGGAACCGAAAAAGGTCGCCAAAAACAAATCAGAGCATGGGGCCCCAGAAGGAGAATCAAGTCGACAGTTGCACCCATGTGTTTCTTGCTGACTGAGCCAATATGGCGTTGCAGGTCGCCAGAAGCAAGTTCATTTAATTTTAAATGGTTCTTTAAATATGTATTACGCATTGTTTACACAAAGTAATGTCAACCATACTTGATCAAAATCCATGTTTGTTTTATTTACCAATTTTGCGCGCTTAATTTTGTAAACAAACAGCAGCTGATTGTAATCTGGCTGCCACTGTAACCCAAAGTATCGGCAAAAAATATCGATGATTACCACAAAGAAAAGCAATTCGATGGAAAATAGCACACACTGGGGGTTCCATCCGAAATAAAAAGCTTCTTTTTTTTGACATATTTATATTTTTTATATACGTATAAGGCTATAATCCAATATTAAGTATATAATAAGAATCGCTACGGGCCTAAAGGCCTTAATCCCTTACCTCCGTTCGAACTCCTAAAACTCTGATACTAGGGAAACCGAACATTATCGAATAATGCTCCTTACCCGTATGTCGATTTATACTGATAGCTGACCCCATACCCCATTTACTATTTTTGACAAAAATGTGTACAGGGTATGGAGTATTTCGACATTATCAATTCTCGAAGAACGATAGGAAATCTTTATGACTTAGATTAATCATCTTATCAGCAACTTGTAGAAAGCATGCCAATTTAATTTTGTTCATGGGCGTAGCCAGTGCGATCTTTTTGGAGGGGTTCAAACGAACTCCCCCAAACCAGGGTCACAAAGTTCTTATTAAAGATTATATAGGTCCTAACAAGCTCATCGGTAAAAAAAAGTTTTGATTTGTTTGTAAAGACATTTTCTTTTAAAGATATCCTAACCAAAATTGGCGATCCGAAGTTTTTTAGAGTTCCCAACGCCAAATACTTACCCCATAGCGCCTTTCGGTAAAAAAAAGTTTTTACGGCATAAATCGCTTGTTAATAAAGATATCGTGACCAAATGCGACAATCAAATGTTTTTCTGAGTATCTAAGCCTTAAAATAACTTTGAGTAATCCAGCGCAGTAATTCAAATGTTGTGGAAGACGCTGGTGGATCCATTTTTAATCATGATAATTCAAATAATTTTTATTAAGTTGAGCTATATATATCACTAGAAAAGGAATTGGTTAAAAATCTGACTTGGAATAACATTTTATGGGTTTCAATTCCCTATTAAGTGAGATGACGAAAGAAATCTGCAATTAGCTTGGATTCAATTTAACTGTTTATCTATGTATTAAAAGAAGAAGACAGTACATACTGCAAAGTTTCTGTTTATTAGGAAGGAGAAAAACCAATTGAAAATGGAAAAAGGCAATGCACACTTTTGCGAATTACACTACATACTTTAAAATAGAATTGGAAAGCAAAGAAGATGGCAATGAACTTTCTGTTTGGTTTGTGATGGCGCAAAAATCGATTGGCCAAAATAAATAATTCTTAGTGGCACACAATAGCCTTAGAAGCGCTGGACCATTGCAACGCAGAGTTATACCCAATGATGCACAAGTTACTGCAACTACTTGTAACGCTACGTGTGTTTGGAGACATAAAACATTCATAAGGAAACGGGACCAGGGACGGTCCGACTTTCAAGCTTAGCTTTGATACCCACCGTGATTTGGCGGTCGACCCAGTAACCATCGTTACGCGCTTGTACTCAGCAAATGAATAAATAAATTTTAAAATCTATTTCACAGTAAGATTAAATGTTAAATAAAAAATTAAGTTTT
Organism: Chymomyza costata; assembly: GCA_018150985.1. NCBI lineage: Eukaryota > Metazoa > Arthropoda > Insecta > Diptera > Drosophilidae > Chymomyza > Chymomyza costata. The sequence goes on along the minus strand of JAECWU010000803.1, from coordinate 6,923,189 downwards.
ACTAAGTTTTAGCTTTATATAAACCAAAAAAAAATAAAATATATTGAATAGTTTAGTTATTTTTGGCCTTTAGATTTAGGGGAAAAAAATCAAAACCCCAATAATATCATGATCATAAATTTTAAAAATTAAAGTTATAATTATAAAAAAAAGTTTATTTAAATTATTTGCTCACCATTCTTTATGATCAACAGCAAAACTGCTACCGAAATAAATGTCTGAGTACGCCCTTTTGTTGTACAGTAAACATGACTTATTCATTCACTTTAGATTAATATATTTATTGAAATACATAATTTGTTATCTGTTAGATTTTTTTTAAATTCAAAATTTGTTAACTCTGAATAACTTTATGCGATTTTGAAAATTTTATAATCTGGTAGTTGCTATTTTGGAGTCAAATAGTCCTCATATATCAAGTTATTATATAATATATCTTAGGTGGTTGTTTTTTAGATCTTGAATGAATATTCAATTTAAAAACAATTTTCCTAGGTGGTGATGTATATGGTGAAGCCCCCCGTTTTCAGGTACTCGCAAATTTGTAGTTTCTACATTTTTAAGTAAAAGTAACAGTTTTTTCAAAACAATTTCCGAGCTTCTTTCACAATAACAACAAATTAACAAACACAGACAAAAATTATTATTTTCTGTTACGCTTAACAATTTATTTTAACATATGTAATTATATTATTTTACACAACTTTTTTGCTGGTTCAGTATTACAAAAATGTCTTAAAATTTATATTCTAATTTGCTAAACGGCAGATGATAAAACTTTTATCTTTTCATTTGCAATATTATTCATTATACTTAAACAATTATTGTATGAAATTATTTCGCTTGCAATTATTGATAGTTGAATATGTATAGTACGTACACATACATACTTTATGTAGTTTTCAAATGTTGCATAATATAACATGCTTTTTTATATATTAGTGTTTATATATATATATATATATATATGTATGTATATATATGCATTAATTAATATTAAACAAAATATGATTAATGTATTTTACAGTACTTTTTCACATAAAAACACGAATGCATAACGCAAATCGGTTTTAAATCTCAAACTCATAAAACTATTAAATCTCAGTTCAAAAATTAAACGTCAAATCGTTAATGATTAATTTATATGACAAAATCATAATATGTTAATTAGTGCGAAAACTTTTAAAAAGTCTGCCCATTTGCCAACTTAACAGTCAATAACGCCACCTACGCCTGATCCGCCGTTTTGTTGCGTGCGCAAGGAGCGTCGTCTCGTTAGTATGCGCGCTGGTGCATCGCTCGATTCAGCTGCTGCCACTGTTTCTGTAATTGTCGCTGCTGCAGCTGCAGCCGCTGCTGCTGCCTCCTCGCTGGCCATGCCTGCCACTGCATTATCCAGCACCACACCCATACCCAATAGCGGCGTTGAAGCATTTACTGCCGTCAGATTTTGCTCTAGCCCGCACTCTTCCAACTGGGAATTTCGCCGCGTCGTAAGACCACGCAGCTTGGACTTTTTGGGTGGCAACGTTCTTGGCGCGCTTACTTCACGTAATATTGGCACTACAGGCGTCTCTTCGGCAATGTAGCTTATTGTCGCTGCGGCGCTCAAGTCTTCCTCGTAGTTACGTTTGCGTGCCAAACGTGTGGCGGCGACGCTATTTTTGCTGCCGTTGCTATTACTGCCATCGTCAGGCAGTATAAGCTCTGCTGCAGCTGCTCCTGGCGGCACCTGTTCGTTGTTATTATTGTTGCTGCCATTATAGTACTCCGTTGCAGTGGTTGTGACTATGGTAGTTGTAGCTGTCTCAAGCGAAGCATTTTCTTCAATAGTTTCCAGTTTTGTAGATGTAACGTTTATGCTGGTGCTGGTGCTACTGATTGCAGAATTGGGCTGTTGATACTTCAAGTACTCATTGTTGCTAGTAGCCGTACCATTTGTAGGCACAGCGAGCGGCAGAATTGTATTGTCAGCTACATCTTTGCTGCTGGACTGTTTGAGCTGCACATTTTCCTTTTCGAGCGTTTGTATGCGATCACGCGTGGTCTTTAGTTCCTGTTGCAAAAACAAAATTGTGCTCTGCATGCCCTCCACATCCTCGTCCAGCTCTTGCAGAAAATCATCAAGCTCTAAAAAATGTAAAATATTTAATGTTTCGCCATGCACAATCTAATATGTAGCAATACGGTCGGTCGTATTTCAATAGCTACTTACCTGATTGAGATTTTTTGACTTCCTCGCTAAAGCTCTTCTGCATAGCCAATTCAGTCTCCAACTTTGCCAAACGCCCGTTTGATGTCATCTTGCCAAGTTCTTCATTTTCCTGGTACAATAGACGACATTTGGCCATTAAACGCTTGCCAGTATTTGAGTCGGGCGTAAATTTCCAAGCGGACAGTTCATTTTGAGTTTCTTCTAGCTTAGCTTTGGTTGCCTTAAGCTCCTTTTTAAGACGCTCGAATAACAAGTTGACGGCGGGATCGAGTAGCGCGGTGCGCAATGCCAAAGCCGTGGGCGCCTGTTGTGCTTTGTACTCAGCAATTTGGCTCTGCAAGAAGTTGGTTTAATTATTTTAAATGCAATTTAGTCATTGTGTTTAATATACACATACCACATAGTCCTGAAATTCTTGCTCCTTGTTGGCGAGACGCCGCATAAGTATCTTCTCGCGTCTCTGTGCATCCGCGCATTGTTGACCAAGGCGAGTTTGCTCCAATTTAAGGCTCTCGATTTCATCTGCACAGACGTGTGGGAATAAAAACAAAATAAGGTTGCAGTGTTAGTAAACATCAGTTAGTGGAAACAGACGCACACTTAGCAACACTAGAGAAAAAGCAGCAAAAAACGTAGCAGGCATCAGCCGTTTTCTTCGGCACAAAGATTTACAAGTTCTTAGGGCAAAATTTCAAGATTTTTGTTCTGTGGAACATTTATTTTTTTTTTTTTTTTTTTTTTAAGTGAACTTAATACGAATTCATACCAATGCGTTGCTATCATTCGTGTAAGTTCGTGATTCTATTTTGCGTTGATTGAAGGCAAAAATTAGCTTGACTAAAGTTGTTGATGTTGGGCTGATCATCGCCTGGTCGCCAATCTATTCCCATTTGACTGGCGGCGTCGGCACGCTGTCGATTTCGCACGCACATTGCCCGCACGTTTATATGTATATAAATATATATATATCTGCAAATAACGACTTGCACTACTTTTGATGCACCCTTTTGACTTTATATTTTTCTTCGCTCAATTACTCAACACTGGGGGCACTCTTGAGCTGCATCTGCTTGCATTTTGCTTGACTTGTTTAAACACTGTAGAAACAAATGGCTTAGAATTTTGTTGCAAAACTGAAAATATTTGAAAAACACTTGGAAAAACTCGACGCACGCACTTTGCTTTAGCTATTAAACGCCATTTTTATTATTAGCGGCATTATCGAACACTCTTTTTCGTTTTATTTTTTACAAAGTTCATTGACTTTCTTTTGTTGCTGTGCAAACACTAATTATTATTATCAGCTACTTTTTTGCTATTTCGATTATATTTATTAATAATATACTCATACATAAGTGCAAACAAAGCGCGCCAAGTGCGGCAAAAACATATTTTTAAAGATTACTTATAAGCACCCAAAGCAAAATAATATACAGTAGTCGGCAAAAGTATTTTGACAAAACTTCTAATAAACTGGATGAAATAATGTTACTCTTTTGTTGCTTTAAACGATAGAGCTTTTAGAATTATTTTTGATATATAAATTATTTTGACAATATATTCTAATTTGTAATTATTAAGTCATTTTATAATTTTGTACAAATCGTCGTAAATAAATCAGGCTATAAGAAACGGCCTTCTAGTCCTAGTATGACTTATATATATAGGAAAGGTAACTATACAAAAACAGTGTGTACTTATTTAAAAAAAAATGTATCCAAAATGAATTGAGAATTTAATATAATTTTAAAAACTGTTTGGAGACAAACAAAAAACTGCAGATTTTAATTTTTTTTGAGAAAAAACAAACGTTAACTTTTGTTTGCCTTAATTTAGATGTAAGTATTGTGGCCTAATAAAAGCTTTTTCGTAGGCAATTTTTACAAAATTCGGTGTTTTAGCTTCATACTTTAATGACTTTGGAGACTTGAAACCTATAGATGGTACAATGCCTAATTATCAGAAAAATAACATTAATATCGAAAGTCTTGGAAGCAGTGCCTAGCAGCACTGGCATCGCCAGCTCAAAGACGCTATTTGCCCAAGATAATCTCTATTAATTCAAGACATCGATGTTCGGAATCGGCTATAAACTATAGATCCCTGTTCTCTTTGAGCAGTTATTAATAGAGATCCCCAACTGACAAAAAATTGTCAATAAGGAAATTATTAAAGGAAGCATTATTTCATCATGAGTACTCCATATTTTGATGCTGATTTTAAAAGTTAATAAATATTAATCTAGGGGTAGTTCTTATATTAATAGGGAGATATTTCTTTTTTAGTTTTTAATATTTTGCCAAAATACTTTCGCATACCCAAATACTCATTGTAAAACTAGCAATTTTCTATATTTGTCAAAATACTTTTGCAGACCACTGTTTAGAATTAAATAAAGCATAAAAATTGTAAATATTGCAACAGTCTGGCAGCTTTAAAACAATAATTAAAGCGCCAGTCTGCCGCGTCTAATTACTTAATAGTTTTGTTTGTATAATAAATTATATTGACAATAAATTAATCACAGATTATGTCAGCACACACACACACAGCCACTCTTTTACTATCTAATCACAACATTAACATTATTTCAAACTTATATAGAGTGTGTGTGTTTATTTTGTTTTGAATGCGCGATTTGTTTGCTTTTTACTTATTTCTTTATTTAATTATGCTCTTGTTATTTATATGTAGCTTGTAAGTTCATTTGACAACACTGCAAAGTTTTGGCTTGATTTAAATTTTAATTGCACTGCTTTTAACGCTTTTTATTTAGATTAAACACAAAAACAGAACTGAAAATAAATTATATATTTCTATATAACATTTAGCTATATTTTTAACTTTTATTATTTTATTTTATTTTATATGCAAATACAATAATAAGCTTTAGAATATTTGTATGCTTTTTATTTTTATGCTTTTTTATACACTGCTCTCTGAGCTTTATGTAAATGCTACATTATTATTGTTGTTATACATAATTTGTTATTGACGACGACGAAGACGAAGTGGAGCAGGAGAAGTGTAAGAGAGACAGTGAGAGAGCGCGCGCGCAGGGGCAAGATAGTGGCTTTGGCACGTAGGCAAAGCACTGTGAAAGAGGTCAAAACGGAAACTGTACACACAGAGAGAAAACTCTTGAGACGACGTTGACATTGACAAGTGTGGAGAAATTTAAACGACTGTAGAACTGAACTTCGGCATTTATTAACACTTGTAAGATTATTTGCAACTGTTCATTACTGGCTATTATTTTTATTATGATTATTATTATTATTTATTTGATTTCATTTATGTGTAAATGTTCAGACACAAACACTGAAAACACTTTTTATAATAATTATTTTATTTTATTTCAAGCCATTTTGCTTGCATTATATTAACTAAGTTTTTTTAGACACACATTTGTTAATTACACTTTTTTTGTGTTTGAATTTGTTGATAGCTTTAAAAAAATAGCTTAAAAACTAAAAACGCCGCAGAAAGTCTCAAAGAGTGTTCGCTTCAATTTTCATACAAAGTTTTAAACGTAATAAAACCAAAAACAAGTCACACGTAGAGTTCTTTTTTTCAGTGTTTTTCATAACAAATTTGCACAAAACTCGTAACAGGCTGGAAAATTTTAAGAAAATATTGTAAACGAGTAGAACATATGTATAATGCCCACAGAGTACCGAAATTTAAGATAAAATTAAAAAAAAAAACTAAGCAAATTATACAATTTACACCAATGTACACTGTTTTCATGTTGGTTGTTTGTTTGTTTTTTCTTTTCTTTCGTTTTTACGTACTGCTCGCTCTTCACATTTGTATGTATATAGTATATATAGTATATATAGAGAATTATGTATAGTATTTGTTTGGATGCTTGTTCAGAATAATAATACCTTCGAGCAAACGTTGACGCTGTTCGGCTGCGGCTACAGCCTCGGCAACAGCTGCCTGTTGTTGTTGCTGTTGTTGTTCTTGTTGCTGCTGCTGCTGAAGAAGCTGATGGCGATGTTGTTGCTGATCCTGATGATGATGGTGGTGATGATGATGTTGATGATGCGGCGCCGGCACACTGCCATATGGATGGCCATGTGCCGTGGGCGGTGGCAGCTCCTCGGAGCCCGATGGCGTGGGCGAAGCTGGACCAGAAGGTGGCGCGGCCATACCTAAGGCAACGCCAGCACTGCTGCTAACCCCGCCGCCAACACCACCACTACCACCCGCACCAATTATGTGCAAATTTTGTTCATATTTTGACGACATTTTATCGTAACTGTTCATCAAGGGTCTCTGATCGTCCATAGTCATTGCAGCGACACTCATAACTCAATTAAACGAGGCTAGTCCTTTGCGTTTTTCATATGGCATACACACAAAAACACACAATATATTTTTGATGCCGCTTGCCAGCGGAGCACCTCACACGCACGCTGTGGCCTGGCTCACCAATACAGATATACAGACACGCAGAGCAAGCGAAAAAATTTTCGCTTCTACTTGCAAATACAATTTTCGCGTTTTAATGCGTATTTGCGTTGGCTTTAAATATATTACTTGATTTATTGTTCATTCATTTACACTTTTTTAATATTTTTATGTTGTTTTATGCACTGCTTTATGTATATTTTTTATAATTTATACAAGCTACCGAGACTATTTCGTCGCGTCACAAGCAGAAAAATTCAATATGGTGGTCGTAGTGATGTGCAGTGTTAGCTCACGATAAATCATCGATAGACTTTTATAAAAAATACCTAAAATTCAGTGCTGCAAAATGCTAGTTAATATTGCTTCGCAAAACACAACCAAAACAGCACTACACAATTGTTTTTATTTTGTGCGTATAAAAAATTATGGAACAGCCCGAAAATTTGCAAGTTATTAAAATAGAGCCACCCCTGACGCCAGAAAAAGCCAATATAAAGGAGCGCCTAAATTTGCATGTAAAGCGACGTTTGCAGCAGGATGCACCTGGTAGCAGCAGTGGCAATGAAATGACAGTCATTGAAGTGGCCACCAAACGCAGCAAAGTTAGTCAAAACAAAGATTCGCCAAAACCACGTAAACCTTATCAAAAACGCTTAGACAAAGGCAAAACAGAGTCAAACAAATGCAAAAAAGGTAGGCAACTGTAAACATTTTAGCATTTTAATTAATTTGCTGTATTTGTATCAATAAAGCGCCTGTTTCTGCTGCCGAATTGGAGTCTCTGGATGAAACGCAAGACTTTGAAGCAACAGCGTCGCCTGAAACTTTGGAAACTAAATCCATTAATCGAGAACGCTGCAAAACGGATATACTAAATATGGTCTTAAGCGTGAAGAAACGTGCGCTGCTGCAAGATCCAGAAGTTCAAGCGTTTTGGCATAAAATCATGTGCGCCATTAAAAGCTGACGCTTCATTAGAAATAGTAATAATGGATTTTAACAATGTTATCTAAATTGTATCTATTATTTTTTGCTATTCAGCAAAGCTGTAGTTTTTAATTACTCAATGTTATATTTGGTTTTCTTGCACAATTTTATATAAAGTTTATTTAATGCAAACTTTACAACTATGTGTCGTGTATACAAGTTATCTGTGTCTTATATTTGTATTTGAAAAAGATATAGATAAAGAATTTATACCCAAATTTTAAGGTAAGTATGTACTTAGTCAAACTACACCTTGGATTTCTTAAATTTAAATTTATCTTGGCGAAAGGCTGTCATGCAAACATCTAGTTTTGGTTTAATATTAGTGTACCATCAAGATTTAAGACATGTTATTAAATGTATTTTTTATATACAGCTTATAAATTATTACACATAGTATAAAATTAAATTTATATATTTTTAAACAATACTGAACGAATTTAAGAGTGTTTGTTGTACGCTTGCAAAAGCTAAGTGTTGTGTTATGGCTTTACCTTTTGACAGTCTGGCAGCACTTTAGCTGTGTGCACACTTTTTTCAAGTGCGCTGAAATTTATTTCGAAAGTGTACTGTTTTTAAGCTTAAAAAGGTTTTAAATGTAGTTTTAATATAAACAATGACAATTAAACATAAATTATGTTGAGTTTAGTCTGATCAAATTTAAGTTACTGCGCACGCGTCGTCCCAGCATTGTCACTCAATCAATCTCGCCGGCCGCGCTTTCAGACAGCTGAAAATTTTGCAACACGCTCAGAAACTATTTGACTTTTTTGGGGTTGCAACGTTTGCGTCGCGTAACCGCAGTGCATCTTTTTTGCGAATAATTTAAAACTTAAACATAAATATTTAAAGAAACTAAAAAAAAACAAAGGTACAAAGTTATAAATATTGTGCGCGTTAAACTTATTGTTGAACAATTTAATAAAGAAAACTCAATTCAAAGTTTAACCAGAAGCTTCAAGCCATTATTAAACCATATTAGATAATCCCGCTTAGGGCTCACTCGTGTCGCCCATTTTGCTATTGATTTAACTTTTCTTTTTTTTCTACTTTGCGTCTATTCGCTCACTCATTTTTGTGTCCTTTTAGCTTTTAGGGCGCTCACTCGCGTGCTCTCACTGGCGCGCACGCTCTCACTTGAAACACCCCTTGCTGCACAATGCTGAGTTTACACTGCGTCACAAAATGGCACAAGAGTATTTTTAAGCGGCACAATTAAGTGTAAACTGGCTATATGAAAAATTATAAAGGAACTAAAAGCTTTTTAGTGTAAATACACAAGTATTTATTTAGTGTCACATATGTATGCTCTAAGAAACTGTGCCAATCTGCTTAACTTTGTTTTTCTGCACATTGTATCGGCCAGGGATATTTTTTTTTCTTGGACTTGTGCAGAAAAGCTGCGTTTACTTACGTAAACTCTGACCATGTAAAGTCAGCACATATTTACTTGTATCCGCCAAATAAAATTGTTTTATGTAAAATGCACCAATTGAAGCTTTATGTTGCCCAACATTGATAATGTGGAGCAGTTTGGCACAGTTGTGTCACAAATGTAAACTTGACATAACACTCTTTCCGCCTAGACTTTATGGTACTTGCTTTTCGTCCTTGCTTTGTCTCTGCCAGCTGCCAGTTACGCTCAAAGCGTCCGCCCGCTGAGCCCTTCTTCTTTGCGCTTTTCGCTTTCATTCGCCTTTGCTCGCTTTTCTATTTGGTTTCGCTGTCAGAGCCAATAAGCCGTTCTGTGCTTTAAGTGTGCGGGTGCAAAACGCGGTGAAAAACTAAAAAATATAATCGCAAAACTTGTCATATTTTCCAGTGTGTAACTCTTACGTAAATAGGCTTTAAAACCAGTTGCAAAAAAACAAGTAAAGAACTAGCAAAATTACAAAAGAAAAAGCAAAATTTGCCAAGTTTTGCTAGTTTTGCATTATATAATTATTGTTTTTACTAATAAAGTGAAAGTGTTGCAAAAGCAAAAGTGATTTATGTCGAATTGATTATAAAACACTGCAAGTTTCAAAATATACTATATTTAATGGCATTTCTGGTTGCCTTGAAAAGCTTTTCATATTATACAACCAACTGGTAGCTGAGTCTTTTTCAGCAACTTGCTGCCAAGTGAAACGATATAATCACAACAAGAACTATAAACTACTTGCTACTTATTTGCATTTCATTACCCCCCTTGGCCCAGGCCCTTTTTTTAATAGCTAAATCAATACTCATACACGCACAAATACACCAACGCACTCACACAGCGCAAAAAAAAAACAGTGAAACCTTCAGCATTGCCTTTTGCTAATTGTCTGACTATTACATAAGCTCGACACAACAAAAAAAAAAAAAAGAAAAAAAGTGTAGCATGAATGGAAAACCCAACAGAGGAAACCGTCACGGGGCGCCTTGTTTGTGCGGCAAATGTGAGGCAAGGAAAACATTTCCCACAGGAAATGCCAAAAGGACTGTCAGGCAGGCACATGCCATAGCCATAGCATGCCAAGAAAACATTTTGACACATGCAAAAAAAAAAAAAAAAAAAAAATACATGAAAAGCAGGAAAACTGAACTAGGTCAGTTATTGAATTTTCCAGCTCAAGAGCGAGATGGCAAAGAGCCCAGAGTGTGTTGCGTTTCGACAGTGTGCACTATATATGCATATACACACACACATGCATGCACTCTGACATGCATTATGCATGTGCTAGTGTATAAAAATAAAACTATATTCAATGAGCTTTAAAATTTAAATATAATCAGCACTTTACTTTTGTAATAGCTAAATTAAGCGATCATAAGATACACCCACTTCAAGAAGCTCAAAATTTTAGTCCTGCAAAATATTAATATTTTTAAAAAATCTGTTCGATAGTTCACAATTTTTTTAAAAACGCCAGCAGAGCGAAAGTAGTTTTGCGCCCCTTGGCGCCTTCCACTGAATCCGCCACTGTTTACAACGGCTCTTGTCACTTGTTAAACATTTCATTGATGACGGTATTTTTTTTTCTTGCGAAACAGTGCAGCACTATTAGCTTTTATGGTAATTTAAGCTTGTTAAAGCGAGAGGTAAATATTATCAACTCGTTTATGTTAAGCACACTCTCTGGCAAACCATTTATCACTTTGATACTTTCTTCAACACACAGCAAAGAAGTAAAGAGAGCAGACAAAAGTTTTAATGTGTTAGTGTGCTGAGCGTAATTTATTGCCGCTTTTTGTTACTTCGGCTGTGTGTGTGTGTATGAGCAACCGACGTATGTTCGGCCCGTGCGGGCAATGGCTGCAAAGTATTAAAGTACTACAATAAAAAATATTTTAGTAAATTTTAAGGTTAAAGAGGGCAAAAGTTTTTCGGTTAGGAGTAGTGCTGGAGAAAACATCGATTATCGAAGTTTAAAATCTCTATATATCGATGTTGGCCAACAGAGATGTTTCTCCAGCACTGCTAAACACCCATTTGATGAGTGCAGAAGTGCTGGAGAAATATCTCTGTTGGCCAATATCGATAAAGAGATTTTAAACTTCGATTATCGATGTTTTCTCCAGCACTAGTTAGGACGTATAAGGGACGCTTATCAACGACCATTAAGAAAATTCTTGAGCTCCAAATTGCTGTACTCAGGCTTGTCAACAGTAAGGTGTTGAATTTCCTTCGGGTATGAAGTTCTCTAAAGGGCCCGTGGATTTCATAAAAATAAATACTTAAGTTCTACCGAAAAAATCCGCGCGCTTGGGGTCCGACGATAGTCACCAACGTGCTCCCAATTTATTTTCAACGGCGCTGGCTGCACTTTGCCCTATTTAAATTAAGTTAGTTGTTTGTTAACAGTTTCTGTTTCATGTTTCATATTTCCGTTTACACCTAAGTTACGGGCATATTCAAAAAAAATTCGGAGAAAAATGTTTTTCTTAGTGTGATTTCTGAGCTTACGTTCCAATGAGTTTTCAAAAATCTAAAAATATTTGTTATAACCGGCCGGAAGGCTTCTGGAAGAATTCAATTAAATAAATATCAAAATTTTGAGAGTGGGGCATAATGCAAAACCCACGCGGGCGCTCCTAAATTCGCCTCTGACAATTGTGCCTGAAAAATACCATTAGGCTTAAAGAAATAGAAGCTACATACAAAGCTGTGCATTTAATTTCTAAACGAAGCCCAGTACAGTTTTCAGAACTATTTTACCATTTCAACCTATTGACTATAGGTTTGTATAGTCAATTTTTCAGAAACATTTTAAAATTCTACATATTACAAAGGCATTGAGCCGAGGCGCTTGGCAAAAACTGTCACTTAATATATAAAGGCATAATAGTCAAGAGATTTTCAGCACACCCCCCACAATAGTCTTAGTCTTCTGAATAAAAATCGAAATAGCAACCCATGCCTGATTTTGTGTATATCGCTCGATTTCTGTGCTTGGCAACACGTCAAACTCAATTTGATTGACACGAATGGCGCTGATAGGGGTTCCTCTACCAGGTTCCAGCTCTCCAAATGGACGACCGCCCCCACACTAACTGAAGCGTGCACTGTGCGCATTAAGTGAGACATACAGACAGCTACAATACTAAGAAAAACCAGAACATCGACTGTACACGATTGCATGACAACGACGATGACGATGACGAGCTGGGAATGCACAAAGTAAGAGAGCGAAAAAGAGTGGAAAGAGTGCTTGACGTAGGCCCTTTGACTTGGTTACCTTATTGATTGCCTTTTGCTGTTTTCATTAAAACGTTAGCAGGACTAAATATATGCCGTTGTCTTCTTAGTATGAGTGTGAGTGCAATTGTATGAGTGTTTGTCTTCGTGTGACAGATGCAATGCTTTCTGTGCTAGAGACCTAAATTTGGTTTTCAAGCAATTGAGAGGCGTATGCGTAATATATATATATATATATACAATCTCTGTATATTTTTTACATTTTGCTATGTGGCAAGTAATGCGGCATTACATTGCAGCCAGCTTGAGCTAGAAATGCATTCGGTAGGGCTTTATTGAGTGAGTGCATTGCACTTTGCTGATTACGTATACGCCAGTTTGGTTTCATTACGAGTTGTAAAAGTTGGAAATACTTTAAATTGCATAATTGTGTGAACGTTGCGGGCTTCCTTTTTCTTTTATTTCCTAGAATTTACGCAGTCCAACAAAATTTCGAACTATTTTGCTGTTCGATAAAAAATGATTTTGTTTTATTATGCCCATAAAATATATTGAAGCTGAAGCCATACACACAATTAATTATATTCAAGTTAAAAATAAAAACTTCTAAAATAAAATACAATTCTTTCGGAGCAGCGCTGGATTTTTTGCTAATCAAACATGCCTATACAAAAAATTAAAAAAAAAGCAGTTCCCGTCTATTACTCTATAAATGGTTACCAAACACCCAAATCATATTTATAAACCGGGAAAAGTCAAGGATCTGAGGTATTCCTGATGTTTACCAAAAAAAAACGAAAAACCGAGGAGAACCGAAGAATTCTGCTACAAATAACTAGATTTATGCGCTCTGGGAATACTTTAGCGATTAACTAAGTTATTACTAATTTCGGACTCATGTTTGGATAGTTTTTTACTAATTTCGCACTCACATTTGGATAGGTTTTCGGTAGAACAATTCATCGGTGTCTGTTTTTCAAACATTTGCGGATAAGTTATGGGTTGAACTTAACTCTTAATTGTTGAGCTATAATCTTTAATGTTAAGTCATTCAGTGAACACAAAAGATATTGTTGCTTAAAGTTCCAAGCTAATAGCTTATAATTTAAAAAAAAAAATTTTTTAAATAAATACATAATAGTATTTTTTATTGAAGCTATACTACAGTCGTAGTCTCGACTTACTCATAGGAGAGTCACTGTAATTCGCTCATATTTTTTTTGTTACAATACACGAATATTTAAGCATTGAACTCAAAAAATTATGTGGTATACAATTTACTAAAGAAATACGAGTATTTCTTTTGTAATAAAAGTCTAGTACATTTTTAAGACCTAAGACCCTATGGAATTTTGAAGAATTTTGCCGAAAGTGTGAACCGAAAAAGTTGTAATATTTAAAAAAAAAAAATACCGGACATTAGTTTACTGTTTTATTCGGAAAACGGAAAAAAAGGAACAATTTTATTCGAATTCGTTTTTGCTTGCTCCATCCAAATTTTTTACTATCGCCATCTACTTATATTTCCCCTGCTCATTGTTAGCAGAGCGAGGGAAATTATCCACGACTATGCTATTCATATTACAAGGGAAATTTTTCTTATGCAAGACATGAACTATTTAAGCAAGATATGAACATTTTTTTATGCCTGACTTGGACCATAGAAAAATTCGTTTGGAGTTGTGCATTTTGTTTTGGGGTTTTTTTTCAGAAAAAAAATAGTTAAAAATATTCTTCAATAACTATTTAACTTAAAATTTTTATAAATAAAAACAGAAGATATCAAAGAATATTTAAATAATTATTTCACATAAGTACATATATATAGACTTTTATATTATACATTTTTGAAACTATTCTGCCAATACGTTTAAATTCTTCTTGCAACAAAACATTCGGTTTAAAATCACATAAAAAATTCGTTTTGGTGAAGTTGGGCGCACCCAACATTCGAACGAATCCATATAAATGGTTCGATTATTATACTATACATTTCGTATTGATTATTAAACTTGTCATTGGATGCCCCCAAACGCTAGTAACTCAACAAGAATATTTTTGCTTTCTTTTTACATTGTTACCACATTAAAAGCTCCAAAAACTTATCTACAGTGAAAGTGAAAACCGGGTTAACCCTTTTGTACGATTTGGAATATGGCATTTGCTGCAGGACTTAGAAATATTCCGTTTACATTTGACTATTACAGCTGTTGTTAAACTTCAGCCAGAAATATTCCGTTTACATTTGACTATTACAGCTGTTGTTAAACTTCAGCCACTATTACGAATTCAAACCGAAACTATTTAAACATTTCAAGAGTGCCATACTATAAAGCGCACCTGAAAACCCTAAAAAAACCTCAAACTTTTCCACTCAAAGAGCTATGCGCTCCCACACAACCTGAAAAAAATCAATTTCAAGCATTTGCTGTACCTTAATGCCCATGTTAGCACTATTTATGGTATTATATATAGGAAGCATAGTCCAGCAATCATTGCAATCCAATTAAATGGGTAACATGACACGAAGACTTGGAAAAACTTAGTACTTCTGAATGAGTGGCAAGTTGAGCGAAAGTGCAGCCTAGACTAACTCAAAGCTTCTGAGTAGCATTAAGTTTTCACTCACTAATTGGGTCGCTGGCCAAACGTCATCAAAGCTCTCTTGCATAGAACTGCTCTCTTTCTCAATTTCTACTCTCTCTCTTTTGGCTATGTACACTCAGCGCAAATGCTCTCTCACTGCAGTTTTAGCTTATTTTTAAGCTATTTCTTTGCCCTTTTTCGCTTTTGCCACTTATTTTGGTCAAATGATATTTCTGCAACAATTTCACTTTTCATTTACATATGTAGTTCGAACGTTTGTTTTGCGGAACTAATGTTAGCCAAAAAGTGCAAAATTTTGTTTATTTATTTACTTATTTTTTTGCTTACGTAAATGCGCCGGCGCATCAAAATATTTCAAAGCCTACTTATAAAACGTTTAATTTAATTGCAGCTAACATGTACATTTAACATATAAAAAGTATATATGTATAAAAATAAACTTTGAACAAAATATTGTGACAAACTCTTAGAAGCCACGCAAAAAGTGACAGTTCTACGAAAATCTATAAATATATAATATATAATAAAAACACACACAAAAACTACAGCAACAAAATGTCGCCTTTTATGGAAAAAACGCTGCTACTCTTAGGCATATTGTGTTGCATACAAGGTAAGCGCCTAGGTATATGCATTAAAAAATATAAGAAGACCTTAGAAATGAGTTTGGAATGGAAATCTCGCACATGTTAAAATCCATTACTGTTTGGGGTTTCCAGCTTCTTCCAACTTCTAGTGGCTTGTATATAACACTAGTTTACAAAAATGTAAATTTATGCTTGTTTTCCATTCGGATAATAGTTGCATTTGTAGATCATGTGCCAACTGCAAATATTTTGTAATTAGTGTAACCATAACAATAAACTGCATTGTTAAATTGCCAAGTCGGAATCGGAATCGAAAATAAGCATGAGCTTAAATTTTTGTTAGTAAGTGTTATTTATATAAAGGGTCATCAATCTTGAGGCTTTTTTTTAAGGCCTATACGCAGTTCGAAATATTTCGCGCGGAATGACAAAACTTCATATACCCCTTTAAATGCAAAAAAACAAAAATTTCAAATGAATCGAAAAATCTTTATTATCAATAGAAAGAACCATTCTTGCCATTCACTTTTTTAAGATAATGCCTTTCAAATATTGGCCGCAACTGCGCTGTAACTCGTCCATGCGGAGGTTCCAATTTTCGATGACGCGCTCGAATAACAGGGGTAATGCTGGCCCGTAATGCTTCAATCGTAGCTGGCTTATTCACAAGCACTTTAGACTTCACGTAGCCCCAAAGAAAAAAGTCTTACGGTGTGTTATCACACGAACTTGGCCAATTCACCGGTCCAAAGCGTGAAATTAATTCTTCACCGAATTGGTCCCAAAAAAAAAGGCCTTAGCGCGCGAAAAACATTCTTAACAGAACGCGAATGTACGTTATGTAATTGTACGATTTGCAAACGTTGTACGGGTGTAAGTCTTTCCATGATGAAATGGCAATGAAAACTGAATAAAAAACACATGGTAAATAGACGGTACTCACGCGTGATTTATCAAAAAAAACCATATTGAAAAAAAAAACCTCAAGATTGTTGACCCTTTACAAGCCACTAAAGTTAGAACTGCGCTGTAAACACCACAGCTCAAAAAATCCAAAAGAGGCTTGTTTGTTTTCTAGTATATTTTCCGCCCCCCAAGCACAATTTTTGTATAGGGTATATATACCCTCTACTTTATGTACAAATAAAACAAGTTAGGCCCCACAATATTTTAACCAAAATAATCAAGAGAAGAACAAAACATTAAGCCAAGTCCATCTGTCTGTCTGTCCGTATTGGCTGTTTCTCAAAGATCAAAACAGCTAGGAACATGAAATTAGTTAGTCTAGTTAAGTGGCGGATCCACGTGGAGGTTTTCGAATCCAGACCACCCAAAAGTTATGTAACTACACTTCGAAGTGCAAAAAAACAAATCCTGAATACGCGCCTGGTCTAGTTCTTCACTTGCATTAAATTTTGGGTACTTCTTGCTCCCCAGTAGAATTTCACATGTTACTTTCGCAGTTTTTAACCAGCCACAAAGTTTTCTTTTTTAAATCCATCTCCAACTTTGAAGGTTATGGGCAAAACTAAAGAAGCCGCACTGAAACTAAACTTTGTGTAAATATTTTTGGTAAAAAATGCAGGCTAATGTGTAAAATGAAAAATCTTTTTACTTTATGGGGAGGCCCCATTTAACATAATCTTTTCAAAAAAGAAAGATGTAGCACTGAACTAATAACAGAAAGATTAATTCGCTTATTTAATAGCTTTACAAACCGATGTATTGACTCCTCATATTCGCATTTAAATAGTTTGGCACAAATCCCTTAGAGTTAAGTTAGTTCTTAAGTTAGTTAGTTAGTTAGTTAGGTTTTAGTTTAGTTATTTTTTCATGGGTTTTGCCCTCTAAAATATTATATCTATTTTGATCTATAATTTGCTAAAAATGTTATAACTATCTAAGTAGAAAAGGCTAGAAGCCTAATCTCTTCATTTTATTTATATTAGATCTCACAATGTATATTTTTAACTTTAGAGAATAAATAAATAAATAAATAAATAAATCGTTTAAGAACTTAGCTAGATAGCCAAAAATTAAGAAACTCCACTAAAAAGACTTATACGCCTTCAATTCTGATAAATAATTTAAAAATTAAGGCAAGTTCAGTCTTGATGTGCGGACTATAAACTTGCCCCGAGGGTTGGCGTACGAAGCATGCAGGAAGCGGAGCCCTCTATGTTTTGTTGTTTTTCTTTTTATTGGCTTTAGCTAGCATTTGAATCGATGTTCTTTTGAATACAATGGCGCTCTAAGAATAAGCAGACCTGGCAACTAAAATGTTTTATTTTTCAACGTAGGTTAGGTTCCCAGTCTCAATATAAGCATACACCTCAAACACATATAGAGGTTGACAAATCAAATACCAACGCGCTACTTGTTTGAGTTTGGTAGAGAAAATAATCAGAGGAGACTAAATCTGCGGAATAAGTTTCGTGATGTAGCAAGTTAAGGAATTAGAAGATAAACGCATAAGAGCTAAAGCCTAAACAACAAACATCTTTAAGTGGAAGAAGTTATGGAAACAAATCCAATTAATTTAGCTTTGAGCATTTCTATCTCAAATGGAGGTGCCAATAAAAATCTGAGAGTCAGTTTTGGTCTATTTAATTACTATATATTTTCTTCTAAACATTATTTACGCTTGTACATAAAATTGTTTAATATATTGTATACATTTGTCATTGACAGTATCCACTGCCATTATGTGCTACGATTGCAACAGCGAGTACGATCCACGTTGCGGTGATCCCTTTGAGCCATACTCCATAGGCGAGGTAAACTGCAGCAAACAGGAGTCTTTGGAGCATCTGAAGGACAAATACAAGCCCACACTTTGCCGCAAAACAGTGCAAAAGAGTAAGTATAAGCTGAGCCAGCTTTCAAAAAATCCAAACTAATTGAAGCAACTTTTAGTCTATGGCAAGACACGCATTGTGCGCGGCTGTGGCTATATACCCGATGAACGCACTGACAAAGAGTGCATTAGACGCTCGGGCACCCACGATGTGGCAGCCATCTATTGTGCCTGCACCAAGGAGCTGTGCAATGGAGCTACCACCACCGTCTCCGCGCAGTTGCTGCTGCCCTATGCCCTGGTTGCCTGCCTTACACTGCTTATCACACGACAGGGACGAGTTTTCGATAGCATAGCATTCCAGAGCTCATAAATATGTTGCAGCGAGCATTGACTTATTATTTTATAAAATTTTAATTTCTTATTTTTTTGTTTTGTTTTTTTTTGTTTAATATTTTTATTTTATTTTTTTTTAATTTTGTAGGCATTTAAAGTGGTAACGTTTAAAATTAATAAATTAAAGAACAAATATTTGCATAAAAATTTAGTTGCATAATTTAATTAAATGTGTTCTCTAAGCATAACAAAAACTCTAATAAAATTGCGTAAAAAGCGTTAAAATAAAATAAAATATAAAAAACAAAAAATAATATTTATTTGTTGGGTTATAATTTTTGCTGTTAAAAAAAATTTAAAAAAATACACTTAAAATTAAAAGCGTTTTTAAAAACTAAACATCAGCTTAATTTTTTTTAGTATTATATTTTTTTGTATTAATATTTTGTTAAAGCCAAAAACCCAAATAAATAACTGCCAGCAAATATCTTCGCTTATATAATATTATAAGTCTTAAATATAATTAAAAAATTTTATAGGCAACTTTGGCTGCAAATTATTTTGTTTCATTCATTTTTTTTTAATGTACTTTTAACATTTTATGTTTGCCCAACAAGCATATAATATTTTAATAACTAACATAAATAAATTTAAATAATAAAAAAAAAACAAGCTCTTCATATATATTCTATACCAAAAAAAAATTAACTAAATGAGAACATCTATAGAGCATAGTATTTGCAGTAATTAGGATTCATATAAACAAATTATAAAAAATAAAAAAAAAAATAAATTTGCAGAAAAAACAAAAATTTATATACTTATATTTCAACTAAAAGCAAAAACAAAAAATGAAATAGATCAGAGAAAAATTATATATTTAAAATATAATAAAAACGAGCAGACAACTATTTACAAAACAAAGCAAAAAAAAAGCCCATAAAAAATGAAATTATAAACTTAGCAATTAATTAAATACAAAAATGAATTAAACCGAAACTCATATTTTGTCCATTTTAAGCTTCATACATATAAAAATAAATTAAAAATAGACAAATAAATAAGCCTAAAAAATCTTCCTAAAAATAAACAAAAATTAATAAGTACCAGATAAATACTAAATTTGTATTAACAGCAACAAATTCAAATTTCGTGTAGTTAATTTTTTGTGCTCTTTAGTTAAAAACAAAATGACAAAACAATAAAAAAAAAGTTTTAATGAAAAAAAATGCAAGTGCTTTAATTTGAAGATTTGTTCGTATCACACACACAAGCATATACACACACAAATACATATAAACAGCTTGCCAGCAGGTATAGTCAGAACAAAACACCGCAAAACCAATGACTTAACACTAGCCAACATATAAAACATTTGAAAAGTAAATAAAACCGAAAAACAATTTTAAAAAACATCATTTTGTTTAGACAAGAAATACAATTATTATTATACTTATATATATTTGAAAACTTACATGCATATATATTGTAACATTATATTCATTTAGTTAAATATTATTAAGAATTATATATGAACAGCTAAAAAGAAATTGGGTGAGCATAAGTAGTTAAACTTAACTAATTTTAATTTAAATAAAAATATGCATATATAAAAAATAATAACAACAAAACACTAGCTGTTGTAACGTAAAAACATAATTATGTGCATATTATATATATATATATAAAAAAAAAAAAATAAGCATATGAGCGATTTCAGAACAACTTAGTAAAAACAAAATTTAAAACTAAATTTAGTTAAACATTTACAAAAAACGAAAACTTATATATATGTAAAGCATACAGAGCAGTAAATAACGTTTGTTAAAACTAAATAATATAAATTCAAAAAACGTTTAAAATAAAACGAAACGTCTAACATTTTGCTTCTCACTGATTTTTATAGAGCCGCCCGAAAGTATGCCACAAATTCAATTAAACATTGTTTTTATAGGCCCGCCTCAAAGTATGCCACATTACTTAATAAACTACACAACAAAAAATTCAAACACAAAATGACAAGCACGCAAAATTCATAAATAATAATATGACATATATGTAACATAATAAACAAAAAAAAAAAAAAAATATAAAATAAATAAACGACAGCGTGCATCATATCATTGAGCTTTGCTTTACAAGAGTGACGAGATTCTAAAGTAAAAACTAATAAAAACTAAAATTTAATTTAAAAAAAAGAACACACAACAAAACTATGTGCATACAAATGCAAATAATACTCAGCATGTGCATGTGAAATAAAACAACATATTTAAAAATAAAATAATCAAAAAAAAAACTTTAAAACAAAATGTTGGCTAACAACTCTTTCTGTAACAACCAGCAACAAAATGTTTCGTAAAAGCCCACAAAACTTAAATAACGATATTTCGAGTTGGGAGAAATAAGTTCCCAAAAACTCTCAAAATGCAAAATGTACACACACAGTTACGTACGCAAAAATGTGCTTTGTATGCGTTGGCTGACTTCAAAAAATTAAAAAAAAAAAAAATATAACAATTAATTTTATTTTTTTTTTCTAAGTTTTTATGCAAAACTTAACACCAACCACAAAAAAAGAACGATATATATGCAAAAACAAAAAAAAAAAAAAGACACAAAATTAATGATTTAAAAAAGTAAATAAAAATTAAAACACAAAAAAAAGAAAATAACAATAAAACAAAAATTGTATAACTTATGTGAACTTGTTAATTTATAGCGTTTAAGTCTGTAAAGCTCCGCTTGTAGATGAAAAATCAATAAATAAACTAAAGAGAAATTGAATAAAACGAATGAAAAAGTTATAAACTTTCACAAAAACAACAATGAAATGAACTTTTATTACTGCATACTAAAGCAAAAACTGCAAATGCGAGGGCAGTTTGATAAGTTAGTTTAGGTTAGTTACCGTGTGGTCCATTGGGTGGCCTAGTTATGTTTAAAGGCTCATACGCAGCTCGAAAAGTGCGAAATATTTCGAACTGCGTATGAGACTTAAGCTAGCGAAATCATGAAGAGGAAGGTGAGAAGGGATAGAAGGGGGCTGTGATCTTGAAAGTTTGAAGATCAAAGCTGGTGGGCATTCCTAATTTCCTTATTCACTCTCCTTGCTGAACCATTTTTAGTGTTCGATGAAAGAGGCCGAACTTTACAGATCTTCAGCTGGATGCGTTTCGTAAAAGTGCCGGGCAGTCATATAGCTGGTGTTGGATGCCTCCTCATCTACGCAGCTGTGACAGACATACGCACTCTCAGCAGTGCCCCGTTACAACTCCTAACACCATCCTGGCCCTCCTCTTATAAAATTGCTGGAATTCAGATGTTTGCTTTTGATTGCACCTTAGCTAGAGTGCTCGGGAGATGTGACAACCGTACGTACTGTTCCATTCTTTTTCCGCCTAAGCTCTGACTGTCCTTCTAATTTTCGATATGATGTCTTAAAAGGGTCTTCATACCATATTTTCTTTTTTCGCAAGGTTACTGTCATACTCGTCCGCCTCCTCGTTAGCAGGCTCACCGGAGTGCGCTGGTACCCAACAGAGGTATCAGAGATTAAATACAATTAGCTCCATGTTACAAATAAGTTGTCTTTTCATGGTATGCGATGACAGAGCCTTGATTGCAGCCTGGCTTTCGACAAAAATTAGTACTTTTCTTGGACTGCCGTCCAATGTGTCTACAAGTCTTGCCGCGAATATCTCGTCCTGAAAAACGCTATACCAGTCGGGAAGAGGGCATAAAAGCTTCGTCGAGAGCTTTTCAGCTAAGACGGCCGCTCCTGTGCCCTCTTCCGTTGTTGAACCATTCGTTTAGATCGTTTGCTCGTTCCACTTAAAAGCAGTTTTTTGCTTTAAATTTTCTCTCACCGAGAAGACCGTGGCAAACTTGTCGTTCCATTTCTGAACTGAGAGCAGCAGTCGCTACTCTCGGTTCCAACGAGTATGCCTAACTCAGGTAAAATACTGCTTCACCCGAAGTAGATGACGTGGGAAGATTCAGTGCCTGGAGTCTCGCTGCGCTTCGGGCTGTTGCAAACTTCAGAAAGGGGCCTACATCCATTGCTGCCTGATTTGTGGATCGCAAGGTTCCAGTAATGCCCCAGGCAGGCCACCCTTTGAACCCTCTGAATGTGAGATGAGATTTGGTAGTAGCCGCCTTTCACCAGACCAACGCTCTATATATAAAGATGGTTGCAGTTCACATTTCCTAACAAACGTCGTTTTTCAACATTGTCTTTTAGCTCGATTCAGTCGAAGGTTTTTCCTTCAAAATAGACGATCACTTCATTCCTGCCAAATCACTCAACTTATAATATAGACATCGCCTTTGCAGGGTACCAATACGTCTGATGTTAAATGGGAGAAAGACGAGGTACATATATGTATGTTTTCTTCAAACAGAGTGACGCGGCGATCAGAATATCAAGATGCAGTTGAGCTATGATGTTGATGTTGTCAAGGACTTCGGTCTACCTTAGGCACCGCCGTCACAACCAACAGTGATGGAGGTCAAGCGGACACTTACTACTACACTTACTATATAGATGCTACTTTGGTCTTTGCTGTACGAAGTCAACACTGTACAAGACGGTGACCTGCCTGATGCAAATATACTTGCAGTGCTTGAGTGGATGGTACTCTGAAAGATCTTTGGCCCTTTACACGAGCTGCATAAACTCTATGACGACATAGTCAAGCGGATAAACATCCAGCGGCTCCGAAGGCTCGCTCATGGTGTTTGTTGTTGACATAGTCAATTGGATAACCATACTGCAGCTCCGAAGACTCGGTCATATTGCTTGTAAGGATGCAGAAGGAAGGAGAAGGAAAGGAGTCCCCATAGAATTTATCAAGCCTTTCCTTTGTTTCGGTAAGGTTTTTTACTAAAAACATATATATGTGGCCGGAAATTCCATGTGAAAAAAATGGAGGGAGATCTGGTCTCCCACAGGAAAGTCGCCTTCCATTCTAGTACAATTGCAACAGGTGCGGATCCAGGATTTGGTCTTGAGAAGTGTTTTTCACTTCGATGTGTTAATTCATGTCTCCAACTTTTGGGGGATCCGGACCCGGAAACCCCCTGTGGGTCCGCCATTGAATGGCAGCCATACCCAACCCAAGGGAGCCAGTATGGAAAAGCGCGAAGAGCGGTAAACTAATGATAGCTACAAACGCAGGTGAACTGGTTATATTGCGCAGTGTGTCCTGAGCGCATAAGGCAACAGATGGGATTCAGGAGTATGTCTATCAGCTTAAGAGCTGTAATCTTCATAGGTGACTTACTTTCAGGATGCAAATGGAGCGTGCTGCAAAAATTTGCTGATTAAGACTATACAAAATGATTCCTTAACCACTGCAGCACCCTTCCACTTTGATGTGAGAGAGTTATCTACAATATAGTGTTGGCACCTATTTGTAGGTACGCCATTCAGATCTGGGGTGTTACGGCTTGCCCAAATCGCTTACGTATCCAGAGGTTCTAGTACAAGGCGTTACGCCAAATCACTGTATGAGAATGGTACGTAGGAAATTCACATTGTGACCTCAGACTGGACACCGCCAAATAAATAAATCGACTACAAAGACACAAGAATAGGTTGGACCAAAGGCTTCATGAAGCTAACCAAAAAAAAAATTAAAAAACTCCTCCTTGTACTACTGGTAGTTTCGTCCAACGAAACTCTGGTTTGGCCAGAACAACGGCTGTAATAACTCAGCGTTCTTCAGGATAAATGACACATCGCTGAGACTTTTGGAATTTAAAACAAAACACAAATTTGATTTAAGTTTTAAAAATATATTATATTATCCTCCTTTTTGCTGTCTGAATACCACAATACACATAAGCCGAGCCCGCACGCTCACTATTTCATACAAAATTACATTTTTAACAAAAAAATATTTTGGGACAACAAAGTTAAACTTGATCCCTGTTAGTCCTGGTACCACAACTTGGCGCGGATCGTTCAGGGAAACGTATAAAATCCGACGCGGTCGCACTCCGTGTGCTAGTAATTAAAAATATCCTGATATCATTTTTTGCTATAGTTCTCTATTTTAGTTAAATTTGCGTCACTGGCTTTAATACTCATAACATTCACTCTTTGACTGAGACTCATCTAACTTCACTAACTAACCAAGACTCTCTCGATTTGGCTGCTGATCCGCCTTATACATATCACGATCACCGCCAATTCCTGGAATACCCACCCAAAGGGTCTAGCTGGATAAGGTACTGGAAACTGCCACCAGCGATTTTTCAAAACTAATGTTGCATATGGCAAAAAAAAAATAGTTGCCAATATTTCAGTCTTTAAAACTTAGCGCGTTACGGCTTATTTTAAAAATACGTGTTTTTTGTTTGGTGGCAGTTTCCAGTACCTTATGCAGCTAGACCCTTAACACAAATTAATACCAAACGGCACTCTGCTTATCTTACTATCTATCCTAATTGATAAGAAAGAATTCGCCGTTCCTAACACAATCCCTATCACCTACTCTCCACTTAGACCTATGCAGTAATACATTTCCCTACTCCCTAATGCTAAACCATAAGTTAGCGCGCCAAGCTTAAGGCCGCTATACTTCACCTACGGCTACACTCATCAAGCAGTCCAAGCAGTTTTCATACTGCCCTATTAGCAAATTAGGTAAACTGTTGTGAGGCGGTAACTTGCCTTCTCACATCTTTACCAATTTTGCCGCCGGCCTTGATAACGCTATATCAGTTAGAAAGATAAAATAAAAGCAGCCTTGCTAGCTCTTGTCCGCTCCTGTGTCATTTTCTGTCTTCGAACCATCTGTTTAGTGGGTTCGCTTGTTCCCTTTAAGTGCACTTCCCCGATTTCTCAGTCTGAGCATGTATGCCTGCATTCCTTTGATTTGGGTTTAGCCGCCCTTAAGCAGACCAACGCCCCAGTGACTAGTTGATGCTACTATATAAGGCTGCAGACGCCATGTACTACAAAAAGAATTTATTTTAATCGTCAATATAATAATAATAGTTAAAAGAACTTATCTAAATCTAAAATTGCTATTTATTACTAATAAAAATTTGTCCCAACTCAAAAACGACTTAAGAGCAGCATTACCATTAGGCAAACTCATAGGGGAATATGGCATTCTTAGCTATCTTCTGCGTACCATTTCTTATTATTTTTATAAAACCATTTTCTCCCCAAGTAGTACCAAATGAGTTCAAGCACAGCCAATAATCCAAATTCAGATTTGCATCATGTCCAAAGCCCAGCACAATCAAAAACTGCGAGCTGGTTGCCGCCCTACCATTACTAGCCGGTGGCTGATAGATGCCACTTTTATAATGCATAAATCCAAATGAATTCGGATTATACTCCACAATGACGGGTATGTTGTTGGCCACATAACGCATTAAAGTGTCATCATCTCCGTCTGAGATTATGCCATAACTATTAAGGCGTATAGCACCGACCGTAACTGTTTTGGGCAGACACATGCCCTGTTGTGTCAGCAAGTTTGTGTTTTCATAATCCGTTTCTGTCAAGAGCTCCGTATCCGGATTTTGCGTCAGATAGTCAAAGCCCGCTTGTGGCACTTGTGTGGTGCAGCCTGTACCACTGCCAGCGCAGTCAATCAGATTCTGTGCAGAGAGTGCAGCTGGCATGAGATCAAGCAACTCCGCGGCATTCTTAAGCTCTACGGCTTTGGCCGTGGCATAGGCCCAACTGCTGCTGCATACTTTACCCTGATCAGCAGGAGTTATGGTCAGACCAGGTGTTACTCGAGGATCAAAGTCTTGCACGTTCACGGGTTGAGTGACTATTGTTCCAGCATTGTTGTTGTTAATAGCAGGATACACGGATTTGGGCAGCAGTGCAGCAAATTGCTGCAAACGCATGTCCGAAAACTGATTCTCCGCAAGGGTATAGGTTATCACGTTACGTGCGGCTAATGCATTTTGCTGATCAATCATTTTCCGATTATAATTGTAATAGAATTGCGCATTGTTCAAGGCAGCTGCCGAAGCATAATCCTCAGGATGGTATTTCTCCTGTGAAGGGTATAGTTTATTACTGTTGAATCTGCTTTCATACGTTCATAGTGTGCTTACCTTCCACGCCTCCCAGTAAACCAAAGCCTGGCCATGATTAAATGCAAGAGAGCTGCAGAAAAGTCCGAGCAACGCG
Source organism: Chymomyza costata (assembly GCA_018150985.1). Lineage (NCBI taxonomy): Eukaryota > Metazoa > Arthropoda > Insecta > Diptera > Drosophilidae > Chymomyza > Chymomyza costata. The sequence continues at coordinate 6,896,405 of JAECWU010000803.1, read as the reverse complement.
CTGCAAAAGATTAGACTAAATCTGTGCATGCTTGAGGCGTCGTCTTCAAGCTGTTTGACGTGCAGATATCGCTTGGATTGTCTTTATATAGGCGTTTCTTACCAACACCTTCGTGTAACATTCTGATTAGGTAGATAAACAAGATAAAAAAAAAATACGCGAGGTACTTTCACAAGAAAAGTGCAAACAGATTTTTTTTGAGGCAGCAAATTCATAGCATTCAGTGTCGCACAGTGGTCCAAATGTTCCATCTAGCTGGCATGAGGTAAACACATAAAAAGGAGTATTAACTCTGCTTTGAACTTAAGATATTTGCTAGCTATTCGAAAAACACCAAAAACCATTTCCATTTTTTAACTTTGAGCGGCCGAAACGAAAACTCGGTTTAGACTTAGAAACAGGGTCCCTGAAAGTTTCAACAACTAAGTATTTTTTCCCAACTGAAACTCTTCGTTTACTGTACTACTATACAAATTCAAATAAAATTTTTCTTAAAAAATAAGCTTTTCATAATAATTTTATTTATAACTAAGAATATATTTTTTTTTTTTTTTAATTTATTTTTTTACATTACTTTATACTATTTATTTCAAAAAAAAAATCTTAAAAATTACTTAAATAATAAACTCGTGCTAAAATTAACTTTTTTAAATAGTTTTATAATTTACTATTTAAAAGCATTTTTTTTTAATAAAATGAAATAGCTAAGAAATCAAGTTTATATAAAAAAATACATCTTACAAACAGCAAAATTAAAAATAATTTTTTTTATGTTAAAACAATTTAGAGCACACTTTTAATAAAAAAAAACTTTTTAAAATAATTTTATCAGCGACTTTTTACATTAATTTTACTATTTATTTCAAAAATAAATCTTAAAAATTACTAAAATAATAATCTCGTGCTAAAATAAACTTGTTTTACACTTTTTTTTTAATAAAATAAAATGAAACAGCTTAGTGATCAAACATAAAATAAATATTAGAAAAAAAACTCCAAAAATATTTTTATGTTGAAACAATTTAGAAAGCACTTTTATTACAAAAAACTATAAAATAACGTTATCTACCATTTTTTACATTAAATGTTAATATTTATTTTAAATCAAAAAAAGTTTGATTGAATTTTGCAAAAACGTATTAAATTTTTATTTAAATAGTAAAATGTAATTTTTGAATATATATTTTTTGTTTAATAGCTTAAAGATTTTAAAAATAATTATTATATATATTAACTTTTTAAATACATTTTTTAAACAATGCAATTTAATGTATTTTAAGCAATTTGAACCAATTTAGAATTTCAAAAAATAAATATTTTCAAAATTTATTCAAATAAAAAAGTTTGATACAATTTTGCAAGCATGTATTAAAAAACAACATAATTTTAAAAATTATTTATTTATTTTTATTTAAAAAATTAAATTTATAAAAAAAAAAAAATAATTTATTGATTAAGTATTTAAAATGTTCTGTTCTTTTGCTGTTTACTACGTGAAGAAGTAGTTTTACGTTTAAAATAAAACCTAGTTAAAATAAATAATTAAATTGGTTTAGGTTTTCCGCATATAGCACATTTAAAAAAAAATATTAAAATAAAAATTATATTCAAAACTTTTTAAATAAATTTTTTATCATTAAAATTTTTGTAAGCATAAATGTTTTTTATAAGAAAATTTGATTTTTGAACAAAATTTTTTTAATTATTTTTTGTTTTAATTTTTATTTTGGTTTTTATGTGCAAAAATTAAAAATAAGTTTAAGTTTATTTTTAATTTTAATAAGTTTATTTTCAATTTTAAACTAAAATAAAATTGTTTAATGTTTTCTACAGAAACAAATTTTTTGAATAAAAAACAAAAAAAATTTGTATTTTTTATTTAAGATTATTGCAGATTATTAAGACTAAACAAATTTTTTTTAACCAAATTTTTAAGAACAAGACAATTTTTTTTCGATTTTTTTAAAGACATTTTTTTTTTCATTTATGTTATGCATACAATTTTTATTTTTTTGCAAATTCTTTATCTAATAAGCGGACTCCTCCCAAAAGGTAAAAATAATTTTTCATTTTAGTTTAAATTTTTATACCCTGTACCGTATGGTACAAAGGGTATATTGTGTTTGTGCAAGCCGAAAATGTATGTAACGTACAGAAGGAGAAGTCGGAGACCCCCCAAAGTTACCTAAAGTATGATCAGTGTGACTAGAGAAGTCGATATACCCATGTCCGTCTGTCCGTCTGTCCGTCTGTCCGTATGAACGCCTAGATCTCAGAGATGGCAAGAGCTAGAGCAACCAAACTTTCAGATAAGATCCCTTATTAATCCATAGGAGACAAGTTTATTTTATTTTTTTGATATCGGGATTACATTATATAGCTCCCATAGGGGTGTTTCAGAGGACCTCGAAAAAAATCAAAAGTTTTAGATGGATAATTCGTTTGTTTATGAAGATATCATAACCAAATTTGGCAATCGGAAGTTTTTTAGAGACCCCCAGCACTGTACCAAATTTTATCAAAATCGGTTGACTATATCATATAGCTCCCATAGGATCGATCGGTCGAAAATTAGTTTTTTGTACAAAATGCGTTGTGTTTCGTTTATTTGTGAAGATACCGTAACCATATTTGGCATTAAGAAGTTTTTTAGAGTTCCCAAGCACTGTAGCAAATTTGATCAAAATCGGTTGACTATATCATATAGCTCCCATAGGACCAATCGGTCAAAAAATCGTGTTTTGTACAAAATTCGTTGTGTTTCGTTTATTTGTGAAGATATTGTAACCAAATTTGGCAATAAGAAGTTTTTTAGAGTTCCCAAGCACTGTACCAAATTTGATCAAAATCGGTTGACTATATCATATAGCTCCCATAGGACCAATCGGTCAAAAAATCGTGTTTTGTACAAAATTCGTTGTTTTTCGTTTATTTGTGAAGATATTGTAACCAAATTTGGCAATAAGAAGTTTTTTACAGTTCCCAAGCACTGTACCAAATTTGATCAAAATCGGTTGACTATATCATATAGCTCCCATAGGACCAATCGGTCAAAAAATCGTGTTTTGTACAAATTCGTTGTGTTTCGTTTATTTGTGAAGATATTGTAACCAAATTTGGCAATAAGAAGTTTTTTAGAGGTCCCAAGCACTGTACCAAATTTGATCAAAATCGGTTGACTATATCATATAGCTCCCATAGGACCAATCGGTCGAAAAAATCGTGTTTTGTACAAAATTCGTTGTGTTTCGTTTATTTGTAAAGATACCATAACCACATTCGGCATTAAGAAGTTTTTTTGAGTTCCCAAGCACTGTACCAAATTTGATCAAAATCGGTTGACTATATCATATAGCTCCCATAGGACCAATCGGTCAAAAAATCGTGTTTTGTACAAAATTCGTTGTGTTTCGTTTATTTGTGAAGATATTGTAACCAAATTTGGCAATAAGAAGTTTTTTAGAGTTCCCAAGCACTGTACCAAATTTGATCAAAATCGGTTGACTATATCATATAGCTCCCATAGGACCAATCGGTCAAAAAATCGTGTTTTGTACAAAATTCGTTGTGTTTCGTTTATTTGTGAAGATACCATAACCACATTCGGCATTAAGAAGTTTTTTAGAGTTCCCAAGCACTGTAGCAAATTTGATCAAAATCGGTTGACTATATCATATAGCTCCCATAGGACCAATCGGTCAAAAAATCGTGTTTTGTACAAAATTCGTTGTGTTTCGTTTATTTGTGAAGATATTGTAACCAAATTTGGCAATAAGAAGTTTTTTAGAGGTCCCAAGCACTGTACCAAATTTGATCAAAATCGGTTGACTATATCATATAGCTCCCATAGGATCGATCGGTCGAAAAAATCGTGTTTTGTACAAAATTCGTTGTGTTTCGTTTATTTGTGAAGATACCATAACCACATTCGGCATTAAGAAGTTTTTTTGAGTTCCCAAGCACTGTACCAAATTTGATCAAAATCGGTTGACTATATCATATAGCTCCCATAGGACCAATCGGTCAAAAAATCGTGTTTTGTACAAAATTCGTTGTGTTTCGTTTATTTGTGAAGATATTGTAACCAAATTTGGCAATAAGAAGTTTTTTAGAGTTCCCAAGCACTGTACCAAATTTGATCAAAATCGGTTGACTATATCATATAGCTCCCATAGGACCAATCGGTCAAAAAATCGAGTTTTGTACAAAATTCGTTGTATTTTGTTTGTTTGTGAAGATATTGTAACCAAATTTGGCACTCGGTCCGAAGAGAGAGGTCCGAAGCACTGTGCCAAATTTGATCAAAATCGGTTGACTATATCATTTAGTCGCCATAGGACCGATCGGTAAAAAAAAAATTTTTGGTGTAAAATTCGACTGATTTCTGTTTATTTATGAAAATATCGTAGCCAAATTTGCCGAATAAATTATATCTTTTGGAGGTCTTAACCAATATGTCGGACTTAATTGCAATGAGGTGGTACAGGGTATCCCAAAGTCGTCTGCGCCCGACTTTAACGTTCGCCATCTTTGCTACATGGGAACGGTCCAATATTTCGTCAGGAGTCGACTAAATTGATCTGCGAATATTTTGGTATAATTTGAGCTCACTAGCTCATATACTCGGCGAGATCTTTTTGTTCACACGGACAGACGAACGGACATGGCTATAGCGACTCAATCAAGAATCTATTTACTTGTTTAGGTAGTGCCTTCCTCTCCAGCTACTTATTTCCACGAGCTTTTATAACTTTGTACTTTCGGTTAATAATAAAGAATTTTTATTAATATTTCAAAATTTGAATAAATACCAGCTAGCTTGACGATTTCGACCACTGTGCTTGGGTTCTTTGGCTAATGCTGTAGCATAGTTATTGAGACAGAGTTTCTAATTCTCTGAAGCTTTGGACACTTGATAAGTCACTGGGCTGCTGGGTGCGTTTTGTTTACCCGCCAATGTTGCGTTCTCGTATCTCTGTTAATTTAAAGTTTCGACTAACCTAGTTCAACGTTGACGTCTTGAATAGTTGCAAAATACAGTCTATTAATATTGCTAAATTTTTACTTTACATCTTGGCAAATATTGACAGAATTATAATAAAACAAAAATTTAGCATGTACTAGTGTTTGTTTATGCGGTAGTGATATCATGCTTAATAAAAGTGTGAAAGATTTAGGCATTGAAAAAGTATATCAATGATTTAAGCAAGCTATTTACAAGATATTATGCTGTACAAACAATCACATAAAGAGCATATTAATTTTATTATGCCGCTTGCAACTAACTAACTAACTAAGACTGCACTTATTACATAGGGTCTGTAGAACTTCTCGTATGTAATTCCAGACTACTGTAGAGCTTAGTTTTGCATTTACGAGCAGTCGCCCCTAGGAGGAGCATAGGGTAGAACTTCTCGTAAAATGACTTAATTGCAGGAATTTCCAGAAGAATATCTGAAACATGGACACATGTAATTATAAAGTTAATAAAAAATCCACAATTTAATTTCTTCTTAACTTCTTTTATTCTTTGATAAACAACGTAGCGCCGCCTAACGAAGAACAAAACGTTAACAATTTCGCCAACAACAATTAGCCCTTCCTCTGCAGTAAACATTTTTTTGGTGCAAAACTCGTTGTTTATAGCCCCCCTAGGACAGATAGGTCAAAAACACGTTTTTCCAACGAAATTCGTTTTGTTAAGCGTGTTTTTGAAGATATCGTGACCAAATTTGGTGTTCCGAAATTTTGTATAGCTCCTAAGCACTGTATTAAATTTGATCAATACAATGATCAATCGGTGCTCTGGAAAACCAAACCGGATTAATTTTTAAACCGAATATTTTGTGCTTTCAACTCCACCAAAATCTAATTATACCCTGTACCGTATGGTACAAAGGGTATATTGTGTTTGTGCAAGCCGAAAATGTATGTAACGTACAGAAGGAGACGTCGGAGACCCCCCAAAGTTACCTAAAGTATGATCAGTGTGACTCGAGAAGTCGATATACCCATGTCCGTCTGTCCGTCTGTCCGTATGAACGCCTAGATCTCAGAGATGGTAAGAGCTAGAGCAACCAAACTTTCAGATAAGATCCCTTATTAATCCATAGGAGACAAGTTTATTTTATTTTTTTGATATCGGGGTTACATTATATAGCTCCCATAGGGGTGTTTCAGAGGACCTCGAAAAAAGCAAAAGTTTTAGATGGATAATTCGTTTGTTTATGAAGATATCATAACCAAATTTGGCAACCGGAAGTTTTTTAGAGACCCCCAGCACTGTACCAAATTTTATCAAAATCGGTTGACTATATCATATAGCTCCCATAGGATCGATCGGTCGAAAAAATGTTTTTTTGTACAAAATTCGTTGTGTTTCGTTTGTTTGTGAAGATATCGTAACCAAATTTGGCGTTTAGAAGTTTTTTAGAGTTCCCAAGCACTGCAGCAAATTTGATCAAAATCGGATGACTATATCATATAGCTCCCATAGGACCAATCGGTCAAAAAAACGTGTTTTGTGCAAAATTCGTTGTGATTCGTTTGTTTGTGAAGATATCGTAACCAAATTTGGCATTAAGAAGTTTTTTAGAGCTCTCAAGCACTGTTCCAAATTTGATCAAAATCGGTTGACTATATCATATAGCTCCCATAGGACCAATCGGTCAAAAAATCGTTTTTTGTAATAAAAAACGTTGCGTTTCGTTTGTTTGTAAAGATATTGTTGGCAAATTTGGCATTAAGAAGTCTTTTAGAGTACCCAAGCACTGTAGCAAATTTGATCAAAATCGGTTGACTATATTATATAGCTCCCATAGGAACAGTCGGTCAAAAAAACGCTTTTTTTTACAAAATTCATTGCGTTTCGTTTGGTTTTGAAGATATCGGAACCAAATTTGGCAGTCGGAAGTTTTTTATAGTTCCCAATCAGTGTACTAAATTTGATCAAAATCGGTTGACTATATCATATAGTCCCCATAGGACCGATCGGTCAAAAAAATTGTTTGGTGCAAAATTCGACTGATTTCTTTTTTTTTAATTTGCCGAATAAAATATCTTTTGGAGGTTTTAAGCAATGTGTCGGACTTAATTGCAATGTGGTGGTACAGGGTATCCCAAAGTCGTCTGCGCCCGACTTTAACGTACGCCATTTTTTTTTATATGGTTTCAAAGCGAATGTTTTCTTTCAAGCGAATTGACAAAATATTTTTTAAAGTGTACGCATTTTAAACTGAAATAGTTATACCCTTTACCTATAGGTACAAAGGGTATACTGGATTTGTGCAATGTATGTAACGGCAAGAAGGAGGCATGGCAGACCCCAAGTCCTTTATACCAAAATGCTTATCATAACCTCGGGTAGCGATTGAGCCATGTCCGTCTGGCCGTCTGTCCGTCTGTATGAACACCTAGATCTCGGAGACTATAAGAGCTAGAGATACGAAACTTTACCAGCTGATGCGCATATTTCCTGAGAAGATCAAGTTTGTTGAATCATGTCCATATCTTTCCCCGTTTCCCCGTAGCAGAGTTTCGCGGATTCTAGCTACACCGTTCGATATTTCAATCTAAAACTTAACAGAGCGATGCGTTGTTGTTACATGCATCTGTGTGTCAAAAATAAACAAAATCGGATGAATAGAACAAAAGTTATAGCCAAAAATGTAATACAGTCGAGGCGGTGCCCGACAGTGTAATACCCTGTACCTTTTTTCTCAAAAAAAGATTTATTCCTGCATATTCTTACTAAGAATTTCCAATTGGAACATTTTTTTGTTGGTGCAAAACTATATTGATACCTATAAGTTCCGCAAATTTTAACCGATTTTGATGAAAATCGAAATTTACGTCAAAGGAGTTTCAAAGTATATGAGGAAAGTTTCAAGGGGATGTGTTGAGGGGTGTGGGAAAAAACACGGTAAATCGATTGCGGGGGGTGGGGGGCTGCATTAATAAAATTTGGATGTGGATTTGTTCATTAGAGGCACATGAATCAGCTTACCAAAATTGGTGGTTCTAGGTCATTTGTTACTATTATTACGTAGAGTCAAATATTGACTCAGTTTATAGGCAAGGAGAGGTGAAATTTGTACATTTTAGTCTATAACTTTTGTTTGTTTGTAATTGTCCGATTTTCTTTTTGACACGCAGATGCATGTAAGCACAACGCATCGCTCTCTTAAGTTTCAGATTAAAATATTAAACGGTTTAGCTAAAAACCGCGAAACTCTGCTACGGGGGAACGGGGAAAGATATGGACATGATTCAACAAACTTGATCTTCTGAGGAAATATGCGCATCAGCTGGTAAAGTTTCGTATCTCTAGCTCTTATAGTCTCCGAGATCTAGGTGTTCATACAGATGGACAGACGGACGGAGATGGCTCAATCGCTACCCAAGGTTATGATAAGCATTTTGGTATAAAGGACTTGGGGTCTGCCACGCCTCCTTCTTGCCGTTACATACATTGCACAAATCTAGTATACCCTTTGTACCTATAGGTACAAGGTATAAACATATAACAATCAAAAAATTAGCTTTCTAAGAAAAAAATTTAGTTAGCAATGCACATATGTATGTATGTATGTATGTACTTATAATTATTTGTCTTTGGTGGTTAAGCTAAAATAATTTCACAATATGATTAAATAATTTTATTTTGTTTATTTTGTGTTTGATTTTGCTTTTACACCAGTGGTCGGCGGCACGGCCCTATCTCGCGTTCATAGGAATTAGCGACGTCGACGTCGACATACGTCATGTGTTATACACAAAACGCATGCATGTGTGCGTGCTTTTTGTACTGAAATTTTCTCTGCCGCAGTGACGAATTGCGACGCTGACGTTGCTTCGGCTCTTGTTGCTCTGATATTGTTTTCTCTGCTGCAGTGGCACTAACCGAACCAAAGTCCGTCCATAATCTTTCCAAGAAAAAAAAGCTCGGAGATAAAAGCAATACTCTTTGGTTTGCTGTATAAAAGCATGTGTTGACTCACAAACATCATCATTCAGTGTACGAATATATTCAATTCGCAATGTCTACGCAAAATAATAATAATAATAGTAATAATCATGCCGACAAGGTTTCAAAACTTATGAAATCGCATCTGGATAATCAAGAATTGAATTTTATGGCACGCAAGTTGGATTCATCGAACTGTCTGGGCATTAGCTTAATTGCAGAGCAGCACAACTGCACCACTTTGATGGAACAAGCTGTGGACTATACCTGCCGACATTTTGTGGATGTAAGCCAGAGTCAAGAGTTCCTACAACTGGATGCTGATCAGCTGGGTAAGCTACTTTCTAGTGATGATCTTCAAGTGCCATCCGAGGAGAATGTGTTTCAGAGTCTAATGGCTTGGGTGCGCAATGATGAGTCCGCCCGCAAACAGCACGTACCAAAACTCATGACCAAGGTGAGACTGCCACTACTGAAGCCTTCTTTTATTGCGGATCATGTGGAGAGCGTGTGCAGTGCCAATGATTGTCAGCATTTATTTATAGAAGCCTACAAGTGTCAATTAATGCCCGAGCGACTGTTATCGATTGGCAGGAGGAAGACTGATTGTTTGCTGGCAATTGGTAAATGTGACAAGGATCTTGTCCTTGAGAGCTACTGTCCTATTCAGAAGCAATGGACGCTTATTAAAAAACTACAATTAGAACGTGATTATTTTGGTGCGGCTGTTATTGAGAATAAGCTGATATTGGTTGGGGGGTATGAGAGACATTGTTCCGTAAAAACCATGTGTAGCTTGGATTTGAAGAGCATGACCTGGACCCAACTCCAACCAATGAGTACACCAAGGCGTTTTGTGGGCGTGGCAGTGCTAAAGGGACTACTTTATGCTGTAGGCGGTCGCGATGATGATTCACCTTTGAATTCAGTAGAACGATGGAATCCTTTAACAGATACTTGGCACAGTGTGGCACCCATGCCCACCGCAAGAGAGGATGTCGGTGTGGGAGTTCTCAACGATTGCTTATATGTTATTGGTGGATTTGATGGAAATATTTCTTTAAGCTGCGTGGAGAGGTATGATCCATGCACAAACAAGTGGAGTCGTTTATCGCCCATGAACGAAGCTCGTGTAGATTGTGGAGTGACACAAGCAAATGGGCTTCTTTACGCAGTAGGCGGTTTTACCGAAAATTCTGTTGAGTGTTACAATCCAACTATTAATAAATGGACAAAGGTTTGCTCGCTTACAGACAGCCGGTATGGACATGGCTGTGCTCTGTTTGCTAATCGTATCATTGCAGCTGGCAGCTATTGTTCTAATGATACTGTCGAGGAATACGATCCAGTGCACGATGTTTGGAACAAACTTGCATCGTTAAACAATGGCATAGATTGCTGTTCCCTTTTCGTTATACCCAATGATGTCATTAAGCCAATAGCAAATCCATAAAAGCCACGATTGCGAAAATGTCCTTTCTCTTATTTTTATCACAAAATGTTTGAATAAGAATTAAATTATTTGAGTATATCGACAATAAATTAATTGAAAAACATGAATGTATTGTTTTATTTATAATTCTAAATTTTATTTGTGACTAGGCTGAATCTGTGGCTCCGCTTGCGTTTTGGAAGAAGAGTTGAGAAGGACAATCTTACTGTCTTGGTTTGAAGGAATACATTTTGATGGAAATAACTAAAATATTTACCATGGTTATACTTATATAAATATGGGAAATCTGTTTAAAGTATTGGACGTAATAAATTGTACTTATGCACAAACGCAGGCTTTCAAATTTTAATTACACTAGCTTACAGCAAAATGTATCCTCAACATGTTTCACTCGTTTCCGTAGTAAAATGGCACGCTTAAACCGAAAATGAAGTCCAAAAATTTTTTCATGGAACGGATTTCGAGATATTTCTAAAAAAAACAAACACTTTTCGAAACTTAAAAAAAGTGTGTCTACTTAAAAGCAAATATCTCTGGTTGTACTAAACTGATTTTGATTATTTTTACCAAAGTGTAGATAATTGAATTGTCTATCCTTTACACTTGGAACATATTTTTGTCGAATTTACGGTTTGGTCGTTATTAATCCATTCATATGCAATTTTTCCTCATTTTTAGCAAACTTAAAAAAAAAATTATATTTCGAACGTAAATTTAAAATTTTGAAAAAAATAATCATACGGTTTTTTTCATGACTCGTAAAGTTTGATCGATTATGAAGAAATCAGTTCAGTACAACCAGAGATATTTGCTTTTAAGTAAGGACACTTTTTTTTTAATTTCGAAAAGTTTTTTTTTCGAAATATCTCGAAATCCGTTGCATGAAAAAATTTCTGAGCTTCATTTTCGAATTTAGCGTGCCATTTTACTACGGCAATGACTAAAACATGTAGAGGATACCAAAACTTTCGAATATTTGTAAACTAGTGTTATCAGGAAAAATAGTCGCCATACATTGCTACCCCTTCCTGATACAAAAGTTATTGAATCTATTGGCATTAACATTACAAATACAACAAGCATTCAGACTGTTATGTATTGTTGTTACTTCCCAGAAGGCCGTGATGACTTTGAAAGGAAACGACTATTCACATCCGACTAACGTAAATTGGCAAGTATCAGTGCAAATTATGTGTTAGCTAGTGACTTTAACTGTCGACACCGCCTTTGGGGATGCTGTATAGCTAACTCTTATGGGAATATTCTATATGATCTTATAGCTTCGTGCAATATGAATGAACATTTTCCATCCTCTATCATATTCTATCTATTCTATAATATTAGAATTACAAATTCAGCAAAATGATCGTCGCTAAAGCGATAATAACTATAAATCCATGAAATATTTCTTTTATTTTTGTAAAGCCATTACGGCTTGTTTTTCCAGAATTCCTTTCATATTCATAATTAATGTGTTTTTATATTCAAGTAAAAAGTTATAGGCAATATCAAGTATAAATTATTAAAAAAAATATTTTCATATTCCTTTCAAACTTAATTGACAACGAGTTATATGTTACGTGTATCTGGTAGATACATCAAGTAGAGTATTCATCATTTGTTATTGCTGGCCGTTGGCTTTAGTTTATAGTTGATGTTTATATTATGTGATCGCTCTTCGTGGTCTCTGATGACGTCGCCAAAGATGTTTGTCGTCTGTTGTCAAATTCGGAGGCACTGCAGAGAGTGGACTTTGGTTTGACTTTGAATTCATTTGCTTATGAATCCAAATGTCTTATCAAAACTTAGGCGAATAAGTTATTGACTTCATAAATATGACAAAGTATGAAAAAGTGCCGAGTTACAGTTCGCGTTGGCGTTCTGAATGAGATATTCACAAATATCTCCAGTAAACAGTTTTTTAAGGTCTTATAGAATTAACTTAAAGTGTTTTCGGGAGAATTGCCTTTGGAGAATACGCATATTTTGCGAATTTTTTAGAGTTGATAGCCATAAAATCCAAATAATTAAAAGTTTGTCGGTTATTGATGGATTTTGAAATAGGGATATACAAAAATTTCAAATGCAACCGTTTGCTACTGTCCCATTTACTTTATTAAGAAAAATAACTCTTTAATTTTGTTTTGTGCAAAGAGTTTTTTCTGCAATAAATAACATATTAAACTATATTAAATTTTAGGTAATATCTGCATACCTGCAGTTTTATTTTTGCAGATAGGATAGGTGCTCAAACAATCTAATCAAAGTTTCAATTAACTACTATACAACGTCATATGAGAATTTTTATAGTTTGTGAGTCAGCATTTTCATAAAAATGAATGAATTTCATATAATATAAGTTAGAGGCCTTCTAGGCTCTCATTTTGTGAGGCAGCCTACTGGCTTTACTGATTGAAACTTTTCAAATTATATCTGGAATTTATTGTTAAATATAACTCTATTATTTTTAACAAAATTCACTTGAAAAGTTCGAAATCTTGTGTTTTCCATTCCATCAAAACAATTTCATGCGTTACACGGTCTGTAGTTAATATTGTTGATGTAGACACAAATGGATCCCCGAAAACCTTACAATTTTATTGCATAAGTCAGAAATTAAAGATGCACAGTAGAACCAAAAATTATAGTCGGGAAATTCCGACTATAATAAAAACTGCCCTTTCCTTAACTACCAACGTGTATCTAAGCAGACCTAAACCAGTTTTTGTGTTAGGTAGATAATCTTTAGGAGCCTTTAATCCACAGTTACCAAGAATTTGATGGACTTTTGCCATCTGCGCAGAAAGTACCTGCTTTCCGGTGCTATGTCTTTTCTACCTGATTAAGCTACATTAACCCTTAAAAATATTCCCAAAGAAACTGAATTTAGTTTTCAACTTCAAAATCTCTATTAAAATTACTCGAGATTTAATTAAATTCGCAAATTAAACAGAGTTTTTTGAATCTAATTTCTAAGTTATTAGTCTCTTAGGAGTAGGTCTCAGATTTGCTGATTAAATTTCAAAGTTTATAGTTTTAATATGAAGCGAAGTTTTTCGTTTTAAATTAAAGTTAAAAAATTATAATTTACATTGACAATAAACTCTTGCTGCTCACCTTTTTCTATTAATGTGCTATTTTATAAATAAATCAATGTTTAATTGATCAAACGTTTTATTAAATTAGAGATCTCCGTGTCACCACCGATAAACATGATACTCTTAACTTAAGTTTAAATTTCGTGTCTTTCCCAAAATATCGCGAGTTACACTCAAAATAAAGTTGTCAGCGTCCCATTGCATTCTTTGCTACATTCTTAATCCATACAATGCCTTTGGGCATTATAAAAAATGTAATACAGTCGAGGCGGTGCCTGACAGTGTAATACCCTGTACCTTTTTTCTCGAAAAAAGTTTTATTCCTGCATATTCCTTCAAAGAACTTTCCGAAATTTTTTTTTTTTCATCAAAATCGGTTAAAATTTGCGGAACTTATATAAAGGTATAAATATCGTTTTGCCACCAATAAATAAAATATTCGAATTGGAAAGTTCATAGAAAGAATATGCAGGAATAAAACTTTTTTCGAGAAAAAAAGGTACAGGGTATTACACTGTCGGGCACCGCCTCGACTGTATTACATTTTTTTTTTTTTTTGCTACATGGGAACGGGCCAATTTTTCGACAGGAGTCGACTAAATTGATCTGCGAATATTTTGGTATAATTTGAGCTCACTAGCTCATATACTCATATACAGACGAACGGACATGGCTATAGCGACTCAATCAAGAATCTATTTACTTGTTTAGGTAGTGCTTTCTTTCCCAGCTACTTATTTCCACGAGCTTGTTATAACTTTGTACTTTCGGTATATAATAATAAAGAATTTTTATTAATATTTCAAAATTTTAATAAATACCAGCTAGCTTGACGATTTCGACCACTGTGTTTGGGTTCTTTGGCTAATGCTGTAGCATAGTTATTGAGACAGAGTTTCTAATTCTCTGAAGCTTTGGACACTTGATAAGTCACTGGGCTGCTGGGTGCGTTTTGTTTACCCGCCAATGTTGCGTTCTCGTATCTCTGTTAATTTAAAGTTTCGACTAACCTAGTTTAACGTTGACGTCTTGAATAGTTGCAAAATCCACTCTATTAATATTGCTAAATTTTTACTTTACATCTTGGCAAATATTGACAGAATTATAATAAAAAATACATTTAGCATGTACTAGTATGCGGTAGTGATACCATGCTTAATAAAAGTGTGAATGATTTAGGCATTGAAATGGTTTTAGCAAGCTATTTACAAGATATAATGCTATACAAACAATCACATAAAGAGCATATTAATTTTAATATGCCGTTTGTAACTAACTAAAATGTTACTAAGCAAGGTTAACTAAGACTGTTGGTGTTAAGAAGTTTTTTATAGCACTTATTTAATTTGATCAAAATCGGTGCTCTGGAAAACCAATCCGGATTAATTTTCAAACCGATTGGTGCTCCCAACTCCACCAAAAACTTATTTTTTATATGGTTTGAAACCGAATGTTTTCTTTCAAGCGTATTAACAATTTGAAAAGTAACGAGGAATATTATGACTCCGTCTTCAGATATTTAAGGTCCAAGATTACAAAAATCTGTTTTTTGCAAATAACCGTGCTTTAAAATTGCAAGTGTTCTAAAAAGTTGTAGGGCTTAAAATTATCTACAAAATCGATATTAGCTGCTTTCTCTCTAGCACTCATGCAAAGTGAATATCTAGCGATTTCATAAGAACAGAACCAGTATGGTGACTAGAGTTCTAAGGAGTCATTGCGTCTTAAGCCGAATGGCTGAGTGGACACATGTTCCCAATCCCAATAAAAAGCTTCCAAAACCTGCTATGCGACTGTTTTATACTTCTTAGTAATCGCACCCAATGTCTGGGAAAAACCATCTTCGAAGATGTTGGCTGTCTGGTGCTTCTGTCCATAGGTTAGGTTGATTAGGCTGAGATCACACCGAAACCATGAGGTCCATTGTGATGCCTCTGCCCATAGCGGACCTGCACCTTTTCATCGAATTCTCAAATGGCTTAGCAATAAGAGAGATTAAGGACATTAGGAGCGCGAGTAATCTAAGGATATACAATACATACAAATTTATAAATAGATTTTTCGATTCTGTCCCAAACATGGTCAACATTAGCTTGTGCGCTCTTCCATTATCATTTCATCACAATACCAATAGTTTTTTTTTTACCAGATTATTGCTAAAATACATTTCAGAAATTATTGATTTTGGTGCTTCCCGAAGTTCAGTTTTTTATAAACTTGTTTTTGCTGGTTACTTAACCCACCTTAATTTTAATAACATTTTTTAATTTCCCATTAATTTATAAAGTGGGATCAACGCATGCTTATTACTCCGAATTTTCAGCAATGAATTCGTTGGAGTTTTAGAATCCATAAACGATGATGAGTCGATGATCAAACTCAGTTTTCAGAAAACTATGAAACATACAATCAATTAATAAATACTTAAGAAAAAGAATACAAGTTTAATTTGACGTTGCTCTATCTTAATCAAGCCAAGTAGTAGCTTCCGGTGTTCCCCTGGTCAGTCATCTAAAACCAATCCTGTTTCAAAGCCAATTTATAAACGTCCGCATTCATCAAAAAACCCAATAAAAAATGTTTTGCTTTTATAATAAATAATAAAAAAAATGGCGTACGTTAAAGTCGGGCGCAGACGACTTTGGGATACCCTGTACCACCACATTGCAATTAAGTCCGATATATTGCTTAAGACCTCCAAAAGATATTTTATTCGGCAAATTTGGCTACGATATTTTCATGAACAAACAGTAATCAGTCGAATTTTGCACCAAACAATTTTTTTGACCGATCGGTCCTATGGGGACTATATGATATAGTCAACCGATTTTGATCAAATTTAGTACACTGGTTGGAAACTATAAAAAACTTCCAACTGGTTCCGATATCTTCAAAACCAAACGAAGCCCAACGAATTTTGTAAAAAAAGCGTTTTTTTGACCGATCGTTCCTATGGGAGCTATATGATATAGTCAAACGATTTTGATTCAATTTGGTACAGTGCTTGGGTATTCTAAAAAACTTCTTAATGCCAAATTTGGTTACAATACGAAACACAACGAATTTTGTACAACACTTGTTTTTTCGACCGATCGTTCCTATGGGAGCTATATGATATATTCAACCAATTTTGATCAAATTTGGTACAGTGCTTGGGTACTATAAAAAACTTCCGATTGACAAATTTGGTTATGATATCTTCATAAACAAACGAATTATCCATCTAAAACTTTTGTTTTTTTTTTTTTTTCGTGGTCCTCTGAAACACCCCTATGGGAGCTATATAATATAACCCCGATATCGAAAAATAAAATAAACTTGTCTCCTCTGACATAATTACGCATCTAATCTGAAAAAATAAAATAAACTTGTCTCCTATGGATTAATAAGGAATCTAATCTGAAAGTTTGGTCACTCTAGCTCTAACCATCTCTGAGATCTGGGCGTTCATACGGACAGACGGACATGGGTATATCGACTTCTCGAGTTACCCTGATCATACTTTAGGTAACTTTGGGGGTCTCCGACGACTCCTTCTGTATGTTACATACATTTCCGGCTTGCACAAACACAATATACCCTTTGTACCATACGGTACAGGGTATAAAAACAACATATGGTATGACAAACTTAGAGTGCTGATTATTTGTTGCAGTCTGCTTAGGTGGGTTCTAGGGAAACATTTTCAGTTGTCGAAATTTCAGATAAATTCAGATTTAAAATTTTTTTACGAAACTTATTTAAGCTGTTTCCCTCTGATTTGTCCTTGAGTCGACCTTGCAGAATAAAACCAGATTTCTTTTAGAATTTGTAGAATACTGATCGTATAAATCCTCTCAGAAGAATACTTAAACCTAAACCTTTTGGAAAACGAACACGAGTACGTCCGATAAGAAGATAGGAGTACGTAATTGGAGAGCAGTTGCCAAAGACCGTGATCGTTGGAGACAAAAAATTGAGGCGGTTCTGGCCCGTCCTGAGCTGTAAAAACGGCTGATGATGATGAGCGGAAAAGGAGTATTTAAGATTTGTTCTCTCTTGCTGAAAATAATACATTTTTTGATTTAAAATTAAGAAAAAATTTGACACTTATAATTGTTTATGCGACATATTAAGTTTATTATTGTAAATAGGCAATACAATTAAGTTAATATAATAAGAATAATATACATTTTTGCCTTATGTCATCTTTGATAATGCTTTAGCATTTGTTCTTCTTAATAAAGTTGATTAGCTTTTCCAATCTTTTAATGACTTTCTGCACATGTTCACTTATGCACTGTGGCTTCTTTACCAATACTTCATTCAAGTAATCAAAAATCGTGGTAGGTTTCTTATTTCCCGGCGGAAATCCTGCACATGCGATTATTTCTGGCAAAACTGGCAAAATTTCGGTAGTTATTATTTTTGTAGCCTCCGCAACAGTTTTTAAACATTTTACGCGATTAGAGAATCGTGGCATACGGACAAGTGCCTCCTCTGCTGGAACTTGCTCCTGCGTAGGTTGAGCTAAAACGCACACCTGAACAAAAAATGTATATTAAATACTTCAGGAGTATCCCTACTACTTATAACTTGGTATACTCACAGCAGTGCAGCACAGCAGAATCAATATGGTCTTGCAGTTCATTTTGGGTTAAATTTTTAACTGATACTGGAATCCCATTCTGCCCAAGTCTTTTATAGATACAACTTTTTAGGCCCATTGACGGCTCTTAAGCAAGCTGCCTGATAAAACCCATTTCCAAGAAATATATTTATTAATATATAAATTAGTAATTGATAAAAGTACAAACAATACAATAATATGTAGATGTAACTTTTGAGTTTTCTTATCTATGAAACACTTTGTGCATTACGTTTCGAAAAGCTCTGAATAAGCATTTTAATAAAAGCTAAGTATTTTAAAATTGAATTAAAATGCATCTTTGATAATATGGGCACTGCGGACACCTTAAGAGTTGGCATATCATAAAGCAATCAATTTTTCAAGATGTCAGCAAGTTTTACGGCGCAAAAAATTGGTTCAATTTTTCTATGGAAGCTAAAAGGTGATTTTTTAGCAACTTTCTTTTTGGCAACACTGTTTTTCTCAGCTCAGCTATTTTTGTGTCTTGTGTTACTGTCAAACATGTTCAGTTTGGTCTATAATTTAGCCATGAATCGACTTACAAACGAACAACGCTTGCAGATTATTGAATTTTACTAATAAAATTCCATTTTATGGTCAGTTTGGGCCTTTCTGACGCGGCTATTCGGAATGTTGTGACTAAATTTTGCACCAAATTTACATTATTGGATATTAAACCACCATCACGCATACGTAGAGTGCGGACAAAGGACAATATCGCAGCTGTATCCGCCAGTGTTGCTGATGACCGTGAATTATCGATTCGGCGCCGTTACTCCACTACGAGGAAAACTTTGCGGAAGGATTTCGGTGTTAAACCTTTTAAAATACAGCTGGTGCAAGCATTGAAGCCACACGACCTACCACAACGGCTAACTTTTGGTGAATGGGCGCTGGCAAAGTTGGATAAAGATCCACTTTTTTATCGGAAAATTGTGTTCAGCGACGAAGCTTATTTCTGGTTGAACGGATACGTGAATAAGCAAAATTGACGTATTTGGTGTAAAGAGCAGCTAAAAGCATTGAAAGAACTGCCAATGCATCCCCAAAAAGTCACTGTTTGGTGTGGGTTATGGGCCGGTGGCACGCTTAGACCGTACTTCTTCAAAGACTTCGAAGGCAGGAGCATTACTGTGGCGAGTTGGAAGAGCTGGACTAGGCTGAAATGTGGTTTCAACAAGACGGTGCCACATGCCACAATGGCCCAATTGAGTGGCAAGTTCGGTGAACACTTTATTTCACGTTTGGGGCCGGTCAATTGGCCGCCTAGATCGTGCGATTTAACGCCTTTAGATTTTTTTTTGTGGAGCTATGTTAAGGCTCATGTCTATAGCAACAAGCCCACAACGGTTGAAGCACTGGAAGCCAATATTGAAGAATTTATTCGTGAAATACCAGCCGATATGTTGAAGAGAGTATGCCAAAATTGCAGCCATCGTATGAATCATTTGAGGTGCAGCCGGTCAACATTTACATGAATCAATTGCTCATAAAAATTCGTGTAGCAAAAAACAGAAAAAAAGAGCTCTCAAAATTAGGTAGCCAGTTAAAATTTAAGCCTAAATGGAAATCCCGTGAGCTTTTGGAAGTTTAGTATAAACAATTCAAAAATGTAACTAAAAATTATTCTACTTTCAGGGATCCCACTGTGTTGGACTACAAAACTAAGTCTACAAACGCTAATGCACTCCTGCCACTCCCACTGAAATTGAGAGGATGAATGTTCAGTAGAAGTGGCCAGATAGTTTTGGACATAAGGACCCGACTGAAACCTAGAAATGTAAACACGTTGGTCTTCTGTACCTATAGGTACAAAGGGTATACTAGATTTGTGCAATGTATGTAACGGCAAGAAGGAGGCGTGGCAGACCCCAAGTCCTTTATACCAAAATGCTTATCATAACCTCGGGTAGCGATTGAGCCATGGCCGTCTGTCCGTCTGTATGAACACCTAGATCTCGGAGACTATAAGAGCTAGAGATACAAAACTTTACCAGCTGATGCGCATATTTCCTGAGAAGATCAAGTTTGTTGGATCATGTCCATATCTTTCCCCGTTTCCCCGTAGCAGAGTTTCGCGGTTTTTAGCCACACCGTTTGATATTTTAATCTGAGTTTTACAGAGCGATGCGTTGTGGTAACATGCATCTGTGTGTCAAAAATAAACAAAATCGGACAAATACAACAAAAGTTATAGTCTAAAATGTGCAAATTTCATCACCCCTTGCCTATAAACTGCGTCAATATTTGACTCTACGTAATTATGGTAACAAGTGGACTAGAATCACCAATTTTGCTAAGCTGATTCATGTGGCTCTACCCCCCATCCCCCGCAATCTATTTACCGTGTTTTCTCCCACACCCCTCAACATATCCCCTTGAAACTTACCACATATACTTTAAATACCTTCTTCAATGTAAATTTCGATTTTCATCAAAATCGGTTTAAATTCGCGGAACTTATAGGTATGAAAATCGTTTTGCACTATCAAAAAAAATGTTCCAATTGGGAAGTTCTTAGAAGAAATATGCAGGAATAAAACTTTTTTCGAGAAAAAAGGTACAGGGTATTACACTGTCGGGCACCGGCTCGACTGTATTACATTTTTCTTTCTGCGTATGTGCCTTTATGCCCAACAAAGTGAGCACCCACTATATATTAGCAAATTTTAGCAACATATCAATATATGTGACTACACTGCTATTTATAATTATTTAATATATTCAATATAAACAAAATTAAATAACCTAGTAATAATAAAAACGACAAAGATTTGGTATGATTTCTTTATAGCTATTTGGGAATTATGAACCATATTTCTCGAACATTACTTAATAAATATATCTAACCAAAGGAGATTCAAAATATGTTTAAAATTAATAATTATCTGAGTACGAAGTTAGGCAATAGCTTACGGGTTTCCCAATCAAGTTTCATTGTCTTGTTTACAGACGCGTTTTATTAAAGCAGTTGCATCAATCACTTAAGCACTTGGGACCGCTCTTAAAGATAAAAGAACATACTCCAAAAAGTTCAAGATGAGATAAACTAACTGAGAAGGCAGCGCATGGAATTTGGTTGTAGTTGATAAGAGAGGGCTTTCAAATTGATAAAATCTTTTAAAGTTTTTGGCCGATCTGACGGATATTATAGTGAGGGGGGACTTAGAGCAGCAATTCTTTTTGTGGAACAAACATCACCTATGGTTGGATTATGCGCATATTTTTATTAAAATCGGCTCTTCGAGATCTAGTTGTTCATAGAAAGAGACGGCTATATGTAGTTTAGATTATATGCTAGTTTCAATTCTATGATTAGGGAGGCTGACAGCAAGAGTAGTTCTTGGTGATATCTATACGCACTGTTTGACACTTCACGCTATTTAGTGTGTAGAGTGCAACGCCCAGCTTTGCTCAGTTTCCAAAGAGTTTGAAGTATTCTAAAAAGCACGCGCACAGAATGGAGTTTAATTTTATTTTTAAGCTCATTAAATATCATCGCGGAATTAAAAAAAAAATAATAATAATAGCAATAAATTATTTAAAAAAATTTTTTTTTTTAAAACAATTTTTTTTTATTTTTATTTTTTTATTAACTAATTAAAAAAAATGTTTAAATAAAAAACATTAAAAAATATTTTTAATCAATCACATTTTTTTTTAATTTTTGAACAAAAAAGTCAAAAAGATTTTTAATCAAATTTTTTAGATTTCATTTTTTTTTTAATTTTTAAACAAAAAAGTTTAAAAAAGATTATTAATCAAATTTTTTAATTTTTTGTATTATTATTCTTTATTAACTGATTAAAAAAATGTTTAAATAAAAAACATAAAAAAAGTTTTTAAATCAATTTTTTTTAATCCAAATTTTTTTTTTAATTTTTGAACAACAAAGTAAGAAAGATTTTTAATAAAATTTTTTTTTAAATTCAGTTTTTTTTTTATTTTTAAACAAAAAAGTTTAAAATAGATTTTTAATCAAATTTTTTAAATTATTATTGCAAAAAATAGTTTAAAGATATACAAATTTGTAAATAATTATTATTATTATTATTTTTTTACTTATTGACTAAAAATAGTTTAAATATGTTTGTTCGTTTAGGAGATGTGTCTTGTCTTGAATTAAAAAAAAAATATCTTACAAAATTTGAATTAAAAAAAAAAAATAATAACTTTTATTAACAAAAAATATTTAAATATCATTACATGTTAACAAGATAAATCTTATCAAAGAAAAGTCTACCCTAATATTCAGTATTGGATAACTTAATTAATAAGCGGAATAATGCAACAAAAAGAATGGGGTTAATATTGGCGAGTACACATAGCTCAAATCAAAATCAAAGAATTTGACTTAAAAAGTGGTCCGCTTCACTTATTTTCTCCCATATTTAAAATACTCTTAACCCTGTTACGACAAAAAGTCTACGCAGCAAAATTACTTAAGATTTCGAAAAACGTATAATTCTGTAGCAGTTTAAAGTAGTGCTGGAAGAAGTTTCTCCAGCACTTCTGCTCTCATCAAATGGGTGTTTAGTAGCGCTGTAGAAACATCTCTGTTGGCCAACATCGTTATATAGAGATTTTAAACTTCGATCTCCAGCACTAGTTTTTAGAGGTTCTCAAATTGAGAAATTCGACCATGCTCCGAAAAACAAAAACAAACAATTTTATACGAATTCGTTTTTGCTTGCCCCCCCCCCTTTCACGTTTTTTGCTGTCGCCATCTTCATATATTTTCCTTACTCTCTGTTAGCACAGCTCCGCAACATCGAGGGAAATTATCCACGACTATACAAGGAATTTTTTTTTATGCAAGACATGAACCATTTTTCAGCAAGTTCAGTTTAAAATGCGTACTCCTTGAAACCTATTTTGCTAATTCGTTTTAATTCTTCTCGCAACAAAGTAATCGTGGTGAAATTGGAAGCGCCAAGCATGTGGTTTCAAAACGCAAACGATTAAAATATGCGGAATCGTTTTTCAATTATTGCCTATATCTTTTGTTGCGTTTTCTTGTCTTTGTATTGTTTTTGCTTTTATCGAAGAGAGTTTCATAAACTTCTTCGAAATCAGTCTTATCAGTTTGCGTAAGGTCAGTTAATGGACCTGAAATATTGTATAAAAGCCTTGGCCAGAAGTGAATATGATTATCAATAAAAAATTAAACTCAACATGATCTGCAAGATAATACTGATTCTACTGTGCTGCACTGCTATGAGTTAATTGATTCATAATTAAAGGGGTCTACGCAGTTCGAAAAATTACGCGTGGAATGACAAAACTTCATATAAAAAAAAAATCCCATTTGGGACTTTTTGCAACTGAGCAAAAACGCACACCTTTAAATTGAGAAGAAAATATTTATATTTGATCATTTAGGATTTCAGGAATTTTTCTATTAAAGGCCCATACGCAGCATGCAAAAATTCCGCACGAAATGTCAAAACTTCATATAAAAAAAAATTTCCCTCCATTTAGGACTTTTTTTTTATATGAAGGCCTTTATATAGGCCTTAAGGCCCACACGCAGCATGCAAAAATTCCGCACGAAATGTGAAAACTTTATATAAAAAAAAAAGTCCCAAATGGGATCAAATATAAATATTTTCTTCTTAATTTAAAGGTGTGCGTTTTTGCTCAGTTGCAAGCCAATCAGGGAGAGCTTCCTGCAGCAGAGGCACTTGTTCGTGGTTCCAAGCGTACAAAATGTGTTAAAACTGTTGCGCAAGCTACGAAGATAATTACAAAGGAAATTTTTCCGGTTTTGCCAGGAATAATCGGATGTGCTGGATTTCCACCAGGTAACAAGAAACCTGTTACGGTTTTTGACTACTTGAAGGATGTGCTGGTCAAGAAGCCACAGTGCATAAGTAAAAATGTGCAGAAAGTTATTAAAAGATTGGAAAAGTTAATCAAGTTTATTAAGAAGAACAAATGCTAAGAAAACGTTTGCTAAAAGATAAATTTATATTATTTTTATACCATTTTTATTGTATTGTCTATATATAAATATACACTTATACCTTGCCTGAACAAAAGTACATGAGTAAAAATTACTTATCATATACATATATATTTAGTTGGATCGATCTCTGCTTCTTTTATTTTCACTAAATTCTTCTGTGAGAAATTGCTTTAATCTTTAATAGTGTACTTGGTAGTAATATTTCCAATAAAAACCTACAAATATATCCTAAAAACCAGCTCTCATTAAAAAAATTTTAAATCTTTATGATCTTTGCGCAATTAAACATTTGTTTACTGTCTTGTCTTCTGTATTAGAAGTATTTGTCATTGTTTTAAACTAACATACTGATTAAAAGCTTTAACACCACTTAAGCTTTATTTCTATACCTGAAAAAATTTTAACAAATTATTTATTTTTAATAAGTTAAATAAATAAAAACTTCAAAAAGCGTTAAGTCATAGTATATATATTATATTATTGCATCACAGAATTCGCTTTCATTCATAAAACGCCGGTTAATCATCGAAGCTTAATAATGATATGTATAACCTCATCTCCTTTAGATAACCAGTAATTAGATTAGCATATTTGGGTTCCCCAATTGAAACAAAATATAAAAAAACACGCGAATAAAATTCGCAAAAGATAAAAAAAAAAGTTGTTCGTAGAACGTCGAAGTTTAAATACTCTAACATTGTTTTAAAAATTAAAATTTTGGTTCCTATCTAAAAATATTCTGATTTTCGAAGATTTGGATGTATTATGTTAAAATATACTCGTTAAAATTCTTTGAACTTAAAGAAAATTATTTTTATATTATATATATTTTTAGATTCCTTATCTTATTGTTAATGAAACTATTTCTGTTCCTGTTCCATGAAGTAACTGAAGAACGCTCATTCTCAATATTCAAGATGATGAAGCTGATTTTGAGCAAAAACTCAACTGCTTTTTTTAGATAAAGAACTGATTTTTCGAGCAAAAAATCTTACAGATTAAATAAGTAGCGAAAAAAACTAAAGCCCAAAATCTTAGTTTCGGATTTTGATTGGTATACGCCTATACGTAGAATGCAAAAAAATTCGCACGGAATGACAAAGCCATATAAAAAAAAATCCCAAATGGGAATTTTTTTGCCTTCTGCGTATAGGCCTTAAGGCGTATTCGAAAAATTTCGCACGGAATGACAAAACTTCATTTATAAAAAAACAAAAATCCCATTTTGGTTTTTTTTTTATAAAATATAAACATAAAATCCAAAGGTCTCGTTAAGTCCCGACCATTCAACAGATAATGAGCTGCGTCTGAGAATAAAAAATGTAACGAATAAAATAAGTTGGGGGAAAATCTTATTTGTGGGCTACTTTTAGAACAATTTGTTTTTAAAGGCCCATACGCAGCATGCAAAAATTCCGCACGAAATGTCAAATCTTCATATATAAAAAAATTCCCTTTTTTGGGAAATTCATATACAAAAAATTCCTTTTTTGGGATTTTTTTTTTTATATGAAGTTTTGACATTTCGTGCGGAATTTTTGCATGCTGCGTATGGGCCTTAAAGCAAAAATCGAATAGATAAGACTGTTCAACTTTAAAATAACATCGAAAATATCTCAAATTATGAAAATCTCATTTTCTTATCTTATTTTAAGATTGTAAAAAATTCTATTTACGGATTTTCAAAGCCTTCTTATGTGCATGAAAATACAATGACAAAATAAAGAACGCGTACAAAAAATGCATGAAGACCATCATGGAAGAAAGATCGACTTTGAAATCTAAATCTAACATTCTTTTGGTCTTATTTTAAGCAAAAATTATGAAAATATTAAGTGTCCCTGCTCCGGACAAAGAATCCGAATATTTTAAACGGATTCGTTGGTGAATTCAAACGGGATATCCCAAATGGGATTTTTTTTATATGAAATTTTGTCATTCCTTGCGAAATTTTTCATTCTGCGTACAGGTCTTTAGCTAAAAATATTAAAAAAATGTATTTTTGCTAGTAATCATGTTACAAGCAACTAACTCTCTTAAAGAGTATAACAATCATATAAGCATCTGCGTTAGCGTAGTGCCAACAAACCCAATGATGATGAATTAGTTAATAACTTATAGTATCATTTTGAGACTACAACAAATTATGGAAATGTTTATAAAAGTAAATAGAAAAAGCACAAAAACAAAATAAAAACTTGAAAAATTTCATTTTGTGATCGTCAGGTTTTCGATGTGTCTCTCGTAATAGTTGGATCGCCCTGAGCTTGAGTATAAAAACCTTATGTTGGGTTCGAACACGGTTTAAATGGTTTTCAGCTGGCAAGCAGCTTGTAACATTATTCGGAGACTCTGAAGAGTTTTAAGTTAAAATAAGTGAGAAGTTCAAAACGCGTTTTAAATAAGACGCATACGGAAGCAGAGCTTAAGAGCTTAGATCAAATAGTTTTATAGTGAGCAAATTGATAAAGGTGAAAAAATTTTATTGTCTTTAAAGAAAAACTGAGTGATAAGTGAACTGTGAACTATTTTTGAAATGCCAAGCTTCATGTAAATGATGGTTATTTAATAATAATATTATAATAATAACTAATTAATTTAATAAAAAAATAAAATTTAACTAAGAGCAGCAAAGTTGCATTTTAGTTGCATAACAATAATATAAATAAAAAAATAATAAGCATGATAATAAAAAAGTTTAAATTAACGATGATTTGGTGTTGTACAAAGTTGCTTGTTATGCACACAAAAACTTAAGATAATAAATCAACCAATAATAATAAAAATAATAATAAAAATATTTAAAAAAATAAATATTTTTAGTTCAATACATAATAATTAAAATAAATATTTGAATTCCGAGTTAGTGATATTAAATAATTTGTATATTTTCGTTTTGATCTAAACAAAAAATGTCAAAGTTGCAATAAAATGTAATAATAATAATCATGATAATAAAAAATCTTCAAATTAATATAATAATAATAATAATGAAAATAAAAACTTTATTTAAGATTTAGTGTTACGCATTAAAATATTTAAGAAAATGTTCAAGTAAATAGTCAAAAAAACACATTTTAGTGTTGCAAACGCAATTAGTTATAAAATAATAAAAATAAAAATAATAAAAAAATAACAATTGCAATATTAATGAAAAAATTAAAAAAAAATATTAATACTTAATAAAAATAAATACTTTGAATCAAAGTAAATGTTATTAATTTAATTTATTGTTGCTAATAAGGATGGATCTCTTCTAGAGACAATAAATTTTAAAATTAAAAATAAAATAAATAAATAATTTAAAAAAAGTAATAATTAAAGTTATAATAAAAAATTAGTAAAAAAAAATAAAAAATAATGATAATCATAATAGTAAAAAATAATTTAAATAATATTTAAAGTGATGAAAATTTAAATTAAAATTAAGTTGATAAAAAAAAATCGTGCAAAAATAGTATTATAATACATTAAAATAATCATGATAATATTCTAATTAAAATAATAAAAACTTTAAACTTTTTATGTTGCACATAAAACTATCAAAGACTAATAAAAACTATTTATTTATTAATTAATATTAAAATTTCCAAAGTAAAATATTAGTGTTGCGTTTACCAAATCTAGCACAATTAATTATACATGTAATAATATTAATAAAAAAATGCAAATAATTACAATAACATCAGTGGAGTTAACTACTTTGAATAAGAGTTAGTGTTATTAATTAAATTTTTTTAATTAAATATTAAAAAAATTCAGTTTAAACAAAATAAATTAAATTAAAATAAATAAATACAAATCTAGGACAATAAAGCATAAAAGTCTTAAAGAGTTCCAATGTTACACTTTAGAGTTTCAAAATTTTAAGACAATGAATAATAATAAAAAAACTGGTATGAATAATTAAAATAATAAAAAGAAATAACAATAATAAAAAAAAAAGTCACAAAATGCAATAATAACAAAAAAAGTCCCAAAATAAAATTATGAATAAAAATTATACGAAGAATATTAATATTATAATTAAAAAAAAAAAAATAATAATAAAATAAAAATAATAAAGAAAATAACAATGGCAATAAAAGCTCTATAAATGAAAATAATAATTAAAAACTATAAGACACTAAATTATAATAATAAAATTATGAATAAAAATTATACGAATTATAAAAAAATGATAATATTAAAATAAAAATAATAACGAAAATAACAATGGCAATAAAAAATCTATAAACAAAAATAATAAATAAAAACTTAAAGACAATAAACAATAATAATAACTATAAAATTTTGAACACAAGTTATACAAAAAATATATAATATGAGTAACATGCATTATAATAAAAATAATTATAAAGAGAATAAACAAATGAAAATTAACACTTTTAATTAAATTCAAATTTCCTGTTCGTTTTACATATAAAATCCCCATTTGGAACTTTTTGTTTATATGAAGTTTTGTCATTCCGCGCGTAATTTTTCGAACTGCGTATGCGCCTTAAGAAAATAAAGTGAGCATAAACAAATGTATAATAATAATAATCAAAATAAAGATTTTTAGTTAAAGGCCCATACGCAGCATGCAAAAATTCCGCACGAAATGTCAAAACATCTTATATAAAAAAAAATTCCCTTTTTTGGGATATTTTTTATATGAAGTTTTGACATTTCGTGCGGAATTTTTGCATGCTGCGTCTGGGCCTTAAAAGAATTAAAGTTTTAAAATAAAAATATCTGATATAACATAATAATTTGACTAATAAAAAATAGCGAAGATAAAAACAATTAAAGCAGAAAATATTGCATATCGAGATAATAAAAAATACGTAAACAAATATATACCAAAGCAAAGTCTGGAAATCTGCATAAATAGTTACAAATTAGTGTCTGCACATAAAGAAATTTAAGAAAATAATTTTAAAAATTACAAATCATCAAAAAAGTCAATTAACTATTATATAAACCAAAGCAGCATCACCTTTCACCTGTGCAAGAGCCACAGGAGATACACTTTTTTTTTTTTTTGTAAATCCCCGGCTTGCAAGAAAACCCATAAATATTTATCATGATTCATGAATATGAAAGTGAAATGAACGATGCTTCATGTGATTAATTGGCCGAGCTCGCAGGTTACACAAACACAAACATTTGGAGCTTATCTTCATTTATCTGAAAGTCGAATTTCAAAGACCCCAAAAGTGTAGCAACTTTATGCAAATGCCATAAAAGTAAAACGAAAATAAAAAAAATTTGGTAAAACATCGAATTCAATTCAAAATATGTTCGATTGACCAATAAACCACAAACATATTAATAATCACATGCAAAGTAAAAAAGAAATAGCCCATTAATGGCAGGTCTATAAACTATTTATTACAAAGTGTTAGCTCTACAGTGTTACCTCATCCAATCCGCACATAAATTAATCCACACCTATGCACATGTCTTGTTTTCCCAAACGCATCATCATGCAGATGTTCAAATCTCTGCTGCTGCTGCTCGGCTATCTAAGTGCTACGTCACTGGCGCTGCAAGCATTTCCAAAACTATGCGATATACGGAACTTTGATGACTATCTGCAACAAACGGGCAAGGTGTATGGCAACGATGCGGAGAAAGAGTTCCGCGAAAGTATCTTTGGGGCAAAAAAATCGCTGGTGGATTTGGGCAATAAACATGCGACAGCGGGTCTAGGCGGTTTTAGTATGTCCATTAATGCATTGGCCGATCTTACACGTGCGGAGATTGCCAAACTCTATGGCTCGAAGATCACATTTCAGGGCGAGTGAGTATAAAGCCAATAAATATTTTACGTTAATTAATTGCTATGATGGGGATTTGAATTATTTTACATTATGTAATGACTTATCTTGTTAATTCTGTCAAGGTTGGGCACTCAAAATGAGTTGAGCGCTATGCGGAGTTGAAATATTTAAGTAGTGCAGGGTGATAGCTTAGAGAAGAGAGCATGCAAAGAAAAAGTCAACATTGCTTTGTTTATTACGCTCACACGAGCAGGCAAACTAAAATTTTGCGCCTCTAAAAAACTTATACAAAATGTTAATAATAATTCCCTAACTGACAATTTTTGTCAGTCGTCCCTGGGCGAGGCATGGGGATCTCTATTAATAACTGTTCAAAGAGAACAGAGACCACGAGTTTATAGCCGAATCCTTACGGCGGTGTCTTCAATTAATAGAGATTTTCTTGGGCAAATAGCGTCTTTGAGCTGGCGATGCCAGTGCTACTGCGGGGACTCGAACCACCGACCTTCGGTTTGTAAAGCGAGTACGCTACCACTACGCTACCGAAGGCCACGGTTTGTATAGATTGGGTTGAACCGCAAATATCTTCTACCCTGTCTTGAATAGTTTCAATATTCAGATGATCTTTAGGATAGGCAGACATGGCTTTGTCGCTATCCTTATATAATAGTTGCAATCTTATGCAACTATTATGCGCCCTGCTAGCCCTAGACCTACTCAGCTAGTGCAATTTTCGAAATAAAGTTTATTATGAGGGTGACACTGTGCATCAAGAGGTAAAGAAGTTTGTGCTACTTCTGGCAAGGGTCTCAAACTCAGTACGTGTGTGCTGGAAGAAATGCTTCTTAATTTCACAGCCCCCATAGGTGCTAGAATCCTTGATGCCCAGTTAGTTTCATAAGGGAATTCTATTCAAATTGTCGTTGCCTAAAAGGCAGCTCGTTTTCGATCCAATAATGACTATTGCTCTTACGTCAAAAAGCTTTCGATTGCCGAATTCAGTTCAGATATCCTTATAAACAAACGAATTATGCGTTAAAATCTTTTTTTCGACCGATCGGTTTTTCAATCAACTTTGATCAAATTTGGTAAGGTGGGAACTCCAAAAAATTTCCGAATGCCGACCTTGGTAACGATGCCTTAATGAGCAGACTGTAAACAAGAGAACTATGCCCTAAAAATTTGGCTCGACCGAGCGTTTCTATGGTGGACTATATGATATAGTCAGCCGATTTTAATAAAAAATTGGTACATTGCTTTGTAAGTCTAAAAAGCTGTTATTATGCCCTTTGCACTTTTTTTTTTTTGAGGTTCTATGTAATCCCTTCTTTTATTCCTTTAACTCCTTGAGGAGCATAGGGCCTAGGTGCTATGTAATCTTTTCTTTTATTCCTTTAACTCCTTGAGGAGCATATGACCTAGGTGCTATGTAATGCTTTGTAATATAAGGTGGGCCATCTGTTGGTTTGGTTGTTAAACACTCTTCGACAAATTTCATGTTCAAAACTACTCAATTTTAATCATGGATCCTAGTGGAGTAGTTTTAAACTTGCATTTGGTATATACATTTGCCCAATTTTTTTGGAAAATATACGAATAAAATGCAATTACAAAACAGTCCAACAGATGGCCCACCCTATACAAACACGATATCTTTAAAATAAAACAATAATAATAGGGGATCTAACTCACAAGAGTGATCCAATTTTACCACCACCAAGAGATAGCCGTTCAGACAGACGGTCAGACCGACGAACTTGAGTAGACCATTTTCTTTCGTGCCCCTAACCATATTGGAAGTAACTTCTACATGTTACGCACATATGCGCAAACGTAATAGATTCTTAACCATACAGAGTATTATGTTCTAATGTGCCGCAGAATTTTATTAGATACAAGCGCAACACGTACGCATGAGGCCTTTTTAAAAATACCTGTTTATTTTTGTACTTAAGAATTATTCTGTTTTTTTTGTTAATACATTTTTTTACATTTGTTTGTATATTTTTTATGCAGAATACTTTTGGGGTTTTTTCAATTTTTGCACAAAAATTAAAAAAATGTTTTCAACTCCGGTTATTTTTTGCTTAAGGCCCAGAAAAGGGAATTTTTTTTTTTATTTAAAGTTTTGACATTTCGTGCGGAATTTTTGCATGCTGCGTATGGGCCTTTACCAAGAAATAATTTGAGATGATTGTGACTCAGCCTTTAATTCCACAAAAAGAATTCTTTTCTGTAGCAATAATTTGTTCTCAAACTGTGGTTTTTATTTAAATAAATATTTAAGTGTCTCACGATAAAATTGATTTATTTATTTCGCTTCTGCGTTCTCGCAAGTCGCCATTTACTCAAATTTCCATTACTCTTTGCTAGACACACACACTCCACAGCTTTCGAGGGAAATTATCCACGACTATGCTGTTCTTATAACAAGGGAAATTTTTTTATGCAAGACATAAACCATTTAAGCAATAGGTGAACATTATTTTTATGCAAGACACGAACCGTAGAAAAATTCGGTTTGCTGTTTTCTGGTTTGATTCAACATAAAATAATTTAAAATATATATTTATCAATAACTATTTGACTTGAAATTGGTATACAAAGAATCTGAAAATGTCACAGAATATGAATAAGATTATTTCAGTTTAAAGTGGGTACCCCTTTTCGTTTAAAATCGTTTTAATTTCTCTTGCAAACAAACATGCTGTTTAAAACCACATAAAAAATTCGTTTCGATGAAGTTTGGAGCACCAAACATGTGGTTTCAAAACGAATCCGACTAAAATGCTCCGAATAAAATACTTGGATTCGTTTTGTGAGGCACGGTCGAATATGTCAATTCAGCCATTGTTTGTCAAAGTCCGTTACAGCTTGTGGCACTAAATCAAAGTTCAGACACTTTCCCTAAAAATTGCGAAAAAAATTTCACTTTTTGTATGTATGTATATCAATAAATAACCTAGAACCCCCAATTTTTGCTGTTGTCACATATGATCCGTAGAAGCAAAAGAAAATTGACTTTTACGGAATTATTTTTTCTTTTTTAGAAATTCGTTCTAAACCAAAAGGGATCCTTATAAGTAGTAGTAGTTTTCGGAAAAAGAGGTTTTTTTTAAGATATAACTCGAAAGAGGGAATACATATATGCTTAGAGAATATATTCTAAAATTAAGAGAAGAAGTAAAACGCAATCGGATATTTACTTTTGGAGCACTTATAATTGATATAGATTCCAAAAATACCTCAACATTATCCTGATCCACTTTTTTTAACCACACATGCAATTTTTTACCTATCTTCCACAGGGAGATCACCTCGCGTCATACCAACTTTGTCACAGCACCATCGCCCGCCGATGCTAGCCTGCCCGAGTCGTTTGACTGGCGCGAAAAGGGTGGTGTCACGCCGCCAGGCTTCCAGGGTTTCGATTGCGGTTCTTGCTGGTCGTTTGCTACCATAGGCGCACTAGAAGGCCATCTTTTTCGACGCACTGGCGTGCTGGTGCCACTTTCACAGCAGAATCTTGTGGACTGCGCTGACGATTACGGCAGCATGGGCTGCGATGGTGGCTTCCAGGAGTACGCCTTTGAGTATATACGCGATCATGGCGTTACGCTGGCCAACAAATATCCCTATACCCAAATGGAGAATGCACAGTGCAAGCAGAACGAGACCGCAGGCATTGGTGAGAATGTGGTCAAAATACGGGACTATGCGCGCATCAAGCCGGGTGATGAGCAAAAAATGAAACAGGTCATAGCTACATTGGGCCCGCTTTCCTGTTCCATAAATGCAGCTCCCATCTCTTTTGAGCAATACAGTGGTGGCATTTATGACGATGATGAGTGCAACCAGGATGAAGTCAATCACTCCGTAGTGGTCGTTGGCTATGGCAGCGAGAACGGCAAAGACTACTGGATCATCAAGAATTCCTATTCCCAGAATTGGGGTGAGGACGGCTTTATGCGCATACTGCGTAATGCCGGCAGCTTTTGTGGCATAGCCAGCGAGTGCAGCTATCCCATCTTATAGAAGTACTTTGTAGAAAATAGGGTATTAGTTAGGCGCATATACGAATTTCTCCTGTTAAATTTTAGTACAATACTTAACCTAATAAAAGCATTAAACTTAGCAAAATGTGGCCAAAGTTCTATTTTTATTTTTTTTTTAGTGAGGTCGAGGGTTATATATAGTTTGCGAAAATGTATGTGACGTTGATATGGATACCTCTGGGACACAAAGCTAACTACTATTTAATGAGGCCGAAAAAAGAATTTGGTTTTTAGAAATCTCCATCCGCTCATCTGTCACCATGAACGCCAAGGTCTTTGAGACAATGCGAACTATAATAAGCAAACTTAAGATTTAATCTGCAATGTCAAGTTTAGATCAAATTTAGTACGGAACAAGTTCAAGCGGCTAACTGTGAGGAAATTAAGGAAAGTGCCGGAGAATATTCTATATTTGCATATGTCGAAATGAATATAGAAGAATATACGGGGTTGACGTACGAAGCAAGAAGGAGGCGTAAACGTCGACGAAAATCTGATAATGAATTTTGTCATCTTTGCTAGCTATTCTTAACTTATTGAACGCTTACTTTTCGTTATAAAAAAATTTGTGAATTGTAATACAATAGAATTTTTCCAAAAAACAAAGTAAGTAAAAATTAAAGTCTTCAAAAAAGTACTCTCTTGCGGAAGAATACAATTTGGCTCGTGCTCAAAAATTATTTAAAAATCTTCAAAAAATTTTAGATCGTTAAATTTTTTACAAAATCGTTTGCCCATCGTCTAACCATTCCTGAGATAGTGGGCGGAGAGCTATGGTACAGAAATCCCATAGGAGTATGTAATATTTGGGTCCAAGCGGCTCAACTAAAATCTTCACGGACGGTTCCAAGCTAGACGACCGCGTTGGCGGAGGCGTCTATATTGAGGAACATAACGTAAGAATATCTTTTAGGCTCCCAGATCTCTGTAGTGTCTTCCAGGCTGAAGTCACGGCAATTCAGGAGGCCGTTTCGATAATTAAAAATCTACCGATTGGTAGTAACAATACCCGTATTTATTCAGATAGCCAGGCGGCTATTAAGTCTCTCGCCTCCATGACATCATGCATGAAGTCAGTGAACAACTGTCGCTCATCTCTGGAGGAGATGGCAGTACAGTTTTCGATTCACCTCATCTGGGTCCCGGGACACAGGGACCCAGATGAGGGCAATTGCATTGCGGATGAACTGGCAAGAAAAGGAACTACCAGCATCCTCCTTCAAGACAAGGAGCGTCTGGGTATACCTATGGCCAGCTGTAAATTGAGAATTAAGAACCATTTTGCTCTAGCTGCTAATCAAGCGTGGAATCGGATATCGAACACGTGTAGAATCTCACGGCAGACTTGGCCGGTATACTGCAAAAAGAGAACAAAGCAACTTTGCGATCTGAATAGAGCTCAGTGCTCGACAGTAATCCGGGCAATCACCGGACACTGGCTGGTGGGTATCCATGCATCAAGGCTCAACGCGCCTCATAATGACTTCTGTAGAAGTTGTGGAGATGAGAAGGAGCTGGAGACGGTGGAGCACTTATTCTGTCACTGCCCTGGGCTGTGTAGGACTAGGCTCCGATTCCTTAAATCATACTTCTTAAATGACCTATCCTAGCTCTCAAAAAAGAGTCCAAGAAGCCTCTTGGGGTTTATTAAAGCCGCCGGATGGGTGTGATTCTTAAAACACATAGGGGACCTCCTGAGTGGGGGAAGGGTGGTATTAGGCCCACCCAGCGGTATCACAATGGGCCAATTTTCTGGCCTAAGTGAGTTGGGGCGTTAAGTCCCAACTGTCGCCCTAATCTAACCTAATTTATGTAATATTTGGGGTTGCAATCTTAACGCTACATATCGTGAAAAACAAAATTTTGCGCTCTACAATATTTTGGGGAATGTATATATATTAAAAAGAGTTATGTTAGTTACTCCATTTATAACTCAAGAACGGCTGGGCCGATTTTGATGATCTATGGTTTGTTGGATTCGTCTCCGCACTGGTTAACAGAGTAACTCATAAAACATGGGAAAAATCACATAAAAAGAAGTAAGCCGGAAAATCCTCTTACGGGGGCATGGGGCCAGATATCGACATAAATCGAAAATCTTCATCTGCGCCACTATTATGCGCAGAGGTGGGCACGAAAAATAACGGAAAGAGCACTACAACAACATCAAGAAAAAAGGTCGAAAAAAGGATGCTCGAGTAGGGCCATAAAAATCGCACACTGTGTGTATTTTGTTTTTGTAATATTCTGCGAGTCGAGCGAAGGCACACATTGTGTGTATTTTGTTTTTGTAAGTTGCTGCGAGTCGAGCGAAGGCACACATTGTGTGTATTTTGTTTTTGTAAACTCGGCGCGTCGCCGACGATCTGCTTGTGCGTGTACACTGACAAAATTTTGCAACACATTCAAAGAAACAGAAAAGTCATATGAGTTTATATGACAATTTTAATTTACCAAAAAAATTACTGGGTCTTACAGTTGCCAAATTAACTATATTTCTGTGCTCAGTGTACTTGTGCGAATTTTTCGTCGCGAGCACCAATAAAAACTACCGTTACGGTCTAAAAAGGTCGAAAAAAGGATGCTCGAGTAGGGCCATAAAAGCGCACACTGTGTGTATTTTGTTTTTGTAACATTCTCGGTTTTTTGCGTGTGCGTCTGGCAGGCGCCACTTACAAGACCTAACGGAAAGAGCACTCGGTGCAAAAATGTCCAAGGCGTTTTTTGTACTGAGTGCTCTTTCCGTTATGTCTTTTCTGTGGCGAAAGATAGGCGCACAAGCAAAAAGTGCTCTTTCCGTTATTTTTCGTGCCCACCTCTGATTATGCGCATCTTTTGGTAAAATTCAGCTCCATAGCTCTTATAGCCACTGAGATCCTTTTACTCATACGGACGGATGGACAGACAGACATGGCTATATCGACACGGCTGTTGATAGTGATCAAGAATATGTATAGTTTAGGGGGTCTACCACGCCTTCTTCTGAGCGTTACATACATTTGCACGAACTTATATTTCCTTTGGTTCAGTGAATAACAAAGTTGTGTAAGATACACCATTTTTAAATCAAGATCGGCTGAACAGATTTTAATGATCTATGATTTGTTGCGATTAGGCTTTGCCACGAATAGCACCGTCGATTGGTCTGTTAAGTGCTAGTGTTATAAATATTATAAAGCGAGTATTGCCACCACGAAGAAGATCGAATCTTTCTCAACAATTTTCGACGTGCTATAAGAAATACTTCACACATTTGATTACAGCTCGCATCCTTTCGTCGGCATTGGCCCAAGGGCATTGTGGCGCATTGAAGTAATGGCAAAGTGAAATTGACTTTATTGACTCCGCCACCAGAGCCATTGCATTCGTTGCTTCGTGGCGGGATGCAGAAATTCAGCGACTAGAGCAAGTTTTCAACACTATACTTAGAACGCAGCACAGAAAAGACAAAGAGTCTAAGATTGCAGAGAAGAAACACTATGCTAAGAAGACAGCTCATAGAAAAGTTTGAGTTAAGGACTGCAGAGCAGGAGCTTAATATATTGCGTAGATCACAGAGCAGATAGATTGAAGATGTTAGGCGAGACGGTCAAGTAAGGAATACTAGGCAAAGAGGACTGCTCAGAGAATATTTAGATTTCACCATTACAGAGCAAGATCGTGAAACATTGCGTAGATAGCAGACACAGGTAGGAAGATGTTAAAAAACAGATAGCTAGAGACGTAACACAGCACAGTACCAATTCGTTTTTTTGAGAACGATTACGAAATAATTTAACAGCGACCCGATAATGCTTACTTTTGCTGTAAAGCAGGGATTATACAGAAACTTATGTGTTGTATGCTTCATCTGGCACATCTGTTTCCTTTTATTAATGGCAGGTAGGAATCCGAAAAATTCCAATTTAAATGGCTCAAATTTAACAGATTTACCATAATGGTTAAAAAGCTTAACATCATTAGATGAAAGATTAATGTCCGCTCGGCTACCGTTTATGATAATCAACATTTCAATCCAATTGTGAATCCGAGCAGCGACCCGCATTGTTTCAGGGTATTTTAAAGACGGGCTGATGAACATTATGGAAATAGAGACTTGCACAGGGTATATAATAATCTGGAAAATCTGAATTGAATAAAGCAGATCGTACGGGTGTTGGCGTGCGAAGCACGCAGGGGGCAGAGCCCGCTAGATTTAAATATTTTAAAAAAAAATCTATTTTTATTGCATTTGTTCTAAACATCTCGTCATACGGTCTTGATATTATTTTATAATTTAAATATATTAATTTTAAAAAATATTCATAACAAAATTTTAAGTATCTTGATGCGCTTATGAAAATTTACCTAAAGATTTTACTATCGATAATTCGAGAAATAGTCGAAAACTTGTAAAAAAAAATTGCGGTGTTAGCTGCAGACCAGAATTTCACATTTAATTATTTTTTATTTTTTTTCCATACAAAAGACACTACTGGGCACTGAGTGCAGGGTAAGATGAAGGACAGGTCTAGGTTAAATGTTGGCTAGTGCCTCTATCACGTAGGTAAAAATCATAAAAGTCGTGAAGACCAACTTAAAATCGACCTAAAATCGACTTATCAATTAATGGGATTAATAGCCGGCAGTAAAAATGGGTTTCAACAATAAACATCACTATAGGTAAGTTCTAAATACATTAAAGAGTATTTTTCCGTGCGTGATTTTACATTAGGGTAATTTTTTCATTTCTTTTATATTCCATTAATACCTATATACGCAGATATAAATAAATCTCTGGTCAGCTCTCGGCCAGCGTTACCTGTGGCATCACAAAGGGCCTCCTGGTGCCTAAGTGCGTCTGGGCTGTTTCAGGACAGGCAACCACAATAACCTAACCCATTCGGTATTCCAATTCGAAACTAAATTTTTATTGGAAAAATTTTGCAAAGAAGCAATCATTTCTGGCTATCTACGCCAGGGGTGTCCAGGCCCATTGCTCATCTGGCTCTTTTTGTTTTTAAATGGCTCTTAGGTACAGGCAGCAATGCGCGTGTACATGCACGGCCCTAACTGTATATCACCCAATGCCAATGCAAATTACAAAAACAATTACGCGCGTTCTCTCACTTACTCTCTTTGCTCTCTGATCTCGTGAGCACAAAAACAACCCTTGCGTATATTTGTTGTTGGCCCACTGATTTTCACTGTAATTTTGTTGTTTTTTTTGGTTTGAGCATGCACTCAAAAAAATCGGTATTTGATTCTTTTGCTATTTTTTTGAAAAACTTGTTAAATGGGACTTTTAAGGCATTGCTTGCAAACAAAAAGTCGTCATGGCACTGTACCTTTAAGTACAAAGGGTATACCAGATTTATACAATGTATACAACCGACAGAAGGTGGCTATTGGTAAAAACATATGAATAAAATATATATTTTTTGTAAAATCCGGTGGTAAATAGATATTTTTCGGGGAATCCCTTGTGAATTTTATCTATTTTTGGAAGCACATATATTTGTGAATGTGCGTTTTCAAGCTTAAAATTAATTTAAAAAATTGAGAAGTCGATTAACAAACAAACATTTAGAGGCATTATTAATCCTATCATTAACTGAAATAAATATTGATATTGACCAACTTTTAAGTTCTTTATAAATATATGTACCATAACTTTTTTACATTATTTTTACAATTTTTTTCAGTGCACACAATAAACCGTAATAACTGCTAACTTTAAATGTGCTAGTGTTTTTCTTTGTATGTGTTGGTTTTTGCTTTTCCATAAGCAGCGTTTGGACACCCCTGATCTACGCTAATCCAGCTTGGTTCCTAAATGGGGACATTTTAACATTGCACAGATTTTGGCCAAAAGCCCTCCAGATGAAAGCCAAAATTTGGACAAAATGACAATTTAATATTATTTTACACATATTAAGGTATCCTGTAGAAAAAAATTTTTAATTTGTTATTAGTAGTTTTTAAGAAATTAGCCATCAAAGTTAACATTTTGTATTTTTCGAACTTTCACAATAATTTTTGGGGGATAAGGCCTTTGATGCGTCTCCAATAGCTTCTCATAGGCAAATGTCAACCTCTACCTTCTCGCGGTGTCCCCTGTTACCACTTAAGAGGCTCTGGCGACCGAGCATGCAGCGGAATAACTGTGACAACATCTGCTATTCGGTGGAAATACCAATAGTTCGTGATGCGTGTGTTGGATGCAGGTTCGGAGGCATCTAATTAGCAACTGTTATCACACTCCAATCTAGGCAGCAGCCCTGCCACCGAACTAGGCGACGTGGGCTGATTACCCGCGCCCCCATCAATCCGAGTATTTACAAGAAATAATAATAATCAAAGGCAAGCTAATTTGTTGACGACCCGGAAACGAAAAAGGACACGATTCGGACAATGGAATACAAGAACGTTATACCAAAGCGGAAATCTCGCTCAGCTAGTATCAGAGTGTGAGCGGCTAAATATAGATCTAGTTGGACTTAGTGAAGTGCGTTGGAATGGTAGCGGTGAGTTTAATAATAACAAAGGAGGAATGCTGATATATACCGGAATGCCCAATGAAAGCGATCCTCATATTCGAGGTGTTGGAATATACATGAATTCCAAAACCAAACGTGCGCTGCTCGCATGGAAACCAGTGTCGGAGAGAATAATTTCTGCTCGCTTCAGTAACAAATGCAGAAATATATCGGTTGTTCAGTGTTATGCACCTACAGAAGATAGCCAACTCACTATTAAAGAAGCCTTCTATGAACAATGAACTCCCAAAGAACGACATTAAAGTGCTCATGGGTGACTTCAACGCCCAAATTGGTTCCAACAATAATGAATATGAGAGTATTATGGGCAAAGAAGCGTTAGGATCATGCAATGAGAATGGTGAACTTTTTATTGAGCTTTGTTACAAACACGATTTAAGAATTGGTGGATCTGTCTTTATCCACAAAAAAGCGCATAAAGTCACATGGCAGTCTCCGGGCGGTACGTTTGAGTCGCAAATAGACCACATATGTATATCCCGTCAGTTTTTCAATATCTGT
Organism: Chymomyza costata; assembly: GCA_018150985.1. Lineage (NCBI taxonomy): Eukaryota > Metazoa > Arthropoda > Insecta > Diptera > Drosophilidae > Chymomyza > Chymomyza costata. The sequence continues at coordinate 6,855,428 of JAECWU010000803.1, read as the reverse complement.
TGCGATGTGCGTAACAAGAGGAGCGCTGACATTGGTAGCGATCATTTTATGATTGTGGCTGAACTACATCTCAACCTCTGGTCTCGTAAGAAACAGCAGCAAATACAGAAAAAATTTGACATCAGCAAACTTAAGACTGAGCAGGGAAGAGCTGACCTATCCAATAGAATGCGAGCCGCCTCTACTGCTTTTGTGGAAAATAATAGCGACGAAGTTAATTTAGCTTGGGAACAAATACATCGAGGATTAAAGGAAGCATGCACCCAAGCACTTGGTTTTAGTCAGAAGCGTAACTCAGAGTGGCTAACACCGGCAAGTTGGGCACTAATTGAAAGCAGACGCAAGATCAAAGAAAAAATTTTGAGCACCGTAAGCCGCGGCCGCCAGACTGAGTTAAAATTGCAATACAAGAGGCATACAATATTAATAAAACGTCAAACAAAAAAGGATAAAAACGATTACTTTAAAAATCTAGGCCAGACAGCCCAAAACGCTGCTGACCTCGGGAACATGAGAGAATTGTATAGGATAACAAAAACTATGTGCTCAAGTAAAATGAGCTGCAATAAGCCTATATACGATGATAGTGGTACGCTTGTTACGAATAAAGAGGAACAAACCACAGTCTGGAAACGGTATTTCGAACAAACTTTGAACGTTGCACATGAGGTTGAAAACGTCGATGTTTCGCTTATACGCCGGCACCTCAATGTAAGCAGAAATATCAACGCTGATGCTCCCACCGTAGAAGAAATCAAAGCTGCGATCACTAAACTTAAAAACGGGAAAGCTGCTGGTTCAGATGGAATTCCTGCAGAGTGCTTTAAAACAGATCCAGATGTGTCAGCAGTGCTGCTGCGCCCACTATTCTTACAAATCTGGAATTCGGAAGTATTTCCAACTCAATGGAAAGAGTCCATTATTTGCAAACTTCCAAAAAGGGAGATCCGCGTAGATGCACCAACTGGCGCGGTATCTCAATTACGCAGTCGGCCACTAAAATTTTCAATCAAATATTGCTTGACAGAATTGCAGACCATCTGCACAAACTTATAAGCAACACCCAAGCAGGCTTTACCCCCGGAAAATCATGCATCGACCATATCAACACGCTCCGCATAATTATAGAGCAATCTGCTGAGCTTAACTCGCCATTATTTGTCGTATTTGTTGATTTTGAAAAGGCTTTTGACTCCATCATTCGTGAATTCTTATGGAAAGCGCTGGAAGCAAGAGGTATACCATTGAAAATAGTTAATCTGATAAAAAGCAGCTACTCTCAGGGCATAAACAGAGTTATACACGAAGGAAGGCTTAGTGAGCCTTTCTGTTCTTCAAGCGGTGTGAAGCAAGGCTGCGCATTGTCTCCTTTGTTGTTCATAACAGCACTGGATGTTGTGTTGGAGAGTATAAATGTTCGGCCAAGTGGACTAAATTTACGTCTCTTCAGCAAGCTAAGCGAGCTCTCTTACGCGGATGATGTCGCACTTTTTGCCAACAACCACGAAGAAATGCAACACAAACTAAGTGCGTTGTCAAGTGCGGCGCAACGTATCGGGCTTAAAATCAACATAAGTAAGACGAAATGTATGCGTATTAAGACAACAAGCCAAACACCGCTCTACGTCAATGAAATAGCGATCGAGGATGTATGCGAATTTGAATATCTTGGTAGTAGAGCAGTGGTCGGCAAGGCCCTACCCCATGGGGTAGGAGTTTACACGTACTGTGTTGTACACAAAACACATGCATGTGTGCGTGATTTTTGTACTGAACTGCTCTCAGCAAATTCTCTGGCGTTGCCATGCTCTTGTTGCAAAGCAACAGACACGAAGTTGTGCTTGTGCATGACTTCGGCCTTGCTTAGAGAGCGTGCTTGCTCTCTCAACGCTAAAGCGCTCCAGCATTTGTATGCCGTCGCTTTTGTGCTATGTGGCAAAAAACACAAAATCACTTGATGTTTAGCTGTCTGCATGTTTAGATCGCGCTGCGCAAATTTTTGAATTAAAAGGGAAAAATGTTTAGAGGGGTGGGAGAAATTTTTTTTCATTGAAAATATGGATGGCGACGAGCAATGCGTTTTTTATTGTCTATTATATTAGATTTAAAAAAAAAAAAACCATCCGTAAAGGGACGGCATTGCTTTGCGAAAGCTAATGCTACAGTATAGGACGCTTTTTTTGCGGGTAAAGGGTCATTATGTGCATATTGGGGCATTGCATCAGCTAAAAATATTAGAAAAAATTTAGCTTGCAGCTCTAAAATTTTTTCTAAACGTTAAGCTCCTTCTAATTTCTTAAACCTATCATGCATTTTATTATAATGCCTTTCAATGTAATACAATTCACATTGTGAGACAACACGATGAAAAATAACGCATTGCGCGTCGCCATCCATATTTTCAATGAAAAAAAAATTCTCCCACCCCTCTTTAAACATTTTTCCCTTTTAATTCAAAAATTTGCGCAGCGCGATCTAAACATGCAGACAGCTAAACATCAAGTGATTTTGTGTTTTTTGCCACACAGCACCAAAGCCAAAAAGCAAGCACGCTCTCTAAGCAAGAGCCGAAGTCATGCACAAGCACAACTTCGTGTCTGTTGCTTTGCGACGTCAGCGTCGAAATACGTCACAGCGGCAGAAAATGTTCAATACAAGCGCAAAAAAAAAATGCATATGTATATTTTGCCGACCACTGTAGTAGAGTAACAACATCTGGAGGAGTAACCAACGATATCGACAGCCGCATTCGGAAAGCTAGAGCCAGTTTTAGTAGTCTTATGCGAATTTGGAGATGCAGGACTTTAACGCAAAATACAAAAATTATAATTTTCAATTCTTGCGTCAAGTCTGTGCTGCTATATGGAAGCGAAACATGGCACTTAACAATGGCGTTGGCTCATAAATTGCAATGCTTTGTCAATAGATGTCTCCGGTCCATCTTGAGGATATGGTGGCCGAGAGTAATCTCAAATGAAAGGTTGTGGCGTGCTACTATGCAGAAACCAATTGTAAAGGAAATACGACTTCGAAAATTAAGATGGTTGGGACATACACTGCGAAAAAATACAGACGAGGCAGCACATGCAGTACTCTCCTGGAACCCCCAAGGCAGAAGGTCACAAGGTCGTCCACGCAATACTTGGCGTAGAACCATAGAACGCGAAACGAAGAAGTCCATAAGTGAATTAAGATACATAGCGAGAGATAGATTAAATTGGAAAGCCTTTATTAATAATTTATGTGAATAGGCAAAGTTTATACAATCCGATATTGTAATTAACATGCTAATAATAATAATCACAATAATTTACAGAAAAAAAAAATTTACTTACCATGATACATGTAGCTAAGAAATCTTTATTCACTTTATTATTTATATGTATTACTTCAGAAAAAAAATTAAACTGAGTTTTAAAACTTTTTGGTTTTAAATATATTCGAGTAGTTAAAAAGATTTTGTTGGTTTGTTATCATTTGGCTACTTTGCTTTCAGGGTAACTCCGAGTACCACTCAATATTGGATCGAAAAAAATGTTATAAATTTCTTCACCCGATTTTCGGAAATTGAATTTAGTATCAAAAAGCTGAATTTTAAAAATTGACCCCCAGGAAATTTGATTATTTTTTTAATTTCTTAGCTGCCTAAAAGTATGCTTTAATAAGCATTTTTTCAAAAGTTGTACTAAAACTTGCAAAAAATTAATTATTTGATGTTTCAAAATTTTTTTCTGGAAATTAAAAGAGCATGCAAAAAAAACTATAACAGTTAAAAACCAGATGGATTGGTGATGTCGTCTTTTTGTAATTTGCTTGGAAAGCTGAAACTATTTGGGGCTATAACTCCAAAACCATTCAATATTTTGGGTATAGGCTATTTTTTCAATGTATGTGGAGCTCATATCTGCCTCTATATGAAATATGGTCCAACTCCAATTAACAGATTTGTTTTTTTTAATTAAGTAAAATAAATTTTTATTTTTCCAATTTTGGTCTAAGTTTTCTATATCTTAAAAATGAGGAGGCTCAAACTTCCCAGGAAAATAGGTCAATCCTTTAGAAACACACATGTGGGAAATTTCATTACTTGAAAAAAATAATAATTTGTAATAACAAAAACAAAAATCAAAGAAAACTCATTAAATTTGGTTTTTAAAAATATTTGTTTTAATTTATTCACTGCTTTAGGGTTTTTGCACATTTTTTTGCCTGCATTGTGTGTATGTTTTGCATTATTGTTCAATAAATTCCAAGTAAAGTACATACAGAAACGTTCGTACATACTTTCGTTATGTGTTATAGAGTATTTTATGTTATTGTACTGAATTTTTTTTCCATTTTTTTAAATTTGTAAACGCTTGGTGAGTTTAATGAATTACTTTTTAGAAATTTCTTTTATTTTATACTTATAAATTTGTTTTTTTAACGCACACGAATTCTACTTTTTATCAGGGAATTTTTGAATTTTATTTTTATGTTATATGTATTTAAACATAATTTATAGTATTATGCACATAGAACATAAATATTCAGCTGACTACTAATACCATTTTACATAAATACAATACATAAATATATAATATGTATATGTATATATTTTAATTATTTAACAAATACTTTTATAATTTATAAGAACTTACTGCTGCACTAAACAAACAATTATTATGTTGTATATAAATTTAATATGTTTACATTCATTGATATTGTTAAATGTTAAACTGAAATAATACAATTTTATTTTATATTTTCTTTTTTATATTTATTTTTAGATATTTTTTTTAAAAGAATTCTAGCTGAAACTCTTCCAAACTTTTTACTTAGCTCAATGGCTGATTTTGGTTTTATGAATTCTTGATTTTTGGTGGATAAGTTAGCGAGTAGTTTTTAGCTTAGGGCCTATGCGCAGTTAGAAAAATTTCCCATTTGGGATGTCCCATTTAGGATTTTTTTTTTTACATAAAGTTTTGTCATTCCGCGCGAAATTTTTCGAACGGCGTAGACCCCTTTAGTCTCAAACTGGAGTCAACTTTCAACACTGCTAACTGGGTTTTATTATAATTAATATAATTAACTATTTGACAATTATTTTGTATATTGTTTTAATGTGGCTTTTGCTTGAGACTGCAGCAAAATATATTTGCAGTTTTTTATTTTTAAGTTTTTTTATATTTTAATATTAGTTTTCTTTATAATTTAGCTTTACATTGGCTATTGGTGAGCATGTAGTTTAAGTTAGTTTTATTAGATATATAATATATCTATATATTTAACAATCACTTGATAACTTCATATTACAATTTACATTTTGGCGTTGAGTTTTATTGTTTCTAGGTAATGCGCTAAATCAAGCGACCCTGGCTCATGGTTGCAGCTGCAAAACTACTAAGTACATTTTTATTATATATATATAACTATGTATATTTTTTTGTAATAAGTAGAGCAATTTTTTATGTAATATTATGTGTACAAATCAAGAATTTAGTTGTTATATTGCTGACTGGCGTTTATAACTAGTGTGTATTCTGGTAAATACCCTGTAGTGCCTAGAGAACTCATATAAAACTGGCTTTGTGCGAATTTGAGCATTAAAAAGAATAAAAAGGAAAAAAGAAAAGAAGTATCGCTTCATTGTCTCTCAAGCCCAATGCTTGAAATGGAATTTCTTGAAAAAAAAGCACCCTATACCATATAACAAAAGTCAAAATGAAACATCGGGTTTTTACTCACGGAGAGACACGTGAGAGAGAGAGAGTGAAACTGAAGTCTTATTTAAAATTTTAAAGTTGTTTCCTGATCGCCTGACAAGCTTTTTAAGAATATAAACTTTTGTATTTATAAGAATCCACAATTAATAATAATATAAAAACTCAGTTAACAGCTGATTATAAATCTCATGAAGTCGAAAATTGCATTCCTTACAAAATTTTTAAATCATTTTTGACGTCTTTTGAAGAAAGATATACATACTTCAAGTATTTTATGACAAAGGGGTTTAGCTTGATAACAAAAAAAAAAAAATCCTCAACGATTTTTAAAAACTTATTGTGCAGATCGATTAGTAAGCTCGAAAAATATTCCTGTTATTTTAGTTTTTAAACTTAAAGCGCTACGGTCTCACTTTAAAAAAAAGGGTGTTGAACCATTTTTTAAAATATAATTTGTCAAACAGACGCTTTAAAAAAAATTATTTACAATTTATAATTTTTTTTTATTTATAATTAATAATTTTTTTTTAAATTATCATCATTTTTTTAATCAAAATAAAATTTCATATAATTTAAAAAAAAAAAAATATACTAAAATATCGAAAATTTTGTTTATATGATTAAAAATATTGTATCAAAAAGACGCTTTAAAAAAAATTATTTATAATTTATAATTTTTTTTTGAAAATTATCATAATTTTCTTATTCATATAATTTAAAAAATATATACTAAAATATCGAAAATTTTGTTTATATGATTAAAAAAATATAATAATTAAAAAAACTGTACAAACAAACACATTAAAAAAAATGTCGAGTTTTTTCAAAACATAGTTTCGTCAAATCAATTTGATTTACATTTACAACATACAAGACAAGGACATAGAGATATTTCTTAAATATGTAACAAAAAATTAAAACAAGTTTCTTTGCCAGTCTCCTTTATGTTGTAAATATGAACAAATCGGTTTAGTGCAAAAATGTTAAAAAAAAATAAAGCAACAATTTTTCAAATTTATTCAAAATTTGTTTTTTTTATAATTTTTTTTAAAAACAAATAAAACAAAATTTTTAAGTTTAAAAATTTAAAATTATATATAATATAAATTTTTTTAATTAAAAAAAAATTAAAACAAAAGTTTTGTTTAAAATTCAAAAATACATGCAATTTTAAAATACAAAATTATTTTTTGTTTAATTTATAAAAATCTTACATTTTTTTTAGCTTCTTGACAGCTGAGATTTAAAAAAATGTCGCAAAACACGTTTTTTTTTAAATTAGTCCGTAAAACATTAAGTTGAAAAACTGAAAAATTGAGTAATTTTTTTATTTCTTATGAATCAATCCGCAATTTTAGAATCTTCGGCGTCTGGTATTGGTTTTTTTATTCATTTAGACCATCGTTTATAAATTTCTTTTAAAATTGTTTAAATTAGTTATATTACAAAATTTACATCATTTTTGCAGATTTTGATTAAATTGGGATCATGATCAGCACGTTGATGCAGAAATCGCCTAAAGTAATACAATTTGTATCAAGTAGAACATTATACACTAAGACCAGAATCTATTATTTATATATTTGAACACGATTTGAACATTTATATTTAGAATGTTCGTCGAGCAAAAATGCAGAAATACAGAAATGCAAAAGTGCTCTACTCACAAAGTCTCCGGCAGTAACAACGATGCAGATTTCCAAGACTAACAAAGTGAGCAACAATAATCAGCTGTTTGCAAGCGACAAATGGCGTGCTTGTTTTTCTTAAGATTATTTTGTTGTGACAAATATGAAATTTTAAAAAAATTTTAATTTAAAAATTAACAGCTTCAATTAATGCATAAAAATACTATCTGTTTGCACTTTAGTTTTCCCAATACACAGCTAGCACTAATAATACCAAAAACAGTACTAAAAATAAGTATGTGCACACTGATATTTATTGGCGCTTTTGCTAACACAGTTTTTGGCAGCTAATCTGGGTTGGGCAGAAATGTAGAATTTTTTTTTAGTCTAAGTTGTTGTTGGACACTTGCACACACTAGTCATACTACAGCTGTTTACAGGGTATCTTATAGTCGGCACTGCCCGATTATATATTTCGTTAAGTCGTGTGTAAATTTATCTAAAAAACTATTTCAAGCTATTGTCATTGTAAACAAGCGAGCCTACAGCTGACCAGAGTCTTGCACAAAAAAAAATAAAAACAAAAAGTTTTGTAATAAAATATAGGTACTACTATTTAAAGAACTAACAACGTTTAAAGCATTTTCGTTATCGAGTACAATACACAATATGATGCTTTGCTTATGTAACGCTATGTACTGTACTTAAGTACATATATGTAAGTAAGTATATATAATAAGTGTTGTATATATTGCAACAAATTTTCACTACAAAAAACTGCACACATAACTTAGTTAGCTAGCTTAAAAATTACTATTATATATTATTAATATTATTATTTAATATTATATACTGTATAAGGTTTAACTAATCAACTTCTGTGCCATTTAGCATAACAACAAACCAAAGTGTTTGTTGTTTGTTGTTTGAGGACAACACAAAGCTTAAGCAAATACGTGACAGCAAGGACGCAGTCAGGGAGTGACAATGGGGTGCGTTGGGCCCCCTTAATATAGATTTTCATATATATACAGTATATGCATATACAAAAAAAAAAAAAGTATATTTGTTTCCCCCCTTGCCTACGCAACTTATTTGTTACTTGTAGCTTTTATATTATTGTTGTAGTTGTTTATAGTTATATGTTTTTTCATCGGTGTATACGTTAAGCCAACTGTTTGTGTTGTTTTTGTCGTCAGTGTAGGTGTGGGTGTACAGCTAGGTGTATATAAATATGTATGTATGTTCAGGACGGATCCAGCACAAAATTTTAGGGGGAATCCAAATTTATTTCGTAGTGCGATCCACGCTTGTGTACTGATATTTTAGATTAGGCTCTGCACCACAGGAGGACCCCTCTGGATACGCCACTGATGTTTAGGTTTGTTTGTTTCTTTTTTTTTTTAGTTGTTACAGTTATGTTCTATGCCATTTGCACTACAAAAAAGTGATTCGACAACTAGAGTTGCCAGTTTAAGCAAATAGTTTAATAGGTGGGTTGTTGGTACTCCATGCCGCCAGACTGCTGTTCCATGCCTATTAAGAAAAGCAAAAGAATTAGAGTGTATCCTTAAAAGTTTAATTCAACATAATGTTAAAGCCGTTTTTGGCTGGGCTTGTAATTCACAAGTTGTTTACGCACAGACAGGGTTACCTTGAACGCGCAGGCAGAGGGAGGCTTATACTAAAATAATTTGCTTCGATTTGAAAACAATTAAGATGTCTGTTTGTATGGAAAACTAATTTTGCGGAAATTATTGAAGCTAAGTGCACGAAATTTTTTCCATATCCATATATTATATATAACAGCTATACCTTCGAGCAGACAATTACTACTATGAATAAAAACTAAAATCGCACCTTTTAGTATAGGGGTGGGTCATCTGTTGGTTGTTTGTTAATTGCTTTATATTCGTCAATTTTTCAACAAAATTGGGCCAATCTATATACCAAATGCAAGTTTGAAACTACTCATTTATGTATGAAAACCAATATCGCCCAAAAGGCCCCCGTGGCTGGATCTACAGGCCCGTATGCGAACATCGTTATTTTTTTAACGAAAACTTATCTGGCTGTTCATCCATCCATTGAATGAATAAATGACGCTGATAATGATCCGTTGGCCTCAATTTGATTTGAATCTTTTAAGCATGTAAGGGTCCGCATGCAAAATTCGACGCAAAGTGGCCTTAGCAAAGTGTAATTCTTTTCGACGACTCGTAGACTTTGGCCTCAATCATATTTTTTGACATAACGACCATTTTAACGCGTTTTTTGGTTGTTAAACGATCCATGGCTAAAATTGAATAGTTTTGAACTTGACATATGTCGATGGGCATCCACTTTGGACGGGGACTATGAAAGTTTAACTACTAAACCAACAGATGGCTCACCCTATATAAAAGCTAAAGCCTGTATATGTAGACTTATCTGTATCAAAATAAAAGACTTTTTCGCAAGAAAACCCCCAAACCTTGGCACAGATCAAAAATTTTCCTGATCAAATTTTTAGGTTTAGGATGCTCTACTGATCACCATTGAAACAAAAAGTTATAAAAAATTCGATAATAGAGTGGTGTCCTATTAGCCTAAGCAAATCATCATCAATTATCATCATGAACGTCAACATTTACATTCCAGTCATCGTCATATACGATATGTATGTGTTTGACCAACTCCTTCTCATTTACTTTTGTCCTTACAGTCAAGTCCGAAAGGAAAACTGGTTTTATAAAAAACACATCCAGCCAAACAAAAAACATCAAGTCCGGTGGTCCATGTTTAATATGCATTTGGCGTCGCCTAATTCGAGGTCCCAAGTTCTTCAGGATTCCGAGATAACCCAAAAATAAACCTGTGTTACCACACAAAATAATATTTTTGGAGTTCAAGTGTTCGACGACGTTTATGGCGTGTTTTTTGATAGCCGACTTCAAATTAAAGTTCCCAAAAACCCTAGTATGTCAAGTTTCTGACATAACCCTCAAAATAAATCCTTTAATCGTTTTGATGTTATTTCAAAACTATTTTTAAACCTCGCATTCAGCGATCTTAAAAACATAAGTTAAACATGATCTGAGCTCCGAAACGAAAAACCGATTTACTTTCAAGCGAGATTGTAATTATATATAACTTACCTTGTTGCTGCTGTCCAAAAGGAGACGCGCTATACTGTTCGTTGTCATTATCCATGGAGTAGCTATAGGCTTGTTGATGCACCACATTAGCTGGATCCGTTTCAAAGGCGGAAGTAAACTCATCGCCAGCGCCAATCAAAAACCGTTTGTAAGCCATAAAGGCGCACAGAGCCTTATAATAGAAATGAAGTAAAGTAATTAGTATAGCGGTCCGAATTAATTGATTCATCCATAACTAAAGGAATTACAACTACTAGATGGTGCTCAGAAAATTATGTTATAATTCAAATCAGACTGTTGTGTTACAAAAATTTCGCACGGAAAGACAAAACTTCGTATACAAAAAAATCCCGTTTGGCATCATTCCGTGCGAAATTTTTCGAACTGCGTATGGGCCTACGAACCAAAAATACAGTTTCGGACTGATGTATTCCAGCAAATTGAAAAAAAGTAATTTTTGCAATGTAGAAAGACAAGACTTTTGGAAAAAGTGAGCAGATAGAAGAACCTTGTTAGCCCCGAATTTTATAGTAAAGCAAAAACTGAATTTCTAAGTTCTAGAATATGCTGTAGTAATTATCAAAAATATAAGAACCATATTCAAAGTTTAAAGCACTTGAAATTTTGGATAGCAGCTGATAAACACTATTCCACTGATCTTCTTAAGCTGAGAGTCCAGACAAACTTAATTTAGTGTCTACATCCCACTTCCCATATTTTTATGGGAGTTTAAACATATGTTCTTCAGAATAAAAAAAAATTTGTATTTTTGACTTACCCAAGTAAATATGGAAAAGAAGGAGAACACAATAGCGGTTTTCATGCTGCCGGCACCGATGCCGCCGGGTGGCATAGGAGCAGAGCTCCACTGCGACCACAAGTAAAAGAATGATATGAAGTACATAAAGGCCCAGAAAGCTGTGAATAAAAGTACTAATGAAGTTACAGGAAATGCCAGTAATCGGTTAATATTTACCTGAAAAGCCCATATCCGCCATTACATAACGCTTTCTGCTCTTTACCGAGGACATGCGCTCAAACAGAAATTCACCGCCAATAAAGCCCATGGAGGCAAGAAAACCAAAGACGCCAATAGTATTGCCATATTTACAGGCCATGCCATCACCATTGTACAGGCATATCTCCTTGCCGTCCTGTTCGATCCAGCCCTCGGAGGATATGCAGCCGAATACCACAATGGAGAAGAGCTAAGCGTAAAAAGAAGCGCAGAATTTTTAATATATTAATTTTAAAGATAGAATATTTTAAAAATTTAAGACGGAAGACATCAACTTCAATATATTCAATATTACAGACCTTGCCCAGCAGTTGGATGCTCTGTTCCTTCTACCACCCTTCAGTACTTATAAAAATTTGTATACAGTCTTATAAGCAGTTTTCAATTTAAAAAATTTAGTCTTACTGGGACTAAAGTTATAGCTATACCCATTGTTATGTTAGTAAGGCTTACAAAATTTTACTGTGTTCCAAATTTGGGGACTCTACCACTAATCATACATTACCAAGCCCACTAAAATTATAACGCAACTCGAAAACAGGTCATAAAAGATAATTTTTGAGTCTGTGTGTACGAGGTCCAAAAAAGACCTCTGATTTGGATTAAGCGGCTCAAAAATCATGATACGAATGGTCCGGTTTTAAGCCGGGGACCGAAGGAAAATATTTATTTATTTATATGGACTTTATTTCAAATTGTTGGTTCGTGTGCGTGCTGAGCCGCAGCTGAAAGACTAGGCCCGCGAACACCTCACATGATAGGGAAATTGTATATAGACTTGGAAATGCTACCCTGTCTCTATTGTATACCATACATTAAAACTTAATAAAAACTTAATAGACCCTTTAACCGAAAGAACAACAGAAATAATCACAAAGTACTGCAAAGTACAAGGTTTTAAAATCTATTGATTATTTTGAAGCAGGTGCAACAAACCAGAAGTTCAAGTACACACACAAACACATGGCCACTCCAAACCAATACATAGAAAGCATATACATATTTATGTTTCTGACCCAATTTCAAACGAAGGCCAAGTTTACCTGGCACAAGACCAGCAGAATATAAAAAAAAAGATAAAACTTATGATTTATGCTATGAAGCTGTGGATGCCTAGGGGTTGGCTATGAAAACTCAAAAGCACAACTATAACTAGGGATGGTGGAGTCCTTGGTCAACAATGCGACAAAATATAGCACATGATAGTTGTTGTCTGGCTCTAAGCAAATATTACGTATACGCCGCTTTATCTTGGCTAGCACTAAAAGTGCCATTAAACGAAAATGAAAAGTAAACCAAAGATGAAACTTAAGTGCTAAAAAACTTAAGCTCCATTTTATACCCTGTATGCAAAGTATAAGGGGTATATTAGTGCAAAAAAAAAAAGTTTTGTGTAAAGGCCTATAAGCAGTTCGGAAAATTTCGCGCGGAATGACAAAACTTCATATAAAAAAAAGTCCCAAATGGGATTTTTTTTGTTTATATGAAGTTTTGTCATTCCGCACGAAATATTTCGAACTGCGTATACCCCTTAAGACAAAAGCAAATTTTCACGAAATAAGTCATAATGATAAAACAAAGAAAAATCCAAAAAAACAACATTTGACCATTTTCTGAACTTTTTTTGTGGGAGAGAGTTTGGATGAATAATTTAAAATATACAGATGTACTTAAAGTTATGTAAATTTGGCTTTATTTCAGAAGCCCCTTCTTCTTCGTCTAGTTTTTATGTACAAACTATTTATTATTTCATCGTCTATTAAATTAGCACTTGGTCGTAATATATTTTAATGTATTTTATATATGTTCATAGTTAAGTTCAAAGAACAGCCGTGATCATATGCCAACTTTATGATAATTAGCTGGCATATAAAGGTGGCTATCTTCTACGCATAACTATACATATGTATCAAATACATTAAAATGTATTATGACTTCACACAGTCTATAACCAGAGGACGACCAAGACGCTTCTAACAAAAACTCATTTGATAAATTATGATAAGCGGCTAAGAAGTTACGAGGGAACAGATAAACAAACTCGCGTACAGCAAAAATACAAAACCGTTCTTTTTGCTACGGCGTAGTCGTGTAAAAATAGTGCATTGTTTTAAAGTTGAGACCTTTTGATTTTTTTCAACTTTCGTACGTCAAGCTATGAGATAAATTAAGTTTGTGCAAATTAAAGGGAGACTCCACAAAGCTACCTTCCAAACGTTCGTCTGTGCGTCTGTTTTGACACGTAGTACGCTTAGGAGACTCCCCAAAGGAAATTGTTTTAGACATGTATGTTCGACTTTCCGTCTGTATAGACGCCTATATCTTCGAGATTAAGATAATCAAACTTGCATTTGCACTTCTATTATTGGCAGGTACATTCAATAATTTTAGAGATAGCGCCTTTCTCAACACTTTCAAAGTTATAGATTTAGTTTTTATGCGGAAAATGCAATATAAAAAAGCTTCCTGGAATAAAAACTACTTAAATTAGAACCAATATAGGGCATACTAAATTTTGGTATGCCCCAACTGTAGCCATACCACTTGCTTAGGGCGCCAAGCTGAAATAAAAGTCAAGTATAAGACAGATTAGTTTGAAATGACTTGCTTAAGCTTTATGTGTGCCATTTCAAACTTTATTGGTTTGGAATTTTTTATGGGTCATGCTGCAATTCTGAAGTCATGCTGCTTGCATTATTAAAGTGTTTGACGCCTATAATCCTTAACGCAATTATTTTATTAGCTTAAACGCTTATACTAAGCTGACTCCAAACTGCTTTCAATAATTAAGAGCAGGCGTTTAGCTTTTAATAGATGTACTAACAAATCTGTGTAGCCAGTAGTGCTCACGTAAATGTCAAACTATTCCCACAGTAATAATTATAGCACAAACACAATGTGCCCTAGTGTGGGCTTAGTTAACCTTGCCTACACGAGCCCCTTGTCAACGCTGACGCAAGGCCAAGTCCAGTTCGTCGTAGCAGCGCCAACAACAAACAAACAAACGACACTTGGCCAACCGCCGCCCCCTTAAGACCAATCCATTAACAGCAATTGTGTCCTGCACTCAACTTACCCAACTGAGACCCCTTATGACAACTTGCGGTTTCATGGCAAAAGTAAGTGGATCGAAGGCGCCTCCTGCCTTGCCTCCGCCATAGGCTCCGCCAGCATTAATATTAAGTATTTGATTGAGTACATCCATTGTAGTTGTAGTTTGTTGTTTTTAGTGGGAACTGTTACTATAAATATGTTGAGAATTCTTCTTATTTTATCTTTTTTTTTTGGTTTTTATGTTAGCTATCGTTTTTTTGCATGCGAAAGCTACACTTTGCTTTGGATTAGCTCTGAGTTGTCTTTTTAATTTTTTTTTTTTTTTTTTCACGTCTTGTTGTGAAAAATCGAATGCTTCTTGCTATGCGCGCTCAAGGGCAATAAGGGGGCGTCTTGGCCGTTGTTGGGGGTGTATAATATACACACTACGCGCTGCTTTTGCCAATGTGCACGTTCTCTTTTTGTATATGACAATTAATGATTACAACACAACGACTATGACAAGAGCTATCAAGTTCTCTGTATTGGCAAGAACACGCAATCTTTGCAATGTTTACCAAAAAGCCAAACAAAATACACGCGCACAAATTATGTTTATGACTGCTGCATAATTAATGAAAATTTTAGCGATTATATTTTCACTTTTACTTTCTGCACACACTCTAGCACTCGTTTTGTCGTAGTAACGCAGGACAAGCACACGCTGTTTCTGAAACGCAAAATCCAACGAGTGCGAGTCCTTAATTTTCGCAGCAAAATAAACTTTGCTTGCCACGGTTTCAGGGCTACTGCGTCTGCGCTGCTTTGGCGGCTGCAGCTTTAAAAAATTAAGTGGTATTTATCGACGCCAGTTATCGAAGTATCAGTCAAGTATAATATCGATTTTTTTGTTGCTATTAATGCAGCTGTTTTTATAGTATGTTAATGCTGTTGTTTTTTTTTAAATGCATTAATTTTATTTTTATTCATGCAGTCATTTAGCTGAATAACTTTTCTGAATTGTAAGCCACCCAGCTTGTAATACAAAGTTTAACCTTTATGTCCAATTCCTTTTTATTTTTATTTTTAAGTTTGTTTTTGTGACTCCTAGTTCCTTGGTACTTAATGATGTGAGTCGATGCATATCAGTAAGTTCTTTTTTTTTGTTTATTTGTATTTATTAGTTTTCCCTAATTCTTAAAAACAAGAAGCTTATGTTTTAACGATATTATTTTTACAGCGTCTCTAACGAGATCTCGAGTGTACTAATTTTGTTTAATTATTTACTAGTTCTAATGATATATGACAATTAACATAATACAAAGTATCAACTGGTTTTTAAATATCCAAAGACATGAGATTTTTATTATGTGTTTTATAAAATAAAGGACATTGCAGACAGTTTCCATCAGGGCCGACGAGAGGGAGGGGGGAAGGGGGGATTCCCACCGGGCCCGGAGTCTCAGGGGCCAGGTGTAATTACTGTCGTGATTCAAGCTAAAGGTGTAGTAGAGGGGCCGGTACATTTTCCACCCGGGGTCGGTACATTTTCCCAACGGTCCCGGATTTTCTCCCTGCGGCCCTGGTTTCCATTATATCTACAACAACCTGAATTTGTCGCTGTTTAAAATAAAATCTTTTTCTACGATGCTCATACTAAATCGGAGATGTGGTTCTTGGTTTATTTGGATTTTCTTGTGGGTTGCTCTTCTATATTGATGATAGAATATAGAAATTCCGTTTTGACTTTGGATTAACCCTCTACTATCTTAAGCAATAAACGCTTCAGGAGAAGTTCATTCATCGGACTTGAGTCGCAGATTCGTTAATACATTTGGGATGCGTTCGGAAAGCCCGCGTCAGAAAAGAAATTCCTTCCGCTTATCGTGATGCTGTCTGCGGACCCATTTTAAGAAATAACTTGCTTCCGTTTTTTTTTTTTTTTAAGTTCCCAAAAGCGGGTTTCAAGAGGGACGATAGTAAAGGAGTGACAAACATGTTACTTTAAATATGATGACAGAAAATCCAAAGCAAAATAATGTTGTAACTTCTTTTCGCAACTCGACGATTTTTCAATCATTTCACTCTACCTACCATCAAACTTAGAAGTCACAAATCTTATAAATACAGTGGAACTTTTCTATAACAAGCTCTTTTAGAAGTAACTTTTACTTATAACGAATTAGTTCAAATAATTTTTCATTGCAGAAGAAACGGAATAAGTACCACAATATAATTTATTGTAGTGAGCTTTTATTATATATATAAATCAAGCAGAAAAGTTGACTTTCTTTAGACAAAAAATTATTCCTACTAGTAAAGTTAAAATGGAGTAGCGAAAAAAAAAAGATTTCTTAAGCTGTTTGGTATCTATTTTTTTCAAACCAAAAATAAGACCAAACACCAACGAGTTTGCTAATGCTTTGAGCAAGAGAAGTTTAAGGCGGGCGGGTTGGAAAAACTGAAAATAAAACGCAGTATTATTCAGAAAACCTTTTGTTAGCGAAACGCTGAGTGAACTTAGAACTTTTTCGGAAGTTCCAAAAAAAGAAAAGCTATAGAAGGAAGGAATCGCAATTTTATTTCTTATTTTAGTTTAGTTTTAGAACCACTATGATGGTTTTTTAACAGAAATATTACAGCTAATTAAAGTATTAAGCACAGCTAGAAAAAGTCTAGCAATTTCATTGCTACGTGAGTAAAAAATATGTACAATAGATAGTAGTGCTGGAAGTAACATCGATGTTATATCGCTGCATCGATGTTTTTTTTCCGATCATCGATATTTTAATTTCGATAATCGACCAAATCCCATTACGGACTAAATATGGACAATCAACGGCATCTACGTCGCAGAGACTTTTCGCTTTTTTAGAAAAAAACAAATCTCAAAAGATCCGAAATAGTAGGGTTGACTTAATTTTGGCACTTTGACAATATTTAAATGTCGAAAATATTGAATTACTGGAAGGTTATACTATTGAAAGTTTAGCAAGGCTGGCAATCTAGTAAGCGACAAGCGGAGTTCGCTTAAATCAAAAAACGTTGATATGATTTTATTTAATAACCATAATGAAGGGATCTCAAATTAGTTTAAGGACTATGAGACTGCAATTCTGGCTGGAACAGAACATTTATTTGTTATAACTCACAGGCACACAAAAAAAAAGTGGTGTAAACTTTACATGTGACAGAGGCATCCCTTATGGACTTTGAGCAGCTGAATCCGAAGTCCAAAAAACCCCGATCCAAGGGTTCTTAGATAATATCCAAATTATCTCGTTTTATGGGATTTTTTGGTGGTTATCCATAACCCATGTGAAGGAGATTTTTGCACTTGGGACTCAGCTGCTCAAAATCCATAAGGGATTGTTAAGTTTACACCACTTTTTTTTGTGCTCTGTATTATCTTTTGTTTTCGTTGTACAACCTTTTGGATTGTTATTTATCATTTCTTTGCTTATTTTTCTATGAAATGTTATTAATTTTGAAATGTTTATTATGAAAATATAGATATCTCTTGGTTTGTTTGTTAATTTCATTTTATTATTTGAAAATACTTATTTAACCAAACCAACAGACGGCCCAATCTGAAATAATTTAAGCATTCAAAAAATGGCCGCCACATGAGCTTCAATGTATCGAAACATCGATGTATCGAAGTTAAAAAATATTGAAAACATCTATGTTTCTCCAGCCCTAATAGATAGGAAGTCAATCGATAACCGTGCAAAGAAATATCTATCGATGTGTGCTTAACGGTCATTTTGATGCGATGTATGTTGGCAGTTGGGATAATTCTCTTGCCGAGAATATTTTAAATTTGTTATGATTGAACTGACTGATAACTGGTTAAACTCAATTGTGGTGCAAACAAAGTTATAGTATTAAACAACTATAACGAACTTTATAAATATAACGAACCTACTTATTTTTACCATCATAATTAAAATTAACCAGTCGCCTAAATTGCAGAAAAACTGGGTATTCAAAGTTGCTGTTGAGTTGAAGAATTGAAAAGTTGCGCAAAAACTCAACTGGCTAAAGCGTGAACGCACTTTTTGTTAGTCTGCGAGTTGTATTCGTGCTTGTTATTAGATTTTGTATTACATTTGTTAATTTTAAATTTGGCACCTTAGTACCCTACGCCCTATTGGAAATATTTGAAATATTGAAAATGTTACAAACAGCGAACGTTGCAACACTTTCTCCTCAACTCAACAACAAGAAACTAGAACAGATTCTGGGTTAAGCAAAGGATGTACACTGCACATTTTGCAGTTGCAAACGATCGCAATGGATGATTTAATTTTTTTTTTAAGCCTAGTGTTGGAATCCGCACAGTAAATTGCAAAAATTTTGCAAATGCCATTAGCGCTTTTTCCGTTAATTGTGTTAAGCACAGTTGGCCACCCTTTGTTGCTCATAAAATTCAAAAAAAGAAAGATTTTGTATTTGATTATATTTAAAGATTTAAATCTAAATGGAAAAAAGACGCTTGGTGTCCCAAAGTCGACGCGACAATTTATGGAGCGTGCCACATGCTAATGATGGCTTTGCCGAGTTGCAAGAGCAATTGCAGTCCAAGCGCGCAAAAAAGTTGCCACAAAGTAGTTGTCAACAAAACTTAAAACTTATACACAATATGTACAATGCGCCACTTAAAAAAACAAAAAAATTTAAAAAAGAACAGTTGGTACTGGACGAGCAATGTCTGCGCGGGCTTATCCAAAATTATGTGGATGTGAACAAAATGGAACCAAAGCCACAACATATGCTGGTGCCAGATTTTTGCAAGCCTAAGCAAGCCATACAGCACTATGGCATATTGGAGAACTTTTACAAAGATGCGCAAAATTTTTTTAAAAAAAATACGTTAAGGGATGAACAGTACGCTTACGACGTTTGCTGTAAACAAAACCATAAAAACAAAAAAAAGATCGGAAGTCAGCAGAGATTGAATGTGCAAGAAGCAGCAATGAATGATGATTTGGTGGCAGAGGTTGACACAGAGCCATTTAAAGCAGCGCCAACGTCAAATAAAAAGCCTTATAACTTATTGGAGTCCGAAGATAAAGTCAAGCGTATCTATGAGGAGAAGCTGCGAAAAGAGATACAGGGTATGAACAGCAATAAGACAAATAGAGAACGAGAGTCCGAGAAAAAAAAAAGTCGTTTAAACGAGTCCGAGAACAGCAAGAAGACAAATAGAGAACGAGAGTCCGAGAAAAAAAAAAGTCGTTTAAACGAGTCCGAGAAGAAAAAAAACCGTTTAAACAGGCGCCGAATGAAAAATAGTCAAGCCGAAGATAATTGGCCGCATGGTCAAGGTTTACCCGCAGTTGTCACGGGACTGGAAACAAGTATGCACAATTTGAACGTGCCACAAGCAAAAGTTCACTTTCAACGTACACCATCTGCTGCTGAGGTACAAACAAATGGTATGAACGGGGGGGAGCTTCCAGATTCAAAATCTGATAATCAAGACTTACAACTAGATGATGGGCTGCATCATAGGGACACAAACCAGACGTCTCGTCGTTCAAGTCGGAAAAACAAAAAGAAATATAAAATAAATTTTGAAGAAGCTGGTGATGGTGATGGATTGACAAATCATGGCTCAATGCAAGGGCAAGTAATAGCAGGTCTACCCCAGTACAAAAATGTACCAATAAGTATACTCAAACGAAAAATGATAGCGCATGTTCCGAAAATCACAGATCCAGTCGCTTCCACACCAAAGCGGAAATCTTATCACTTTAAACCTTCGCATAGTAGACTCAACGATTACTATTTCGAAAGGTTACAACCCGAAGAGGTAAGTGAGGAAGATGATAGTACGTCAAGTTCAACGAGTATAAGCTTGCCTTCAAAAATGGTGCCCTACAAGAATCCCTACACAACGGCGAATGACAACGAATCATTAGGGCCTTTAAAGAAAAAAAATGTAAGAACTTTTGATGCCTATCTGAAAATAAAAGAAATGGCAAGTTTGATGGAAAAGAAAGATCCAGAAGGTGGCATTGCAAGGCGAAGTGCTACAAGTAACAAAGAAATTAGTGAACCTTTGTTTATTCCAAATTCTTTCAGTATTCATGAAGACACCATCTCATATATTGATATTGATGACGAGCCTCATATTTTAAATAAGAAAAGATCTCGGA
This sequence comes from Chymomyza costata, assembly GCA_018150985.1. Lineage (NCBI taxonomy): Eukaryota > Metazoa > Arthropoda > Insecta > Diptera > Drosophilidae > Chymomyza > Chymomyza costata. Next base: position 6,834,743 of record JAECWU010000803.1, on the reverse strand, counting down.
AAAAGGCAGCAAAGCGAAGGGATCAAAGTAACAAAAAAATTAGAGAAACTATCGATATTGCAAACACTACGGATGCCGCAAAGTCTAACGATATTGCAAAAACTATCCATTCTCCAAAAACTGTATTTTTTGCAAAATCTACAGATACTATCGATATTGGACGAATTACAGATGTTGCATCAACTACTGATATGGCCATAACTACCAATATGCCAGAATTTTCAATACTGGAGCAAACTAAGATTAAAAACCAGAAAACCTCTAAGCCTGCCTTTAACCTTAGAAACACATTTAAAACAGAATTACGAAAGTATCCGATAAGAGATCATAGTATTTATTCTGCAATAAGAAACGATTTGACATATCCTCATACCAAAGCAAAATCGAAATCTCCAAATATCGAGCAGTCGCTGGATAAACCGAAATCGGTTGTAAAACGCGAATGTAAATGCCATATTTGCCAATTCATGAATAAGCCCAAGGAAGAAGATACCCCGCTTATAAAGGAAATGAAAGAAAAACTTCGTAGAGTTGAGCTGCTTCAATACTATCGCAACATGTGTCAGAGTAAGATACAACCTAAGCAAAGGGAAATGTATATTTCGTCATGTGGAGAGCAACGGCAAGGCATCTGTACCGGCTGCTAAGGCAAAAGATGGCCATGATGTATTGTAGTTAATCAATGGCAACATTAGTGCTGCATTTCACTAATGTAACCATTGATCAATTGCTGTATATCAAACAATCTTTTATTAAACAGTTGACAACTTGTATAGAAAAAAAAATTAATTTTAAATATTCCAAATTTCAAATCAATTTAATTTGTTAAGGCCTGCGAAAGTCGCGAAACTACACAGTGAAATGGTCAAGTCCGCATACTATGATTTTTTGACTTGCGGAAGAGAGTTTCGTGAGTGTTTAGATTCTGTCAAGATGCCAAAGCCAACACTTTCGACGAAACAAGTGCCGTCGTTTTTACTAAATCGTTGCGTTAAGTACTATAATGTGGAGGACACTGCCACAGAGTGGTATTTATGCCATAGGAAAAACATGCCGAAGCCCTGCAAATGTAATAAAAAGTGCTGCTTTAATTTTCGAAGGCCTTTTAGATGCAGGGCAGATAGAAAAACCAACTGGAAAGCACTGTATGACAATCAAAGAGTGTCGCCCGAGTTTTTAGAATTGCTTCTAAAACACCAGCCAAAGGCCGAAAATTGCTGTGTTCCAAAGAAAGCTAACTTCTCATATTACAAGTACGATATGGAAGCCAAAAGCCGACACATGCGTGTAGGCATAGATACAACAGCACCTGTAGAATTTCCCTGCATGAACAAAGACTGTCCCCGACGAGGGCTTACTAACGCGCAAATAGACCAGCTGAATCAAAGCTTGTTGCAGGCCTGTGCCGAGTGCAATAAAAAGCCTATAGAGAGAGACTCTTCAGAGAAACCATCTTCCGAACTAGAAAATGAACCAGAAGCAGCAGAAACTGAAGCTACTGAGGAGGAACCAGAAGCAGTGCCAAAACCTGCATCTTTACACGTCATTTACCAGATGTCTACTAAGCCCAAAATTGATGCTGCGCAAAAGAAAACAGAAGAAACAGAAACTGAAGCTACTGAGAATGAGGCAAAAGCAGTGCCAAAAACTAAATCTTCAAATGTCATTTGCCAGAAATGTACTAAGCCAGCAAGTGAAGCGGTAGAGCCAAAAGCTACAAACAAGCAGCCAGTTGACAGTGCCAAGACCAGTCGCAAAAGAAAGCAAGAAAATAGTGCTGACCATCAAGTCTTAAAACAGAATAGAACAGATCAGAGAAAAAATAAATGTATATGCAATGTTCCAAAAGCGGATAGCAGCAATCAATCATTTACACATGGATTTCACTATGCAATTGGATGTCATCACCCAGCATATGTACACGGCAGCCAACGTCCTGATTTCTATGATCAGAGTGATATTGAAATGTCTGAGCCTAGGCCAAGTGACTGTGTTGGCTTCAAGTCATTTATAAAGCGCTCAGAGTCAAGTTTCAAAGCATCCAAAGACAGACTTTTTACAAAGTCCAGTTTCAAAGCATCCAAATCATCTGTAAAAAAACCCAAGAAGCCCAAACCGTACTGCTATCTGTGGTCTGCAGTAGATCCTGATACGCGTGGCGATGCAAAAATGAGATTAGCTGAAATGTCTTGCAGAAAGCGCAAATATTATGCGAAATACAAACCGAAACCCTATGGCTATCTCTGGTCTCAAGTAGATCCTGATGTCAGGGCAGAAGCAAAGCGCGTATTGTCGGAAAGTGAAGAGGAACGCAAAGGACAACATAAAACCAAGAGGCAGCAACCGTGTAACTCCTACTTGTGGTCCCACCATGAAAAACTTGATGCCGAAAATCGATATGAGCGTAGTAAAGCACAAAGAAAGAGTAGTCGCAAACGTAGTGACGCGGACAGCTCTATGGAAGAAGATGGCTATCGTACTCAAAAAAAAAATTGTTACACAGACGATAAAGAAGTAGTATCTGAGAACGATACTGCTAGCGATGCTGCTTATAATCAAAGCAAACAAATTGCATCAAGCAAAACACAGCAACGAAAGCCATCCCCTGCCAAACAAAGAAGTCCAAGTGTTCGCTTTAGCGACAGCGATGGGTATGCGCCAAAAGATAGACCCACAAAATCAACCGATAGTAAAATAAAGGAAACTCCAACTAAACCGAATTTTCTTGAAATGCATGAAATCAATTTAATACCAAGTTATTGGGATTCAAGAACTACCTTGACGCCATTTACTCAATTTATGCATGTGATGAATTCGGCTGTTTCTACGAGCCAACAGCCCAATACACAACGGCGCACTTCAAACATAGCTACAACAACGCCTGAGCCCAGAACAACCCGGCGAGACTCATCGAGTGCAGCAGAAGTGCGAAAGTCCAATGCACAAGTGCGTTCTTCTAAATTGGCTAAAACAAAGCCAAGAACAAACCGCAGAGGCTCATGTAGCAGTGCATCAGAAGAGCGCAAGCCCAAAACCAGAACAACTCGAAGAGGCTCTTGTAGCAGTGCATCAGGAGAGCGGAAGCCCAATACAAAACAGCATTCTTCAAAATTGGCTAAAACAAAGCCTAAGCCCAGAACAACCCGACGATGCTCATCAAGCAGTGCAACAACAGTGCAAAAGTCTAAGTCAGCTAAAAAACAAAGCTATTCAACCGAACGGCACTCTGTTTCTAGTACAGATTACAGAACGCAAAAACATAATAAAGCCAAATGTTGTTCAAAAGCTAAGTGTTGTGGACACTTGGCAGCTAAAGCCAAGCCTAAAAATAACAGCATAACGCATCAGGATAACTTTGGCAGCAAGGAAAGTAGTTTCAGCTTATGCACCAGTGCACAAACTCAGGGCAGTGAAAGCGTTAGATATCCCTGTCTGGAAAGTGAGCAACGCGAAAGGCGAGCACAACGAGAATGGGAGGAACAACAGCGAAAGAAGAAGGCTAAGTTGTTGGCTAAGCGTAAGCCAAAGCCAATAAAGCTAACACCCCAAAATAGCAATGACTGGTTTTTTACCTCACGTTCAGACGGATATGAGACCTGCTTACCAACAGTTCTTACCGAACCTATGTTTGTGCACCGATCAAAATCATTTCCCGTTCCAAAAGAGAGTACACAGCAAAACTATTGCCATATTGTTGATAAATCAGAGGTAGGGGATGAGCCAAAACCTAATAACTGTTTTTTTCTGAAGCCTTCCAAAATGGATAAAAAGAATAACGATCAAGTGAAACCCAAAAAGGAGCGTAAGCCGCCCACAAAATCTTTTAAATGGTCTTTCCTGCAACCCTCTAATATAGATAAGCAGGAGTACTATAACAAAAAAGCAAAAAAAAATAACAAAAAATCGAAAGAGGAGGATGTCGACAGTTCAAGAAGCGAATCGGAAACAAAACCAAAGAACAGTGAGCGTAACAAGTCATGTGACAATAGAAGCTGCAGGTACAGAAACGAACGTTTAGGTACCTTAAATCGATTCAGCAACGAGTTGGTACCAAGTTCTAGCGTGGTTAGGAAAGCCATACTGAAGCCCCACAACTTTTCGGAAAGCATAGCAAAGCCAATTGCCAAGAAACATGTGCACTATGTGAACACAAAGTTGTCGAAACAAGTTTGCCATTCATTCTGCTTTTAAAGGTGCACAAAATCTTTCAGGCATGGTTGCAGTTTGGCTGCCAAGTGCCATTGACGTCACTTGTTGACCAAACTGCGATGATGCCAAATGCACCATTGGTTATTAACATGTGTATGTATGTTATGTACAAAAACAGAAGTGTTTTTTTTTTCAATTTTTGAGTACGAAATTATTTATAACAAATCTTTATGGCAAAACTTTGCAGCTTACAAAAAATGTAGTATGTATTTTTTTCACAAATTTTTGATTCTTTGCGGAAATATAACAGACAATATAAAAGCATTTCACTGGTTTTCAAACTAAAACTTATAAATGCAATGCTGGTTTAAAAACAAGTTGGGTTTGAAGAATTATTCGTTCTTGAAATTGGCAGGGCGCTTCTCTACAAAGGCTTGCATGCCCTCCTTGCGATCAGCCTGTAGGAAAACACAAAGAAATATGCATAAATAAATGTAATATGTTTTTAGAGTAAATCAACGTTACCGTTGAGAACGTAGCATGGAAGGTGCGACGCTCAAACTTCAGACCCTCTTGCAGGGTGGTCTCATATGCTGTATTCACGGCCTCCTTGCACAGCTGAACAATCAAATTCGAGTGGGTGCCAATTTTTTCGCCTAGTTTGACAGCCTCAGAAACAAGCTGTTCGGCGGGTATTACCTTGCTAACCAGACCAACCTTCTCGGCTTCTTGGGCATTAATCATGTTGCCGGTTAGACACATTTCCATGGCCTTGGACTTGCCAATAGCGCGTGTCAAACGCTGAGTGCCACCAGCGCCGGGAATAGTGCCTAGAGCGATTTCAGGCTGGCCGAATTTGGCCTTTTCACCGGCATAAATAATATCACACATCATGGCCAGCTCACAGCCACCACCCAGAGCATAGCCATTGACAGCAGCAATAATGGGTTTCTGAGTACGTGCCACCTCAGTCCAATCATTCAAAAAATTGCCCATAATGCACTGCGAATAGGTGTTGGGTGCCATTTCCTTGATATCAGCGCCAGCAGCAAAAGCCTTCTCGCTGCCAGTCAATACTATGGCTGCAATGTTCTTGTCCTTGCCATATTGCTTCAGAGCCGTGGACAGTTCCTTCATAAGGCCATTGCACAAAGCATTCAAAGCCTTGGGACGGTTCAAGGTTATAACAGCCACATTTTGTTTTTCGCCCGTGACTTCTGTCTTAATGAATTCCCAGTTACCAGCTGCAGCGGAAAAGAGACAGAGATAAGGCAGATAAGCTTACGTAACCAATGTTTAGGACAGAACTTTTGCATTATGGCGCAAAGTTAAGATTTCAGCAGCCGACAAGTGTCATATGTGCCTCTTGCAGTCAGAGCACAGTACACACCCAAAGCCTGATCAAAGTCCAAGATTCCTTCTAATAAAGCCGGTTCCCTAGGTCTCATTTTTTTACTTACAGGCTGTGCTGCTGGCAAAGCGTGTGGCCAATCGTGGCTGTCTTGTAGCAGCCTGGATAACATTTTGTGCGCGCAGAGCAACAAGTTTTGCAATGTTGGCCATTTTAACTTGGATCTTGGCTAAAAACGAATGATATATTGTAGTTTATTACCTAACGCGAAATCAACGATCTGATACTTACGAACACTGGAGCGAGAATGTGGAGCCAGCTCCAAAATCGATCGCAAAAGTAGGCGAGAGCATATAAAATCAGGGCTGCAGCAGTGCGCTGCCGAGGACGTTATTAAAAAAACTTTTTATGTTAAAACTAAGCCAATTTTATTTAGTTTGCAACATTCCTTGTCAAGTAGCACGAATTAGGCAAATAAACGTGTATTGCAATTAATATACGCCCATTAACATTACTAAAAAACTGCAATCGATACATAATTATCGATGAGCGCGATTAAGAACTGCCAACTTGTATTTTTGTTGCCGCTTTCAAACGTCAGTTCAAACTAATTTAACTTAAGGTTCGTATTTTATTCAGTAATTTTTAGCTATCAGCTTAATTCGGGACAATAAAGGATTGAATAACATTTTTCAAATAATATGTTATCTCCCATTTTAGCTTGGCGTAGCCTAGCACGTAAGCTGCACATTATTCTGCCAAGTAGTAAAAAAAACTCGCCGGTATAAAAGTTTGGAAATACTGCTCTCAGCATAATGGGGCTCTGTTCACAGTGAATACTTCAATTTGACTTGTTATTGCGATCTGTGCTCTCCAGTATCCTTAATCTTCTTGCTTGCATTTAGCTTACTTTGTATCTCTGCCAAAGTCTTTCCTTTGGTTTCAGGTACCACAAAAACAACAAAAATCAATGCCAAAATTGCCAGAAATGTGAACATCCAAAAAGAAGCAGCTATGCCAATAGCCTGCACAAAAAATGGAAAGGATACGGCGCTCAAAAAACCGAAAACTGCACCGCATGTAGCCGTAATGCCGCAGCACGCTGCCTTAATATCCTGCGCGAATAATTCCACCATCATGAGAAAAGGAAGTGGTCCCATACCGAACGCATAAAATATTATGAAAATACAAATGCTGCATATAGGTAGCCAAGGTAAGGACTTTGCAATGTCCTCGTTATACTTCATTAAATAAAAATAAAGTCCCATTAACGCCGTAGTCAAGATAACAAAAATCGCAGATATTATGAGCAGTTTCCGCCGCCCAGTTTTATCGATTAGCGCTAAGGATACTGCGTTGCTGAGCACAAAGCAAGTGCCAACAAGTATTGTAGATATGCTTGACTTCAATCCAGTTCCTGCCAGCTCAAAAATGGATGTGGCATAGGAAATAATGGCCGTGCTACCACAAAACTGCTGGAAAAACATAAGCGAAATACCTATAAATAGGCCTTTGAGTGTAGCCTTGCGTTTGAGTGCTTCTCCAAGTGTGGCTTGTTGCTCCGTGTCTGCGACGCTTAAAAGGATTTGTTCTAGTTCTGGACCTGTATCGTAATTCACGCCACGAAGTCTATGCAAAGATTTTGCTGCTTTTTCCTGTTGACCCTTTAGCATATAATATGCTGGAGATTCCGGCATAAAGATGAATATCGCAAAAAATATAACCAGCAGTGAAGCACATGCAAAGTTCAGCACTTGGTAGCTGCATAAAGCGCCTACAATGTATGCGTAGAGAATGCCCGTCACAAAAGACATAGAAAAAAATGATCCCAGCGTACCCCGCAACTCTACCTGCGCCACCTCGGTGGTATACATAGGCACGGTAATAACAAAGCTGCCTCCGAAACTGCCCTGCAGAAAGCGACCAATCATCAGCATATAATTCGATTTAGCAAAAATTATAAGCGCCCAGCTGCAAATATACGGTAGCACTGCTGCTAATAGGATGGGTTTCCGTCCAAAACGACTGGCCAGCATGCACGAAGGTATAGCAGCAAAAGCAGCACCCAAAGATAAAAAAGCACAGATCCAGCTAAAATCGTTGAGCGTGCTTGTAAAGTTGTAGACTTTGTTTTCCAAGATAAAAATCGCCGCGGGCGCTGACCAACCCACAGCGACGCCCAAGCTCATAGAGGCGAATGAGGCGGCCAGTCCTACAAAATATTGAGGACACTTTTTTGCTGGACTGCTCATTTGCTTTGATTAATAAGTAAAAAACTGCTTAGTGGATATATGTATGTATAATAGAATTACATTTGTAAGCTTAATAAGACTAGACTACAACTCTACAAAGGAACTTTACTATTTTTCTAGTTTCTCGCTGGGCTTGTTACCGCTCAGAATGGCTTGTATCTCGTTGATGGTCTTGCCCTTGGTCTCCGGCACAAACAAAATTGTGTAGATGAATGCTAAAACAGAAATGCCGGTAAAGATCCAGAATGTGGCGGCGGGTCCTATGGAATCTTTAAGCACGGGAAAAAGTATAGTGACCATAAAGGCCATTAGCCAATTGCAAGTTCCACTTATGGCACCAGCCACAGCTTTAACATCCTCTGAAAAAAGTTCTGCGCTCACAAGCCAGGGCACTGGTCCAAAGCCTATTGCAAAGAACACTATGAATAAACAAATGCTGCTGATGGGCAGCCAGCCCAAGGAAGCAACCGATTCCTCGTCCACTGCTTGCAAATGAAAGTAAACGCCCATAAGTGCCGTAGTCACAGCCATGAAAAACGAAGAGATGGCAAGCAGAATGCGTCTACCGGCCTTGTCAATAATGGACACGGCGACTATTGTCGTTACTACCATAGTGGCGGCGATAAGTATAGAAGACAACGATGCGTCCAGTCCTGTGCCAGCTTCTTCAAAGATAGATGTAGAGTAGAATAAGATGGCATTGATGCCTGTCCATTGCTGAAAAAACTGTAGCAATACGGCTATGGTGAGTCCCTTTAATGTAACTGGACGCATCAAAGCAGCGTACAAGTTAACCTTTTGCTCGGTAGGTTTGGAGCCACTAGTTATGCGTTGCAGCTCCTCGCTGGCATCATAGTGCTTGCCACGTAGCCAGCGTAATGATTTGGTGGCATCCTCTTCACGACCCTTTAAAGCCAAATACACCGGCGATTCCGGCATAAATATAAATGCCGTGGCAAAGATAAGTGGCAGTATGGCGCAGACTATATTAGTTACAAGCAGCGTTGGATAAGCGCCCACTATGTAGCCATAAAGAATGCCCAACACTATCAGCAATTGAAAGAAACTGCCCAGTGTGCCGCGTAGCTCCGTGGTAGATATTTCTGTAGTATACATAGGCGCTGTGACACAAAAAGCGCCACCGCAAAGGCCAAGTATAAAACGTCCACAGTACAGCATGGTAACGTTGTTGGCAAACAGCATCAGCATCCAGCCTACCATAAAGGGCGGTATCAATACCAACATGGTGGGTTTGCGGCCTATCCAATCTATCATAAGTCCAGCTGGTATGCATATGCAACAGGCGCCCAGCGTAAGTAGCGCAGAGACCCAACCAAATTGAGATGAAGTCACATCAAAACCATAGGCATCTTCAAGAGTAATGGGTAACTCGACAGGCGAAGACCAACCAATGCAGGCGCCTAGGCAGAAGGCGCCAAAACTGGCAGAAAAACCGGCAATATATTGTGGCAACACTTTCGCTTTGGACATTGCTTACAGTCCGAGTGTACGAAATTAAATGAGCCATATAGTACTCAAAAGTTTGCTGAATTCGAGTTGATAAAAACCATGACGGCGACGTTGACGTCGCTGTCGACGCAGTCGTGTCGCGAAGCAGCGGCAGAAAGTCGTAAATCAGGTTCAAGAAAAGTACAAAAATCATAAAAAAATGAAAATACTACGCCATAAAAAGTGCCACCAAAATGTGCACCCAAAATCATAGTAAGTTAATTGAAAAAGCTGGTACGCTAATCTCGCTTCCTCTCTCGTGTACTCCAAATGGATCTGTCTAATCAATCAGGTTTCGTAATTCGCGCAATTTCACTTAATTCTAACTTTTTGTTTGTGTTTAGTTGGCGTGTGAAAATTGGCTAATAGGCGTCGCCGTTATAATTATGGGATGTAGTAGATCGTTTGGTGTGCATCTAATCTAAAACCTGACATAACACGCATTTAGAACATGTTCAATTATAATTGGTATTTATACCCTATCAGGGTGTATTTTCAAGTTTTTTTCCCCCGTTTTTGATAAGTGTATCGTAAAGAAGTCTGGCTAACCGAATAATGTATTCCACAAATATTTTAAACAGTCGGGGCGTAGTGGGATACAATGCGACAGGTTTTCTAGTGTTTCATTGAGGAGGGAAGAATCATTGAAGGCAAATAGTTGGCGGGAGAGGTGTTCGTTTTATGAAAAAGTCAACGCTTCGTTTTTTATAAGGTTCACATGGGGAGACATTTTAAATTTGGTGAATCTAGCTGGTATATTAATGAAAGAAAGTTGATGGTTTTTTGTCTATTAAATTTGTCTTTTAAAGTTTTTAAACTTGCTTGATGTGACGCAAGTTTCGATTATATGGCTGTTAAGGTCTGCCTCTAGATTTCAGGTCAGATTTTCTACACTTGCTTTGCAATTGGGTTGGTATTTCCCGCATATAATTGTATATAATACAGTTGTTCTAGTGCCAAATCGCATCCGCCCTGATAGAGAAATTATGAGCCCAAAGGAAATTTGCAAGTGTATGTAAACTTCGTCAAAATCAGTTCGTTTTCCGGTAGCTTTTATTTGCAAGTGTCCACATAACTGTTATGATAGGCAATGTGTTATTGTTGAAGGCTAATACAAAAAATTAAACCAATCGCGAAACTGTCATCTATTGTTTATGCTTAGAATATACTTGGGGGGATTCATGCGTTTTTGATTTTCAGTTTAGCATGCTCGAGTCGCTTGCTGATAACAATTTAGTGGACGCTGATAAGCGAGGTGCTTTAAAATGCTTATAAGGCACGTTTTATTGTAAATTAATTCTTCGAGAGACTAGTAGCTATCATAAATATAATGAATTTGTACAATTTCAAGTATTCTGCGTACTTTGTTCAAAAGGTTCGTTTACCCATAAAAGTTCCAATACTCTACAAACATTAAACCATTCACATAAAGTTCGAGTGTATTGTGCAGGGCCGTAGAGAGAAAATACGGGACCGTGGGAAAATGTACCGGCCCCTCTATTACACCTTTAACTTGAATCATTTTATTACGAAAGTAATTACACCGGGCCCCTGCGAAAACTCCGGGCCCGGGAAGAACCCACCTTTTGCCCCCCTCTCGTCGGGCCTGTTACTGTGTAAACAAAATATTATATGTATAGTAAGCAAAGGCCAATTATGATTCAGTTTTATGGAGCATTCGAATTTTAAGGTGCATAGATTGTGGCTTCTTTGTGCTCGAAATTGAGGAATTAAATTTTCTATTCACAGGGTCGCAAAAGTCATAAGATTCGTAAGTTTAATTCACATAGTTTTACTTCACATATTTTTACCTGCGTATAGCACAAAATACCTACTGGTTTGTTGATAGAAATATTTAGATTAAGTAGACATAACATCTTCTTGCGATTGATAATAGTTTGTCTTGGCCTTTTGGTGCGTTAAAAGGCAGTTTTTGTTTTATGGATACCTTCCCGCGATAGTAAACACTTTTTTTGCTTCAAGCAGGTTTGCCTGGACACTTTCAATATTTATGAATCGCTTTATACATCTACGTGATCCCTCTCATGCGTTACGTTTTTCGTATCAAACTTATACGTATATTGTTCGTAAGAAACTATTCTCTATGTAAAAAACACCCGATTATAACCACACATTCATTTGCAACACAACAAAAATGTACATTACTTTTTTATACAGATGCATGCATTGCAGCAAAAAACGCTTCTTAATTGCACATATTGGTATAAATATGTGCGATCTATTATAACAATGACTAGTTGCTTGCATTATATAACATAACAAAAACAAAATGGTATACATTATTTTATACTTTATTTTTTACGCTCCAACTCTTCCAAGGCGCGAATCATTTCCGCCTCACGTTTTTGATGATGCTCGCGTATAGCAGTTTGTAACTCATCGTGATGGCTTTGGCTATCTGGTGGATAGAGCTCTCGTTTCTTCTTGGTCACCCATTCCTCGAAATAAGCAGGTTGATTGAAGATGTGAAAGAGCGCCACAGGAAAGGTCATGTACATGCCCATCTTTGCCACCTCCAATACCCAGCCACCCATTATGTTGTTTACTCTTTTTGTACCAACTATTAATTTACACAAAAGTATAATAAATTCAGCTTAAATTATAGCTTTTTTATAAATTTTGTTCTGATTTTAATTTGTTTTGGGTTGTCAACAAGCGAACAGCTGACTATGTTCGGTGTTGTGTAACAAGCCGGCAAAAATCGGCAAAGCTTACAGTGTTGTTAAGCAAACAAAAACAAAATTGGTTATCGACTGTTGCATCGATTTCAAAAAAGGAAATAAACTTTGCTTGCAACTTTAGTTTAATAAAATATTTTTATTAATAAGTTTTTGCATACAGTGTTATTAAAGTTAAAACTAAATTATATGGTAAATAATGCTGACAATTACAAAGCAAAACAATTTTAGCTGCTATTATATCGAAGCGAATATTAGGTTTTCAATTCGTTTGTTTTTTAGAAAAGTCTCACGGAAGCAATCGGTTTTGATAAGTTTTTTTAAACCCGTACAACGGTTTTAACGTTAGTTATGCATCAGTTTCATTGTGCTAATAAAAAGCATTCTCCACAATCTAGAGCGCAGTCTCGCCTGGGTACTCATGAGAAGTAATTAGCAATTTCTTAGTCCGCAAATGCTCATCAGTTAGCTGCATGTCCATGTTCTCCTTGTCATCGGCCATGTCACAGCCTTCGTATTCATTAATACTTGCGTTAAGTGGCGCTCCAACAACGTTACAGGCGGATCGCTTGCGTGCATTGTTACCTACTGGCAATAATGGTGGGCACGAGGTGCCTTCGAGAGATGCAACAACAGCTGGTTCATTGCCATCCAAACAGTAAAGAAGACTGGGACTTAATTCTGATTCATCGAAGTCTTCTATATCCTGTGTTGTGCTAGCGCCGCCAAAATCATCTGAGCGACTGGCAAATGAAAGATCCGCAGGACTGTCCGTAAGCACGCTGCGTGTCAGCAAATATTCCCTGCAAAAAAATAAATCCGATGACATTTCTAGAATACCATAATAAATAATTAATTAAACTCACTTAAAATCACTGGAAAGTACATCGTTTGGTTTGGACTCTAATGGTTCATTGCTATTGCTACTGCTGCTGGTGCGTTCGCGGATAGCCAGCGCTGAAACTGCTAAGCTTTGCTGGCGCCTCAATATATCTGAATAGCCTCCCAACGATGTAGCATCCTCACTGTGCAGCACTGGTGGCTCCAGTTGTTTGGTTGATCCCAATAAATCGTGTTCGTCGTCGTGCTCGGGAAAACTCAGAATTTGTTGTTGCCTCAGGTTCTGAGTAGGATCCCCTAGGGCTGTAGCCAAGGCATTAAGCACCATGACTGGCTTACGCGAGCGTGGTGTCATAATGGATTCCTGTAAAAAGTAAAGTTTTAGTAAATATTTTTGGCGTTTAAAGTCATGCTGCATGCAAAAAAGCTTAAAAGCATGCACATTCATTACCTGCATAGCTTTTGGCATGCGCTGTGTAGATTTTGTTATGGGTGACATGGAACGTCTGCCATGCAGCAACGCGGGTGTGCTGGTTATTAAGTCCATATTACGATATATGCTGTTATGCAGCAGTTGCTGGTAGCCAATATCTGTGGGTAATTCATTTGAGCTACCATTTCCCTCGGACACAGTATCGTCGTCTTCTTCAATGCCATTTTCCTTTGAATCACTGTCGTCTACATCCTCCAGCAGAGGTATAGTAGCGCAACTAGTCATATGATTGGCAGCAAAATGTTTGATCTCTTCACTGGGCCGGCGCTTCAGGGTAGCCGAAACACTTCGAGCCAAGCGCTTCGTGGTCTCTGGTGTATTAAAAGGAAAACGCAGATTGCCCATGCTTACACCCTTCATAAGCCTACGCGTTAGTGACTTGCCCATGTTAGTCGTAACGACTGTAGATGCCTCCATGATAGGCGTAAGAGGTTCCTCTGAGCCATCACCGTGATCCATACCCTGTGGTAGCATACTACACAGATTAGGCTCAGACTTATAGCGTGAAGACTGTTGCACCGGCGTGCATTTGTTGGAATACTCCTCTATTTCGAATAAACAATGATCATCCCAAGCAACAGATTTCTTATCTGCCCCCACAGTAATGAGCTGCTTGGCAGCTGCCGACATAAGCTTAAGCGGCGTTACGCAACAGGTATCCGTCTCGTCCGCATCTTGTTCAGCCAACTCATGAGATGGCTGGCGACTAACAGGAGCAGATATGCTATAATTATGAGCACTAACACTGCTGTTGCTGCTACTGCTATGCGAAGGCGATTGGACTTTCAAAGATGTAGATGAAATGGATTTTTGAAGCGTGTGCAGAGTGTTAGTGCTGGTGACAGTGGTGCTGGCTGTTTTCGTGGGCGTAAAAACGACGCTGTTTAGTGCACTGGGGCCAGTGCTAACCGAGGGACTTTGGAACAATACGCGCAACTTTGGTTGCTTTAAGTTCATTAGATTGGGAGTCTAGGTAAGCAAAACAAACAAGACAAACACAAAGACATGCAGTTAGTTAACAAACTTTGCAACACCTCTCATGCATATATTTTAATGTTGTACGCACCTCGTTTCCCATTGATACAATTGGAGGCGCTCGCTTGGGTGTACGTGACATGATACTTTTGTGAAAGATGTGTTTTTTGATGGAATCTCCTAGGGACTTTGCGCTGCGGGTGGCCTCGTTGTTTTTAAGACGGTTCATTACGACCAATTGTAAGGGAGTACCTACAAATATAAAAATTAGAGATTTACCTCACAGCTTTTCGCATAAGGCAATTTACCCTGCCCATTCTGTTTGTTAAACTGTTTGATTAAACGCCGCTTGCGGGAAGATTCCGGCAAGCTTTGTATATGTGCATACAGCTGTGCCAGCTCTGTATCTGTGTTATTAGTATTTGTTGCAGCCGCTGTTGCGGCGCGATCTACAAAAGTGTACACCGTGTTGACCGTGGAGATGTCTGAGATCGATTCGTCCAACGTTTGCTCCGGAGACATTGTTTTCTTGCGTTTGCGTTCAAGAAAGTACGCTCGAATATCAGTTGACAGCTTGCCAGGCACAGCAAAAATATCCAGTCCTCGCATAATTATATATGTAATAATTCCTGACATGCGCTTGGCAGTATAGTGCAAGACTTCAGGTGGCAGATTGCGAGGACATATAAGATGAGGAGTAAAAAGCGTTGCCAGATTCTCGGCGGTCATCTTATTAATGCGCTGGTGTTGAGCCACTGCATGCAGCATCTCTATAATGTGCTGCAACAGTTCACGATTATCTTCGGGAAGAAGTAATAGCAACAGCTGAATGGAGTTATCCACAGTTGTGTGTGTCTTGCCGTCCAAATCCTGGCAAAGTGGTGCTATTTGTAGGTGCGCCGGATAATGTGCATCTGTTAGCAGTGGTTCAGGCAACTCTGCTAGGAAACTTTTAAAAACGGTGGCACAATCGTGGGCAGAGTACCCAGCTTGCTCGAGATTTAAAGGCTTATCCTGTTGAATGTGAATGCGTAGCTCGTTTTGACGAGAAACAGCGCCGGTTTTGCGAAAGAGGCCTTCCTGGGTAATGTCTGAAAATTAACCATTAAAAAAGTTGGTATACTTTAACAAGTGTAAGTAGACTTACTCTTTTCCAACATAAGAAACGATTTTAGTTCCTGTAAATGCATAAGGAATCCCGCATCAATTTGTTGTTGTAAACATTCTGTTGGGCTATTGCCCACACTTTTACTGCCACCGCCGGAAGCACAGCCAGTGCTAGCTCCATGACCTAATTTGTGCTTCTTCGAAAGACGATTCCACTTTTTAAGCTTATGTCCCTTGTCCTCGTAGACAATCTCATGGCATGGTAAATCGAATCTATACATTCATAATAAATATACTTGGAACAAACACAAAGACAATTTTTCAGCACTTACTCGTCTGTATTTAATTCCAACTGAAACGAAAGGTGCATGCGCACCAGCGACTTGTATTTTTCATAATTGCAGCTGCGCATGCGTGACGCCAGCTCGACGTCGTTAAATTCATTGATGTTCACGTAATCCATTATGTAGTATATGGATATAATATGTACACATGTACGAGGGCGTAGGCTACTGTGAATATTCACAACAACAACAATGCACAGGACAATAGCAGCAGCAGCTACATCGACGTGGACAATTTTTTTTTGTTTCACTTATTGTAATTATCACTTAGTGGCTACTAATCGTTTAATGCTTATTTGATTATTTGTATATGCTAAAACACATATTTAATTGTGTTTTGTTAAAAATTAAAATACGAGAGTACGTAAGACGCGCTATTAGCCGCTGCAAATTGAAATGTATTTAAATATCAAATTTTAGAGTTGCCCTTTACAGTCTGTCAGTGTGGCAAAGCGTTATTATAAATTTATGGCGTCCGTAAAAGATTTTTTTTTGCCTTTGCATATTATATATGCATAATATAAACATTATATTGTTAGAGATCAGGTAGAGATTTTTTAAACAAAAAACATTTTTAAAATTCATTGGTTTTAAAAAGCAACATGTTCTATTATTATTTAGGACCCGCATTTATTTACGTTTATCAACACTACTTATATGTGCCTGATCTTTTGATCAACTTTTCGTTATGCTGCTCTTTATCAAATTCTCGTACGCATTTTTAAAGATATTGATTATTGCTTGCTATAATAAAAACAATATTTAAAAAAAATATTAATGCAAGCAACTTTTATTTTTTACCAACGAGCGCATTTTGAACATACCGATACATACATTTTATCGATAAGAAATGTATTGTAAAGATAAATTTTGTTAATTGTATTGTGCTTTGTTTTAAAAGGCACATTTTCTGCTATAAGTATATTGGATATTTTTGCTTGTTTTTAACTATTTTTTAAATTATTATCAATACAAAAATAAAATAGAAGAAATTTTACTAAAGTGTTGTACAACACCGCCAAAAGTGCAGTGTAAAAAATGCATTTGTTAACACTAAAATTGGGAGCTCCTGCACACCAACAATAAAAATGGCGTTTCTCGTCGGACAAGAACTGATTTCTGCGCGACAATAGTTATAAACAATTTTTAGCGTGTGCAAAATAGCAACAAAATCGACAGTAAAATATGTAGCTTAACTTATTGAAATCGAAACTATTGTTGCTAAGCGTACAAGTGTAAAAGCGGTGCTGTTGTTGCTCAGTTAACGTGGTCCGTGTTCATACGTTCGCCTGTCGCTGTCGCTGTAAGTACAAACGGCACGCGTTTGTGTGTGTTGTGCGTAAAATAAAAAAACGAAAGAATTTATTGCAAACTTACTAAAGTAGAGCAATATATATTTTGTTAATAAAAGTTAAATGCTGTGCGAGTGCGTGCATATTATTTATATATAGTATGAATGTATATATACTCTTATGTGGAAACTGTGAATTGTGGCTGACCATTTTATTGCAATTTCTTTGGCATACACAGACAGCAGCACATTTAGCACGCACTCATACCAATGCAACGCATAAATTAAAGTTAATTAAACGCCTAGTAAAATACAATTTATGAACAAATAAAATTTAATACATATAAATTCATGGGGCTTATGTGTGTGTGTCAGTGTTGTGAGCATGTGAGTGTGTTTAGTATGTGCGTGTGAAATGTTTTCAATGCAGCATCATCATAATCAACACCAACAACAAAACAATTTGTGTTTATTTCGTCTGTTTTCGTGCTTACCTGCTACCTGCTAGCTACAAACATGCATATACAGTACATATGTATATTAAACGTAATTGCTTGTACATACATATGTACCGGCAGCTAGTACGCCCTGCTATATAGTGCATGTACTTATATACGCACATCCGTTTAGTCGTTGTTGCTTACCACCTACACACACACATATAAAGCCTAAAAATTGTTAAATTGTTTAAGTATTTTTATAAAAGAGTTCAAATTTTTTTATTACAGTTTGTTTAACTAACGCAACAACGCCAACGAAACGATATAGCGCTACGTACGTATGTAGTTCAATTATTTATACTTATAAATAATGACACACAACTGCAGCAGTTATAAAAACAACAACAACAAAAATAATAAAATTATAAATCGTCAAGGCTACGGCCACCAACACAATCAAAAGTGCAGCCAACTTCTGCAATGAAATCTTTTTCTTGCTGCCACCCGCTGCTGTTTCTACCTCTCCTTTTGCTTCTTTTATGCTGCCAAACGCGACGACAACAGCAACACCAACAAATACAAATGATAATAATAAAAGATTGTGTACATACATAATAGTTATAATAACGCGACAACAATATAACGCGCAAACATGTTCAGCTACACACTTGTAATGCTGTCTTGTTTTATAAAAATATAGCCCTGCAAATAACAAATATATATTTATATTTTTTTAATAAATCAATTAAGCTTTAAATATATATCAAATAAAAGTCTGAAATTATGAATAAATTGGATTATCCACGTCGCAATGGTACACACAAAGTTCGAATAACTAGTAAGTAAAAAATAAAAATATTTATATAATTTGTTTATTTATAAAGATATTTATTAATTTTGCAGTATTGTGTGCAAGAAACTTGGCGCGCAAGGATTTATTTCGTAAGTATATAATCAACACATAATTTAAAAACGTTAAAATTATTTAACCAGATTAGTGTTAAATAAATTTCAAATCATCAGCTATCAGTCGGTGTGTTAGACAGCTCCTATCATAGAATTGCTGTCCAAAAGCATAGCGTCTTTAGACCAGAAATAACTTTCTGACTGCTGGAAATCGATCTTTCAAAAATTTGAAATTAATTTGTCGAGCACCTGCTGTCCCAAAGCCTTGCATGCTTATGCCAGAAATAACTTTAAGACAGCTAGAAATCGATTGTTCCAAAATTTATTATGATTTTCCGAAATAATTGAAGTGAGAAGTTCTTGTCTATTATAGATAATTCTTAAATGTAATCTGCATTTAATATGTAAGCCAACTGTACCGGATCTTAGTTTAGGTTAGTTCAGTTGGCAGCCTGGTTTGATCTATTAAAATAGCAGGAGTCATATTTAAAATCACTTTCGTTTTTAAAACTAAATACTTTTTAATTATACATAATTAGTTAATAAGCAGCTCACTTTGAGTGAACTGTTACAAACCCTTGTTCCAAGAAATTCTGTTAAAACCACAGACCGGCTAAAAATACTTCATGCTTTAATCGCAGAAATACATATGTTCAAATTAAAGCTAAACTTAAAATTACAACTTAAATGTAATAAAATTGGTACTTCTAAAGAATTTTTACGATGTGTTTGGCCGGCTAGCCAAAAAAGGACAATTTTCGGCGTATCAAAATAACTCAAAACTAATTTCTGCTAATTAACCACATTTATTTAATTTTTTGCTTTGACTCGCTATTCAAAATGTTCATATAGATAACTAAATTTAGCACTTCCTTTGTCTACTTTCATTTTTTATATACCATATGTCGGTATAGTATGATAAATAGTTGTATATGTAAATTGCGTTCAGTGGTTAGATCTAAAATGTGTGTTTTTCACCCTCTGCCACTTTAACAATAGGGTCTACCGACATTATTTTGTTTTTTTTTTTTATTGTGCTGTTTAGATATAACAAAAATGATTACATATTACTAATTTGCTTTCATTGTAGCTTTCTGGCGCTCCAAAACTTTTTCTATATACACTTATAATTTCTTTTTAAGTTTTTTTTTGGTTTTTTGTATTTTTTTTTTTTTTTACACATCGTTGCACTTAAATCACGCGCGCCGTCGACAGCGTCCGCATTGCCTAATACAACTTCTTTAATTATATATTGTATATAGCTTATATACTATATACAATTTTGAAAAAAAGTGACAGGTGTGCGTGCACAGTTAGTGCGGCTTAGATATATAGCAAATACACAGTACTACAATATATAAAGATATAGGTGCTATATGCTGCTGCTCTATGTAATGGCATAATTAATGCTAATTTGTAATGGCACAAAACCACGCAATGTAATTAGACCTGGTTGACATGCATATAGAGCTGCTAACTCTCAGAGCAAGAATGTCCCAATATAGTGAGATGCATTGTGCTTGCTCTGCTTTAATTTTTATGCCTATTCATACAAGTTTATGACATTTGTCAGTTACTACATATTATAGCTAACTTTTGCACTGTTTTGCCAACTATTTTTTTGTAGCTATATTTTTATCGGTTTGCTGATTAGATTTTGTCTATGTGTGTATATACTATGGTGTCGGTTTGTCAGCAGGGAAAAACCTGTCAAGTGAAAATTTGTTAGGTCTTAAAAGTTGGCGCTATCTTGGAGTGCTTAAATCAATTAGTGTTACGATATAAACTACTTGAATGAGGGTGGGATTTATGGGTCTGACTAATGGTGTCTGACAAACTTGAATTGAAATAGCATATAAACTAAGATGGGGCCAAGGCTACAAGTATATGCTTAAAGTGCATGCAGTATTCCAAGTAATCTTAAGCAAAATATAATACTCGCTGCAGCTAGGTCATACCAAAACATCCCCTAGGTTAAGAGCTTACTTAACACAATGCTTATTGCAGTTATAATCAACTGGGATTGTATGCAGCAGCCAAAGATGCGAGGAAACTTGACTAAAAGATACTCTTTAGTCGGTTGAAAGGGTTTAATAATAATTATGGAGAGAAATGTGGTTCGAATTTTTATAGAAGGCATTTTCATTTTCGTACTGCCGTTTCGTGTGATATATTTATGAACAGACTAGGTTAGGTTTCACAAACTGTACGGGAAATTTCGCAGCAAGGGTTAAAGCAAACGAATTCAATCCACCAAATTAGTTGTTCACAGCTCCGATCAATTAGGAGTAGAGACATGTCTAAATAAGTGGATTTGGGGAATTTCGTTTTGATTTATCAACATTCTTTCCTGTAGTAACATTAAATTTATATGTATATAAATGTTCTTAGTTAAGTAAATCTAATCTTCCGGGCCATCTGGTAGTTTCTTTCTCCATTTTTAATGTATTTCCGTATTTTTGAGCCCTTACTTCTTTAATATCCTTATTGAAAAACGAAGCATCGAACGCCAAATTTGCTGGATTCGTTTATCAATTTCACTAAAATTTTGTGAATTTGCCTAAAATATGAATTTGTAATTATTTTATTATTGTTTCAAAACGGTTCTTGATTGCTTTTTGTATTCTATTCAAATTTATTTTCACAAAATTTTAGTGAAATTAGAGATTTAACTTCGTACAAGAGATTCTCAGATGTAAAACACATAAAGGTGTGACTGTAATAGTGAACCCAGCTCATATGCAGTTCCTCCCGCGCGGGCTATGGTGTCTGCTTTATACACTGCTTCCACGGCTTCTCATTCCTGTCATATGCTCATTCTAAGGCACAGTATACGCTTTTGTATATTATACCGACAGCAGGGTATAGAAATGGGTAAATCTTTTTGTTTATGCCATCTTGGCACACGGCAATTTTAATGCAACGTTGACTTCCGCCGTGTGTCGTCGATTGCTTGGGCCACAAAGTGAAAGTGCAGTCAGACGTTAATTTCCTTCTAGTACAAGTGCGGCAAAAATTGACAGGGCTGAAAAAATAAAAAAAAGAGGCAAAGAAATTGTGCCACGCAGCGTTAAGCGAAATAGGGTTGAACGACATGTGGAGCGACAATCGGTCGTCGGTCTGAATTGGCCTGGCTCTATGCTTTTACTTTTTATACCCTTTAGTAATTAGACGTTGATTATAATGAGGGCAACATTATTTTATGCTAAATGAATGATATAATTTAAATATAAGGCTTCTTTTTGCTTTAAGATGTGACGTTTCTTGGCATTCTATTGGTTTTTATTTTAGTGCTATGAATTCATGTATCCTTATCTGTTAAATGCCTTTTAATCTGAAGTGCCTAACTTAACTAACTACAATTATAGACTTGGTTTACTATCGCATTTGCTACGTTTAAGAACGCCTGCACTTCGGCTCATATTTTTATTGTTATTGTAAAAAGTGATTCAAGGACTTAGCATATTGGCGACAAAAAAATTTGTTCATATATTTATATTTTCCAAAATGTATATATATATAATAAAAATAATTAGAATTATATTCGTATTTCAAGAATTTCAAAAAATCCATATTATTGGCCATTCCTTTCCAAAGTACATATTATTTTGAACAACTCAATTGACTCAAATTTGAACTTAGTTCTTGTTAATAGATTTTAAATCTGGCAACGGAAAAGTTTCTCAAAAACTTTTTCTACGATTTTCACACCTTGATTTTTTATGCTTACTACAAGTAAGAAATCTTCCCTCTATCAATTAACTACCTTTAGCGAAAAATCACACTCTTAGTATTTCTATATATTTTAAATTATAATGGAAAGCACAATCGATAGGCAATAAATCGACAAAGATTTTTGGAAAAAATCGAATTAAATGGAAATGCTACATCTTTATTGAAAGAAAATTTGAAGAGTCGTGTTTTTTTCAGGAATAGCAAGAAATATTTTAGTACAGCGACTTCCGCAGTTTAGACAGCGAAATGACGTCTCCGTGGAACTAGGCTATTAGGGGTAGTTAGTGTGTTTAAGAGTCGTTACAGAAACCTTTATCTTACGCGCTTTATGTTCTTTGTAGCATAAAATCAATCAACAGCTGGCGGCTGCTGCTCAAATTACTCGTACCTGCTGTACAGGTACCTCAAACCTGCCCGGCTTAGGGTTGGTTCGCAATATTTTCTGTTTTTTTTTTTACCACTCACTCTTTAATGGCTTTACCAACTCGAAATGCCATGAATGATCGGCACAAGTATGTGTGCAAAAAGTTTTCTCATGTTGTTTGACCAGTAAAATGCATAACAAAATGGAATGTTGAGTCAGATCCAGCGTTAAACTCAAAATCATGGTGCTTAATTGTTTAGATCACTTGAATGAGTGCCGTGCACTTAATTTGTCAAAAATCGGCGCACCCGTTGCGCAGAAAATCAGAATCTACTCACTACTATCCGATTAGAGAATACAAAAATTCCAAGTGCAGTATTCAGCAATGGCACTTGGCCCCATTACTTGGCGGGGTCAAAAGGAACAAGCGCAGCTTATTACGCTTATGCATAAAAGCATAGCAATTTAAATTTGTGGAAGCTTTAGTTTATAGGCCCTAGGTCAGTTTAAATTTGGTTACAAATAAATCAAAACTTTGATGGGTATTATCAAGTATTATTTATTATTACAAATTTTTAGTAGCATCATAATTCAACTCGATTTAAAAACACGCATCACGCCCCCTATGCGGTTTCTAGATATTTTTAGAAAGCATACATTTCAAGTTTTATCAGAACAAACACATTACTGAAACCGAGAACGTTTTAAGGAAAAATTTCCGTACCTCATTGGGGAATGGCAGAGGTTTCCGAAATTCTGTGTACGTCATTCTGAAGTATGCCCCCACGCTTGCCAAGAAGTCATACTAAAAACTGCTATCCGCTTCATTGCTTTGTTGGGTTGTAAATATTGGCTTTATTGTTGTTTTCGGCAAGTAGTTAAGCCTATCCAGCTGTCGGGGATCAAGGCCCAAACGCTGTGGAAAGCCAGGACGCTTATGAAGCACACAACATATAGTGGGCCTTATCAAGCACAAAACAAATGCTATTATCGAAATCCTGATACAATTCATTGCCACAACCAGAATTATACTGAAACCACTATTATACTCGTATATGCATATATATATAGTTAATAATTCGTAAAGCAATTTGTTCCAATTTGTGGCACGCAAAAACATTAATAATAAATAATCGATTTTGTGTTGCTTTACAGGTTTGCCCGATCCCTTTGCCAAGGTGGAGGTAGATGGCACTGGACAGGTGTATTCGACAGAGATTAGCAAATCCTCACTAGATCCCAAATGGAATGCACACTACGATCTGTTTTTGGGGCGTGGTGACGCCATAACTATTACCGTATGGAATCAGCGTAAAATACACAAGGGCAGCGGTTTTCTGGGCTGTGTACGCATACCGGCGGGAACAATACAAAGCCTCAAGGGCGCAGGCTGTAAGTATTTAAATTCATATAAAGTGGAAATAGTTTGTTAATTATTATTTTTTGCAGTTCAACGCCTTGATCTAGGTAAACATTCGCCGGATGACGATGAGCTGGTGCGTGGTCAAATTATCATTTCATTGCTGCCCAAGGATGGACCATGCAGCGGCAATCCGTTGGCCATTGTAGGACCCAGCGGTGATGTACGTGGACCCTCTGAGGATGATTCATCCGAGGACAGTCTGCCCGAGGGTTGGGAAGAGCGTCGTGCGAACAACGGTCGCATCTACTATGTAAATCATGCAACCAAATCAACGCAATGGGATCGACCCAGAGCACCGGCTGCCTCAACGACCACCACGTCCCCACAGCAACGTCAACAGAACGGCAACAGTGATAGACAGGCGCCGGCAGGTCCAACGCGCTCGACGACCTGCACCAATTTGCTAAATGGTTATGCCAGAAGCACGTCGCGAGACACGGACGATCGCCGCCACTCAACGGAAATACTCTCTAGCGTGGGCGTGGATATTGGCGGAGCCAACGGCAAGGAAAACACCAGTCCTACGCGGCCTGGTGAGCTTGCGCCAGCTTCAGCCACAACAACTACGACGACAACAACAACGCCTGGCACAAAGAAAAGCACGCCAATCAGTCGTTCGGGTAATGCAGCACTTGAACCACAACGCACAAATAACGAGGCTGCCACACCCATTGCAGCAACAACAACAGCACGCCCACATAATGAAAATCATGTGAAAACGCCAAAGCATCAAACCCCAAATGGCCATGCCGCTAGCGAAGCACACTCCACGCCAGCATCTAACACGGTTACGCCGCAGCGGAACGCACAACAGCAGCAGAACTTTGTTAATGGCAATGTAAGTAGCAGTCAAGCAGCTGCGCAGCCACAAAGCGCTACCAATGGCTGGAGTCAAGAGGATGGGCCGCCGCGGCACAGTCCACCAGCACCGCCGAGCTCAACAACGACGACAACAACATCGCCGGGTGCACCACCATCAGCAAATGGCAATGTGCACAGTCCGAATGCTAATACCAATCAGCAAACGGCAACGCCTGCGAGTAGATCAGAGCGCAATGCAGCAAACACGCCGTCAACTGCGACTCCAGGACAGCGCTCACAGCGACGCTCGTCGCGGCCGCATAATAGTGGAAGCGGCGGTGCTGCAGAAGAATCTTCTACACGAAGGCGCTCATCACGTGGCACGCGCACCACAGGAGGTGCGAGCAATACCAGCAGCCAGCGTTATGCTTCCGCAGCCATTGCGGCGGCTAATCAAGCTGCGCGACCTTTTCTAGATCTGCCACCAGGCTATGAAATGCGCACCACGCAGCAGGGTCAGGTCTACTTCTATCACATACCTTCGGGCGTGTCCACATGGCATGATCCGCGCATACCACGTGATTTTGACACACAACATCTGACCCTTGATGCAATTGGACCGCTGCCCAGCGGTTGGGAACAGCGTAAGACGGCCTCGGGTCGTGTATACTTTGTGGACCATAATAATAGAACGACACAGTTTACGGATCCTCGTCTAAATGGCAGCGTACTGCAGATGATTAGACGTGGAACTGTGCCGGCAGCCAATGCAACAACGCAATCTGCAGCCACCCCTGCTGCAACTACAACCATAACGGCTGCGCCAACAGCGTCCAGCACAAGCACAACGCCTCAGCGTACTGGCAACAATGCCAGTAGTCAGCAAAGTACGCCTCAACAAATAACACCCCAACAGCAGCATCATAGTGTGGTGCCGGACTTACCGCAAGGATTGCTTGAGGGCGCAGATCTGCTACCCAAATACCGGCGTGATCTTGTGGGCAAACTACGTGCTTTGCGCACAGAGTTACAGACCATGCAACCACAGTCGGGTCACTGTCGCTTGGAGGTATCTCGTAGTGAGATTTTCGAAGAGAGCTACAGACTGATTATGAAGATGCGCGCAAAAGACATGCGCAAACGCCTAATGGTTAAGTTTAAAGGCGAGGAGGGCCTTGACTATGGCGGCGTTGCACGCGAATGGCTGCACCTTCTCTCTCGCGAAATGCTCAATCCGCAGTATGGACTTTTCCAGTATAGCCGCGATGATCACTATACGCTGCAAATTAATCCCGACTCGGGCGTCAATCCGGATCACCTGTCGTACTTTCATTTTGTTGGCCGCACGCTAGGCATTGCTGTTTTTCATGGACATTGTCTGGATGGTGGCTTTACCACACCATTTTACAAACAACTTCTGAACAAGCCCATTACGCTGGGCGATATTGAAGGCGTGGACCCTGAGCTGCATCGTAGTCTCACTTGGATGCTGTAAGTAGTTAAGCATTCAAGCGACTTGAACTTGTTTTATCGCTAAATCATTTTACTCTTCATCTTTTATAGTGAGAGCAATATCAGCGGCATTATCGAGTCCACATTCAGTGTAGAAAACAACAGCTTTGGAGCATTGGTTGTGCATGAGTTAAAGCCCAATGGTGCCACTATACCCGTAACCGAGGAGAACAAACGTGAATACGTCAAGCTTTATGTAAACTATCGATTCATGCGCGGCATAGAACAGCAGTTTTTGGCATTACAGAAAGGTACGTATTTACTGTGGTAATCAATGGAATTGAGTCTTATTTTGTTTTGTTATTTAAAGGCTTCTGTGAACTGATACCTAGCCATTTATTGCGTCCCTTTGATGAACGTGAACTGGAATTGATAATTGGTGGCATATCTAGCATTGATGTAAACGACTGGCGCAATAATACGAGACTGAAGCATTGTACGCCCGAAACGCAGCAGGTTGTGTGGTTCTGGCAGGTGCGTGTGTGCTTTTTATAGAATTTTGTTTTAGAAAAATAATGAAACTTTGTTGCAGGTGGTGGAATCGTACAGCTCTGAAATGCGCGCACGGTTGTTGCAATTTGTAACTGGATCGTCGCGAGTACCGCTACAGGGGTTTCGTGCACTGCAGGGCTCAACAGGCGCTGTGGGACCACGCCTTTTTACCATACATCTAACCGTCGATGTGCCCACACAGAATCTGCCCAAGGCACATACCTGTTTCAATCGCATCGATTTGCCGCCCTACGAAAACTATCAGCTATTATGCGATAAGCTGACCCAGGCGGTCGAGGAGACCTGCGGCTTTGCTGTGGAATAGATAGACCCACACATGCCCACAACAACATACCCACACACAAATTAACACTCATTTACATATGCATGTACGATTCAAAATCAAAATTTTTTTAACTGCTTTACTCAAGTTGGCAGAGCACCCCAGCCCTCTATCATTTGTAATTTGTTTGTTAAAATGTTTCGCAATACTTGTTTTCTTTTATGCTGTACTTTTTGCAGCTTAAATTATTTACTTTTACACATATACATACTGTCTTTTATATATTTATAGCAACAAATCTTATACATAGTTACAAAGTGCATATATATATATATACATACATAAAACATATTTGTATTTTCTTGCCTCTGACCTTGTCTCTTCCAAGGGGCAGAGAGCTACCTTATTTGTGTCATTCGTGGCTCATATGGGGCAACAACAAAAAATTTGTTTGTTTACGTGCGCGTGTTATAAATTGTAGTTTTAAAAACATATATATATATATATTAATGCATATACACACATACATATATCATAGTTGGTAACTAGGCATAACATGAATGATAAAAAAAAAACAAATTGAAATAAAACTGTAGACGATGTACCGGCAATTTATGTGCTTTGTTTAGTTTAATGCATTTTTTATGTTTATTAATTACGTTTTGTACATTTATAAAAACCAACAAAATGAAACAAACTCAATGATAAGTTTTTAGTTCTTGTTAAAATTATCCCAAAACACAAATACACACACACACATACACATGTATATTTATATTAAAACACTCAACAATCAAACACTAATTGCCTGCACCTTAAAAAAAATAAAAGAAACATGAAATTTTACTCAATTTTTAAAATTAGTTATTTTATTAAATTTTAAATAAATGAAAATTATTTAAATGAAATTATGTAGACCCTTGCTTCATTTCATTTGTTTAATTAGAAAGTTATTTTGCTTTATTTTTGCAGCACTGAATTTATGAAAAATCTTTTTTGCATCAAAATTTTGGAAAAAAAAGGTAGAAAGTAAATGAATAAATTAACACAAATTGGACAAATTTCTAGAAAGTGATATTAGTAAAAATTTTTAATTGTCTGCATTAAATTTGTAGTTGTTAAGAACCAAATATTATAAATAAGTAAATTAATGATGTTTTTAAGTAAAGTGTAGGAATTTTAAACTGCGCTAATAAACGTAACAAAAATGGGAAACATTAATAAAAACAGCCTTATAAAACCAAAGAGACGGCGTTTTTGTTATTAAAAAAAATTTCAATATGAAATTTTATGTATATTTTTAGTGGTTGGTAACGCGACTTTTGAAGTATAACAGTTTGTGGTTTAGACAGTGTAACAAAACGCAATTTAGACACAGGTTGCCTGACTGCCGAAATAGCTCAGTTGGGAGAGCGTTAGACTGAAGATCTAAAGGTCCCCGGTTCAATCCCGGGTTTCGGCACATCGAAATTTTTTTTTCAATATTTCATATTTTTTGCATTCACAAATTCTGAAAAAAATAGTTTTTTTTTTTAAATATTTAAGCATTTCTGAGCAGGCGTTGACTCTAACGTTTAAATCAACATTAGTTTGTTTTATTTAATTTTATATACTTATAGTTTTATGCACATATATTTTTAAAAAATTTTCCATACTCATTATGTGGAAGCTTGGCGAATGCCGTGCGGCAGGACTCTTTCCGCCAAAAGAATCAAGCGAAAGCGAAATTTTGTCAGCCAGCGAAGAGTCATGTGAATTCGGAGAGGATGAGGCTTGTCCACCAAGTTTAGATGAAGCCTATGACGAATTGGAGCACTATAAGCAACATCTACTTACACTTCGTGCCAAATATTTGTATACGGCTCCGGTTCTCTGTGCGGCCAAGACTGACAGTGAGGTTAGTACTGAGAGTTTGTTTCAAACGGAGGATCAACTCCATATGAAGGCTTTGCGTAAATGTAATTGTGCTTTGGTCGAAAAAATGAAGGAATTGGTTAAGGATTTGCTAAAAATGCGTAAGGACGTCGAGGAAGCAGATCGTCAGTGTTGTCGGCTCGCATATCAAAATAAAAAAATGCTTCAGCAACTGGAGATTTTTAAAAAATTTATGACAACTGCTCACGAGCAATTTGGTTTATGTATTGAGCGTAATGAGCATCTGAAAGCCACTAAGGTAGGCGAAGTGGACTACAGGAATGTGATGAGTTATCATTTCAATAAAATTGAAGTGCTTACCAAGTCCGGAGTGCAACAAAATTGCATCGAAACAACGTACAATAAAGTTCAACAAGAATTTAAACGAATGCGTACGTTTATGCGACATTTGCTTGAGCACTTGCAACATCAGGATACGTTTTTCCGTGAACATATGCACAAAGCGTAAGTATATAAAATAATTTCTGAAAATAATTTCCTGCTATTATTGTTGTATATGCTTTTTACAGACCGTTTGTTCATGCTGACACTAGTATGCCCATTCAGTTTGACAATCGCTCGACGTGGCCAAAATGTTCGCAGGACTTTAATACGATGCATGATTAATATTGCTATAGTGTATGTTATATTGGGTTATTAAAAAGATTTCGATAAAAACTTGTATAAACAATAACAAATCCCAAGTGAGCAAAATACATTTTTTGAAAATACTCCTATAAAAAAAAATTTGTATTGCATTGGCTTTTACCTATTTGACACCGTTTGATTTTTATAGTTATAATTACTACTAAGAAGTACAAATTTTGCTAAGATTTTGGATCTCTTGCGCCTACGGTCTTTCGGCTGGATACGGGTAATCGTACCCGAGACGATAAGATTTTTGTTAATATAAAGCTCTGCCAATTTTCCTACTGCCTGTTACATATATGATAGTAACCAAAGCCTTATGGGCACAGTGAACAAAAACCATTTCTCTATGACCAAATATCATAAAAATATATATTTTTATATAGTACCTATTAATGGAATTATTTATGCCATACAAAAAGAAAGCCAACGAACTGAAAATCATCCCAAAAAATTAGTTTCAACATGTTTCAAACCATTTTATAACTTATTTGATTAAAAAAACCTTTTATAGTATTTGTCGTTAAAAGCGTATTATAAATAAATTTTAATTAGTGCGATATAGATTTTTGAAACAGACCTATAAATAAAGCACGAGTCGAGACAACTATTTTTGCACTAACGAATAATTTCTTATTATTGCGCAATAAGTAAAACGAATTTTTTCACGAACACATGACAGCGTCTGTTAGCTGGGACACAAACCTGTTGTAATGCACTAAATAAAAAGCCCTTGACTTTTACTGCATTTGAGAGCGCACATGGCATTAGCCGAAATAGCTCAGTTGGGAGAGCGTTAGACTGAAGATCTAAAGGTCCCCGGTTCAATCCCGGGTTTCGGCAATCACTTTTTTTTGCTTTTATTTTTTACAAGCGGAAACTGCAGATGTCTTGTCTAAAGGATGGCGTGCTTGCTATTAAAGCCCGTTCAGACATACAAAGTCCAATTTAGACTAATTATGACATTTCATTTACAAAATTTGGCCAAAACAAATTTAATTGAAAAATTTCAGTTAGGTCTGGAAATTTTTTAAATTTTCTCAACTGGCAATGCACAATTGTAGATTCAAACTACCAGGCAAACAGAAAATTCAGCAAGTTTCTTCATTTTATCAATGTTTCCAAATTTCAAATTTACTTACTTTGGGTGCGTTAAATTTTTTAATTTTCCCAAATGCCAATATTGAATAACCGAAAGCACTCGGCGAACAGAAAACACAGATCAGCAAGTCTCATAATTTATTTACCAAATATTATAAATTTATATATTTCCGTAAAGGGCGTCAATTCTTAAATTTTCTTAACTAGCAATCCAAAATTTTGAAATGAACTACTAGGCAAACAGAAAATTCATTAGGAGTCATTTAGAATAATAATTTAAGAAATATTATTAACATCAAAATTTACGTTGAGCTCACCAAGTTTTGAATTTTGTTAACACAACCAAAACTGGTCATCTACCAGGCAAACAGAAATCGCAACAAGTGCCAAAAATTTTGCATGTAAAATGTATTTTTCCCAAACATAAAGCTGCTTGCTATAACTCTAAAAAGAAGCAACTAAAAGTATGCTACAAAAATTTACCAAATCACCCAGCGTTTCAGTTAATTATTAAGTACATACTATATTAGGAATCATATTTCAGCTTGTGTTGTTAGGAATTTTCTAATATTTCCTATTAAATTATAAAAAAATGAATACATAGTTTAGTTTTAAAATTATTTCTAGCATTTATTTAAATACAATCTAATATTAAATAAAAGTGCATGACTATATATGTTCAAAGAGCATTATTTATGCCTGCTCTTAATTTCAATTTAGAATACGTGTTTAGCAGATTTAGTAAAACATAGAATAAGAATTTATATAAAGACAAAAAGTAAGTTAAACAATACATAGTTAAAAAATTATAACAGCTATAAGAAACAAAAAATAAATTATAGCTGTTTATGGTTAAATAAAAAGTTCGGGGCACTTTCAAGCTAAACAGTTAAAGAGTACGAAATTATTATATATATATATTTTTAATATATATAGACGTATATATAAATAGTACGTTAACTGCTCTATACAGCAGCTATATATTTTTAAACTTTAAGCTATTAAGTTACAACAGAAAATCGTTCGACTTTGCGGCCGATAATTCCATGCCGCTCGTCACTAAAGCTAAAGCATGTGTTCTATAGGAATCCTAACTAAAAGTCCGGATCATAGTCCCGTGCATAGCGCGTTCGACTTGGATGATTGTTATAGCTGTACATCTGATGTGCATCAGCAAAGGCATCTGGATATTGATGCTGCTGTTGCTGTTGATGCGCGTGATGATGGTGATGATGATGATGATGTGGTCGCTTTAGCGAGTCACTCTTGGCTGGATAACTTGGTTGCTGATCGTAGAAATAGTCACCGCTGTTGTGAGCTGGACGTGTAGAGCGCCAGCTGTCGTATATATTGGAGCTGTTGCTGCCATGCATAGAATTGGTAAAGCGCTGTAAATAGTTTAAATAGGATTAGTTTTGATCTATAGAACCAACACTGCTTACTTACCTTTGGCTTTATGGGTTGTTTGGTATCATTCCAGGGATCATCTATGTTATAGAAATCATCAACGCCATAGTTGTCTGCACCGCCCATATGATTCACCTTCAGCTCGTTCAACATATCGTTCGTAAGCGGTACAGGTGCCTTCTTGGAACGCTTCTGGCGATTTAGCAGCTGCAAAGTAATGTTGTATGACATGAACATAAAGCAAATCCCTTAAAGCCATTTCAATTATACGCACCACAGTGACTCCAAATATGACCACAAAC
The DNA here is from genome assembly GCA_018150985.1 of Chymomyza costata. Lineage (NCBI taxonomy): Eukaryota > Metazoa > Arthropoda > Insecta > Diptera > Drosophilidae > Chymomyza > Chymomyza costata. The sequence goes on along the minus strand of JAECWU010000803.1, from coordinate 6,802,405 downwards.
ACCAGTGAGCCTACGCCTATGACAATAACCACAATAGCCCATTGCGGTATGAGCAGATCCTCTTCAGCAAACTCCACATTCGTGTGAATATTTTTGGCTATGACTGTAAGCAAATTATGACACATTTAATGCAACATATATATATCCCTAAGCTGACTGAAACCTACCACTAAAATCGGTGGCCACAGGATCTATTATGTATTTGCCCATTTGATAGGCAGCCTTGACTAGTTTTTCCTCCTGCTTATGCAACGGTTCAGCCACGCTGTCCGTTTCGTTCTCCAGCTCGGACTTTTCCGGCAGCACAGGCGTTGTGGGCAGCGTTAGTGCATCATGGAACAGCTGCTTTATCTCCAATGTGTTTACATCCTGTGTAATATTGGCCAGCTCCACATAGTAGTCAACCAAAACGCTGCCCTCGCTGAAGCTATCTATGCGCACCTTTTTGTACCACTGACGCAGCTGGTCCGCATTCGAGTAGACCTCGTTAAGCTGCCAAAAGATAGAGCATTAGTTTAAAATCTAGGCTATTTCAAGTTGTTACTCACCTGCGCCTCTAGTTCATGTGCTAGATTCTTCCACTCGACGGTATTGTGATCTAGCAGCTCTGGTTTCCAGGCTACTCCATCAATAATCTTAATGGTAGCCGCTAAATCACAATCTGATGTGCAGTGACCAGGCTTGGTAGGACGCGGCGTCGTCGTTGTTGTTGTTGTTGTAGTGGTAGTTGTGCTGGTTGTGCTGGTGGTGCTGCTTGCTTTAAGCAAATCCTCAAAGTTTATGGTCTGGGCAAGCAGCTTGTCAATGGACAAGGGCGTTGTCGATGGTGTGGGCCAGCCAGTGAACTCTGTGGTGGCACGTGTGGGTGGACCCTTTTTAATGACCACCTGCGGTGAGGAGCCAGTATCAACGGTTTCAACTGGAGTATGAGGCGTGGTTAGGCGATGTGAGCCCAAGCGTTTGTGGAAGCCCTTGGGAAAGACTACTTTAAGCCCAGATCCAGCATTGTTACTGTCATCGGAAGCTGCCTCTGTACTGGCTGCTGTGGTTACATTGGGTTTGACAGTGGTTGTTGAAGTTGAAGCCGGATGCACAGGCTTGGCCTTGTAGCCAGGTGGCAGCAATGAGGCTGGCAGCTCATCTTTTGTGGCCGGCGTTTTGGCCTTGGTGGTTTCGTTAAGCTTAAAGCCAGGCGGCAGGAATTTGCTTATGTCATCGACCTTGATTGGTATTATGGCCGGCAACTCCTCCTTAGGCGGCTTATAACCAGGTGGCAAGAACTTGCTTAGATCATCAAAAGGCACAGCCACTGCAGGCGCTTTGGTGGTGCTGGTTAGCTTGTAACCTGGCGGCAGAAACTTGGAAATGTCATCGACCACGGTCACAGCCGGCTGGGGTGTGCTGCCAGGCTTGTAGTCCTTGGGCAGTAACGCTGACAGACTCTCGTCGAACTTAATTTTACTGAACAGATTTTCCAGGCTAGGCGCTAACGTTTTGGCAGTGCTGGCGCTGGTGGTTGTTCTAGTTGTTGAAAAGCTTGTTGGTGTCGTCCTTGGCGGCTTGTAGCCCTTTGGCAACAAACCAGTCTGCGCTACATCCTGCACAGTGACCACACCATTCTTGAAGGAGCGACTTATGGTGGAATTACGTGCAGGTTTCTTGGCCGTTTCGACAACTGGCGCTTCTGTGGTCGTAGTAGTGGTGGTAATCTTGCGATTTTTGTAACTGAATTTTGGCTTAAAGCCCACAGGCAACAGTGCAGCCAACTCATCCATTTCGGCCTCATCTATATGCTGCACCTTTAGCTTACTACCGCTGCTTGTGGTGCTGGCTGCTGTAGTGGTCTTGTGCTGGAATTTGCGTATATTTGGCGCAAACTTGTTTGCAGGACTGCTACCAGCCGTTGTGCTGGTGGCTGGCGTGGAGGCATCCATTTGACTGATAATAGGATACTTGCCGGAGAGCAAGCCACTGGACAGCTCTGACTGCACGCGATCTAGCTTATCAATGATGCTTTCCTCGGTGGAGGCTACAGAGCCCACAGCTACCAAAGTACGCTCTGTGCTGGAAGCTTCTATTTCCGCTGTGGCAGAAACGGCCGGCATAGGACTGGTCGTCGGAAGCTCGTTGCTATCGCTTGTCTCCGTTTGTTTTTGTTGTTTGGAGTGCACCTTGCGCTCTAGCTCTGATAGCGTTTGTTTAGTTTCTTCCTGCTCTATAGCTGGGAAGGGTAAAAATCTTGCTCCATTAATGCTGCGACTGGTTTGAATGGAGGCCACTACTACATAGCTTTCGGTTACATTGGGCACACCACTAAGCTCAGCTTCGGCTTCCAAATCGGCTTCATTTTCCTTTTCTGAAGGTTGATTGTCGGCGAGTGTAGTGGAGCTGGGAGTTACGGGTGACGGATAGGCAGTGGAGCCATTGACTACACTCTTGGTGGTCACGACTGAGATGACCTCTCGTTCTTGTTCCTTGCTTGTACTGCTAGGTGCTTCTTGTTCTGTACTCGGTTCATTTTCGCTTTTGCTGGTTCCTTCTTCCGTCTCCTTGTTATCTCCATCGCCACCTTCTTCTTCTTCCTCATCGTATTCGTATTCTTCTCCATCTTCATCAGTTTCACCTTCTGCTTCATCATCATACTCCGCTGTCGATTCTTCTTGTTTGCTTTCTGGCTCTTTTTGCGTAACCGGCTCTGGAAGCTTGGGCTCTTGGCTGGACACTGCTGTTGTTGTTGCAGGCGCTATCTCTGTAGTGCTTGGTTCCGCTGCTAGCTCAGTCGTAGCCACCTCAGCTGGTTCCTCTGTTGGCTCTATGTGCTCTACCTCTGTGGGCAAAGCAGTCGTTACCTTGTCATCATCCTCATACTCGTAGTCGGCTCCTGGTTGTGCTGTAGTTGTTTCTGCCTCCTCATTGGCCTCCGAAGAATCAGTTTGCGTTTCTTCTGTGCTGCTCAGTTTTTCCATGGCCTCTTCACCGCTGGCTGTCGTATCTGGCTCCTGTGAGGCTTGCTCTTCTGAGCTCAGCTCGTTACTGCCTGTAACTTTGTTGTTTTCCGTCGAGCTGCTGCCTGGTATGGACTCTGCTTCTGTGCTGGCTGCCACAGCTATTGGCGTAACATTATCTTCCTGCAGCGGCAGTTTCTCCAAACTTGTGGCCTCTTCTGCTGGCAGCTCTTGGGATTCCGTTTCATAATCAGAGCCATCCTCTGCGCTTTCCGTGGTGCTAGTGCTGGGCGTTGGTCTGGGCAGTTTTAAACGCGCGCCACCATAATTAAAGGGACGCTGCTTGATCAGATTCACGGGCTCATTCACTTCGCGGCTGATAAACACTGGCCGTCTGGGACTAGCCTTACGTCCAAAGCTGGGCTTATCAGCGGGTGTGTTTTGTGTAGTCGATGTTGTTGTTGCAGATTTGGAACCCAAGCGACTGCTGCCAAAGCGATTGTAACGTTTGCTGCTAACCTTGACGCTGCCCTCTGTGCTTGGGGCGCTAGTCGTGGACGAGGGAGCTGCCTGATTATGTGGCTGAAAACGACTGCGCGTGCGATAGGATGATGAGGCACCTGCAGCGGGCGCAACAGCTGGCACATTGTTTGCAGATGGCAAAGTGGCTGCAATTCGGGTGCGTCCCGCACTGGGAGAGAAGCCACCATTGCCAAAGGGACGTAAGTTGCTGGCTGGCAAGCGTTTTTCCGTCTGCAAAGCATAAGAAAATCGAATATTAGAATAGGGTTTAATATTTGCAGAGTTTTCGCTATTGATGAAAATTGTCCGGAGCGGAATTACAGAACGAAGATTTGTAAATATCCGACTGAGTCATATGAATCACAGCTTTTCATGGAATGTGTTTTAAATGATGTAAAAAAGTAAAAAGTCTTGCTGCAGTTTAACTTACAAAATCGTGTCCCTTCAAATTCTGGGATTCGGGATCTATCACTAAAAATAAAAATTCCCTTGCCATAGCCTTTGTATTACAAATTTACAAAACTGCCGATACTATTAAGGGAGGACCATCCTTTTGGATCTTCTACTGCACTTTATTCGTAAATAAGAAACATAGCGTTAACCTAATTTTTTCGAGTTCCAACGGTGTATTGTATACAATTACGTTTAAAGAGCTAAAAATAAAAAAAGAAGCTACCCGCCAATGCCATTCTCAGCGTTTTTGAACAGATTTCTGCATCTTTATTGTTACACTTATTTATAAGCCAAGCAGCAACCGCCAGCTGTGCGCCCCATTCACAGCCTCGACTTGTGGTCTCCATATTATCGGCGGCGTCATGGGAAACTGTTACAATTTCAACATAAACACATACAAAACCCTACATACATATAAGAAGACTCCACACATACAAACTGCAATCTCTGTGGTTCGTCTGTCAATTGTTTGCATGCGATTCACAACCAAGTGAACAACAACTTGGTGAACTCATCTTGGGTCTCAAGTGATTCTCAAATTTGTCTAAAACATTTTGGAAATAAAGTGAAAAAAAAATATAATAAAAAAAAATTGCTATTGCATTGGATTGCACAGGTGATGCCTGACACTTGACGGTGTTCCATTAAGCTTTGGTGTCGAATTTATGTATTTACTTAATTTTTATGTGAAGGGAAGCCGCAATCTATACCGAACTCTAACTGACTAGGGCTGTGCGCATCTTTATAAATCTCGAATGAATTGACGTGACTTGTCGTCGTTTCTATATTTGAAAGGTCTTCATGAAGCCAGAAAAACTACAACAAATCTATCCAGAAAATAGACAAACAAAGGGAAAGGAACTAAAGCCGAATTGTAATAAACTGCAATAATTTATAGGCCTGACGAGAGGGTGAAGGGGGGGTTCCTCCTGGGCCCGGAGTTTTCTTAGGGGCCTCGTGTAATTACTGTCGTACTGTCGTGATTCAAGCTAAGGTTGTAATAGAGGGGACGGTACATTTTCCCCCCGGGCCCAGATTTTCCCTGTACGGTCCTGATTGCAGTTAACAATTTAATAAAAACTTTATCACCAGGTTGGTAAAAAGGATGAACCCTAGTAATAACAAATAAGGAAAATTTAACTTTCTATCAAAAATAGGAAAATAAAGCTAAGCCTTAGTTAAAAGGCATCCCCCGGCCAATCGCTGAACCAAGAAAGCAAATGTCAAAATCTCTGATCTATACCAATATATTTTAAGCAGAAAAATGCCGTATAAGACGATTTGCGGGCATCAACCTAGTTAGGAAACACAAGAACGGAGAAAAAGAGAACTTTCTGATAGCCAGACCAGGATCGAAAATAAAATCCAAGTTAGTTCATGACTCCTGAGACAAATTAAACCATCGCAGCCACTAAGAGGGCTGTACCGCTTCTCAGGTCTTGGGAGGCACACCACCAAACAGATGTTTCGAGAAGAGCAGTGATCTGAAGGAAACATACACAGGTTCAACACTATAAGCCTAAGGAAGGCCAAACAGCTTGTAAGTTCCTCTAAGTTACAAAAAAAAATATTCCATTTGGGCAAGAATTATCTTGGGATGCTGACTGAGGACACTGCAGACCTAGGAAACACCTAAGAAATATGGACATCGCGACACGTAGTTTATCTGAAATTTCAGAATGTTACGCTTTAGTCAGAAGAAGGATATGGCTCTTTGGCGGATATAGAATCTCGATGCCTGCTGACTAGAAACATGTCAAATAATTACGTTCGTTTCGAGAATTTGAAAAGCTGAGTAGCTTCAGGAATACTATAGTATTGTGTTAGTATGGTATCAGCGGTTTCAGGCTATAGCAAAGAATTTTTGGGTTTAATGTCAAGCAATTTTTGATTCTCCAAGAGATAAGAAAAGCTAGCGCGAGCCAAGCTTAAAAATCCTTTAGATCTGTCGATTCCGGTCACTTTAAGTGAAAGATTCCCTTAGTCCAAAAAATAAATGTTATCCGAGGCTTAGGAAAGTGTATGGCTTACAATTTATTAGTAGAGGTAATACAATTGTTTTATGTACTTTTCAGAGACTCCACACTGGGATGAGGATCTGTTCAGCGGCTAAGCTAACAATATACTGTCGATAACTTATGCATCAATTTTCAACTTCCTACTTCTATCAAAAAGAGCGGAGTAATATTTGAGTAAAACTTGAAGTAGTTTGATTGAATATTTCTTGAATGGAGCCCGAAGGCTATAAACCGCTAGAAATAGCAAGGATAATGTTGTTAACTCTAAATGTATCATTGCATTCTGTGAATGATTGTTCAGCAAACTCAAACTGATTAAATCTTATTTGAGATCGACGACGAGTCAAAGAATACTGACAAATCTTACTTTCCCTAGAATGTTAAACTACACATGTGATTCCAATTCGAATTCGGATCGTAGATCTGATACCAATTGGTTCAGAGTAGGTATCGATTTATTGTTTACGCTTTACAGGCCTGAAAAATTCAGCACTGATTTCAGACCTGACTTTTAAAAATAAATCAGCACTGAATTAATGCAAGATTTTTTAAACTCATTTCAGGCCTGATGTTTCAAATTCATGCATGAATACGTAGATTCATAGCTGGTACTGAACATTCAGTCATGATTTCATGTCTAATTCAGGCGTGAGCCGAACTGAAGTGAGTTAGTAACAAATATAAACAATTTAAAGTACTATACGTAGCAATTCATATATTAGCTAAGAATACATAAAACAACTATGGCAATCAATTAAACTAAAGTCGCTAATGATTCAAATCATGGGGATAGTGCTAGGTGATTACAGTAAAACCCTTAAGGTATTTTATGTACTGAGATAAGCCTTTTTAATCTGCTTTTTATTATTTTCTTAGTTACACATATAAAGTTTTGTTAGCATCTTTGGTGACAGTTATTCGTTCGATAACTGATATCGGTATTTTTGCCTGGTTTGAATCGTATCGTTATTTTTTTGTTATCTAACTTCCCTTATGTAAGTTTAGGTACGATTCACTCAAATGTTTTATTTAAAATCTCTTTAAAACCAAATTACTCCACTTTATATTATTGAATTCCATAAAACCAAAGCGTAATTCAACTAAACCTGGCTGTTCGGACATCAACCCATTAAACTTTACTATCTTAATCATGCCATTACAAATTTGTTGCATTTCTAAGCCAACCGAAGTAGTGCAAGCAACCAACATTAAAAGCAAAACTAATTTTTAGGGAGTGCTCTTATCTGGATAAGATCGGCTTTTCGTGTTGCCCCCCTGTCGACTATTAAAAGCTAACTAAAAAGTAAAAAGTGAGACCCCCATTGTTATGTGTCAATTTATTTATCATGAGACAATTTGTTTTCAAGCCTACATTTATCAAGGCAACACTTTTACTTAAATTAATCACCAAATGCCGGCAATTAAGTCCAAATTGATGTGAGTAAAAAAAGAAAAAGAAATAATAATACAAAACTTCCAAATGATACAACAACTGGAAGACCACCTGCTGTTGTTGTGTGTGGGACCTGCAATACTTTCAAATCTTTCGAATCTTTTCTTTAGTTTGTATATTGAGAAATGTCATAATATCAGCCTAAAGACTGACTCTGCCAACGAACTTGATTGACATTTAAGTTATGAAAAATTCAATAAACAGCGTTTAAATTGTTATTTAAAATCTAATATTAATATTGTCTGGTAGCTTAACATAAATTTAAGTTAAATATATTAGAGGCATATACTGTATAATACATCGAGCGTTATAATGGTTTATGTGTACGTAAGTAAATATATAATTTTTATACCCTGTAGCCATAGAGAGTATTATAAATTTGTGAAGTAGAAGAAGTACTTAAGCTCTTTATATTAAAATGCTTACTATAAACCAAAGTAGTAGTCTGTATGAACACCAGGATCTCAGTAACTATAGGAGTTAGACATAAAAAAAAGGGCATTGACGTAGGCAACCTATTAGCGCAATCTAGTGTTATCCGTCCGTACTGCTGTTTGTATGAACACCTAGATCTCAGAGGCTATATGAGCTAAAGTAACCATATTATACCAAAAGGAGCGCATAACACTGTGCAGCCTGGGATGCGGTATAATTCATATTCTGGCTGAAAGTCCTACATAAGCATAGGAAAATCCTAAAAATATTTTGCTTTTGGGTTTATGTGATTTAAAAGCTTTTGTCCTTCAGACTGTTGAACAACAAGATCTGGGGGATCGGGGATATTGCTACAATTTTTTTTTTTTTTTCCCCGTTATTGCTACAATTTTTTTTTTTTTTTCCCCGTTATGGGTTCCTCACAAAGAGGTGGGGCACTGCGACCAGAAGATCTTTTGTACCATACCCATAAATTACGGCAAAAGACTCCGCTTTCCGCATGAATAGCAGTAGGTCTTTTGTTGGATGGAAGGGACTAATCCGTTCCTTTCCCAAGTGACAGGCTCTGTCCCATACCAGCGCTGGGCAGTCACAGAGAATATGTCTGGCGGTTTCATCGTCCTCGAGACAGGGTCTGCACTCTGAAGAGTCCGATAGGCCAATTTTCTGTATATGGTATCTAACAGTGTGGTAGCCAGATAGATATGCTACCAGGAGTTTTAAGTCCGCTCTGCTAAGACCTTTTGTCTTGATCATATCCAGAGGTTTGACAAGCGCTTTTGCTTGACGCAGTTCAGGTAAGGAGAGCCAGTATCTCGTATGTTCTCCTGCAGCCCATTTGTTTACCATGGTTTTGATTGTGGACCAACAAATACCACAGAAAGGCGCAGGGGCAGTGGTCAGCGTGGGGGCACCCTGTCGTGCTAGATCGTATTGCTACTTTCTGGATAATTTTTTTAAATGTTTTTCTTAGGCACTCTCATATGTTTGCCTACATTTTTGGACACACCCTATAGATAATAAAGTACTACAAGATAAAGTTGGAAACAAAATTAAAAATCTTTTAATATTAAAATCTACAACGTCAGGCCTGTCGGGTAGGAACGAAAAAGTTTCCTTCGAACTCCTCGTATAGGGTAGGGCCCATAGATTGAAAAAAAAAATTGTATTTATTTAAAAAATTTTTTTTTTTCGGGTTTTGAAAGTTCTTTGTCTCTCTGGATGGGGTCACCCATGTCGATCGAAGCATAAAAGCTAAGGACTTCCAAGTCTGTCGGATATGTATAAAACGGACTTCTTACAACTTTTCAATAATGCACTTACGGCGCCGGAAGTTGAAGACCCAGTACCAGCGGCGGATAGGCGGAAAATGCAGGAACAACGACGCGTCGCGACATGGAGTTCAAGCTTCCGCAAGGCTCCCATAAAAGCTCTCTAAAATACCCGTTGATTTGGTAAAAAACATATATTTTGCATTATTTGCCAATTTTTTAATTTTTCCCCCATTTTTATAACATTGTATATGAAAATCGAACTTAATGCTGCTGGTTTTCTCCCGACGAGCCTAAAAAAAATGTTTATCAAAATTTTTATTCCCATTTACACCCCTCCCCTTTGAAGTTCCTATCTGCACTGAGATAAGAACACGCAAGTGGCGTTGGATCGGTCATGCTCTTAGAAAACATCGAAGCAGCATTGTCAGGCATTGTCTCTGGAATGGAATCCACAAGGAAGCAGACGAGTGGGAAGACCAAAGGTAACCTAGCGACCTACAATACTGAACGAATTGTCCCTTTACAGCATCAGCTGGGACCACAACAAAGCAAACTGCGCCAAACAGAGTCCGGTGGAATGTTCTTATAGAAGCCCTAAGCTCCCTGTAGGAGAACTAAGAGGGGGGAAATATCTTAATCCACCCCTATAAATTACCATCTCATCCTCACGATTCCTGTTATCCCCAGTGGGACATAGGGTCTCCGCCATATTTTACTTTATTTCATAAGTCCCTAAAGGCGGTATACAGATTTATGTGAGCCTAAGCAACAACTAAATGCTAACCTTTTCTTTTCTTTCCCTCCCTTGAACACATCTAAAATGAACTCCAATAAGTTTTTTGGAAAACTGCAGGGTATTTCACTGTCGACTATCAAATCGTTTTTTTTACATTTTTTTCACTTAAGCTTGTAAAGTAAATACAAGAAAAAGAAAAAAAAAATATAAAAAAATAAACTTGCTCCAATTTGTGCGGCCCACTTTAAAACATTGTTGGGGCTCTAAACATGACCGGGGCGAACCGGGTGAAAGGTAAATGCTTCGTGTGTTGTTATTGCTGTTTGTAAAAAAAAAAAAATCTTTTTTTTTCTCAAATTTTCAGTTTACATTTTATCTGAAGTTTTGCAAAGCGCTCGGAACTGGTTCTGTTTGTTATGGGCATAACATTTGCCGTTACATTCGGTTTATGAAGCAAAGTCAACACCAAGAAATACAAAAGTCATAAATTATATTGGCCAAATCGGAGCGGTGCAAATTTTTAGTGTTTGATAGCTATTATGCAATGCAAAGTATTTTTATAATCAACAAACAATAAAAGTGACGAATAAATTTTAAATGAATAATCCAATGTGCTTTGAAATATTTTATATGATCATCGTTAAACTCATAAATATAATATGAGGGTGATCTTTGGATCAAAAAGTCAAAGCTCAAGAGTTAAGCAGAAAGCGCTGATAAAGACTTTAATTGTATCAAGCATTTTTTGTGGTTCCCTCAGATAAACATAGTTTTGTTATGCAGTGGAATTTCTCAATGAAAAACTTTAAAACAATGAGTTTTTCCGTATTACTGCTTTTTTGATCTTCTACGAATTTCCGTAAAACAAATTTTCTATATAAACAACCAATTTTCTTCCTCTGTTTGAAGGGAATTTAAGCCAACTTCAATAAATCTCATGTTTTTGTTAAATTTACGAGAAATAGATTAATTTCTTAATGAATAAAAATGAATATAAAAATAAAGTACACTATATATATATAAATTTCTACAAAATTTTGTATTCAATCCAAAAATAGTTTTATCAACTTCGTCATTAGATTAAACCCCTAGACTCAAAAATCAGCGTTGTTGACGATATTTTGGATTTTTAAGCAAAAAAAATGGCGAACATTAAAGTAGGGCGAGTACAACTTCGAGATACCCTGATTTTGGTTTCTAATTCAAGAAATACTTAAAAACAAATCGTTTTTTTCGACCGATCTATCCTACAGGGGGCAACTGCCAAATCGATTAACTCCACTTTTTTAATTTTGCGAAATTTAAAAGTCAAAGTACTTGGGGATCAACCATAAACTACGTGACGCTGATTTTCGTCAAAATAGACCCTTCCCTTCCCCCATTTAACATAGTGAAGGAATATTTTCGAAGGTTTTTCATATGATCGTGACGTTTCGCCTGATTCCCCCATCCCCTGGAGCGTCCCGTAGTTTATGGATGATCCCTTATTAGATGCCAAATTTTCATAATAATAATCTTCAAAAATAAAAATTTACACCACTTAAAGACAAAATGACAAATAAAAGACAAAAGACACAGAATAATAATTAATTTATTTCTCATTTTTCTCAACTATTTGTTTTATGGAGTTAATCGATTTGGCTTGTGAACCTTTCATATAGTGAACCGATTTAAATCCGATTTGGTACAGGGCTTGGGTACTTCAAGAAACATGAATCTGCATTATTAAAAGAAGTATTAGGGATGGGCATCGCGTACTCGAATATCGATATTCTGCATCGATGTGTATCGATAAAACCGATGTGAAACATCCATATATCGATATCTCGATATATCGTCGCGTATAAATATTTCAACATAAACACACAAGTGGCACTTGTCAAGTGGCCATTCCATCTTGCACGCTTAGTTTTGGCGCCGAATTCGTAAATATCAGTATCGGAGGAAAATATCGATATCGGAAATATCGTCGAACATGGATATCGATACAAAATAGTCGACTGCCAAAGAAAAAGAAATAATATCGATATTCCGATTTATCGATACAGTATCGCCCATCTCTACAAAGTATGGCTAAAAAAAGTTATTTTTTGAGGTGCTATATAATGCGCTTATGAGATACATGTATAATATAACGCTGATATCGAATAAATCAAATAAATAATAATGGGTCTAAATCCAATCCCGCTGATCTATCGAAGAGCGGGAAAAAAATATAATTAAATTTATAAGGACTTCACAAATAAAACCTAAGTTTGGTTGCTATAGCTCTTCATATCCAAAAATGTTGGCGTTTATATAGGCAAATGGGCAGACGGACGGACGAATCGATTTTTTTTTTGCCCTCCTGGCCTCCTAACTATACACATGTTTATAGTCCCTTACTTTAAGGTACACGTAAGACGATCTGTTAATGTATGTTCTAATAGTTTTTAAGGATCATTGTTTCTTAAAGTGTATTATGAACTAAATGGTACTAGTTATTAAAATTTATTATCATCATTTCCTATATAAAGCTAAATCTGAACTTTCGGATCTAAGCCAAAATTTTACTTTCGAACGATTAAATTTCAAAAGTTATACTCCAGAGACAATATATTTTTTAGTTATCTATAGCTGTCTAGATATTTTTTTAGTAATCTGGACTGCTATAGATTATTTATAAAATATTCTCAAAATAATTACACTTTTCTTAGCAATATTAAAATTAATAAATTTTGCTATTTTCGCCCATAGTGCGTAGGTCTAGTTTGTTGTACTATTCAGTTGCTGAAGCTATTCCAGTACAAATGATTTCCGTATAGTTTATAAATATTTTGGTTTTTTTTTTTTTTTGTATCGCATATTGTTTAGACTACTAGGATATATTTCATAAATTGGTCACAATACAAAAAACCCAAGGCCGTAGAGAGATAATCCGGGCCCGGGGGAAAAATGTTCCGGCCCCTCTATTACACCTTTACCTTGAAACAAGTCAGTACGACAGTAATTACAGCGGGCCCCTGAGAAAACTCCGGGCCCGGGGGAATCCCCCCTTTCCTCCTCCCCACTCGTCATCCTGAGAATACAGTTTATTTTAACTAGTAAACCTCATAAAATTAAACTAAGAAAATCTTCAGAAATTAAAATTAAATTTTTTAAATATTTTCTACGGTTTGTTTGATAGAAGAAAGTATGTAGCATAATTAATTGCATATTATTTTTTATTATCATAAGCAGCAGAGGAACTGCCCAGTGTATGTATTCATAATGTTGATTTGTTTAAATCGCAGATTTCTTTTTAATAGCAGTTAAAATGATTATGAATAGAAAAAGTTTTGTGAATTACAGCTTTCCCTATAGAGATATACTTTTTTTATTTAATCTTACCGTGGGCTCATTGAAATGTGCCAGAAACTGTGTCTGTTGATGTGGCACATTGACACGCTGTGCTTGGAAGCCACCCGTAAGACTATTGCCAAATCCCCCGCTGCCATTGCGTATGGCCTTGGAGCGTGTGAATCCCGAGTGCTGTGCTAGGGCGGCTGCACCGCCTTCATTGGACACAGCGCCATTTATGGGTGCGCCAAAGGGACGTGGTGATATATCATAAAATTCCGTCTGACGGTGAGATTTCTACAGGAAGCAGATGAAAAGAAATAATGATGATGCATGAGTCAGTTTATTAGTTAGGCATTAAGAAAAGTTTTTTAAATTTAGTTGTTATGTGTGTTTTTGTTTAAATACTAAAAATAATGAATTAAGTAGAAAGAAAGCGCAGGAAAATTAGGTAAAGAAATTTAGGAATGATATAATCTAAATAATGTATTCTTAAAATCTAAATAAAATTGTATTTTTTTTATATCCTAAACACCGCTTGAGGGCGGATGTGGGTTTCCTATAACTTCTTCCAAACTGCCACTTAGCTGACAGTTTCTAAATCTACGCTTTAGTATTTCTAAACAGAAAAATGCTACTGCATATAAGGTGTTTTTTTTTGTTATTTTTTTTGTATAAAGCTAGTATGTAGTATAAAATATTTTTATATTCTGAATCAACGCTTTAGTATTTCTTAACGTTAAAATGATACTAAATATAAGGTGTTTTTTTTTTTACACAAAGCTAGCATGTAGGCCTACGTTGCTCTGGCTACAAACCTTTTATAATCTAAGATTATGTTCTACTTTATAATTATATAATAAATAAATAATAAATAGTACAAAATATTTTTATATTCCATACCAACTTAATATAGGAAAATGACTTCGTAAGACATTTTTGAGCACTTTTTGTAATAACAGAGGTTGCATCTCATTAATAGTGCGCTCCATGAGTACACGATGTTGGTGGCAATGATACAGGGCCATTTCTGGCGATAACATTGCCCAAAATTCATTGTTATCCTTTCTGTTAGGATCTTATGTATGCAGAGGTTATTCACACCCACTTTTGAAGTCATATTCATATTTGGATAGATGGATACTGGACGGTGACAATTCGCTTTTCTTGATTTCTACAAAAGTACGAATCGATGATGCCACCGACTCATAAATTGCATCCTATAATATTTGAATGGCTTATGACCTCTTATCACACCAAATGCGACCGTAAATGGACATAATACCTTCAACGTATTTTACACAGAATAAATAAATTTGATAGTAAATTTTTTTCAAATTTTGCTGGCATAAGTATTTTCATGAATTTTGATGGATAGCAATCTTAAAGACCAGTACGCAGCATCGCAAAAACGCAGAGACAAAACAAAACTTAATCTCTTTTTCAAGAATTTCCCTTTTTTTTACGCGTCTTTGTAAGCAAACAGTGCTGCCCAATTTTTTTTTTGACAATTAACTAGTAGATGGCGCCAGCATTAACAACAGCTATTTCGTTTTGGCGGTAAAATGGGCACTGCTTGCTCATTAAATAAATTGCAGTTTTTGCCTTGACGCTTTTTGTAATACTGCGTACTGGCCTTAGAACAAGAACAAGTACTTAGTATTTTAATAAGACCAAAAATTCTTATAGCAGAACCAAATATTCTCAAATTAAGAGTAAAAGTAAAAATTAAAATTTTTGTTCAGCCGAAAGCCTAAGCAGCTATGGCGGGGTTGGAATATATAGAAAATATGTTCTGACGTCTAAATACGAAAATTGAAGTGAAGTTGTTACATGATCAGACAAAAGAAGAGCTTATAGAAAGCTGTAACTCACCTTTTTCTTTCAGACGAAAAGACAGATGACTTAATGAACTTTATTGTCTTCCTGATCATTTTAGCTGGGAAGCACTTTATTCTGAAGAATTTTAACAATTAGTCATTTTTTTAAAATCTGCGGGTCCTTTTAAAACTCAAAGGTCGGGGGAATCTACCCCCTTCCTGTCGGCCTAAAGCCTTTTGGTTTAATGGTTGCGTCTTAAAGCAAAAATTAAAAAAAAAACACCCTTTATAGCACTAAACAGTCCACTGTTGAGTATCAATTGCACAAGTTTTCATTACATATTGATAGCTTATCGTGTGATATAGGTATGCATTGTATTTCACATAAAAATTTGTAAACCTTGTAAGCTGTTAACGTTAGACTTTAAGCAGCACTAAGCTCCAAGACCCCAAGACCTATCCAATTTAAGCCACCCCCATCAAAATTAAAAACGCTTAAGCTCATTTGACTTGAACTGAAGTGACTTGCATGGGACACTTGTTAGCTTGACTGTCTCTTTCTCATTTTCAAGATACAATTTTGATAGAGCAGGGATTTTGGCTTGGGGGCAATAATTGGTTAACGTGTTGCGGGCAATGCCAAAGCGCTTTAAACATGTTTAGGTAGTATTGGAGCCCATTGTTGGTCGGGTCACTTTGATTGAAAAGCCCAATGAAATCGAAAGCTACAACAATATACCTATTCTGGTTATAATATAATATAATAAGAAAAAAATAAATCGAATGAAAAATTGTATTTGATTGAAGTGTATCAAGGTCGTAGCGTAGCTAACGAAATCCAACTACTAATTACCAAACAGTCGAAAACACTGAAAACTGAAAAGCGTTTCGACCAAGTAACGCCTTCAAATATTTCTGCTTTTGTTGGTTATTTATTTCTTGTTCGGTATGTATGAGTTTTATGGTTTTTGTTTTTATTTTTTTGAAAGTGCTTCTAATGGCCCATTGCCTGAGGTCTATTGTATCTAGTATTTGGCGGTAAAGGGGTATGTCTGCATGTGCAGTCTGCACCAAAGTTTTGCTCTGTTAAACAAATTGCATACAAAATGCGAGTTTTGTTTATGTTTCTACAGCGGATTTTACCGCTTCTTGGCACATTTACGCATCAAAAAATCTGTTTCAATCTTATGGGCAATCTCAGCTGCATTTTCTCTTGCAATTAGCAGGAAAGTTCAGTTAGTTAGTCTGATTAGCTGACATACAAAAGCTTTGATTGAGTAATTAATATAATCATAGACTTATAGCAAATCACTCCTAATACGTGTGGGAGCATTGCTCCCAACAAATTTGTCTCATAAATTTCACTTAACGTGGTTGGATTTTTAATGAGCCAACTGCTGCATATTACGGTCATTATACACCATAGAGGCAAATATGACAAAGAAAGCGTTGGGCAAACCAAACCAAAAAATAAAAAAGTAAACATTATTAAGGTTTTTGTCAATATTGAAGTAGAGGTTATGAAAATATTTTTTTAAGCTCTAAAAGCGGATCACGTAGTTTCCATTGACTTTACATAGTAGGCAGTAAAAGAAAAGCTGCTCATTTGTTGGTCTATATGAAACAGCGGGTTGGGAGCCCAGGAGGAACTAGCTTTTAACTTTCCCAAAAGTGTTTTAAGCTTGGTCTTGCTAAAAGCCAAAATTACTTAATTTTTCGATTTTTTGAGTTTATATTGAAACCTTAATTAATAAGTTCGACATGAGAAAGCATTGTTCCTCATTGCTTTATATAATTGATCACGTCGCAACGGGTCATGCTAAATAGGGCCTTACGACATATTGCTGGATGTGACTGGATCTTAAGAAACTTCACTTTTCATCACGACCTGAGCCTATGGACTTTTGAGGTAAAAATTAAAGCATACTTTGCGTTACATCTTCTACATAACTTCAACCGATAATCGAGATGCCTTGGCAACGATAATACCATAAGAAGGTTATACAGAAGGTCCATCAGAGACTTTACTGCCGACACCTCCAAAAAAATTAAATATCCTGACTAGGGCTACTATAAGAAATCACCCTTAATGTTAACTTACTGTAACTGTTACTTATTGAGACAAACTCTACTCTATCTCCTATATATTGCCTTCTGGGTAAAGAAGGCAAACAGAGCCTACCAGTCTATTCTTGGTTTGGAGCACTGAAGGCAACTCATTAAAATGTATTACAGGAGATAAAACTGCAATTATGAATGCCGTGGACTCATTCCAGGCGCTAATGTGGTCAGAAAAAATATATGAGGATCTGCAGTGGAACTCAGTCTGGCAGAAGAGCGCACAAAAACAAGACGCAACTGGATAGCGTGCCATAAAAGTTTGAAGTTTTGTGAGCAGCTTGGAAACTAATTTAAGCCGAGTGGAAAGCGTTCAGCATAATGTGTATCGGCAGCCACCTTCTTTCTCCGGCAGTAAGGCGTAACACGCAATGTTCCATGTGCTTGTGGACTGCCACCCTATTCTGTGTAGAATGTGCGATAAATGCAGTCACTTAAGGTGCTCGGAACCGCGGAATTCCGCCTGTATTTTGTCAACCCCGGTTGCCGTAGATCAGCACCCTACGTCTCCCCCAGTCCAAACTGAAATATATTATAACCGTATCAGAATTCTCCACTGATCCCAAAATAGCTAGCTAATAATACAGCCAGCGACTTCTAGGCAATTGTATTGGACTGGCCTAAAAAAAATAGTCGAGGTCATCAACTTTACAGTAGGATCAAAAAGTATTTCGCCTGAAATTCTATAGCGCGAATGGAGTGGTGGATGGTAATCGGAACACCTGGGTGTGATAGAGAGAACGGCCTAAATTTTTTCCAGCCGTCTGCGGGTGAGCTGGCTACGACGGTTTCCATGAACATCTGCTAAGAAGTGTCATTACTATCCAAGTTGAAGACAAAACTCGAGCAGCGGTACGTCACAAAATTCTGCGTTACTCTTGGGAAAACCTCAACAGAGACACTCGGAATGATTAAGGGCGCATAAGTGGATGCAGTGTTCGAGTGGATTAAGCTGTTCCGGGATGAGCGGGAGCTTGCCAAAGACGATCAGCGCGCCAGTCGCCCATCAACTTCAAGGATTGATGAAAATGTGTGCTGGCGTTCCAGCAATAAGTTTTTGCTGGTCGGTGAGCAACCAAACATTGTAGGCGCCTTTAGTGCTCATAATGACAGCTGAACTCGAAACAGACGAGGGTCAGTGTCATTGATGGACATGTCAGTAACTCCAACTTCTGCACAAATTCAAATTTACGTTCTATAAGCGTTCCTACAAAATCTACAATGTCTCTAAATCACCCTTTACTTGTTCCAAGCTTTTTAAATCTGACGACCCTATCATCTCAGAAATTTTGGGCTTATCTTCTTATACTACCTTTGCAAACAGCGCAAAAATAATATTTTAAAAGTATCTTTGGATATTTCTTAAAGCTTGTCATACGTTTTTCCATTTAATTTAACAACGAAATCCCATTCAGCGTGTGGGCTGCCAACCCAGACCAATCTATTTACCTTATGCAGCAGCCTTATTTAAAGCAATCAACCTGTACCACGATGTAGTCCGAACCAGTTCATAACTTAAATGTTTGTTTATTTGGTAAGCTACAAAAAACTTTACTCCAGTACATAAAACTGCACTAAAAGACGCAGAGCCGACACTGTGTTTACCCTCCTCAGCCAGATGGACAGCGCATCTAAGCCCAGTTAATTGAGTTTTTGTGCTGATCACCTGGAGCGCCATAAAAAAGTCACTACTTCCATTATCCAAATCAAAGCCACAATGCAGCGGGTCAACAGCCAGAGCTAAGAGTGTGAAAACTGCAGCAACTGCGTAGTGCTCAATGTGGCACCAGTATAGACCCCATGCTGGGTGCTAGCACAAAGTGACTAGAAAACGCTTCCGCCCTGCCAAAGCCCCTCTGACCATATACACAACTTGGTTCCAACGAGGCCTATTTCAATTAGTGGTAGGCCTTGCTGTGGGCACCAAAGTGCGTGCTCATGGTAGTAAAAATTATGATTATACAGTTTTTTCAATTAAAAAATCATTGACTTGGTCTTGACGAGGAAATTGTTTGCAATGCGTTTGAATATTCCAAACCAAAAGAAATAAGTTAATATGCAAAAGTCGATGAGTGTTAAGAGTGCCGCCTTTTGTATGGCGTTATTTTTTTCCTAGTTTTTTTTTCTATTTTATTTATTTTTTGGCCAAGTGAAAGTAATTGGAAATATGGCCATTGGCCAGTGAATAGTGACTGGTAGCATGTCTTGTTATTTTCGATTTGAATGGCGTTTTTTGGGATTGCGTGAGGCGTGAAAGATGGCGCCGGGAGACAGGAATAGACATTAAAGAAATACTTCAATTGTTGTAACTGTGGCATTTGGAAATCTTTTTATGCGCTTGCAAATGATCCATAGGCTTTCGCAGCACGGAAGGCAGCAAATCTCAATCAGACTTGTAAGACAGACTACCAATTGTTTTTCTTCATAGCAGTTTTTTTTTTGGAATTGAAAAAGACATTTTAATTATGTTTCATGATGTGCTTAAAACAAGTCGATTATTATGTTTCAAAAAAAGATTATGCTACCAAATGAGATAGCGCAATAAACTACTGCATTTGGAGTAGTACAAATTTCAAAATAAGTGAATTTAAAAGTTTAATAAGATACAAATTATGATGCAGACATATAATATAAGCCCATAACAGAATTCTCGAAAAATACGCCTGTTGAGGGGTATCATAGTAAAGGGGCATCAATCTTGAGGTGTTTTTTCAATAGGGTTTTTTTGATAAACTACGCGTGAGTACTGTCAAGTTGCCATGTCTTTTTTATTCAGTTTTCATTGCCATTTCAACATGGAAAGACTTACACTCGAACAACGTTTACAAATCGTACAATTATATTACGAAAATTCGCGTTCTGTAAAGAATGTTTTTCGCGCGCTTAGGCCATTTTATGAAACCAATTCGGTGAACAATTAATTTCACGCTCCGTACCCGTGAATTGGCTATCAAGATCGTGTGATAACACACCATTCGACTTTTTCCTTTGGGGCTACGTGAAGTCTAAAGTGTTTGTGGATACGCGTCGTCGAAAATTGGAAACTCCGCATGGACGAGCTACGGCGCAGTTGCGGCCAACATTTAAAAGGGATTATCTTTAAAAAGTGAATGGCAAGAATGGTTCTTTCTATTGATAATAAAGATTTTCCGATTCATTTGGAAATTTTGTGTTTTTTTGCATTTAAAAAAAAAACCTCAAGATTGATGACCCTTTACAACTTTGGGCAAATAACTATTTTTTGAAAAAATGGGTGCTATTATTGATTTTTTATTTGATTTTGTTGTGCGCAGAGTTGATTGTGGTTTTTGTGTGTGCTTCTAAGGGATCATCCATAAACTACGTGACGAAGCGTCACGATCATATGAAAAAACTTCAAAAATATTCCGTCACTGTGTCACGAGGGTGAGCGTCACGTAGTTTGTGGATGATCCCTTACTAGGTAGTTTGTGAGTTACTGACTAATACTTATGATCTTATGGTCAAGAATTTAACACAACCAGTTCGATATTTACATATAATTTTCTTCATTTCAACAGTTATTTTGTGGGTTCAATTTTATTGAAGGAATAATTCGGAATTAGGAAAAAAAATCATTTTTGAGATTTATTGAAGTGATAAAATATTAAAATTATGATAATAAATCTTTATTCCAAAGATTTAATATTATTAAATATTTTTTTGAAATTTTTTGCGAAAAATGAAAATTGATTTTATTCTTAAGAGTATTGAAAATCTAAGATTCATTCTCAGCATGGATGTGTTGAGAGATACTGATAAGGAACTAAGAGTGATTTCAATCTGTATAATATACGCTCAGAAAAAACAGCCGTTGTTAATTTAAATTCGAATTGGCTCAAAACAAGTTTGTTTCATCCTAGAGTTTATAAGAAATTTTCATTCCCCAATATTTATCATTAAAGATTAAAATACAGGGAGCACATAAGCACTTATTCTTAAATAATATGAAATATTCTTAAATTAGGAATTTTTGCCTTAGAAGCTGTCTACAATCAGGCGCATTTTTTGTTAAAAATTTCTGTATATTAAATAATTTTTTGAAATAAGATTTTTCCCATTTTTATAGGAAAATCGCTTTTTTCGTACTTTTAACACAGAAAATGGTTTTTAGGGCAAAAATTTGTGTTTAAGCTCTAAGTTCTTGATTTTTATACCCTGTACCTATTGGTACAAAGGGTATACTAGATTTGTGTAATGTATGTAACGGACAGAATGAGGCGTGGCCGATCCCAACTCCTTTACACCAAAATGCTTATCATAACCTCGGGTAGCGATTAAGCCATGTCCGTCCGTCTGTTTGAACACCTATATTTCGGAGACTACAATAGCTAGAGCTACGAAACTTCTGTGAAGATTAAGTTTGTTGAATCATGTCAATATCTTCATATCTTATTTTGATCTGAAACTTAACAGCGATGCGTCGTGGTTACATGCATTTGTGTGTAAAAATCAAACAAAATCGAACAAATACAACAAAAGTTATAGTCAAAAATGTACAAATTTCAACTCCCCTTGCCCATAAACTGCGTTAATATTTGACTCTGCGTAAGTATGGTAACAAGTGACCTAGATCCACAAATTTTGGTAAGCTGATTCATGTGACTCTAATGAACAAATGCCCATCCAAATTTGCGGACCCCCAACCCCCGCAATCGATTTATCGTGTTTTCTCCAGCACCCCACAATATATCAGCTATAATCTGAAAATCGCTTCTTTGACGTAACTATCGATTTTCATCAAAATCGGTAAAAATTTACTGAACTAATAGGTATAAATATCGTTCTGCGCCAAAAAACAAAATTCCAATTGGAAAGTTCGTAGATGGAGTGTGCAGGAATGCACTTTTTTGTTCTTATCAAAATAAAGCAAATTGACTTAAAAATTTGTTTTTATTTTATCATTCTTATTTTTCGATTTTTTATAGTCGATTTGTCTCATTTTTGTAATAAGTGTTGGGGCAGTGGCGACTCCACGGGGGTTTGCGGGTTCGAACCCCCCCCCAATAGTTGGAAAAATGGGTTGACAGTTTTTTGCGGCCTGTGATACATAGTATCTACACTTCAAAGTAAAAAAACCCCCTATGACCAAATCCTGGATCCTGAGTTGTGGTACTACGTATCCATTTACTGGCATGACAAAAGCTTGCTTTATAACACAGACCAACATGGTTTAGTTGTTGGAAAGCTATGAGTCATTTCCGAAGTAATTTGCTGCGTAGAATCCGAATCCGGGGCCAGAATTGGCGCATCACGTCAGGATTTTGAGATATTTCAGGTTATTTACCCGGAAAACTGCGTTTTTTCCTATTTTTGAGGCTATGTACAAGGTGCAAATAATTTTTGCGGTCTGTCACTCCAGTTACATCATTTAGTACCACTCTTACCCTTTAAGTTAAAAGTTCAAGCGATCATTTACGATTTTTTTTCTCAAAGTTATGGCTATTTAAAGTTACGAAGTATATATGCTCAAAGCAATTTTACACAACATAATTCAATAAAATTTAACTAAGGTTTCCTAAACCTGCTGCTTTGATCTTTGAAGCTTATTCAAATTTCGGCTCATGCAAGTTAAATCTTTCTATTGATTTTCTAGTTAAAATTTCGAACTGCTTTTGGAATTGTAATTGGAATTACTTGCACAAATAGTTACTTAATTGGCTCTTGGAGTATTGCATTTGACTGCCGCATATGGAAAATGCAATTTTAAAGCTATTTTGATTAAAGATATTTTGTGCATGCGCGCCGAATCGAAATCAAATTGATTTTAAATTGAATTTAAATTCGAAGATATACGAAATAAAATTGAGTTTTAGTACTTACCGAGCTGCCTGAAAAAGGCGCAGAGTATGCGGCGCCGTTGTTGGCGGGCTTATTGTTGCCATTGTTATTCTCGTTGGCTATGAACAACAATTGCTCCTGATAGGAACCCGGTACAGATGAGAATCCTCCAGCAGCTGCAGCCGGACGATTGCCAGCCAAAAAGGCGCTGTTGGCATTGTTCAGTGAAGAGCTTTGCTGGCGTGGGAAGGTGCCGGAAGGCACAAAACGATTTTGTGATGGAAAATAATAGCTGGAGGTATCTGCAATTATATAAATATAAAAAACGAGAAATTAGTGAAATTAAAACAAGGCTAAGCATAAAACACGCAATTAAGTAATTAAGGGTTCAAACACTTGTCGCATGCTTTTGACAGCTTTTCAGAGACTCAGCCATGAAATAAGTAGTGAAAAAAGTCAAAAAACGAAATCATTGCTGTTAATTATAAATATGTGTAATAAATAAATAAATAATACTGACACAAATAAATGTTTGAGCTGCCAGAGCAAGAAAAAATTTGTCATTTGCAAGGTATTTGTCAAAAAAATTTCGAAAAAAAAGTGAATGTTGTGCAAAACAACAAAATTAGGCAAGTTGCTTGACAGCTTTGAAGATTGCTCTTGGTTTTTTTTTTTCGAGCCAATATATCATATAGCCATTTTTTAACAATATTTATGGACATTTATTTATGAGCACATTTTTTTTTGTTTTGTTTTAAAGCCACACATAAACATAACCTGAAATACACTAAAAGTGTTACAGAAGCTACAAATCCAATAATTAGCTCACTAAACGCTTTAAAGCATAGCCATACTAGTTTTTCTCTTGCATCGTAAAACAAAATCACAAAACCAACATTTTTTATGCGTCACTGACTTTGTGACCCAAAATGTTTTGATATTATAAAGAAAAATAAGAGATAAATTTTTTTATAATGTTTCCTTCTACCACGCAAAAGCTGTGCTCTGACAGCAACAGACACGCTAATTGAAAATTGAAATATTACAACGCGAAATATTTCAACATAAATTGCAATCGACCAGTAATGCATTTTATATCAAAACGTTTGAAAATTAATACGTTTTTATACCCTGCAGTTTGGGAAAAAATTGTATACATTACCTAGGTACAAAGCAACAAGGAAGACCCAAATGTGATCAGCATGACGAAACAAATTAAATTAGCCATAATAAACCTTGGCCATCTATCTGTGCCTCTTCTGTTTTTTTTTTTAAAGACCAGAAGAACTAGAAGCTTGAAAATTTGCTTCCTTTTTCATTACCCATTGGTTTCAAACATTAAAAATTGACAAACTCCTTAACTTTGAAGTCCCACCAAAACAGATTTCTCTTAAAAGTGTTTTTAAAGTCAGTATGTAGACTCATGAAATCTAAAATACTAAAT
Source organism: Chymomyza costata (assembly GCA_018150985.1). Lineage (NCBI taxonomy): Eukaryota > Metazoa > Arthropoda > Insecta > Diptera > Drosophilidae > Chymomyza > Chymomyza costata. Next base: position 6,778,070 of record JAECWU010000803.1, on the reverse strand, counting down.
AATATCATTGCATTTAAATATTATTTAAAAATGTTTCTTAGCGTCGTTGTGGTCCGCTTTATAATTGCGGACGCCAGATGGCGCAAGCACGTTGTTGTCGGTAGATGGTAGATGGCGCACTTTTTCATATCTGCGTTTCCCATAATAATTTAAACATAATTGAAGCTAATACTTTATATAAAAAAGTAGGGAGCGTGTTGTTCGCCCCTTCATGTATCTCCCACTGGAGCATAGGTCCCATCGCTTAGTTTTTTTCAAAAGATATAATGTGTCAAAAAAAAATGATTTATAAAGAATTATATACAAAATATGAAATAAAAATTGTATATAAAACAGCAGGTACAAAAATATTTAATACAAATTATAAAATACGTTTTAGCCAAAAATTTTCAAATTTAAATAAAAAATAAAAATCTAAGTTTCATATAATATTTCATCAAAAATATATGTTTATTAATAAATATTTCAACAGAAACAAACGTCCACCCTGACCGAAAAATTAAATGTTAAATAAAAATGTAAATTAATAAAGGGTATATTAAAGACGACATGCTCCAACTGTAACCGTTCCTTGCAGTTTTTACAAAGTTCCACAGTTATAACGCCTACATAGCATCGGTTAAGTTTGAGTTTTTGGTGTAAGAGTTCACACCTAGTTACCTAGTAACATATGCATATTTATAATGAATATTTATAACATAATATATCTGCTTTTGTCTGCCGGAAATGTTTGCATATAAGATAATTTTAAGGTTTGACTAATTGAACAAAAATGTTTAAAAGAAACTGTGTGTTAATTAAAAGCAATTTTTGTAAAAGATAGCTGCAGTTCATGGCACTGCTTGTTGTTCTGCTTTACTCAAACGCACTGCTTAGCAGAACCAAAAATAGATTTAACTGCTTGGCAGAACAAAACGAAACAACAGCGCGTTATTATTAAGACTTTGTGTGTTGGTGCTGCGCGCTAAGACGCGCGCTGTTTAGAGCAAATTGTAGTAGGGCTGGTTTGTTGTCACGGGGGATATGGGTTCGAATCGCGTTTGGAGGCATTTTGAAAAATATTCTTTAACGTTTATTTAAACGTCCTTAACCTTCTGCGTTTGGGCAAGAGTTTGTTGAAAAGCCCAAAGGTGCTTGTTAAACTCTAATCACAGAAGGCAGAGCAAATCGTTCGCACTCTTGTTGACCCACTGTTATTATCTATACAACTGGATATGACGGTTTTCTATATATAGCGCGAATACAAATACTTTTTTTACCAACTTTGAATAAAATAAAAGACTATACCCAAGACAAGTAATTATATGTGCAATTTACTTTTTTCTCGAAATTTTATGGTTAAACTTTTCGTTAGAATTAGTAAGCAATGAGCAAAATAAAAGAACATAGTAAAAAATAAACGAAACATGAATTAAGTAAAAGTACTTATGCAAAATATATACAGGGCGCGATATCTTTCAATATGGAATAAAATAACCCACACAAATCGACAAATGGGAATTAAAATCGGGAATATGCTCAATTAATATGTTTTTTCATTGCCAGTTTTATATATAATATACCTTGGCATTGTCAGTTAATGAAGACAATCGTTTTAAGTCCACTTACATTCGACTAGATCTTGAATATAATAAGAACTAGGATAACCAAACTTAAAAATTGCACTTCCTATATTTTATTATTTTAAAGTTACAGCTTTAGATTGCTTGGATAAAATGCGTTTAAAATTAAAATGTGATCATAAGTATCTATAATAATAATAGTCTGCATCACCCCGCGAAACCTTACCTAAGGGTAGCTGAGTTGGTAAAGTGTTGTCCACAAAGGTTAACGTCGAGACCAAGGTTCGATTCCCAGTCGAGGTAAATATTATTTTTTTTTTTAAATAATTTTTTGTTGTAAAAAAAAAAACAAATACTTTTTTATATAACAAAAATTTTTTTGTTTTTATACAATATTTGTAATCTAAATTTGCTAATGTAATGGTACAGGTTATCTGAAAGTCAGCCGCATTTATCTTAAACATTCGCCATATTTTATAGATAATACTCTGTACCGAAAGAATCATTTTCTCTAAAGATAAAAGTTTGATTTTAAATAATTGCTTTGCCAATATATTATTATAAAATATTTTTGATATATGGCAGTAGCTTTCAGGGACCTTCAATTTTTGAACACCAATTTGTTTAAAAGCAAAATCTTTTTTAATATTAATTTTTACTCTAAATTACTCTAAAATTAAGAGTAAAAGAGTCGAATCTGTTACAGATTTGGATTTCTTTTGATCAATTAAACAAAACAGTTCCAACCCAGAACAGGCTAAAATATATGTTTAACCTAGTTTTAGGTATCTATTTATTATTCCACCCATATGTACCTATAAAAGCGATCTCGAAAGACATATCTCTATTGCGTTCCTAATTTTCGAAATTACAGCCCTGGGTTTGATTATTATAAGCGTCGGCTTTGATATGAGCGAATTCAAAAGTTGTTTTTTTTTTTTGTAGCATTCCAAATCGTGCCATGAATATGCCAGGCACGTTTGACCCAAAATCGAAAAACAATCAAATTTCAGATGACACATTTTCCTATTTGTGGTAACGCTTGTGCGTACACTTAGAATTTTTTTTTATTCAACTTGAGATTCATACAATTTACATAAGACCATTGGCTGGGGTTTCCTTCTAATGTTTATGTGGGGTTAGCAATGTAGGCTTGGGTTTTTGACGCTTTTGCGTCTTTGAACGCTTTTTTTCAGCAAGTTTCCTGGATTTCTCCTGTTTGCGAGGCTTTAGTGCCTTAGGTTTTTCTGGAGTTGTGGCAGCGAGCTCTTTAACAGGTGCGCTTGTTTCAACAGCCGCCTTGGGGGTAACCTTTGTACGCTTTAGAGCACCGCTTTTACTTGTCTTTGTTGAATTTTTAGGGTGCAACAAAGTCTTTAACACTGGCTTCAATACAGGTTTTAACGCTGGCTTAAGAGTTTCCGGCTTCAATATTGGCTGAAGAGATTTGGGCTTCAATTTCGGACTGAGCTTCAATTTCGGTTCTACCTTCGATTTCAATTTCGGCTTCAACTTCAATTTTGACTTGGCTTTGGTTTTATCGCCCGATTTCTTGGCAGTGCCCAGTTTTGCCTTCACTTTGGATTTATTCATACTGCGTAGTTTCTTGGTAATCATTAGTTTTGTCGATTTTTGAGCTTTCAAAACATAATGACTACGTCTTGCCGGTGTCAGATTTTTCCAGATAATACGCGCACGTCTGTGGATCTGCTGCTGCGTCAACGTTTGTACCCCACGCTCAGCCATATATTGTTTGTAGTCCTGCAAAAAGTAGGCAAATGCATCGCAGCTGCCGGAATTCGGACTCAGACTCTCGTCCGAATTGGTTAAATTAACAATCGATAAAACATCCGACCACATAACAAAGAATTTTTTTTTTCAAACTTAAAGTTGAATGAGAATTTTGTGTAAAATAACAAAATATTTGGAAGAAATGCCTTTTAAAATTTCAACTCTTAAAAATGATAAAAGATACTAAGCATGTTTGACGACTGACTTTTACATTTTAGATGTGACCAAGACTGCTTTGTTATTTGGTTTGGTATTTGGTATTTTTTAGCACACGTTTTGTAAATCGTAACAACTGATGAATAACTGATCTATGCATTTGAGCAAGAAACCAAGCAATCGATTGCATGGGATTTAAAAAAAAAAGCCAAGACCAATAAAAGTTATTCGCTCTAGTAGGTATTACATAGTTCTGGTTCTATCAGTTCTGTCGATAGGAAAAATAGGGAATCCGTCGAGGTTTTCAAAAAGCACAAAGAACATTTAAATTAATCAGAAAAAAGTTTAGGTGGCTCAAAAAAAACCCAAAACTAACAAAAGTTGTTCGCTGTAGAAGCAGTCCCGAAGTTTTGGTTCTATGAGATCGTCGACAGGGGGTTAGGGTGAATCCGCCGAAGTTTTCAAAATGGCCTTTCGTCTCTATTTATATGAGCACAAACTCAGCTAGCAATCGATCGTGTGGGCTGTCCAAAAAAACCCAAAACCAACAAAAGTTGTTCGCTGTAGAAGCAGTCCCAAACTTTCGGTTCTAAGAGAACTTTCGACAGGGTGTAAGGGCGAATACGCCGAAGTTTTCAAATGGGCTTTTGGGCTCTATCCATATGAGCCAGAATCCCAACAGCAATTGATCGAATAGAGGTTTGAATCAAATAGGTTCCAAAAATAAAGCCAATACTTACAAAAACTGTTTGCTGTTGATGCAGTTCCGAATTTACACTTCCAGGTTCTTGCAGGAGATAGGAGGACACGAATATTCCCCCTAAGTTATATAAAAAAGTCCCTAGATTTGAAAGCATCAAAGATTTATATTCCTTGGGAAATAGCTTATAGCTCGACGAGAGCCGCCACCGGGACTGTACTTTTCTCTCGATGGCCCTGGATTCTATACATATGAGCTCAAACCCAAACAGCAATAGACCGAATGGGTGTTCCAAATCAAGTCAACGCCAACAAAAGCTGTGCCAAAGTTTTGAGTGACAAAACTGGCCATGTTGCAGCTCTTGCCTTGGGACAGTAGATTTCAAATGGTACAAAGCCACGCTGGAGCAAAGTGGATCGTTAATTCCAAATAGTAATAATTGCGTGGGGGAAACTGCACTGCAACCCTTAGGATCTATTGTGCTCCCTGCTAGACCTAGAGCTCCTCAGCTAGTTCAATTCTAGGGTTAAACTTAAATATCTATGACCACCAAACAGGGTAGTGCTGCTTCTGGTAGAAGCGTCACACTCCGCAAGCATGTGTTGGAAGAATTCCTCCTTAATCTCACAGAACCTACAGATTAGCATCTACCTTGCCCATTTCAATTAGTGCGAAAGTATTTGGTTTATAGTAGATTTTGGAGAATTGAGTATAATCCGATCAACAAAGGCGAACTATCCTACACCATGACGATACAAGCGCTCTCAGGTCGGCCACAGAGCTTAATTGCACTTAGAACGTTGGGTTAATACATCATCCGCGTAAAACCCAATTACTTCTTTTTATTCTTAGCAATAACAAATTGCAAGATGAAGGTTTTTTGACGTCAGAAGAGCCGGTTGCAGATTTCTAAAGGCATCTACTTCTGAGGGAAGAAGTGCTTTGTTAATTGGTTTAAACGCCAGCAAAGTGCATATGTTCTTCCAAAGCGATAAGCCTCTCAATGATTTATTATTGCTTCTTCTCATGATAAGGCAAATGTCAGTCTAGTACACCATCTCATTTATCAAAAAATATTTTGCTAATCTCATGAATATCTCACTTTTTAGAGCTTTAGTTATAATACATGTAGTAACATGTAAAACAATTCTCTTTGGGTTGTTTCAATATTTCTAAACCAATCCCAAAGTTGATCGGCTAGCAAAAACTTGGCAATAAAAAATTGAATTTTATTGAGTGCAACCCTCGTATTTGGCCAGCTGTCAACGCCTTGCTAAGACTGCCACCGTCCTGTCCTTCAATATCCACAACAATGACTCATGGACTGGGCTCGACCCAAAACCTTGTCTTTTCAACTTTGCCGCATACAAGTCACTTTTAAACTGTCCAACGGCGCTTGGTTTTGGCATTTTGGCCAAAAACAATGCCATGCGGCACTTGCATACAATTCAAACCATTTCAGGTTAGTTGAACGTTTTCCAACATTGTTCAATGGCCGATAGACAACAACAACAAAGCTGCACACCCAATGACAGTTTGACATTTACAGTTTGGCAGCATTACATTTAAAGAATTCTTTCTGGCTGCCGATTTCGCATCTTCGCATGTAATTGGCTTTGTCTTGACATATACTGCAACAACCCATGGATATTTGTATATGCTCGTATGATTAATCTCAAGATGTGCGCATAGGGCAACATCGTATTATTGCGCATAGTCGAGCATTCTCATTGGCTTTTATAAATTACTGCCGAGGCATAACAAAAACTGCAGCAATAATACAAGAGCAGGAGCAGAGTTAGGCTTGGGCGCTCAAATTCATGAATTTATTTTTTTATTTTTTTTCTTTTCTCTTTTGGGTGCCGCAGATGTGTGTAAAGACCAGATCAGACCCTGATAAATCTAAAAAGGCAGCGTAATACGCTCGGGAGCGGGAGAAAAGCAAAACACCTGATCATTTAGTTTCAAATGAATTGTATCCTCAACATATGTATATATTATACAATGTTTATTTCAAAGCCCGAAATCGCATCAAAAATTAGCTATTTTGCGAAATACGTAACAATGCAATAAAAAAAAATATATCTTCATTTCATCGCAAATAGTTGTACTGTGCCAATATCAAGCATGTTTTTATTTCGTAAATTATTAAATTAGACAACGATTATGTTTTTTTCTATCACATTTACGGGTTGGTTACTATTAATGCAATTATAGGTAATTATACGTAATGTTAAGCTGGTTTTTGGATAACGTTTTAATTTGATTGTAAATTATTTGCAGAAAATAAATTTTTTAATACAATATATGGATGTTGAAGCTTGATCATTAAGAAACTTACGCGACAACTTATTTCTTAATTATCGAAATCGGAAAGAAAAAATATAAAAAGGGCATAAAACTGTTATGATAATATATTTTTGGTGAAATAAAGAGTAGACTTTTTTCATTGAATGCCATGAAATGGCATTCATTTTCATTTCATTTTCCTAACAAAAATTTAAATTTTGATATCGTGCGTTTATTGTGGAATTTACAAGTTGAATAAAAGTTCGGGCCTGGCCATAAGGACCATAAAAAAGATTTAAAAACCATAATTCATGCATAAAAATAATTTGATACAATATAATTGAAACGCCCTCATTACAGCTGGCCCTTGGGCCCCACATGCAGTGCAATCCGGCACTGCTTTGTATGCATTTTTTAGTACAGCTCTCTTGCTCTGTTGCATTTTCAATGTCTGTGAGCAAAGCTCAATTGCAATATAAAAGCAGCGTCAGCGTCTGCTTTTTTCTTTTTTGCTTTATTTTTTTTTTAATTTTCATGTTTTTGTGCGAAATGTCAAGCCAAGATATTCCAACAATAACAACAACAGCAGCAGCAACAAGTTGAACTTTAAAGTTGCTTAACATTAATCAAGTTTTTTTTTTTTTAGCTGCTGCTGTCTCTTCTGCTTTTTGCTGCTTGCTTGAAGGTCGTTAATGCAGTGTGTCACAGTTTGGAAGCCATTGGCTTGTAGCAAGTGCAAAGTGTTGCTTTTCAATTGAGCCGTCACAATTTTATAAGCTGTAGATAATTCATTCTTGTTTATCAGATCTATGCTTTATGTTTATAGAACTTGCTGCGCACCCAAGCAAAAATTACTTCCTATAAATTTTGTCTGACATCATGCTACTACAACTACACAATAACAAGGGCTCTTGAGATTTTGAAAGAGTTCGCATGCTTTAGAATTTTGACAAAATATTTAATTTCATTTAATTTACTCATTTTAATAGACTTCAACAAGGCGACAGCATCAACAGCTAAACAACAACGCAAAAGAACATTATAAAAAAAATTATGACAAAACAAAATCGAATAAAGTATCTAGACAATTAACGTAAGACATTGTAACAATATCAAAGACAAACTGTTGTGCACACTTAAGCGCTGGACAACGCCCAGCCAGTAGTACATAATAAATATACAACTTCTCTTGTACCTAACATGTATATACTATTATATAATTCGAAAATAATGCGGCAAACAAAGTTCAATGTCAAGTATGATAAGTGACTCAGCGCAAAATGATTATATTGTCTTCGCGTCTGGAGGTTCTTAAGCACCCACAGCAGTTGTCACCAACGATTAGGCGTTGTTGTAAGCTGCTGATGACAATAAAACCAAAAAAAAAAATTAATAATAACATTGCGTACATAAGAGTTGAAGGCAACCGACTTTCGTATACAATATCTTTTACTCGAGTATACCATTTATTACAAAAAATAAAACGTCTGCAAGCTTCTGCAGTTTACACCTGAATGTAAGCAGTGCACAAGCAGTTTCGCATTGAAAATTATGCACATTCAGAAATTACGCACGTTTTGAACGTTGTGAATTTTATTCGAGTGTTGCGTCTGGCTTATTTTACTTCACTGGCTGTTCGTTGAAGTTTGAGATCACCTGCAAAAATTCCGTCCTATTGTTTTGCACAGTAGTTGCTTACAGTATGGCGTATTCTTTGTGTGCCATTCGGAACTCTGGCGTTTCGTCTCTGGTTCGCACTTAAATGTGCACAATTCATTATCATTAATAATATTGTCTAAAAAATTAGAATTCCAATGTTGTTCAAAAGCGTTCGCCCTCGGAACACACACTCTGTATGTAGGTATAGGGTGTGAAGTTGTTTAATAATGGCATGCATCTATACGTTGCTCCTTTTCAAACAATCCCATCTACTGATAAGTTTTCCAGTTAGCCCTGATCCTTATACAAAGTTTGGATTCTTTATTGTTATAGATTTCTTCGTAGCTACGACAGAAGTTAGTGGGGCGGACATGGATGCTGCTTGCACTGCTTTCCTGCAGCTTGGAATTGAGCTCAAACCAACTTTTCAAAATTACCGCGTCAGATGTAAGCTCTATATATATAATTTATTAGTACTTCTATAAAATTATAGTTAATGGATTGTGTTCCAGGTAGCTTGCATAGAGAAAAAGTAAACAAAGTTTTGACTTGTTTATAATTATATGTACAGCGTGTTTTTTTAGAGGTTCACAACTTTGAGTTTGCAACACTGCTTTATTTGACAACCCATTTAACAGCTGATAGTTGCTTTTTTCTGAGTTTCTGAGTTCTGACATATCATTATGTATAGACTTACAACAGAGCAACGCTTGCAAATTGTTGAAATTTTGTATCAAAATAATGGTTCCGTTCGTCAAACTTATTCAAAATTTGGAATTTAAATTTTTTTTGACTTTGAAGAGCTCACAAAACACTTTCAACCCGTTTCTCCAACGTTTGGGGAAGTCCGGACCCGAAAACCCCCCGTGGATCCGCCACTGGTTTGACCTATATTGATTTTCAAGCGTATCGATAATATGGAATTGGAATCGAAATCCAGCTGGCATGATAATGTTTGTGTAAAACTTTTTTAGCTATAAATTAAATTTAAACATAAATAAGACATTGTAATAATCAGTCTTTAAATGGAACTACAATGTTTTCTTGAACTCTCAGATATCTTTTAAGGCAAGTGTAGTAGAGTAGAAAAAGTCTAATAAATTTTTTGCTCTAAAGTCTTAGCTCGGAGCTTTTTTCTACGTGTATCCAAAAAGTAATGAAAAAAAAATTTCAAAAAAGGCAATGAAAAATTAAAATTTTGTAGTCAGGACTAAAAATTTCACTGCATAAATTCAACAAAAACGTAACATACCCCTTGACACACTTTTTAAAGCGTATAAATAAACACACTCACTCTTAAAATATTTTCATAAAAATGGTTCATCCCACGCGGCTGCAGCAAGTTTGTCTTTTGTCTTTACATGGAGGCTCTTCGAATCCGAAACACCCAACAAGTGCACAAGTTTTGCGTCATGCACATTTTTCACTTCTTTTTTTTTTGCCGACTACACAACACTTTGCTATGCCAATTTCAATTTCAATTTTTGTTAATTATATTTACTAATGCCCACCATGGGCTGCTAATTACATATGCAAACCAGTGTTGCACAAATCCAAAAGATACCTACGAAAAATAAAGCCAAAAGCAAAGCACCAAGCGTGCTTAAATATCAAAACAAAAGCCAAATAATGCGCTAAGCCATTGCAGAGTCCAAATGCCAGCTGGTTACCACCACTGGGTGGTTTTCCAGACCTCAATGTAGTAGCTCCAACATGGCGCCATTGTTAGATAAACATTGGGGCGGTGAGGTGGTGCCCACCACAGCATAGAGTTAACTCTGACGAGCATTGCAAATGGACTAACAACAAAAAAAAATGTTATTAACTGCAACTACGAGTATTTCATATAAGCAGTGTGCTTTGTTGGTAGCTTTTATGAGCAGTGCAACAAAGTGAATATTATTCATTTTATATTCATATTTCGTATGAGTTGCTGAAAGTTATTAGTTAGTAGGTTAAGCCAATAGCAGTTGTTTTATATCATGCACAACTATAATACAATTCTTTTTTACCTACTTAAATTGGTTCTGAGCTATACTTTCCGATAAAGAATGTGTGGACCCATTCCTTTTTCAATATATGTAGTTCGCTTTCAATTCTAAATACAAGCTGGAAATAAACCTAATTTTGGTGCTCAAACGTCCGGGTGAAGGAAGGCCTAAAACCTCCGAAGACTTTGAAATGGAGGCATTGAGAATCCGATCCTAGCGCAAGAGAAGCTTAATTCAGCATTAGGAGCTATTCCCCAAATCATATCCAAATAATCGCATGCGTTGGAAACAATGCAAAAGCAAGTAACTGGGGTTTCTTATGGATTGAACCATTGCTCCAGAATCAAAAAAGGAAGGGATTTCTATATCGCATCGTGACGGGTGATGAAAACTAGATTCATTACAACAACAACCAAAAAAATATCAAATCATGGAGACTGCCCGATTGTCGGCTCGGCCGTATATTCACGCCAGGAGGTTTATGCTGCGTAGTTGGTGGGACCAAGTCGGATTTATCTATTATGAGCTGTTGAAACCAATTGAAACCATCAATGGGGAATGGTAAGGATATTGATACGAGCGAGCGCTGCGCCCACAATACGAGCAGAGGCACGAATAAGTGATTCTACAGATTCAATCTAGAGAAGCTCAAATTGAAAGTCCTACCCCGCACGCCATATACCTCAGATATTGCGACGTCCGATTATTACTTGTTTGGTACTATGGCACATGATCTGGCTGATCAGCAGTGCCGCTCATATGATGGCATTCCAAAAATTTTTGATTCGTAGAAAGCCTCAAAAGATGAACACTTTTACCGTAGAGGTTCCAAGAGTGGTCGAAAAATTTAAAAAAATTGTGCCTAGCGGCAGTACCTTGAAAGAGTCCTATACAATCCTTTTTGCATGCATTTTCATCAAAACTAAAGCGAGAACTTAGTCGCGGAATAAAAGACTTCGAAAATCATGTCCATCATGAGTGCAACAGTTCAAAAAGCTAAAATCCTATTAGAAACATTTCGCTGGCAATGTGTCCCCCTTTTAAAAGACCTGTTTTTGGAAGAATCAAGCGATCATATGCTTTAAGTGGTTCTGCATCATTCTTTCGATTACACTTCTGACGATTTTGTAGCATTAAATTCTATATGAACAACTGATTTTGAAAGACTTTTTTGATAAAGTACTTTAACTCACTCAACCTACTTTTTGGATTGGTCAATGTGCGGATCCAGGATCTTAGGACGAGTTCTTCACTTCAAAGTATTTATAGATCACAGTATGCAAAAGACCATTCATAATATATTTTTTTTTTTTGTTGATCGTTTGTTAGTTTATTTATCCCAAAAAATAATTATTATCTAAAAATAACAATACACACTGCCTCTTTTAAGAGTTCTCAAGTGGTTTAAAAAATATATATCTTAGTGTCATACGTGTATTAGATGTCCGTACCATTTATATAGCTAAGGTGCTCTTTTTTTGAACCTTTTTAAGGAAAAGTTAAAAATAAAAAAAAATACTGTTAAAAAAAGCTATTTAAAGAAATTTATTTTGTAAGGTGAAAAGATTTGACTAATAGGTAGAATTGAAGATAATTTCTTATAAAGGGTGCGCTGATAAGCATTTTAGAAAGAAAAAGAGAAACGTATTTTTGGCCGAAATTTGAATTTGCCAACATTTCCTATTAGAGAACTCTCAAATTTTGCCTCATTGTGCGAATGTAGACCTGAACCCAAACCAAATTATGGGTCTTCAATACCTGGCCGCTATGGCATTCACTGCTGTCTTATAGTCCAAAATAGTGTACATCCTTCAAACACTTTAGTAACTTTGACAGCTTCGAAAACATACAAATTTCAAAACCATCATTGCCACCTGGTCACCCATCTGCTTATCATTGCAGCCTGGTCACCCTATTTAAGCGCATAAGTAACAGTACCTAGATAGGTATTAAAAATTTGGCGATAGGATATTTAAAACTGTTGCTTACGCGCTTATATAGAGTGACCAGGCAGCAATGATGACCAGATGGTCACCCTACATAAGTGTAAAAGTAACAGTTTTTAACACCCATCTGATCGTCCTATATAAGTGCATAAGCAACAGTTCTCAAAAACTGTTCAAGCAGCTTCAACAATTTGAGAGCCACGGTACAGCGGCAAGCAGTTCAAACAACTTGCTGCTTCATGGTTTTTTGTCACAGTTTTCAACACTATAAAATACAACGTAATTATAGTTGCAGTTAAAATAAATTTTTTTTTTTATATATATATTTTTATAGGCAATCAACCTATACAGATTAGGTTGTGATACAATACTGAAGAAAAATTAATCGCTACTCAAAAATAAAATTTAGTGTGTGATAGGGATTAAATTTGTAATAAACATAACTCCATATAGCAAAGGTGTACATATAAAAATTACATTTTTTGCACCTATCTTAAGGCAGAATATTAAGGAAAAAAAATAAAAGTTTTGTTACAAGAATTTACAAAAAATTTATTGAAAAATAGACTCAGCTTGTTATATAACATAAGTCACAGTTTGTGTTAACACCTGTTCCAGCAGCTTCAACAGTTCAACAGTTTGACAGCCACTGTAAAGCGGCGAGCCATGCCAACAACTTAAAGCGTCACGTTTCTTTGTCACAGTTTTCAACACTTGTTCGAATGCAAGCGAAACAGTTTGAGAGCCACTGCTTTGTGACTTGTTCGCCCATTGACCAAATTTTTTAGTTGTTTGCTGCCAAACAAGTTGCACTTGCCATTTATCGTTTTTTATGCAAATACAAAATACGAAAAACTCAAATCAAACATGCATAAATATTGTTTTTTTTTTCTATCATCTGAACCAGTTTTAAATGTTTTGAAACTTGTTTGAATTTGTTTTTTGTTTTTGGCTTAGTTTGTTACGCGCATTATTTAATTGACCATAGTTTAAAGACCAATTTAATGCATAGTTTTTCAGAGGCATTTCCGTCAGCCACGCGTGCGCACAAATACATAAATAAATATATGTACATACTATGTGTTGGGTATCCGCCTTTATGGTATGTACAATTTTTCATTAAAAATGCTAATCAATCATTGTGCAAAAGCTTCAAGGACATTTGAGAGTCGAAACAAAGAACAGTGCGCAATTAGAACGCGCCTGCAAAATTAATGAGTGTTAAATAAGTGAGTGAGTGTTTGTTTGAGTGAGCTAGCGTGTGTAAGTGTGTGGCTTACACCCGCACAACAATAATTGTATGGAACCAGTGTTCACATTCTAAAGCAAAATGGAGTAACATAACCTGTTTTTAAGTCATGGCTAGCAGGCAATTATTTTTACCTTAATTGTATTTTATGTAGCATTTCGCCTCTCCCTTTTCTTCAAGAGCTCTAGAACCGCTTCTGGCCGGCCGGCCTTACGAGTATATAGTACAATCCAAGGCAATTATATATTGACACTTGACTTTAGCTGTAGGGTGTGTAATGAGCATTTATTGTAAGTACTTTTTTATGTTGTCGCCTGATCTCTCATGAGCACCACCTTCCTGCTCTGGAATTTTGTCAACAAGTGTGTTTTTTTTTTTTTTTTTGACGCATGTAACTTTTTTATGACCACATTCCAATGACAATTTGCAATTTAATTGAAATGCTTCCTTGTAAGACAGGTATTTAATCTATATCTACGACATGTGTCTTGATATAAGAGATACGTATGCTAAGAAATAGTTTAAATACAAATTCTAATGAGCTGTATTATTTCAGGTCTTGTCAATTTAGTTATTATCTTTTTTTTATAAAACGTCACAAGAATTTTGTAATTTCTCGGTTTGTATTTTGTATTTTTGTATAACCAATAAAGAAATAAGTATATCCGCCAGACACGAAGTTTCAATGATAGATGCAGAATCAACACTTATGTATATCTAAATAAACCACATAATAGTTTTAGGTAGGTAGGTAGTTTAGCGCGGCAGTTGGGACTTAACGTCCCAACTCACTTAGACCAGGAATAGGCCCATTGTGATACCGATAATGGGAGTAAGTGATAAGGATATAGAATAGACAGGAAAAGTTAGGGGAGTAGGAAAAGTGGATGGTGCAGGACTATGGCTTTACGTGGGATTCGAGAGCCCACAACCTCTGGGATGATAGTCTAGTGCACTGCCGCTAGGCTATCGAGGCCACCAGTCTTAACATCCCTATAATTTTTAAGTTTTTGTTAAAAAAAATTTATTTTTTTTAGTTCTTTCTCTTATATGATAATGAGCACGGAATTTAAAAAAAAATATGGGTATTATAATAGGCCTAAAAAATCCAAAGCCTTTAAAAATCAAAAGTAGATGCTATAAATTGAAATGCATTGAGTCATTTTGTTTTTTGAAGTGTTGGATAACATTGCTAAAAAGTATATGAATATTATATTCAAAAAGCCACAAATATTTTGTGATTCAGCGTATTGTATTTGCACGATTTGTTTGTGACAGTGTTGCAAAACAACTTAAAAATACTGTTCAGCTGGCATAAAGGTACCTAGTGTTTTTTATTTATTTGATTTGGATATTCAGCCTTGAGCCTTCGTTTAGATATTATTGTACTATGTACCTGTAACAAAAATTTTAAAGGCAGATCTTTTGAAATCAATTGTTCGTCCAGGTTGCCTCGGGGTTGTAGTAATTTTAATAAAGCACTGACCACAGAGCATATATGCTATTTTTTTTAGCACTTACCTATTTTATTTCTTTGGAAAAATAAAGTACGCTTAGGGTCCTGATTCAGCCTCGAGTTTCTCTCGACAACTCTCTCTACCAGAATTTTGTTTATTTATATTGATTCATATATGTCAGGTCAGGATTATTTTCAAGCAAATTTTCCATTTTTCTTTAATATACTAAACTGTGCGTATTAACGAATTCCCCGAGCTGTAGGCTGTCGTGGTCAAACTCAAACTGTCACACAGCTTCTTTGTTCTTTTTCAAAAGACCAAACACGTAGCGAGCTCATACTGCCTTCTCGCTCCCTCTACAGCAGCTACCATGGGACTACGTTCAGCAGCAGTTTACATTTGTCCTGCTCTAATAACTTTTCACTCAAATCTACATGTGTGTTAACATTAACATAAGTGCAACAACATAACTCAATAAGTAACTCATAGTAGACTCCTCAGGCGCCGTAAATTTGTAACATGGGCGACTTACGCAAATGAAACAATACGACATACATATTTTTATAAGTTCATTTCATTTTATAAAATAAGCAAAGAATAGGCTGATATTTTCACTTTTTTCTTTACCCAGAAGAGAATAGACAGAAAGTAGAGAAGCGTCCCCAGCACCAGAAAAAAGACTTCAAGAACGCCAAATGACTAACTAAAGGGTCATCAATCTTGAGCAAAAAATACAGAAATTTCAAATGAATCGAAAAATCTGTATTACCAATAGAGTGAACCATTCTTGAAATTCACTTTTTAAAGATATGCCCTTTCAAATGTTGGCCGTAGCTCGTCCATGCGTAGTTTTCAATTTTCGATGACGCGTTCGAGCATAATCGGTGGTATCTTGCGAACGGGTAATGCTTCAATCGCAGCTGGCTTATCCACAAACACTTTAGACTTCACGTAGCCCCAAAGGAAAAAGTCTCATACCGTTAGATTTGGTGGCCAATTAACCGGTCCGGAGCGTGAAATTAATTGTTCACCGAATTAGTTCCATAAAATGACCTAAGCGCGCGAAAAACATTCTTTACAGAACGCGAATTTTCGTAATATAATTGTACGATTTTTAAACGTTGTTCGGTTGTAAGTCTTTCCATGATGAAATGGCTATGAAAACTGAAAAAAAAAACACATGGCAACTTGAAAACCTGAAAAAAAAAACTCAAGATTGATGACCCTTTACAAGAATGCTGCAAAATTAGGTTTTATGACAAAAGGCCTACCAATTATTGGCAGGGGTTAATCTTGGAGGTCATAGGCCTTCGTTCGACAAAATATCCGATTTTCTAACAAATTTTGTATTTTTTTTTAAATATAGTATTGTGCTTAATAAAAAATTGCACTATAAACGAAACTTTGATACATCGTTCAAATATTCTTCTAGCTCCTGCATTGTTTCTAACTAGTGTTCAACTATAAGAACACTACTCAATGTTATACACAGATTGAGGTTGACAAAGCAACTTTAAATAAATATATGTGGGCCGAACAGGAGCGATGAAGAAAACACATCTGGATTCAATGATGTTAATTTCAAGAGTGTCGTTATAATTCGGATCGGCTTATAATATATAGACGTTAACATAAGCATAATATCAACATTAAAGAAGCTATGATTTTAACAGCTTAAGAGCTTTGTTATTGAAAATGAAATACAAGATAGGATACTTATTTATATACAGTATTAAAAAGATTCAACAACTAGTTATTTGCGAATAAAGTTTAATAAATTAAAGATATCGAATCACGCCAGACCATTTACTCTACAATAAGACAATGGGAGCCCTCGCAAAGCGTCTCATACAAAAACCTTTTTCAGCATCCAAAAAAATAAAAAAATTTTTTTCGAACATCAAAAATTGATCGCGAGGCCGACATTTTTAAGATCTGAAAAAGCTTTTGATAATTCCAAAGGCATTTTCTAGAAATTGGCGAATGCAGAAATGCAGTGTTCTTTATGAGGAATATTTTAAAAACTCATAAAACTTCACTGAAAAATGTTTGCTTTGCTTCTTTCTACGAAATATTTACGTACAGCTCTTTTATGCAGCTTGGGTTGGAAGGTCTACACCTTTCGAGATCGAAAAAAAACTGTTGATGCTTTTGGAACTAGCAATTTCGAAGTGGCGACAGTGTTTTGAAAATTGGTGAATTTAAAAGTGTATTTATCGTCATGAGTAGCATTTCAAAAATCAATAAAGTCGGTTTCTTTTAAAAATGTTTTAGTTGGTTTTCTACACGAAATAGTTAAAGACAATCCTTTTGCGTTTTTGGGGTCTAACCTGTTTCATTCTAGCTGTTATAGGGCTATTTTTTTTGCACTGACTTGTCCCTAGTGTGGAGTGTATTTAAAAATCAACAGAAATAATATATTTCAGGCGTGCCCCTTATTTCATTGGAAAATTTGCAACAATAAATATTTGATTCATAAACTATTTATGCGCGGAAATAAAAAAATATCGGAAATGTATCGAAAAGCAATGCTACAGCCAGAGTCGCAATGTCTAAGACTTATCAAACACGACCATCTTTTATTTTTTTTTTATTACGTGTGTTAGCAATAAGCACTACTTCAAGGGAAGCTTAAAGCCGAAAAACAAAAACGTGATAAAAGACTTATGTATATGTTTGTTGTTTAGTTTATTTTTAAAAATAGTTTCGTAAAGATAAGAGTTTTTTAAAAATAGTAGGAAGTGCAATTTCGGTAATACCACTGCTTCTAAAAGCTTTCAAGAGTTTATCTAAGATTTATTAAACGTTCGCTTTTTGTTTTTGAATTCAAATGCTTTTGTTGACATAAATTTCTATTACCTTGACATGGGAAAATCTAAAGACCAGAAATAATAAATTTCACTAAAAATGCACGGGGCATGGAAACTGCTCGACTTTGATATAATACCTACATACAATACGACGTAAGACATAAATTGAAAGCATTTTGGCCAGAGAAAATTCGCATAAATTTGTAAACGATTAAAAAGCTTATACATAATTTTTCGTAGATGCGCAACAAAGTCAGTTTCAGACTAAAAAAAAAAAAGAAAAATACTACAACAACTAAACGACTACTGGGCGTGACCAAGTCCAAACCGCAGTCCCGTCCCGTCCAAACTTTATGTAATACTTTTGGGTCAGTTTTGGGTTTTGGGTTTTGTTGTTTTGTCGGTGAAATGAAATGAATCGAAAGCCAGACGAAAGTGAAACTTTTGTTGTTTTTGTTGTTGGGCCATTGATTAAATAATTTCTTTTCTTTTTTTGTTTTGATTTGGTTTTTGCCCATGGTTTTTATGCCTTATAGATAGATGCTCAACTACCACTATGGGTAAATCGAGCAACATTTGGGCTTGGGCGTTGAAAATTACAGCTCATTGATGTATATAGTATATTTATTTTTTTGTTTTGGTTTTTTTTTTATAGCGCAAACATCATGAAATTGCTGTCCGAAATTGGTTTAGCTAAAAAAATCGTTTGTGAATGTGATTCATAATAAATACGAGCACAATTGCATAGAGATTTCACTCTTATCCAAAAGCACAAATCCACAGAAAAGTTACCTATAACTTGGCCATGTAAATGGCAAACTTCTGGCTTTTGAAATTCTTTAGCCGGTTTTCAGTTGTACTACCACTCCTCGTTTGAGCCCAAAACGAGTCCAAAGCTTAACAAGTCGCGTGTGTGCGGGTGGTAATGTCCACAACAAACTTGCACCCAGCCGCCGGCGGCAACAAGTCAAACAACAACAATCACCTGGAAAAGTCAAACAAGTCATAACGATGTTTGCATGCTCTATTGTAATGAGTCGTTAGTAAAGGAAGTATGATTAGTCGATGCTCGATAGAATAGAGATGGTATCGGTATGGGCATCTCAAGGAATTTCTTTTTATATATGTGCGGAAAATGAATTCGGGAGTTCCGTGATTCCCATGGATTTCGATATTAATCTCGCTCTTCAAAATGAAGCTGGACTCTCAAGTGTATTTTTTTTTTAATAATTTTTTTTTTTTTTTTATAATTTTTATTTTTATGAAAAAAATGCTTAACTTCTATCAAATTTGATAAGATTGACTTGACTTCAAAATTTTCCTGAGTTAAATTTTCAATAGTAGCATACCCTGTACCTGTTTTTTCTACTATTTCTTGGTCCCGATATATACGTGGGTCCTGAAATTAATACCATGTTTATCCAAGGGTTTTTTTTTCTAAACTTTGTTATCAGTTTTTGAAACCAATTTTTTACTTTTTGCTTATTTTTGGGCATTTCTGTGAATTTTGAAGTTCTGTCAATTAACTTACAATGCTGGCGGAACGGTATCAAATTTTCTTCCCCAATTCCATATAAAAACGATATTTATATATTACATTTATTATTTATATTTATAAAAAAGTTAATATATATACATCAATTTTTTTATAGATGTATTGAAAATTGTAGTCGTATTCATGAGAAAACAATGGGGATTGTAGATTAAATTGACAATTTTTTATTTTCATAAGGTTCACATGAGTCAACATACCAAATTTGGTGGATCTAGTTTTATTATAATATATTAATGAATGCGATAAAATGTTTTCTGTTAAAGGCCTAAACGCAGTTCGAAAAATTTCGCGCGGAATGACAAAAAACATTTTTTTTATCCTAAATGGGACTTTTTTTATATCCCAAATGGGACTTTTTTTATATATGAAGTTTTGTCATTCCGCGCGTAATTTTTCGAACTGCGTATACCCCTTAAGCAAAGACCACGATTTGATATCTGGTTGTTCATACGGTTAGAAGAATGGACGGTCATACAGATTGAAGTGGTTTAAATCTACAAAACAAATTATTAATGTGGATCTCACTATATCTACTCTATGGAGCAGGTTCCAAAAATATACTAATCTCATATAAGTATATAGCGACCAAGTTCCTTCACCCAAATTTAACCCGAACAATCATAATAAAGAAACAAGTTTTTACCAAATGAACAAATTGGCCTGCTTTAAGACGACCAAGATAAGAAGCTTACCTTAAAAAATTGTGGAAGTACAATAATTTAAATGAAATCTAAAATCTGACTCTGGCATTAGATTTTGAGGAGTTTTCTGAGCTTGCAAACTATTCTAGACTCAGTGGTAAAAACACTACAAGGCTTCGTAAATGTCAGATACTTCTGGAAGTGGTTTTCCGGAAGTTCCGTAATCCGTCAAAAATTCACATGTTCAACTAAAACGTCGAGCTTATTCAAGCAAACAGAAACATCGTCAAAGCTCCTTGATCTTCTTCTAGTCATCATGCCATAGCACAAGAAAAGTCATTAAAATCATTGGTTTACTTCGATGAGAGTGCCTAATTGTCCGTCTTAGCCTTAGGAACTCCCTAAAGAGAACTTATGATCGTTATCTTACTTTACTATGAGCGCCTTGTGTATAACCATGACTCTACCGCACTAAGTCTCTTACTCAGTGCACTTGAACTCCTTAATTTCGCCCATATTTTTCCCAATCCTCCCGAAATAGCTTAAATCCCACATTAACTGTTGAGCGGTTCATGGCAACATTCCCGTAGACGTCTTTAAATATTCCGAGGATCTTCATCGCGATTTCCCGAGCTTAATAATGTAGAGCTGCTTTTTCTCCATCTTCTTTGGTAATAATTGTTCGAACGCTACCGTTCTGAAACTGTAAATCATCAACCAAAGGCCAGAGTCCAGGAGTTCCTTCATTTCGCCCACTTTTTCACCTATCCTCCTACCATACGACACTATTGAGCTGCTTAAGTCAGCATTATCGCAGGCCTCATTACTTATTTCGACTCAGAACGCAGAATTCAATGGCATAGCGCTGCTCGATATTTTTCTCTATCTTGAATTGCGATGAGACTACTTAACAGAGTTAATGGAAATCGAAATGGTTACTCGCCACTTGCCTGCAGGCGAGTGAAAAAAATATCAGTCTCTTCGGAAGACTCCCACTACCACGGCTACCCTCCACCTCTCCCTTCGCGCTACAAAAATGCATCATGAACCAATGGGTGTCTTGTCCCAATTATAAGTTGGTGACAGGAGTTGTAACGGCGCACTAGGCCAATTGGCTGAGAGCATGCATGTTCCCCTGTTCACAGCAGCGGGGATAAGGAGGAAATATAAACCATCCAACAACTGTTGTGCGGCTGTCCTGCATTTCTTAGGCAAAACCCTTCTTTGAAGAGCTGAGCAGTCTTGCAAATTTGCCCATAACAGACCTGGCTCTACCGAGTGCTCATAATGGTTCAGCAAGCAAGAAGATTAGGCGGAACTAAGTGCGCTCACTGGCTATTTTACCTCCTCCACACTCTGCATTTCTATCGCCCTCCCTCTGTCTTTCCATTCTCTTTACTATATAAGCCCACCCAGAATCTGGGCCTTGCGCCTAGCAGCCTAACCTAAGCTCACTATAGCTACATTTTCCTAAAACTCATAGCAAATACTATTGAAAGGAACGATCTTCGACTCAAAGCTGTAACTGACCTTTTGAAAATACTTTTAGGCTTTACATCATAGCTCAAAAAAACTCATCATAATCATTATATTACTTCAATAGGAGCGCCAATATATCATGACACTGGGGCTTTTAATGGCCTCACACTATAAGAATTAAGTTTGAATTCAATTTTTCAAAATTCCTAATATAAAGAACCACTTGTCAGTTCCAGACGTAGCTAACCTCCTCGATCTTCTTGCAGTCAGTGAAGTGTGCCTAGTGTTCTATGACGTCACAGGAAAAGAACAAATGGTCGAGTCAAAGACGTAATTGACCTAACCAATCTCACAACGAATTACTTTGGTAACAAGTTAATATAACTTCTTCAAGGGTATTAACAACAACGGCGCCAACAACTTGGAAGGTAGATCGCAATTTTTGCACTTTTCATTAGACAGAGAGCTCTACGTTGGCGTCTTGTTGGGCACGATTTTCTTGAAGACTTTTTTTGTTGTAGTTGTTGTAAGTTGTATTTGTTGTTGTTGCGCAAAGTCGCTTAAATTTGCATGGACCCTTCCATTTTTGTCAGGGCCCGTGCGGGTTCAAAGGTTGCACTGCTGCATTGTTTATACCAAAGTCCCAAGTAACACTTTACAAGTTATGAGTAAAGAAATTGTAATTTAAGGTTAGTCTGCTTAAAAAATCATAATTTATTTTTCTTATATTCAGTTATAATCATAGTGCTTATAAAGTATGATAAACAAATTGAATTTAGTACATAGTAGTAAGTACTTATATGATAGCTGATGATATAGCTCAATACATAGTGCTTATAAAGTATGATATTTTTTAAAAAATATTGCCACAAACTTTACTTTAATAAAGTTTTGCCAGTAAGCATTGGCATTGGCAACTGCGTCAATTTAGTTACTTGTTAGCATGATATTTCATATTGGCTTTTTTTTTTGGTGCGACCCCATCCAGAGCTCTTTGCAAGTCGTGGTCCATATTTTTGTTTGGGTTTTAGTTTTATTTAACGCTTGCATTTATATAATTTGCAAACGTGCTCCACTTTATGTACTTTATTATTGCAAATATTAAAGCCAAACAACTAGTATAAGAAAACGAGTTTTGTTTAGACCACAGACACAGTTGGCTTAATGGGAGTTGGGTTTCAAACGTGAGTTTGCACTCAGCAGATACATGCATTAATTATTCTGAGTAACTATTTAACCATATGGTGAACTTTTTGTAAAAAGATTGGAAAAAAGGTTCAACTTTGTGTCGTTATATGCAACATTATGCCTAAAATCCACAATTTGTTTGTAGGGCTATTAGCAGTTGGAGCGAAAAGTAAACGATCTACAACAGGAATTTATTTTTATCTCCATAGTACGTTTGAGTTAATAACATGACATGACATGGGTTTCTTACCATATTTATAACGTATCAGAATCCGCTAACAGAATTGGCCCAAAGTGTCTAAGTTGTATCCTAACCTCAAAAAAATCTACTCAATTTTGTTTTCGAGACCGGTTGTCCGATTATATTTTTTGTATGTTTTTGGGATCACTGCATCCGAATCCGAGCAGCCCAGCACATTGGGTTTCTGAGATATGCTCCACAAAAATCAAATTTTGAGTTTATGTTAGAATCCAGACGTGCTTTAATATTAAGGAGCTCGACTCAGATACAGTGAACTCAAAAATATTTAGGAAAGAAGTTCCACTCAGTACAATAACATAACCACAACAAACACCATAAAGAATCATTTTCGAGTGCTGACATCCGACGAAATTTTTATATGTTTTGGGTTCACTGAATCCGTGGTCGAGTTTCTGAGATAACTCCACAATGCCTCGTTTTATGAGATTTTTGAGGTTATGTCATAATCCTGTGGAGCTGGGGGGTTTTGCAGCTCGACAAAATTTAAAAAATTGCAAGATACTTATACAGCTATGCAAATTCTTCTGCGGATCCGGATCACGTCTGTGCTCGTGGCAAGTGACACAGGCCATGCTGCACTTATAAGTTCTCTTCCTGGCCTATCGATTTGCTCAAGATCAGATTAAATGATCACGGAACTTCTTCATAATAGGAAATTTAGATCTCTCATTCTAAATCGTTAGACTTGGACTGAAGGCAACCCCTGTGGCAACCACTGGTGCCAGCAATGGTTTACGGATGGAACAGGGTGTAGGTGCTGGAGTTGTCGTACCCAACACCAGAATCTCTATTGCAATGGGTATCTGGCCCAGTGTCTTTCAAGCAGAGATTCACGCCTTAGAGGTGCGAAAACAGTATCCTCCTTAAAGGTACTAGGGGTGCTAACATTTACATATTTACAGATAGCCAGGCCGCTATCAGCGCATTGTTTTAGAGCAGAATTCCCTATAAGCTGATTAGGGAATGCGTAAACAAAATCCAACTCCAGTCCTTCCGTAACAGAGTCACACTCTGTTGGGTTCCTGGACATTCAGGACTGGAAGGTAGTTCGACAGCTGATGAGCTCGCAAGACTGGGTTCCTCTTCGCCCACCACTTGCCCCGCGCCCTTCTGTGGCATAAGCTGGTCAACAATGAAAACTAAGGTTAACAAATGGGCCTTAAGTGAACATAGCAGATATTGGTTCTCTTTGCCGAATTTAAGACAAGCCCAAGTGCTTGTCTTACACTCGGATGCCAACCGAACTATAGGTCTTGGTTATCACTTACAAATAATGGATCTATCGGACTCTTCAGAGTGTATGCTTTGTTTTGAAGACGACGAAACGACCATCATATCTTGTGTTCCCCCCGTTCCAGCTACGCCGAATCCCAACGAAAGACTTACTGCTCTTCATAAGGAAGGCAGATGGTCTTTTGTCCAAAAAAATGGGTAAGGTACAATAGATCTTCAGGTCGCAGTGGCCACTCTCGTTTGTGAGAGAACCTTGATAATATAAAAAAAAAAATACTTATAAGTTTAAAAAAAAAAACTAAGCAATTTATATTTTTTTTTTCTATTTAGGTCCTATAGTATTAAGGTACAAAACTTATTTATTAAAAAAAAAATTTTTTTTAATAAATTTAGATTTCTTTGAAAAAAATTTTTTTCCTTCAAACTTTAGAATTGTTAAATTTTTAACTGCATTAATTATTTATTTTTTAGATTTTAATAAAAACATGAAAATTATTTTAAAGTAATTTTTTAAAACATTGTAGCTGATCTTGAATTCATAAAATAGATAGCGCCACATATAAATAAAAATTATCATTAATCATTTGTTTCCCTAACTGCCGTAATTCTCTTTAAGTTTAAAAACTGCATAATTTATTTTTAATTAAAAAAAATGTTAAGACACTTTTTACCTTACTATGCCCCCAGCAGACTCGGCATGACTGTAGTGCAAGAATTCGTTTGTTAACCTTATCTACCAAAAAAAATATAAATTTGTGCACTTCAATAGCTGGAAATTGCTCCACATTCCATTCGATAAACGACTTCTTTAACCCGTCCTTCAAAAAATCCAACCAACCAAACTTATTTCTAAGCTACACATACTTCACTTAACTCAAGCGCTCAAATTACCATTCCGGCGTCGAAATTCCTTCCAGTTCTTCACATGCACGAACATACACTTGGTACTTATATGTAGTGCTATATTCGACTAATATTAAGTCACTTTACGAATCCAAACACGTCAAAAAAAAAAAAAAGTGTTTTTATAAAACAGAGCAACAACCAAAGCAAAAATGCCGACAGAAATGTATAAGTGGTTCTATATCAAACATTTTTATAACCATAGCTGGATTGCCATTAAAAACTCCAACTCCAAGTCCGACTCCGACGTCTAACGTAACCCATTGAAAACTTGTTGCTTAGGTGTGAAACTGTGAAACGGCCGAAGTCCAAAGGTATGGTAAATACTGCCCCCCACAAAAACGCCTGCAACAAGACATTGCTACAATTTTAAAGAGCTTTTTATCTAAGCTGTAAATGGGTGGCTAGAGTATATTTGGGGTATTCACGCTTGCTGTTGAGTTGAGGAGTTGAAGATTTTTGCAACAATAAAGTTTATAGGCCTGAGATAATTTTTAAAAGGTTTAAAGCTGTGCTAACAATGAGCAAGATAAATATGATAAGTTCGGATGTAGAAGCACGCAAAAACGAATCCGAATAAAATTGTTTGTTTTGTTTTTTTCGTTTTCTGGAGTGCGGCCGATTTTTTAAGCAGATACAGATTAGTCTATAAAAAAAACTAAACTGATTCCTGAATAAATTTAACAAAATAAAATCAAAGTATTTCACTATCGAATAAAAAATACGATATTATATACGATATAGTCAAGTAGTTAAAAAATTCCTGATGAAGAAAGTTTAGCTTAGTTTAGAAAAAGAAAATCAGTTAGTTAGAAAAACTTTGAAAAAAATAAAGCATACAATTTTTTAGAGCTCACAAAAACAACATTTTGCAAATATCTTTTAGCTAACTAAGAGCTCTTTGAAGTTGCCATTTTTCCCCTCTCTCTTCTAAGCCTATTGGAAAGGCAAGGAAATAAAAATTAAAAAAAAAAAAATTCTTCTTAAAAATCTTAAAATAGTCCTATACTTGGTATAAATTGGTAAATGTAAAGTAGAACCACTCACAAGCCGACTTTTCACAATACGAAGATCATCTAGAAATCTAAAATTAATCTATCTATATAAGAGAGCTATGTTAGTTACACCATTTATAACTCAACAAAGGCTGGGCCGATTTTGATGATCTATGGTTTGTTGGATTCGTGTCCGCACTGGTTAACAGAGTAACTCACAAAACATCGGAAAAACCAGATAAACAGAAGTAAACTGCGAAATACTCTTACGGAGGCATGGAGTCAGATATCGATATAAATCTAATATCTTCATCTGCGTCACTATTATGCGTAGCTTTTGGTATAATTTCAGCTTCATAGCTCTTATAGTCTCTGAGATCCTTTTACTCAACCGGACAGACGGACAGACAGACATGACTTTAACGACTTTCTTCTTTTGAGAACTCGAAAATCAGAAGATCATCGAAGATCTTACTAGAAATCTAAATGATACACTGCCAAAAATCAAAATTTTCAAAATACCTCTTAGTCTCTTTTGACAACTCAAAAATCAGAGAATTAACTAAGATCTTATTGGAAATCTAAAATTAATAGATAAATAAGAATATTATCCACTCCCAAAAAGGAAAATTTTCAAAACATCTTTTAGTGTCTTTTAACAACTCAAAGATCGAAAGACCGTCTAGGAACTTTCTAAAAATCTAAAATTAATAGATTAATATTAATATGATCCACTACCAAAACGGAAAATTTTCATAATAATTTTTAGTCTCTTTTGACAACTCAAAGATCACAAGATCCTACTAGAAATCTAAAATGAGTAGATGTATAAAAGTATATTCCAATACCAAAAAGGAAAATTTTCAAAATATCTCTATTGGCAACTCAAAGATCATCTTAGAACTTACTACAAATCGAATTGAAACTCACTTAAAAACAAGAATTTCTAAATATCTACAAACAGACTAAAGATAAAGGCAATTTTTAGAACTACTCATAGTAACAAAATCTTGAAAATATAGTCGGCTTGACTATTTTCAGAGTATCTCAAATTCGTAGATTTTTTTGTCGCCAGCTATATTTCTTGTTTTTTGTACATTTCTATTTAGATCCAAGTTTTGTCTTTAGTTGTGTCGCCTTTCTAAATCAGGTCTAAGAGTCGTGGCACTACCTCTGACTGTGGCAGCAACAGTTTTGATTGACTAAATGAATGAATGACGGACTGACAGACTGGCTAGCTGGGCAATCTGACTCTCAATGGGTCTGTGAGTGTGTGTGGACTATTGTGAACGAGTGTTTGAGTGAATGTATGGCGCGGTGGTTTTTGCTCGGAAACTTCCAAAGACAACGTCGCGTCGTGCTGCCATTGTTCGCATTAGTGTTGCATATTAAGTAACAGAACTGTTTTGTATTTTGGGTTCGGCTCTAAAAATGTCGTAACTGTATGAGTGTCTAAGTGTGTGTGTGTGTGTGTGTGTGTATCTGTGTGAGTGTATCTAAGTTGTCTCTGTTGCTGCAAGTGGCAAAGACACTGTAACGGGGGGCAGGCGGCAGACACATTGTTTACTTTGACTAAAGTCAAGCAAGAAATGCGCCTGGCATCCAAGAAATGCCAAAGGGGGCTTGGTTAAAACTGACTACCTACCTACCATTGGCATTTGTGGGATCTACGGAATGTGTGGGATTAAAAAGTTGGCAAAGTTCTCAAATCATTGCCTATACAACTGCAGCAAATGTGGGAGCTAGCAATTACTTTATTTCAGAAAAAAAAAAACTTAAGTTTATTTTGGCAAAATCTTGCATCAAGATTAAATTACATTTAATTCGATCCGATGAATAATTAAATTAAAAAATATATTATAAAAGCTTATATTTTTTTAAATTTTTAATATCAAAATTGAATAACATTTTTTTTTAAAAATAGAGGACTTCGAAAAAATTTTCTCGCTTTTAAAAATATACCGATCCGGTCAAAATATAATTCGCTCAAAAGGTGCTCTGGAAAACGAATTCGAATATTTTATTCCGAATATTTTCATCGAATATTTTGCTTGCTCCCAATTTCAGCAAAACGAATTTCTTATGTGCTTTGATTCCGAAAGCTTTGTTGCAAGGGAAATTAAAATGGATTGCAAAACTAGGTTCAAAAGTGAACCAATTTTTTTTTTCACATTCTTTTATATTATTAGATTCCAATTTCAAGTAAGATATTTATTGATAACACAGACCTACTTGGTTTAGTTGTTGGTAAGCTATGGGTCATTTTTGAAGTAATTTGGTGCGTAGAATCCGTATCCGGGGCCAGACTGGGCCCATCACGTCAGGATCTTGAGATATTTGAGGTTATGTACCCGAAAAACGGCGTTATTCCTACTTTTGAGGTTCAACACCTCAAGTATCTCAGAATACTGACTTCCTCCTACTTCGGAAATTACCCTTAGCTTCCCAACAACTGACATGAGCCCGGTATTTGTAGGCCTTCGTGGCAAAGCTGTATATATATGTATTCATAAAATTTTACCCTAAGCATTTTTGTTTTAAATACAAAATTTTTCAAATCGTAAGTCAAAATATCTAGTTATTTTTCATCAACAAAAATGTATTAATTTAAAAAAAAATCATTTAAATATTGCCAGAGTTTTTAAGAGATTACCGAAATGCCAACAGTCATCCTAAGTTTTAATTAAATACATACATCATACATCACATAATAAACAAATTTTGCTCTTTCTTATAAGACGACAATTTAAAAACACTCATCAATTATTTCGTTTTTGATTAAATTTGGGCACTTCCTTAATTTGCCGAAACTAGTTCTAGTACTGCGACTGGTTTGGCCAGCTATAAAATCTGGACTCCATAAAATTTTAAATGTATTTTTATACCCTGTACCGTATGGTACAAAGGGTATATTGTGTTTGTGCAAGCCGAAAATGTATGTAACGTACAGAAGGAGACGTCGGAGACCCCCCAAAGTTACCTAAAGTATGATCAGTGTGACTCGAGAAGTCGATATACCCATGTCCGTCTGTCCGTCTGTCCGTCTGACCGTCTGTCCGTCTGTCCGTCTGTCCGTCTGTCCGTATGAACGCCTAGATCTCAGAGATGGTAAGAGCTAGAGCAACCAAACTTTCAGATAAGATCCCTTATTAATCCATAGGAGACAAGTTTATTTTATTTTTTTGATATCGGGGTTACATTATATAGCTCCCATAGGGGTGTTTCAGAGGACCTCGAAAAAAAGCAAAAGTTTTAGATGGATAATTCGTTTGTTTATGAAGATATCATCACCAAAGCTGGCAATCGGAAGTTTTTTAGAGACCCCCAGCACTGTACCAAATTTTATCAAAATCGGTTGACTATATCATATAGCTCCCATAGGATCGATCGGTCGAAAAAATGTTTTTTGTACAAAATTCGTTGTGTTTCGTTTGTTTGTGCAGATACCGTAACCAAATTTGGCATTAAACAGTTTTTTAGAGTTCCCAAGCACTGTAGCAAATTTGATCAAAATCGGTTGACTATATCATATAGCTCCCATAGGAACGATCGGTCAAAAAAACGCTGTTTTTACAAAATTCGTTGTGTTTCGTTCGGTTTTGAAGATATCGGAACCAAATTTGGCAGTCGGAAGTCTTTTATAGTTCCCAAACAGTGTACTAAATTTGATCATAATCGGTTGACTATATCATATAGTCCCCATAGGACCGATCGGACAAAAAAATTTGTTGGTGCAAAATTCGACTGATTTCTTTTTTTTTTTATGAAAACATCGTAACCAAATTTGCCGAATATAATATCTTTTGGAGGTTTTAAGCAATTTGTCGGAATTATTTGCAATGTGGTGGTACAGGGTATCCCAAAGTCGTCTGCGCCCGACTTTAACGTACGCCATCTTTTTTTTTTCAATTTGTTATAATCAAAACCCAAAACTGAATATTCATTCAATGAAATGCCGAAACTATAATATTTATCTCAATACAAGTTTGTTGCCTGAGTCTTTTGTTTTGAGTTCGCCTGCTGTAGATTTTCGCAGCTAGGACGCTCACCTGTTGGACTAAAAGCAAGTGGACCGGTTATGGTCAGAACCCACCGACTAAAATATATCCTGTACCCTTAACTTACAGTTTTTATCCGAAAAATTTCACCTTTAACAAGAAAGTTTCAACTATAAACTGCAGGAGTCTTCAAGCCAATTATAGAGACTTATGCTCATAAAAAGCATCTCTGGGAAAGATATTCACATTCTGAGCTTTCCGAATTTCTAGTTTTTATACAAAGCACAGCCTGGAAAGGTTGGGGGTAGTGCTGGAGAAAACATCTCTGTTGACCAATATCGATATATAGATATTTTAAACTTCGATCGTCGATGTTTTCTCCAGCACTAGCTTGGGGCGTTTATTATTGAAAGCGTCAAGTTTCCATTTTCTTTTGGATGCAAACAGTGGGAACTATTGACTCGTACTTTTAGAATTCTCATAAAATTAAATGTTGACAGTTTCGCATATAACTTCATCTGTTCTAAACTAATTTCTATAAAAAACTTTTTTTGGGGTTATATAGGAAATGGGGTTATATAGGAAAAGAGAGTTCAGTATCCTGAAGATTGCAGAAGATTGAGCAGAGTGTGTGGAGGTAAAGCAAAGGGAAAATTATGAGAGAAGATCATATTTCAGGATCTAGGTCACCGAGAAATATGCAAACAATTTCGTCACGATCATTTTAAAAATAAACTTTAAGGGTAAGATCCCTCTTATACATAGTTTTGGTCTTTAGACACGAAATATTCAAATTCCAAGCAACTTCTGATTAAAATAACTTACGTGTTTCAATCTTATTTCAAGAAAATTTTACTTATTTTGGGGTTATATGGAAGAAGAGAGTTCTGTATCCAGTAGATTGCAGATGATTGGGAGAAGTATGTGGAGTAGTGCTGGAGAAAACATTTATGTTATATCGATGCATCGATGTATCGAAGCTTAAAATATCTATATATCGATGTTGGCCAACAGAGATGTTTCTCCAGCACTACTAAACACTCATTTGATGAGTGCAGAAGTGCTGGAGAAACATCTCTTTTGGCCAACATCGATATAAAGATATTTTAAACTTCGATACATCGATGCATTATAACATCGTTGTTTTCTCCAGCACTAATGTGGAGGTAGCGAGATCTGCGTTTGCACAATTGGGCAACATATGGAAATCTAGTCAACTTATCACCAAAACGAAACTTTGCATATTCAACTCTTACGTGAAGTCTGTGCTCTTTTACGGGTGCGAATCCTGGAAATAGACGTCCAGCATAAACTCTCCGATTCAGGTGTTTGTAACCGGTGCCTAAGAAGAATTCTGCGAATTTGGTGGCCCCAACGAATTTCAAACAATGATTTATGGTCACGCCGCAAATGCAACTGGATCGGCCACACAGTAAGACGACCAAATGACAACATCGCCCGACAGGCTCTCCGCTGGAACCCACAAGATTCTAGACATCCCGGGGCGCCAGCTAGGACATGGAGGCGTACAATCGAAGCAGAAATGCGAAAAGCCAATTATACATGGAATGACGTCAATGTTAACAAAATCAGATTTAAGTTGATTGTTGAGGCTCTATGCTCCACTTAGGAGTCCAGAATTCATTGTAGTAGTAATGTGGAGGTAAGCCAAAGGGAAAAATTTATTTTTTGGAATTGACCAAGGAAAAGGATGATAAGAACTATAGCTTAAGATTACACTCAGGTACAAGGTCTTCGTGAAACAGGCAAAAAATTGCACCTTAATCATTTCAAAAACAAACTTTAACAACACCTTATATGCATTTTTTTAGCGTTACACACGAAATATTTAAAGTCACGTAGAAAAAAATGAAATGATAAAAGGAAAACTGTATTCAGCTTAAAACTGCAAAGTACGACTCTATTTTATGGTCCTGGACTTAGAGAAGTAGGACTGGGTGACTATAGATAGACAGGCCGATATGTCAAAAATAATTTTTTTTATCATGACCATATTTTAAAATCTACATTATGGGTCTTCTTATGTAACAAAAACTTAATATACCCATCTTTAGCCTTTAAGTGCAGTGTATACAAAAACGAAACCTGCCAAAAATGTTGTTATCCTTGAGTTTGCGGTATATCGGACATATGCTCTTTTGAGAGTCCCTCTTAAGTAACTCTGGCATATTTTACGGCAAACTTCAAGACATTTTTTTTTTTTTGTGCAAAGCTTTGTTGTTATCAATAATGCAGAAGAGTGCATCGTTTAAGCAGGAAATGGAAGTTAAAAACCAACGGCTAAGTTAAAATTCCAGTTAAGCAACATAAAGTGGCAATTTCGCATGTGCCCTTTTGAGTCAAGTCAAGGCAGTGTAGGAAGACACTAACGACAACTACAACAACAATATCTACCATAATCTCCAACAACACAAACAGAGTTTTAACGAGTGGCATGATGCATAAAATATGCATTTTGTTGGCATGGACTTCAAGCCATGGGCTCAAAAATTTAATAAAAATATCAAGATACGAAAGTTGACGGCAACAATGAATTGCATTTTGAGTTTTAAGCCTCATCAGCAAAAGCAAAGGCAGTCCTTGATCTTATAAAGGCAACAAATTGATTTATATTAAAGGTATGTACACCACGGAGCACTTATTTGGGAAAACTTATCGAAAAGTTGCATATTTGAAACTTGTCGGTCTAAAAGTCAGGTGATTGATTTTTTGAAGCCTATCGATTCAGAAGTTAAAGTCAGATGATGAACTCTTAGAAACTTAGCGATCTAGAAGTAAAAGTTTCAGTTAAGAAACTTATTGGTATAGAAGTTAGGTGACCAATTCTATGATTCTTATCGATTAAGAAGTCAGATGTTCAATTGTAGAAACTTATCGATTGAAAAGTCAGCTGATTAATTATTGGAAACTTATCGATCTGCAAGTCAAAGTTGCACTTTAGAAACTTATCAGAAGGTCAGAAGGCCTATTCTTAGAAACTTAACGACCCAGTAGTCAAAGTTTCATTCTAGAAACTTACCGCTTTAGAAGTCAGGTGCTTAATTCTTAGAAACTTATCGACCTAGAAGCCAGCTGATTAATTATTATCGATTTGCAAGTCAAAGTTGCACTTTAGAAACTTATCAGAAGCTCAGAAGGCTTATTCATAGAAACTTAACGATCCAGAAGTCAAAGTTTCATTCTAGAAACTTACCGCTTTAGAAGTCAGGTGCTTAATTCTTAGAAACTTATCGAACTAGAAGCCAAAGTTGCATTTTAGAAACATGTTGGTCTAGAAGTCAGGGGATCAATTCTTAGACACATCGATTTAGAATTCAGGTGATCAATTCGAAGAAACTTATCGATATAGAAGTCAGTGCGTCAACTCTAGAAAATTATCGATCGAAAGACCAGTTGATCAATTCCAAGAAACTTATCGATCAATAGGTGATTAGTTCCAAGAAACTTATCGAACTATAACTCATTTGCTTAATTCTAGAAAATTGATGTTCAGGTTTTTTTCAAAGCATTTTTTTTAATTAAGCAAATTTTTTTTAGTACTCAGGAGTTCCATTTATTGCTCTTTAATTATTTAAGTGTTGCACACTTTTTCTCCGGAATTCCGGAATAATATTTGTAAGATTTTTATAGTCATGAACGAGTAAATCAACAAAATCTTTTTGTTATACAATCACCCTGTTATGTAATAGAATTTTCCCTTCGCCCATCATTCTTGCGCCCTTAGTCAAACAAGAAAAAAATAAGGTATATACATAGTATTAAAAGTTAGAAGGATAATTTTAAAATCCAAATTTGGCCAGTTTTAAAAAATCAGAAGGGTTGTTGAAAGCTTTTCGCAATTATATATTTGTTACCTCTTATTAAATAAAAATTAAAAAAAAAAAAATACAAAAATTATACATAAACGTTACCATGCTGTACGATGCTGTAAATTTATTTATTAATCGATAACTAGACTTAAGTCGATTTCCAGAAATTAGAACTCTTGCTCCTTATGAACTCTTTAAAGCTTGCACTAATTTGAAACCACATCCAGAATGCCAGAAAAGCAAAAGTGCCCAACAAAAACTACCACTAACAAAATTTTGCATTTCTGCTCGACCCAGGTGCACTGTTTTGTCAAAGGCATCAATATCTACCACTGTGTACATATTTTTTTTTTTTTTTTTGCTTTTAGGTACTTAATAAAGAAAAACAATATTAATTTATTGAAACACAAAAAAAATTGCCTTTTTGTGTAATTTCCAAAGTGAAGCAATTATTTACACTTTTAAGCTTTTGTGACACCTATTAAAGTGAGCCGCGCTGTATACGATCGAGTGTAAGTGTTGGCTTCTTGAAAAAGTGCAGCACTTAAGGTTCTCTGCGTGGGCGTCGCCAAAGACACTCAAAGATGTATCCAACTCATGATGAATGCCTGGTACGGTAATGGATCAGATTCTGCTTTAATAACGAGGTTAACGAACTGTCAAGAAACGGGCACATCCACATTAATTGCATGATATGTGTGATATCTGTTCTGTCTTTTGGCACAGAAGCCAAATACTAAATACTTTGAGTTTTTAAAGCGCCAAAGCACTTAGAGGCTCATTGGGCAATGATCTTTTGCGGCAAATTGAAACCAAATGGCTTCCCATATCATATGTCTGCAGTACAAGAACGTCAAGAACTGTAAGCCCAGGCATTTGTGGAGTGCCACTCTACATGCCACACCCTCTACAAAAGAAAAAACAAAAACAAAAACCAAGCTAAATTTCATATGCAAATGTAAAGGCGAAAACAAAAACAATAAAACCAAGTAAAGCCAACAAAAGATAAACATGAATAAGAATAGGCATATTGTAGAAAAAACCTTGTTATTCACACAGTAAATCACGACTACAGCAGAAACACAATTACAATAACATCAATTACTATAAAAACCGTCGAGAACAACAAAAACGGGCAACAAGTCGGCCGAGAAAACTAAGCCAACTTGTCGGCTATTGACCGTAGCTTTAAATCGCTGAAGCATGCGTAAACTTTTCATACCCTAACTTGTTTTTTTAGGTGCGTACTATTTGTAGATTTAAATTTTATTTTAGTTTTTTAGGACTGGAAGATTCATAAATATTTCGAAGTCAATAAACATCGCAAGCTCAGTATTATCTTTAAAATATATGGGTTCGGAATGGAAATCTCAGTGGTATCCGGATGGGCGGTACAGGGAAGATTTTGAAAATGTGCCGATTGGACGATATTTCTTTGTGATATTGAAATTTCCGCGGGTCTTAGAATTAGTGATGAGTCCTGAATTTACTGCCGGGTTCCGAAAGATTTTTTTTTTTTTTCATTTTTCCATATTATTAAAATAGGAGTTTTGATGATGATCCTAAAGCTCAATGAGCAATATAGAAAAGTATGGAGTTAATAATATGAAGACTTATTTTATGCAGATATAATAATCCATCTCTTAAAAAACTCACAGCTTAATAACTTAATTACATGCTAAAAAGCCTTCAAAGTTGCAAAAAAAAACAACAACAACAACAAAACAGTCCTGTAAATAATGTAACTAATAATTTCTTAGAATTTTTCGAAGATTCAATGCAATTCATTTACAAAATATTAAAAGTAAAATATAACTGGCTTAAATTTTTGGTATTTCGGTAGGAGTATAAATTTAAAAAAACTCCGAAATAGGAACGAATTTTACGAACAAAGGGCGGAACAATATAGAATTTCTTTCCCAAGCCTATCTCAAAAAAATCTACAATTCGTATTTAGTTCTTTATGGTTGCTAGGTCACCTGGACTTTGGAGACTTTCTTGGGTTTATGCTCGGTCCCCAAGCTATGTTTTACACGGTAAAGTAAATCTGCCAGATTGGGTTACATCGCAGCTGTTCAACACACAAGCCGAAGAAACATCCGTGGAAACACTAATGGACCCACGGAACGAGACAGCCGTTAAATATTTATCTCTTCATACGGTTTGTCCTTTACTTACAAAGCTGGCTATAAAAGATAATAAGGTATCACAAAGTTTCCTGGTTAGGCAGCCGTTCTAATTTCAATCCCTCTAGATGAAGAAAGATACTGAACCGAGGCTACAGCCTATAACCGAACATCAAGCAGCTTCGTGATTTTTTTCTCTCTGCCTCAATCCTTCGGACTGAGAGATTCTACAAAGATTCTGCAAAGTCGCGAGAGAGCGTCATACTACTTTAAATTTGTTTAAATTTGAATAGATGTTTAACAAGTTTTTGAAAGACAAACTTGGTCTTGAATTAATTATTTGGTCGATTGCAAAAAATTATGCGCCAATGGTTAATAAATTTCAGAAAAAACCCTGACAGTTTGAAAGTCAATATGTCAATGTGTTTTTACCTCGAATAAAAAATCCTTTACAAAGTTAAACCACAAAAAAATAGCTCTTTGTGTAAATTCATTTGATTTAATTAATGAATCACAACATTTCTTATATGAGTTCAGAATGTGAAAAAATCCCGGTGTATGCTTCACCCTTTGTAGAGATAAATTAAGTTTAAAAATAATTATTAGCAAAGAATTTATAATCAGAAAGCTGCTTTTATTAAAAATAGGTTCTAATAACGAACAGATGACATTAATCTTTCTTGTGAAATAATTCTCTCAGTGTGGAAAAATCTGGAATCTTATGTTGCTATACTCTAAGCTTAATGCTTAGGATATGTAGAACACAAAAATGGACAGATTTAATTATAATTAATGGTTGAAAATTTTTATTTTAAATATTTATGATAAATAAATTAAAACTATTTATAATTAAAAAAAATAAAAATTTAACGCCTGGTACATTCAAATGTAAATGTTTATCTCAGCCAGGTTTTTGGCTGATTAAATTCAATTCTGTCTGCCTAATTTATTGGCCAAATATTATGTCTAACTCCGATCTCTACATGTTGACAAACACTGCACCTATAGAAAACGAAATTAAGAGACGAAAGTGAAATTGGATTGGCCACACTTTGAGAAAGCCCCAAAATGACATTGCAAAGATGTCACTTGAATGGAATCCACAAGGTGTGAGACAAAGAGGTCGTCCATCTACCACCTGGATTCGCTAGGTGCGCCAGGAGCTACTTTTGAATTCATATTATATATAATAACTCTAGGTGTATATTACTGTGATATTTAAGATGAAGTTCAAGGTGATAAATAATATAATATATTATGGATTTTATACCAATTCTTCTAATGTCCACATGCCTACAACAAGAGCACCGAACTTTTTTTTTTTTTTTTTTTTACAAAATTATCAAAAACTCATATATTTTTATGAAGTGCAGGTTTCTTATTATGTGGTCGCCAATCCAGCTTGTTTAGCTAGAGATATCTTAGATGTATCAAGGAGTTCTGTCAATCAGGAGGCCAAATTTTGTCCGCTTTTCTGTAGGTCTTCTTTCCGTTTTGGTTCAGTTCGTCCCTTGTTGGAGCAGATTTTTAAGACTTCTTTTTTTAAGCCTTTTTATGGGATTTTCATTTGGGAGCCCTTTTGCCAGCCTATTACGGTGTCTTTTTAGCCTTTCATTGTAGCTGCTTGCGTGCTTATTTATCTGGTGGTCGATGGTCTCCAGTCTGAGCTCATGGTGCAAGGTCGAATTCCTAACATACCATTCACATCCAGTAACAAGGCGTAAGGCTCTGTTCTGGAGTGTCTGAATACGTGAGCGACTCGAACAAGCCGCCAAACCCCAGATCTGGATGGCGTATCTCCGGTTTGGAACCACTACCATTTTATATACAACTCTTTTGCAGCGAAGTGGGAGACGGCTGCGATGGTACATGAGCCAGTTAATTTTAGAGATCTTAAGCTGGCAGTTTTCGACTGTGCTTTCTATATGTTGTCTGAAGGTCAGTCTGCTATCAAGGTTAACACCTAGGTACTTAGCTTTTTTTTGTAGTTTTAGTGGTATCTGCTCTATTGTGCCATGTCCCTCACTGAATCCAAATTGATGATCAGGAAGTGTGTCAAAGTTTTCGGATATCCTTGTAACAATCAGTCTTTCCCATACTTTAGACAGTGTGGGGAGGAGACTGATTGGTATGTATGATTCCGGGTCACTCTCCGCTTTGCCGGGTTTGCGAATCATTGTTATCCATGCAGTCTTCCATTGGGCAGGGAAATGCTGCGTCCTTAATATAGCATTGAATATCAATGTTATAAAAAGAAGAGCTTAAGTTGGCTGATCTCTCAGTGTAGCATGGCATATTCTGTCATGGCCTGGAGCTTTTGACCGCACTTTTTCATCTTAAGGCCCACACGCAGTTCGAAAAATTTTGCGCGGAATGACAAAACTTCATAAAAAAAAAAAACCCCAAATGGTTGTTTTATATAAAGTTTTGTCACTCCGCGCGAAATATTTCGAACTGCGTAGACCCCTTTAAAGAAAACTTCACTCTGGAATTTGGAATTTGTGTCACATTTTTATTTATGAGTTTGTTAGGGTATCCCAATTTCGGTGCATGTACAAAAAAGAATGGTACTTTGATTTTCTTTTTTTTTTTTTTTTTGTGTTACTTCTGTTTTTCATTTGAAATTCACTTTTAACTGGTTTTGCCAACGCCCATTCTTATTTATGTATATTATATGCAGGCCATATTCACGCATATATTTATAGAAATTATGCGGAAAATTGCACTGCATAGAAATTGGTGATAAACGAGAGACAATTTAATGATTCTAGGTGCAGTGGCTCAAAATTATACCATACATATATACAAATTTGCATTCGTATAATTTTTAAATATTCATATATAAAATTCCTACGTACGCTTGTATATATCTGAACTTCTACTTAATGTATGAAAAAATGTTAAAGAAATTTTCGGAGTATGCTTAAAGGCCCACTTAGCCGATGTTGACTGGTAAAACAAGCTTAAACTCGACACTGAGAATTTTCCAATAAAAAGAAGGAACACTAGGTGTCACCTCCCCCTGCCTGCTTCTAACGTCAACCAGGCCAACCTTACGGCCAGGTGGGATGACACTATATTGCTACCTGTGCTTTCCCTAATTTCTACAGTGTCATCCGATTCTCAGGCGTGTGAATGGGCTACTAAAAAAATGTGGTAACTCCCCAAAAGATTTTTCATACTATGAGTCTACTTACCGATTTTGCCTATGAGTCCCAAAGTTCCCAACTGATTTTATTAAAATTAAAAAAAATTCCTGCGCATGAAGCTGGAAAATTTCCACTTTTTACTCAAACTCCTAACAAACATTATACTGAGAACACTCCACACCATTTTCCTCCTACTCATTGCGACATTTAAGAAGAATTGATTTGATATAGAATCAGACTGAATGTTTCCCTCTCTCATTTCACCCTGCACATGCATTCGAATTTGAACATTTAGTTTTTCCCTTCTTTTCACTATTTACAATAGAGACTAATTCGTATGTCTAGTATGCTACAAATCAGGCAAGTACTGTACTCGTTTGTACTCTGTGTAGCTTTGAATGCATTCAAGCTACAAAATAGAACTGAATAAACAAACCTCTACTATTTGTTAGCATAATTAACTCTATTCATATCAAATTCACTGTCTTTGTATACTCAATTAACCTTTTAGATCATATATGTTTATGTTATTATAACAGTCTTAAATGCACTCCAGTCCAGCCTGTCATAACTACTATATACTCCAAGTTTGCTCAATTAGGGTCCATATCAAATAGCAAATTCAAAACAATCAACTTGACCTCATGATTCATGGCACAGATGCGGTCAGCTCAAAAGATTCAGTTTCCAAGTCCAACATGACTCACTTATTTTATAGGTAGTATATCGTACGGTAAGTATCACTACGACATGTAGATTATTATCCAAGCTATTTGGGACACCCCATGGAGCTTTAAGCGTTTACAAGTAAAAATATTTACATATACGAGTACATAGGTACATATGTACATGGCGCAGCCAATGACCCAAAAATAAACATAATATATATATATGTGACATAACAAATATTTTGAAAGCCCAGCAGAGCCATTGACTGCATGAGTATAAGACGGTCGGTTAGGCATGAGCCCAGCCGATTGGCAACTTCTGACCAGGTGTGCAACGAAAATTTGGCGTTATTAAAGAGTTTTTGATACAATGGACATGCCTGTCGACCGCCTTGTAATTTATACTTTTCAAACAGTCGGTAGTCGAGTAATTTGTGAAGCACTAGGGAAATTGAAATATATCCTTTTTAATGAAAAATAAAATTTGGCAAATAAAACTATATGCGATTAGAGCCATAACCTTGAAATTATAAATGAGCGAGCTGTCAACTTTGCCAGGGGTGTGCCAAAAGTTACTACCCGCAAATTAACTTCACTGCCTATGCAAAAAAGTAACGTCTGCATCACGGCTCGGAAATAGGGCAATCAATTCGTTAAAATTTTCCTGGCTAAGGAGGCCTAGAAGCGTGAAATCTTCTTTGGCTCGAAGTCAGAAGAAGGCATAGCAGCGTTCATCATCTCTGAAGTGCTGGCAAAATATACATATTTTCGATTTTTGCCTTAAGGGGTCTATACGCAGTTCGAAAAATTACGCGCGGAATGACAAAACTTCATATAAAAAAAATCCCATTTGGGATATCCCATTTGGGACTTTTTTTTACAGGAAGTTTTGTCATTCCGCGAGAAATTTTTCGAACTGCGTATAGGCCTTTAACCTTAAAATAAGTAATAAATGGTCGTACATCGTATTCAGAGTCTTGATCTAAATTACGATCCGTTAAGTGATCCAAATTGTTGTTAGAATTTTTAGAGAAATATGCCTATCAATATTCGCGTTGCGACCAAAAAATAACGACAGCATCACAGAAACTCTGTCCATGGGGAACGAGCAAACGATCTACACAGACGGTTTGAAGACAGAAGAAGACACAGGAGCGGGCAACTTTTCTGAAGAGCTTGCGCCTTGAATGTCATACTATCTTGCTAGCTGTTACATCGTTTTTCAAGCCAAAACTATTTAACACTTTGGACTAAACTCTAAGGAGCAGATCTATCCTTGTCGACATCCAAGCTTCTATTCCAACAATGTTGGTACTGTGAAAGCACTAAGCCGCACCTTACCACACTCAATAGCACTCGTCTAATTGTCTGATCACTCTG
This sequence comes from Chymomyza costata, assembly GCA_018150985.1. NCBI lineage: Eukaryota > Metazoa > Arthropoda > Insecta > Diptera > Drosophilidae > Chymomyza > Chymomyza costata. The sequence goes on along the minus strand of JAECWU010000803.1, from coordinate 6,737,053 downwards.
GAATCCCATAAATTTGTGTGCGGACGAGTGAATCAGCTATATCACTAGGATCTTATGTTGGAAATGACGAAAATAACCAGAAGCAGGACAGAACGAGAACTCTGGCCAAGGTAAAGTGCGAGGCGAACTATTCAAACTTCCGCGTTTTCGCAGGAAGAGAAAGAGTATGATAGGGATACTAACAGACCACTGCATCATAGGCCTCATGGCCAAGAGAACTGATATTATAGCTGTAGGGAGCATATAAAAAGCATGCAAAACCTGCTATGGAACTGCCCTGCAGTTCTTAGGAAATCCATACGGTAGCTAGGGAAACAGATGTAAAGAAAATTTGCTTATAGGGGTCCTGGGTCTGTTAATTGAATCCTCAAAATGGTGTAGCAACGAAAGCAGGCAGTCATCAAACTCCACGCCTTCCCACTCCCACTTCCGCTCACCATCCTTGTTTTATACGCTATTAAGAGACAGCACAATTGGCCTCAGAATGATCTGAGCTTGCGCCGAGCAGCTAGGTTAGATAGCTAACATAAGATATCCCACGATAAATTTCCAGCTCTTTCAGAAATTAGTAACGGATTGACATGTAAGTTAAGAGTGACCATGACAGTAAGCGGCATAAATGCCGCACCGATAGATTCCTGTTGGGATGAGTTTGCGCTGAAAACGACTTATGACTCAAGAGTGACGAAAACCTTGTTTATATAGTCTATCTTATCAGATTTACAAAATAAATGGGCAGATCATCAAACTCTCTACACAAAGTCAGTTAAAAACTTACAAGAGAAGATCGTATGGGTCAACAAGCAGGTATCCCACCAACCTTCACTTACCGTTCCCACCAGTCTTTTAAATTCATTTCTACGAGTGATCCTGGCCTGACATCTATCACTGTATGCCCAAAATATACCCAAATGGAAAAGCGAAGACGAAATGGCTCAACTATACCACCTAACTAAATCATGCTTCCCTTCCAACCAACACTCTTCTAATTCCTTTCTACGGGTGACACCGGCCTGAACCAAACAGCCTAACTAACCTAACTTAATCATAGGTCAAGACGCTATAGCCTCTGATAAGAAGCCTGATTTTTCATGATTCTAACAAGCAAAATCCACGCGAAATCTTCTTCAGTCGCTTCAAAGTAGAGCTGTACAGCAAAAACTGGACTGATGCTCTTTGCAAGCCCTTCGTATCTGAAATCATATACACAAGTGACTCTATCTAGAAAAATTATTAGACGGGAGTGTATGTTTCAGGAGATTCAAGGCGCATTGATCTACGTATCTAAAAATTCAGACAGTACCAATGTCGGGCCTGTTTCTTTTGAAGGCGGTTCATTAATTTATTTGAAGTCATCGGGTATAAAACGAAAGCAAAGAATTTCTGGTGCGCATGATCTAAGGATCCAAAATTGTAAAAAGTCGTTTTTTTTTTTTGGGCTCCATTTTGTGTAAAATAAATTTTGTGGCAATTTGTCATCAAAAGAGATCCTGAAAGGATACCTGATCTATTTCTGAGTATATGTCATGAAGTTTTAAACGATTTTTGAAATTTCAGCAGCAAATTATGTTTAATACCAAGATTCAATTGTAACAAGTTTTTAGAGTAGGTAAAAAGTGTAAAATACTATCATGGACCTAAGCTTTCAGCTAGAATGACAGACAATAGTAATTTTTTGTGAGTATTTCTTCTGCCCAAGATCTAGGTATTCAAAAAGACAGACGCACGGTCTTTCCCTGCCTCAATTGAAATCCGCCTTAAAGCTGATCTGTTAAACAAAAATCTTTTGCTGTGCTTAATGGGCGCAGCGTTTCGAGAGGCCTGCAATTCGATTTCCTTTAGTAAAAAAGTTTTCCTTCCAAAGTGATTTATGAAATGTGCGCAATATCTATTACTTAGTTTTAGTTCCATGTTGACACTACAAAACGAACTTTTGTTGCCGCCTAGTGTGTCGCCTTTTTTTTTTTGGGGCCCTACCCAGTATGCAATCAACTGTAGCCAAATTGATTACAACTACGTTGTTTAGCCAAAAAAAAAAACAAAAAAAAGGCCAAGATCCTTGACCCATAATTGGTAGTTGTGGCATTTTAAACCGCAGCATTTCCGTTACTTTGCCAAGTGGAATAAAAATCTTTTTTCTTTTGCTTTATTTTTAACTTAGTTTTTTTGGTGTTTTGTTGAATTTTTTTCTTTGTAACTCCAGCGTTCAATTTGAGTCATTAAATCTGCACAAAAAACATAGTCCAAAATTATATATATACAAAGCTTAGTTTTAGCACTTGGTATGCCGCAACCCGCCCTCTTTACAGAGGGGGCTGACAAATCGCTTGACTTCAAGGTGAATTTTGCGTAGTATTTCTGCGGTTAAATTATACTACTTAGTTTTCGAAGTAATGGCACTTTCGCCAACGCCCGCAAACGGCAAGTACACTGTCCATAAACTAAAGAAAATTTGCTTAAAAAAAATACAGGTAACTTCCGTTCTGTGGTGGCTCCCAAATAACAAAAAGCTTTCTATTGGTTTCCGAAAGTTTTATGATTTATAAGTTGCCGAATTGTCAAAACATATTGCTACTCGTTTGGCTTCAGTGCATCAAAGTGTGCCAACTGGTTGGTCGGCCAATGGCCACCAGCTGTAGGAAACCATAACAAAACAAAAAAGAAAATATTTTAATTTGTCGAGAAGGTGCCGACAGCGAAATACACTGTAACCTTTTCTCAATTTTTGAGGTTCAAGCACGCCAGTAAAGAAGTTTGGGATCAGCAAAAAACTTGATCCTATAGCTATTTGAAAGAAGTGTTTGGCGATGTTTCATTGCAATATACCAGAGAAAAGAACTGTCAGTCAACAAAGTCTTGGATTCCATTTTTTTTATGATAAGCTTGAAATATGGCAAAAAAAAAAGTTACTTTCCGCCAAGAAGACGCAGCTGCACTCAAGATCTTACTCGCCACAATTATCTTTTTCCAATTTTACAGAATTGAGGACATCGATATATCATAACTCTTAAAAGGCTTCAAATGAATTGGAAGACAGCTGAATTAAGTGTATGGAAGATAAAATTGACAAATTAAAATGTCCTCTCTCTGCTGAACTAATTACTTTTAAACGGTTTTCACTTTCGGTAGAAATAAGTGAAAATAAATTTCGATCACTAGTTACTCCACCTAAAGGATAAGGTACTGAAACCACTAGCTACCAGCGATTTTTAAAAAATAATCATACAGATCGTTTCATAGGTAAAACAATTTTTTTTAATTTTAAGTTTTTAAACTTAACAGGGGATATGCCAAATGGGATTTTTTTTATATGAAGTTTGGTCATTCCGCGCGAGATTTTTCGAACTGCGTATAGGCCTTTAGGTAACAAATATTTTTTTTTTAATTCAATAGTCAAAAGAATATTTTTTCATCATAATGAAATAATTAGTTGGTTAATTAGTTTTCAAAGAATATAGGCGCACATTTTTGTTCCTTAAGACCCATACGCAGCATGCAAAAATTCCGCACGAAATGTCAAAACTTCATATAAAAAAAAATTCCCTTTTTTGGGATATTTTTTTTTATATGAAAATTCCCTTTTTTGGGATATTTTTTTTTATATGAAGTTTTGACATTTCGTGGGGAATTTTTGCATGCTGCGTATGGGCCTTTAAAGCTCATACGCAGAATGAAAAATTTCGCACGGAGTAACAAAACGTCACATAAAAAAAAATCACAAATGGGATATCCCAAAACTTCATATAAAACAAAAATCCCAAATGGGATATATGAAAACAATAAAAAATGTTACAGACCTAATCAATTGATCAGACATCGGAAATGCTTTCCAGCTCCTGCTGCATACATTCGGACGAACTTAATATAACCGTCTGTATAACAAATGTAGGGTATAAAAAACAACAAGTAGACAAAGGAAAACCAACATGTAGCAGTCAGTGGCACAATTGCAACAAAACTTGCTGCGAAAGTGAAATGAAACGAAGGCAAAACATTGGAAAAAGCAAAGTGAAATACAAGAAATGCCAATTAAACTGAAAAGCGAAAAGTCTGTGTGGAAAAACAACAAAGGAAAAGCTACCAACGTTTAATGCACTCATGTATGCAGTGTATAAGACAGGGGCGCCGTAGAGAGGGGCACCGCACAGCTGACCGCTGCACAAAGCCAGCCGCTGAATGATTCACTAAGCCCCAACAGAGTTGCTTTGAAATTTTTAATAAGCCATGAATGCAGTATATCTTAATGCCGTTAGTATAAACCGGAAACTAAAGGGAATGGAGCTTAGTAAACACATAGGTACGAGTACTACGAGTATATACATTTATTGTATATGTAGGCATACACACACATTAATATGCATTTGCTATGCCCACCTTTGCGCCTACGCCACTTGCTGCGTCTGCACTCCTAATCATGCCACAAAAATGCGTCAAATTTACATATAAAACTCATTTTCAAATATTTTGTAAAAGTAACACGCCTCGCAGTTACAACAGAAATCAGAAAAATATTTTAATTGGGAGTTCCGAAGTTTGTATGTATACACTCTGTCAGGGCATGACTTTTTGAGTGCCGATGTTCCTGCTGAAGATACTGCGACTCAAAAACATATGGTCACTCTAGAATTAAAAGTGAAAAACTGTCAAAAAAAAAAAAAACATGGTAAAAAAGGAGAAAAGCTGCGACGAATGAATAAACTCTATAGTTTTGAAAAAAAATTCTAAAACTGCATAACAAAGCGAGCTCATTAAAAGAAAAACGCCTCGAAATAAAAATAGAAATCACCTAGAGGTGATTTGGGAGCTACAAGAAATTGTTTTTTTAAATATAAAAAATTAAAAAAAAAAGCAAAATTCTTTAAGAACACTTACTTATTTGGATTCACACTGAAAAACCGAAAACATATGGTCACTCTAGCTCATGAAAATATTTTGTGAAGGTAATAGCCTATTTACACTGGGGCACTTCTAACATTTTTTGTCGAAGAGGTTACGTATGAATCTGCCGTTCCAAAAGCTTCTACATCATTCCAACATATTGTGCAAATGTTCCTATCTTATTGTGTTCCGATGAAAATGACTCGATAATTTTTCTGTGCAACTCTAAATTTTTGTCATTCGCTAGGAAAATGTGAACTGTCAACGAAAAAGACTGGCAAATTTCAATTCCAAACATGGGGATCTCTGTTAATAACAGTTCGAAGAGAACAGGAACCTACAGTTTATAACCAAATCCGAACGGCGGTGTTAATAGAGATTTTCTTGGTCAAATAGCTTCTTCTTACCCAAATATGCTATAGTGCCTCTGCGGGGAATCGAACCACCGAACATCGGGATGCAAAGCGAGTTCGCTACCACTACGCTACCGATGTGTAATACTCCCAATTGATTAATGGTTTCAACATAAATTCATAAAACCCTTGCTTAATAATAGTTGATGTTGAAAATCAACTCATAAAAAGAATGATATTTTAATTTTAAAAAACATTTTTAGTAAATTTTCATAATTTGCTGATTTTACGTGTCAGCCTGTCAATATGACAGCAAGATGTTAGATTTTGTCAGTGTGAACACCGTTTCCATATCTTTAAAAAATTCCATGCATTCCGCTCAGATGTGCTCAGTGTAAAAAGTCCATAGCATCCACGTAGCAACAGAAATCAGATAAAATGCTTTTAAACTTGGGAGATCAAAATGTTGTATACTCTTAATTAAGAAAAGCTCGGGGTATACGTTGCCTTTTAAAACGATAATTTTGATAGCAGTGACTGCCTCAGACACTGCGTCATAAAAAAAAAGTATGGTCACTCTAGCTAAAAGTGGCAGACAAAAAGCCAACTCTATGCTCTGAGCAAGCCTTTAAGAATAACATGATAAAGTCCGTTCATTTTTTTGGGCAGAAATGCTGAAAACGAAGAATATAATGACGAAAGCAACACCAACAACGAGGCATAAATTCGAAAATGCAAAAATGCCAAACTAACAACGTGAGCAACAACAATCAGCTGTTTACAACTTTCACATGGCGTGCTTTGTTTTAGTTTTGAAAAAGATTAAAGGTAAAGATTTTGATATTTGTTCGTAAAATACACATTTTTTTAACTTCAACTGCAAAGAAACTACAACCTTAATTATCTTTAAAAAAAAAAAGATATTCTCGGCGTTTATTTACATACAGCTCTTTAGTTTTCTATCAACCCACAAACACTAAATAATACCAAAAAAAATATATATTCACCTTTTCACGCTTTTTACATCACACTTTTTTCGTGCATAAATTTCTTTTATTGTGTGTTATTCTTGGCAACTATGACTTTTTACCTTTATGCATTTATGCCCACATCAAATGGAACACCCCAATTGGTTTTTGAAAAGAATTTTTTTGTTAGTATTTTATTTGGGTATCAAAATAACGGCTTATCGATTTTTAATCGATTCCGACAATCGCAAAAACAGCTACTAGTCGAGATTTTTGTTACAATTTGTTGTCTAAATAGTGGCTTATCGGTTTTATTGATAACGACAATCGATATACTTGGCAGATCGAAATTATTAATACGCATATTTGGGTATAGTTTATTTATGCGGCATAAATTTTTGTGTAAGGTTAGTTCTTGATGAAATATAACGAACCCAAAAATCCAAAACAACTATTATACCCTGTACTGTTATGGTACAAAGAGTATATTAAGTTTGTGCGAGCCGAAAATGTATGTAACATACAAAATGAAACGTCGGAGACCCCCAAAGTATAATCAGGGTGACTAGAGAAGACGATATACCGATGTCCGTCTGTCTGTCTGTCCGTATGAACGGGGTTACATTATATAGCTCTCATATGGGTGTTTCAGAGGACCTCGAAAAATACCAAAAGTTTTAGATGGATAATTCGCTTGTTTATAAAGATATCGTAACCAAATATGGCACTCGGAAGTTTTTTAGAGCTCCCAAGCAATGCACCAAAATCGGTTGACTATATCATATACCTCCCATATGATATGGTTTATGAAGATATCGTACCCAAATTTGGCAATCAATTGTCTTTTAGAGTGCTTAAGCAATATATCGGACTCAATGTGGTACAGGGTATCCCAAAGTACGGCATCTTTTTTTAATCGAGAATTGCAATTTAATAAATGAATTTTGGTGTACTATTTTATTTTATTTATAATTAATTATTATTATTTAGTAGTGTAACTTAGAATTAATTCTAGGGAACAAATTATTTAAAAGTCTTCAGGCTGTTTTTATATAAATGATCGATATTTTAAAAAATCAATTAAAGTAAAAATAAAATATGAATATCCATCTTTATACTATTTTTGAAAATGAGTACATTTGGTTTGAAAAGCAAAAAATGTGTGCCAAAAACTTAAATTTTCTAATTTGTCCTTTTTTAAGCATTATTTTTACTGATACTTTTTTATAAGTCAATCATTCAAAGTACATATTTGATTAAACCGAAAATAAATTTGTAAGCCAACTCACTTTTATAAAGTATTAACTATCTTGTAAAATCTTAATAATTGATCGTATTGTATAACTACAAAGTTCGAAAATGTTTATAGCTAATTTTTAAGTCAAAAAGTATAAAGTTCAAAAATGTGTTAAATAGTTTTTAAGACGAAAAATCTCTGGTGAAAACTTAATTTTTCTATTTCTTTTTTAAGTAGGTATTATAAGAAAAGGCCGCTCATAGGCGTTTAATTTATAAGATTAATATCAAAATACATATTTTAAGAAACAAAATTAATCTTCAAATTTTCCTTTTTTTTTCAAGTAATAAATATCTTATAAAATGTTTGTTTTATGAGTATAAAAAAAAGTCGTAACTTTCTTGGCCATTAAACAAAAAATAGTTAAGTTCATTTTAATCTCATCATTAATTTGCGTAAATCGAACAATGCAATATATTTTTTTGTAATAGCAAACTGTTTTATCTAGTAATTTGCAAATATGAAAGAAAATAGTTTGAAAAGTTTCTTACTATGCCTAAAAAAATAGAGTTGTAAACTACAAAGCATTTAGTTTAATGCTTAAAAATTATGTCATTTTTTAAATTAAAATATTTTGAGTACATATATTTCTAAAGTGGAAATATTTGATTATATAGTAATTTGAATTCAATCTGATCAACATTGTGTTAAAGTATACAGCAAACATTATATTATAGCTTAAGAGCTCATATGTATATGTTTCTTAACTAAATACGTACAGTCAAAAAGTTTTTATAAAATACGTTACAACCTTTTTAACTAAATGGCATTAGACGCCCTGTCAGTGTATAAAAATAAAATATTTTACTTAATTAGAATGCATTTGCTTACAATATGGGTGCCGCTGCTAAAAATATTCAAAAAAGTCGAATAAAAATGTCAGCCAGTTTGGGACCGAATTTTCATTTTCCGAATCATGAGACAAGCATGTTTGTGTGTATTTGTTAGATGACATTTACATTAAAATGCGCTTGATTACAAATTGTATTTAACGCTAAGCAAAAACGATACAACTTTTGTTTGTTAATGGATTACAATTTAAGTTTACTTTTTGAACAAAGTAGCGATATCTTTGAGGATCATTGAAAGAAACAAATCATTATTACTAGCTAACTTATATTGAAGTCCCTAAAACTTAATTTTTAAGTAAATGTATTTATAATGTTTGCTCGCTTGTATACTTTTAACAAAACTCAAAAACTTGTATTGAATTGATTTTTTTTTTTTTTTTGAATAAAAACTTTCAATTCTGAGCTTGATATGGTATAATGACTAAAAACCGTGAAATTCATCTGTTCTTAATTTCAATAGAAAATCGTAGCATACGATATAACTAGGTACATTATTATTATTGTCAAATCCTTTTAAATATATTTAATATTTATCTTATGCGTAAAAATATTCCAAAAAGTCGAATAAAAATGTCAGCCAGTTTGGGACCGAATTTTTCATTTTCCGAATCATGAGACAAGCATGTTTGTGTGTATTCGTTAGCTGACATTTACATTAAAATGCGCTTGAATACAAATTGTATTTAACGCTAAGCAAAAACGATACAACTTTTGTTTGTTAATGGATTACAATTTAAGTTTACTTTTTGAACAAAGTAGCGATATCTTTAAGGATCATTGAAAGAACCATATCATTATTACTAGCTAACTTATATTGAAGTCCCTAAAACTTAATTTTCAAGTAAATGTATTTATAATGTTTGCTCGCTTGTATACTTTTAACAAAACTCAAAAACTTTTATTGACTCTTTTTTTTTTAAATAAAAACTAAATTCTAAGCTTGATATGGTATAATGACTAAAAACCATGAAATTCATCTGGTCTTAGTTTCAATAGAAAATCGTAACGTACGATATAACTAGGTACCTTATTATTATTGTCAAATCCTTTTAAATATATTTAATATTTATCTTATGCGTATATGCGCGCTAACATTTAAGTGAAATCTAGAAAGACTTTAATTTATAAAGCCAAAAAAATCGTTATTTGAAAAGTAATTGCCAAATAATTTATGTATTTGTACAAACAAACTAAAGTCAACATTAAATTATTATTTCTTATTTTCGTAGGTTTTAAGCGAGCATAAACTAACTATGATGTCAGAATTCCCTCAATCTTTTTTTAAGAACATGGCTGAAAGCATAATATTATGCTGAGCCTTGTAAATACAATAAACAAAACTCAAATAAAAGAATGTTATTGTTTTAAATCATAAAACTTAGCTTATTATTATTGTCGTCAAATACTAAAATACTAATTAATAGTAACTTCCAAGTTGCTAAGCCAAAATAAGGGCTTTTTTAAGAAATCATAAGCAAACACTTAATGTGCCTATGTATTTATAAAGAAAAAATAATGAAAATTTTCATTAAACTATCTTTATACGATTCTCATACGTACGAACTATAAAATATCTCAATGACTTCTCACCATCTTGAACCTCTTAACATTGTTTAGTATTAACAGCAGAACTGAACACAACTAAATGCTGCTAGGGTTAAGAGAAACAGTGATTGTCTTAATTTAAGAGCTCGTCCTTAAAACTAATTTAACAATATGTCTCACAAACGTACTGTTTAAGCAAAACCTGAATGCTTCCATAACTTCAAAATCGCAATTATTTAAAAAATAATTGACAATAAGTAACTACATTTTGATACGCTGATGCATCAGTACAGTACTAAGCTAAATAAAAAAAAAATAACTCTATGACTTCAAGTCAAAAAAAACTGGCTTATTTTAAAAGTATTTCCAAAATACTTAATTTATAAATCTATAACTAGTTGGTTTAAATAATAACACTTGAACTATACGAGTCCACGCTCGTACAAAGTATTACTATTATTAACATTAAGTGCTTTGGTTTCACTCAACAACTATAATCCGAAATTTTATGATTTTTGCGCCTCCTGCTGTTCGCCGCCTTCAACTGTCATTTGTTGCTTATCTTCTTTTTTTTTTTTTGTTGGCTGACTTATTGTTAGAATTTGTTGGCTTGGGCTTACCTAAAATGAAACAAGAAATATAAAAGCATTAAAAAATGAATTTTTGAATAATTATATGTCATAAATGTTAAACTACAATGATAGAGTACCGGGTAGCTCTCTAAAATTAGTCAAAATTGGTGTGGCATTTGGTGTGAATGAATGAGTAAAGTACACAGGTGTTGTCATTCATAAGCAGATTCTTGGGCGTGGCAAAAAAAGCGACAACATCTAAAGATAATGTTAACAAAAAACAAAGCAAGGTCAATGTTTATGATGGCTTATAATGCACTTCTAGGTCAAGAGCAATTTAAGCTATACATACAACATGGAGCATTGAAACAAGTTTGGAACAAAGTTGCTTTATTTAATAAACATCTCTAATTTGCATAGATTTGTTTATTCCCAGAAGCCAAGGGAAAATGAAGTCATAAAAGTGTTAAATATCGCACAATAGAATTTAAGCATTAAAAAATTAGTTGGTCTTAACTCAAAATTAAAGTGTAGCAATTTGAAAATTTTGAGATATTACTTAATATTTTGTTTTTATAAAAGATGATATCGTTTTAAAAAGTATGCACAAGTTTATGTTAAGTTTCTATGCAAATGAATCGTTGTTTGGTTTTGATCAAATCATTATCTAAGACAGATTCTTAAACTGCCCTTTAAGCCTTTTTTGAAGTAAATAATGGCTTTAAAAAGGATTGTATTGGGTTTTCCAACAAGAGGTGTTATTTTGAATCACCCGGTATTTCGGTAGCTGTCACTTTTAAGGCTTTTATTCTTTGACATTTGACAAGTAGAATCTACGCTATTACTAAAAATGGAACGATACACGCTTTAACAACGCAATGAAATTATTAAAATTCACTGCAAAAATGGTGAAAATCTTCCATAGAAAAATCATCTTGACTGATGAGGCCCATTTCCACATCGGTGGCTACGTCAACAAGCTAAATTGTCGCATCTGAGGCTCGGGAAATTATTGTTGAGAAGCTTCTCCATCCTCAACGTGTGACTGTTTGGTGCGGTTTATGGTCCGACGGGGTCATTGTACCTATCGAGTACATAGGGCAGCTACTTTCCGATTTGGTTATGGAAAATTTCATCAAAAGGATATTTCATTATTAACGGCATACCTTCCTCTTTGTTATGAAATACAACATCCGATCGTTTATCTCAAAAAATGGCATTTTTCTTTGAATACCAATATAACACCTCTTATTGGAAAACCCTATATTACAGGTGGCGTACCCAAAACTTTATATATACATAACATATAATACTCTCACACCAACCACTAAGTTTTCCAAAAGTTTGCCGAAACGATAATTTCATTTCATAAATAGCTTATTTTCACCAGTGTTTTTTTTTTTTTAAAGATCTCAGTACATACTATTTACTTTACGTCATCTTAATAGAACAAACAGCGGATTTAGATAGTTTAAGAATTGTTTAACATAAAAATGCACATTTCATGTTTTGGAGGGTCCAATACAGGCGCGGATGTGTAAACGAAATTTTTGAAAAATTGAAAAAGCCATCTTAGATTTTTATCAAACTTTGTTCCATTTTGTCACGATAGAACAGTGGTGGGCAAGACACATACAAACAAACATTTCTTTGTATGAGTAAGCAGCGCAGTTAGCGTAACCGCACAAGAGCGCAAGATCGACAATCAAGCACAAACAAGAGAGAGAATTGTAGCAGTTATAAAGTGCATGTGCCGACTGCGCTGCGGCAGAATTTTGAGCCCTATCCAGGCCTGTTATGTAAATTGAAAGACTGCCCACCACTGCGATAGAGTCATGTTCTTTCTATTAAAGTCCGCATTAAAGTTACTCAAAAGCACTACAAACATTATGAAAAAACGACAAATTAACTCAGAATTTTCGTCAAAAATCATCTTCAGCAATAAAGTTTTTTTTTATGCATCTGAGCCAACAAGAATCCTCGTTAATATTAAGTACACAGAGCGCTGACATGACATGAACTTATCAGCGCGGTCAGCCGCATGATTTTTTTGTATGCTAATTTCAGCATCAGCTTATGCACGCTGTGTACGAGCTCTCATAGACCACAGTGTGTTTGACTTTTTTGCGCCGATAATTTCATGTCATGTAAGCGCATATCAGCGCTTCTCCTAAGAGAAGCCGTTGCATCCTCACAAAACGACATTGTGGTGTGTATTGAAGCCCGAAAACCTAATTTTTTCCAGAATAAAGGTAACGGCACATACCATTTAATGTTAACTGATTATTTTTTCCCTCATTTGTATAGAATTGACTTGGATGATGTTCATTTCCAACAAGACACTACACGTGACGTTTTAGATTTGCAAAATCGGCGTCGTGTTAAAGTCAATTGGTGGAACAGATCATGCAATTTGACACCATTTGCCTTTTTCTTAGAGGTTTTCTTAAAATGTAAGGTATACGTCAACCGTCCAGCTACCGTCCAATATCCAAAAACGATGTGAAACATTAAAGTGTTCCTATTGGTAAATGTCATCAAATTTTGACGTATGATGTCTGTAAACCCAGCCATCGAGAACATTTGAGGAATCTAATTTTTCACACATAATTGTCATCGATGAAGCTTCAAAATAAAATATCCGACTTGTTTCTTGCTTTAATTTTCGTTTACTTGCCTGCGTCTGCATTGGACGACCCTATACTTTATGGAATAAAATTCAAACTGGTCGTTTTCTTACGCGCAATGGTTTGTTTACTTCCTATAACATATTTCAAATATTACCGAACAGGGACATTTCGATTTGGAAAGCTTCAATTGTTACATCAAAAAACTCTTGCTAAGCGGGTACGTGAATATAAGGATGGAATAGCGTTGTGAAAATCACAACGAAGTTGAGCGTTCAGAGGTATGCGAGACGTATATTTAGTGGATTCGTAGCAAGAAATGGACTAGACAAAGAATAACTGATGCTGTACGCTCGATGCATCAGGTACACCCACCAAAAGATGTACGCGTGAATTTTCATTAAACCATTCGAAATTCATATAAAAAATTTGTATTTTCTAAAAAAAATTTGTTTTAAAAAGCAGTTAACATGCGCACAAAAGTATGGTACATAGAGAAAAAATATCCGACTAATTGAGAACAAGTAAAGCCACCCAACTCAAAATAAGTTTCAAAATCGAACTAAGCGACACAAAATTGTTTTATGTAAAAGTTTTGAAATTTGTATCAGTGTTCAAACTGCAATATTTTTTTTAATGTATGTTAATACTAGGGCGGGTGAAATTTTAGGGAGCCGTAAAAAACATCACGATTTTAGTTGTATAGATCATTCCAAAGAAACCATAGTTCTTAAGTTAATTAAAATAAAAAACTTTGTTTTTTTATCTAGCCAAATGTGTACGTGTGGGTTTTTAGATTCGAAGAATCCTTTTTTTACATTTACTTTTGAGCGTTTTCGTTAATTTTTTGTTATTTCCAATTTCATTTTAGAGTCATGGTTGCTTGGGCAAAGTTTCTTGGAATGAATCATAAAACACGCCTCTGTCGCAAAACATATTATTATTAAATATACTTTCTTTAATATGTAGATATATATTTATTTTTTGTTTGTATATTTTCGTATGTTTTAATATTATATTTAAAGAAACGTAAGGCGCCTGCGCCTTTCTATTGTATTGGTTGGTCCACAATTAGGACCATGGTAGACAAATGGGTTGCAGGGTAACATAGGACATATTGGTTCTCCTTACCGGGGCTGCGTCAATCTAAAGCGCTTGTCAAACCTCTGGATATGATCATGACAAAAGGTCTTGGCAGAGCGGACTTAAAGCTTCTGGTAGCATACCTGGCCACCAAACTGTTAGATACCATCTACAGAAAATTGGCCCATCGGATTCGTCAGAGTGCAGACTCTGTCTCGAGGACGATGAAGCCACCAGACATATTCTCTGTGACTGCCCAGCGCTGGTATGGAACAGAGCCTGTCACATGGGAAAGTAACGGATTAGTCCCTTCCATCTTAGGTCAATACCAACAAAAGACCTACTGCTATACATGCGGAAAGCGGAAAGTCTTTTGCAGTAATTTTATGGGTATGGTACAAAAGATCTTCTTGTCGCAGTACCCCACCTCTTTGTGTACACTTAAATTACAAATCAGTACTGAAACACAATTAAAACTGCGAGCTACATATTTTCTTCCCCATACGTACACTCAGCAACACCAAAAGAAGTCCTGATATCACAGCTGAAGTAAGTATATCACTTCTTAACCATAAAATCAGTTTTTAACACCTTATTCCTGTATACTTTATTTTTCTCACATTGTGACCTTCTCTGTTACGCGCGGCCATAGCACTCCTTTTGCTCTACTCACCCTGCAATTTATTATAACTATCAAAATTTTCGATAATCTCCGATAAACCCAACAGCAATAACAATTTATACAATATCTTTCTAAATCTCTACCAAATTCAAATTAAATTTTGCTTTCGCAACAAATACATAAGCGCATAATCGTCAGACTTTAATTGGTTTATAGTTTTTTATGATTATAAAAACGGGTTTATTTATTTTCGAAGCGATTAAGTTGTCTTTCGGGGCAATAAAAAAACTTGAAACAAATCATAGAGCAAATGCCTTATAGATAGCTGTCATTAAAACTCTTAATTCCCTCAATCAAAAGCAATTGTGTCACCGATACCACAAACCACTTGATTAGCATGCATACTATAAACTTTAACCTCTGACCGCATGCATAAACCCAAATTAAAGGCCTAACAATTATACATACAAATATGTAGTTAGAAACCCCATATGACTTATGGTCGTATGGCTCGTGCGGGCCACAAATAAATACATACACAAGACAACATATTGCCACTGTCAAAAATCATAAGCCAAGATAATAAATAACCTTTAAAAATAGTGCCTAATACGCCCACGTGTACAAAGTACTTACAAAGATACACACATACACAAAACAATTGTATATACCCATATCCATAATAAGCCAAGAGATGCAATGTAATTGCAACTTTAACAAAAGTTTAAGAAACGACAAGAGATTTAACCAAATATTGTATATTCATGTATGTTAATGCCCAGTTGGAACAAAAGCATGAAAAACGAGTAAATGCGTTAATGCTTATGACTTTCATTTTTAGTTAAATTTTATCACAATAATTTTGTTTTTGTTAAATTGGAGATAGTATGTATAATTGATATTTAGCCGTGCTCCGGAAAACGAATCCAAACAATTTATTCGGGTTCGTTTTAAAAACGAATGTTTGGTGCTCCCAAATCCACAAAAACGAGTTTTTCATGTGGTTTGAAAACGAATATTTTGTTACAAGAGGATTTAAAACGAATCGCCAAAGTAGGCGATTTTAATCGTAGCAAAGTGATGGAAGACTCATTTTGTAAAATTTTCGAAAAAACCTACCTGTTTCAAGATATTTGCAAACTATTCGAAAAACACCAAACACCGTTTTAAACTTTTAACTTTAAACATGCATTGTGCTTCAACCAATTAACCTACAACCTTGATTTAAGTCTTGGTGGATACTTTTATTTGCAACAATATTGACCTTTAAACCATGTGTCTAAGTTTGATAAAAAAAAGATATCATGCAAAAACCGTAGCAGTGGGCGGTGCCACGCCCCATACCCACAAATACGAAAACTCGGTTTTAGACTTAGAACAAGGTCCCTGGTTTAAGACTTAGAACAAGGTCCCTAACGATCCCAGAAAACTTCATCCATTAAGTATTTTTTTCCAATAAAATCCTTTTTTGAGCCTTCGTTTACTGTACTATACAAATGAATAGAGATATGTTAAATGACCTTAAAAAATTTTTAATTCTCAAAAAAATTGAATTCAAGTTTGCTAAATTGTTCCAAAACGTTGTTTTGGCTCCATAGTTTTCAACGCATAGTTACAACAGCTGCTTTTCCAACTACACATTCCGACAATTTCTATTGGGTACTAAGTTTAGTTGCAGTTGTTGTGTCGGCTATTAGCCAAGGCGTTAGGCGTTAAAATGCCTCGATGTTAACTGGTTGGTATTGTTGTTGTTATTGTTGTTGTTGTTGTTGTAACCACAACCTACGAGACTGCAACTATGGCCGGTCAAAAGTTGTAATACGGCGGCCTCAATGTGTCGCTGTTTTCTGGTAATAAACGAAGCGTTAAACAAATTGCACATTACAACAACAACAACAACAGTGTTGAGTTTTTGGTTTTTTTGGCATGCAAAGTTAGTAACAAACTTAGTACAAACATGAATGCTGCCTTGAGCGTTATTAACGTAAAACAACATCCAAAAATGGCCAAAAAGAGCGTAAAATTATCATATGTCTAAATGATGTTGTTGCCAAAAAGGTGTCGTTGCTGTTATTGTTGTTGTTATTATAGCAAAGGGAAATGCCAGACAAATTAAATGCAAATTGACCATTTTGCCAAAATATTAATGTATGTATGACCACCAATTTCATAACATTTTTTATTTTTCGGCCAGGAAATTTACCAATTTTATTGTTTAGCTTTTTCAGAAACGGAAATTTGAATTTTTACGCTTGAAGGCATTATAAAACTCGTCTTAAAGGCAGAAAACATTAAATAGAATAGATGGGTATAATTGTAAGAATTTTATATTGCTAAATATCGATTAGTCGAAGTCGAAGTCGAAAACTTTTGCAGAAACGATGGGAAACAGCCAACGTCGTGGTCGTCGAAGCAGAAAAATGGGTTTGAAATCAAAATTATGAAAATTAAAAAAAAAAAGATAATACGTTTGTTAATCCAGAAAACATTTTCTAAATAGGGTACAACTATTTAAAAAGGAATAACTTCTGCAGTATTTGTTTAAAATAGATGTGCCTCGTAAAAATTGAAAGTGAGCAAAGACTTTAAAGATTTATTAATTTGCAGGAAGTATGATTTTTTCAAACGAAACAAAAAATTTGAAGTTTTTTTTAGTTTTTTAGCACGCAAAAACAAATCCGGCTAAAATTGTTCGTTTTCGTTTTCCGGAGCACGGCCGAATAACTTTTTATTTCAAAAAGCATTTGTTCAGCATAAGTTAAGTTATATCTTTAATATACAACTCAACTAAATTACAATCATGCGCTGTCTTTTTCCAAGTAAATACATATGCCTATGTAATTGCCAACATTAAATATGCAAAGTTTTGCCAAGTTTATTTGCCACCAGTGCTTCAAGAAACTTGTTTAATCAAAAAAAAAAAAAAAAATACGCGGAGATATAATTCCAAGACGTAAATTATTGACAGCTAAAACTCAATAAGAAGCAAAAAATTGCAGCAATAAGAACTACAAAAAAATAATAATAGAGCATGCGATAAAAATCAAATTGTGCGCACGGAATACGTGTATAACTTAGAAAATTGATAAAATTATAGCACAATAAAAGAAGTAAAGATTACCATAACAACTTGAGTGCTCAAGAAATGTTGAGTGGTTCTCATAATTGTTTTGAAAATTGCATAGAACATTATATAAAAATAGATTAAAATTAAGCAAGCAAAACTTTAAGTGAAGCAAGGTTATAAGGCATATACCGATTGATGTCTATCATAATATAAAACACATTAAATCACTAGCTTTATGGTATATCAAATGCTCAATAAAGTTCGATTTATAATTATTCGTTTAAAACGATAATTTATACCTTATAGCATTAACAGACACGAAGCCGCATTGCCGTTGCCTGCGTAGACGCATCATGACGTCACGGCGCCACTCTCACAAAACGCAAGCGAAAATGTGAGTGTATTTCCTGCCGACCACTGCCTTATAGTTATAAATGAAAATATGGTAAAAACGGTGAATGTAAAAATCAAATCCGTATGCCTGTAAATGGATGAGAATTAATACCACCCAACCCAGCACAGAGATACACTCTAAGTATAGTACGAACCCAAACTTCGCCAGTTAGCCACATAGACCAGGTATCAGTGGGTCGCTGAGATCCACTCTTAATATGTCTTTAAAATTGACCTATGCAATCTTAGGCATCACAAGCCCAAACTTTGCCAGGTGCCCACAGAAACACATAATCAATGGCAGCCACTGCCCTACGTTACGCGTCCGTTCGACTGTAACTATGACCTAGCCCTCACGAAATCAAAACTCGCTCCCACAAACCCAGCCCGCGCAGCTGAAAACATAATATTCAAAATCTTTCAAAGCCACTACGTAAATCCACAAACTGTTGTTGCCACACTAATATAACTAAATTACTGACGCATAAACGGAAGCGAGGCTCACATTCGTCCCAGTAGTTCTTTCAAGAATCCAGGTTCCAGCGGCATGGACAAGAAAAAGAAAGACTACATAAGAAGAGTACAAGTCAAAATGCATAAGAGCAAAAAGCGAACACGCCGATCTGGAAGAGAGTCTGGGAATAACAACGAAATACATTTGTATTAATTGTAGTGTACTCAGATCAAAACAGAGAAATATTGATTTTATCCAATAATAAAAGTAACTAGCTGTGACAAGATTCATATTTATAGCTTGAGTTTCATTTGTGGGATCAAAAGACATGGTTTGTCGATACATGGATGCATATCTACAAAAGACATATTACTCTTATAAATGTTGGTGGGTGCATTACCAGCGTACGATATTTCGCATGTTTTCATTATATTTTGTGTCTGGTTGTCTTATTCCAAGCTCCAACTAGTCATATACAAAGCCAGACGAACTGCAATAAGAGCATGGCTATATCGATACTCAAATCGATGCTGATCACAATTGCTAATGAGTCTTATGGTTATGGATTTGATTACAGCATACAATACTGATTATAATTGTCCTCTTATAATACCACATAGCAGTTGGATACATTTTTTATATAAATCGTTACCCAAATATATTTACAAATGACATTGACATTGCGTAATCAAACCAAAAAAACATTTAAAAAAAACCCAAGCCGAGATATAAATAAAAAACAATAAAAACTGTCACTCTATGGCTTGCGTTTTTCTTATTTATCAAGTTGTGACTAAGATTTTGTGCAAAGAAAGCCGAAGGTTAAAAGCCCCAACACACTGAGCATCAAATCGTACATCATTTTCAGAACTCTAAATTCACCATGTATAAAAGCTACGCGATTCGGATTAATTTGTGCAAATCTTCCAACAAAACAATTTTGCACAAGTTTACTAATGAAGATTTGCGCTTTGTGGACGGTTGAATGAACTCAACGCATAACGCCCACGGAGAGGCACACTTGGTATAAGGTTGCGGGTGTCTGGCACAAAGAACTGCCGAAGTTAAGGTTAGAGCTGGCGGCTTATGCTTCAAAGCAGCTGTCAACAGATGGCAGATAAGAAGTGGAATAAACGAGGCAAAGAGAAAAGTAGAGAGTCTGGGCGTTTGCCTTAATCTTAGACAAGTAATCTAAAATTGGAGGTATTATATAGCAAGTTCTGAAACGGCTGACTCACACACAAGTTGCCACGCATAATTGCAAAGTTGTGTATAGAAATAAATCAAAGTGAATCTTGGGCCATAACTTAAACAAGTTCTAAAAATTGGTAAGCATAGCTTAATAAATCTGCCAATTTGTCATGTACCATTATATATTACCCACAGTATAGCTGCCAATGCAGGTGCCGGGCATGCCAATTGGAGTGCACTCAAGGCATAAATTCATAAAGTTATCTTAAGAAGCATTAAAAAAAATTGAATCTTCTCATAGAGCATGAAGTGCTTAAAGTTGGCGCACCGGATGCCAAAGTTTTTTGCTAGCATTTATCTTGACCTAAACGCGACTTTAGCGTTTTCAATGCTGTGCGTTGCTCATGGCGGCTGATTGAAGGTTTTTTAAAAGCCCAAAATATACATACTCTGTACATATGAGAACGGAAGCGCTCGTTTAAGGTTATGGGTACAGGGACGGAACAACAGACAAAACTGGCAAATAATATTAGAACTCACCATAAATGTCGTTAGGCAGGCTCTGGTAGTACTCAATTGCTAAGTGTTGATACTGCTGGCGCACATCTTCGGCACGCACTGCATCGATCATGGTGCAGCCTTTCCAGCGTACAAACCAAAACCATTCACCCTCAAAGCAAAAAGTATTCAAAACTTTTTCCATAGGCAAACGACGTTGCAGCCCTGTAGGATTATTTGTGGGACGTTTGGGTTTACCCAATTCCAAGAAGTTAATTGTGCTGTCTTCTGTAGCAAGAGCATCTCCTTGAAGCAAGGCTTTGGAGCGCGTTGTTTCGTGTATTTTATGAGTTTGATTGCTATCTTTAATTGAACACTTTTTCAAGTTTGAGCAGCTACCGTCCAAACTTGAGCGGCGCGCAATTTTTGGTTCGCATGGCTATAATGTTGGGTGCATTAATATAAATGTAACATCAAATGGGATTACCTTACCATTGCACATGTGGCTACCATTGAGTGGCGGCGCTTCGCTATGTGACCGGCAAAACTGCTGCTACTATTTTTCTTTATTGTGTCAACGAAAGCAATAGTTTCTTTGTCTTCACTCAAACTAATCTCGCGCAGAGCTTTTGGTAATTTACGCATAACTGACTTTTGAATACTTAAAGCTTCATCCTTACTAGAAATGCTGCTACAATTTTCAAATTGTAAATCCGGCATATCTTTGCTACTGGCTAATTTCATAGTTGAGTGTAATGCGGCCTCATCCACTCTGGAATCACTGCTTAAGAGGCATTGGAAAGTTTCAAATTTTGTTGAATTCTTTTCGCCTAAGTTGCCCAACATTTTCAATTTTTCCTCGGTTAAACGCGGCATGCCATCGCTACTGGTTAATGTAGGATCTAAAGTTGAAGGCGCTTCGTCCTCACTGGAATTGCTGTATAAGCGGCGGCAGATGTTCCTGCCTTCTTTTTTTGAATTTGTGCATATGTTATCTTCTGAGCACGACATGGAATTTTCCAGAGTTAATGTGTGTTCTTCCGCAATTGAAACTCTACTTTCTCGACGACTGCATGCGTTGAGTTCAATATGCTTTTTGGAGGTTGATGGGCATTCTTCCAGACTGGAATCATTGTTTAAACGGGAACTGTACGTATTGACTTGGCAATACATTTTAGAAGTTGATGGACCTTCTTCCATTGTATTGGCTGCCACATCAGTTTCATGCATTTTGGAATCTGTGTTGGATAAGTTGGCCAAGTTATCTTTTACAGTCTTCTTTTGGATCAATCGGGAGTCACTGCGTAAGGGACACAGAATGTTGGATGCTGCATTAGTTGAACACTTTTCAGAAAAATTTACAAACATTTTTGAATTTTTCTCCCTACAGCCTTCAGTATATGCTGAACCCAGGCTTTGCCAATTTGTACATATTTTTAATCTGTTCATTTCAAAGGTCGTTATGGCACTGCTTTCGTGACATTCATTACGCTTTTCAGAGGTTGATGGGCCTTCGTCCATACTGAAATCGTTGCATATGTTATCTTCTGAGCACGACATGGCATTACCACTAGTAAACATGGAATTTTTCAGAGTTAATGTATATTCTTCCGCACTAGAATCTCTACTTTCTCGACGACTGCATGCGTTGACTTGATTCTTCATTTTCGATGTCGATGGACCGTCTTCCACAGTGGAGTTGCTACTTAAACGGCAAAGCCTTGTGTTGACTTGCACAACATTCTCAATCTTTTCAGCATTGTTTTTGGTTAATATGCTTTTTTTTTGATTCAATTGATTGAGATTTTTTTTCTTAGAACGCGTCGTACGCAGTGGTGCTTCACTGCTGTCTGAAGATGTACCGTATAGTTCTCGCCCAGAAAACTTAACGCTATCGGAGTTGTCAGAATCGGCTAAACTATTTGTACTGGACCCTAACGACACTGAAGCATATGATTGACAGGGTAGCGAGATTTCATTGAACTCATTTGGTAGTTCAGTTGACCAAATTTTGTCTGGTTTAGGGCTTAATGACAATAATAAAGATTTAAAGCAAGCACCAGATTCTGTATTATGCTGGGGTCCATTCGTATCTTGCATAGGTGCTGCATTCAAAGGTGCTGGTTTATTTATGTCTGAATAGGATTCCATCTGGTTTTCGCTTCCATTTGCTTTAAGCTCATTTTTAGCGTGTAATTTAGCTTCGAAATCGGATACTAAGTCCATGCACTTTAAATTCTCCAAAGGCTCCCAAGTATTCTGATTACTGGGATAGCCAAGCCATTTAATTAAATATTGCGGACGGTTTTTTTCATATCGTTTTTCCAATATTTCTTCGACAAAATATTCCTCTGTAGCTAAAATCTTGACATTACGCGCACCACTTTTACGTGACTTACGGCCGCGCCGGCGGGACGACTTTCCAGAATTATCCATCTATGATATCCTTTAACCTTTATTTGTGCAGAGGAACAAAGAAAATATTCACGTTTCTTTTGCAGTCAATACGGGAAATGCATTCAGATCATTCGTAATTATTTTATTTCAAATATATTTATTTCTTATATAAACACTGCAAAAACAAAAACTTGAAGCGACGCACTTACACGTCAAGATGGAGAACGAAAAGAAATGACGAAAGTTGAAAAAAAAGAATGCCAACCTTTCGTAAAATGACAATATGCAAAATTGTTATCAAAATGGTCTGGCAACGCCAATATTTCACGATTACATCAGTGGCGATGCATAAAGTATACATCGTCTCGTAAAAATGTTTAAAAAAACTTTATACAAAAAAGCCGTATCTAAAGCCTATGGCGGCTAAGCTATTTTACAACACTTTTTTCCGCCCGTTGTTGACCATTATATAAAACAGCTGGCGCTGTTGCACCTGTTAGCTTGTGCTCCTTTTAAAGTAAGCAAGTAATGCAGTTAACGAAAGCGGAAATAATGTTCACTGTGGAAATGTATTTTAATTGGCCTTTGGCAAAAGCGCTGCCAGCCTGTTGATTTTGTGTTGTAAATAGTTTAAAGTAGAGTTGCATTGCTGTATCCGCACCATGTAAATCTGAATACATTTTCATTGTAATAATCCATGCATATAGACATGCCTCAGCATTACATCTTATGTTATTTGCATAGGCATTCATAATGTCATTGGCTTTGTTTTTATTTATAATTACACTTGTAGTCAATAAAAAAAATCGTTTAATATAAGAAATATAATACCTAATTTTGTTTACAAAGACAAGACAATGTACTAATGTTTGATGAATGGAACGTAAAAATGCGTTATACTTGTCCAACGTGACAAACACGCCAAGAGCCAGACCGCATGTGTGTAACAGATTTGAAAGAGTTCAGTTGGTTAACGCTTCAACCAACCTGTAACATTTTCGCTCGCGGTTGAAAGCGAGTGCAAACTTGTGGCACAACTTTGCGCTTGAACACTTATTTCACTTTCTTTTATGATCTACAACATAAGTACTTATGCATACATACGTATGCAAACATACATGTATACGTATTTATGTTATGAGCGTGTGAGTAAAGCGCTCGCGCACTGTCTTTGTCGCACAACATATTTTTAATTTAATTCGATAAAATTAACAACCGAGTACAAAAAGTAGGGGGAAAAAGTGAAATTGGCGCCCAATCGGTCCCAGCAAGGGCAACGTCAAGGTTTTCAAAGTCAACATGTCAGAAATTCACTTTCATTTTCGTTACAAAATATCATCGAGCCTTTATATCTATACACAATTTTGACAATACATTATTAAAGTTTAATTTGCATAGTTGACGGCAAAAATGCGCTTGGAAACTCGTTTTTATAACACGCTCGACAAAATGTCTGCATATAAAATATGTGTGTTTGTGTGTATATTTCCATAAGCTGTATGTCTTGATTTCTGCGCCATGATTATTCAGATCCATATACATACATGTAGATGTATGTATGCACATACATACATATGTGTATTTAGACGCATAGATATGAAATCAGCGGTGTGATCATCGCTTCATTAGCTTTAGTTAGTATAGTTTGGGTTACTATGTTCGTGATTAATACGATACAACGCAATATGTAGAAATGACCAATGAATTCTATACAAAATTTTGTATTTTGACTTTATTACGCAAGAAATTTGAATTTGGCTATTGGTTTTTATGTAACCCATTAAAAATATTCTTTTATGTTAGCTCTAATGCAGATTATTGACGCAAAGCTGTGCTTCGTTATGCAAATTATGTAAATATTATGTCAAGTTTACATGCTTGTAATACAAAGAGTTCAATGACACTATGAAGAGCATGGTAGCCCGCGAAATGTCCTTAAACTAGGTGGCAACGCCATTTTATTTTCTTCTTATTGTGCCTAAATTCTGTTTTGTTATTTTGTTTTGCGCCTACAGTTCGGCCGGCTTTGACATTAAATGTTAATATTATACTACAAACTTTATGACACATTTTGTTTTTAGTTTAATTAACAATAATGTTAATATTTGTAGTTTTTATAATCACCGCACAACAAAAAAATATATCGAAAACAAATATGTACATATACACACATTACAACAGCAAAGACGTTGTCAAAAAGCTGGTGCCAAAAATTTGCGCCTACAATTGTTAAACAAATATGTATTTGTTAAAAAAAATGTGAACTTGTTAATACAAACATTAACTTTTGTACAAAGCACACGTGCGCGACCGTACTTGTGGATTTTGGGCTTGCTTACATCTTGACTGGCCATAACAACCCATAGATGTACGGCGTTTTTTCAGACACCTTTGTTTTATGCGTGCCGTCATCATACTAAATGTTAGTAGTGCCAAAACTACTTAGGTTTTCTAATGGAAACACGGTCTAACCTTTTGTCGTCATCATTGAACAGCTGTATTTAACATTTTTCCTGCAGGAGATCCTCGATGTTGCATATTAATGGCTTGACTTTTTACAGCTTGTAGAGCTCGTCGTTCCAATGATTGAAAGCAAAGCACAAACGGCCAAAGATGCTATAGAGATCTTAGCTCTTCATCAGACCCAGGATAATTCACGTCACCCAAATCATTACGATCATGCTCTAGCGTGAAAAACCATAACGGGTCGAACTATACCGTAGTGACAGCTTCGTCTGATAAGAATTGGCTCTACACAATTTCATACTGAGTTCAATTAGTGATTATGCGCTTGATCTCTATACTGACATCGTTGGGATATCATACAACCCGGACAATTCCATTTCAATTGCCTCAAAGACTCAGGTAATATAACGTTTGTGTAGGCAATCAAATAAACACTTCTATTTATAATTGTCCATTTAAGATATGCGCTCCATTAGAAAAGTTAAGAGCTTGCTGGCGAGATCAAGTTTTCAAATCCCAAAGATTAGTATGGTTTTTATCTCTTATAATTTAAATTTTAAAACTTTTATCTATAGATGTTTCTCTGAGCCTAGACGTAGTTCCGGCTTGTAAAACTAAGAATTATATTCTTGCTAACTCATGCGGACGCTTGAACTGCAATTAATACTGCTGTTTCAGCTTAAAAATAAAACCGTCAAAAATCGTAAACCTAAGCTAAATTCACACGAAATGAATCAGTTAAGGCATTGTGCAGAGGGTTTATTTTGCGTTTAATACAACAAATTATGTGGCCAAAGATAACGACGAACAACAATAACAGCGACAATAATGTGAGCAGCAAATATATGACTAAAAGCTTGGGATTTTATTAATTTAAATTTTTGTATACATATACTACATATACCTATGTATATTTACAGGCCGGACCAAAACTACGCTTAAAAGTTCAGAAATACACATATGTACATAAAACTCACTAACCTTGTGTGATGACGCTGCTGACACAGCAAAAGAAGCCCAATAACAGCGCCGGTAACAGATGCGCAGATGTAGCTCCTCCACTTGGCTCAACTTTGCCAGACATTTTCATTTGTTAAATCCAAATGTTTGTGTTGTTTTTTTTTAATGTTGTAAATTTTGCTAATTCGGTTTTTGTACCAAAAACTTACACGCGCGCAACAATTTTTAAACGATTGCAAAAGTTTTTGTTGTTTACATTAATATTACTTGCAAATATTTGCATTTTCTTGTTATGGCTGTGATGTGTACTTAGCAAAATTTGAAGCTGTTGAAACAGGTTTTTATTTTTTATTGGTCAAGAAGTATAGATGTTTGTGAACTGACTGCTTTTGTGTTAAATTACCGTTAAAAATAATTAATAATATGATTCCTTTGTATATATATGTATGTATAAACCACAAAAAACAAATTGTATAAAAGTTCAAGGCTAAAATGCAACGTCAGTTGTGTTACGAAGTTAGATTCTAGTTCTTAAGCTTTATATTAATGAATTGAATATGTGGCCAAAACGCCAAATTTTTTGTTTGTAAAAATCTGTAAATAAATGTTTAAGAAAAAAAATGGTAAAGCCAAGCTTAAATGTGTGCTAATGGCTGCTAAGGCCAGTGATTAATAAGTTACTGGGTCCAAGTTTAATAAACCCTTAATTAACTGTTTGCCAACTTTATGTAATTTGTTACACTTAATAGAAACAATACACACGCATGAAAAGTTTTAACAATTTCCAGCAGTGAAAAGATTAAAGCTAAAATTTAATTACAATTTTTTAGTTTAGCTCAAGGTGCTACTTTATATACTTATACGTTTATTATATATTATCACTTTTTGCACGCTGCCAAAATGTTTGAGCAGTTTTGGCATTCATATATAATGCTTTATGTACATAAAAATTGTTTATACAAGAAAAATAGAAATTCATTTATTTAAACGTTTATTTGTATATGCAATTATTCAGTTGATGCCATTTAGCTGCTGTTGCTGCTGATTTTTGCCATTTAAAATAATTTGTTAAAAAAAAAAACATGTTTGCCATTGTATTTGCCTAAATTCGCTTTTTATCAGCGAGAAACCTTCAATAATCACTTAGGCGTTTTAATTGCTGTCTTTAATTAATGCTTTATAATTAATATATAAATTTATGTATGCAAGTTTAAATACTATTTTTTATTGCATTCTTATTGTCTATGCATTTATGGCAGTTTCTAATTGAAGGCCAATGCCGCAAGTAAGACAAACGACTTAAGCAGCGAACTTGACTTGAAAGAAAATCTGTGTGCTAATTGCAAAGTATGTACATACATACATATTTATATAGTTTACAGTTAAGAATGTTCAATGCCATTTCAGTTTCATTTCTGTAAAGACATGTACATACATACATAGGTGTATGTACGCCATGTACTTGTTTATAGATTTAAAACTTGCACATAAATTGCAAAGTGAAATTTTCCACATTGACTATGATTTTCAGAGTTGTGCTTCAAATTCCTAAACGTTATTTTGGAAAAACCGGAGTTAGCAATTTTCAGTAACATTTCAAGAATAATGTCGGAATGTTTCTTAATTAAAAATTCACTTCAAAGTGCTATTGACGTACTTTTGAATTGAAATTCGATTGAAAGAGATTTCTGGCACATCGCGAACAAATCGAAAGCATAAAAAAGTGGCAATTGCAACAACCATCACAGCAACAAAAAGCAAGCAATTGACCGAGTGACTGAACTGCAGCAGTTGTCACATCGACACGGGCTGCGGCAGCCTAAACTTTTATGACTTTTTCGGGAGCTTCAAATAACAATTACGCGTTTTCATACACAAATTTAACGATAGCCGCATTTACATACATTATTTAATGGGACACAACACTTGCACGATATTTCAATGGCTTTACATACACGAACCAGCGCGCTTTAGCGCCGCAGAGCTTTATTTTGATATGACGACCAAGTAACAACTCGTGAATGTTTTGTTTTTTAAATTAATGAAAAAAACATTCCTCAACCGTTGGCACAACCAAGCAGAGACGCGTTTCGAATTGGACTGAAGAACGTGCGCACTGCAGTTGGCTTGGCCAGTGCTTGCCATAATGGCTAAAACCAGTTTTTAGCCAAGACAAGTGCTGCCGCAGCGAGAGAGCCAAGTGCAGAAACATGAGACCCTAAGCTACACATAAGCTCTTTGGTGAACACTATTTTAGACGCATATATTCGGCATAGTATATTGTATTTTATTTAATGCTTTGGTAATATGTGACAAACTAATATATGTTATGCATGTTCATGTTCCAGGTTCTTGTGTCAAGTGTAGTATGTATGCCTGAGTATTGGTTTGGGTACTTTTGGGGTAATGCCTTTGCTAGACTAGTCTAAGGCACCGCAATCTTTGATGTAAACTTTCTTGGTAGGTTTACCGCCCGAAGTGCCAAAGGACTCAACCTTATCGATAACATCCATGCCCTCGACAACCTTGCCAAAAACAACGTGCTTGCCATTCAAATGTTTGGTTTCGGTTGTACAAATGAAAAATTGCGAGCCATTAGTGTTCGGTCCAGCATTGGCCATAGAAAGTATGCCACGACCTGTGTGTTTCAATGTAAAGTTTTCATCATCAAACTTTGAACCATATATAGAGCGTCCGCCAGTGCCATTATGGTTAGTTATATCTCCGCTTTGGCACATAAACTGTGGTATGATACGATGAAAAGGGGTGCCCTTATAGCTGTGACCACCTTCGCCAGTGCACAAGGCACGAAAATTTTCGGCTGTCTTTGGCACCACATCGGAACGTAGCTCCATTACAACGCGTCCAAGCACCTCCTTGTCAGTAGCAATATCAAAATACACACGTGGCAAACTCATGCTGAGTTTTTTTAAAGTACGCACGAAAGCCAGTTTGATCTGAAAAAGCAACAGTTTCAAAAATAATTTTACAATTTAAATAAAAATATTAAAATAAATTACAGGAAAAATAATTTCACAATGCTTCCTACTCAAAGTTTAAAGTACTAATGGGCCACGAACGTACGTAGGCTCAGCACTTCGAGAAACTGAATGATAGTAATAGAAAGGCCTACTTTTTCACAATTTTTAATTTTTGCGCATTTGGTTGTACGACAAAAAAAATTTATGTCACGTGTATATAGGCCTTTATTACGATACATTGCCGATAGTTTTTTTACCATCGGAAAATTAAATAGATTATTTAACTAGGCGTTTTTTACAAATTTCAAACTTATTTTTTTAAGTTATTTATTTGGTTATATAAAGTCTGATTATTATCTAATAGAGAATAAGATAAAAACAATTTGTTTCAACTGAGAGGTACTATCGATGGTGCTGATTTAAATTCGATAATATTAGAAACAAAAAACTATCGTTTCGATTTCCAGCACTAGCACGCGGTATTTTATTTTGATTGTATTTTTCGATGCAATTGAAAAGTTTAGTCAAATTGAGAAACTTACTTCGCAATTTTCGGCGCCAATCCATGACCACCTTCTCACAAGTCCTCAATCCTATGACGGGCCAAAATTCTTGGCAGGCTAGCGGCGATGATTATGACTATCATCAAGAAGTTGCCAATGCCGGATTTGGTGACATGCTGCATGACTGGGAACGTAACCAAAAGTATTTTGCAGCATTAAGAAAAACCATAGGCGCAATGCACGCTGCTGGACGTGAAGTGCATGTGCTTGACATAGGCACAGGTACGGGCATATTATCCATGATGGCTTTGCAGGCCGGTGCTGATACGGTAACAGCCTGCGAAGCCTTTTTGCCTATGGCAAACTGTGCCGAGCGAATTTTTGCTGCAAACGGCTTTGCTGAAAAAGTGCATCTAATCAAAAAACGTTCTACGGACATAAAAATAGGCGTTGATATGCCACACAAGGCGAATCTACTTGTTACGGAAGTACTGGATACAGAGTTGATAGGTGAAGGTGCCATTGGTATTTATAACCATGCACATGACGAATTGTTGACAGAGGATGCGCTTTGCATACCGTCACGAGCCATTTGTTATGCTCAGCTAGCACAGTCGCCACTTGCTACGCAATGGAACAGTCTTAAAATTTTGCCAAATTTAGATGGTGATGTACTACTGCATCCGCCTAAGGAGGTAACCCAGTGCTCTGGGGAGGCTGCACTGCATGATGTGCAAGTGTCTCAGTTACCACCCACCCATTTAAGGCTCGTAACTCAGCCTCAGGAGATATTTAAATTTGACTTTCAGCGCAAGCAAGCGCGGGAGAAGAAAAGAGAGCGAGTGTTAAGCGTGGAGGCAAGCCAGACAGGATCAGCCGAGCTCGTATTTTACTGGTGGCACATTGAAATGGACAATGAAGGCGAAATATTGCTTAGCTGTGCGCCTTACTGGGCGCATCCTGAAATCAAGCAACTAAGCGCTGCAAAAGACAGTACAGACACGCGCCCTTTAGCAAACATAGTGCCCTGGCGGGATCACTGGATGCAGGCAATTTACTATATACCAAAGCCCGTACATCTAAGTGCTGTTGGTCAGCAGTTTTCGCTGGTTTGCAATCATGATGAGTACTCGCTTTGGTTTGCTGCGCACACAGATACACCTACAAGTTCGGTGCGCCGCCATAGCTGCAACTGTGATCTGCACTTAACTTACTCCCGTAGTCGCGTTGGCCAACTGAACCAGGCTACGCGTAATAAGCGATATTTGTACCACTTGGAGAACACAATTTCAAAACAATCGCAGGTTCTCGTCTTGGGTGATGGCTGCCTGCTGGGTCTGGCGGCAGCGAAGTTGGGTGCAGGCACTGTGATTTTTCATGAACCGCATCGCTTTTCTAGACGTCTTCTTGAATCCATAGCAAAACACAATCAGGTGCAAAATGTTAAATTTATAGACAAACTAGAGGAAATCGAGCATGTCGACTTGGAGAAGCTGACACACGTCTTCGCGGAGCCCTACTTTTTAAACGCAATACTGCCTTGGGATAATTTCTACTTTGGGACTTTACTTATACAAATTAAACAAAAACTCAATAAAGATGTAAACCTGACACCATTTGCAGCTCGCATTTATGCGTTACCAGTGGAGTTTTTGGATCTGCATAAAATACGCAAGCCTGTTGGAAATGTTGAAGGCTTTGATTTAAGCCTATTCGATAAGATGGTGGAGGTATGTTTTATTTTGAAAAACCATAACTTTTAAGCAACCTTATAAAATATGTTTCTACTTCGCAGTCTTCAGTAGAAGTGGCCCAGTCCAAGGTAGAGGCTCAGCCCTTGTGGGAATATCCTTGCCGCGCCCTAACTCAGCCACAAGAAATATTATGCGTCAATTTCAAAGAGTTTGCTTCAGAGCTTTGTACCGAAGGCAGCTTTAATCTGGCAAAGTAAGTCTTTGCTCGTACTCGCAAGATGTTTAATTTAAAATTTGTTTTCCAAAAACAGCAACCATAGGCCATGCAATGGAATTGCTTTATGGGTGGACTGGCAATTAGAGGCTGAACCTAGTGCAAAATCAACAGTCAGCAACGGACCCACAGAGCCTGTAGTTGATAATCAATTCGTAAAATGGGATATGTTTATTCGGCAAGGCGTGCACTTTACACGATGCACAGCAAAAACTAATCGCATAGACTGGAGTGTGGATTTCAAGCCTTTGCTAGGACGCATAAATTTCAATTTTGCAACGAGCGAGAAAATTAAATAAATGCCGACGGAAATTCATTTATTCACAAGAATTTAGTAAGCTGGAAAATTGGAAGTAAACGCACAAAACATTAAGTGGGGGTTAAATAATCAAAAACTACACACATAAGAGACAGCACATGAACGTCAACATCAAGATCATTTTTAACACATCATTCTTTAGCTTATGTTTTGGGAATCTCATCCTCCATACGAGTAAGTGTAATATTTCGTTCAGTCTGCGCGCTGGGACTGGCCAACTTAAGTCCAAATTCGCCACCCTTCAAACGCTGACGCAAATCCAAAGCACGTATATCAGTCATAAGAGCATGTTGCTTATTTTCCAGGTCAACATCAATTTTCTGTGCATGCTCCTCCAGCAAATTGTAGTTTGCCTTCGATTCTTCAATCTTGCAAGCAAGGCGACGACGTATTTCACGTAGTTTCTCCACCTCAACGCACAGCAAGTCATGAGCCTGATCTAAGCACAGCTCCATACCCGAACGTTGCGCACGGTTTTCAAGACGTGTTTCGGCCAGCTTCAAGCCATCTGTCTGGTCACGCAAGGCCTGCTCCAAAATCTTTATATCGCAAACGGCGCGTTCCATCTCTTCCTTCATCTGAGCAGTAAAAACTGATTTCAGCTTACTGAAAAACAATAGGGTTGTAAAAACGACATACCTTTAGTTTTTGCCACTCTAGCTCGTTACGTGCGCGTTGTGTTTCAAAAATGCGTTTACGTATGGTATGTTCAGCGCGCTCCTGTTGTGCTTGCAGCATGTTACGCGCCTTCTCGCGACATACAAAGAGAGCTTCACGAATAGCATATGTGTCACCCAGCTCGTTCTCGGCCATTTGCGTCATGTTTTTGACATGGTTGAGCCATGTCTCAAATGAACAAGAGCTGAAAGAATATGTGACGGAAGTTTATACAGCCTATTGCTAAAAACTTACTTTCTGGGCAAGCGCAAAGGATCCGGCTTGTAGGATATATTTGCAGAGAACTTGTTTAGCGCCAGCTGTGCCTGATCTAGCTGCACTGCCTCGTCTTTGTTCTCAATCTCTAAGCCAATTTTAAAGCGCACTTCTTCCAGACGAGTTAGCTTCTCCCAGGCCTTCTGGCAGCGATCGGCAAGCAAACGTTGATTGTTTTCTAGAATGTTCAATTCATTTTTAATTTCAGTATCCGCCTCATCATATGTCATTTCGGAGCCCAGACGTCCATCACGCATGGTTAAAACTTCAGAAATAACTGAGATGGGTCCGGCCAGTGTCTCCAGCTCGCGCTCGGTAGCATCCTTCTCATTCTGAAGCATGTTTATTTCGTGCTGTATGCGTTCAAAAGTCCTAGCTATGATATCACGCCATTTGTTCAACTCCGAAATGCTGTACAGAGAACACGTCGGCACAGTTATTAAAATGTAGCATATGCACATTTTCACTTACCGATCCGTCAGCGCCTCATTGGTCTCATAATTAGCCCATTCGCTCTCTATGCGTGTTTCATATCGCAGCGTTCGGGAGCTGTGGCGTATGTCAAATGCATCGGCACGGCGTGCATCAGCCACATTTCGTAGTTGGTTAAGACGAGCATGCCAATCCGGCAAAGATATGTGCTGCAATGGCTTCTCCATGATCACAACGGATTGGAAAGCCATGATTGACTGTTTTAATTTCACTTTTTTATGATAATTACTGAAGAAAAATTTATGTATATAATTGAAACTGTTCAACTATGTGCGTAGAACGTTTCAGCTTGCCTCGGAAAAATTAAATGAAATTTGAAAAGGGACTTACACGTATTTCAAAATGTAGGCTTGCTATGCTAAACACCAGAATAAAAAGTGTTTATTGCTATAGGCAACTGAAAAATGGGGAAAAGTTGTGTAACTGTTTTAAATTCCAGGGGAGCCGAGTCTCGTATGGTAACGTAACTAATAAAATATTGAAGGTCACCATGGAGAATACAACATATTAACGAGTTGTAACTTCCGAAAAAATATGGTATTCGTACACCAAACACCTCTTTTATAGAGCGTAGGTTTACGCGGCTCCATGACGCCGTAAATGTCATACTTATATAGATGCGCAAAAATATGGAGTAGCTTAGTACTTTTATTCCAAAAAACTGAAATAATTTATGTATTATGTGTTTTACTAAGCTGCCCTTTTTGTGTATATTTACACTTATTAAAGATATCTAAATTATAAAGAAAAACCCCTTAACCCATTGTTAATATGAGTAAATAATTAAGTGGTGTTATTTTTAAAATTAACAGCCACCAAACGCCTTTAACTCCTCATTATCGATAAATGTCAGCAATCTATCGTGCAACAGCTGTTTTTGCAACGAATAAAATGTGCGATAAGTTTTTTGTGCGCCAGCTGCCATCACTAAAAATAGTTGGTGTTTATGTTTTTTTTATTGAATTTTAGTTTATGGCATAAAATAAAGGTCTAAAGTTTATTGTGAAACGCTGCACCACCTTGCAGACATACATTGTGGGGAAAACTGTGTTAATGCTAGTTTTAAGTCGAAAGGAAAACGAAAGAGACACCGTTTGTCATTGTGCTTGTTGCGTAGTCTAGCGTGCAGCTGAGCTGCACGAAGGTGAAGGACAAAGGATCCAAGGGCCTTAAATATACAGCTGCCAAATACAATGGCTACTTGCAATATGAACAAAGTCAATAATGACCATGAAAATTTTGACGTTACAACGTCCTCGTCCATGAATGATGCCATATGCTCCACTGCCTTTAGTTTAAATGTATTGCCCGATGAGCTACTGGAGTTTATATTCACCTTTTTGCCGCCTTACGGAGATTTGGAGCATTGCAGTTTGGTATGCAAGCGATGGCAAGCTATTGTAAAGAGTAAGTAATGCCAAACAACTCTTTCCACTTAAATTAATCGCTTTTTACACATGCCAGATTTCGTGCGCCGTTCAAAATTGAACCTGGAGAAGGGGCTTGGAGATTTTCGATTGCGTTGGGAAGTATTTTCTCAAGAAACCGCTGCCGCTGTGGAAGCCAATCGACCCAGCACGCCTCATGGCCTGCTACCTATTATAGCCGGTCGGTTTGCGCATTCAGCCGTTCGACAAGGTAACTCCATGTATGTTTTTGGCGGAGGCTCATCGTCAGATACAACCTTCAACGATCTCTGGCGTTTCGATTTAACGCATATGCGCTGGGCGCGTCCTTTGGCCACCGGCACATATCCGTCACCCAAGGGTAGCGCGTCTATGGTTGCCTGGCGGGATCAGCTAGTTCTTTTTGGAGGCTGGCGTTATCCTTCACTTCATCCGCCATATCAGCCATGGTGCCTATTCGATGAACTGCACTATTACGATCTGCCCAAAGATCGCTGGCAATCACGCATCACTTTGCCTTGTCCTCCATCAATGGCTGGACACTCTGCCACAGTTCATGGCGACCGTATGGTCATCTTTGGCGGATACCAAATCAAGGATGACGTAAATGTTAACTCAAATGATACCTGGGTCCTAGATCTGCTGGAGCAGCGCTGGTGGCAGCCTTTATTCGTGGGTAACACACGACCAAGCCCACGCTATGGCCAAATACAAGTAGAGCTTGATGATAAACATTTACTTGTGGTCGGTGGCTGCGGTGGCGCTAATCGAGTCTATACTGATGCCTGGTTGTTGGACATGACGCGCGATGTCTGGAGCTGGAAGAGTGTAACAGTTCGCAATAAGCGTTTTGGTGCCGTGCATATGTGGTGCAATCCTGGCTGTAAGGTCAACAACTACCTGGTAGTTGTGGGCCCATCGCCCAACATGCCGCAAGACTTTCAAATGATGAAACAGAGTCGTATACCAGTAGGTGGAGCTAGCATGCGCATTGCCGGCCTCGGTCAGCCACCTCCGCCCCCGCCACCTTTGCAGCAACGTGTTGGACATTTGCCTGAACGCCGTCAAGCTGGCGGTGGCTTTGGAGCGCCTCAAAATCTGCGTTTGGGCGCTGTCGCTCCGCTGCCACGGCAAGAACAGTATTTGGCCAACAGGCGCGCCATACTCAATCAGCATATGCAGCAGGCACAGCACTTCATGAACAACAATAATATTAACAATAATAACAACAACAATAACCAGCCACGCTCAGGTCGTCTAAGTGATTTACATGCGCCACCGCCAGTGGCTCGAGTCGAGATCGAACGAAATCACAATCGGCCAGCACGCCCAAACGGTGTAGTAGGTGAAGGAGATGTAGACGCGGCGCAAAGGCTTCAGCGAAATCTGGCATTGCGTTGTCGCGATAATGAGCCGCTGCTGCCTAAGCGTTTTGATGAGCTTTATGAGGTATTTATTCAAACACAAAAAAATATTATTCATGCTCTTTACGAAGCGAATCGTAGATTAATGATCGACCCAGAACAAAGTGTCGGTAAATGATCGAAAAAAAAATTGAAAGGAAATTTAGAAAGCTTAAGTTCAAAGCTTGGTGTTATTTAAAATTTGTAATCTTTATGTAATACTGAGTTCGTTCTCTAGCAACATCGGTAAAAAAAATCTACACTAAACTTTGAGCTTCCTCTATTTATTTTTTGTTTTCTGTGACATATCTCGTATATAGAAACAGCTTAAGTCAGTTCTCTCTCAGAGTTTGCTTCCATCATTCGTGAAGAGCTTATAACCTTTGTCATTGAGTGTTTCAACTAAAACAAATTCGTTTTCAGGATCCTTTCCGCATGGCCGCCTTTAATGTGCCTGCACGTTCGCGCAGCGCATCCCGGGATCACAATGAGCGCATTCGTCGCATGGAGGAAAAGATGAATGCAATACGCAATTCGCGACGAAGCGCAGCAGAAGTGCACATTGAACAGGCAGTGCGCGAGCCCTCGCCCAAACGGGTACGCTGCAATGTACAGTCGCTATTTGTTTGCGACATATCCAACGTATTGAATGCCAGTGAGCCCGCTCTAGATTGGGTTGAGTACAAGAATTTTGGCGTTTTAAACGGCGCACCGGACCGCCTTATACTCTCCAGCCTCATTGCCGGCAATGGGGAGCTGATATTGTTTGGCGGCGTGCACAAGGAGACATTAACGGACATAACACATCATGTGTCCAATTCCATACACTTTTTAAGTGTGCCACGTGATATTATCTAAGCATGGCTAGCAAACGCCCTATATATTATAGTATATATACATATAGAAACTTAGACTAGGTGTGAATTACAGAAATTATGGAATGAATCCAAAACAGTTTATAGTTTTCATAAAAATATAGTATGCTACAATTTTTGCTCTTCTATTGAAAAAGTTTGGTTACCTTCATTTAGGACTTTAAATTGCGCAAGTGTAAAAATTAATAATAAAAAAAGCTAATGTACAAATTGTGAGTACTGTTTTATACCGCTACATGACCAAAGGGTCTGGGATAATAGTTTTAACAACAAACCGGTGCAATCACAATATTTCGAAACGAACAAGCAGAATTAATTAAATTAATAAATTACAAAAATTGGCACGCTTTATTTTCAACAAATTTAATTGTTGCATTTAGTTCGAAATATTTGTTATTTATAATATTTATTTAAGACTATAAACTAGAAGGATGAATTAGCATTTGGATTTTTTGTGGTATTGTTCTGTAACATAATCTTTAGCTTAATCTTTTGTTTGAATAAATTACTAACATTAAGCTCGTTCGGAGGGAATTGGCAGAATACTGATATAAATCATTAAGCCTTGTTATTTCTACCATAGTAAGTCAATAGAACTCGAAAGTGACTAGAAATATTTTTCGTTTCTCTTAAAATAAATGCGTTGCTTTTCATTTAGTTTAATAGGACTGTGGCGCTCTATTTGTGGACTTCCAAATATTGCTCCTGCATCTGCTTAAGCAGCTTTATTAAATCGTAAGCATATTGAAACCGCAAATCACACAGATCATCAAGGCACATAACACAGTCATCTAGTAAGGCATGCAGCTCTGCCTGCTGTTCATCCAAATCATGTAGCAAAAATTCGCTTAAAAGACTACAAGCCTGATAGACATTGGCATCACTTAATTGTCCAGCACAGAGCGCTGCCACATCATAGGTAAAGCCCACACCAGGCAAGGGCATGTATTTGACGGACTCCAGCATTTGTACGGAAGCATCCACTACCACAATTGTATCCAAATCAATCAGCGTCAGTTGGTGTGTCATTTCATTATAGGCAAAATTATAAGCCGTAAAATCTGTTATATAAATCCGAAAGTTATCAAAACCAATTGTCATTGTCAGCGCCAGTTCCAGCAGCTGTTTTGCGAGCATCAAACGCAAATTAAAATTTGCACGTCTGAATTCAATCAAGGTGCGTCCAGCATAGGCCTGAAAGTAGGTGAGACCGCAACTACCATAGCTGCGTGGTACTGGAAAATGCAGTGCCCAGAGCTCGTGCATAAGTAGTGGCGTGATGTTTTCCGTCATATAGTACCAGATGGTTAGTGGCGAGTAACCACGCTGCTCAAAGTAAGCCACAAAGCGTGGCGTTGTGTTGGCACTCAACTGTTCGCTACATAGCTGAAATTGACCGGGTCTTTGAGCTGCTGCCAAAAATTGCTGCTGCAGTGCGTGCACATTTGATACGCGGGATACGTTCGCCCCGCTGCTGGTTCTGCGTTTGGCCAGCAGGCTCTCATTATTGTGACTTAATTGTAGCCAGTAAATGTGACGACGATCGCAGAACAAGCTTACGGCCTTGACAAGCTTCGCTAGATCCGTGGGCTCCACAAAACTTTCGTAGAGCTGCAAACAATTCGACAGTTGGAAGGCAAAACAGTCGTGGCAGCTTTGCAAATCCGTTTGGAAATACGACTCTAAAATGTGACTTTGACGCTTTAAGTTGAATTCATGCAGCAGCGATAAAATGAGCACAAATTTGATATGGCCAGGGGATAGGTGCATTACAAACAGCTGTAAATAAACAAATTTTTAGAAAATCAATAGAGTGTTTAGTTACAAAGCATGAGAGACAGCTGAAAATAGGGCAGCGTTTTAATCAATATCTAAATTCTTATAAAGAAAGGTATCCATCTACAATTGTATTTATATACATATGTATGTGTTCCTGCACCCATACATTGGCAAAATAACACATGTACTCAGTCAAGCCCCTCGACCTATACCTGTTTGGAAGCCAGCTGCCTCTTGCCTGTGGCAACACAAACACACACTCAGGAATTGGTACAGAAATAACTTTGGTCTGCGAAGCAGCTTCTTAACTGAAGAGCTGAACTGTTGCAGAGTTCAAGGTTACGACTGAGCCAAGCTTAAGACGTTCGATGGGCATAAAAAACTGAACAGACACTTAATTTGTAATCTTAGGAGTCATATTAAGTTGGAATGTGCTTAAACATTTGATTATGATTTTATGAGTTGAATTACTTTGTGTTATTAGGGACGTTTAATGAGATATGGCTAAATTTGTTTCAACCGATCCTATTGTATACAACGGTCATGGAAATAATCGCTCACAAATGTTTTCATTGAATATCCTTGGCTCTTACAAGACATACATTTTTCAAAAACAATTTGTTTCTAAAAGTTTTTTTTAAAGAAATACCATTAACCATTAATTAATATGTAGACTAAAACATAAGGTGGGCCAACTGTTGGTTTGTTTGTTAATTGTATTTTATTCGTATATCTATTTTCAAAAAAAAAAATGGGCAAATGTTTATATCAAAGGACTGGCTCTACTTTCTTTGACCAAAACTCACCTGGCTAGTCTCACATCCATTGACCGCGCCAGCGACGCTGATAATGGTCCGTGGGCTTCAATTGTATCTTGTAAGCGTGTAAATGCAGATCCGCATGCGAAGTTCGACGTATAGTGGTCTAGCAAGATGTAATTCTTGCGAACGATGGTGCCACTTTTACGTGTTGTTCATTTGTTAAACAATCCCTGACTTAATTTGAGTAGTTTTGAACTTGACATATGTCGAAGGACGAGTGGACGAGTATGTCCCGAATTATAAGTGTTTAACAACCAAACCAAACGATGGCCCACCCTATATAAACATTGTTTTTACGTTTTTGGGATGACACACACATAGAGGGATTATAATGTGTTCCATTTAAGGAACTTTTAAAAAAGCATATATGTGGTGTTTCCTAGGTCTTGCATATCTCCAGCAATTCCGAGCGGCGGTGGTATTTTAGTCTCGTGTAGGCACGACTCTTTTAATCTGATTCCAATGAACACTGGAACTTAAGGAATGTGCAGGGGATACCATAGTCGGAAATTCTTGAAATTAATATAAAAAGCCGTAAGAGGGTAAGTGTGCAAAGCATGGGTGGAGGCCTCTCGTTTAATAGTTTAAATTTTTTGAGAGCAAAAATCTCTTTAGACCTGTAAATTTTGTAAATTTTAAATACCTTTGATGACGTTAAAAATTATAATATAGTCCTGGTATGTTTATTAGCTCTACATGAGACTACATACCAAATTTGATGACACGATATTGTATATAAAAATACTACAAGTATAAGTAAAGGCAAAATGTCTTTAGCTCTAGGTTTTGACGCTATCCAAAGTTATCACAAGCATTTTGGTATAAAGAACTTATGGTCTGCCATGCCTACTGCCGTCATATATAAAAATACATTATGATGAAAATGCATGGCATATCTATTTAAAGGGGTTAAGACTTATATGCTCCAGCATTTAACTTGTAGCGCATTGAGTACATTGAGCCAGCAAGCAGCTACAAAGTTGTTGCTCTTGCTCCACTCACGCCGAGAACATTGAGCGCATGCAAACACCTGAGAGAGCGTCAACTACGAGCGGTAGCTCGTTGCTTGCACCATTGTCCGAAGATCACTTGAAGGTGGCGCTTTGCGCTCAACGGTTCGTTCTAAAATTTATTCGGATTGTGCTGCTCTTAAACTGCTGAGCAACGCAACAGCTGTGCCGAACGATATCGGTCAAGTTCAGCTTTGGCAGCAACGTAAAAGGCGCAACAATTGAAATTAAATTAAATTAAATTAGCGCTGTAAAAATGCGCGTGAAAAGTGAAATAATATACATAAATGTAAAAAAAACAGCAACAAAATAGACAAAAAAAAAAAAAAAACGAACCCGTGGCCCACGCCAATTTTCCGTGTTGATGAAAAGCTAAAGTGGCATAGTGGATATATGGCAAAATATTTTGTCACGCTGCCAAAAGGTGTAATTCGAATTTGTGTTTGTTAAACAGCGTGAACTAAAATTATATTTAAAAGTTCAAAGAACACAAAAAATATTTTAAGGTCGCACAGATAAAAACTTAAGCAAATAATTGACGCAAAAACTTAAGTAACTTATTCAAGACAATTTCTAAGAACTTCAACGGATTGGGAAAACAAATTATTTGCGCAGTAGCAATTGATTGGAATTACGTATCCCAAAATCTACAAACCCAACGAAAGGTAAATCCAGTTTGTAAAAGAATAACAGTTTCTGCTACTACTTGTTTATATATATTAGAATTATGCCATATTCCAAAAATACCATTCCTGCTCCTTTTATTAAACTATTTCACCAAGATCTGTAAGCGTCTGTATAACTGCTTTCAAGCTGTTGCCGCCATTCAATTTTGTTTAAGCTTATTTAATCTTTATAAACACTTTAAACC
Organism: Chymomyza costata; assembly: GCA_018150985.1. NCBI lineage: Eukaryota > Metazoa > Arthropoda > Insecta > Diptera > Drosophilidae > Chymomyza > Chymomyza costata. The sequence continues at coordinate 6,695,470 of JAECWU010000803.1, read as the reverse complement.
GGTTGCTATCCATGTGCAAAACAAACAATAAATAAATACAAAATTATTAAAAACCAACACAAGCAAAAAAAAAAAGAATATCAGCGCTGTGCCGGCTTTAGAATGACAGAATAACAAATTTGTAGTATTCCAATTGATAAACAAAGTACAGGCAAATATAAACGGTATCTACATAAATAAATATATATATACTTATATATACTACATATACTATATAAAATGCGCACATTTTTGTCATTTTTGCCAATGACGATTCTTTCACCACATTGGGGGGCATGGCTCCATATATTCTATAATTACATCCGCTTGAAATTACGTCACAATTGTCAAGTGTCTTTAAACAAAGAAAAATGTTAGTTAAACTTAGACAGCCAGTTCAATAAGATTCGTCTTATCAACGTGCTGGAAGAGATATTAAGTTCCAAGCATTAAATGTGTTTCTATAAAAACAAGCAAACAATGAATTGACAAAGTTATTTCTTTGAAGATCCAACAAGTGTTCCAAGTAAATCTGAACTTTTGTTGTAGACACTGTTATAGCTCCATTGTGTGTTTTCGCTTCAAATTACAATTTAAGAGTTGACAGCAAACTTTTAACCCTTGTTTGGATACATGTGTCCAGCCAGACATATATTCACGACTTGCGTTTCCAGTGAGCTTTCAAAATTTAAAGTCCCCAAGAAGCACGAAAAAAGCATTTGAAAAAAAAAAAATGGCAGAGCCATGTGTCCGTCCGAAGCTTTTAATATAAGTGCGTGCCGTAGGGTTAATTTTTTTCTATTAATTGAACTTAAAGAAAGCGCTTCGAGCTGTTAAATGTACCAAAGAACTTTATCTAGTTTTCTTGAAAACTATAACATTTCTATGGCATCTGCTCAAAATTTGCAAAAGTTTAAAAAGGTGGATTAGACGAACCATACCACAGACCATCCAGATAGTGAAATCGAAATTAAAGCGCGGTACAGGCCAAAAATATGGATACCTTCTCATCAGGATTCATAATAAAATGCAATTATTAATTTATTTACCTATTGGAAGGAAATTCGTGCTTATAAAATATTTTTTTTATGGTCAATTATCATTATTGTCATACGCCGAAATCGCTAAAATTTTGAAGGTACTCAGAAACAGAGGCAAAGATACTGTGAAACCGGCAGTAGCAAGAACGGAACTGGACGCGGACGGTCTATAAAAACTAATGCTCGGGCGCATTGCTGCAAAAAATCCCTGCTACGGCAAATAACAAGCAGAAACGACAAAAACAAAATTTTCACATTTTTGGAAGTAATCAACCCCCAGTTTGGTCGTCGTCAAAAAGGTGAGCGGCTCAAGTCAGAATAGATAGCGCCAAACAATTAAAGACGGAGTTGCTTCCCTAATGGTTATGGGCTGATTTTGTTATGACAGAGTCGGCCAACTCAAGAAAATTAATGGAAAGCTGATAAAAAGAGTCATATTATAGCTTCTTCAAGGACATTCTATTCCATGTGGAAATAATTTTATTGGTCGCGGATTCGTTTTCCTAAAACATTAATCTAAAACATACTTCGGGCTTGCCTTACGGTGATTTGAAAAAAAAAACAGACCTTGGCGTGCTCAAGATAATGGATTTACCGCCACTTTCGCCTCACATTAATCCTATAGAGAGATCTGCGTCCAACTAACCATACTCATATCTGACAGAGTCTCAAGGATATGTGCAAAACATATAAGTGGAAACACTCGTCCAAAGATTGCCAAAAATATATGCCGCAGTGATCAAAGCCAAATGTCCCCATTTTCAAGAAAATTACCCTTAGTGATATTATTATATTATATTTTTTTTTAATTGTACCACTCTTCCAATTTATATTAAATACATGGAGATTAGTCACTAGAAGTAAATTCGCCATAAAACGTTGTAAGAAAAAGCTGATAGTGATTTTTTTTTTTTTTTTTTTAAAACGCTATTTGCGTAGGTGTATTCATACTTTTGGCCTATACTGTATATTTTTAAATATTCAAATAATTGCTACGTCTTTTAGTTGTACCCTACACCTTAACAGTACAGTAAAAATAGGTTTTGACCTGGAAAAAATTGCACACTTGTTTTTCAAGGTGCGGCAAGACTTCAAGGCTTCAAAGAGATACTTACATGATTTAAAACCCAGTCTTGTGTACTTTTTTGAGATCTACAATTTTTTTTTGATACACACCAAAAACAAAAAAAGGCAAGGTGGTGCGTAAAAATGCGAAAAACTGCGTTGTATTAACTTTGGCGCCCTCTGCCGTCTAAAATGTGAACTTCTGGGTATACCTTCTAGTACAAGTTATATTTTAAATTCAATTTTAAACATTTTCTGCTTTGGAAGTTTTTGTGTACGGCTTATAGATTTCGAGATAAATGGGCTCAAACATATGTCAAAATAACGAAAAACCCTACGGGGGGAGAAGGTCTCCAATTTGACTTTAGACCTTTTGGATGGTCCTTAATACATTAAGAAGAGAAATTCCAGTGTGCAATTTTTTCCAGGTCAGCCCCTGTTTTGGTCTATTTTTACTGTACTATAAGGTAAGATTTATATTTAGTTTGTGTAAATGTATGACATATAGAGAAAGACACGACTTAGACCTTTCAAAGTTACCTCCAATATGAATTTATCTAGACATGTTCGTAGGTCCGTCTGTATGCACACCAGAATCTGGGAGTTTTTTAGAGCTAGAACAAGCAAACTTAAAATTTCGACTCCGTATGTGTTCAGACAGATTAAGTTCCTTTGTTTTCTTCTGCCATGCCTCTCCTCTCCTCTACGCACCAAATAATTTAATTAATTTATAATTCGTTTGTACAAAAATTTAACGTCGCGATGTCCAGAAAACCAAGCTTGAAGCCCAGTTGAGCCAAATTTTGGGCAGAGAGTTCTTCTTAAAGCACCCCCCACAAGAGATTGCATACCAAATTGGTTCTTGGAGGCTACTACACAAAATTTATTCACTAACAGAGAAAGGGTCTAAAATTGACAACATTATTGCATTTAGCTAGAGGATTCGAAATGCACTCTTCTCTTTAAATGTTCATTATTTTTTTATTTTAATTCGCATTAACAATATGAGATCAATTTCTAATCACAATCATCATCACATATAACTTTACATGGTTGATATTTTAATAACTTTTGTTGGAATACTAACTGGCAGTTAGTAACTGCTCTACATATACAATATAGCTAACTCGGCGCCTTGGTTTCAAAAATTCACAATCTAAATCTATTGATTATTATAATAATTAAAACCCCAATATCTTTGCTGTATCATGTAGTGCGTGACAAACTTTAAGACATAGTTAACACACTCCGTAAAAAGCCATCATAAAGAACTTTTCAAAGCTTGGCGGCCATCAAGTTGCTATCATTGAGCATATTTTGGCATGCAAAGTAGGGAAAGGTTTAGCTTGTTTCTATAAAATTTCTACAATCAGCTAAATGATTGATAATGGCCGTTGGCCGAATTATAAAACTGGTCTTAATCAAGCGTAGATTATTGAAAAATAGCGCGAGGGCCCGACCATATTGCGGCATATGCTAATCACATGGGCACATGCCACTGGCAAACAAATCCAAAACGCAATTTCTAATCACTTTTAAATTTTCAGATGAGTCTGTACGCACCGCAACACAAGGCATTGGAAATAGCCGCACAGCATAAGCAGCAGGCCAATCTAGGTACATTGCTGAGTCAACGCTACGCACAGCTGCTGCATGCAGAGAAGCATACGGACTGTGTTTTCCATATATGCGATCAACAGATTAAATGCCACAAGCTTATACTATGTGCAGCGAGTCCTGTATTTGAGGCCATGTTCTTTGGACCACTGCAGGAGCAGTTGCCTGAAATCGAAGTGCACGATATAAGTGCGGAAATTTTCAAGGTTTTGGTAGAGTACATATATACAGGCAGGGTAGACTATGAGTGTCTGCAGCTAGAAGCTTGCATAGAGCTGTATTATGCTGCTGAAAAGTATTTGCTGGAAGAGCTTATTGCTGACGCTTTGTTGGCCATAACGCGCAAGTTGCGCTTCTCAAATGTACTGCCTGCATTAGAACTAAGTGTGTGCATGAATCTCGACAATTTGTTAGATGTGTGTATGACATTCTTTATGCGCTGCTGTGTAAACAATGCACAGTATATGAGCTACTTGAAGGAACACTACGTGCATGTGTCCAAGGAATGTGTTAAGGCTATTATAGCGGCTTGCAAGGAACCACATAAGTTGCTTATATGGTATGTATACGAGTGGACACGTCAAGAGTGCGAGGAGCTGGGCCTAGCAGACGCAGATGCGGGCCTAGTCGTGCATGAATTAGAGCTGGGTGCAACAGCTTGGCAGACCTCAGCAGCGGAACAGTTGGTGGTGAGCCACACGCCTACAAGTGCCTTGCTGGCCGAACGCTGTTATTACAAGGCCTGTCGTCCTTTTACTGTAGATGCACAGACGCACGTTTGGCGAGTGCGCATAAAGAGCGAGCGTTTTATATCGCTACTGGGTTTAATACTAAATAGCCGACTTACACCCAACTTGACATGCAATTTTCCACATGCACCTTTGCTGCCGCTGCCCCTAGAGTACAGAGAATCTTTGCGCATCGACTTGTGCGAATTGGCAGCAGCTGCGGAGGGCAATGAAAACACGCCCATTTGGACTCATGTGGTGCACAACCAGGCAACAAAATTTAATTGTGATCTGCATTTAAGCTGGAGTCGAGAGCAGAGCTGTGTGCTAACGCCGGATATACAATATGAGCTACAGTTGCGCTGGGACAGCGCTGCTTATGGTGCAGAATATCCATGCAGTTTGCAATCCTGCCAAGTTGATGGCATTAAGTTCATTGATGGCGACAGTTTTAGCGGCAGCTTGGTGAAGGGCTTGCGTTATATTAATTTAGTTTAGGCACATTTATAAAATAAGTATATATATAAATGATTGTGTATTTATTGCTTAAGTTAATGTACGTGCTTATGATACAGTTCAATAAACTGTGAATTTGGGTACAAAAGATAAACGCAAAAACAAGCCGGTTTGCAAGTGTGTGTTATCACCTAGGTCAATGTCTGACCTGGTTTGCAAAACATGCACTTGTTATAATAAATAAAAGTATTTATATAGCGCTGTACAACTCACCAATAAAAATAACACAATATATTTATTAAAAATTTAACATTTCTTTTACATTGCCGCAAGCAGCAAAGATCCAGCATGAAGTATCGATAAGTATCGTTGTAACAATAAACAAAAATCGATAACATTTTTAAGCGATCCGGCAGCTTTACAGCTTTGCAAGCACTGCACTCTTGTGTGAATAGCTGTTAGCAAGACGCAGCAGCAGCAAATGAAAAATATTGTTTACAACCAAGCACAACAAAATGACAATACTTTACAAAGTGGAGAGTAAAGACTTTAGCAAGGACAGCCTTTTTCCACAAAAAGTTGTGTTATGCGCAGTTTCTGCCAGAAACATAGTCGCCTTTAGCGTTTTGCAAAGTGCAGTGGTTCAACCCGGTGCCGAAGGTGTTGCTGCTGTCGGTGCCTGCAATAGTCACATTTACGTTTGTGATATAGTTACACCATGGCAATATTACAAAGTTTGTTCATCAAAAGCTTTGATAAATGTTTTGGAGTGGAGTCCCACTGGTGAGCAACTGTTACTGGGCTACATTGGTGGCAGCGTTGAAATTTGGCAGCCTAAAAACCATGCGCTCAACGTTTGGGCACTGCAGTACCATGTAAACATACCGTGCGAGGACATTATAGAGGGCAAGTTCTTTCACAATGGCAAAGGTGTTGTATTCAACACACAGAAAAAGGAGCATACATATTATGGCGAAAAGTTTGATCGCCTGGAACAGCGTCCCACTTTAGCTGGTTTTGGTGGCGTCGCAGCTGAAGGTTGTGTGCTTATAACGGCCTCTGGACTTATTGCTGCTTTTACAATGCCACTGCTGCAAAAAGTGTCAACAAACGCTAACCAGGCAGCCAGCAATGAGCCTGCCAACAATGAGGTCATGCATCTAACACCGGCCACACACAGCATTGGCACAGTGCGAAATTATATAGCACATTGCAGCATTTTTCCAAGTGCCAGCGGCGCCTTGAACGTAGCCATTAGTTGCGACTGGCAGCAGCAGCTAGTTTATTGTTTCAAGGTATCGCTAAAGCTGGAGGGAGAGCAAGGCGCAGAACAGCACATTACCATCAAGTCAGAGTCACAAGCCAGCATATTTCTTAATCCCTTGGAGGGCAAACGCATTGCGCAGCTCAAGTGGGCGCGTGTATCCAATGAGGATGTTATTTATATAGCATATGCCAGTAGCGACGGCAGCAGCTTGCTAGAGCAATGGACTCTAACCAGACGTCATCAGACTGTGCACGCTTTGTTGCAGCAACAGCAACAGCCTGCAAACAGCAACAAGAGCAGTGATTTTATGAAAAGCGAGAGCTGGGAGTTAGCAGCCAAGGTGCATTTTGATGTAGCCATAAGCGACATATGCACCACGCGCATGCCGTCCACGGATTGCGCCCAGCTGTACGCCATTATGAAGGGCAATTGCGTGCATGTTTTGGAGCCGGGCACACTGAAAAAAATAAATTTTACACAGTTTGATCGAAGTGTAGATGCAGCGGGCACTAAATTTGTATGCAGTGATTTGACACCCACGGGTCAGCTGCTACTTATCTTTGATAGCAATGCGCAGTTGTATGCCATGCAAACGCCTCTTTTAAAGCAAACTGGAGGATCACTGCAGCTGCAATTGCTTTTGCTGGAATATTGCATTGTTACTGGAATTGACTGCAGTGATGTACTTTTGCTCAACTTGGCCAATTTGGAGGCACTAGTGGAGAAACTTACAGAAAGTTTTACGCGGCAGCCGCAGTATGCGCGTCACTTTTATTACTCCAACTTTCTGGCTCTCAAGAGCAACATGTGTCGCGTGCAGCAACAAGAGTTTGACAATCTAATTATACTACATGCTATTTCAACGACATTTAAGAGCCTGCTGCGTCCCTCAGATCTAAGTTGTCAGGACAAAGGACCAGCAGAGAATCTTTCTATGAAGCTTGCTGAATCCATACCGGATGTGGATACTGTGCTTCTCAACTTGGATGCCAAGGATTTTACTGTGGAGCCTATGATGTTGCAAAGTCTGCAACAGCTTATACAGTGGGTCACCGATTTAGCTTTGAATATGCTAAACAAATTACCAAAATTATCGAGCAAGCGACCCAACTATGATATTAGTCGAGACAATATCGCTATTGGCAGCTTGCGTGAGTTGCTGGTCATGATACGGATCTGGGGACTGCTTAACACACAGTGTCTGCCCATTTATACTAAGACCATGGATAATATTGATGTGTTGGCTATATTGTTCCGGCTACTAACGCGTTTGGCCCAAAACACTGCAGATCCAGATAAAATGCTGCTGGACGAGTGCAGCATGCTATCCAAACAGGTGCTTATACCGCAAATGACCAAATATTGTCCAACTACTTTGCTTAGCGCGCAGGGTTTGGCATGTGTAAAGTCGGGCCTGCTCGCCTTTACGTCGCTTGTCGAGCCGGCAAATTTAGAGGAAATTGAAATGGAGTCGGTTGTGTTTCCCAACTGTATTAAGGATGGTGTGAGTAATTTGCAATTGGGCGCTGAACCAACAAGCATAAGACGTTGTGCTCGTTGTGGATTTGTTAACAGTGCAAACAAAGTGGCAAAAACCTCGGCGTTGAAAGCTTGGTGTAACAAATGGATTGATTGCCATTGCGGCGGTTTTTGGAAGCAAATACATTAAACGCTTAAAGTACAATTAGTATAACGTATGCATATGTAAAATAAATAATTTCTAAAAACTTATAAGCGAAATATGTATGTATATCTTAAGAGCATTTTTATTAGAAGTTAGGAACTGGTCAAATACTGAATTTGACAGTTGACAACATATAAAATAATTAAATAAACAAAAAATAAATATTTTATTTAAATAAACCGATTTTAGCCGATTTGGCTTATTTTAAAAATTTTCACGCGGCACTTGCTAAATTGCCATTCGTGCCGATGCGCTGACAATACACTTGCCATATGCCATTCACCGCGAACTGACTATTGATAAATACAAACAAAAAATCTTTAGTGAAGAATTTTCAATTTTAAATTAGTTTCGTAAAGTAAACATTACGTCTCAACCAAAAACTCAACATGAATATAAATTTGCCCAATTTCAATATGAAGAACCTTGTCAAAGAGGCGGGCAGCACAATATCGCGTGTAGTGCAGGTACGAAAAATGTCTAAATCAATGATGAAGAAAAACCTAGCTTGGGGCGTGTGTGTATGGGGTGGTAGTGTAGCGTAGTGGCGTAGTCCCAACCCAAATCCTCCCATCGCACACGTACGCTTATCAATTTATAAAATGCAATTTTCGTCACATTGTAGCTTACAGAGGAAAAACTGGGCACTACTGAACGCACAGAATATGATTTGCATTTTCAAAATCTGGCCGAACGCGCCGATGTAACCAAAACCTGGACCGAGAAAATTGTGCGCGACACCGAAACTGTGCTCATACCTAATCCGCAAAATCGCGTAGAAGATTTCATATTCGAAAAAATTGAAAAGTCTAAGCCTAAGCGTATAAGCAACCTGGAACACTTAGCCCTGGACATGATTGAGGCGGGTGGTGATTTTGGTCAGGATTTGCCCTATGGGCAGGCTCTGATCAAGGTCGGGCAGGCCGAACAAAAGTTGGGCCAGTGTGAGCATGATTTTATTGCTACATCAGGCATTTGTTTTACTCAACCGTTGCGCAAATTTCTTGAAGGGGAAATGAAAACTATTTCTAAGGAACGCGGCATTTTGGAAACAAAGCGGTTAGTGTCTTTGAATGAATAAGTATCAAGATATTTACGAAATTTCTAATTTTATAGCTTGGACTTGGACGCGTGCAAGAATCGTGTTAAAAAGGCGCGCAGCATGCTGGGTCAACAAGCGGTAAGTGGGTGCCCAATCAATATAAGCGCAGTACATAAAAATAAAGGGCGCATCTTTAAGGCTTGTAAAATAATTAACATCCGGCTATTGGCTATGAGCCATAAAGGAACACCCTGTATTTTTGCAATGCCTTGTACAAAATGCTTACTATAGATTTTTATCTTGTTCTTTTAACTTGTGCTGCATTTTACGTGATTGATTTGTCGTTGTATAGAAAGATGGCATCTCGCCAGAGGCCGTCTTGGAGCAGGTATCAAAAATATATTGTGCCATTGATTGATTTGTCTTATTTACTATTATTATTATTAGTCAGGGAAATTATACGTGATAACTTAACAAATTTTGTTATTTTTTAAACCAGGCCGAGCGCGATTTGCGTGTGGCTCAAGCCGAATTTGACCGTCAGTCGGAGATTACGAAATTGCTGCTGGATGGCATTAGCACCTCACAGGCTTCTCATTTGCGCCACTTGCATGCCTTCATACAAACCCAAGTGCGTTATTATAAGCAATGCACCGACGTAATGGATCAGCTGCAACGTGAACTGGCCAAGTAAGTGTGCAAGATTTACGTCTTTATATATACTTAGGTTAAGTGGCATCCTCTATGTGTTTTTGTAGCTTGCACTTTTTTCTTTAGTTAGTTAATTAATTAGCTACTTTGGCGTGTGGCCGTTATTGTTTCTGTTTTGGTTTTACAGAATGCGACCCGAAAAGCCACGCCTACGCATCAATAGTGAAGATGTTGATGGGCCTCCCAGCTCATTGCATTCGTATGATGGTGATTCAGAATCCATTGTAGCGCTAGATAGCGAATTAATGCCACTCGATGATGCCGAGCCCGGTTATAGCACAATTGATATTAGTCAGGCCAAAGTATTAACGCATATCTTGGATGATTTTGACATAGATTTTGATACGAGCGCCATAACAACGGTTTAGTGTAATTGTTATCTAGTCAAAATAGTTATCAAATCAAAAATAAATTTCCTCTTAACATCTTGTATACGTATATTAGTCTAAGCGTATTCATAGAAATTACTAGTTGTTTATTGTAGCCGGTTTCACACAATTAGCGCTTCCTGCTTGTTCATGTTTAAATTCAAATCATTTATACTCTACGTTTTGTTCATCAGCTTGGGAGGCCCGACACCATACTCACCGCTTGACTTGAACGACGGCAATGGGTCCAAGACCAATATAGCTGGCGGCGGCAACAGTGGCATTGGTGCAACACGTGGCGGCAATAACAACACTTCAGGACAAAGACCCAATCAACCCATGCAAGTGAATACAGATCAAATGCAACGTGCTCGTGTATTGTGCTCTTACGACGCTAAGGATCACACTGAGCTCAATCTTAATGCGAATGAGGTAAGCTCCCCGCTAGCTTATGTGAATTAGTTGTTTTTTTAGATTTATTTTGGCTTTTTAAACTTAACTGACCAAAGAAATCTTACCAAAATTTTACATTTAAAGCTAAACTTTTAAAAAATTCAGCTAACAAGGCAGACTTTTTTGGTACATTTAAAAAAAGTGTTATTATAATGTTTATGTAAAGACTATTCAATAAATAATTAAAACATCTTTTTATAAATATTTTAGGTCATATTTGTTACGGAATGTTCACCGATTAGCGAGGATTACATGTACGGAAAACAAGGCCTGATGAAGGGTCTTGTGCCACGCGCATTTTTAGAAATGCTTGATAACGAGGAACATGACCGTCCTGCAAATTCAGCATTCTAATTGAGCAGCACTAAATCGTACAATAATCTCAAATCAAGCAACCAAAAAGACAAAAAGTAAATGGCAATTACATACACCAATATATTACGCTAATAACTAATACTCAATATGAAGGCAATTCGACAATTATGAATATATTGTAATAAGAAAAAAAAGGCAGTCAATGTTTTTGGCACTAGCAAGAGAGTACAATAATTTATCAAAACATACATATACAACTTATATACATATTAATAAGCAGATGCATCTGTTTTTAGCAAATAAAATATGTAGAGGCAAGTGCAAATGTTGCATGTTAGTTAAGTGGATGTGTGTGTAAGTGTAGCGCCGGCGCGAGATCCAAAAACGCATTAACAACCACCAACAACAACCCAGCCAGCCATAAGTAGTTAGTTCATATATAGCCACAGATATTTATGTTTGCTTAAGCTATTTAAAATGTGCTAAATAAAACGAAGCAATAACAATTCATGTAGTTACGTATAAACAATAGACGCTCGCTTAGTAGGTTCACATTATAATTTTTTTTTTTACTCGTGCCCATTATTAGCTACGTTTAGACACACAATAATATTTTCCAAATATAAAAGTCTTTATTCAAAATATTTCAAGTTTGTATACAAATTTCTCAGATAACTCGTTTTCACAAATCTCAAAAAAAAAAGTCGATTTTATTACATAACTAATTAAACTTTAATAAACATACGAGCGTCCTCTGAATATATTATGAAGCATTCTTAATGTACTTTTATTAATAATGTTGAATTTACCATAAACTATTTGATAATAAGTAATTTAATTTATAGTATTTTTAAACATTTGTAAAAATTCTTGCTCACTTTATCAAATTTGTAAATTATAATTTAAGTGGTTTTTAAAACTGAAAAGAAAATATTTTAAAGCTTAAAATTAAATGAAATATTAAACACTTTTTAAACTCACAATTACACAATAAACGTAAAAAATTAAGAAAAACAAGACGCCAGTTACTGCAACATAACATAGGTATAAAATTGAACTGTTAAAGTGTTTTATTATTGCTATAGCGAAATATACAAAATTTTTAATTATGTTAAGCTTCTCACTCAACTAAAAGCGAAAGTATTATATTTTATTATTTTGATAGTAGTTTATTCTAGTGCAATTAAAAAAAAAAAAAAGTTATGTGCTTTAAAATGTATCCTTATATAAACAATGTGTTAATATTTAAAAAAGTATTAAAAGTCTATTTATATATTTAATAAAATAATGTTTACTCTTGACATGTACCTATACTTATATTTAATTTGACCCAATGCTTCCAAATTTCATTGAGACACGCTTAAAACTGTCCCTATCTAGTGCAATTTAAAGTCAATTAAATATTGCTTAAACAATAAATGAAGAAAATCAAAAATTAAAATTCAAACAGCAAGCAAATAAATTAACAAAAAAAAAAACAAAAGCAATTTATTGTAATATGCACCTAGTACACAAAGGAAAAAAACAACGATCTTTAGGTTTTCAAAATGGTAACTTTACAATAATGGAGCGATACTTTTTTATTAATATGTTAGTATGTGTATGTGTTATATGTAAAACAATGTATTACAAAAAAATATATAATAATAATAAAGACAGTGTTTATAAATGCAATTATATACAAATTCTTTACTGTTTAAATTTGAATGTGGAGTAGAATGATGGATCGTTTTAAATAGAATTAAACCCTTTAGACGTTTTCGTTTTGTAAAGGCAATATATTTGGAACTGTAAGATCCTTGGCGCTTAACTCGATGATGAGTTATCCTCAGTAGTCAGCCATATACATATATTTATAACTAATTTATAAAATCGTTATAAATACAACATTTTGCATAAGTTTTATCGATGGATGATTGATTTTATTGTTAACGACTCTAGCATAGAAAGGTGCAGCTTTATTTTTTGAATGTTTTATTACAAAAAAGAAAAGGAATGTTTGTGAATTTTTTTAGATTAAGAAAAAAATTTCATTTAAAATGTATATAATATACTTGCGAAAAAACTTATTTCATAAGAGGCGTACCAGGTAAACAAATGTTTGAATTTCAAATAATTTTCATTTAAAGATAACTCGATTTTTTAAGTACAAACAAGTTCATAATTTTTACAAACTAATTTACTGAATGAATTTTTTAGAAATAAGATATAAGAAAAAAATGTTATAACTTGAGTTATGCATGTCATGCGTAAGGCTTATGCTCTTCCTTACATTGTTTAATCATCATCGAACGAATCATCATCAAACGAATCATCATCAAGAAAATCATCATCAAATATATCATCGTAAAAACTGTCGAAATCAAAGGAACCTTCTTCATCAAGTTCATTATCACTTAAAAAACCAACATCAAAAAGTAAGTGATCCCTGTAATGCCTGTATTCATCATCTGAATCAATATCAATATCAAAATTGAACGACAATTCAGGATGATTAAAATTGTATGAAGGATCGAATGAGACGCTAATAATATCTTTAGCATTTTGATAGTCCGGATTCTATAAAAATAAGACAAGGTTGGAAACTATAAATTTGTAGAAACAAATCTTTTAATTACTCACTTCGAAAATATGATCACTGATTGATGTGCGGTAGACGAAAATTTTTATGGGCAGCTTACGTGTAGAATCTATCTTTTTGGTTTGTAGTTGAATCTTTTCAATTATTTCGTATACTAGTGCATCGTCTAGTTTGGCGCAAGAGGTCAGACAAAGTTGATTTAGATTTTGACAAGAAAGTAACAGATGAATTACCAAGTTGTTTGTCACATTATCGCAATGGCTGAGATCTAAGTATTGCAATCGGCTAAGATCACAGAGTGACTGCATATCCTTTTCAGAGAAGGTTGCGCTTCGAGGCATTTTAAGGGTTTCCAGTGCGCCGAGTTGGTTTATTTGTAGCAGCGTTTTACTTGAGATGGCGTCAATGCCTGGTATTTCCAAATGCTTTAATTGTGCCGACTTGTATTGAATAAGCTCAGCGAACAGATCGTGACGTAACTGGTCATTATAATACTCATGTATAATAAGTTTTGTAAGGTTGGGCAGCTGTGCCAATGTTTCATAGGCTTCACTTTTACAGACGCTTATATGAAGCTCTTCCAGAACCTGACAATAATTGACCATTTCTATGAAGCCTTGTGTTTTCAACGATTTAACCATTAACAAATTAAGGCTTCTCAGCAGCGGCAACCTCTGTAAAAATTTTGTTATTTTGCTTGGATTTATTTTTAAACAATTAAAAAGTGTAAGCGTTTCAATTGATAGCGGCAGTTGCTGCATGTTCTCCCCGCTTAACTCCAGATTCTCTGACAAATCCAGATGTTTAAGCTGGTTTAAGCTCTTTAGGGCCAACAAATTAGAGTTTTTCACGTTGCAACCCTGCAATTTTATATCCACGAGATTCTCCAAGTTGCCACAGATTTTGTGCATATCAATTTTAGACAAGACGCTGCTGTCCAAATGCAATTTCTGCAAATTCTTGCAATTTTTGCTAAAGAATTCGATGAATCGATTGTGATGCTTTAGCGGTACTTCGCCAGTCACTTCTTTAACATAACGACCGGACTTTGTGAAAAAATCGAACATATCCCAAACGGTTGCCCTCTCAAATTCATCCAGTTTTATAACTTTGTGAAGCGAAGGTGAGCATAGCTGGTACATGTCATTGAAACGAATGCACGTGCGTGCAAAGCGAACCTGGTCTACCAACGGCAGCAGTTCGAGTATTAGCTGAATGCAATATTGATTTAATGTATATATCAATGGCACAGAAGGGTTCAGATCAGCGATAGGAAGCTTAGGTTTGCGGGAAAAATTTGGTTGATACGCATTTGGCTGAAGCCAGCTGTCACTGGGCTTGATTCCTATGCGACGTCTGTTCAGTATATGGGAACGAGCTAAGACTCTGTAAAAAGCATGTAAATTATTAGTTGTATACTATAGCAAATTTATAGTAAGTGAAGCAATTACTTGACCGCATCTCGGGGATCGGCGAAATAGACATAGGCTGTTTTGGCTCCAAAATTATTTCTGCCAAGTATTTGAGCACGTATAACTTTTCCAAACTTATTAAAATACTTCTGTAAGTCTTGTTGACTGACCTATTCAAAGACAAAGAAAACGTGTACACGGTTCGTAAAAATTTTAATGCTACATTTGGTGATGCGTATTCATAATACATACTTCTACGGGAATTTTATACAGAAATAGTTTGTGTATTTCCACCTCATCTTCCGTGTAGGCAACTCCATCTTTTATTTTACAATCATGTTTAGATTGAACTAGAATATCACACTTTCCGTAAACGCAATTTATTTGATAAGTCAGTGCAATAGTGTACTTACACAAATTATTCATGCTTCGCGCCATTTCGTAAGACGTTTACTGCCAAACAAGTAAAGTTATTTCGAATCAAAAAAAATATAGAAAGATTTGGTTTTAATTCACAGCTAGAAATTATAAACACGCAAAATCAAAGTATGACACAAATTGCGGTGTCTGCATGCTATCGACGTTTAAGTGCGATAACAAATCGTTATCAAGTAGCACCGTTTACTTTCAAGAATCGATGTGTATTCAGCTTTAACATCATTTTTTCTTGGGAATGGCAAAATGTCTTCAAATTTGTATGCCACAATACTCACCACACCAATTCCATTTCCTTTGAAAGATGGCAAGAATTGTAGTTTTATTTTGACGAGAATCAGCGTCACGTTGTTTATGGATGATCCCTTATATGTATTACTGTCAAGTCGAACGAGAGTTATCCTTAAGTCAAATGGTATACCATTTTGCAGCTGCAGGTTAAGCTCCTCTACATAACTATTTCGTTAAAATTATTGTACCTATAACGTTGTCCATTGGATTTGCCGATAAATGATTGATTTTATTGGTTGTATTGAAAAGCGCAACTTTATTTTTGTGTTTACGTTACATTGAGCAATATTCATTATCTTGACTTAAGAAAAAAATTTGCAATTCAAAGTCTTTATATCCCAGCTATCATAAAGTCTTTATATCCCAGCTATCATATTTGGAAAACCTTATCTTTAAATATTGAATAATTCTCTTTAAAACATAACAATTTGATTATTCAAGTAAATATTAATTATTAAGTAAACAATTAAAAAAACGATATTTAAAATTTACAAAGAATGTTACTGAACGCATACTGCAGGAATAAAAAGTAAGGAACAAATTTTATAAGTGAAGCTGATTTGCATTTAATAATAATTACGAATGCCTTACGTAAGATTTTTGTTCTTACTTACATACTATAGATTTATGTCGTATTTTGAATCTAAGCATCAACAAGCAAATCACTATCACTATCACAAAAAACATCAGCATCAAACGAATCTTCTTCTACAAAAAAATCATCGTCAGAATCAAAACCCAGAAAGGGGGAATCATCAACATAACGCCTGGCTTCATTATCTACATTACTACCGAACGAGAGATCAGCCTCATTAAATATGGGTGAAGGTCCAAATAAGACGCTTATAATGTTTTCAGCATTTTTATAGCGCGGATTCTACAAAATAAGACGAGGTTGAAAGAAATACATTTATAGAGACATACCTTTAATTAACTTACGGCCAAAACATGATGAGAGATTGAAGTGTGGGCGACATACATTTCTATAGGAAGCTTACGTGGATATATCTTATTGGATTGTATCTTTATCTTTTCAATTATTTCGAACACTATTGCGTCGTCTAATTTGGCGCAATAGCTTAGACAGAGATGATTTAGTTTTTGACAAGAAATAAGCAGACGAATTACCAAGTTGTTTGTCACATTATCGCAATGGCTGAGATCTAGGTATTGCAATCGGGTAAGATCACAGAGTGACTGTATATCTTTTTCAAAGAAGGTTGCGCTTCGAGGTATTTTAAGGGTTTCCAGTGCGTCGAGCCGATTTAGTTGTAGCAGCGTTTTACTTGAGATGGCTTCAATGCCAAGTATTTTCAAGTGCTTCAGCTGCGTCGACTTGTGTTGAATAAGCTCAGCGAACAGATCGTGATGTAACTGGTCATTATGGTACTCGTGTATCGCAAGATTTGTAAGGCTGGGCAGCTGTGCCAATGTTTCATAGTCTTCGCTTTTACATACGCTTATATGCAGCACTTCCAGAGCCGGAAAATAATTGACCATTTCTTTAAAGTCTTGTGTTTTCAACGATTCAACCATTAACAAATTAAGGCTTTTCAGCAGCGGCAATCTCTGAAAATATTTGGTTATGTTGCTTGGCTTTATTTTTGAACAACTAAAAAGTGTAAGTGTTTCAATTGATGCTGGCAGTTGATGTATGCTGTTTCCATTTAACTGCACATTCTCTGACAAATCCAGATGTTTAAGCTGTTTTAGACTTGTTAGCGCCAACAAATCATAGCTATTCACGTTGCAATGTTGCAGTTTTACATCCACGAGATTCTGCTGGTTTCCAAAGATTTTGTGCATGTCAATTTCGGAAAAGACGCTGCTGTGCAAATGCAATTTCTCCAAATTCTTGCAATGTTTGCGAAAGTATTTCATAAATCGATAGCGATGCTTTAGTGGAATTTCTCCAATCATTTCTTTAACATAACGACCGGACTTGGTAAAAAAATCGAGCATATCCCAAACCGTTGCACAATTAAATTCCTCCAGTTTTATAACTTTGTGTAGAGACGGTGAGCATAACTCGTACATGTCATTGAAACGTACGCATGTGCGTGCAAAGCGAACCCGATCTACCAACGGCAGCAGTTCGAGTATTAAATGAATGCAATGTTGATTTAATGTATGTATCAATGGCACAGAAGGATTCAGATCAGCGTTAGGGAATTTACGTTTGCGAGTAAAACATGGCTTATACGCATTTGGCTGATGCCAGCTGTCACTGGCTCTGATTCCTAAAGGACATTCGTCCAGTATAAAAGAACTAGCTAAGGCTCTGTTAAAAGCATGTAAATTATTAGTTGTACTGTACTAAATTTATAATGAAATATTATAATTACTTGACGGCAGCACGGGGATTGGCGAACAAGACATAGGCTGTTTTGGTTTCAAAATGATTGCTGTCAAGCATTTGGATACGTATAACTTTTCCAAACTTATTGATGTACTTCAGTAACTCTTGTTGACTGACCTATACAAAGCCAAAGAAAACGTGTACGCGGTTCGTGAAAATTTTAGTGCTACATTTGGTGCTGTGCATTCATAATACATACTTCAACGGGAATTTTGTACACAGTTATTTTGCGTACTTCCACGTCGTCTTCCGTGTAGGCAATTCCATCTTTTATTTGATAATTACGATTAGATTGCACTAGAATATTACACGTTGGGTGGTAAACGCAATTCATTAAATATGCATGTATTCATTGCATTAGTATACTTACTCCAAGTATTCCATAATCGTGACATTTCGTAAGAATTTTATAGAAGCAGATCTAGGTTAACACACAGCCACACACTACGCAAAATCAAAGTAAACTATATCGCTAAAATGATTATAACTTAGAGGTTTTGCTAATGTAGTTGGTGATGTATATTTTAAGCCCATAAACGGAGATTTAGAATTAAAGGCCCATACGCAGCATGCAAAAATTCCGCACGAAATCGGACTTCGACATATTCCGAATTCGTTCAGTTTAATTACTTTGTGAAGCGATGGTGAGCATAGTTAGCATTAACACTAATGTGTACGCGTCGGCAATACCTTCCAGAATCCAGCGCCATAGATCGTTCTCTGTTTCTTTAGCGGTCCTGCACTGAGTGGAAAGAAGACGTTTATAGCGTGTGCATTAAAGTGCCATTCTGCTGGCGCCTCGCCCAGGCAGTCCGCTACCTGTGCACCTGTGTGTACTCGACAGGAATGCTAACCATCTTGAGCGCCTGTATCACGTATGCGTAGGATTCACGCGCTACGTGGCCAAAGTGGGAGATCTTTTACAATCTGCAGCCGCTGACGTCGATATAATAATAAAAAGTGTTTATTTATGATGCAATCAAAAAACGCAAAAACTCGAACTGCAATCACGTGGAATCCCCAAGGACAAAGAAGACGCAGAGGCAGGCCAGCTCACACATGGCGCAGAGAAGTTGACCTGGAATCGGAAGGTCTAGGAATGAACTGGCACCAAATTAAACAAATGTCTGGCGATCGCCAACAGTGGAGGAGATTTGTAACGGCCCTCTAGTCCTTGTAGGACTTATAGGATCTATATATGTATATATTTATGCAATTAGAAGTCACTGTAAGAGGCTTGAAGCTGATTTCGATAACCAAATGCTCTGGGCAAAAGAGAGTTATGTCAAATGGTATACCATTTTGCAGCTGCAGGTTGAGCCCCTCTACATAACTAGGTCGTTAAAATTATTGTGCCTATAACGTTTTCCATTGAATTTGCCGATAAATGATTGATTTTATTGTTAAGGGCTTGTATTTAAAAGTGCAACTTTATTTTTATGTTTTGTTGCAAAAAAGAAAAATAATGTACATATACATTTTGCGATATTCATTATCTTAAATTAAGAAAAAAATTTGCATTTCATAATCTTTATATCTTTATAACCTTGTCTTTAAATATTGAATAATTCTCTTTAAAATATAACAATTTGATTATTCAAGTAATTATTAAACATTAAGTAAACAATGAAAAATTCTATATTTAAAATTTACAAAGAATGTTACTGAATACATTCTGCAGGAATAAGAATTAAGGAACAAATTCTATAATTGAAGCTGACTTGCATTTAATAATAATTACGAAAGCCTTACGTAAGATTTGTGTTCTTACTTACATACTATAGATTTATGTCTTATTTTGAATCTAAGCATCAACAAGCAAATCACTATCACTATCACAAAAAACATCAGCATCAAACGAATCTTCTTCTAGAAACAAATCATCTTCATCATCAAAACCCAGAAAGGGGGAATCATCATCATCATCATCACTAGAAAGCATGTCTTCATTATCTACGTTACTATCGAACGAGCGGCCAGCTCGATAAAATATGGGTGAAGGCCCGACTGAGACACTTATAATGTATTCAGCATTTTTATAGCGCGGATTCTACAAAATAAGACGAGGTTGAAAGAAATACATTTATAGAGACATACCTTTAATTAACTTACGGCCAAAACATGATGAGAGATTGAAGTGTGGGCGACATACATTTCTATAGGAAGCTTACGTGGATATATCTTATTGGATTGTAGCTTTATCTTTTCAATTATTTCGAACACTATTGCGTCGTCTAATTTGGCGCAATAGCTTAGACATAGATGATTTAGTTTTTGACAAGAAATAAGCAGACGAATTACCAAGTTGTTTGTCACATTATCGCAATGGCTGAGATCTAAGTATTGCAATCGGGTAAGATTACAGAGTGACTGCATATCTTTTTCAGAGAAGGTTACGCTTCGAGGTATTTTAAGGGTTTCCAGTGCGTCGAGCCGATTTAGTTGTAGCAGCGTTTTACTTGAGATGGCTTCAATGCCAAGTATTTGCAAATGCTGCAGTTGCGTCGACTTGTGTTGTATAAGCTCAGCGAAGAGATTGTGACGTAGCTGGCCACCATGGTACTCGTGTATAGTAAGATTTTTAAGGCTGGGCAGCTGTGCCAATGTTTCATAGGCTTCGCTTTTGCATACGCTTATATGCAGCACTTCCAGAGCCGGACAATAATTGACCATTTCTTTAAAGCCTTGTGTTTTCAACGATTCAACCATTAACAAATTAAGGCTTTTCAGCAGTGGCAATCTCTGTAAATATTTGGTTATGTTGCTTGGCTTCATTCTTGAACAACCAAAAAGTCTAAGAGTTTCAATTGACGCCGGCAGTTGATGCATGCTGTCCCCACTTAAAAGCACATTCTCTGACAAATCCACATTTTTGAGCTGCGTTAGAGCCAACAGATCATAGTTAGTCAAGTTGCAATTTTGCAGTTTTACATCCACGAGATTCTTCATGTTTTCAAAGATTTTGTTTATGTCAATTTTATACAAGACGCTGTTGTGCAAATGCAATTTCTTTAAATTCTTGCAATTTTTGCGAAAGTATTTCATGAATCGGTAGCGATGCTTTAGTGGAATTTCTCCAATCATTTCTTTAACATAACGACCGGACTTCGTAAAAAAATCGAGCATATCCCAAACCGTTGCACAATTAAATTCCTTCAGTTTTATAACTTTGTGTAGAGATGGTGAGCATGACTCGTACATATCATTGAAACGTACGCAAGTGCGTGCAAAGCGAACCTGATCTACCAACGGTAGCAGTTCGAGTATTAAATGAATGCAATGTTGATTTAATGTATAAATCAATGGCACAGAAGGATTCAGATCAGCGTTTGGGAATTTACGTTTGCGAGTAAAACATGGCTTATAGGCATTTGGCTGTAGCCAGCTGTCGCTGGCCCTAATTCCTATCGAACATGCGTACAGCATCGAAGAACTAGCTAAGGCTCTGTTAAAACCATGTAAATTATTAGTTGTACTATACCATTTCATAATGAAATATTATAATTACTTGACGGCAGCACGGGGATTGGCGAACAAGATATAGGCGGTTTTGGTTTCAAAATGATTGCTGTCAAGCATTTGGGCACGTACAACTTTTCCAAACTTATTGAAATACTTCAGTAACTCTTGTTGACTGACCTATACAAAGCCAAAGAAAACATGTACACGGTTTGTGAAAATTTTAGTGCTACATTTGGTGCTGTGCATTCATAAATACATACTTCTTCGGCAATTTTGTACACAGTTAGTTTGCGTATTTCAACGTCGTCTTCCGTGTAGGCAATTCCATCTTTTATTTGATAATTGCGATTAGTTTGTACTAGAATATTACACGTTCGGTGATAAACGCAATTCATTAAATATTTATGTCATTGCATTAGTATACTTACGCTTAGTCCTTATTCGTGACATGTCGTAAGAATTTTCCTACAGTTGTTACAAAACAAACAAGGTACAGAGCATACAAAATTATAGAAGCAGATTTCGGTTAAGCCACACACTACACAGAATCAAAGTATGAAACAATTTGCGGTAACTCTATGTTATCGGCATTTTGGCGCTGCAAAAAATTGTTATCAAGCCCAACGATAGCTACTTTGAAGAATCGATGTGTTATGGGCTGTTACTTTGACTTTTCGTTGTGAATGACAATGTGAAAATTTTTAATTTTAATACGAGCGGTCAATTGTAATAATTAATTGATTAGATTGGATATACATATAATCAAAATGAATTTCTGCTCCATGTGACACAGAGTCTTTTGATTATTTGTAATCGGTTTAACACAATTATGTCTTCAAATTTGTATGCGACATCATACTCAACGCTGTAATTCCAATGCATCTCAATGGGCCAAGAGTGGTTTGCGAATTGCTTCAAAATTGAAACCACAAGCAGTAGAATTTTAAAGAAAATAAAAACCCATTTGATATGCACTAAACTAAGAAGAAATACTTACTCCCTTTTTGAGGGCCGTTTAATTCAAAATGGTGGAAAAGCTTATTACATTGCCGAATAGAGCATATGTAACAATTGCAAGTTGAATGCATGATGAAATATTCTAGTACACAAACTGTAACCTTCAATTTTCTTCCATCTTCGTAAGCTGTACCTCACAAAAAATCCGCATTAAAACATTTCAGATCTACAGATGCTTAGCAAATAACTGTTGCCTCTTTAGTGTGAGTTTTCTAAAAATTCATAAATATAACTTTTCGTTAGTACAAGTCGATTGACAGAATTTTTTCACGGTGTCGCAATTTTTCGAAATGGCATGAAAAACAGCCATTTATATGCATTTAAAATTCAAGCAGTCTTGCTCAGCTGCTCACTCACAATTTTTCTCACTTACCGCTAATTTTTCAATAAAAACGGATATTCCTGTCCATCCTCAAAGTCAGCTGAATTTTCGCATTCGATTTATTGTTCTATTGTTTCACTACAACATTGAACAATTTGCCATTTTCTTAAAATTGAATAGTTGGAGCTGGACTAAAATATTGAATCGTGGCGGTGACCCAGGCCTGATGAGAGGGGAGTGGGGGGATTCCCCCGGGCCCGGAGTTTTCTCAGGGGCCCGGTGTAATTACTGTCGTACTGACTTGATTCAAGCTAAAGTTGTACATTTTTCCCCCGGGCCCGGATCTTCTCTCTACGGCTCTGCCAATACCCTATTTCCACATTTTCCGAGAACACAATTATTTCTAACAAATATTGCATTGGTGATTGGATAGGGCAATACTTTAGAAAATTTCAATGTTTTCTTGTTTATTAGGCTCAGGTTAATATACAGGGAAGTGGTTCTAAATGACTAAATCTTTGAAGTTTTTCGTTTCATACTTTTTTATTATATGCATTGTTACCGCATATATGAAGCTTTTTACAAATATTTTACTGTATGTTAGACTGGGCCCACACGTTCTCTTCAAGTACATACTTCATTTGATTGAATATATCGCTAGTTTTTATTTTGATGTCATACCGAATATCATAAAGTCAAGTCAATACAATGTAGATATTTATTTAACCTGCACTTTAATTTCTTCAAATCAACTGCTTTTGAAAAGCTTACAAAAAGTTTGCGTATTTTTTTGTAGAAAATTTAATTCATTCATCTATTTACAAAATGTATACAAGTTATACATTTAATTTTCACTATATATAATATATATGTACATATGATAAACTTTACAGTGTTTTGTTGCTACTAAAAGTCTTTTTCTTATGTGCAAACTTTAATAATATGCGTACCTATTATTAATATATAAAATTATTTAGACATACAATAGTTTAGAGCTGCCAGCAGCTCTTGTAAGTTTGACTTAATTATATTTACATGTTTTATTCAAAGTTTAAAAAAACCCCAGTGCGTTGTCTAGTTGCTTGATTGGTTTTAGCGTTTGGCCGACTGTCATGAGAGTATCCAGGAGTGTATAATACCTATGTGTAAGGTGCACAATTTAAAAATTAATAAATAATTATTTGCATTTAATTTCATAACTTACGATTTTCACCGGGCGAGAGTGTTATATGTATGTCCTCGCGACTGAGCATGGGCGCTGTAATCAAGAAAAATTATATGATAACAATAATAATTTATTTAACATTTATATATGCAAAGAAAAAAGCAAAAGCAAAGCTGTTTTATATGATATCTTTAAATAATTTTTTTTTTATTTATTTAAAAAAACTTTTATAGATTAGTAAAACTATTAAATTTAAACATATAATGAGGCAGTTGCAACTTAAAAAAAGACGTTAATACATTATAATTGAATATTTTGTCGTTTGCAACTTTTTTTCATTTCAAAACCATGTAGCTCATTTTATTTTTCTAACACTCAGATTGAGCAACTTTCTTGCAATTGAACTATGACGGCGGCAGCCCTGAGACTTCGCTTTTAAATTGTATACGTAAATAATTTTTTAATTTAAAACTAATTTATATGCTATCACAGTTTCAAAGTTGCCAACAAGCTGATGCTGATGCCGTTTATAAACAATTTTTTTAAATAAATAATAATTAAAAACTCGCTCGAGACAGTAAAAGTTAAACATGTAGACGGCCAGGGCATTCCATTAAAAAACACAACAACAAGCCATGCATGTTAGAGAACTTTGTATTACATTATAGTATATGTATGTTTAATACATTTCATACATAAGATCATTCAAAAACTGCATATAAATTATCTGCCTTATTATATACATATAGTTAACGTATATTATACATATTACAAAATTTTAAACTAGTTTTTTAAAGTTAATCAAAGGCATTCAAATCACGTATGCAATGCGTATTGCTGCTGCAATTGGTTTGTTAGATTGGAATCGCTCTCAAGGCCAGCAGCTGCAGCGGCTGAGGGAGCGGCGCCGTTTGGGTTAGCGTTACCCGAACTTGGCACAATACGAATCGTACCCGGCTTTATTCTAACGTTTTCACAGGCTTCACAAATATTCAATTGCGGATGATTGCGGAATGTACACAAGTTGCAGGCCCACATATCCAGTGGCTCCTCATCTTCATCAATATCGGAACCGGACAGATATTCCTCATCGTCATTGCTGCTACGTGGTTGCAAAAATGGATTTGTTTGGTTTTGTTGTTGCTGCTGTTGATGCTGCTGCTGCTGCTGTTGTTGCTGTTGCAGCTCCAACTGTCGCTGGCGCATATATTGCTGATAGTGTGCATAACTGGGTGGAGGATCATGCAGGGACTGCTGTGGCGTTATACACGCGGAAGTGGGCGCACTGCTGTGATGCTGCACAAAGTCCAGATTGGGCGTCTGTAGCTGTGACACCGACTGTGCCGGCAGCGAGTTAAGACGCAGCGAATTGGGCGGTGCCTGAATACGTGTGCCGGTTGAACGTTGACGCGGGAATGGCTGTGGCTGTGCGAAACTGTTGGGCGTGTTGGTGGCCGGCATGGAGCTTTGACGATGCATGGCATTTTGCGCTTGCCCAGCGCCATTTACATTGGGATCTGCAAAAATACAAGCAATTAATTTCAACTTCTTTTATTTGCTTAATTTAAATATGAAACTTTAAATTATATCACAACACTTATAGTTTTGTGCATAAAATATTGTTTCATTGTCTCACTTACCACTTGTCAAATACAACAGTCGCTCACAATCAGCAGTCAATTTTTTGATTTCTCTATCCAGTCTTTCGGATGCACCAACTGGCATCGGATCGGTTAGTATATTGATCTCCTGTTCCAATTCGTAAAGTTTTTTTTTATTACCACGCAAAGCATTTGCCAGCTTATCTCTTTTCGTTTTCTGACGCTCAATTGTAGCTCTATGTGCTGGAAGATAAGAAAAAAAAACAAATTTAAAAAATAAATAAATTTTAGTCCTGGAATAATCTGCATAATTACTTGTTATAAAATAGTCTGAAACATACATACTATAAACGTATACATAACATTTATTTTTTCTTGGTATTATAATTTCTTTATATTTATATATAGCTTAATACCTCACATTTTATTACTCTGTTTGTGGCTAAAAATAATAGCGCACATTTTTGTTTTTAACATATTTAAATTTAAACTTAGTGCAAATGCGCTGCCAAGCTGAAAAATCAATCTAATAATAATTTATAGAATATTTTTGTAGCCAACACAAATATATGGCAAAAATGATTGGGAACTGACTTTGATTTTGCGCCACATTTTGGCACAATTTGTTGCAAAATTTTATTTTATATAGATATATGGTATATATAAATTTAGATTTGATAGATCTCCAACGGAAATAGAGCAAAAGGAAATGGGTCAAGTTTTTGGGCCAAATAAATAAAATTTATGAAAATTTCGCTAATACGTCACAGCGTCCAACACTTTAATTGATAAAATTAATTCATTAATGGCCAGTGTGTGTTAAGAATTTCAATGTTTGTTTGTTTAACTGACATGTTGAAAGAGCCAAGAGTCTACGGGCGGACAGCTAGCCATTAATTAATGTTGTTTTTCTAATGAAATTCTTGGGAAATGCTTTTCACAAACCCCTCAAAAAAAGAAAAAAAAAATTTACGAAAACCAAATGCGTTCAAGTTTTACACCCACTTAGTACAAGAACAAATAGAATTAATAAAAACAAAGCTGATCACAGAGCAACGACATCATTAAAGTTGATTTCTACAATATATGTAAGTACATATGTGACATATGTACTCGTATATAATATCCCACCAAAAAACATTTTCATGTAAAATGTTGCCAAGACGAGAACATATAACTCGCACTGTCAAAAAGTTATCAGATCTCATATAGAGCCAAGCTTCTAACTCTACACGCCCTAACTCTACAAGGCCTAAATTCACAAACTCTACACCTTAGTCAAAATATGTGGCTTGGCCATCTCGCTACATTCACATAGGCGTAAGGTGAAAAATTAATTCACTGTTCATTACTTTTCTGTTATACAATAGTTCTTGTAACGAACGGCCAAGCCACATATTTTGACTAAGGTGTAGAGTTTGTGAATTTAGGCCTTGTAGAGTTAGGGCGTGTAGAGTTAGAAGCTTGGCTCTATATGAGATCTGATAACTTTTTGACAGTGCGAGTTATATGTTCTCGTCTTGGCAACATTTTACATGAAAATGTTTTTTGGTGGGATTTCATTTCTTTTTGTAAGTTGTTTGTAACAAATTTTTTTTTTTTTAATTTTTATTTTTTTTTTTATTTTTTAATAATAATTTATAATAACATATATGTATATATCTGGGGGCATCAAGTTTCAGTTCAGATTACCCTTCTAGCGCAGTGGTCGGCACGGCCCTATCTCTGGCGCATAGGCTAAGGCGACGTCGACACACGTCATGTGTTATTCACAAAACGCATGCATATGTGCGTGCTTTTTGTACTACTAAAATTTTCTCTGCCGCAGTGACGTATTGCGACGCTGACGTTGCTTGACGTCAACAACAACAAGAAGAGCCGAAGCCACGCACCATCAACTGCGTGTTTGTTGCTTAGCATCGTACAATACATACGCAAAAAAAAAATGTGAGTGTATTTTGTGTCGACCACTGCTCTAGCGTCAAAATTGAAAATTGCAGGTCTCATACAAACTTGCATCACCTAGTTTAAGGGGTTGGGGGATGAAAGTTACAAGTTGTATAATTTTTTTGTTGTTTGTGTGCTAATACTAGCTTACATACAAAATTTCAGCTTTCTAGGACATTGGGAAATACCTAAGAATTTTGATGATCATCAGTGTCGAAATCAGCGTTTTTAGGTATCAATAAAATCTAAAGTATGGGAGCTATGCAATTAAAACTTTATACGTTTAATAAGTCCGCTATTGACAACATATCCCGAAAATTTTGTTGATCTAGCATAATCCTAACCAAAGTTATAATGGCTCAAAAAAACGACGAAGCGCTTCGAGAAAAGGTAGGTAGTGCCCTTACGCTTCGCTTCGCTTGGCTCGTCTTGGCGGGGGCACTACCGTGCCACCAGATAGTATGCAAGAAAGTCGCGTGATTAAATGTCAAAGCTGTTGATATCTATCTCGTACATATACAGGGTGTTTGTAAATGTGAAATTAATCAACATTTGTAGATAAAATTCAGGTAGTTTGGGATCAGCCATAAACTACGTGACGCTGATTTTCGTCAAAATAGACCCCTTCCTCCCCCTTGTGACACAGTGACGAAATATTTTAGAAGATTTTCCATATGATCGTGACGCTACGCCGGACCCCCCCACCTCCTGAAGCGTCACGTAGTTTATGGATGATCCCTTTAAAAAATGTGAATATATCAGGGCGGGATAATCTGCGCATACTTTTCACAAAAAATAAGTAAGGTCTCTGCCTCCTGCTTGCTTTGCTTTTCAGCTTCCATGGTGCGTTCTATATTTATTTCTGGTATGCATCCTTTTTAGTTGTGGTACCCTGTACCAATTCTGAACGCAACTCCGAATTCGCTTCCGATTATGCAAAGTCCAATTGGTATCCTGGGAACCCTATAATGTGGACTTGAGATGTTCCCCCAATAGAACACGTTTAGATTGCTGCGTGTTTGAAGATAAAAAGTATGCTGCATTGATATGTGGAGGCCAGTACTTCGGTGGTGTTTTGAAAAAAAAATGTCTACGTTTTGAAGTTTATTGGGCTCTACTAATTAAACATCGACAATTTATCTTATATAGTATTAATGACAGATAGAAAAAATATTGCTGAAGTTTACAGTATGGGGGATCTGTATTTTCCCACTTAATCGACCATATGGTTTTAAGAAATTGTGTAAAATTCTTCGAAGTGAGAACGGGCTAGGCATCGATATGTATCAACGAACATTTTGGTAAACTTAAGTAACTCTAGCTGTTATAGTCTTTGAGATCTAGGTGATATTAAAATACCACATGTATTTAATTTATTTCGTAAATCAGAAGATCCGTCGTAAGAGTTGCAAGCCTAAATCTCAGATAAATACCCAATTAACTTCAAAGCTGCATAAATTTTACGCCTGTAAATTCGGATATATTATTCAAAAGAAAGACGAATAGACAAAACTACATCGACTCTAAACAGGTCAGTACAATAGGAAATGATAAGAGTATCTGCCTAAGTGTAACAGGAGCGGATTTAAGGATAGGGCTCTAGACTTCATATAAATTATGAACACATGAAACAAAATGAGAATGAAATGTTAAAAACTTTTGAAAAATGTTTTCTTCTTAATTGTAAACTAGCTCGATGCAGCTTAAATTCCAGCTTACTAAGAGACCACAGTTGAGGTTATGTCAAAAATCTAAAGCGCTGTTGCTTTAAGACCTTGGATTCGGATTAATTGACACAAAAAATGTCGCATCTCTGAGCTTGAAAATCGATTATTTTGTATGGCAGTGTTATTCTGGTTATATCAGGCTGGGCTTTTGGTAAAGCAGACGTGGTGGGGCATTTCCTGGTAACCGTTACCACTAACGAAGTCTCTTAGGTGCTGACTTATCAGCACGGTCAGCCTGATTTTTTTGTATGCTAATTTCAGCATCAGCTTCTGCACGCTGTGTACGCGCTCTCATAGATCACAGTGTGTTTGACTGTAAGCGCGTATCAGCGCTCTGTTTACGCGCGGCCTTATGGATAGCTGCCAAATGGAGTGCGACAAATTTGTATGCATTTTTCCTACAAGAAAAATAATACAGAATACACCCGAACCCTGTGTTCGGATTCATCCCAGTGATTGGCAGTTTAGCAAATATCGGTATTAAATCAAATTTATTTCGATTCAAGCTACGAAGATGTAATACGAACAGAGTTATATTCTTATATTTATACTTGCTTAGATCATGACCAATTGTTCAAAGCGATTTATTGTTATTGGGCAGTTGAGACTTGATGAATTCACCTCTAAAAACAATTTGAAAGTAATCGACATCGATTGTCCTCAAGCAATCAGGTTAATCATGTTTTATTGATTATGGATCTACAAGAGGTAGACAGTGTCTGTGTTGGAGAAAGCACGACGTACAAGTTACCTATAGAATGAAAAATACGTATGCAGTGACGCCTAGAGGAGCAACTAGGTAAAGGGTAGTAAAAAATTAAAGAGAAACTAATTAACAATCCTAAGAAAGACACCCATTATATTTATCTTAAGCTTGGCATGTCTGACAAAGCTAATACAATACATACTTTATTTACTTTTAAAATAATTTTTTATTTTTTTGATTAAGTATGCTTGACGTCATACCAAAGTTGGCATAGGAAAATTTCCATACAGCAATAGCATTTTGTATCAAATAAAATTTTTGTCGCCTTTGCTTAATTCTAGCTGCATATGCATTTACATACATATGTACATATATATGTACGTACACTTGTGTGTAAACATGTATGTTTATGTATTGCCCTGAACTTGAACGATGCACTTTCTATACAACAAAGAAACTTAAATGAAAATTGTACCAGAGCGTCAATTGTTTATGTATAAATAACATACATACCTATATACGCACATCATGTACCATATACACCTACAGTGAGACCAAAAATTTTACGGACACTTTTAAATGTTATGCTGAAGCTCTGAAACTAGGCGAAACACTTTTTTATTGAAAAAAAATCATTTTAATTATATATTTTAAAAATAAAAACATTTAAAATCATAATTGGCACAGAAAAAAAAATTAAAATATAGGAAACAACTGAAAACTTAATCCCAGCCACCGAATTTGTATCTCAAAAAAGGAAGAACATCCAAGAAATCATAGCAAAAGCAATAGCCATGGAGTGGAAGAGGATTGATTCCAAGGTGGGCTATGACTTTTTAAAAAGTTGTCGTTTAGAGGCCTTAATTAAAGTTTGTGTTCTTATATGAGGATTGATATCGAGATAACTTTTTGAAAAGATTTCATGTAGAAAACATGATTAATACCAAAGTACCAAACATGATGATAGATCTTGTTTCGATAAAATGAATAAAGTACCAAATATGAAGTCTTAAAAAACTATAGTTTACAAAAACTAAAAAAACACGCTTTAATAGTAAGTCGAACTAAAAAGAAGAAAATAATTTTTGAAGTTAGATACTTTTTTGTATTACAGCAATAGAAAATTCCGACAAGCATTTAATAAAATAATTCAATTATAGTAAAAAAAAGCGTGGCGTGCAATTTCCTAAATTTCAATAATGACTTTAATTTTATAAATAGCTACTACTGAAATAATTGTAATATTTAATATTGTAATAATTTTTATTATTATAATTGTATTGTCATCAGTCCTTGACCACTGTGCAAATTTTCAAGAAAGCTGAAAGATTCCCTTACATACATACAAACATACAGGTGAAGCTAATAAAAGCATGTTAAAAATATTCTTTATTTATTTAACAATCAAATTCGGTCTTAAAAAAGTGACTTTTATTTTTACATTTTTTCTATACTACATGGCAAGTATTAATTTTTTAATTTTATTTTTTAAATTAAAGATACTTAAAAGTGTGCGAATAATTTTTACTCTCACTGTACATATAGTATGTAAGTTTATAGATATAGAACGTACAAAAACAAACCCAGGGAAGGAAAAAATACGAAAAAAAAATATCCAAAGGCCAAACCGAGAACACAAGATATCTAGACAGCATACATATACATGTATATACTACATGAGGCGTGGCGTAGGCGTATTCAATTTGTATATTCGCCTGAAGGGTGAATGCATGTACATATGTAAACCAAAAATTAATAAATATTAATAATAAAAGAAAAAAATAACGTATATAAATATATTATTTTTTATAATATAAGACAAAAGACTTTTGAACCGATTGGTATTAGCCAGATTTTAGATTAACAAAAATTGTAATTGGGACAATGGTTTAATCGCAAGGATTACTTTTAGAGTATAAATAAAAGAGCTTTGGAATTATTTGTAGTTGCCACTTTCAACGATCAACGTTCAAATCCACACCCACTTTTTCCTAAAGAAAATCAATTCATTGCGCTTAATTTTTCATTAAAACGATAAGGAGGGGTTCAAGACCTTCCTCTATAGAGCCATCCGACACTGTAATTGCAGTTTTCACAAGACTGCCCAACTTTTAAGATGTCCAGTGAACCCCACTGCTGTGACACTTTAATCCCAGTGGACGACTACAATCAAGGAAGCTTGCTTCCTCGAGCTGGATTGGGTAATCTTCAAGATCTGAACAACATGCCAAATTTTATGGAATTGTCTATCGCAGAGATCTCTACCCGATGTTGTGACTTGCCACACCTTCTTCTGCCTATTAGAATTTGTTTCCGCAAACTTTACTCATATAATGTGGTTTAACTGGATCAACTATGGCGGCTCACAAAAGCTATAGTAACAGCCTCTAATGTACACTAAAAGTTGTTACGTAATATTGTGAAATACCAGTCTGTATGAGAAAATTAGCTTAATCAGCAAGGCAGCCGCAAATATAGTTGAAATGTTTAGGTTCTGGTTGAAAATATTTTTATTTCAGTTTAGGTTTATAGAGTGTGACGTCATAAGTCGAAGGTAGCACAAAGAGTCAAAGTAAGCAATCCTTAAATTAATAAATTCAATTAATTTCAATAAAAACCCAAGTAAAAAACCAAAGTGGCAGCAGTGGTCTGGTACTATTGTTTTTAGCACGGTTTTGGAGATATTGAGATTTCAAAAACAAAACATGCGCTTGGGTTAGTCGTCGCCTATTCAAAAACACGTATAACTGCATATTCGTTTGCTTATAAAGATATTGTTGTCAAATTGATTATTCGGAAGTTTGTAAGAGTTCCCAAACACTAATCGAAATCGTTTGACTATATCATATAACCCTCATAGAAGCGATCTGTCGTAAAAACGTTTCTAAGGCTTCGTTTGTTTTACTTTCCAGGTTATGTAGATTTCGAAACCGAATTTGGCATTCGGAAGTTTTTATTGTTCCCAAACATTAACAAAATCGACTCTATGATAGGGGGCTATATGATCAGTAAAAAAAGAGGTTAACGCATAATTCGTTTTTTTAAGAGCATATTGTAAAAAAAAAGAAATATATTTAATACAAATATTTTATATGGTATAAATTTAAAGAAATCTGTGACGTATTACTTAATGCAGTTGGACCAAAAAACTCGCACTGTTTCGGTGAAATGCGTTTGGCAAGTTGTATCAAAAGTTTCAGGCCCTCCTGAAAATATAGTCGTATAGTACTTCTGACTCCTTTTTTGTCTTCCAAGCTTCAATTCTCTTATTTCACAATAACATTTCTAGCAACAGCTGGTTTTATTATTTAGTATATACTTTTAGTACACCGAAAAATCCCCCTAACGCCTAAAAAGAAACTTTATTTGTTATCATTTGTATACAATATTAGTTGATAAACAACGTTTGTTATAATCGATAAGAAAATAAATTCTAGCCATAAAATTAAACAGCTCTGTATATGTATTTTATAACTAATCGACAGATATTTGTCTAAAAATAAATGTTTCTACGTCGCAATTGGGTAAAGCATGTTAAGGTGATAAGAACAAGATATTGGAAACACATGTACTTCCAACTCAAAGTCTCAAGTGTTTATCAGTTACGGTTTAATGTAATCAAAACCTTTTTGCCATTAATTAAAGTTTGATGAATTCGGTGCGAAATTAATTTTCCATGTAGTGAAAATTGTATCAAACACTTTTAGTTTGCAGTGGAGTGTTTCTTTGACAAAAGATCATTATTTTAGTATATTATTTTTATTAGGCTCACATGATTCAACATACCAAAATACAGGTTGACATAATTACAAAAAGTCACAAGTTTGTTGAAAGCTTGTAGCACAGGTTTATAAAGCTCTGGTATTGACTTTAGCGAGAATAAAGGGGCGGAACTTGGTGTTCTTCTCTCTTAAGGTTTCCAAATTAAAGTGGGAAGAAGATCTATTCATAAGCTGTCGGATTTCACCTCATATGTGGAGCAGTCTAAAATAATGGTACAGGTATGATTCAACATATTCGGATCTCTTGGTAAAATTTGGCTTCCTTCGCTCTAAATGCTTTCGACTTATAAGTTCCCTTAAGCGTATGTTCATAATATTTCCATAAGCGGTTGGAGTTAACCGTATTATATTATAGGAGAAGTGGTCTAAAATGGTGGGTCATTTATGACATGATTCAAGAAACATCAGAGCGAAGATATAAGTTCTTTCTAACTCATATTTATACTCTTTCCTTAAAA
Source organism: Chymomyza costata (assembly GCA_018150985.1). Taxonomy (NCBI): domain Eukaryota; kingdom Metazoa; phylum Arthropoda; class Insecta; order Diptera; family Drosophilidae; genus Chymomyza; species Chymomyza costata. The sequence goes on along the minus strand of JAECWU010000803.1, from coordinate 6,661,480 downwards.
GGTTGGTGTTCAACATTTTTGCTTGGGAGTTGTCAACAAACGTGTTAAGCAATATAGAGATGATCCGTAACTCAATGAAGGATCAGGTAGGTAGAACATCAGGTGAACGTAGGGATGTCCTACCTCAGGCTGTAATCTATAAGGTAAAACGGGTACATTAAGTTTCTGCGCGCCGAACATGTCTGTAATACAGATAAGGAGACGTTGGAAACCCCAAAAGTTAACTAAAGCATGATAAGGTTGGTTGCCTAGAGAAGTCAATACTGACATGCCCATCATTCCGTATTAACGCCTTAGTTACAAACTTTGGAGGTATCCCTTATTTTTGTCAAGTTTCCCTCGAAGTTTATTTTCTCGATATAGGGGTTATATTTTATAGCCCATAGGGGCAGTACAGAGCACCCCGAAAAAAAAACCCAAAAGTTTTTAAGGCATAATTCGTTTGTTTATATCTTAATCGTAAACAAATACGACATTAAAGAAATTTTTTAGTATCCAATTCCTTATTGTATCGAAATCGGTTCATTATCAGTTTCAGTATCTCAAAGTAGTCAATTTTTCAAATTGTTTAAACACATTTTTTGTCAGAAACACTACTAAGTTTCAGTTTTAATAACAGAGTAATGCAGTTCCATAAGTGGCGCTTTTAGCTTTAATAATAAAACATTTGCTGATAATGTTGATAACAATGAAAAAAAAAAATTCCACTAGACATAACCAAGTAGGGTTCCACGAAAGTTTATCAGTTTTTGCTGTGAAAACAGTTTCCTAGTTATTTCATAAAAGGTCCGAAATACATTTATTAGTTTTCCTAATCAACAGAAGTATACCAAAGAAAATACATTTATAGAATAATTAAGTCGAAGAAAAAATTATAGTAAAAATAGTTACATTTACAGAGCCCGAGCGATAGCGATAGTTATTTAGAGCTAATTCGACAAGTCATTAATCAATCCAATTATATAATGATTTTTCTCTTAACAGCCAATATTGAGGTTTTGAATTAAATTTTGTGATACCTTAGTCAAGGTCATGTCTGAGAAGCCGCTCGCAATTTATTTGTCAGAAAAAAGTTAATATGCCAGATAATCAGTAAGAGTGTCTAGGCTATTTTCTTTTTAAATTTTAATTTAGTATCTACGAGTATCTCTAGAAATATTTGTCGATTAATAGCAATCACGATGAGTTTTCAAAATTCTCAAAAAAATTACCTTGTTAACGCACTGCATTAAGTTTAAAAATTCTTCTACAACAAAAACAGATAGCTTTTTGGTTGAATATAGATAGATAGATTGCTTCTGAAACTCCAGACTCCCTCCCTTCACACCAAATATTTCATAAACATGTTCTATACTATACACTAAGCAAAAAAGCTCCCCAATTTCTAGATCCGCCCCTGTATTCTTTGTTCTACATTTGCTTATGACTTACCTTCCTGATCACTCTCCTCCCCATTGTCAGCATACAAAATTCGCTGCGAATGCGTTCCACTGGGACTGTTATCGGCGCTGTTATTGCTATGCAAATGATTGCTTATATAATTGGAAGGCACAATATGATTATGAGGCTGCGTCGGATATGGAAATATTTCCGGCATTTGTATGGCTGGCACTGGCTGATATTGCTGATATGAATGCTGCTGCTGTTGACCAAAGGGATTACCAGTTAGGCTACACGGCGAGGAAGCTTTTGGTGATCTTGGGCCATCGGTGGTCGTATGCGTTTCGTTATCCGCATTTAGCTGTGGCTGCGAACGCACACAGCCCGCACTAAAAACGCTGCCCTCGTCGGTGACAGTCAAGTGAAAGTTTTTATGTGTGCCGCGACGCGCATCAAAGGAGCTGCTCGAATAAGTTATGCCCGTACCGGCACCGCTGGGCGCTGGACCGGCTGAAATATCAATGGCGGACTGTGCGACACCAGTGTTCGGATTCGGTTGACGCAGCGTGAGATTAAGCGAGGTAAAGCTTTTGCGACCGGCTGTTACGGGCGAAGAAGCACACGACGACGTTGTTGGCGATAAGTTTGGAGCAGCAGCAACGGCGGTAGCGATAACGTTAGGATTACTTTGAAAATAGCGCGTGTACGGCGGCTCGGTCTGCAGCGTAATGACTGAGCGATGGCGTATGGGTGAGGGTTGCTGTTGTTGCGCTGCAGTAAGCGCCGCTGCTGCTGCGGTTGGCGATGATAAGGAAACATTTACAGATATTTCAGATTCGCTAGAGCTCATGGGACTGGTGAGACAAGAGGAATCGGTAGAGAAACTACTCTGCTGTGTGTGTGCTAATGAGACGGGGCCGCCGCTGCCGGCTGCATGGGGCTTAGGTGGCAGCGGCGGCAGTGGTGCTTTGCGCAGCGGTTTGTTGTGTGACGTCACAAGGGCTGTTTGCTGCTGCTGCTGTTGCTGGCGCTGACGTTGCTGTATTTTCTGCTGTAATTGCGCATTCAGTTGACGCTGCTGCTGATGTAGTTCGCTGCTGGGACTGCCATTTAAATTGAGTGTTGTAGGACGTGCGCGTGCAGTCGGCGTCGCAGTTGACGTAGTTTCTGACGTTGTTGTTGTGTTTGTTGTTATTGGCATATCAGCGTTAACAAAACCGTTGGCATTAATGTGATTAGAATTTTGATTGTGATTAGAATTCGAATTGGAGGTTTGTGATAACGCTGAATTGCGAACATCTTTTTCTTGCTGTTTAACTTCACTATCACAGTTGGGCACACTGTTCACGCGGCGTTGATTTAATACGGGCGATGACAACGACGTCGCTGCCGACGGCTGCAGCGGCGCTACACGCGAGGGTTTTAAAGGTGTTGGCGGTTTAGTTTGACGCTGCAACGAATTGGACAGCTGTTGCTGCTGCTGCTGTTGTTGTTGTAGCACCTTAGCCGGATAGGATTGCACGGGTATGGGATGCAAAGCCAATTCCTTTTTCAACATTTGTATGCAATTCTCGCGTTGATGACAATTCTCATTTACACATTGCGTTACAATTGCATCTGGTATTGTGGGAAATTCCTGCTTCATCTCATGAAAGAGATGCATAATACTTATGTTGGTGCAGCTGCAAGTTAGCTTGGACTTTGGTGGCCGCTGGCTCCGTCTCATTATCGTTATCGTTATTAATGTTATTGTTGTTATTATAGCCTTGAACGTTTGCTTGTTGTTTTTGTTGAAAATGTTTGTTAAGCGCTTCGGCTATGACGGACGTGTTGTTGTTGCTACTATTTGTTGCTGTTTGTTGTTGTTGGTTTTGGCCATTTACATTTAAATTTCCTGGCGGCATTGGTTGTTTAGCCGCCATTTTAGGCCATCATTTGTTACTATAGCAGACCTGCAAGCAAATTAAAAGAAAAACGACATGTTAATAAGTTTGCTAAATGTAAAAATTTGTTTCATCATATAAACTAATTAAATTAAAAGTGTGTAATAAGCTCAGCGTTGAAAACCCATTTTCAAGCTCTTAGCTAAGCTTATTGATTTTTTGTTAGACAAAAGACATATTGCGACACGTTTGAAAAGTGTTGAAAAGAAAAACAAAAATAAGTTCGCTGGTGTCCGACTGTGGGTCACACTGACAATATTTAAAAAAAAAGGTGCATATTTGCTTAAAGTTTGGTAACAATAAGTTAAGGGCGTGGTTGTATTCAGTGGAAGTCGTTTGCGGCGATAAGAATACAGCGAATTTTAGTTTAAAGAAAAATAGCATCTTTTTTTGTTTTTAAGACTCACATGGTTAGGTAAGATATGTACCAGAATGATTCAACAAATTGCACAAATGTACGGATTGCACGCATGCCTTGGTTAAACTCTTATATTTTTGAGATCTAGACTTTTGTATATTTCGATGTACCCATTATTACACATAATACACAAATGTATAATATTTCTATGCCTACAGGTGTTAGGTAGGGGAGATCTGGATTACTGTCATGACTGTCATGGTAATCGCTGGAGGCTTGAAATTTTTTTCATACATGGCTTTGGTGGAGAGCTCTTACCGTCGGTATGCCACATATGTGGGCTACAACATAGTGCCTGCTGAAGATCCCCTCCACCCCTTTGCTGCCCTAAAAATGCAATAATATGAAAATTAGCACATTTTGCCCCACTCTCCCCTATAGCTAATAAGTTTCGCAGGAATTTCAGGCCAGTTCGTCGTTGTTGATAAAGTTTTTCTGTATAAACATATCTTAAGCGAGGCTGGTAGAATATAAATCTATAGGTCTACAATTTCCACGAATTGGTATAAATAAATCGATTCCACTTTTAGCATGAATCGTTATCTTCAAACTCAATCATAAATACATTATATGGGTTGTATGTCTACGAAGCCAAAAGTTTTTTTATAACTCCAATTTCAATATAACCCTAGATAAGATATTTACATCAAGGACGCAAATTAGTTCATTTTTGTGGTAACTGCAACGACAACGAACAAATCAGCTTCAGCCAGACTTTCACCCAGCTTACAAGTAAGTTTAAGCTTTTCGCTTTTTCGACGAGAGGATTTCTACTTCTGAACTCATCATAAAAAAGTTTTAATATTTAAAAATTCAGAACTTTTACGGGCGGATGTACAAATACCAATCTTTTTTCTATAAATATTAATCACCAAGTTTTTCGATTTCCGAAGTTACTTTATGTATGAATGATAAAGTCTATAAGACATATTAGTACGTAAAAATAAACAAAAAAGGGGTTGACCAGGAAAAAATTGATTGCTGTACTTTCTCTTGCTTATTGTATTAAGGACCATCCAAAAAGTCTTAAAACCAAAATGCTGACCTCCTGCCCCTGTGGGGTTTTGCGTTATTTTGACGTTCGTGTCGGCCCATTTATCTCGGATTCTATAAGTCGTACATCAAAATTTTCAAGGCAAAAAATGTTCAAAATTGAATCTAAAATTTTATTTGTAATGGAAGGTATGCCCAGAAGTTCATATTTTAGGCGGCAGAGGGCGCCAAAGTTACTACAGTTTTTGTTACGCAGTTTTTCGTAATTTTCAACACCCCCTTGCCCTTTTTTGTTTTTGGTGTGTATAAAAAAATTGTAGATCTCAAAAAAGTACACAAGACTGGGTTTGAATCATGTAAGTATCTCTAGTAGTTTCCTCGTTATAACGCTTTAAAGTCATCCCGTACCTTAAAAAACAAGCAACTTCTGTGATAGATTTTGAGATTTTGATTAAAACTAAATTAGTTTTTATATTCAGCCTTGCTTCGAAAAACGAATCCGAACACTTTATTCGCAACATGCAACATGTTTCGTGCTTTGGTTTTTCGTTTTCCGGAGCACGGCCGATTATATTTATTGAGTTAACTAAAAGTATATTAATCTTATTTTGAATTTATTACATGATTCAAAAACTATTTGTTATTTCAGGAATAAAAATTCAAAAAACTTAAAAAACAAAGCAGTTCAACATACTTTTATAAAGTTGTGAAATTTTCAGGTTTCCCAATAAAACTATATTAATGAGGCCGTAAAATATTTACCCTCCTATAGTTGTTGTACGTCAACAATGTTAGAAAAAATTATTTTATACAAAAACAAAAAAATTCCAAAATATTATAAGAGCACAAGCTATATAAAAAATAAGGTACAAAAGATAAAATATCCTTATGCTCTTGGAAAGGGTATACAAAATGTTTTTCAAGCTCACGGCCTACAGTATTGATTTTATATTAGCAATATTCACATTGTGAAATCTTTAAAAAAGTTTAAAAAAATACATATGAATATACGTATGTATGTATATATAGTATTTTCATCGAAGCTACTGAGCGCAACATTATTTCATTTCCAGAATTAGCACAACGACTAAAGGAAAAAATTACCTAAATACATCTTATATTCTAAAAAAAAAAAATTAAATGCAAAAAAAAGAGACATATCTATATATTATTTATATAAGTATATAACACCGGTGTATTATAGCCTGACTATAATATGTTTGAGCATAAAAAAAAAAAATAATATATAAAAAAATCACACGAAAAAAAGAAGAAAGTAATTTGGATAAGCGCCGAAATAATAAACAAATGACAGTGAAAATTTAAAAATATTTATGACACAAGTTGGCATAAAATAAATTGCTTTCAGATTGCAAGAAAACCAAATGGAAAAAATAAAATATGGATGGAAGCCATACTGTTGCCTAGGAAGTACATTTTACCAGAAGAGCTCAGGAGTAGTACTTGTATATAGCGTTTATAAAAAAATCGATAAACGTAAAAAACTTACATTTTATAAGCATATTTTGAACACTATATATAGATTTTTTTATTTTTATTTTTGATTCTTTCTTGTTTTAGAATTATAAATATGTTTGTCTTTAGAATAAACTTTTTTTTACACTTTTCATTTAAATCAAAATTAAATTTAGTATTTAATTGATTTTTGGAAACTGTAGTTTTAAATTTATATTGTCGCTTTTTCGCTTTTATATTTTTAAGTCACTTGAAATAATAATAACATTTATTTTTGTTTATTATGATTTTTTTTTTGTATGCTCTTAACTTTCCCGACTAAATATAAATTTTCGTTTTAATTTGTTTTTTTTTTTTAGCTATAAACATATAATAAATATTATTTTTTAATTTTTTTAATTTATGTGTTCGTTTTAAAAAAAAAAGGCGCACGCACTTTAATTTATTTATTTTAAAATGTAGAGCACGCCCGCTTTAAAATAAAAAACTAACTTGAACGCGTTTGCACGCTTTAAATGCTCGCGAAAAACTGAAAACAATTTTCGAAAATCTCAAATTGTTTAGCTTGTCAAAAGATGATTTTGTTCTTTTTTTTTTTGTTTTGGTTGAACATAGAAATCATATGTACTCGAAAAAAGCGCAAATTTTATTGTAGCGTCTATCTCTGTGTGTGCGAGTATATTTATGGCTTGTATGCTGAACGCCAATTTATAAATTATAATAAATTATAAAAATAATTAAATACAAGTTTAAAATACATATATACGTGACGTATGGGAAATGCAGCCCGGTAAACTTGGTCAACCGCAGAAAATATTTGCATTTAGGGGAATCATTTAATACCAACAGCATAAATTATTAAAATACATTACGCATACGCCGTGTGGTCGACTTAAAGTAAGTCGAATGCTATGAAACTTGTATTTTACGCTAAGTCAAAAACCAAAGCAAATCAATTTAATCATTAAATATTTTTGTATAACAAGGCATACTAGCACACTTTGAAGTACTATGTGTGTACCTTCTAGGTACACTTCGCGCCACTTGTATAATAGCAACTTATTTCATATTTTTAAAGGCAAATTTTGTATGCTAATTGTATTTAATGATTTTTATAATCTGAAGACCGATTGAAATAAAAGTAAGAAATTTATTATAATAGTTATGCCTTAATATATATATTTTTAAAATGGTTATGTCTCAATATATCTCTGTCAAATTATATATGTTTATACTTAAAATTAAATAAGATAATATATAAATATATGTATATAAGAGTGTCCCAGGCTATAAGCGCAATTTGTTTTTTTGCGAATGGAGTTACGCATACTCTCTACTTTTTTTCCATTTGAGCCTAATGACTAAAATAATAAATATTATGGCGATCGGATAACGCTTATCCGTGCCGACTTGATGTCAAACCTTAGAATAAAAATGGCGTACGTTAAAGTCGGGCGCAGACGACTTTGGGATACCCTGTACCACCACATTGCAATTAAATCCGACACATTGCTTAAAACCTCTAAAAGATATTTTATTCGGCAAATTTGGTTACCATGTTTTCATAAAAAAAAAGAAATCAGTCGAATTTTGCACCATAAAATTTTTTGACCGATCGGTCCTATGGGGACTATATGATATAGTCAACCGATTATGATCAAATTTAGCACACTGATTGGGAACTATAAAAGACTTTCGACTGCCAAATTTGGTTCCGATATCTTAAAAACCAAACGAAACACAACGAATTTTGTAAAACCAGCGTTTTTTAACCGATCGTTCCTATGGGAGCTATATGATATAGTCAACCGATTTTGATCAAACTTAGTGCAGTGCTTGGGTACTCTAAAAAACTTCTTAATGCCAAATTTGCTAACAATATCTTTACAAACAAACGAAACGCAACGAATTTTTTACAAAAAACCATTTTTTGACCGATTGGTCCTATGGGAGCTATATGATATAGTCAACTGATTTTGATCAAATTTGTAACAGTGCTTGGAAACTCTAAAAAACTTCCGAGTGCCAAATTTGGTTATGATATCTTCATAAACAAACGAATTATTCATGTAAAACTTTTGCTTTTTTGCGAGGTCCTCTGAAACACCCCTATGGGAGCTATATAATATAATCCCGATATCAAAAAAAATAAAATAAACTTGTCTCCTACGCATTAATAAGGGATCTAATCTGAAAGTTTGGTTGCTCTAGCTCTTACCATCTCTGAGATCTAGGCGTTCATACGGACATGGGGATATCGACTTCTCGAGTCAGACTGATCATACTTTAGGTAACTTTTGGGGGTCTCCGACGTCTCCTTCTGTACGTTACATACATTTTCGGCTTGCACAAACACAATATACCCTTTGTACCATACGGTACAGGGTATAAAAAGTTTGTATGGAAGCCATAGAGAGGTTTTAGAACTTAATACGTATTTCAGTAAATGAAACACTCTTTTAACCATATAAAATATTTATTAAGTATTTATTATTAAAAGGACATTATTTACTAAATTTTCTTTTTAAGGTTTGCTTTTTGCAGTCCGGATATACCTGTCTGTGTTCTTGTATGCAACGTAATAAAAATTTCTTTTGTGCTTCCACAGTAATTAAGCCATGGAAGTCTTGCATTAACTTAACCGCTCTTTCAGCCGTATCGTTAACTGCTCTCAGTGCCAGCACCTTTTTCTTAGCACGTTGAATCGAGGCCACATAGTTCTTCCTTCGACAGGATGTAGCGTTTACCGCGGGTTGATGAGTTTTCTTTGGCTAAGTAAGCAACCATTTTTACTTTTGTTTCCTGGTCTACATTATCATCAAATATAGACAAGACAGATACTTAATCTTTTAAATACCATAAATGCTGGCAGAACTTCAGTAAAGCTGCTTTTGAGATGCTTTTGTCGATTCTTTCGTAAGCCTTCATGGGCTTCAAAAAGCATAAATCCTGGTATGGTGCCTGTATCGCTAAAGTGCATTGCAGCCAAGGCGTAGGAAGTCACGATGAACAGGCACACGTCTAATGAAGCTGATGAGTATGAGTATGATGTGAATAGGATGTAAGGTATTGACTTCCTTCTGCGACCAGCATGTAGGTCTTTTGTGCACCCGTACATGACTAATCGCCGTTTATTGATTTGGTGATTTGGTTTTGTAGTCCTCTTCATCCAATGTATAGATGTTTAAGAATTTAGCGCTGCGTCTGGTTAGCGCTGGGCAGTTGGCTAAAAGGTGTTCCATGGTTTCCTCCTCTTCATTGCAATATCTGCAAGTTACAGTATCCGATAGGCCTAGCTTGGCCATGTGGTATCTACATGGGTAGTGGCCAGTAAGTGCACCGCATAAGATGCGTAGGTCTCTTCTATTGAATTTTAGGTCTTCTGCCCCCTTTTTTAAGTCGAACTGAAGGAATTTTTTGGAGTGACGGAGTCCTTCCTGATTATCCCAGTGCGTTTTTGCCTCTTTTCTGGTATTTTTTGAAATGAAGTTTGTGATATCATTTTTTGTGAAGCCATACAGAGGGCTAGGTCCTGTGAAGAGTGCCTCCGTCTAATGAAGCTACCTTGTCCTTGTTCGAAATTCTGAATTGAGAGCTATCCATCGAGCATGGTGCATGGCACCTGGAGGTCGAATCTTAAATTTCTTCTCTCTATCTCCGCCGAGTAATATTATTGAAAGATCTATTAATTCACGATAGTCGTCTCTAGCAATCTTTTCATTTAATTCACATCGGTAAAAGTCTAGCCGTTCGTTAATTTCTGAAACATTTAGGCATGCTAGTTTTCTGTATACCTGTGTATCCACTCTGGATCAACATTTTTCCAGTTTTCTCGGAACTTTTTAAACAGTGGAATGTCAGGGCTCGTATTGACTTGGCTAATTTTGTCTTCAAGTACGCCTTGTAATACCAACTCGTAGACGTAATGGCGGCAAGCAAAAACGAGCATTTCTCTATTCATTTTCTGTACGAGAAGCACACAGGTACCATTAATTCTGTATTGGAAGCAGTAGTATCACAACAGAGCGTTCCAAACTGTCTGTGCCTGTTCACTTCCTGAAGAGTTCTCTAATTTTGGCACAGCGATGAGACGTTCTTCTTTAGAGAACAAGTTTTCTTGAAAGTTCATTATTTCAGATTCAAAAGACGAATTTTCTTGTAGTGGTCCATAAGAAGGTGTTGATGAAGTTAAGGATGAAAGATATTTATCATGTCTCCTATTAAAAATATACCCCTTTTAGAACTGCGTAACTCCGTTGACATGTTGACTGAATGAAAACAATGCGTTTACTAATCAAACAAACAAGCAACAACAAGCACATCAATACGTTGGCTCCCCGCACGCGCCTTAGTAAACAAGTACCGACATTTTTCGATGCAAGTCGGCACGGGTTGCCGTGGTTTTAAATACGTGAAACTTTATTTATAATAGTTTTGACATCATTGAAACAAAATAAGAGGGTATGCGTTGGAAAAAAAATACTTTTATTTTTTGGGACACCCTAATGTATATATTTAAAAAAAAATATATTTTTAAAATAAAAAATTATAAAATATAGTTTTATTCTTAAATATATTGTATTTTTTATTGCAAATACAGATTGAGAGTTTCAAAAAACTCAGAAAAGAATTCCAAGCAGTTACCAAAAATATCTTTTAAATCAATGAGCGTCCAACTAAAAATTTTGTTTTGGTACATGATTCGTGATGTGGTTCTTACTCATTTTTTTCTGAGTATTTCACAACAATATTTTGTTACAAAATTAATATACCCCTATAATCAATGGAGAGCGTATTAAGAACAACAAAATATTTTATGATTCTAGCTCTTTTGGTCATCGTAAAACCGACAGTAATCACTTAACTTACTTCTTCATTTTTCGGTGTTAAAAAGTGATATTTGCGCTAACTTAATAGAAGTATGGATAATTCGACACAGTTGTTTACATGTAAAGGGGTCTACGCAGTTCGAAAAATTCCATATGGAAACTATTTTATAATATTTCAGATGGAGCCACCAGTGTGTGCATAGTAAGTCAAAGTGCTATTTTTTATCGAACTATCGTATTTTTTGTGGTATTAATCGATATGTTTTCCGATACTTTGGGTTAATGTGGGCACACTCAAATTATAATCAGCTGCTTTATGTTTACAAAAATTAAGCGCGCAAAATAAGACAAAGAATTAAATAAAATAAACATGAATTTGAATCAACAAGTATAGTTGACATTACTTAGTATAAACAATGCAAGTATAACTGCCTACCGAATTGTAAAAAGGTTGGCCGCAAAACAAAAGAAGTGTCTGGGTGAAACCTTATTTAAAGGGCAGAGCAGAAAGTGGAAGATTAAAGATGTATGTATTTTGTATTGGACTAATATTCCAACACAATTCTGTACATTTCGTGTTCAATTGAAAGTTTGAGGCCATGGTGCGTAATCAATCGGTAATTCGCGCCAAAGCGGCAAAAACCAAACAGCTGTTGTTAGTGTTACCACACCTAGTGAAGTAGTGGCGCCATCTAGCGTTAAGAATTTTTAGACAACACTGTTTTGTCGAAAAATTTGAATCGGAATTTTTCGCGACTATTTTTTTTATATGAAGTTTTTAATTTTTTTGCGTGCTGCGTATAGGCATTAAGTAGTAAGTACTTGCACATTTTCACTTTTTAAACAGAATCTAAAAACATGAGCTAATAAACAAAAAAAAATCAAATTGAACTATTCAAGTGTCAAGGAGTGTAATATATATTTGAAAGTATTTGCGCCATGAAATTGTTTGCCAAAAAAAAAAAACATACACTGAAAGAATTATTTGTTGTGCATTTGTGTGCACTTTCTGTGAGTATATTTTATGTGTGTGTGTTTGTTTGAACATGAGTGTGTGAATGTGTGTGTTTCGCGTTCGGTTCTTTCAAATAACATTTTTCATATAAACGTATTAAAAATAAACTTTTGTGTGGGTGTTACACAAAAGCACAGAAAATTGAATGAAATATTTGAAAACAAAAACAACAACGTCAAAAGAAAATAAAAAAAAAACAACTACAATAACAACATCAACAACAACAAAAATTAGTGCGAAAACGAATTTATAATAAAATTAAAAATCCATATGTTTAGGCATTAAAGATGAGCTGGGGAAAATTAATTATATTTAAGAGTTGAAAAGGTTTCTCATAAATAAGTAGAATTTTGACGAAAGATATGGAAATCAGAGTGGGTTGAGCCAGGTGTAGGCTATACCGTCGTACTGAAAGCCTTAGTAGTTCTTGTGCCAAAATATTTGCATGAATTTATTCGCTTGTGAAAAATGAGACATCGTAATTCATTAATATTAACAAATATTCTTGTAGAGAATCGCAAAGTTGGAAACTTATTTAAGAATAATGAGTTTTGGGGGGCGCTTCTTTATTTTTTTTTTTTTTTTTTAAATAGAGAGCAACTGGAGAGCAATACTTTATTAGAAAATCATTTTTGAAAGACGAAAATACGATTTCATGCCTAAAAAAGCTTTCCTAACTTTATTGAAATAGATTATATTTCTTGGAATGCTTGGTTCAAAGGTTCTCTTTTATTTAAACTTGCAAATTGCTTGACAAATCGGTTTAAACGAATCTTTGCAAAAGTCTTTTGTTTGGAATCAATTTTTCCCAATTAAATCATCTATAAAGTTATTTATTGAATTAAGCAACATATTCTACGAAGTATTCCTTATTTTCTTAGATGTACTAAAAAAGTGCAATAAGTTTAATTTGTTGCTTTTATTAATATGTTATTTTCAATTCCATAATACAAAAAGTTAAAAAGTACTGTACCTATACTTAAAAATATTGCGGACTAAAGTTGGGCGTGAACTTGAAATAAGCTAAAAATTTTTAAGTACTTGAGAAATCTAAAAAATTTCCAACACTAAACTCGGTGCCTTATAAATAATAGAAACAAAATGGCGTATGAATACGGGCGCGAACGGTTTTGAGATACCTTGTATGAAAAATGGGCTATCCCCTGACCGTTTTGAGTTCCTTCGAAATTGAGTCGGTCAGGCCATATAGATGTTGTTGCTATCCGTTTTTGATGAATGAACGAAATTCCAAAAATTCAAAAGCTACTCAGAAAAGAAAAGTTCGATTTGTTATTGGGATGTATTTCCAAAATCATACAGATTTCTGGCACGACCTTAATAAATCAAAGAAATCTGATTTTTTTCTGAACAATTTTGAAAAGTGTTCACCTGAACATCATAAAGTCTACCTTGATGAACACCATTAATATAAACAAATAATAATAATTAAAATGATACGTAAAAAATACATATATAAAAACATAAAAAATAACATATATGCAGAATGAAGAGCGTATTAATAATAAAGTATGGCATTAAATTTGTGATGCCGCATTTAACATGGCGCCATAAAAACGACAAGACATAAATAATATTATATATTGTATTAATTTTTTCTATTTTTTTTACTAAAAATACTTTCAATTTTTTTAAAAACGTAAAAAAATACCAGGCAGTTGTTAAAACATTGGCAAACATTAAACAAAATTCTGAAACATACAAAAACAAATTAAAATGCAATTAAAAAGCAAAACAAAATTAACAAATTAAACTATAAAAAAAAATCTTTATGAAAAATTAGTTGTTTCGTTCCATGAGATTTCACTTCGCTGGCAATTTTTGTAATAAACAGAGAGAGAGAGAAAGGAAGACGAAAGAGAGCAAGGAGAGAGAAATACCATATATCTGTAAACAAAATGAATTGCGATCTGATATTTAAATATATATGTGCAGATACATCGATATACATGCATATAAATATAAACATTTTTACGGAATTTCAAGGGTGTGCGGGTGTCTGGCATGGTAATGAAAATTCATTTTCTCCCTATACATTTTTATTTTGTTTGCCAGCTTCGTTTGCTATTTGGTAGGTACGTGGGGAGGCATTGTTGGGTGGGTGGACTCGTGTATAGTTTGTGGGTGAAGCGGCTAGCAAATCTAGAAGAGACTGACAAACAGCAACAACAAACAAGTTAATCTAAACTGGCACCAATATATCGACAATTGTGTACTCTATAGGTAAGAGTGAATTCCTATGCCATTGACCCTATATCTGCGGCTTTTATGCATAAAGAGTGAGGTCCATTTTTCAAATTTTTGGAGATATCTTTGTTTAAAAGTTAAAAAAAATGTTTGAAATGATATACTTGTAAATAATCCAATATCAGCAATAAATAAAATATCTTGTTTGTGGCTTAACAAAGTTTCGAGAAATAATCAAAAATGTCATAAATCTGAATATCTTAGCTTATTCGGCCGTGCTCTAGAAAACGAATTCGAATATTTTATTCGGATTCGTTTAAAACCACTTGTTTGGTGCTCCCATTTTCATCAAAAAGAATTTTTTTAAGTGGTTTGAAACCGACTCTTTTGTTTCATGAGGCATTAAACGAACTGGCAAAATAAGTTTAAATATAAAACAGTAGAGAGCGACAGGGAAAATTCAGAAAAACAAAAACGCACAAAATTTTTTTATTTACGATTTAGTTTTTTGTTTTCCGAAATACGCCCGATTATTTTTCGATTCTCAGAATTAATGCTTGTATGCCAATGCTATAAGGTACTAGGTGTTATATTAGCCATTTGAGGCGTTATTACAAAAATATGCAATCCTCAATTGTAAATATGTACTAGCTGTGGTTTTTTTGGAATTCTTAGCTATTGCTCGTTAATAAAAAGGTTCCACCTAACTATTCAGTTATCGATAGCCCGATGAATAGTGACAAAATGTATATGGCTAATGTTGAGCAGTAACTTTATTATTTACTTAGTGTTCTAATTAGGTTTCTCGTTGGAACGAAGGGCTTGCAGTACCTCTAAAACGTATTTAAAAAAAAAAAAAAAAACATTAAAAACAAAGAGTTCGGGGCTTTTTTCGCGCTTATATATTTAGTTTTTGTTGTTATTTTTTGATTGAGGAGAAATTGATCGATATTACACTTAAGGGTCTGTACCCAAACTACGTGAACCACTTTTTACATTTTGGGTACAGCTCCTTAACATAATTTGTACAGCCTCAAGAGAATGTTTCCAAAATTTGAAAGTAAACCTAAAAGGGTCCTTCTACACATCTATAGATTCTTCAACTTGTTTAAGCATCCTCAGACACACAAAGATGCAACTCGAACTACATTTTACTAAAGCAACTTACCGCAATAGAACTAGGACCCAATTTTGTAACTTTAATGATTGACATCTTATTTACTTAATATAGTCGTTATTCTTTTCCGTTTTCCATACCTTTCTAAAGTATTAAAGAAAAATCCTTTTAATACAGAGTTTTCCAACAAGAGGTGTTATTTTGAATCACCCGGTATTTCGGTAGCTGTCACTTTTGAAGCTTTTATTCTTTGACATTTGACAAATAGAAACTACGCCATTACTAAAAATGGAACGATACACGCTTCAACAACGCATTGAAGTTATTAAAATTCACTAAAATATGGTGAAAATCTTGCAGTCACAGTTCGAAAAACTAAAGCATTTTTGGGTCGTCGTCAAGCACCTTGTCGGACCGCAATAGAGAAATTGGTGGAAAAATTCGAGCTGTTGGGACAAGTTGGTGATGTGAAGAATTAAATCCGTGCACGTCGCTCAAGAACAACTGAGAATATTGCTGCTGTAGCCCAAAGTGTTGCAGAAAACCCTGGTTTGTCCATTCCTCGTCGTTCTTTGGAATTGGGCATTCCACAAACGTCATTACACCGTATTTTGCATAAAGACTTGGGTCAGAAGGCTTATAAAGTTCAGTTAACACAAGAACTCAAGCCGGCCGATCATCAACAAAGTCGTGTCTTTGCTGATTGGGTCCTTGAAATGCATGAAAATGATCCGGAATTCCATCGAAAAATCATCTTGACTGATGAGGCCCATTTCCACCTCGGTGGCTACGGAAAACCCAAGAGTTATTGTTGAGAAGCCTCTCCATCCTCAACGTGTTACTGTTTGGTGCGGTTTATGGTCTGGCGGGGTCATTGGACCTTACTTTTTCGAAAATGAGGATGGATCAACAGTTACGGTGAATGGATTGCGCTATCGAGAGATGATTAATGATTTTTTATGGTCGGAGTTGGATGGTATTGATCTGGACAACGTTTACTTTCAACAAGACGGCGCTACGTGCCACACAAGCAACGAAACCATTGCTCTCTTACGGGAAAAGTTCCCGGACCGTTTTATCTCTCGAAGAGGTGTTTACAATTGGCCACCGAGATCTTGTGATTTAACACCTTGCGACTTCTTCCTTTGGGGCCACATGAAAGATAAGGTCTACGCCAACAGCCCAACGTCGATTCAAGATCTCAAAGATAGAATTCGTGAGGCTATCGAGGACATACTTTGCGATTTGGTTATGGAAAATTTCATGAAAAGGATATGGTCCTGCAAGCGCGGTCGTGGTGGCCATTTGGCTGATATTGTTTTTCATTATTAACGGCATACCTTCCTTTTTATTATGAAATAAACATCCGATCATTTATCTCAAAAAATTGAATTTTTCTTTGAATACCAAAATAACAACTCTTATTGGAAAACCCTTTATAAATAAAAGTAGCCATAACAAAATTTAACATTTAAAAAAAACTTTAGATGGCTTCATTTGCCCATGCCAAAACACTCCCCAGACATTTTCGTAGCGCCTTAATTTTGCAATGATTTGGAATTCGGGTGAACATGTCACCCTCATTTCTAAAAAAAAGACACAGTTATATTATTGAATTGACGGTGCTACATTTTTATACTTATAAACCGGATATACCCCCTTTTCATTTTTTCATATAGAGTATACAATGACCGACCGATCCACCGACCGACTGCAGACGTAAACGACCTTCACAATTAGCAAGATATATATAGATATGCAATATTTCAAAATGGAAATATATACATAAAAGAAAAGAAAACAAACGCTTAAGAAATTGAGAGTACTTGTGTCGTGATTAGATAGAACTTGGCAATATGGACCATACATATATACATATGTACGTCTATGCATATATATCTATGTATATAGTGTATCTGATATTTGTGGCAACAAATCTGCGCAGGTAGCTGATTGCTTTTTTGGACGATATACATACGGAAAAAAATATGAAAGTTGTTTAGAGAAAAATTGACGTTGTATGCCAAAAATGTTTACAAAGTAATTAAAATTATGGCAGCACATAGAAATAATGTACAGTGTTGGACAGGCAGAAGGAGGACATCTAGTATCTAATTAGTTGCTTCGTCTCGCAAAATTTCCATTCATTTAAGTTTTTGTAAAAAAAATGTAATGTGGGTTTTGCGAAAAAATGAAAAATTTTAAGTATAAATTAAAAAATACAATTTTTTAAATTTTTTAAAGTTTTTTTTTTAAGAAAAAAATTTAACAATTTTTTTGTTTAAATAATAAAATTGACAAGAAGTTCATGTCTTTTAGCATGTTCCAAAAACTACTTGGTCTTTCCATATAGACTTTGTACATATGTATGTATTTTTGAAGAATTTTTTTTTACCCATTCTAGTATATGTATGAAAGTTCAATGCTCCCATGGAATCAGTAATAAGGTTTAAATAGTTTAAAGTTGTTTGTTTTATTTTGAACATTTATTTTAGAAGAATTTAAAAATTATTTGAAATCGTTAAATTTTTAAGGTTGCACTATTTCTATTTGCCATTTTTTTTTTTTTTTGCTGAAAACATAAAATATTGATTTGATATCATGAAATAATTTTGAATTTCTTATATTGCGAATGGTTTAATTATTGGTTTAATTATTTGTGTTGTATGTAACCCTATACATCTATATACTATATATAATTTTTTTTAAAATTGCACCATTTAATGGAACTAATTAAAAAATCGTTTTATGAGCCAAGATAATATTTGTTTATTTACCTACGAAATAAAAAAGGTTTTTTTTCATCATAAAAGACAGGAAGTATGTATTCTTTAAACTATTTCAAAAATTATTACATTTTATGATTTTTGACATCTTTTGACAAAAAAAAATTTTCGTTTTATTTTTTTTTAACATTGTTCCACCAAATCGATTTGATTCATATTCACACCAAATAAAGAACGTATAAAAACAAGTGTTTAAAAAATGGTGATTGATATATTTATATACATAGGAACATACTTAAAAAAAATAAGAAAATTTCATATTTTTTTTAAGAAAATGTGTTGGTTAAAAAAAATTAAATATATTTTTTTAAAATAGCCCTATTGCCAACTTAGATTAAAAAAAAAAATTGGTTCAAAATTATTTAGTAGTTAAGTCACAATTAAATAAAAACGAAAAACACGGTTTTTAAATTAAGCCGCAACGCGTTAAGTTTAAGAACTGAAATTTTGCTAAAATTTTTTTTTTTGCATTATGCATCGAACTGCATCATTGGTTCTCCAAAATCGCTGGGGGCAGTTTCCAGTACTTTATTCATTTAGACCCTTTCGTATTTTTATTTTTAAGAAAATGTGATTAAAAAAAATTAAATATTTTTTTTTTAATTGCCCTATTGCCAATATTTATTTAGTAGTTCACTCACAATAAAATAAAAATGAAAAACACGTTTTTTTTTTAACTAAGCCACAACGCGTTAAGTTTATATTTTTTTTTTACATGCATGGAGCTTCATCATTAATTTTCCAAAATCGCTGGGGGTAGTTTCCAGCTGCACCCTATATTTGAGTTAACGCCCCTTTGCCTGTAAGATCCTTTAAAAATGGCTTGAACTGCACAGGGGTATTTTAGAGTCGGGTACGACTGCTCTAAAATTCTTAGAAGTTAATGAAGGTGCAGGGGATAGTATGGTCCGGATCTCTCGTATAGTAACAAGTGTTTTGGACAAAAGTAAGGATTTTGGGTCGGGCAGAAATGCAGAATTTCTTGTAAGTTGCATGTTGTATACTTCGGCATTTCTGCCCGACGAAGTGAGCATCCTTAATATTGTTTTGAACGTGCACATCAACTATAACCAGAAAAATCCATTAATCTAGGTTATTTATTTCTGTATTAATTTAAATATTTTATACAATAATATACTGAAGCAATCTAGGTTAAATTTTTGCTTTCGATTTGTCCATAAATTGAGGTACTTTAGCAGTAACTCTAACGATAAACTAATCTACATATGTACTATATGTCCAAACAGGTATAATTTTTAGTATTCTCCAATGTTAAAATATTGCTATTAATTTAATTTATTTGGTTGCTAGGTAAAGAACTATTATAAAGCTTAAATCCCCAACAAAAAAAAAACTGTTCCATGTTAGTTGTACTGATTTTGGTATCAATGCGAACACCGGAAGTCCCGCTGTCTGGCTTGTCAAAAAACAAAAAAAAAAAAACAATCACATTTAAATACTTTTTTTTTGAAATATACAAAAATAACTATATACAAAAAATTGCAAAAAAGATGCCAAAAATAAACAACGCAATTTGAACACAGAAAAAATACGTCAAAATAAGAGCAATATAAATAAAAAAAAAATTAAAAAAAAAAACAATAATGCGTAAAAACTATAAAACTAACTGCTAAATAACAACATGGAAAACAACTTTTACTTTGTACAAAGCGATATCAAAAATAAATAAATAAATAGATATGTATAACATAAAAAAAATAAATTTCAAAATTTCTTCAAAAACAAAAGTATGAAAATATAAATCAAAAGCAGGCTGCAAATTAAAAAAATAAAATAAAAACAAAAATAGAAAAAACATAAAAATAAGTAAGACAAAAAAAAAGATATGCCGAAGCGGACATACACTATTATCTATAAAATTTATTTTATAAAAGATAAGATATAAAAAATACATAAGTATGTAGCATGTGCGTAGACGCACTTTAAAGCTTTATCAATTTAATAGAAAAACTTGTAAGTAGTTTTTCCTGAAATAATGGCATTATTTAGTGAAGATTTTTTTTTTTTTTTTTGTGTAGCAGATAATATTTTTCACACAGTTATAGCTTATTATATTGCATATAGACAGCCATTTTTTTCTTTTTTTAATTTTTATAATTTGATTAAATTATATACACTGTAAATTCTAGAATTCTTGTGCTTGGGCTGGCTAGCATATAAAATGGAACGAAAAATATTTTATTTTAATTTGTTTGTATGCTTTTCTATTTTTTTTTTTTTTTTTTGGTTGGTTTTGTGCGCTTCTCGCCAATAATTTGAAGAGGCGTTTTGCGGAATTTTCTGCAGACGTCAGTCAAGGCCTGACGTCATTAGAAAAATTGGAAATTGAAAGAAACGCGGATTTCTTGTCTCTTTGTGCTCTTTTTTTGTTCGTTTTCATGTTGTTTGGCTGAAATTACTTGCGCAGTGCGAAAAATAAAAACGATAAGGCGATATGCTGGTTATTTATTTATTTATTTATGATACTTTTATGATTATTTCGAAATGTGCAAATAATCGAGGCGGGACTCAAACACAACAGCAACAAGAACAACAATGTGTGGAACTCTATTTTTAAATTTTTGTCCAAAATGACAACTGGGCGAGTCTCGTCCGCTTATCAGCGTCACAAGGCAAGGCCTGGGAAAACGCACTTTGCTCTCCCTTGGCGACAAATTTTCGGCGCTAATCAAGGGGGGAAAGCAAAAGCATTTATAAGCACTCAAATGGCTAAAACACTGATAAGGCGAAACCCTAATGGCCGACATGCCATTGGAAATCTGGCTAAATGGAACTTTCTGTTGTATATACATATGTATCCACCGTAGCATTGTATTCCACTAGGGGGTTTTTACCAGATCATTTGCGCTATTTTAAATGTTAGTACGACAAGTCTTTATAGAGTAATTTGTATAAAATATTAAAACTGATATAGTATATAGAATACAATACAGGGAAATTCCCACAACAATAACAAAAGCAAAGCTACACAGGGCGACAGCAGCAGCACAAAGAAAATATATGTAGGGATGGGTGCGGGCCTCATTTTAGAGGCCCGGCACAACACGAAGACATACAAAATATAAATACAAATTTTTATATTTACATTTTTATTATTTAGTATAATTGGGCCTCGACAGTAATAAGTGAGGTTTGTTTTCTTAAGAAATTCATGAAAAGCTTATGGTTAAGGTTAAGCTCTCCATAGTAAATTTTTCGAATTTTTCAGTATTTAAATACTCATAAATTTTTAACATACGAGCGCTATTTGTTTTGAAAACATAATCTCGGAGAAAAATCTGTTAACGGCATACAAAATTCCGTTCAAAAAACTTTTAATCCAGAAGTATTGTATGCTTTATTATCTGTGTACTAGTGCTGAAGAAAACATCGATGATCGAAGTTTAAAATCTTTATATATCGATGTTGGCCAACGAAGATGTTTCTCCAGCACTACTAAACACCCATTTGATAAGTGCAGAAGTGCTGGAGAAACATCTCTGTTGGCCAACATCGATATATAGAGATTTTAAACTACGATCATCGATGTTTTCTCCAGCACTACTGTGTACTGATAAAGCCAAAATTTGATTTCTTTCGACAGTAATAAAACCGTTTCTAATAAAAAAAAAAAAATATTACTACATGATTTTTTTTTTTTAAATGCGGCCTCTCAATAACTATTACACCTACATATCGAATTAACTTTTTACGGGCTACTTTATAGTCGTAAAAAATTTTTACTTGGATGTAAACTTTTTTTGTGGTCTGAAAAAACTAATTTCAAGAACCTTCAAAAATCGTTTTTTTCACCACTTACGTAAAAAACTTTCGTTACGTCAACTTAATTCAATAAAAAGTTTTTTTTAATTTCATATAAACCATTCTTCATAAATCATGCTGACCTCAAAGGATGAATGGAAATAGGCGTTTTCACACGACGTCTATATTAATATATACCTAATTCGGTTTTTACACGGTAGATATGTTCGTAAAACTATTTTTCCTTAAAATTTCAATCAAATACCTTTTTTTATTATTTTATCGTAAAAGCTAAATTGAATAAAATCGTGTAGAATGTTATTTCTCCAGACTTTTCAAAACCATGTAAAAAAAGAAGGTGTAAAAACAGAATTAGGAATATTGTTATTGAAAATTCATAAAAAGACATTTAAACATCAACAATCAGATATGACGACCCAAACTTTTTTATTTAAAAAATTCTTGAAAATAGGCTTTTTCGAAAAAATAATTCTGCATAGCCAGCCAGCCCCTTATTCAATTACTTTCTGTATTCATAATGATTTCCTTTACAGATGGACTGTATTAACACCAATAAGTGCTAGAGACATCTTATCTAGACCGGATAATAATACTTCAAGGCATCGACTTCAGACCATATTCTGTATGACAATATCAACAAAGTGTCGAAGAAAGCGCTAGGTTGAAGTTGTCAAAAGAAACCAAAGATTTTGCGATTTAGCGTCTAAAGCTTTTGCGGCTTTGTTATATTGGGGTCTTTATAGAGCGTTACATCTCGGACGAACCAAGGACATTATGCAGTATAAAGCATTTGGAAATAAACCAACAATTGATCCATACTGATCAGAATTGTGAACACCATTAAAGCGATCCAGAATGCGACTTATACGAAAGGGTTACGAAAAACCGTAGATATCGGATGAAGTTCTGTGAGCTAAGATCAGAAAGCCATTTAAATATTAAAAATGTACTTTAAGTTTTTATAAAAATGTAAGCCATATCAAAACTCTTCTTATGAAACATTAATGTCCAGGCTCTTTTAGCTTGCGGGCGCACGAATAAAAAATCACGGTATGCGTCCATCCCAAATGCACACACATGTACATATTTATGTACGTATAAATTATATATATGTAAACAAAGGCGTAAAGTGACGCAAAAAGCTGCATTAATACGAATACATAATATAAAGTTCCGCTAAACTGTCAAAAACGCCCTCAAAAACAACAGCAACTATATAAAACAAAAAAAAAAAGAGAATAAATGTAGCACAGGTGCAAGAAATTTAATAAAATTAGCAAAATGTAGAGCCCCGAAAACAAAGGCAGCCATTGATAAAACTAGTGTGCTAAAAGTTTATGTATGTTCATAGAAAATCAATATTTGCACTTTTAGATTAGAAAATATAATATGTACGCTGTTAAATAAGTATGTATGTACTATGTATTTACATTGTACGTATGTATGAACCATACATAAACGCATGTATTTACATATTTTTCATAAGAATTAAGGCCATTACGGCCAGTTTTATACATACAGTGCAACAAAAAAGTCTTGGTTCAGGCAACTTTTCTAACAAAAAAATGCAGGCGGGATCGTTATTTTAGATGATTTTCTACAGAGAAGAGAATAATATTATACAAAAAAATGAAACAAATTTTGTTTAGCATAAAAAAACATATCTACGTCACTGTGATGATTTCACTTATATCATACACAGTTATGGACCTTCAAAAAGTTATTTTCGCCAAGATTTTTAACTTACAATAGGATATGATTTTTAATTGTGTATGTAAGTAAAGTGTCGTCGAGAGTAAAGTGTTTGAAACTTTATTTCTTAATCTACGGGCACTTTAGAAAGCTTTGGGCCCGGGAGGAATTCCCCCGTTCCTTACTACCGTCAAAAGGCAATTGTAAACATTTAGTAAAATCTTTTAGTCTAATAAAACGCTTTTTACAGGTAAACTTGGAAAATAGGGCTGTAACAAGACTTTTTTACAGCACTGTGCAAATTTTTTTTGTTGTTATCAACGGTGCGGAAATATATGCATGAGTACAAACACACGCACGCATAAACATATGCACATACATACATATTTATTGACGCCCCAAAGACGTACGTGCGAGAGAGACACGTAGATCAGCGAAAGACAAAAACAAAAACCAAACAACAACAACAACTATGCGAAAAGATAAAAGCCAGCTAGTGGGTGCGAGCGAGTGCGCACATACAAAACAGGTGACATTGGCAGCGCTACGCAATAGTAGATAAAAAACGAAATAAATTAAATATGTATGCTTAGTAGCAAAAAAAATAAATTTTGTTTAAAAATTTCAAACGTACATAGAGCACATGTAAAACTGCATGATAAATATTTAGGCAAAAGGTAAATCGTGCAAAATACACAAAACAGCCAACCACCCACCCACTCACAAAAACGGGATAGCTGCAAGCCGTAAGAGTGTGCGCAGCAGAGAGAGCGAGTTAGTGCAGCCTCTTACATGTTGTTGTTTTTGTTTTGTTCTTTATTTTTGCATGTTATTGCATTCGATTGCCTACAAAAACAAATTTAATGGCAACATTTCATTGTATGCGTGTGTATATGTGTTTTTTTTTTTCAATTTATTGCTCAAAAAGCAGCTGCTTCTGCTTATTTTTGTTGTTGCTGCTGTTACCTGCAAGAGTGTGGGCGGCAGGCAAAAACAGTCTATAAGTCAAATAATTGTTTCATGATAATTACAAATTTCTAAGAATTTTACGCAAAATTCTTTTATTTACACTTACCAAGTAATTAATGCGTTTATAAAATGTGGGTGTGTGTTTTTGTTACTCTTTGCTTGTTATTGTGATATGATATTGAAATATTGCATCAACATTTATTTTCACTTTTTTTTTTCTTTCTTTGCTGCTGCGTAAGTTTTGCTTGCAGACAAAATACACTTAATCACACACACGCGTTTTTTTTTTTGTTATAAAAAGCGTAGCACAAATATTTTAATATTAGAATATTTTGCACATATATATATTGATAATTATTTTGTGTTTCGTATTTAATTTTCACGCTAATAATATTTACGCGATCGCGACCGCACGTAAAGAAATGAACAGTGTGGCTTTGAGCTTAGAAAGCAAAAATAACACAAATACTCTTTTAAACAATATGTCAAAAATACTAAAAGTATTTTTTAAAAATACCACTAGTGCTATAGCAATAAGCTTTGTCATTAAGCATTTGGAGAAGACGTCTCATCAAATAAGTAAGATGTGTTATTACGATGCGAAAAATTTTTTTCGTGTGACGTCACTTGATCATATTCATATTGTTTTTGCAATGTTATAATTTTTAAAATAATTATAATTTCCAATGTTTGACTTCTCGAGGCGGACTGAGAAGATTTTAGAGTAAAATTTTAAAAACCAATCATAAAATAAAATAAATATTTTATATTGCCTTTCTATGCAGCATTAAATGAATAAAAAATAGGTTTGTGAGAATTCGTATGGCTAAATGCCACTTACATAAATCAATTTTAACAAATTACATATGTTATATCAAAGAAGATAAAGTTGTATGCATATTTAGTAATATGTAGTGTCATCACATTAAATGACAAATGATTTTTGTTTATATTTGCAATTCATTAGGCGATGATCCTCCAAAGTTAAGGTTCGATGCACTTGTAAATTTGTAACTGTTTTTTTATTTATTTTTTTTTTATATGAAGTTTTGTCATTCCGCGCGGAATTTTTTGAACTGCGTAAAGGCCTTTAAGCTCTGTTATTTCAGAGACAAAAATCTATATACATTATAGCGCACTTCTCATCAGTTTTGTGTAAATAACATATGCAGTGAGACAGATCGCCTTTGTAGAGTCTTTCGTCACTAGAAGTGAGGCAATATTCATGGTAGGAATATTTTTCGAATATATGAGATACATATCTTATTGCTGAAAAACAACTTTAAGCGTAGACTAGCATATAAATTGCACGAAAACATAAAAATAATACTTTTTATGGTAGATATTCTTAAAAAAATAAAAATTAGGCAAAAAAATAAGTTAAAAATAATAAAGAAATCGTCAGAATTTCGAGCATTTGACATACGCATGGAAAGCGCCACCTTCTGTTCTTTAATCCACCGTATGAACAGCTGTATTAGACTGTCTGAAATACAGAAAGCTTAGCGCTACAAAACAAAAATAAACAAACAACTTGTTACTCTGGTGCTGCATAAAATTTTTATTTAAATTAAGTGT
This sequence comes from Chymomyza costata, assembly GCA_018150985.1. NCBI lineage: Eukaryota > Metazoa > Arthropoda > Insecta > Diptera > Drosophilidae > Chymomyza > Chymomyza costata. The sequence continues at coordinate 6,635,296 of JAECWU010000803.1, read as the reverse complement.
TTTAAACAAAATCTTATAGAATATATTGCAAATAACAACATAGAGCATTCAGTTTTATGTTAATACCAAACCTTGTACAAATTTCTTTTAAAATACGCACATAATCAACGTTAATTATTTACGTTTTGTGCCAAATAAGAATACATATTCAGACCTGACCCAGATTTTCATGCCGACTCAAACTAATCCGATTCAACAAATTAAAGTCCAGAACAGGCTTGATTAACTACTATTAATATACACTTGCCGCTGTGCACTAGATCGAACTACAGCTTAAATCAGTCCAAATAGATAGTAGAAAAGGGGCATTATTAACGCAGCCTTTGCATTGCTTATGCCCGTTGTGCAAATGATCAGCTTGAATACGCCATAGTAGAAAAGTAGCTGGAGTGCAACATGAAGACCCAAAAGACTGTAAAGTAATAACAATTAAGTTATATATCATTGTATATAAGGTGTATACTTACATTTTGTCCTTGCGTCTCGCCTTTTCCAGGTTCTTTGGCGACTCTTTGCTTAGGTACTGACGCACACCCATTATGGTATTGGCAAAGTAGCCATCCCAGGTCAGTTCTCCAATGTCAATGAAAAACTTCTTTTTATCGGCTGGATCAAGGGATTTGGAAAGTGCCAATAGTCGCTTGCTGTCGAAATGCCATTCCGTAAATATAAAGCGCTCCAGAGTGTTCAATGAGTTCCAAACATTTGTGTGCAGACGCATCAGTCTTAAAATCTTAAAAGTTTAGAGCTACAGTAATAGATTTTAAGCAACATACATACATTGGTCTGCCGCCGCTCATTTTAGTAACCAAATCCAGGAAAAAACCGGGTATAAAATGAAACAGAATCGCGCCCACTCTAAAAAGGAACAGGCTCTTGACCAGACGCAGATTAGGATACCAAACAGCGCTGTTAAGCGGATAGTCATGCAGATAACCATTGATTTTGTCGGCCAAAAACTCAAAGCGGAAAGGTTTATACGTGCTAGAGGTCAAGTGGAAGATTTGCAGCTCGGCAGGACGACCGCCATTCTTTTCTCTGTAATGTGCATCAAAAGATTAACCAGCGAATACTGCAATATTATGCAAACAACTATTACTTGAGCGCATTGACATAATAGCCGGTTGTAATAATGCCATTAACAACCACATCTATGGGTATGTAATCCATAATAATAGTAGGATCCAAGGGCAGACGACGTAGTATGCCCTTTGAGGCGCCCATAAAGAAGCCTTGTGGGCCGTTTTTAGAAATGGTCCAGCCAGGAATTGGTTCCTTCCAAGCAGCGGTGACTACGAATGAAATCTTTGTTATTTCAAAACGCGTATTGCAAAATACTGCGGTTAACTTACTCATGCTGGGACGCACAATGCCACAGGGAAAACGTGTTACCACCTTGGCCACTTCATGCTCCGCCAGGTGCTTGGTAAACGTATAAGTATTTGGATGATCCTTAAGCAACCTATAAGTTTTAAATGCAACAAAAGTCAGTATAGCGCATAATTATTTAAACCAAATTTAACTGACTTTGGTTCCAGTTCTTTTAAAGCCTCATCGTTTAGCGTATCAGCCAGCTGTATAATCTTTTCTGGATCATCAGGTGATGGATATAGCTTCTCCTCGACTTCGGTTATGTATGCATTTACATAAGCGCTGGATACATGCACCAGTGCATCCAAGTGCTGCAGTTCTTTACACAGCTCCATCACACGACGCGTGCCCAGTAAATTAATGTTGGTGGTTTCCTTAAGCGATTGGAAAAAGTCCAAAGTAGCAGCAGAGTGGAAAACTACATTAACATTTTCCACCAGCGTTTGACGATCCTTTGGCGATATGCCCAAATGCTCTTGGCCCACATCACCTTCAATGGGCACTATCTTAGAAAGACGTTCTTCTAGCTTCAACTCCTTGAATTTATCAAATACAGAGTTCTTTTTCAGCTCCTCCAGACGCTCTTGCACAGATTTGCCCTTCTTGGCGCGCATTAACAGATAAAGTGTGCCCACGCCGGGCACATCACGCAACAGCTTTTCCACAATGGTAACGCCCACAAAACCTGTGGCACCCGTAATGAAAACATTCCGGCCCGAATAAAAGTCTGCTACAGGTGAGCTGCAATAGACAGAAACATGAAATATATTAATTAGTCGATTTTATATACATAACTCAAATCTATTTACAGATTCTGCTGCTTGACAATACAAAAAAAAAACTTTCTCTACTGCTACGCCGAAAGACTTAATAGTCTCCATAAAATATATACTATATAGTTTGTATATATTTACTGGGGAGCTGTGAGTGGCAACATCTTTTTATGGCCCATTTGGCTTTGCGCAATTTTCAATGAAGCTCCAAACCAGTTTGTAGTCATGACTTGCGAGTATTCTTAGTTTGAGAGACAACTGTCATCTAATATTGATGTAACTAATGAATTCTGTACACATACTCGTAATACCTTGTGATATTTAAGAGTGTTTTACTATTACTGTCTACTTAGGCAAATGTTTAGTAAACAGTAAAAAACGATTGCTTAAATACATAGATCGAATCCATTACCTTTGCATCGTATTATATGGCATGATCAAGCCATTTTCAAAAAATTTTTAATGCTCGTGTAAGAAAAGCTGTGCCATAATCTGAGCTTAAGATGTTTTATATATTAGTAAAAAATGGAAAGCTGCGTAGGAACGTACTTTTTATAATGTCGTGGGCGTAGGCTTTGTATATTTCCCATTGTAAGCAAAAACTATGGTTTTAAATTATTTAATTAAGCGAAAAAGCTCAGAAAGTTTTCCATAGAAATCAAGAAGGGGTCAACATTCGGCGAGGTTCCTTTGCTGGGTCAAACGAAAATGTATCTTTCATTCAAAGCAAGTGTTTTCGCGGCTGGGATCGTCATCTTTAATGCTTTATTTTTCCAAAAAGGTATAAACTTGTAGTCTTATTGTATGGTCCGACCCACCTCAGAATTTTAAACGCATTAATTTTCTTATAAAAATTCTATGATAGCAACTTTGTCAAGAGCAAGGTAAAAATGTGGAACAGGTCAGTATTAAATTTATAAAAAATATGGAATTGGTCGAGATAGTGCACATACTTGGTACAAAGTTTTGTCAAACGAACTGATGAAGTTTGAGGAATCGATCTCACAAAGAGATGAACTTAAGAGCATTCCTGCGATAAGTGAATACTGTAATATGGAACTAACAGAATACTACGATTCCAATCGAGTCCACGAACGAAATTAAGATGGAATTGGGTTTTGCAAAAAAAAAAAAAAGAATTGGTGTACTGAGGGTTCCACATATTCCACGAGAATCCCAGCGAGGGACGAATCAGAGAAAAGAAAGTACTATATGTCTGCTAAAAAAGCATATTTCATTTAAAAGTGTTGAAACTTTTATTTAAAATAGAACTACCAAAAATAAATTAATTTTGAGTGAAATTGCATTGCATTAAGGCATCCTGCCCGTTCATTATTTTGCCATCCACACCTCACTGTCATTTTTTCAGGATACAATGGTCTCTCATGAAATTGTCTTGGATTGTATGCACTCCATATACGCTAATTTTGCTTGTTAACGTGTCCATTTAACCAAATATAAGCCTCTTTAAGAAACAAGATTTTTCGGTAAAAAAAATGGATAAGTTTTCAATTTTTCATGAGATTAACTAGCAAACGCAGGACGCAACCGATAGTCGTTAGGCTTCAATTCTTAAACAAGCTTAATCTTGTATGGCAATAGCCAAGATCTTTAGTCTAAATTTTTCCAAGTGCCTGAGAATGGCGGCGTAGGGACATATCAGGATAATCTCACAGCATTTTGACTAACAAAATCCATGATTTCCCTGGTACCAACATTCCATTTTCTTGCTGATGGCTTAATGTCATCTAATGAATAAGTGATGCAAAATAATTTGTTGAATAGCAGACTCAGAAGACCGACTTTATAAGTTTGTCTACATTTCCACAATTTGGAAGCGTTGCTAAAATGTAATATCGTTGATGGTGATTTGATTATTGAATAGTAACATTAAAAGATACGGCAGATGAAGCTAAAAAAACACGCTTAAAAGTGTCAGTAAATATGCAGCGTTTCAAAAAAGCAGAGTGCAAAATAGAAGCCATATGATAATTGAAAGAAAACAGTGGAAAAAAATATATAAGTCTTATGTCAGAAACTCTACCAAACGTTAATATTAGAGAAAATGAAGCAAAAATCAATTGAAGCCTTGGTCCTACATTTAGAAGGTCACGAAGTGCGGATACACGTTATTTGTGTCTCTCTGAAATAGAGAGAGAGCACAGTTTCAATTTTTGTATGGTAGCTAATTGAAATAGTGGACCAATTTTGATCAACTTTATGTAAGTTGTATTTTGTTTTAGACAGAGTATCTATGTGAAGTTTGATCAAAATTGTTACACTATTACACCGTCTCACTGCTGTTCTTGCATTAAAATACACAAGGGAACAAAAACGGACCCAAAATCGTAAGGTTTTAATTTTTTGACAATTCTTCAACAATTTTAAATTCGATCTAATTTTCATAAATAATGAAACGGATCATTATATTATAATACAAAAATTAAAAATGAGCTCTGTCATGTTGCCCATCTTGCAGTTTTAAAGAATAATCTGTCACTAATTTATATTTGTCAACTGAAAAACTGAAGATGTAAAATAATTCTTGCGAAAAAGCTTATAACTTTCTGATTATAAAAAAGGCCACCTTCATCATATTTTATTATTGGATGCGTCATGTGATTAAAAACCATTTTTTTAACTGCATTTAATTAGATTGCACGCAACTGTAATTTCAATTATGTTTTTCCAAAAAAAAAAAAGGGGAAAAGCTGGGTGTCTTTTTTTTTATAATCTAGTTAAGTTGTCTCTTCGTTACAAAATCTTTCCAACGTTACAACAAATGATTTTATAATGAATCAAAAACAAAAAACAAAATGATTGTTCCGCTCATTGCATGTGCAATTATATACTATAGCTTATCCATAGGTATTTTTTAAGGTATTTTTTACTTTTAAATCTTACTTATATGTAAGTTGTAATACTATAATATCAATCCAGTCAGTATGTAGCTATTTTTTCACTTAAATACAAAATTATCGATAGTCTCGCTAAGTTACTTGCTCTGTTTAGTAGATTGCTTTATAAGATATATAAAATATGTTTGGGTCACCTAAGCGGCCTTTGCATAACTATGTACAGCACCACAAATTGACAGCATCTAGATAAATTTGGACTACAAACCCTTTGGCTACACTTTACACCAAAGATTTATGTTTTGCATAAAAAAGGTTACCTTTTTTTTTTGTTTTCTTATGCTTATGTATATGATAGTTATCGGACTGTCTGATTTGTTATATAGTTGTTGGCTTGGTCGTGGCCTGTCACACTAATTGAAGCTTTCACTTTGCGCTCCAAAGCAAGCGAGAGGAACCATTAAATTAAGCTAAACCAAAAATTCAAAGAAGATGCGCTAAATTTTAAGATTTCTAATATCTAAGCCAAGCTCGCTATAAATCCATTAACATTTTTTGCAAAAAAGTCACAAAAATTTTAATATGTTGTGGTTCTTATTTTGGTGAAATTAAAGTGAAAGACCGTAGGGTTGACCCTTGACTTATGTAGGAAAACAATAAATCTTAAGTATTGTCTGAACCTTAACATAGACATGTAGCCTTACATGGCAATTATTGTGCATATACTTTTGTACCTGGCCACTATTTGGCCGATCTCGGGAGAACTTGGTACCTCTCAACACTGAACGCTTTTCATAATTCTTCAATACTGAAATCCATTCCTACAGAAGAACTCTTACTAAATACTGAACAAGTTCCAATTTTTGGGCACTCTTCAAATCTGGTAAATGAAGAACGCTGCAAAAAATTATTGAGGACTAGAAGACTGGCAAAATAATCAATACTCCAATGCTCTGAAGGAATGTGTGGTAACTTGGTATTCGGGAACACACTGTGTTCGTATATTATAGTCATCTGGAACAAGGACTCCTATATTACACGCCCATACAAAAAAAAACAACATATTTTCCCCACATTTTTGGAATCACTGAGTCCAAATCCGAGGTCCCAACTTGGGATTTTAACAAAATGTAAAAAACTCCATAAGTCGAGGTTTTTTTGTGGTTATCCCAGAAACAGCAGGACTTCTGATTAGAACCATTAGACCAAGGTATCTCAAATTTATTTTTTATCTCTAAAACCGAATTTTAGATGCAAATAACTCCAGCTCGTCGGGGTTCTACCATAAGCTCAAAAAAACACATGAAACGAGGTATTTCGGAGGTTATCTCAGAAACCTCTTGTGCTGGGTTTTTTAAAACTCGGATTCATTGACTTTTTTTGTGTGTAGTCATTTCTCATGTCCGACTCTCTGCGGAAGAAGGCTCTAACAACTAAATAGACTTTTTCTGGACGCAATCTCGAAATTTAAAGTTATTAGTTTAGAATATAAATAATAAACTCGATTTTAGCACCGAAAGTTGTTTCTGACTGTATAAGAATCTCGAAACTTTACGTTATTAGCTCCAAACGATTTAGAAGATTTAAAAGAGTTAGTTTTTGTATGCCCAGAAGCTTCAGCAATTGGTTAGTATAATCTTTAAGAATAGATAAGATAACTATACAAGTATTATATATTATAGCCCAGGTATATCTATTACTCAACTTTTTTTAACCTTTGACTATAAAAGCTTTGCAATAAATATTTTATTATCTTTAGAGTGCAACCGTGATTGGGTTTTAAGGGAAAAATCATGTGAGAGTTTCTATAGACAATAATTATTCGATTTATAGCCTATCGCTTATCGTGGACAATGCCGATATAATCAATTAGAATTTCTATAGAAGCTACGACTTAAGTGTTCAAGGTTAAGTGTAAGCAAATGAGTATTGATTGGAGATAAAAAAGGGAGGTTTCGATATGACAACAATGAAGATACAATGGAAGATTTTAAACACCTAAAGGTGTTTTATAAAAATGTAATCTTTATATGTAATTTTGGACGTTGAACTTACAAAGTTCAGATCTGGTTGGCTAATATAATAGCTATGCAATATGAGCAACTAAATCGTTAAATAACAAAATTTTATTTAATTATTGTTTGTTTAAGGTAAAGTAAGAACTATAATTTTAAAGGAATTTTATTTTATACAACGTTTAAACTTATGCAAAATATTGTTTTTAGAATTATCTAGTATCTGCTCGTATAGACTTAGAAACACAAATTTTTGTTAGCAGCATTCCAACTTGTCTGCAAGAAGCAGCATAATTCCTTTTAATATAAGTATGATGATCAACAAAAATGTTAAGAATATTTATCTGGTAGCTTTTGGTTTGTTTTAGTGAAGCTTCTAGGCAAACTGGTTTCAGATTCTATAATTCATGAATAGTTGACGATCAATGTACAAAAAAACTAAAGAGCAAAAGTCTAAGGTGCACCTTTCAGTCTTTTAGAAACAGGAATACAAACAGACGTACAGAAAGTCATGTCTAAATGGACTTATTTGGTCGTCCTAGTCATTCTGATTAAGACTTTGTGGTTCTAAATTGTTTCCTAATACCTGTTATTGTTATTTATAACATATTTTAGTACAAAAACAATATACCCTCTACTTTTTTGGTATAGGGTATCATAACAGCATATTCAGTAGTTTTCCATATGATAAAGTAAAGGGGGGCTGGCATTGTCAGGAGCTGGCAACTAGTTTAGGATTCAAGGGCTTGCAGCTGCTGCAATGACGTCAAACAGAACGTGAGATACATGCACATACATACATATCCATGTACATACTATATACAATAAATATGCCATTGCTGGAACGTCAGTAACAATTATGATAATAATAATAATTATGAAATACAAAGTGTAAATAAAATACACATATGGGCGTAAACAGGTCAAAACTCTATGTATCTCCATAAACAGTATACAAAGTAGATAATACTTTTTTTTACTAAAGGAAGTCAGCCCCAACATCCGTATTTTCATCCTATAGATGAAAAATAAGGCAAGATCTAATGTAAGAAATTATTCAAAACTTCAAAAGCAAGAGTAGAAAAGATTGATCTCAAAGAAGAAACTAAAACTTTATGTGAATAAGTTACAGTCACCAAAATCAGTATGTAGATTCATGTAGATCCAAATTTACAAATTCTTTTTACTTTTTGTAAATACAATTCAAATAACCTCTATTTAAGTGTCAATAAACTTTTAAAAATCACAAGTTGACCTTGTACTTAGTAGCAATGTCATATTTGATGTGTTCGCTGGATACAATTTAGACTTTGCATATAAGGAGCGAATGCGGGCTGCGTTGGTAAAGGGTAGATTAGAGTCGTGTACGCGCGACTGTAGAAGAACACTGTAGCAATCAGAAATTTCATATAGAAAGTCGTAGCGGTGTTGCGGCGCGTAGCTCTCAGCGGGCGGAACCCCTAGTTGTGAGTAAAAAGGTTCCTTAAACTTTTTAAGATTATTTTCAATACCACGGAGACTGTCAGAACTCCCGGGGCCGTCGTTTTAAGCTTAAGTATGTGATATAGACCGATGTGCAGATATAAATCTAGTCAGAAAGCACCAGATAGAGATCGAGCCATAATGTCGTACAACCAGAACGCGGTAGATAACTAAATCATATAGGGGAACGAAATAAAATGAGCCCAACGTGGTACCCTGTCCAAAACAAATCCCGCGAAACAACAAGTTTGTGCGAAAAAGCTTTACTGGCCCAAAACCCTATTGTGTGTTGGATAGAATCAACGCTGAAGCCAATAATTCTTAAAAGTTAAATGTGCTCAAAAAAATCGTTAGGAGGCATTCCTATATCTTAAATATATTTAAAAAGCTCTCCCAATGAATGACCAGAAAATCAAGTCATATGGACAGCATTCATTTCTGGGATGGCAGACAGTATCAACGTTAAAGAACTAATATCTATGACTCCTATAACTTATATATGTTCAAAAAAATCTCCCAAACACATAGCCCCGCCACGAAGTAGCAGCCAGCACCTTGTTGTGACGCCGACAGCTAGGATCAAAGCTGAAGAACTAAGGCATATGATTACTATAATTTCATTAGGTTCAAGAAAATCTTCCAAAAGAGTAGGGATTGACTTATGATACTAATAACTCACGGGACATTGCAGACTCTAGAAAACTCTAGCTACAAGAAGGATATAGGCTTCCGCGGGTGTACTTGGCTTAAAACAACCCAGTTAAGCTAGTTTTGAAAATTGGGCTACCTGAGATACTTCATGGCTAGCAGAAGGCACAATAAATCCCAGTGCAGTCTTCCCCATTAATATAATTAACATACTATTTAAACTAGGGTAAGGTTTGAATTCTATAGCTTTTATAGTGTAGGGGTAAACTGGAAAATTTTGCTACGGGGAACGAGCTAGATGTTATCTTGAATCAAAATTCTTTATCTGCCTGAAAATTTGGGTTCTTCTAGTCTCTGAGATCTTTCTGTTCAGAAGGACGGCGTATAGACAGTCCTGGCCATATCGACTCGGCTTTTCGATAGCATATTTACTGTTACGCCTTCTTCTGCCCGCTGCATACAATTGCGTGAACTTACATACCTTTGTAGCTTTGTTACAGGGTATACAAAACTAGGATAAAAGCTTAATTGAGCTATAGCGACCAAGGTTAAGATTTTTATTATTCTAACAAATATAAATGTTGGTTTTTTTATTTATTATATTTCTAATGAAATACTAATGGGATTCAACAGCAAAGCAAGTCTTTAGACCTTTCAGTAACTTGCATTCATTTTTGAAGAGAAACTCAGTAAAAAACAAAATGCTGGAATCTCAAAGATTTTGAATGCTCATAAAAATTAAGTTTGTTCAACTTTAAAGTTAAAGGTGTACGCATAAATTTAGAGCCTACTGTATGTTACTGTATACAGAGAACGCAGTTGCATTTGTTAGTAATAACAATGACAACAATAATTACTGTAACAAGAAACAAATGTAAACAAAATACAACTGAGGGCGTTAACAGTTCAAAGCTCCATGCATTCCCATACACAGTAGTATACTAAGTACATACATAGATATGCATACTTAATTGTTATATACGTTAAGAGCAAGATAAATATTTATGACTATACTAGTACATATATACAAATTACACTTAAGAAACTTGAAATTAATGATCATTAATGTCAGCGAAAAAATACAAGTAGCGAACTTTATTTGCATTAAACTTTTAGGCTGGCGCTGTTAACTCTTAACAGCAAAGCAAAAAGCAAAACGTAAAAGCAAAGAAGTACATATGTATATGTATGTATGCATGTCAAAACAGCATGTAGCAAGAAGCAGAGTAAATAACTTCAACTAAAACATTTTTTTTTATTTTCTATTACATATTCGAATTGAATTTCACACTTACTTGGTCATTGTTATTGTTACTGTAGCGTTGAAATAATGTGCAAATAATGCGTTTGTTTACAAATGCCTCAGCCTAATATTTATACAAGTTTAAACGTTTTATTCAACTCACAAAGTTCACTTTATTTTGTCACAACAGAATGTACAAAAATTTCTCTTTTTTCTCGTTTCTTTTTTGGCGTGTCTCTAACTGTTTTTGCTTCTTTCTTTTGGGTTTGTTTGTTTGTCGCTGCTACATACGTGTGTGCATGCGTATGAGTGTGTGAGAAAATAAAAACTTTTGCGCGTGCTCACAAACACACAACTTTATCGTTTGCCGGCCGAAGTTAAAATGTTCAACGAATATCATCGTCGCGTCGTCAACTGCTTGTTGTCGGGCTGCTGCTGGCAATTTGACGCCAACCGATCGAAACCAGTTATGCAGCGCAACTTCCGGCTTGGTGGGGTGTGTTCTGTGAAACAAAACATAAGAGCAAACTGAAAGATACTTTTGGTGTTCTTCAAATCATTTTTTGAAGTAAAAAAAGTTTTGAGATTTAGAATTTTTTGTATTTTGTTATATTGGGAAGTGCTCCGGATAACGATTAAAAATTGTAGTAACAGCTATGACTTTCGAAAAACTTTACCGATTTGTTCTTCGTTCGAAAGTTAATTTTGTAAATATTCTAAGAATATGTTAGGTGTAATACTTTGCTACCGCCGTTTTTCGGTGGACTACTGTAGCGGCATATACAGTGCGCGAAAAAAGGTTAAAGCCACTTGTTTTTTTCAATAAAACTCGAAAAGTTGCAAAGATTTTTGGATGTCTTTTTACATACTTATTTAGTAACTATTTTAACGTATATATAAAAAAAAAATTCAAAATATACATACATAATCATTTTTTTTTTAGGTTTTTTGATTTTTTGCGACTTTTTGGTGCGAAATAAGGTTAAAGCCACTTGACGTTTTCTACGCGAAAACCAATGATGTTTAAATTTTTTTGTTTTTTTTTGTCATATTTCCCTGTTATGCACCTTCTCCATCCTGTAAGTCAATTTCAGAATGTCTATAAAGCAGTTGTCATACGAAATCGATCAATTTTCTATGGGTGCCCTTAAACTATTGATAGAGGTCGAAAAAGCCGAAGTTTCTACAGTAAAAGATTGCAATAAAATGTCAAATCGTCAAATAGCAAAGGAAATTGGTCGCAGCAAAGATGCAGTTAGAAATTTTCTAGGAAATCGCCAAAATTATGACAAAAATTACATAGCTGGCCGACCATCGATGATCTCAAGTGCCCAAAAGCGTCGCTTAATCCAAAGTGTTGCTAACAGTTTTAAGTTTGCTCTCCAATTAAGAAGTGGAAATGATGTACCCGTTGGTGGTCGCCGTGTTCAACAATTTTTAGAAGGGTCGAAATACTTTAAGTACAAAAAAAATTAACCCCAAGCCAATGGTGTCAAAAGACAATAAAGCAGCACTTCAAAAATTCGCTTAGGACCACCTGCGCTGCACAAATCAATGGCAAAAATTATTTTTTCGGACGAATAAAAGTTGTATTTGGATGGCCCAGACGGATTTTCTTACTGTTGGCACAATTTGCGTACCGAACCAAAAACATTGTTTTTGCGCCAATATGGCGGTGGATCGGTTATGGTTTGGGGTGCCATTGGGTACCTCAAAAAGATGCTACTATCATTCATTTCCACAAGAATAAATGCGGAAGGGTATCAGCAAATGATTCGATCCAATTTTCCAACACATTGCTTTGAGGGCGCTGGTATAGACTGGAAATTTAATCAAGACAATGCACCGATTCATGCGGCCAGATCGACAACAGTCTTTCTTCGTGAAAATGGAATCGATCTTTTCAGCAATTGGCCATCGTAATCACCAGATATAAGCTTTATCGAGAATGTTTGGGGACTTTTGGCACGCGCAGTGCACGGAAATGGCCGACAATACAACGAAAAGGACGAACTTACCACGTCGAATACTTGCATTGTACGACGCTAAAGGTAAACACACGAAATATTAAAAAGATGTTTAAAAAAATTTGATTTTAGTGCGAAAATATTGGAGTGGCTTTAACCTTATTTCGCACCAAAAAGTCGCAAAAAATCAAAAAACCTAAAAAAAAATTTTTTTTTTATGTATATCTATGAATTTTTTTTTTATATATACGATAAAATAGTAACTTAATAAGTATGTAAAAAGCCATCCAAAAATATTTGAAATTTTTCGAGTTTTATTGAAAAATGTAAGTGGCTTTAACCTTTTTTCGCGCACTGTACGTAGACTAAATTGGTCCAAAAACAGCTTAGTTATCTGCCAACATAACGACTTAAGCAAATCAGTGAACGTGTATTTTTATTAAAAATTTATTCCCCATCGAGCCGAATTCTCGGAGTTTGCAGAAAGTTTTGGTCTTCTGCTACAATTTAAATAAATCTGCTGCTGAGGCTCCTCATATACTCAAAAATACTTAAAGTGAGATTGCTGTTAGTGAAATACAATGTCGTGAGTGATTTTCGCGCTTCAAAATCGGTGAAGGACAAGCAATAGCGATGGGCCAGAGAGAGTTTTCGAAGACTCCGAATTGGAGGAATTGCTTGATGAAGACTCGTGCCAAGCGTAAAAAGAAAGAAGTTATTCAACAAGCGATTTGGAAACGCCTTAAAGCCATCGGAATGATTCAGAAACAAGGAAATTGGCTTCCGTACTAGTTGAAGCAGAGAGATGTTAAGCGGTGTTTCTTCAATTGTGAACAGCTGCTTCAAACACACAATCTGAAGGGGTTTTTATATGGAACTTGATCGGCGACGAAAAATGAGTTCACTAAGATAATACCAAACGCCAAAAAATATTGGGGAATGCCTGAACATGCCTCCACGTTGACGGACAGACCTAATATTCACGACGCTAGGGTTATGCTCTGTATTTGGCGGGACCAGCTCGGTGTAGTATACTATGAGCTTCTGTAAGCGGGTGAAACCATCACAGGAGATCGGTATTGAAAGCAATTGATGCGTTTGAGCCGAGCATTGAAGGAAAAACGGCCACAGTACCGAGAGAGATACGACAAAGTCATCCTGCAGCATGACAATGCTCGGACATATATGTATAGGCAACGAAATAGCAGACGAATTAGCCAGACATGGCACGATCATTTCCCTCCTCCCAAATAAGAAGGATATTCGTATGCCAATGGCTACTTTTAAGCTACATACAAGGGAAAAATTCTGTTCCCAGGCACAAAAGATGTGGGAAAACATATCCCACTGTAGAATCTGTCGCCAAACATGGCCTAAAATTGACCCAAAACATTCCGCCAGACTCTGTGAACTCAACCGCTCTCAGTGTCCGGCAGTTGTTAGAGCTTGTCGGAGCAGATGCGACCAGAATGAATGCTCCGAGCAACGACTTCTGCAGAAGCTGCAGAGACGGGTAAGAAGTAGAAACAGTAGAGCCACTCTTCTGTTCCTGTGAAGCTCTATGCAGACGCAGGAAAAAGTACCTGGAAAATTTTTTCCTCAATAACCTAGAAGAGCTAGATAGGACTGTCCGAGAATGATTGCAAGCTATATCGCAGCAACAGACTGGGATTCCCTTTAAGAGCACTTACCTGGAGAAGGGGGTTTAAATTGAGATCCTCAGCGGTATCACAACGGGACAGTTTAGGTCTAAGTGTGCTGGCTTTTTAAGCCAGTTGCCGCCATAACCTAACTTAACCTATCGACAACAAAAAATGTGAAATTGGGAGCAAACAAAAAACGATTACGACTAAAATTTGGGTCATACCTATATTTTCATCGATGTATTTATTCAAAATATACTGTTTTTATAATCTAAGCTTAACTGTACTTTGTTGTACTCTTTGAATAAATTAATAAATTATGCTATAAAATAATTTCTCCAACGCTTTGGCCAAGTGATTTCGGGAACGTATTGTTGCACGTCTTCGGGCTGTTGTTGAACTGTGGTGGCTTAAGATTTAGTTAATCGACTAAGGCCTGTCTCCACTCTTTGGTTTCGGTTTGCTGAGATAACTGTCAATACAACAACAACAGCAGCAGTTGGGGCATATACCGTTAGTGTGAAGTGTGGAGCATTCAGTTGTTGCATAGACTTAATTTCGTATGTATGACGAATTGGAATGAAACAAGACTTGCTTCAAAATCATAAACAGAAAACTGCGAAACAAAAACTCTTATAAAAATATTACAAAAGCTAACCTCGGGATGGTAACAATTTCAGTTAGGAACGCTGAATGCTAAATGCACTATTTCGACCATAGTATGTTTTAGTAAAAGTGTAAATGCAAAAAGTGCAAATTAAGGCCGCAAAAAGTTAGAGCTGTCGTAACAAGTTTCATATCATAAATTCATGTATCATAAATAAGAATATGGATCGCAAAAGATGGAAATGTGTGAAGAGAAAAAAGTTGTCGTAAAATTAAAATGCGCAAGGCATGTAAGAAACGTAAAGAAATAAACAATTAAAGATTTTTTTTTTATTATTTGCTTCAGCCGTAGTTAGAATATATTAAATTTTAGCCCGGTATCTTCTGCCCTCAAGATATGATATGACCATACTGTATGGCGCTGGGAGCAGATGCTTGATATTAGCCAGAAGTGCCTCTTATAAAAAACTGTCAAATGCCTGTTTTTGTTTATAAATTCAGTCGAATCTCTTTGTAAATGTTTTTTTATTTGTAAAAAGTGTATATATGTATATATATAATTATATTAGCCCTATCACACAATAAGATATGTTTAGTAGGTAGCGATTAAGTTTTCCCCTATATTGGATTATAACCCTATGTACCTATCGGTTCATTGCCAATAAATATATACATAATAAAGAAAAAAAAAGAAATAAATTCTTTGTAAATTTTTTTTAAAATGTAAATTGTGATATATATATATATATATAATTATATTAGCCCTATCATTCACTAAGATATGTTGAGTGGGTAGCGATTATGCTTTTCCTCAATACATTTTGGATTAAGCCTAATGTACTAAATTTAAAACAAAAAAAATGCCTGTTCGATATGTACAAAAAAAATAAAACTTAACACATACTTTTAGGCGGCACTTTCAATGTTATTCACCAACGTATTGGTGAATTAGCAAAGACACAAATATTTTCTTTTACAAAAAAATAAACGCTGTGGCGCTAGTGATCAACTTTTACACCAATGCTTAGTTTAACAAAAAAAAAACTATAGGAGCGCTAGTGAGCTGAACAAATTCACCAATAAAGGTGTCGCTGTGCACATTTTAGACACGAACCACAAGCTTTTAGTTCTGCAAATAAACAAAGCGGCGCTAGAGTGCACAGCAAAATAATACAAGGTGTAACACTGTAACGTATTTGAAATAGCTAATAGAATTTGAAATTTTATTTGCATACATTTTTTTTACAGTAGATACATTAATTAATTAATTTTTCGCTCTTTGAAATTTCCCTGTTTAAAACGTATTTGAACCCTATTCACTAAACAGGGTCAGGCTAATTATATTTTTGCAAATAACGTTGGAGCATATAAGATTATTTTTTTGTACAAATTTGTACGGAAATTAAAATTCAGACTTCACTTTAGTTTGATAAATGATTTTCGTTTCAGTAGTGTGTATTTCTGCCTCATACCGAAATAAAAGCATTTAAGCTACAAACTAACCATCGCTCTTATAGATATTTCCGTACGGAAGTCCGATCAAAAATTACACGGACATTAACAATTTTTCAATTTAATGTTCTGTCATGATCTTAGAGTGAGCTGTTATAACAAAAAAAAAATTAAGTAATGCTTGGAACTATACAGAAAAATGAATTCCTAGATTTCAGATATAATAAGAGCTAGAGCAAGCAAGTTTTCAAGTTAGATCTCTTATTATGTCAAGGGACTTTTTTGTGCTACTATTTAGTATTTTTTTTTTAAATAATTTCTAAAATATTACTTTATAAGTTTCTTAGTTACTTTAAAACTAAACATTTTTTTATCAACATTTTTTATAAATATTTTGTATATAAAAAATTAATAAATATTAAAATAAAAATAAATATACCTATAGGTATATATTTAAAAAAAAATATTTTGTTTTATTTTTTTATTTTTAATAAATATTTTTATAGAAAAAAAATGTTAAATGAACCCAAAATATTATTTTTACGATAAAAATTTTTGGGTGTTTTCTTGAAAAAACTTGGTTGTATGATTTTTCATATTCCCTTGGGTCCCTTGTTTTATTACGGCTTCTTAAAAACTTCTCATGTTTTCACCGATTTACAATGCACCGTGTGGCATAATCCAACAATCAGAAGGTAACACAATGCGTAGGTTCTTTATTTGTGTCTCTCTAAAATATATATCACAGGTTCAACTTTGTATGGTAGCTACATGAAACAGTGGACCAATTTTGAGCAAATTTTGGTGAGTTGTATTTTGTTATAGAAATACGATTTGTGTGAAGTTTGATGAAAATTTATCCACTCTTTTATATAGCTACCATACAAAGTTGAACCAGTGCAGCCAAAGTCGCGCACTTTTTTGCGACACCTTTTGTAATTTATTGCAGAATGACTGTGTGGGGTTAATCCTCTCTCAGCCCGTAGGTTTTGCTGTAGTGATTTCATGTTTGGTATATTTGGTAATTTTTTTTTTAATTTTTTTCTCAAATACAATTGGCCTTCCCATACGCAGTTTTTAATTGCTTGCAATGATAAATTAAATATGCCTAAACAGAAAAAATTGTTACAGAGCAATAAGCTTAAATGGTGCTCGAACATTTTTTGGTCTCACTGTATGTTCTTAAATATTTCTGATAGAAGTATCTGGCTCATTAGCATTCTGTAGCTTCATCCAAATTTGGTGGTAAGGGATTTTTAGAGCATCCTTGACAATATAATAAGATATCTAGCGCAGCTTGGAAAACAAACACTTGGTAATTATAATGATTATTTGTGCTTAAATAATCGTTTGTAATTTTAATGTTTGTTATTAGTGCAGCAATCGTTATCTATAGCAGGGTTGCCATGTAGTTCGTAGCATTATGGGCTGCCAGATGAATCTGCAACAAAAACCAATTTTGAAATCATAGCACAGTTTCTAGAACGCTGTTGGAAAACAAATCTTTTTAGCCATTTGACAAAAATAACAAAATTCTTAATATTAAAATTCCATATTTATTTTCAAATAATAGTTACATAGGATTATAATTTTAAATCTTTAGTATACATATTATAGATTTGTAATTACAATTGCAGAAGTTTTGACTATTTGCTATGTACCAAGTTTATAAACATGCTATTATTTTATATATTGTTTTATACTCTATTTCAACTAAGTTTTGGGCTACTTTGCGTTACAGATTTTTTTTTTTTTGATAAAGTCAGACACTAAAACTTGTATTTTAGGTCTACAACTAGAAACTATTTATGTTATGCATTGACTTGTACTTGTATAAGAACTTACAATAACTTTATTGTTATATAAAATACATGATACCCTACTAAGAATAGCTATATGAAAAAGATGACAAGGTTGAAGCAGTGACGAAGATACAAAAAAAAACATGCATACACTACAACCAGACAAGAAAACCCCAGATGAGCAGGCTCAGTGTAAGACCAACTTGTAGGCCCAATAAAGGAGTCAGCGAAAAGTACAGCACCGCAAAGATGGCTACAAAGCCCAAATAGTAAAGCACATTGAAGCTGCAAAAGAAAGAACGCATGAATAAGTACAAAGAAGAAATAAGAGCTGCAAGTACTTACACCTTCCAGTAGTTGCGATGCCATTGCGTGGTAACCTCCGACTCCTTGAAATAAAAGCGACGTATACCAATAAGACAACGATCTATAAACTCGGACCAATCGCAATGACTCGCATCGAAATTATAGCGCTTGCGATCACTCTCATGCATTATGGATGAAATACGCAGCGCATTTTTTAAAGAGTAGCGGAAATCCTTGTCCAGAAAAAAGTCGAAAGCTTTGGTGCCCCTCTGGAAAACGCGCATATACTCATAGGCGCTGTAAGTACAAAGGTTTATATCTAAATCCCTGACAATCCAAGCCATATAGAAGCCACTTACGTGTGCTGCGGCATGCCAATGCCAAAGAGCTTCTCGGGTATTATAAAGACCATAGCAGGTATCAAGTGGAACAGATAGAAGAACAGACTATAACGCCAGCCATTGCGCAGCTTGGCCACCGGCTTCCAGACAAAACTATTCGGCGGATGACGCTCAACGCTGTCATTAATAGTTTTGCAAAATTGCGCCAGATTCAGTGGATTAACCTCGCCCGAGGTGCAGTGTATAACCTCTGGCTGATCCAAGTGACGTGTGCCCACATACCAGCCCATGACCAGCGAGGAGTTTATAACATAGTCGCATGGTATAATGTCAATGACGGCATTGGCGCGGCCGCACATGGTGCGAAAGAGGCCCTTGACAAAACCGGCTAGAAAACCCAAGTGACCGGAGTTGGCATTGCCCACCCAGCCCTTCATGGGATGCTCCAGCGTGCCGTAAACTGTAAAGTATAAGAGAGGCACATAAGAGCGTTGCTGGTAGCATGTCCAAAAGCACTTACCAATTGATGGCCTAACTATGGCTGCCGGCATGCCGGACATCTCTGCCATGAGCAAATTCTCCGACAGATTCTTGGTAAATGTATACGTATTTGGATGATCCTGTATATAGCCCTTGCACTTTTGCTCCGTAAAGTCCACCCAGGCCTCATCATCTTCCGCCATTTTCATCATATCATATGGATCAAATTCGGACTTGTACACCTGCTCCGCAATCAAGCCACGATTATTGCTATTACAAAATGCCGTGGAACAGTAGATATAAGCGGACAGATGTTTCAACTGCTTGGCCAGCTCTATGGTGCGCATGGTTCCTGTCAGATTCGTCTTGATAGCCGTACGCAGCGGGGAGTTGAACTTGATCGTGGCCGCACTATGATATATCACATTCACCTGATCGATCAGCTGTTGCAATAATTCAGCGCTGAAGCCAAAATTTGGCTCACTCAATTCGCCCACCACGGGCACCACCTTGGCCAAGGCTTTCTCATTGTGTTTCTTGAAAATCTGCAAAAAAAGTTAAATGAATATTTTTTAAAGAGTGTCTGTCATGTCAGTTATGTTGACAGCCATAATTTGCAATGGGCCAAACAAAAGACTTAGGACACAAACTTGTCGAGCAACACCTACGCCTACAACAAACAATTGTTATTATTTTTTTCAACATTATTTTTTTTTGTTTTTTGGTTTTTGTTGCTTTCCCACCATAATTATACAACATTTGTTGTATTTTTCTTTTTAGGCTTAAGTGAGAAATTGTTTTTAATAACATACTCAAATTTTGTATACCCTTGAAGAGGTTAACTGCGACTGCAAGCTTGAAACCTTTTAAAGTTATGTTGTATTAAAAAGTTAATTGGCTTTTAAGGCTTTCCAAAACCATGTTCGTTTATCGTTTGTTTTTTTTTTTTAATTATAATTTTTTTATAAATAATTTTAAAAAATTTTTGGAAAAAAATTATTAATTATTTTAAGTACAATTTTTACACAGTTTTTGAAAGAGAACCATTTTAATTTTTTTTTAAATCTTAAAAAAAGCTTTGGTAACTTAATAGTCTTTTAAAAAAGCTAAACCATAAAAAGCATTTTCTTTTAAAAAGAATACATTGCTTAATGAAAAAAGTTATTCAATTTTAAATATTATTTTTATAAATGTTTGCCAAAAAAAATTATTCAAATTTATTTAAAAAAAAATAAAGTATGTTATATCATCTCCAAAAACGATGCTTGAAAAATACAAATTTCATAAAAGTTAGTTAGTTCTAGAAATTTACGGGAACAAAATCAATCCAAATTATTTTTAAAAATGTTTACAAAATTTTTATAATTTTTTTTTTTAAGTTTGGAAAACCATTTCATCCCCGCACCAGCTTTAAAAGTTGTTAAAAGCTTTAAAACGGAAATTTTAAAATATAATTAATTTTTTAATAAAAATTGATATAAAAATTATTTTTGATATTTTTGCAAAGAAAACTATTTCAATTTATTTTTAAAAGTCTGTATGAAAATTATTTTAACTATTTAACTTAATCACGTTTACAATTAAAGGCATAAAAAACGCTTAAAATGAATTTCAGATATTTTTGAAAGCAATACCATTCCAACTTACTTTCAAAATCTTTACAAAAAAGGTTTTTTTATTTTAAAAAAAGTGTAAAAATGTTTTTTTTTAAAACTGGTACATTGGTTTTTGCCTTTATAAATATTTGCATATACATCGATTATTTGCGTATTTTTTTGCTAAGTAAGGGCAGTATGGATAATATTTTTCTCTGTAATTCTGCATGAAATGTCAAAACTTTATATAAAAAACAATATGCCACCATTTGGGATTTTTTTTTATATGAAGTTTTGATATTTCGTGCGAAATTTTTGCATGCTGCGTTTGGGCCTTATAAATTAGATTCAAGTGTTCCCGTCAGTTTGCTTGACATGGAATATATATATATAATTTCTAAAAATTTAAAAATTTGCATCTTAGACTTGTCGATTACTCTATTGTGTTAAGCTCTTCTAAGTTGCTAGTACTTATAAAGATTATCATCCTTTGCCTTGTTTAACCTTTAATGCTATATTTTCTTTACAAATTTTTATGCTCATACTTTACATAAAATTTCCCATAGATAAGCTAAAAATTGAGAAAATCGTTTTTCCCAAGCTAGTTCTTAAAGCAAAGCTGGCTCACAATAGTGAGAGCCAAAACAAGACCGCTTATTTTTTTAATTATACTTAACTATCTGGATTTTCTTCTTTTATACTTTTTTTAAAGGAAATTCCAGCTGAAGAATTTCCCTTAAAGATTCATACGCCTTTAAAATCCCATTTGGGATTTTTGTTTTATATGAAGTTTTGTCATTCCGTGCGAAAATTTTCGAACTGCGTATGGGCCTTAACAAAATTTATTTTAGCAACTTTTAAAATTTTCTTATTTTTTAAAGAAAATAAATAAAGAAATGTGAATTAAAAATAGTTTTTTTTTGAATGGGGAATTTAATTTTGCTTAAAATACTATAGATTAATGAAATTACTTTCGTTTATTAAAAAAATCGGATTTTCATACCATTATTTTATTATGATTGTGAACAAATTATAATACATATATTTCCAAGTTTAAACTAGGGCCACACGCAATTATAATACTATTATTAATCTCTGGGATAAGTTAGAATTAAGCTAAGCCCTATACAATTTGTAAATTGAAAAATGTCCAAAAAGATTAGAAGCGAAATTAAATTGAATGAAAAACTAGAGTTTTAACTTGCTAAAGTTTCGATTTGTTCTTAGACAGTTAATGTGCAAAACCGTAGAGAGAAAATCGGGATCCAGTAAAGTTCTAAGATGCATCTTTATATATACAGTATTTTGTAAGTTATTAAACAAATTTTTTTAAATGCTGATCTGTGTTAAAAGCCGCGCTGAGACTTGTAGAAATTTTCGTTATACACAAAAGATGTTAAAAAAAAGAAAACTCTATATTGGTATTCCATAGATCTCCAGCTGCATAAAAGTGTATAAAATCGTTGTCGTTTTGACTTTGGCTAAATTTTTTGAAATTTTTGTTGTTACTCTGCCATTAAAATTGCATTTAAAAATGAAATTTCCAACAAGTGTTGAACTACAGCAATTAACAAAGTCATACTCAGACAAAACATATCTCGCTTGTCTTTAGTTTTTTATTATTACTTTTTAGTTTTAATTTTTTTACCTTTTTAGCAAATTGACGCTTAATAACGGCAGTGTATATAATTGTTTTTGTTCGCTTGTTACAGACAATGTATGGCAATACGTGAGGTTCAAAAGATCTAGCCAAGGGGCATGAACTTGGTCACGCCACAATGGCACCTGTCTTGACTCATCGCTCGACCAAAGCGGTAATGTTTCAAGTTATGTCCGGTTTTGGCCAACTTTGGGAAACTCCAAATAGTTGGAACTTTAGTTGACTTGGTTGGTATGTATGGAGTTAAAATATTTAAAGCTATCCGGCCTGTTCTGGTTCTTGCTGTGTATTTTATGATAAAAACTTCTCCCATCTCTTTGACTTTGAAACAATGAAATTTATTTACACAATTTTTTTTATTAATTATAAAATAATTATTTTTAATTTGTATTCTCTACTGCTTTATGATCACGATTGTATTATTGGTTATATAACTTGTTTTTAAAAAGAATTTATTTTTATAAAATTTAATATGATTCGCTTTCCTGAAACATTTTTGACCGCCCCTTATTTAATGACTTACATTTTAGATATTAATGATGTATTGTGTTTTAGAATCTATAGAAAAGGGCAGACCGCCTGCTTGTTATGGGCTTATAAACTTTTGTTACAGCATCTCTTTAAGCTTCTGGCTCAGACTGGAAGTGATCCCTCACATTTTTACAAAAAAATTACTCATAAGTGGACGCCAAAGCCAGCAAGCTTCACACTTCTGTGCCTGACAAAGAAGTTCTTGTAACAGTCATTTTTTCTTTCTGGACATTAGTGCTGGAGAAAACATCGATGTTATATCGATGCATCGATGTATTGAAGTTTGAAGAGATGTTTCTCCAGCACTTCTGCACTCATCAAATGGGTGTTTAGTAGTGCTGGAGAAACATCTCTGTTGGCCAACATCGTTACATATATAGATATTTTAAACTTCGATACATCGATATAACATCGATGTTTTCTCCAGCTTTACTGTATATATTCCTCTGAAGAATCTGATTCGGTTAAGTGAACAAAAAAAAGTGAAAAATACTAGCTGCTTTCCAAAAAAAAAAAACTTCCAAGAACCAATGTGGTAACACCGAAGCAGCAATGTCGACAGACGATAGTTCGATAATTTCTACGTTTTGTTGTCATCGGCACGTAGTATTATCGAAGCATTTGCCATCGCTATATCTCTCTTGTTGCGTGCCTAAAAATTAATATACTTTGACTTCGAAGAGCGCATCATTTAATTAGGTTATTAATATAAATAAAGATATAAATTTGTTATTAGTAATCAATGCGTTTGAACGCTTAATCAATTTACTAGTGGCGCCATCTATTAAATGAGAAGAAGGAACTCTATGTCAACGTGAGTTATCTAAGATGTTTGACAGTTGTGCAAACTTTAAAGCGTTCTAATTTAGGAACTATTTGAGATAATTACATGATTCAACATATATTTTGATATGCTTTTTGCGTTGTACAACTTTTTTATTCATAAAATAACGAAAAACTGTTTTTAATAACTTTGGCGCAATCTACCGTCCAAAATAGCAACTTCTGAGCATTACTACAAAAAACTCGAAATTGAAATTTTAACATTTGTTGTTAATTTTTTGTGCAATTGATAAAATTTGAGACAAATGGACTCAAGCATTTTTTTTTAAAGGCCGGCCAACGCCAAAATGGGAGTTCATCTTTTTGGCTTTAGACTTTTGGGGTGATCCTGAGAACATAAGGCAAGAGAAATTCCAGAGCGCATTTTTTTTAGGTAAAAGTACATTTTGATTGTGCTAATGACATGTTTCCGGCGGCACTGGAGCATAGGCGTCTCAAATACTTTTAAATAGCACCTTTCGATTGATGTATCATTTTCTGCAGACTTTTATAAGATAAGGCACACTCTAATTTGCGTGCTCCTTAAAGATAGTGCGAAAAATAAAACTACCAAACTATGCAAGCTTAGGAACTGAACCTAACTGAAATCATAAAGATTGTATTGTATGAATGACAACAATTTGTTTTTAAAAAGATGGCGCACGTTAAAGTCGGGCGCAGACGTTTTGGGCTACCCTGTACCACTAATTGCAATCAAGTCCGCTATATTGCTTAAGCACTCTAAAAGACAATTGATTGCCAAATTTGTGTACGATATCTTTACAAACAAACTAAACAAAACGAATTTTGTGTAAAAAACGTTTTTTTTTACCGATTGGTCCTATGGGAGCTATATGATATTGTCAACCAATTTTGATAAAATTTGACACAACGCTTGGGAGCTCTAAAAAACTTCCAAATTTGGTAACGATATCTTTATAAACAAGCGAAGTATCCATTTAAAACTTTTGGTTTTTTCGAGGTCCTCTGAAACTCCCCTATGAGAGCTATATAATGTAACCCCGATATCAAAATAATAAAATAAACTTGTCTCCTATAGAATAATAAGGGATCTAATCTGAAAGTTTGGTTGCTCTAGCTCTTACCATCTCTGAGATCTAGGCGTTCATACGGACAGACAGACGGGAATGGGTATATCGACTTCTCTAGTCACCCTGATCATACTTTGGGTAACTTTGGGGGGTCTCCGACGTTTTCTTCTGTATGTTACATACATTTTCGGCTTGCACAAACTCCATATACCCTTTGTACCATACGGTACAGGGTATAAAAATATCCCAAAAAAGGAAGTTTTTTTTTGTATATGAAGTTTTGACATTTCGTGCGTAATTTTTGCATGCTGCGTATGGGCCTTTATAAATAAATTTCTTTTGTACATAATGTGGCTTATAGTTTTTAATAGTTACTCTCGTTAGGAGCTTTTAGTGCCTCGGTTAAGTTTTCTTTAACAGACTTTGTTTGAAACTGGATATTAATATTTCAACGCATTAAGTTATAATAAAAATAGTCTCATATGAAAACGAATTTATTTTAAATAGTTAGTTCAATGTATGTCTTAAAGCAACGGACGGGCTTGCTAGTACATCATTTAAAATATTTTTAGAACTCCGAAACAAATTTCTATAACTCAATGAGAAATCTGGCCCACTGATATAGAACTAACTGTCTGTCACTCTTCCGACTCATAGTTTTCATTTTCAATAACATTTTTTAAATCTACCAACTATTTGTAAACAAGTTATTTCAGTTCTTAAACATACAAGTTTGGACTAAAATTGTATAAAGTTAAACTAAAAGACTTAATTAAAAAATTAAAAATGCGCAAATTGCTTGGTGTTCTTTAAAAAAGGTTTCTTGTCTGCTAGCCAAAAATTAAAAGCAGAAACTCAAAAATATCCGCATTTTAAGCTTGTGACCAAATTAATAAATTATTTTAAAAAGCTGGCATTTCCGTTGTTTGCTAATTATAAAAATTTTGCGCTATTGCATTTTGGCTAAACCTCGAACAGTCCGGATATAAAATTCAATTTCACAACACTGGCAAGTTGCCAGATCGACTCACTCACTAAACGAAATCTGAGCATACTACGTCACGGTCACTTGCTTACAAAGACCACGTAGCTTTTGATCGAATACTCGTCTTACGAAAGTCTTTGGTTACAATCGATTGGACTTACCGGCTTCTGCAGCAAACGATTGATGCGTTCATTTGGATCAAAATTGCGCTTGCCTCTGACTAGTACAAAGATGGTGCCAATGTCAGGATGTGTGTCCAGCAGTGCCTCGATCAGTACAGTGCCCAGAAAACCCGTGCCGCCTGTTACAAAGATATTCTTGTGTGCAAAGAATTCGGGCACGTTGAGCGCATTACTCAATGCATGTAATCGGGGATTTGCAGCCTTGGAGGGTTTCAGGGAATTGGTTAGCTCATCGTCGCGGCTGTTGGTGCTGCTGCTGCTACTGCTGCGACCGCTGCCATGCTCAGTTATGACAGCCATGGTATAGGGCTCAAGATTTGTAGGTGGCGCCAATTTGCTGCTGAATGTTGCACCAGTTGAGTTGGATCAATTTGTTGTGACTGTGGGAAAAATTAAAATTTAATTTTATTTCTTTTTATTTTAAAGCACAAAACTGCACTAACTGTTTGTACAGCGGAAATGTAGCTTAACAGTTAACTGCATTAAGTTTTCCGTTAGAAATTAAGCTTTTTAATATGCGCTACCGTTAGACAAATCTCCAAAAGTCTTGAATTTTTTTAATTTGGCTTTTTTTATGTGTTTCTTTCAACTGAAGGGCACTTAAAATGAACATAAATGATCAACACTGTGTCTGTGTGTCACGTTCACTGTGTCAAAGTTGATCAGCTACTGCATTGCACAGTGGGCTGTATGCGCAAAACTCTTGAACAAAAATGAGCGCATTATTTAAGCTACACCTTTATATATGAATATCTTAAAGCATTTTTGTTTATTTTGTTCTTTTGCGGCCTAAGGTCATTAATTAGTAGAGTTAGCGCTTTAAGTGTTGTCATTAGGAAAAGTATTAAGACCTTAGTTTTTTTAAAGCTTTTAAATGACTGCAAACTTGGGGGAATGTCAGATTGAAAAGTTATATAATGTTAACACACTATAGATATAAAGTCAAGGGTATTAAAGATATTTATGTGTTAAAGCAGTAGAAGGCTTCGATGTTGATACAGCCATGTGCGTACGTCATTATGAGCAGCTAGTTTTCAAAGAACAGAAAAGTTATCAATATCTTTTACACAAGACCATCATGAGAGATAAGTATGACTCCGATGCTAACTATCCGCACTCCTTTGTGCCGAAGAGCTTAAATGTTTTTTTGTTTTTAATTCTATGGGCTCCCTTAGAGAACTCGGGAGTATACCTCCTTACCACCCTCTATGAACAAGCCTGCTTTGTCCAGCTGAGAAAATAAATCAAGAATTTCGTGCTTAAAACCGACAGTTTTACGAATAGAATACAAATTTTTGGTGTCAAAAGTTAGAGAAGAGTGGTTAAGAATAAAATTGAAACTATACTCTGTTTTTTTTTTGGATTCTTAATTTGAGAATATTTACAGATATTGTCAATTTGAGAAATTTTAGTGTTATCTTAAGACAAACTACTGTCAAAGAAAAAATAAAGCTTCAATTAGAGCATTTTGTGCTTCTTTTAAGAATGTTGATATCTTTTTCCGAGGGGGTGATCAAACTTATTTTTACCCATAAACTTTATTGAGAAATTTCAGCTTTAATACGAAAACATAAACAATGGGGGGTTGATACAACGACAAATTATCAAAAATTCTAGATTAAAACAATCTTGTTTTGAGCAAGATGGAACTTAAAATATCGGCTCTTTTTTTTCGAATGCACGCAGTCAAGAATTTTCATCAAAGTTAGATACAACTTTTACCAGAAAATACGTTCTGACAATAAGTCAGGGGTTCGGACAGCTGCTCTGGCTGCTCAGGAATTCTAAGAAAGCACCTTGGAATACCATTCTAAGCTATCTGAAAAATTGGCCCTAGCGGATCTCGCTCGCTTAATGTTTACAAAAAAGTTGATAGCGGTGAGAGATTTGTGCTGCACATTTTTTGCGAAATTTACGCTAGATGGCGCTAGCAGCAATAACAGCTTCTTTGTCTTATAGTTTATAGTCTCAGAAATCCAGAGGTTCAACCAAGTTTATGAGCATTTGGTACGAAGAATTTCAGGTCTGCCACGCCTCTTTCTGCCTATTGCATATTTAAAATTTGTTAACTGAGTTTGCTTTGTTGTATGACAACATTTTTTTTTAAATCGAGGTCAGCTCTGATTTTATTGTATGTGTCTCAAAATGTAAGTATTTAGTTCATTCCCAAATTTCATTCCTATAGCAACAAATACAAAATTTGAACAAAGCGAAATTTTTTTTTAGTTTCAAAATTCAAAGTCTTGCAAAATAATAGATATAAAGAAACTTAATGCATTCCCGATTCAGAATGATAAAATTTGTATCACGTTGGATACATTCAATCCACCATATACAACAAACCCAAAATGTCTGTGCAGCTGCATTGAGACGTACAAACGGCTTTTTGGGTCAGCCTTATGGTAATCCCGGTGAGCAGCGACGTTGCTATGATGATCGCTATGACTGGAGCGAAAGAATGGAGGGTGACACTCGTAGGGACGCACAAAAAGAAAGCCAAACGCAAATGGCAGCAAGCGGCTATGATGAGTCCCGTTTCATCGACGGACTGCAGCAGAAGAACTTTAGTCCAGAACATAATGATAGCCAAAGCAACTTGATTAATAATGCAAGCGATTATCATCAAGCGCGGGATAAACGCCGTTTGCAGCTGAATGCTTTAGACCATCAGCGCATGCAGGAGCGCGTTATTGAGGAACACCTGCGCAAGTATGCCCGTGCTAGCTCTGGATTCAACAAGGACATAAATAAGCAAAATGAAAGTACTGCCCAACGCTATAGTCCCAGGCGCCGTGCAGCACGTCGCAAAGAGTTGAAGCATCAGCAGCGGGACTCTCGTCAGGATCTCAAGTTGCACACGACAGGGTCTAGCCGGTCGAAACCCACAAAAGCCTGGTTGGAGAAAAAACAGCGAGAATTTGAGTCTCCATTTTGGCACTCCTGGGAATCCTGTCCAAGCGAGCGTAAAATGTACAAAAGTGCCAAAGAATCAAAACGGCCGTTGGCTAACTATGAAAGCAGCGTGGAACCAAGCAAGCAACTGACGCGACCGCGCGCACCCTATGATAGCAGTCGCCGCAGATATCAAACTGTCTCCAGAAAGTTGCAGGAGCAGTCTAGTTGCATAGAATCAACGACCCAGAGTCCCTTTAGTGGCATGGATGAGCAAGCACCGCTATGGGAGCCAGAAGAGCCGCTGGAGCAAACCAAATCGACTCAGTTCCATTACTACACAAACCTAATTTAAATGTAGAACATTAGAGCTCAGTTGAATCTTTTAGCTAAAATATATATTTTCTTGGAGTGGCATTTAAAAGTTTTGGAAGATTTTAAGTTTTAGAAGTCACACTATCTATGGACCTTTAAATTACTGAAGTTCCAGTAGCGCGATGGTATATATATTGGTATTCATCTTATCGAAAAATTACATTAGTACATTAGTAGCTCAAATGGTCTCGAGATCGAGTTGTTGGTGCGGACAGATCGACTTGGTTCAATCGCTATTCAAAGCTATTTGCAGCTTAATAACGCATATATATTACTCTGAGTTACGCTATTTGCAAAGGAAATACAAGAATAGATCCTCCAGTTGGTCTTGGGATCTAGATGTTTGTTCGGACAGACCGACTTGGTTCAATCGTTGCTCGAATCAAAGAGCTTGTTATGTTATTTTTTTTTTAGGGCATTAAAAAAAAGTTGGATTTCTGTACTAAGTGCACTTTTAGGATTTTGCTTCCAAACTTTCAAAATTCTCCGAATTTAAGACTTGGAGATTATATTTTTTGTAAAAATTTCAGAAATTAATACGATGGAAAATATTGCAAACCCCCTTTGTTCTACGTATGGTATGACTAAAAGCTTTCCCAAATTAAAGGAAATTGGTTTGTGGAAATAGATTTCCTTCCAACAATAGCTAATATCATCTATTTAAATGAAGCGTTTTTCGGAACAAAGAATTTTTTGAATGGAATAAAAAAGGGTCATTGGTTCCTCACATTCTTCATTCTCCGTATTTGGTACTTATCGACCAAGGTAATTAATGGGTGAGTAGAAAACTTTTTTAAACTCCTTTTTTTTATGTATTTATTCTATAGTGACTACAATTATTTTACAAAATTAAGGAAATGGGCTTGTGAAAAATGTTTACTTTTTAGGAACTCAACAAATCTATTTTTTTTAATTGCAAAAAACGTCGATAGGTAGATACAAGCATACAATTTTTTTCCCTAAAAAGTGATAGGTGGATTACTTATCAGCCTACTCTCGTCTAAAAACAGAAGTTAAACACTAAATCATTCTCAGATTGCTTAAGTTTTAGAAGAAGGAAAATGAAAGAAACGACCATAGGTGGCGCTGAAGTACAAGCAGAGAATATTTTTTAGAGACAAGTGCTCGCTTCTTTGTTATATGAATCTGCTCTTGTACAATATAAATAAAGAAGTTAAATGCAACTGAACAATAGAAGAAGCTTCAATTTTTGAATAAAGACAAATAGAAGAAAACGTCCATAGATGGCGCTCACATACAAGCAGACGATTTTTTTCAAGGAAAGTCTTTCCTTTTTTGGTTGCGTCAATTACTTATCAGCCTTCTCTCGATTGAAATTAGAAGTTAAATACAAGTGAAAAAATATAGGAAGATGCTTGTCTTAAAAGAAAAACACGCATCCATAGATGGCGCTCACGTACAAGCAGACTTTTTTTTCTGAAACTTGTTTTCTTCGTGGTTAGGCCGTTATATATAACTGAAACAATTACAGAAGACGCTTGAATTTTAGAGGAAAGACAATTTGAAGGAAACGTCCATAGATGGCGCTCACGTACAAGCAGACTTTTTTTTCTGAAACTTGTTTTCTTCGTGGTTAGGCCGTTAAATATAACTGAAACAATTACAGAAGACGCTTGAGTTTTAGAGGAAAGACAATTTGAAGGAAACGTCCATAGATGGCGCTCACGTACAAGCAGACGATTTTTTTCAAGGAAAACATTCCCTTTTTTGGCTAGGTCAATTACTACCCTCGTTTGAGAACAGAAGTAAAATACAAACTACAGAAAAAGCTTGATTTTTAAAAGTTATACAAATGAAAGAAAACAAGCTGACAATTTTTTTTAAGAAAAGTCATATCTCTGTTTTTATGCCGCTTACTTATCAGCCTGCCCTCGTATAAAACAGAAACACTTATAAAAAACGCTTAAGTCTTAGAAGAAAAACAAATTGAAGAAAACGTGCCTAGATGGCGCTAATGTACAAGCAGACATAATGTAGTCATAAAACTTATGACGCATATAAATTATGTATCTTCAAGATACTTCAACTACAAATAAACCACATACTCAAGATGTAATGTAGCTGGAGCATTCATTCACACACACGTACACACGGCCCTAAGGTCTTTGCATGGCTATATT
The DNA here is from genome assembly GCA_018150985.1 of Chymomyza costata. NCBI lineage: Eukaryota > Metazoa > Arthropoda > Insecta > Diptera > Drosophilidae > Chymomyza > Chymomyza costata. Next base: position 6,604,077 of record JAECWU010000803.1, on the reverse strand, counting down.
CAAAGGTATTGTAAAAATGCGTATTTATATGTAGGAGATTATCTTTGATTTTTTTTCTTTGGCTTTTTATGTGTGTCAAGGCCAAGTAAAGTATCTTATAGCTTTGCGCCTGACAGTTAAAAAAGATATGCTGCATTCAGGTCTAGTTTTGTTTGTTTTTTCTTGTTGCTCTCGAAAAGATTGTTGAGCATTTGAGTAACAAAAATCAGTAAAGATAAAAAAAAAACTCAAAATAAAATTGTTTAAAAATGCACGGTCACGGTCAGATGCGATTGATCTTTACATACACAGGTTTCTCACTCATATGTTATTGTATCTGCATTTGTATCTGTAATGGTAGTGTTTGGGTCTTTAACTATTTACATTATGGCTTTTGACACTTTGACGTTAATTGAATTGAAACTTTAAATGAAGCATTGAATTTTATGGCTACTACATAGTGCCTTGATTTGAATTATGCCTGTAAATTAAATTTATTTTTACTTGCTAATTTATTTTATTTAGTGCTATTAACAGCTATGCTTAGGTATATGGGGCGTCTCAGTTGACACCCTGTAGATTGTGCAACCTTCGGAATAGTGTTTTTTCTCATTTAAAGTTTGCTAATTAGCCTAAAAATATATTAAAGTGACTCAACAGTTTGTTCAAGTGTTTATTACCAATATTTTCAAGGCTTTATAAGGTAGTCATGCCCCTCTTTGAGTTGAAAACACGCGCGGATATATTGCTTCAGTTTAGTAGATGTTTGCACATCAGTATTATGCAAATTTCCGTTGAGAACTAAAACCAGTTTATCGGTACACTTAGCCCCAATGGCGTCTAAATCGCGTGTGCATTTTAAATTAAAAAGAACTTAAATTCTTGACTTTCACGTGATTACTTAATTCGGATTTTTAAGAACCGAGTCACACGCGCCGCGTTATTTTTGGGTAGATTCCTTGGTGAAACTGGTTTCTCTCTTGCGCTGTTATGGACTAGGTCTTGCCTGAGAATTGTCAACAGTTTATTTGCATATAAGTTGATTATCCAAATATGTGCAAATCAAACGCCATTTTAATTTCTAAATTTCGTAACATTGTTTAATCAGAAGCTTTCTGAAGATAAATCAAACCAAGTTTTTTTTTTTTTGGCAATCAAGTTTATTGAACTTTGCGGAATTCTTTAATTTAAAATTTAAGAAGATATTTTTCGCTTTTTTTCTTGCGATTTTTATATTTTTTTATTTTTTAAGCGATGTTTGAAAGCTGTCATTAGTCAGTGCTAATAATGATGTAATGTTTTATAAAAATCTATTACCAAACTACTTCATAGTTCTTCTAAGAAGAACACCTAAGTGCCTCTCTTCTAGTAAAAGGCGACTTAATGGCACCCTTATATGGGAGTGTTTGGCTTGCGAACCGATATTAAAATCGATTACTCCAGAAACGGAAATAAGTATGTTCCGATAAGAATTGTTTCATTTTGAATATATAGTCAAAAATTATTCTAGCCTTATTATAAAATAAAAATATTTAAAATTTATTTAATTAAAGAGTTTAAAACTCAGCTTTATTTAGTTATAAAGTAGAAATAATTCCAAATTATAGAGCCTGAAGGCCTATGCTTTAATTGAACAACTTGTAAAATTACAAAACAAACATTCTTCTTCATCTTTTTTTTGCGACTTACAGAAGTTTATCTTAAGTACAGGGTGGCTGATGAAAGGCACTACCAAACAAAAATTGAATACATTTTTTTCTATTTATCTAATCTGTTTATTTTTTATTTTTATTTTAAAGATTGATTTTTAAATTTAATGAAAATGGATAATTGGGTACTGAGACAAGAATTTGGATTGTCCGGCGTTATCACTAGAGTCCGTAAAATTGTTACAAAAAGAATTTTAGCGCACTGTTAGCAGCACTGCTCAGGCGAGGAGGCACATTTCGATCTAAACGGCAATGTTAATAAACAAAATTTTCGAATATGGAGTAATTCTAGCGCACAGATACTCCATGAGACGCGATTGCATCCACTTCGCGTCACAGTGTCGGTCCTTACTTTTTCGAAGAGAACGGTGTTACTTTTACGGTCACTGCAGACCGATGCTTCAAAATGTTGAAAGAGTTTTTTTTTATTGAGAACTACGCCGAAAGAGAATCGCTTTCAAATCTGTGTGGTTTTAACAAGATGGTGCAACTGATGGTGACAGAATTGCATCGAAAATTGCCCAATAAGTTGATTTCAAGAAACTCCATATTCCGTTGGTCCCCCAGGTCTCCAGACCTTACTGCGCCTGTTCTTTTTCTTTGGGGATATTGCAAACAGGACATTTACAAAGTAAAACCAACAAATTTGAATGACTTAAAGCACGCCATTTGAACGACAATTGAGTCCATTCCCGCTGCAACCCTTCAGGCAGTCATGACTAACTTTTTGCTAAGATGTCGCACATGCGTCACTGAGGGTGGAGGCCATTTAAGTTCAATTATTTTTAAGATACATTTAAAAATACTTAATAAAATTGAATTATCTTTCAATTGAAACAAGAAAAAATAAATTAGGTGAATTAAACAAAAAGTTATTTGAGTTTCTTAATGTAGCAATATTCATCAGCCACTCTCCATGAGTGCATCCAAAGTAAAGCTGTCTAAAAAAGTCAACTGCAGACTTTCAGGGACTTCTGGGATGCATTATTTTGCTTGAGTCCGAACTTTAATTCCAGCTCTTAGCCTTCATAAAGGGCTTGCTTTCCAAATTCTGTGCAGTTACTATGATCGCTAGTAAGCAGAATCCGTATTATAGGATACTTCGGCAATTAAAATCAGAAAAAAAACGATAATAGTTTAACTTGGATTTTGCTCAAAACAAGATTGGAGAGTATTTTAAAGTTTTTTCGCCTTCTATTTTTCTTGAATTAAGAATAATGTACTCTAAATATTAACATTAAAACTTAATATTTTTACAATGAGTATGAAATGTTGCTTAAGAGCCTTCTAAATATTCTCAAATGCAGAATTTCTGAGTACAAAAAAAAAGTTCTTAAAATAAGAATTTTGCTCTTAATAATTGAAGAATCGCTTTTAATGCTTTTTTGGCAACCAAGTTCTTAATTTTTTTTCTCAGTGTAGATAAGTTCATGTTCAAAAGTTATAAGTTTTTAAAAATTTCAAAAAAATTAGCCTGTTACAAGTTTTTAATTTACAAAAAGACTCGATGCAGTCAGGCATTAAAATCTAAAAACCTTTTGACAAAATTTAGGAACGATACAAAATTTCGTGGGGAGGGTCACACAGGAATGCTTCCTGATTGCACTTATGAATTATTTAATTTTGTATTATAAAAGAAGAAGTTTTGTTATAAGAAAATTATTTCCTTAATCTTCATAAACTTAAGAGATGTTTTTAAAATTTATGAATCTGAAAAATATTTCATAGCGAGGGGCACTAAGACTAGCAGCACTTTGCCAATTGGATATCACCTTATTAAAAAATAATCAACTGATAAGAAATTTTGTTGTTTTTTATTGGTGAAGTGAATTTATTTTGGAAATATTCAATTGCACTGTATAGAATATAATAGAATTAATGGTATTTCGCTTAATTTTTAAAAAATATCATATTTTTTATTAATTTTTTTTTCTCAGAAGAAAATGTTTAAATATTTAATCACACTTATGGTAACGCCTTGGGCTGTGATCAACTTGTATTTCGATATTGTTGTGGTTTCAGTTAATCCCATTTGTTTTTAAATTGAGTTAAGGCCAATTTATATACACGTGGAACTCTAGCAATAAAATCAGATAAGATCCTTAATTAACCACCATTGTTTCAAGCAGTAAAGTTCATTCTTCCCGGCATAAAAAAACTTTTAAGCTGAGATTTCCCAAAAAGTGTAACTCACAGCACGACATTTCTTTTCGCATTTACAATAAAATTAACTTTATCTCGAACAATCTTTATCTGTATTTAATGGCATCGTAGCTACCAATTTATTTGCTATGAATATCATTATTTGATTCTTCTTTATTCAATTATGTAATCTTAAGTTAGTTTATTTTTTTTTGCCAATGAAAGACATTTTTTATGCACGCCTTAGCGTATACTTAATATTTGTGCACAAACAAAGCGCAATGAAGCGTAAGGATTTATTTTTTTTTTATTTTCAATGAATTTTGTGCGTTTTTCAATTTTATTTTCTAAAAGCTTTTCTAGTATGGAGTTTAAGGCTTTTTATTTGCTATCGAGGCTTGACATACATGGCTTATGCACATGGCTGTCTGTAACGTTGTTGTCTGTCTGCATCTATATCCATATAGTTTGTATCTGTAGCTGTATCTGTGAGTAAGACCTAGTGGGCATATATAGCAATACTTATTTAAAGATTTGCATAATTTTGCGACGTCTGCGTTTCGTTTGCTAATTTTGTTCAACCAAATTGCATATATGTGTGTGTGTGTCTGTGTGAGTGAGCACGCTGGAGAGTAAAACTGTTTATGCATATTAAATATTTTGAAATTTCTTTCAGCTTCATATGACAGTTTGACCCATTTTGAAGGCAACAACAATAGCAACAAACCAAAATTAGCCAAAATGCTACGTCAATAAGACGATCAGATAGCTGATAGCACGGTAGGGTAGAGGCTAGCGGGGTGATGATAAGTTTGGGTTATTGGGGACTTTCTATTTTAGAGACAAATCATGGGCCTTTTTTATTGCCAATTTTTATTGGCATACTCTTGCAGCGAGTATATTAATTTTGTTGAGATAATGATATTAGAGAAGGTCAACTGAGCATATGTTTGCCAGATGTTTGTTATAGAAACATCAGATTCAGTCATCAGCGATATACTTTTCTTTAAGTTTAGAAGTTATTTTGCGTAAAATTTTGAAAAAAAACAACGTTTTTTTGGTTTCGTTTTGCTGCCAATTTCACCAAAACGAGTTTTTTTGTGGTTTGAAACCGACTGCCTTGTTGCAAGAGAAATTAAAAGGAACTGGCAAAATGCATTTTAAACTCAAATAATTTTTTAAATATTCTTTAATATTCTGAGATTATATTTATGCCAATTAGAATTTTTTATAATTTTTTTGGTTCTATTTTTTTTCTGAATCAACCCAAAAAAATTGCATGCACAAATCAAAACGATTTTTTTTCTCTACATTGTCATATATATACCCATGCTGCATGTCTTGCATAAAATATGGTTCATGTCTTGCATAAAGAAAATTTCCCTTGTAAAAAAAATAGCATAGTCGTGTTTAATTTCGAAAGTTGTAGCTATTCTAACAAAGAGTAATGAAAATATAAGCAGATAGCGAGAGCAAAAAAAATGGGAGCACACAAAAACGAAAACGAATTAAATTATTCGTTTTGGTTTTACGTTTTCCGTAGCACGGTCTATTATAATGAATTTTTATAATAGTTACAAAGAATTAAATGTGTTTTAGAAGCGAAGTCCGAGTGGAATCTTTTACCATATGTTAGGTGTTCAGGAGCCCACATAACTTATATTGAGCCGATCATTGAAACGGCTGCTTGAGGTTTTATATTTAAGATACACCAAGTTGGCCGTCGGTAGCATAGTGATAGGGTACTCGGCTTACAAAAAGAAGGTCGGTGGTTTGAGTCCCCGCAGTAGCACTGGTACATTTGCCTAGCACTGGCATCGCTAGCTCAGACGCTATTTGCCCAAGAAAATCTTTATTAATTCAAGACACCTCCGTTCGGATTCGGCTATAAACTGTAGGGGCCTGTTCTCTCTGAACAGTTATTAATAGAGATCCACATGCTCCACTCAGAGACGACTGACAAAAATTGACAGTCAGGGAATTATTATTAAGGAGAAAGTCTTGATCTAATAGAAATTTTACCAAGGGGCCATTTATTGACTTTCATGAATTTTTAAGCCTGGTTACCGTGTGACAAAGTTATTGCTTCAGCTGCTCTTTTTCAACTAACTAACTTTATGCTGTATTATTATCGATTTACTTTTTAATCGATTTCATCGAGTAGACAGCAATGGGCCCTAAGAGCCCGCATATCGAAGTTTCTTACAAATTTGGAATATGCTAAAAATGTTGAAATTAAAATCGGAAACTTCAAGAATTTTTCTTAGTGGAAGAGTTAAGACATGTTCATGTTCTTGTACCTAAAGCCTTTTTTTAAACGATTTTAAATGCTTTCAGGGCACATTTACAGTAGATCTATAAATCTGCATAATTAAGTGTCAGTTTCGAATCAAGAGCTCGAAATTTACATTATTTTCAAAACTCATAAAAACGTGAACTTACGGAACAGCTCAAATCCATTCTTATAGAGACTTTACAACGAAAAACCCAGTTTTGAAAGCTTTCTTGTGAAACTCAAGCTTAAAATTTTGTGACTAATAAATTTAGTTTTCGGATCCAACTAAAGTTGACTAACAAACTATTTAATTTTTGCTTTTAATCTTAAAATTCCTTTAGATTGTTTTGAAAATTCTCGTTTATAGGCATTTATTTATTTTTTTAATTTTTAATCAAATTTTTTAAATAAAATTATTTTTATTAAATGCAGTTTTCTAAAGTTTTGGATTAGCCAATCTAGCCGCAACTGCTGAAAACAAAGCAGATTTTTATGCCAAATTCTTTAAAGTTTAATGCAGCAGTTTCGCGCCTTTGTTTTTGTCGTCAAATATAATGGTTCAATTTTTTATTGAAATATGTTCGAAAAATAATGTTAAAGGATAGGATCCCAATAGGAGAAAAAGTATCTTTATAACAGAATTAAAATAAGTAACAATCATCGAAAGGCAACACAAAGCGATATATAAAAGGCATACAAAATTCGTTGCGCTTTTAACCTGCCAGTTACAGACTGTTAAATTATAATAAATTAAATAAATGATTAATAGGTATTGCATATGTCTACACAGTGTAAACTTATTCAATAGAAATAGGTGGATTATAAATAGACAAACAGATATCCGAAATGCAAAAAACATGGTTTTAAAGAGATATTCGTTAAATTTTAACTTGATTGCTTAAGTACCTTGCAAAAAATTTATAAAACATGAAAATTTTAGATTTGCAAAGTTTTTGCATTTATGCACAGTATATTTATCGTTATAGCAAATCATCATCATCATTCATAGCATTGGAACCCTAGGTGGGTCAAAGCTTCCTGCACGATAACCCTCCATATCACTCGATTCATTGCTTGGACTTCGTAGTTTTGGACATTCATTTTACTTAAATCAGCTAGCATCCAGCCAACGGTTTTTGGGTCGCCCTCTTGATCGCGTTCCATATTGTCGCCCTTTCAGCATTAACTTTAGTGTGGATCTTTCATCCATGCGCAGTAGATGCCCGATCCACCCAGTAGACGCTGGGACTTGATAAAGCGCATCAATTCCTCGAGCTCTGAGTTAAAACGCATTCTATAGATGTTGCCATCTATCACCGTTCCGTAAATTCTTTGTAGAATCTTTCTCTCTAATGCTGCTAACTGCTTACAGTCAGCTTTACGGAGAACACATACCTCGCAGCTGTATGTCAAGGCGGGTCAATCGAGCGTTTTATACATCTGCAGTTTTGGATTTCGACAGATTAGTTGTAACAAATAGGGATGTCATATGGCAGCAACTATAACCTCCTCGTGATAACTACCGGTAACTCACTTTTCAGTTAGGTCATGTCTCTGCTGAGAGTGTGGCCAATATAGTTGGGCTAAGAGAGAAAATTCTACACAAACCCCAATCCAAGATGGAGCAGCGTATACCGAGGAATGAATGGCTAGAGGGTATCTAGTCGTTAATATGCGAACTTGGGGCGCCCAGGCAAGGCCCCATTTCATTAAGCTCCTTACTGCGCTACCAGGGCAGAGGATCAGCCCTCCACCTCAAAGGCTGCAGCAGCAGCAGAAGTAACACCTGTGCCGAAAACACCAGATGCGGCGAAGGTGCCAATTGATGTCCACACCACAACCAAGAAGAGGCAGCCCACTGCCTCATACAAGGATGTGGTGACAGGCATAAGAATGGCAGTACTCGCAAGGGACTATCCCAATACGCCCCTAACTACAGAGCAGATGAATGCCATCCAGAAGCTTATTCTGGACAAGATAGTAGCGGAGAAAGAACAGGCCATATATTTAGGCTCCTGGGAGCTACATATAAAGCAGGATATATGGTTCTGCACTGCAAAGATGGCGCTAAAAGCAACCATCACGAATGCGCCTCACTGTGGGCCCCAGAGCAATCCAAAATTCCTCACTCAAGGATCGCATTGGGGTACTTTTCCAACTCTCAAACCCTACAGACCTCTAGGATCCTGAACTTAATACAGGGGCAGAACAAAGGCCTCTACATCGATACGTGGCGTACATTGAAAAGAGCTGAACGAGGCTGTAATGTCACTCTGGTTGTTGCAGTGGACCAGAAATCAGCAGCCAGCCTGGTTGAGTCAGGAGAGAAGGTCAACTTCCGCTTTGGCCAAGTGACTCTCAGACTAAAAGCTGCGCCCGTCAATGCAGTGGAGTTGGAAGAAGAGGACGAAAGTACTCCACCCAACCCTGACCCCACAGCTAAAACATGAAGTGCATCCTGGCAAATCTTCACCATGCTAAGGCTGCAGCAGCTGAACTAAGTAGAAGGTTTGCCGGTGGAAGCACCAACAAAGGGCTCATTCAGGAGCCCTGGATACATAGAGGCAGAGCAGCAGGCCTCAAAATACCAAACACTCAGGTAATCTATGATGTGGGTGCTGCCAAACCAAGGGCTGCATTTACCATTGATACCATTATTAAATTTCTGCCATTCACAAAATTTATAAATGGCGACACGGCAGCAGTACTTGTTGAGGCAGTCTCAGATGGAAAACAAATTGAGGTTATCATAACCTCAGCTTATTTTCCGGGAGACACCAACGAAGTACCACCACCGAACATCATAGGCCTAGTAAAATACTGTAAGTCGCACAAGAAGACCTTAATAATAGGCAACAATTTGGTGCAGCACAGATACGAACATAAGAGGGGAATCACTCATAGAATTCTTACTACAAACCAACTTAGTTATAGCAAACAGGGGTAATAAACCAACCTTCGAAAATGCCATAAGGCAAGAGGTTCTTAACTTGACCCTCATAACAAACAACTCATTTGATATGATAACGATACCTTTTTTTATTTATAACCATTCTGAGTTACTAATAGAAACAAGAAGACATTAACCAAAGAGTTAACAAAGAATTATAAATTGATTTTATTTTTGGGAAATTATTTTTTAACTCAAAAAGAACAACAAAGCTCGTAGATCTTAGATTAGAAAACAGAAATAAGAAGATTTAGAGGGCTGCAAAAATACTTATGAACTAATCCACATCACCAGCTCGATGGCTAAACTTTTTTAACGATATTAACATCAAATTTGTGAAAATTTGGCTAAATCTGTAAAATTCTGCGTTTTAAATTTCATTCGAAACAAGTTACAAGCAGAACAGGCTTTAAATAACAAGTTGCCAAAAATCAAGCTAGTTTTAAATTTTTTTTTTTAATTTATTTTTTTTACTGTTTAAAAATTTGGTAAATTTTTTCAATACAACAATTTGTTTTTACAAGACCAAAAAAGTCAGGTATTATAGTTTTTTGTTTTGTTTGTTCCATCTTATCTTTCCTAATATTGTTGTTGTAGTTGTTATTGTTATTATCAAAACAATACCTTAAAAAAAATGTTTGATTGCACTTCCGCATTGAGCAAAAAGTTAAAAGCAAAAAAAAAAAAATATGTAACAATTAATTTATTTATGCAAGACATGCGTACAGTTGTGTCTGAACTTGATGGCCAATTTAGGGGCAGTTAGCCAAAACTAATCACAGCCACAATAACAATAATAATAACAACAACAAAGGCAACATAATTTTGCGTATAAAAATGTATGTGTATTTATTGTTGTTGTTTAAATTTAATTTACTGCGCCATAAAAACAAAAAAAAAAAAAATAAACAAGTGGGCCGGTTACAGACGGGAAATCCCAACTATAGTATACACTGTATTTCACAATCAAGTGATTTTGAACCATTTTAAGCATAAACAAGAAAAAAAAAAAATAAAGTTTGCATGATGACTTCTTGTACAATGGGTTTTGGGCATTTTTGGATAGGAAGATCTGTGGAAAGTCTTATACGAGATAGCTTCAAGTATTGCAGCGGTCTGAGTGCTGGTATTTGCAAAAAGTCAAAAGAACTTAGGCTAACTCTACATATATATTTTAAAGGCTTTAGTTACTTATTACAAATAGATTCCGATTTGCTGATTCTTGCCTTTAAGCCTCGAAGCTCTTAACTGATTTTAATAAAATTTGCATCCAAGGATAGACAATAATAAAAATCTGTGTAGAGTTTCAATATTATAACCTCAAAAATTAAGTATTGTAAAGGGACCAGTAACAATAAACTGCTGGCAAATGTATTTACAGAGCCACCTTGTGGCAAAATTGTACGCGCAAGTTTATTGCCAAGTTTTTGATGAACAAGTCGAGAAAGGCTTGTGTAGAGCTAAAACTTGTTGGTTTTAATAAAAAAAACAAGTATAACATTTATACAAATTTTTTGAGTTGATCTGGCAATGCCCAGTTTTACAGCCCTTATTAGGAAACATTGCGTATACGTATTTTATAATAAAGGGTGTTTTTTTAAGCGCGTCCGTATTTCAAACTTAAATAAAACATTGAAAAATTAATGTTTTGACCCCAAATATGGTTTTATTAGACAGATAATTTGGTAACATTTAATATTTGAAAAATATCTCTGGCATGTGACCACCACGACTACGAGTTACAAAGCGCATTCTGTGAGTCCAACTTTTGACCTATCGAGCATTTGGGGCCGTATTTCAGTAACGAAATGTTTAATATTGCTTTACAAGTCGCCAATTGTTGTTGGCTTGTCTACATAAACGAATTGACGTGTCCCCAAAGAAAATAATCTAAAGGGATTAAATCACACGACCGCGGCGGCCAGTTGGTGGGCGCATTTTTTGAAATAGCTTTCTCACCGAACTGAGTTTTCAGTAAGTCAATGATTGCGGTCGCCGTATGCCACGTAGCGCCATCCTGTTCGAACCAGAACTCTTCGACATCGTTGTCACGTTATTTTGGAAACAAAATATTCATTGATCATCGCTCTGTATTGATCACCATTGACGGAAGCACGCTGCGAATCGATAATTTGGATTTTACTCTAAACTGACCTCTACAACAGCGATATTTTCTTCGGACCGTGCTGTTTTCTTCAGACATCGTGGAATATCAAATTATTTCGTACATGATCAAGAGCACGACGAATAGCAAGTTCTTATGGACGATTATTCGGTCCATAAATTGTACGAAGAGCTCTATAAGTTTTTACAACAGAACACTGATTTTGATTGTAAATCTCGAAGATTTGAAGACGTTGTTGTGGTGTAAATCCTACCATGATGAATTGTTAGTCCTTACTGAATAACATGAAATTTAAGTTTGTCAAACGAAAAAACTGGTTTCAGAAATATCCCTTTCGGAAATCTGGACGCTGTTAAAAAAAACACCCTTTATATATGCTTTGTATGGAGCAAATTTTAGAACTGATTAAGTATGTAAAAATTGTTAGATTTTAAAACCGTTTTGACTAGAAGTGGTCTAAGCGACTTGTTGTTACTTTATCTTCTTAAGAAGCAAAGGGCCTGAGAGACTTAAAGATACTTATTTTGTAATTAGTTTGTGAAAAGCTATGGTCCCTATCATCTCCATGTAAACTTATGTGGGCTTAAGTAAATGCATTCAAAATGACTCATGAAAAACACCCTTTACTAATTTTTAGCTGCACACTTAAAATTTTAAAAACAGAATTTAAGGATAACATTTTTTTTTATTTTGTGAGCGTACAAAATGAAGAATATTAATAAATGTACCACGAGATCACAGTTATATTGTTAGAATTTATTTATAGAATATGAACTACAAAATTTATTTAAAATTTTAGGCATTACAAAAATTTATTTCAAAATATAAAAAAATGGTATTCAAATATTTCACAAAACTGCTTTGTGTATAAAAAACTCAACATTGCGTATACGTATTTAAAAAAATGTTTTTTCTAATTCTTTATTGCATACACGAAATTACGCAAAAAAAATGTTTTATATATAAATAAAATAATAATAATAACATAATATACAATTCAAACATAACTTTAATAAATTAATATACAACATTGCGTATACGTAATTTTTTCAATATTTTTTTCTAATTTCTCATTGCATACTTGACATTTAAAAAAAAAACTGTTAATATATATGTTATTTGTATACAACTCAAACATAAATTTAATAAAAAATTTTATTTTTTGTTTAAATAAAGCTTATTATATAAATAGCTAAGAAAATTTTTTTTTAGCGTTTTTTTTTTTGATGGGTTACGAAATGAAGAATATTAATTATTATGCCGTGAAATCAAAATTATATTGTTGTTGGTAAAATTTATTTTTGTTATTAGCACAGAGCTGAACATTTTCTCAACTTAGACGCTTTTTTAGTTTTTTGCTGTTCAGTTAAGGACAAAGTTCAATTTATGACATTATTTATTTATTTAAGGGGCACAACAATGTTCAGTGGAACTTAGAATATAAAAAAATGCTTAAATATAGAAAAAAAAGGTAGTATGGACAAATAACTAGAGCTGGGGAAAAGTATCGATATTAACCGATACGTATCGATACGCAACAACATCGGATAGTATGGATACTTTTTGGCGTAACCGATACGTATCGGTTATATCGGTTGCTATCATCACTAATAATAGTTATTAGTAAAAGCTTATTATTTATAAACATTTCTGGAGGAAAAAATATTGAAGCAGGACAACGCAAACGTGGTCAGGTATTGCACTGATTATGCATCTTGCAAGCCTTTCAAAGCGGGCAACACCATAACCGAGAAAAGAGCCTCTGTATGTCCCGAGATGGCGGAAAGACTAGTCTTTTTACGTCAAAATTTCGAATTTTTCGAATAAAATGCATATTTATCCGATACGTATCGATATTTTTTTCTAACCGATTTTACCCAGCTCTACAAATAACTATGAACTAATCCGCTTCTCAAGCTGGTTGGATGAACCTATACAAGAAAATCCATCGGGCTAAAGATGCGTTCTATTTTTCATATTTATTTTTTTTAATTTAAGGTCGACTGCGCTTTGTTGTAAGCTTTATAGATAAATTAATAAAATTGAGTTATTTTTGTTTTACAAACCAGCCTAAAAGAACTTCTGAACTTTTTTTTTCATCAAATGTACGGAGCATTGGCAAATTTGGTCAAACAAGTTTTTATGACAGTATATATACAACATATTTTATAGAATATTTTGATATTGGGCGTTTTTGTATAATTTTTTCTAACTTTTGTATTTCTAGGAACGATATAAAATCAATTCACGCTAAATGCATTTAACTAATATAAAGCGATTACTTTATGTTATCTTTGTATTTTATACCATAGTGCTGGAGAAAACATCGATGATTGAAGTTTTAAATCTCTATATATAGATGTTGGCCAACAGAGATGTTTCTCCAGCACTACTTAACACCCATTTGATGAATGCAGAAGTGCTGTAGAAACATCTGTGTTGGCCAACATCGATATATAGATATTTTAAACTTCGATTATCGATGTTTTCTCCAGCATTATTATACCATCATCATTTTCAAAATATTTTATATAATTTTTTCATGCACCCGCAGGCATATTTTTCTATTTATAAGTCAAGTTTAAGTTTCGTGAAATTTTCGCCTAAACAAACAGCTGTTTGTTCAACAGAGTTTGCAAGCTTATACAAATTTCAGGGCTGCCATTACATTACTTTTACTTATGAAATTTCTGGGCTGCAGGTATGCACTTTTAGCAAATATAATTCAAATGAAGATGAAAGTATTGTTTTTTTTTTCAAAAATTCGACAATTTGGGCCAATGTGCATTGCCAGTTTTGTTAACAGGCCAAGTGAATAATCAGATAGACGAACGGACATGGCTAAATCGATTTGTTTTATCATCCTCAACATTTCTATGTTAAGCTTGTGTAGTCTTACTTGTTTATCAACTTAAAATACCCTTGTAGCCGCTGCAAAACTAAAGGGCATACAAAAAAAAAAAAATCAAAATCAAAAACATAGCGCACTGTACTTTGGGCTGGGTCTTGTACGGCTTTGTTGCTATCGGCGTCATCAGCTTTGTTGTAGTTTATGTTTTTTTGTTGTTGCTTGTGTATTATTTATTGTTGTTGTAGTTTAATGAGCAGCTAGCATTAGCATTTTTGTTTGTTGTTGTTGATTTGTCAGACCTTAACATTGAAAAACTCAAACTCAAAACTGTGGGTTCAATAAAATTTGTGCGCTGTATAATTGAGCGCTTCAATGTCAAGCTTTTCAAGCTTTTTCATAAAAAAAAATATATATAAAAATAACAAACATACCAACAGAACCATAAATAAATTTTAAATAAAAAAATGTTAACTAAAAATCAAAAGACTTAGGCAACGAACTTGCTGGCTGCTGCGTGCCTGAAACGTGTCACGCTGATTATGTTATATAAAAATTGTTCGACATCGAGGGGTCTTAAAAATATATATTTATTTAAAAGCGCGCTTTTGACATATGGTAGATCTGTACAATTGGCATGCCGCTTAATATTGCATATTATATATATTTTGTAGTTTTAAAAGCCATGTTTTGGCATACAAACAATACAATACAATTGTCTGTTTTATTTTTATATTATTATTTTTGATAAGCTGTAAGATAGTATAAAACAAATTTTTGCTGGCTATTTTGCAAACCGGTTTACGGCATAAATTTATAGGAGCAAAGAAAAAAACAATACAAAATTAATGACAGAAAGAGGAATAAATGTGGCACAGCAACAAATATGAAGAAAACAGAGATTTTTTGAAGAAGTTTAAATGGAGAAAGAAACCCACGAGTCATGTTGATTTGACTATTTAATGCTAAAATTAGCAAAGATTGGCACTGCTTGTAAGCCAAAGTGCAAATTGTGTAATAAAAATATACAAGTTGCATATGAATTTTCAAGATCGCATTTAAAGTTCTATAGATATGACCAAGAATGTAGCTGCTTTCATATACTGTTCCATTAGCTGTACCAAAATATTTTGTTTGCTAGCTTTTGGGCACGTAATTTATTCGTGCAGCTGTTACTTTGAAGTTGAATGCTCTATTAATTATCGCACTTTTATTATAATGAATAAATACACTAAGTAGTCAAAATATTTGGACTTACAGCTAGAAATCTACCCAAATTTAGTTTATTAATTCCAGTAATATTTGATAGCAAAGAACTCAAAAACAAAGCCAAAGAATTGCTTTAAATAGCATTAGTATTAGATTGAGCTCAAAGAATTTAATAAGTAGTTGAAATGCATGTGACGTCACGATGCGTTGTTTGTAAGCAAGCCTTTATAAAAGCCAAAAATTACTCCACCGAAAATACAATTTTTAAGTAAAATGTTATCATTATTAATTTTGTATTTAAAAAAAAAAAATTTTTTTATACCAAAAAGTTTTTATGATGGCATGATTTTAAAAATGTCTTATTTTAAAAAAGGCAAAAAACTATAATATTTTTTTTAAGAAAACTTATGACTAAACAATTACTTGATTTAGCAAAGATTGCCAACGAATTTTCACAATCGTATTAAATCTTACAAAGATATAGCAAATTTTAAGATAATCACAAACAAATTGCAGTTGTATCTACAGGTTTGCATGAAATCTAACAAAAATTTAGACAAAAATGCAGCTGTTTTAGATTGTCAAAAATGTCGCTTACCTTAGATACTTGTTCTCATAAAAGCTATAACCCACAAATTTGTTCTACCAGAAGCCTAACCAAGTCAAAAAAAGTATCTAAAGTTACCAAAAATAATTGGCCTGCAAATAAACCTTCAAAATTAAGTACGAATTGAGAAGTCAAAACACACAAGTTGCCAATGAATTTTCCAGCAAAAACAAGAAACATAACAAGAGCGCGCAAAAACGTGTAAATAAGGAAAAACGTGAAAAATTACTCACCGTTACGTCGCGAAAAACCCGACAAACACACAGCTACACACGTTCACACACAGCTACACACCAAAACGCTGTGTAAACACAAAGGCAGTGTAAAAGATACTTGGCAAAAAATAAAACAAAAACAAGTCAAAAAGAAAAACTCAAGTCGGAAAGTGAAAATGCAGCGTCTCAATGATAATTTAAAATATATATTTTTTTTTGTTCAAATGTTAAATATTTTTGCACATTATTAATAAGCCTTGTCACAGCTGCGCTTCCGTTTTAACGTTTTTGTATACACTAAAACATATATGTATATAAATTGTACCAAATTCTATAGATACTTGTATTTGGCAATCAACTTTTGGTTTATGCCTTATTTGTGTTATATACAAAAAGCACGCACACAAGTTTAGCAACAATTAATAAGGTCTGCACGTATTTCAATTTATTTGCACTTGTTATTTATTTTTTGGGGCTATTGTACATTATCTAGACTTAGTTAAATGCCAATACAAACTAACCGAAGTATCTTTAAGTCACAGCGAGTAGCTTTTATTTTACTTTTGATTTTTATTCACGCGCTACAAGTTTTAGTTGCTGCCAATGCCGACGCACGCTCAAGACTGACTGAGCGCTGCGGCATGAGGAAATTTTTTAAAACGGCAAAGAAACCGAGAAGCCAAGCTAAAAAAAAACAATTCCAATAACAACAACAAACAAGAAACACGTAATGAAAATCGGAACAACAAAATAATCAGCTCAAAAGACGAACCTACGCTGAGCGCCGAAGCGAGCGCGACATAGTAAAGCAAAAAAAAAAGAAACAAAAACAAAATGCAAAGTCAGCAAAGTCAAAAATATTGAGCGCTTAAGTAGCCTAGTGTCAGTCAGTCTGTCAGTCAGTCAGTAAGCTACTCAGCAGTTTGATTTTCTTTTCTGCTTTTGACTCAAAACAACAACAAAGCTCGGTTACAGCAATTTTTTTTGTATTTGTTACAAAAACAAATACCAAAAAGCATGCCGCGCATGCGCTCTGAGAGAGCTGAGAGCGATGCTGACAACCGGCAGTTACTCCGCACAGCTGCTTGACAAATGAGAGCGCGTCCGGATGCGGATGCACATATAGTATGTACTTTTTTAGGTTTCTGTGACAAAGATAATAGCTTGAAGCAGCTGTCAATGATAGTTATGGTTACTTTTTCATCTTTACTGGCATTTACTTCCATATCTTTATACATATAGGGTGGGCCATCAGTTGCTTTGTTTGTTAAATGCATTTTATTCGTATTGTTCCGTCATTTGAAACTTGTAAGCGTGTTTATGCAGATTGACATGCAAAATTCGACGCAAAATAGTCGTAGCCTAAGGTACAGGGTGCGCCATTCCTTATGTTGGTATTGTAACATTGAATAACTTAAAAATATGACTTGACCTTACATGTTTGGAAACGCCAATTCAGTATAATTTCAACCATGTATCGCTTCACACCAAAAGAACGCGCCGAAGTAGTTACTTTGTACATTGAAAACAGTCGCTCAGTTGTGTTAACTCAACGTGCATATTGTCGAAAATATCATGGGAAACAGGAATGACTGACGAGGTCCATTTCAAACTCTCTGGTGGTGTTAATTAGCACGATTGCCGCATTTGGGGAACTCAAAATTCACACGAGATCCATGAAACGCCATTACATGATCAAAAAGTTACTGTTTGTTCCGGCGTTTGCGCCAAAACCATCATTGGGCCTTATTTTTTCAAAGAGTACCAATCGGTCGATGGAAACCGATATCGCGCATGTTGGCTCACTCACTGTCTGCCCACAAATGCGCGAAAAAGGTCTTGAAGATTATTGGTTTCAACAAGATGATGCGACATGCCACACTGCGAATCCAACAATTCAGTTTCTGCAACGAAAAATCCCTGGACGTCTGATGTCAAAAAAAGGCGACATTGAGTGGACACCCAGAACCCCCTGATTTGACCCCTTCGGACTTCTTTTTGTGAGGTTATTTGAAAAGCAATATGTACGCCAGCAAGCTGCAGTCCATTGAAGAGCTTAAAGAAAACATTCGTGCCGAAATCATCGCTATACCACCCGAGATGCTCGAAGAGGTAATGGAAAACGCAGCAAAAAGGGCATATTTTGCGGTGGCCAATAACTGGCTCTACTTGATTGATGTTGTGTTCAAAAACTAGTCTAAATAAATTGCAAGGGACCAAATTAAATGAAAATACCTCATATACAGAAATCGATTTTTTTTTAAAGTTATTCAATCTTTACATGCCGACATAAGAAATGGCGCACCTTGTATAATTCTTGCGAACGCCATTTTATCAAGTTAAATTAAGAAATACATTTTTTTTTAGCTAACACGATTGGTTGAAGATTTTTTATAGTGTTGGTTTTTCGTAAGTTCTATTTTTTCTAGCCCAATAGAAATGATAAAAGATTTGATGTTCCATTCAAAGTTATTTTGCGGGAAGTTAAAAAATCGCTCTTTTATCAGACTGCCCTAGTATAATATATACACTTTACAATAATTTTGTAAAAATACAAAAAAAAAAATATCAGTTTGGATTACGATGGGAATAAATGCACGATGCCTGCTTCACTGCGTGATTGTGTCTTATTTCGCAATGCCATCTCTAGTGCAGGGTATTCCACTATCAGGCAGCACTTCGACTGCTTCAAAATTTTGTACGCCCAACTTTTTGCTATTACGAGTTACTATAGCGATTTAGACTTCTGAGGTTAAATGGGTGGAAGCGTTTCAGGCGTCTTCTATGACCGGCCAGGGCGCAAGCGAGAGAATTCGGGTGGGATCTTAAGCGATCGCTTAGTCTATTTAACAAGTCACTCACATTAGAATATACAAATTCTTTATTATTTTTGGGGAGAACACCGATCTTTTTGGAGATGTCGAAATTTTTCGGAATAAACAATCATTTAAATATCTCAAGCCGACATTGTAACTATAATGGCTTCTTTTGTAGAGGTCAAAGAATAACGATAAGGCTATGCAGTGCATACTGTGTTGGTACAGGCTATCAATGAATGGAGTAAGCGTATCTGAAGATTTCTTACTTAAATAAACACTGAAAATTTCAGATGAATAAAAAGGCGTGTCGGAGGTTCGCGAGCGATGCCAGCATGGGTTAAAGTCTTTTTATATGTTAATATGATACGATAGAGCGGACATTTTCAAAGTTAGGAGGGCAATAGACATTAATCTGAACATGTCCGTTTCTCCTGCCGCCCAGATCTTGGAGACTATGAAAGCAAAGATAACCAAACTTCACATTTGAACGCCTTAAATGGCCACCAGATCAAGTTTATAAATTCCTACCCCAAATAATTTATAAGCATTTTATTAACTGCAATTTCACAATTGTATTCTGTATGGATAAAAATCTTTTGACTAGTATCCTGGAGTTGCCATATATTATTTAAGAGTAGACAGTTCGTGGTAAAATCTTTTACAAGGATAGCGGTAGAGACCAATGTTCTCTTCCCTGTCTAAGCGTATTTTATTTATTTTTGTTAATATATAGTAATCGTTTTACTTAGTCAACTGATTCTCAAGAATTAATCTACGTGATATAGGCAATAATTTAAGACAGGAATGTAAATAAGCAGTCATCGGAAATTTTCTAAAAAAATCACAACACACAAGTCCGCAAGCGTTGATCGGAAAATTTTACGAATAAATGTGAAATGTTTTTATAAATATATAAGTAAAATAAGTGAAAAATAAAACGTATTAGTCAAACGTAAGGTACTGTCATATAATTAAAATGATTTAATAAGCCTAGCTGCCTACGGTAACCATATGGTGAAACAAAAACAAAAATATAAAACTAGTTTTAAGCGTCATGTTTCTATCTGTTACTAGATATTACTTTTATAGTTGTACTAATTATCATTTTTGTTTTTTATTTAATAAAAGTTCGTAATTCCGACAGATGTGCGCATTCATGTCATATTTTAATTGCAATAGAGTCGTTAGAATAAAAATTAATCACATTAAGCGATGTGTCTAATTAATTATTATGGATGTTCGTTGAAGCGCAGCTTATTAGCGTATTACACTTGTGAAATATCTTTTCAACGCGAATTTTTTTTTCCAAATCAAAACAAGCTGAATTTTTTCATGACATGACAAATTTTTTTATGTTTTGACAGATTGTTACTTATTTGTCAAAATCGTACAAAACTTGTTCGCTTAATTCGGGCACGCTTTAACTTTTGATATGGGTTGCTAATAATTGTAGAAAATCGTAATACAATCTAATCGTTTATCGTTTTTTTTCATGCACCTTAATATCTTGCAAACTTCAGAAAAGTCTCCAAAATTCAACAGGTTGTGCTTTGCGGATAAAACTTGTTCTTGACAGTTTGATTTTTTAGACAATTTCGTGAACTTCACGCCCCTTCCATGTTTAAAAAGATATTACTTGAAAAAAATATTGGAAAGAATCTATGTCACGAATTCATCAGCTCTTTCTCGTCACTATTGTATTTATTTTCTATCGAAAGACTTAGGTCGACTTTATGACCTAAAAGATATTATGGTCTGATAAAAATATTAATATTAATATTAATATTAATTTTAATATTAATATAATAGTATTGCAGTTGCAAATGATGAGGAAAAGGCAAGATTAGATTTTAAAAAATGTTATTTTGAATTACTTTCTGGCTACAAATTTTAATCCACAGCAAAATTAATGAATTTTTGTCACTTTGATATTTAAGCCAACGCACTGTGGGCCCAGATTTTCATATTTTGGCCAAAACCCTGTCTTTTCCAAAATAATTTTTTTAGAGTGATGAAATTTTACACTCATTTTCCTGAAGGATTGAACTTTTCTTCTGGGAAGTTCGAGCCTTCTCCGATTTGTATGAGATATAGATAATCCTGACCAAAATTGCAAAAAGTTAAAAAAAAACCAAACAACTTTTTTAATTTAATTAAAAAAAAAAAAGTTTAATTGGAATTGGACCATATTTCACACAGAGGTAGATATGAGCTCCTCATACATTGAAAAAATAGCCTCTACCCAAAATATTGAATGGTTTTAGAGTTTTAGCCCCAAATAATTTCAGCTTTCCAAGCAAATTACAAAAAGACGACATCATCAATCCATCTGGTTTTTAACTTTTATGATTTTTTTGAATGCTCTTTTAAATTCCAAAGAAAAATTTCCAAAATCCATATTCAATTTTTACTTTTTTGTCACCAAAATTTATCATTTCTATATTTTTTGATTTGCATCTTTGTAAGTATGCTATCAAATTTTCAAATTGTACATTTTTTCTACATTTTAGTACAACTTTTGAAAAAATGGCTATTACAGCATACTTTTAGGCAGCTAGGAAATTCAAAAAATAGTAAAATTTCCTGGGGGTCAATTTTTAAAATTCAACTCTTAGATACTAAATTCAATTTCCTAAAATCGGAAGAAATTACATTTTGTTGTACAACATGTGAAGAAATTTATAACATTTTTTTGATCAAATATCGAGTGGTAGTCGGAGGTACCCTTAAAGCAAAGCAGCCAAATGATACAAAAACAAAAAAAAAATTTTTTAGCTACTCGAATATATTTAAAACCAAAAAGCTTTTAAGCTCAATTTTATTTTTTCTCTGAAATAATATTTATAAATAATAAAGTGAATGAAGATTTCGTAGCTGCATGTATTTTAGTAAATGCAATTTTTATACCCTGTACCTATAGGTACAAAGGGTATACTAGATTTGTGCAATGTATGTAACGGCAAGAAGGAGGCGTGGCAGACCCCAAGTCCTTTATACCAAAATGCTTATGAAACTTAACAGAGCGATGCGTTGTGGTTACATGCATCTGTGTGTCAAAAATAAACAAAATCGGACAATTACAACTAAAGTTATAGCCTAAAATGTAAAAATTTCACCTCCCCTTGCCTATAAACTGCGTCAATATTTGACTCTACGTAATAAGAGTAACAAATGACCTAGAACCACCAATTTCGGTAAGCTGATTCATGTGCCTCTAATAAACAAATCCACATCCAAATTTTATCAATGCAGCCCCCCCACCCCCCGCAATCGATTTACCGTGTTTTCTCCCACACCCTTCAACATATCGCCTTGAAACTTACCCCATATACTTTAAATAACTTCTTTGACGTAAATTTCGATTTTCATCAAAATCGGTTAAAATTTGCGGAACTTATAGGTATCAATATCGTTTTGCACCAACAAAAAAATGTTCCAATTGGAAATTCTTAGTAAGAATATGCAGGAATAAATATTTTTTTGAGAAAAAAAGGTACAGGGTATTACACTGTCGGGCACCGCCTCGACTGTATTACATTTTTTTTTCTGTAAATTAACGCGAAAGTTAGAAAAATACAAAATGTTAACTTTGATGGCTAATTACTTAAAAACAACTAATTATAATTTAATAATTTTTTCTGCACAGGATACCTTAATATGTGTAACATCGTATTGAAATATCATTTTGTTCAAATTTTCACTTTCATCTGAAGGCCTTTTGGACAAAATCTGGCCACGCGGGCCCATTGTGCAACGGCCGGGATATACAAGTTTTTGCTAGTTAAGTACTTCAAGCTTCAATGTATTTTAACAAACAAACTTCTCTTCGGCACGATATAATTAAATTTTCTTATATTAAAATCTTTTAAAATATCACATTATTTTTTAAATTCCAAATTTTCTTCTACATTTTCGTTACAGATTTCAATGATTTTCATGCTTTTTTTCTACCAACACCTAATACTTTATAATAAATGTGAAAAACTCAATTAAATTTTAACTAATTAAAGAAAACTTGAGGTCAGAACTACTGCCATACTTTCGGCACTATAATAAAAGTTCTTTACGCCTCAGCGCAATATCCCATTATTTTTAATATTCGAATTTTTGGATTTCGATAATTGTCATGCTGTTTTCAATTAAAACGGAACCTTTTTTAATAAATGGAAAGTTCTTAAGTAAACCACTTAATGCAAACAAATAAATGTCAGAACTACTGCTATTGAATATTCCACCATTCTGAAGGTGTCCGTGATAGAACCTGCTTCAGGGGAAATCGAAATTACCTATGTCAAGCCAACTAGCGAAGTCCCATTTCAAAATTTTCCTTTTCGCTAAAACTTAAAAAAAATAATTTTTACTCAACGAATATGAAAAACTTATATTTTTGAAATTTTCAAGAAATAATTTATATTATTAGTGATATTTATCACTCTCGAAAAAAAGATTCTTGTATGTATGTTTTCATATAGTCTTTACGTGACATAGGTCCCGAACCCCCTAACATCAAAACGCAAGAGTTCTTGATCTCCAAAAATACAAAAAACTTTCTACTCTAGTCCTTTATACGACTTTGTCATAAGCACTATAAACTAGTATGTGACGTCATTGCCAATAAAATTCTTAGTTGGCGGCAATAGATGGCGCCACTAGGCAAATGTTTTTTGTACAAACAGATTTTTAAACAGTTATCAGAATGCTGTTGCGCTAAAAACTTATTTAAACATTATTTCGATTCGTTCTGCACTTTTTACCAACAGCTTACGCAGGAGTGTGCCACGAATCTCTAGCTGGTTTTGCTTTAATATTAATTTTACTAATTAACTGAAAAGTGGTAAAAAGCACGCCGGCTAGAAGATGTTTTTGATACAGCAAAGGATTACTTCAAGTTGGAAATGCGATTAGAATATTTATCAAAATGTTTCTCCGAATGTGTTTGTTACGTAAGAAACTTGCATTACTGATACGTAAGGATCTTCACCTGGCATCATGACTTAAAACTGGAGAATATTGAGCTATGTATACGTATAACAAGCAAACTAATCGTTATACTCAAAACCTTCTATGGCACCAAAAAAGTTTGGCCAAGGTTCTCTCCATCCTATACTTATAGTAAGACGCTGCTTGTAAGACGACTAAAAAGGAGTGCTGTAAAGATCATTTCCTTTTTGAGTAAAGATTAAGTGCCCTGGATGGGGTATAATAAGATATGGCTCTTTTAATGCTATCAGCTGTTCAAAGCAATCAATTTCCGCCTCCTGTCTACTTTCCTACAGGATTAAAAAAGCGAAACGTTAGCCATTTTGGTTTGGAGGTGTATAGGATAACCTCGTATTCAATTTTTGATAGTTCGGAACCAAAACTTCTCTTATCCTAAAAGCTGTTCGAGGCAATCAATTTTTGCCTCCAGTCCACTTTTCTACAGGGCTAAAAAAAAAGGCATAACCATATTTTATGAAGATTTGGTTTTGTAAGTAAATTAATTCATAAAAAATGAATTTCAAAATATGTGTACCAAAATGCTAAAATTCAGCTGTAAGATATTTCTGGCACAACACTCAATATGCTGAAAACAATCACCTTCAGTTTTTGTGTTAAAATATTTCTGAAATTGCATTCACGATATCACAAAATCAGTTATCATTATGCTGTGCCTTAAAATTCAGCTGTAAGAGACTTCCGGCACGGCACCCAATATATGACCAAAACAATCACCTTGAGTGTTAATTTCAGCTGAGTGATGACTAAACCCACAAGTTGGTTAAAAATTTCGTCATTGTAATAACATTGTGCTGCTGAATTCGTTTAGACCAGGTCAATTACTTACAAAGTTATGAAGCTAATTGCAATTCTATTCAATGCTGACTAAACACTTGTATCTGTTGTTGCAACTTATTATTGTTGCCAACAATTTCTTTATAAATTATTCAATTTTGCTCGAGTTGCATTAATATTAAGTGGATTTTGCGCACGCGACCTGACCTAGATGTCACATTAAAATGCATATATGTACAGATATATAAGTATAAAGATACATATATCTAGTATTTGCTGACAAGTAGTGTCGTGACCTCGTTACTTGATCTGTTTCGGTTAAATATGCTAATGCAAAGTTGGCTAATTTATTGTAAAGACCGATCTTCAGTTCTCATGGCAGAGTCTTACAAAACAGCCAAGTTATCAGCAAATATTGGAGCTGTCACTCATAATATTTCAATTTGCGGATCGAATGATTGAATCCGTTAAAATGCAATAAATACAACGTACAATTATGTTGACATAAGTCGCTGTGCAGTTTTCAAAGCAAATACTTTGGTCAAAACCCAGCCAACAGACACTACACATCTCTACAACTTTGTTTGGGTTTTTACGAATTTTTTGTAGTTTCAATACCTTAAACTTATGAAGCAGACAGGGCATATTAACTTTGTCCAAATCTATGTAACAATAAGAAGCAAGTGTTTTCGATCCTAACTTTTATTGAGGTTATCGGTAACGTTGTGATCCTTTATGTGCATTTCTGATCCTTTATGCGCCCTACTACGTCCTTAACAAGATTCTTAATCTGCTGAAGATTTACGTGCTTCTTCTATGCAGTTCCAGTAAGCATTCAGTCGTTCCACTGGTTTTGGAAGCTCGAGAAAAGAAGTCCCTCCTTTTAGACTAAGATTTGCAGTTTTTTGTTTATAATTTAATTATATTTTTTATTTAATTTTTTTTACTAATTTTTTTAACAAGCAAAATATTTTTCATTACAAAGAATTTTAAAATATCTTGCAATCGAAAGCTTAAGTAATCCTTATAAATACTTTGGCTTAATTTTTGTAGTTATTCTTTTCAACTTTTTTTAGCTGCTTTTCCTTGTTCATAATTTAGTTTAGAAAGAAAAAAAAATGTTTAAAAATATAAAAAATAAAAGAAGAAATGATTTTTTTCTATGATGGTCCCAGAATTAGCCGCTCTAACATACTAGTGTTGGAAAATATTCGTCAATATGTGAGCAATTATGGAAATGCCTACAGCTGGCTCACGAAAATTAGTTCTTGTTAAGTTTTACCTCGGTTTAGTCCTAGACAGCAAACTACTGCCATTGTCAGACCGATACTTATGTATGAAGTCTCGATTTGGTGGCCAACTCTAGATAAGATGGCCAACCTAAAAAAGTTGAGTGAGGCTCAGCGGACCGCAGAACTGACCATTAGCGGAGCTCTACGCTCCACCCCAAATGAAGCACTAGATGCTATATTAAACCTCCTGCCGCTGGACAAGGTGGGCAAACAACAAGCCGTTCTATCAGCCTTAAACATAAGTGAGGCGAAAAAATGGAATGACCACGACTTTGGTCATGTAAAGATTCTCAAGGGAAACCCACTTATTCCCGAGAGCACAGACTACCGCATTCCGCAGGAACACTTCACAACCAACTAGGGAAGAGTGGAGTATAGGTGTACCAGGCGCATCTGGCTCGATAAAGATTTTCACGGATGTTTTCAAGCTGGACGGCCGTATAGGTGGAGGCGTCTACGTTGATGAACTTTCCGACTCCCGGATCACTGCAGTGTCTTTCAGGTAGAGGTCACTGCCATCCAGGAGGCACTGACAACAATAAGAAACCTACGAGTACGGAATAAGACCATCTGTATCTACTCGGACAGCCAGGCGGCTATTAAGTCCCTAGCTTCATTGACATCGTGCATGAAGTCAGTGAATAACTGCCGCTTGTCTCTTGAGGAGATGGCTGAGCAGTTTTCAATCCACCTCATATGGGACCCAGGACATAGGGATATCGAGGGCAACTGTATTGCGGATGAACTGGCTAGACAAGGAACTACCAGCATCCTCCTTAAGGACAAGAAGGGCCTGGGTATACCCATGGCCAGCTGCTAACTGAGAATACGAAATTACTTCGCTCTCTTTGCAAACCAAACGTCGAATCGGGCATCGAACAAGTGCAGAATCGCACGGCAAACCAGGCCGACATACAGCAGCAAAAGAACTAAGGAAGTTTGCTGTCTGAACGGAGCCCAGTGCTCGACCACCATGCGTGCTATCACGGGACACTGGCTGGAGGGGATCCATGCACTTCTGTAGAAGCTGTGGCGATGAGAGGAGCTGGAGACAGTTGAACAGCTTTTCTGTCACTGGCCTGGACTGTGCAGTACAAGGTTTCCCTTTCTAAAGTCACACTTCCTTGATGATTTATCTCAGCTCACCGAACAGAGTCCAAAATGCCTCTTAAGGTTCATCCAGGTTGCCGGATGGCGGACTCATCTCAAATAGGGGACCTCTTGAGTGGGGAAGAGCAATGAATGGTCTACCGTAGCGGTATCACAACGGGCCTTTTCTTGGCCTATGTGAGTTGGCACGTTAGTCCCAATTGCCGCCCTAACCTAATCTAAGTTTTATAATATTTTTTTCAGCTACCCAAATTTAAACGTTTACTTACAATGAAAAATATTATCGCTTAAAAAAATTCTTCCAAGCTGATTAAAGTGTACATCGAATTCGTTCAAACCCCACATTAAAGTAAATATTTTTTGTACAAACAATTGAAAGACAAACAAAGGGCCAAAAAAAAAGAGTAAAAATAGTAAACTAGAAAACTTGTTATATCGTATCTTTGGCTCAATTGCAGCTGACCTAAAAAGAAACTTTGCGGTCATAGGCCTAACTTGAAATTTAAAGCGACATAAATAAATAAATAAATAAAAGATACACGAAAAGCGCATCAGTCAATTATGTACATATGTATGTAACTATGTACTTATGAGTAGCTCTCTTTAAAGTGACAAAACGAAAATTCAAAATTGGCAACAATTTGTGACACGCAAAAGAAAGTGACGAACTACATGACAGGTATGTCTTCATATGGGTCTCAGTACATACTACAATAGATACTTTTGATATGGTGTGTGTGTGAGTGGGTTTTTAAAGGGAGATAAGTCAAGTTGTAAGTTGTACGAAAATTTGACCAAAACTTGAATATTTGTGGTATCTAATTAAACAAAAGTGTTGAGTATCCGGAATAGTTTGTAGTAGGAGTGTTTGGGGAAGACTTAAGATTGTGGATGATACTTGTGAAGCTATCCTTAAGAAATAAGGCTGGTGGTAAAAACTGTTTAACTTATTTTAAAGATTTTTGGGGATCTACTCAAAAAGCCGAAATATAAGGAAAAATTTACCATAAGAACTTTGGGATTTTTATACCCTGTACCTTCCCTCAAGTACGAGTGGGTGGTGCGGAACTAGCGATTTCAGTAGGCACTAGGTAATGACCAGTATTTACCTTGCTATTTACCTCTTCATTTCCATCTTATTAACAAATGTCATAGGCAGTAGGCAAGCGCCACCACCCCGTTTACCAGTAGACAGCGACCTCGCTACTTATGCCTTCCTTTACCAATAGACAGCGGCATCGCTACTTACGCTTTTGTACACAAGAAGACAACGTGTAGTCGCCAGTTTTTATACCTACTTAATTTTTAATGAAAACACATCTATTTTAAGATTATTTTATATTGTTTCATTATTCATTTTTTTTTTATTTAAGACGCTTGTTTTTTTTTTTTGAAAACGCGTTTTTTTTTTGATCTAGAGCGCCTTTTTACGGTTGACTTCTGACGGTCCGGCTCCATTTCCAATTGCATCTGAAATTATAAAAATTTTATTTTAGCGCTGAAAATATTTATTGAGAGCTTTAATAAGTTACCGACTATTGGTTCATAGACTTTTGGATTGCTTTTGTTTCCTTGCAAGCCGTTCAAACTTGACGGCGGTCTAAACGAAAATAAACAAAATTCCAGAACATACAGGAATTGTGATACATTTGTTTGTGTAAATTATAGTCGCGACGAATACGCAGAATACACACAAAAAGAAAAGCGAAAAATTCGCCTAACTTTATATTCCCGAATTAAGAAAAGAAGGCGAATTGTTTTTGTTTTCTTCTTTAATCGCTTTGCGCTTGTTGTTTGTCATAATTCGTTCGTCGACCGTTTACCTCACGCATTACCAGGGGTTTGCAAAGAAGATAGCTACTTGTGACGAACGATGTATGTACTTACTGGAAGACAATAGCCACAAGCCGTACTTGAGGGTTATAGTCGATATAAGACGTCCGTCTGTTTGTATGAACGTATGTTATTAAAATCGGCTGCCTTTTTTATGTAGCTCCCATAGGACAGATCGGTCAAAAAACGTTATTTGCACAAAATTCGTTTGTTTCGTTTGTTTATAAGGATATCGTAACCAAATTTTCCAATCAAATTTATTTTGGAGCTCTTAAGTAATGAATCGGACTTAATTGCAATCTAGTGGTACAGGGTATCTTAAAGTGTTCCCGAAATCGTCCCGTTTTTGGTTTCATATGTCTCGAAATGTCCCGTTTTCAATAGTGAAATGTCTTCGAATGCTCTTAAATTGGATGGTATTAATGATAAATAAAGTTATGAAAAAAAATATTGTTTTTTTTTTTTTATTTAAGGAAAATACAAAATAAACGTTAATAAAACGAAAACGACTTCAAGGCAAATTAAGGGCTAGAGAACTAACAAAGTGATCTAAAGTGAAGAGATTATATTTTTTTTAAGGTTGAGTTTGTTTTTGCCCCGGCTACCCGACTACGGCGAAGTAATAAGCGGGGTCATGTGTTTGGCTTGCATATACGTATGTACATATACATATATGTACATCTGTTCCTTCATAATTTTGAAACCGCTTGTCATAATTTGCCAAATTAGTAATCGTTGGAAGCGTCTTGTTCGTCCACTGGTTTTGGACATAGACAAAGGCGAATTAAAAAAAAAAGGCTACAAGGAATTGATGGACTGAAAGAATTCAGCAAGAAAAAATGCTCATCTAATGGAGTTAAGTGGAAACTATTCATCAATGGTAATGTTCAGAGTACAGTAGTGCTCATATGCCATTAGCTTTAGTGCAACGTGCCAATTGATTGAAGTGGGCGTCAATCCATATTGATAGACTTGAGGTGAGAAGGGAGATCTCTACTCGAGCTGGCGTTTATTTAAGTTGTATAATTATTTTGCAATAGAACACGTGTAGCTAATTCCCGCTAACGGAATTCACACCACAATACAGAAATTATACCATCAACCCAAAATAAATATAAAAAATTGCGCCGTTCGTTTTCTAAGTATAAGCTATATATTATTTCAATGTACATATGTTTCAAATTATTACTACTGAATTATTGATTGTTTTATATAGTTACAACGCTTTTGAAAACCCATTGCATTAATCAATATTAAAAATTTACCTGGTACTTAGTATTAAATACGCTATTTACATTAATTTGATTAAGTGCCACTCATTGGGCGCTTAAATAAAACATGTTTTCATAAATCTAACAAGTCGGACTCTTAAAGTGAGATTGTACGACTTAAATATACTCTGGCTAGTTTATATTTATGGAATTTGAAGCATGTGCTGAAAACGATTACTTTATTTTTCGAATTAAGTTTAACTTTGTACGGGTGAAGATTTGGTGAAAACCTTTTGCGGGCTTCTGGGTGCAAGCGAATTTGAGTTTGAGTCTTCAAATTATAACCATTCTGATGGCTCAATTTAAATATTACAGCCACACAAAAAAAAAACACCGAATTTTCCAAAGGTCCAAACTGTTCATTTTGGAGATTTTTTGAGGTTATGTCCGAACCCTAATGAGCTGCGGTTTCTTGGATTCGGCTTAACGACCCCAAAAATATAATGAAAACTGGGTCTGACTCGGGTTTCGAGAGTCGATTTTTTTTGTGTGGCTGTGTAATGGCCATAACTCCTGTGGCAACCTGTGCAAGGCGAGTGCAAGAGCGGCTCTCACCCGAGTACTCAATCAAACGAAGGGTTGCAGCTGACGATCGCGTGAGTGACAATTAGTCAACGTTAGACCATAGGTCAAGGCACTTCGCGTGTGCGCATTGTTCTAATATGTATATATATATAACCTCTATTGTTGATCGAATAAAAAACATACTCAAAATATACCTAGACTTCTGGGTTATTACAAGTCCCGATTTTAAAGAAGTAGACATTCATGAACTTTCCTCTGTATATGTTTCAACTGGTTTTGTAACCCCCAAAGTACGCAACCAATTTTAATCGTATTTGCACCTTCGGAAGGGTCTTTGTCGAGTACTTCAAGACGGACGCACAGACGATAAAAATGGCTTAATCGATATTGATATAAAAGTCATGAAGTCTCACATGTTTTCTTGCATCCATATGCCTATATATTCAAAGTAAAGTGTATAAAAAGCGTGCAAAAACCTACATTACTCACTCTCTAGAGTCTAGACTATAACAATCCCAGCCTGCTGCTTATTTGATGCATTTCATCGGATTTGATTATTAGGGGATATTTGCGGTTTTCTCAAGTCATGACTTGAACGTGCAGGCGTTGACAATGAAGGCAATGTAGTGGTAGGCTCCATGGACGGATTCCAGACAAATGCCAAGTCCACGTCATGGAGTGTGCATGAATAATGAGTTTTTCAATTTTGATTTAAAAACTGAATGAATGAATGGCAAAGCAAATCAAAATAAATGCAACTTAGTCCACAAAATGACTTTGCATTTTAAGCCAGTGCATGCTAATGACCTTGTCCGTTTTTCATAGTTAAATAGACCTAATATCTGATTTGTTTTGTTTATAGTGTACATATAAATATTTTGTGGGTCTGTCAATGGGCATAGCTCAATTAAATTTAAATAATTAAGATTTAGAGAAATAAGAGAAACTATTGTGTTGAACGAAGCTGGAATGCCCTTAATGAAGCGTTTAGCCCAGAAGAAAAAATGAACAAGCGTTTTAGGGCGTCTTACACTTAGGGTATTCACCCCCAAAGTTACCTAAAGTATGATCAGGGTGACTAGAGAAGTCGATATACCCATGTCTGTCTGTCCGTCCGTCCGTCTCAGAGATGGTAAGAGCTAGAGCAACCAAACTTTCAGATTAAAACCCTTATTAATCCATAGGAGACAAGTTTATTGTATTTTTTGATATCGGGATTACATTAAATAGCTCCCATAGGGGTGTTTCAGAGGACCTCGAAAAAAAGCAAAAGTTTTAGATGGATAATTCGTTTGTTTAATAAAATATCGTAACCAAATTTGGCCCTCGTAAGTTTTTTTTAGAGTTCCCAAGCACTGTACAAAATTTGAACGATACCGATCCGTTAAAAAAAAGTGTTTATACCCTGTACCCCATTGTACAAAGGGTATATTGTGTTTGTGCAAGCCGAAAATGTATGACACGTACAGAAGGAGACGTCGGAGACCCCCCAAGTTACCTAAAGTATGATCAGAGTGACTAGAGTAGTTGATATACCCATGTCCGTCTGTATCCCAAAGTCGTCTGCGCCCGACTTTAACGTACGCCATTTTTATACCCTGTACCTATAGGTACAAAGGGTATACTACATTTGTGCAATGTATGTAACGGCAAGAAGGAGGCGTGGCAGACCCCAAGTCCTTTATACAAAAATGCTTATCATAACCTCGGGTAGCGATTAAGACATGTCCGTCTGTCCGTCTGTCCGTCCGTCCGTCCGTCCGTCTGTCCGTCTGTCCGTCTGTATGAACACCTAGATCTCGGAGACTATAAGAGCTAGAGATACGAAACTTTACCAGCTGATGCGCATATTTCCTCAGAAGATCAAGTTTGTTGAATCATGTCCATATCTTTCCCCGTTCCCCCGTAGCAGAGTTTCGCGGTTTTTAGCTACACTGTTTGATAGAGCGATGCGTTGTGGTTACATGCATCTGTGTGTCAAAAATAAACAAAATCGGACAAATACAACAAAAGTTATAGTCTAAAATGTAAAAATTTCACCACCCCTTGCCAATAAACTGCGTCAATATTTGACTCTACGTAATTATAGTAACATATGGACTAGAATCACCAATTTTGCTAAGCTGATTCATGTGGCTCTAATAAACAAATCCACATCCAAATTTTATCAATGCGGGCCCCCCACCCCCCGCAATCGATTTACCGTGTTTTCTCCCACACCCCTCAACATATCCCCTTGAAACTTACCCCATATACTTTAAATAACTTCTTTAACTTAAATTTCGATTTTCATCAAAATCGGTTAAAATTTGCGGAACTTATAGGTATCAATATCGTTTTGCACCAACAAAAAAATGTTCCAATTGGAAATTCTTAGTAAGAATATGCAGGAATAAATCTTTTTTTGAGAAAAAAGGTACAGGGTATTACACTGTCGGGCACCGCCACGACTGTATTATATTTTTTTTTACTGTTCATTATTGGAGACGATAGCTATAACTTTTAATATTCGCCTGTTTGGCGATTAATCAAGAACCATAAAGCGTGACTGTATGGGCAATTATAGTATTAAATATTTAGTGTGTTATCACATTATCAGTTTCTTATCAATCAAAGATAATATATTAAAGAGATTGTGAGCAATACCGGCATTTTAGCTTAAAATAAGATAACAGCGTTCAAACGCCAACGCCCGTTCTTATGACTCTCTTCAATATAAACTCTTTGCTTTTCAATGTTATGAATCAGTTGGGTAAAACAACTTCATTAGATACGCAATGTCTACGGAAAACAAAGAAAACTTTAACTCTTGCAATAATAATAACCATGCCAACAAGGTTCTAAAACTTATGAAATCGCATCTGGACAAAGAACAATTGTGCGATGTGGTTCTTATCTCGAGCATAGATGGAAAACGTGTGCCAGCCCATCGTTTGGTGTTTTCCGCCAATAGTGAGTTTTTTTCGGCCATGTTCACCAGGCTAATGCGTGAAGCCAACGACAATGATGTGACTCTTGGCGATACAAGCACCGATGTTCTACAAGCTCTGGTCAACTACTGCTAGACGGGAAACCTTGTAGTGCACGATGACAATGTTGAAATGCTTTTTCCCACCGCCCATAGATGGCGTCTGAATACTGCAGTCATGACCTGCGCGAATTTTATGGCAGGCAAGTTGGATTCATCGAACTGTCTGGGCATAAGCTTCATTGCAGAGCAGCACAACTGCACCAATTTGATGAAACTTGCTGTGGACTATATCTTCAACAATTTTTTTGATGTAAGCCAGAGTAAAGAGTTCCTACAACTGGATGCTGATCAGCTGGGCAAGCTGCTGTCCAGCGATAATCTTCTAGTGCCATCCGAGGAGATTGTGTTTCAGAGTCTTATGGCTTGGGTGCGAAATGAAGAGCCCGTCCGCAAACAGCACATACCAAAACTGATGGCCAAGGTGAGGCTGCCACTACTGAAGATGTCTTTTATTGAGGATCATTTTGAGAGCGTGTGCAGTGCAAATGAGTGCCTGAATCTGCTTGTGGAAGCATATAAGTGTCAGTCAGAACCCGAGCGACTATTATCGATAGCCCGGAGAAAGACAAACAATGATTGTTTGCTTGCAATTTGGAAAAGTTTCGAAGATCTTGTTATTGAGAGCTACTGTCTTATTTAGAAGCAATGGAGATTTTTAGTGAAACTAGAATTACAACATGAATTTTATGGTGCAGCATTTATTGAGAATAAACTGCTGTTAGGTTAGGTTAGGTTAGGGCGGCAGTTGGGACCAACGTCCCAACTCACATAGGCCAGAATAGGCCCGTTGTGATACCGCTACGGTGGACCATTCACCGCTCTTCCCCACTCAAGAGGTCCCCTATGCAAGATGGGTACGCCATCCGGCGGCCTGGACGAACCTTAAAAGGCATCTTGGACTCTGTTCGGAGAGCTGAGACAAATCATCAAGAAAGTATGACTTTAGAAAACGTAACCTTGTCCTATAAGGACCAGGGCAGTGGCAGAAAAGGTGTTCAACTGTTTCCAGCTCTTCCTCATCACCACAACTTCTACAGAAATCATGGTGGGGAGCATTTAGCCTGGATGCATGTATCCCCACCAGCCAGTGTCCCGTGATAGCACGAATGACAGTCGAGCACTGGGCTCTGTTCAGAAAGCAAAGTTCCTTCGTTCTTTTACTGCTGTATACCGGCCAGGTTTGCCGTGAAATTCTGCACGTGGTCGATGCCCGATTCCACGCTTGGTTTGCAAAGAGAGCGAAGTAATTTCTTATTCTCAGTTTGCAGCTGGCCATGGGTATACCCAGGCCCTCCTTGTCCTGAAGGAGGATGCTGGTAGTTCCTTGTCTAGCCAGTTCATCCGCAATACAGTTACCCTCGATATCCCTATGTCCTGGGACCCATATGAGGTGGATTGAAAACTGCTCAGCCATCTCCTCAAGAGACAAGCGGCAGGTATTCACTGACTTCATGCTCGATGTAAATGAAGCTAGGGACTTAATAGCCGCCTGGCTATCCGAATAGATACAGATGGTCTTATTCCGTACCCGTAGATTTCTTATTATTGTCAGAGCCTCTTGGATTGCAGTAACCTCTGCCTGGAAGACACTGCAGTGGTCCGGGAGTCGGAAAGATGTTCTTACGTTGAGTTCATCAACGTAGACGCCTCCACCTACACGGTCGTCCAGCTTGGAACCATCCGTGAAGATTCTTATTGAGCCAGTTGGGCCTGGAACACCTATACTCCACTCCTCTCTGGTTGGAATATGGGTTTTGAAGTTGATTTTGGAGTGTTCCTGCGGAATGCAGTAGTCTGTGCTCTCGGGAATAAGTGGATGTTCCTTGAGAATCTTTGCGTGAGCAAAGTCGTGGTCATTCCATTTTTTCGCCTCTCTCATGCGTAAGGCTGATAGAACGGCTTGTTGTTTGCCCACCAGTGCTTCATTTGGTGTTGAGCGTAGAGCTCCGCTGATGGTCAGTTCTGCGGTCCGCTGAACCTTACTCAACTTTTTTAGGTTGGCCATCTTATCAAGAGTTGGCCACCAAATCGAGACTCCATACATGAGTATTGGTCTAACAATGGCAGTATACAGCCAGTGGACTATGTTTGGAGACACACCCCATTTAAGTCCTATGGCTTTCTTGTATGTATATAGGGCGATCGTGGCCTTTTTCCTACGATCTTCCGTATTCAGGTTCCAGTCTAGTTTGCTGTCTAGGACTAAACCGAGGTATCTTGCTGAAACGCTGAATGGCAGGGTGATACCATTGAGCTTGGGATTAATAAGAGCAGGAACTTTGTACTTCCTGGTAAAGAGCATAAGCTTTGTTTTGTCTGGATTGACTCCCAATCCGCTGGCTGTGGCCCATTCTGAGAGCGTATGGAGGGCATTAGTCATACGCTCACAGAGAGTTTGCGGGTATTTACCCGAGAAAGCAACTGCTACATCATCGGCGTACGCTGTTATGTTGCATCCGCCTCTCTCCAGGGTACGTAGGAGACCGTTTATGGCAACGTTCCAAAGGAAGGGGGACAGGACTCCGCCTTGAGGCGTTCCCCTACTTACGTATCTTTCGATACTGGAAGTGCCGAGAGAGGCTTGAATAATTCTGCATTTAAGCATTTGTTCAATGAGGCTGACTAGCCGAGGTTCCACCTTAAGTTCATTCAGTGAGTCTGTGATGGTCTTAGGTGAGACATTATTAAAAGCGCCCTCAATATCTAAGAAGGCCACTAGTGAAAATTCTTGGTAACGAAGTGATTTCTCGATTCCCGAGATCACCGAATGTAGAGCCGTCTCAGTGGAGCTGCCTTTTTTGTATGCATGCTGTGAGTCCGACATTTGGGATTGAGGAATAGTATTTCTCAGATGGAGGCCCAATAGTCTTTCCATCGTCTTAAGAAGAAACGATGAAAGACTTATGGGCCGGAAGTCATTTGGAAGAGTATGTGTAGCCTTCCCTGCCTTAGGAATATAGACTACTCTAGATCTAAGCCAAACTTTCGGGATGATCCCTGTGGTCAAAATTCTGGTGAAAATATCCGTCAACCATCGTACGACAGATTTTCCCCCATGTTGTAGCTGCGCTGGGATTTGTCTAGTCCCTGCGATTTGTATGGTTTGAAACTGTTTATGGCCCATTCAACCTTGTCGTGGGTAAACAGGTTTGTGGAGATACAAGTTGTACCTGGCATGGGGCTGATCTCCGCTGGCTTGGCGGAAGAGCAGCCCGGAAAGTGTGTGTTTGTTAGTATTTTTAGCGATTCTTCGCTAGAAGTGGTCCAATTCCATTGGATCCTTGTAGGTATCCAAGTGTGGATGGACATTTGGACAGCACCTTCCTGAGCCTTGCAGCGTCAGTGGTACTTTCGATTTCTGAGCAGAAGAGCTGCTAAGAAGACCGTTTTGCCTTCCGGAGCATCTTCTTGTATTCTGAAAGGCTGAGTTTGTAGTTATTCCAAGAAACAACGTCATCCTTTGTTTTAGCAATATTAAAGAGCTTGCGGGAATTGTGCCGGAATTGCCCAATTTCTGATGACCACCAGGGAGGTTTAACTTTCCCCCTTGGTGTTCTTAATCTACAAGACTTATTGAAAGCATGATTACATGCTCTTGTTAAAGTATCGATTTGGGTGATATTGAAATCCACCGAATTTGGTCCTCTTGGAGGATTCGGAGGGAGAATTCTACCCAAAATCTCTGTAAAGAGTCCCCAGTTCGTAGACCGGGGATTCCTGTAACTCCCTATAGAGGGTGGGGTTAGGGATATCAAGGTCTCAATATACCGATGGTCCGAGAAGGAATGGTCGTTAAGGACCTTCCAGCTTTGGATCCTGTGATAAAGAGAGCTTGATGCCAAGGTAATGTCTAGGACTTCTTTCCTATTTTTGATAATAAAGGTGGGGTCGTTACCTCTATTGTATATTAGCATATTTGTGGACAGGATGTAGTCAAAAAGTAACTCACCTCGTGCATTTATATCAGTGCTTCCCTACTGAGTGTGGTGTGCATTGGCGTCGCAGCCCATAATCAGGTCAATGTGATTGTCCTCACTGTCCCTTTTGAGGCTTCGAGCCACTTGTGGGGGGGGATCGCTCTGCTCATAAGCCATGTAGCAGGAGCTTACCCTTAGATAGCCGGATGGCAGTTCCAAGCTAGCAGCGGTGTTATCACCATCGCTGTAATTTAAGAGCAAAAATATGTGTAAATGCTTTTTTGCTAAGATGCAGATACGAGCTTTACCTGAATGCTGAGTTGCTATTAGCTTGTAGTCTTTAGTCTTCAATCCAGAAATCTGGCCTCTGCTGAGCCACGGTTCCTGGATGAGGACGACATCGACTTCGCCTTGGCTTAGGCGAAGCAGTAGGGCAGCCGAAGCTGATGTGGAGTGATGGAGATTAATTTGAAGATTAACCTCCACCACCGTGTTATTCGCCTCTTCCTCGTCTGTTTCCTCGAGGACGGAGTCTTCGTCTGTATGGCCTAATCTAGAGAGCTCCCTGGCGAGCTCCGATGACTCCGAGGCGTACCCCTCCAGGATGTCTTCCCCCTCACTCATTACTTCAATAATGGGTTCGGGGTCTTCAAGCTGTGGTTCGGGTGCGGTTTGCTTGCCGCCCGTGGTGTCAGTACGGTACACCCGAATCACAGCCTTTTTATAACCAAACCTTACGGTGCAGTCGTTTTTGGCCAAGTCTTCAGCCAACTCCTTCATAAAATGAGCATCACCTGTCTGGATGAGCCCACCGCATCTTCTACCTTGGCAATCCGCCAATCGTCCGTTTTCAGGTGAGGATGCAGGTGTGCAACCTGAAACAGCTTGAGGATCTTGTCTGGATCCTCCGGCTTTGCTGAGACCCAAGCTCTGGCTCTGGGTCAGAAAGGAACATCTTTCCAGTCCACCGCCACCAGATTGGCTCCTGGGTAGACCTCACCGAGGGCTGCGACGGCTTTTTTGTATAACTCCGCCGAGCGGCTGTCGTCACATGCGATTGTCTTTACAGTGCCGAGATGCCAGCCGGCGTCGCTACAGAGAGGTGGGGGGCCTCCATTGCTCTCCATTTCATCAAGGAAACGATCCTGCAGCTCATTTTCCACTCCTGCCCACAGGTTTCGAGGGATAAGACCATCCTTATTGCCCTTATCTAGGACACCTATGAGGATCTTATCCTTCGTAACCTCAGCGAATGAGCGGTTAAGGGGCTGCGGTCGCGTCCTTTTTGGCGGTGGAGCAGATTCCTCTGCAGACCTTTGACGTTTGACCTTGGCTTTAGGTTTGCCCGGGGCTGATAGCTGGAAGCCCGGCAGGATTGTTTTGGCCCAGTCGACCAGTCTCTTACCCTCCGGTGATTCTTCCGGAGTGGTAAGATTTCTTTGGAGAATCTCTCCTGCTCGTCTTCTGTCTTTGTAAGACGGCTTGTTTGGTGGTGGTATCCTAGGAGTAGCCGGCTCTGAAGAGTTAGCAGCCAGCCCCGCCTTGGACGAAGAAGCGAAACTGTCTTGTTTCAGTCTTGCGTCCGAGGTTGGGTTGGACTGCCTTCCCTCAGACTCTAGGGAAGACGGTGGGTTTGCCGTCTTGCCCTTATCGGCACAGTCCGAGATGGGAAGGACACCTTCCGGTTCCTTCCTCACCGTGCTTATAGCTTTTTGTAACGGGAGCTTTGTCAATTCCGTATTTTGGCGAGTTACGGACTCAGTTTGTTTGTTGTTTTTGTTTTTGTTAGAATTGTGCATAAAAGGACCCACGAGTAGTCGGGAAGGGGTGAGTCACCCGCGGCATAGCCCGGGTACCGCGGGAAGCCATTTATTAAAACTGGAGGTCGGCAGGTATCCAGAGTTCGCAAAGTAATGACTGAGACCCCCTCAGCCATTCATCCATCGGCCTTTGCTGTTCCACCTTAGATTGGGGTAATTTTATAGAGTTTTCTACTCTCGCCCGAACTACCATTTGTCAGCACCCATGGCAGAGACATGACTTTACCATGGGCCTGCTTCCAGCCGCCCTCACGTGGAGAGTGTAGTCGCACTTCCAGAAGTGTGTCACAATTACGGCGCGTACCCTGGATTGGGTTACACGTTATTCCCCTTGTGACACCAACTGGCTGACGGCCAACTGATGTTGGTTGGTGGAAATAATGCAAGAGGACTTTTAAAAACCATGTACAGTTTGGATTTAAGGACCATGACTTGGACCCAACTCCAACCAATGAGTACACCAAGGCTTGATGTGGGCGTGGCAGTGCTAAAGGGATTAAAAGGGTAGGCGGTTATAATGGTTCACAGTTGAATACAGTCGAGCGATGGAATCCTGGAACAGGTACTTGGAGCAGTGTGGCACCCATGCCCACCGCAAGATATGTTGTCGGTGTGGCAGTTCTCAACGACTGCTTATATGTTATTGGTGGATTTCAAAGAAATGGTGGTTATTTGAGCTGCGTGGAAAGATATGATTCATGCACAAACGAGTGGAGTCGTGTATCGCCCCTGCACCAAGCTCGTGGATATAGTGGAGTGGCACAAGCAAATGGGCTTCTTTATGCAGTAGGCGGTTTTTACGAAAATACATATTTAGATTCTGTTGAGTGCTACAATCCAACTATTGATACATGGACAAAGGTTTGCTCGCCGACGGTCAGCAGGTTTAAACATGGCTGTGCTCTGTTTGCTAATCGTACTTTTGTAGCTGGTGGCGCAGGCTCTTATGTGGGAACTTCGACTGTGGAGGAATACGATCCAGTTCACGATGTTTGGAGCGAACTGGCATT
Organism: Chymomyza costata; assembly: GCA_018150985.1. Classification (NCBI taxonomy): domain Eukaryota; kingdom Metazoa; phylum Arthropoda; class Insecta; order Diptera; family Drosophilidae; genus Chymomyza; species Chymomyza costata. The sequence continues at coordinate 6,563,615 of JAECWU010000803.1, read as the reverse complement.
GTTAAACAATCCCTTAAGAATAGCTTCCCTTTTCGTCAAATTTTCTTGTTATTATTTTTAACATAAAATTTTTAAACAAGAATTAAAATATTTGGGTATCCCTTGTATACGAACTGAGATAGTTGAAAAATTGTAACTTTTTAATCAATAAATTTAGAACGTAGTCTGATTATTGGATCAAAGCGCTAATTTCAGTTACAGAAGTTAAGAAAGACGAAAGTATCGGCCTGAATATTTGTAAAACATGGACAATCACATAAAACTGTCAAATGTAGTCAACGAAAATCAAAATTGCTTCAAAGGGTCAAATAAAATATATACATATTAAATAAAAAACTAACTTCAAAAAACTCTAAATCACAAAAAACGCACAAAATGGCGATAGGCTGATTTTGTGAAAATATAGGGTGGGCCATCTGTTGGTTTGGCTGTTAAGCGAAAAGAAAAATAAAATGAGCTTTATCTTACGGCACGTATAAGAAGTCTAAATCTCAAGCATGGTTATCCTAGTTCCTATAGTTTTCCAGATATAAGCGCTCATAAAGACGGACATATCTCTATATAAGCTTCTTTGGCTTGTATGACCTTTTTGCTTCTTGGATATTTTATATGCTACACATATTGGCAGAAACATAATATACCTATAGATAGAGTGTATAAAAATGTGCATATTAACTAGAGTTTCTTAAATTCATTGGCTTAGTTGAATTTAATTTGCACCAAATAGGCCAACCGTCTTAAAAAATATAATTAAGTCTAAATTCGGGCGTGACCGTCTACGAGATACCCTGTATCACAACAAACAAAAAAAAAAATACTTATATATACAGTGCTTTTCAAAACTGTAGGACACCTTGAAGTTTTATGTTCAATCTTTCAATATCTTTTTTTGTGGAGGCGATTTTTGCCACAATAACTGTCTATTATTGAACCTTTCCCTTTTCCGTTAGACCCTTTCATTATTGTTTCACACGATTTTTCGTAATAATGCGACTTTTTCTGCAATTTTGAGCGTTTCATAACTATAGGACAGTAGTCTTTTATTAGGAAATCAAGTTTAAGGATGGCATAACCATATTTTTTTTTAATTTTGAACCACTTTTTGATCTTTTTATGACAAAATGCCGCAAGCTATGACTTTTAGTTTAAAAAAGAGAGACCGTATTACAGCGAATAACGAGATGTTTGGAATTTCTAAAAAAACATTGAGAAATAAGTAAAAAATAATGTAAATGAACACAGGCTTTCTGACCGTAACAGTCGCCTTGAAAAAGGTATTCGCGTGTTTTTGTTCCCAAAATACCCCTTGGATTCACCCAGTGGCGGATCCATGGGGGTTTGAAAGTCTTTTGCAAGTTCTGATATATACACTTTGAAGTGAAGCATCCGCCCCCCACCATCCACCAATGCCAAATCCTAGATCCGCACCTGGATTCACCACTGATGGGGAAATATATAATAAAACGCCGATTTAAAAAAAAAAAAAAACAGCTTATTTTTCGTGAAATAATAAGCTATACATATTCAATTTCATTTGCTTACTCTAGATCTTTACTTCTTTGCAAATTGCTATTATACTTTAGTTAATTTAGAGGGGTCTTCTACTGTACTATAAAAATTCAAAAATCTTTTCATGCTAGTACAAGCCGTTAATATAACTTTTTGTCATTTGTAGAAAACAATTTCATTGATGTGGCAGCTTTGTCGAGCTAGCAAAACAACGGCAACGCCGAAAAAGTTTTCAATTTTCAAACGTATCCAAAGCACACATAGTAAACACAGCATGCGTCGATTATCATGCTTTCTCATTTAAATGCAGTGCAAAAAATTTGTCGGAAAAATTGTGCTTATCTAGTTGATTTTTGTCTCTCGTTGTGTTAGTTTTCTCGGTGATTTTTTTTGATGATTTTTTTTTGTGTGTGAAAGCGCATGCGTACTACGGAATAAGGCGGCAAGCAAAAACAAGCAACAACAACAACAAGAAGAAAAACATATTTCATTCAATAGGAAAATTGGTGGTGGATATCGCGGCACAAGAACAACAACAACAACAGCATCAAGCTTAATAGCAGTCACTGCGCATTATCACCAAAAGGCGTCGCATTGTGAAAGAGGGTGCGTATGGTTGTTTGAAACTCACCACCAACTCAAATTGGGGCGCAAAAAGAGGGTGGTGTGCTGTGAGCGGACGTGTGACACAATTGATGGTGAAAATTGCAGAGTGCACATAAGGCCAGTGTGACCTAATATACGAAAACAGCGGCGGCGGCGGCGACGGCGACGACTGAGGCCCGGTTGTGGTGTGCGTTGTGTGCCAAACGGCGTGCTAGTCGCATTTGAGCTCTGCTGCGCATTGCGTGGCCTCTAACGGTAGCTAGCGAAACGCACCGAAATCCAGAACACACACACACACACACACATAGCCACTAAGTAACACACACACATACGTTACAAAATTTAAATGCAGCTTAGTTAAAAAAAAAGTGTGTGCAGTTTCGGTGCGCGTGTGTGCAAGTGTTTTGGTGTGCAACAACAACAACAAATTTTTAGAAAAAAAACCAAACAAACCTCAAAAAATTAATTATAATCAAAGCAAGTGAAAAACGCGCAAGTGTTAAATACGCTGCGCCCGCACCCCCACCCCCCAAAGTGACATCAACGCCGACGCAGAAGCTAACGACAGCAGCAGAGCAGCGCAGTGGAGAGCAAGGTAGTGCGTTTGCAGCATCAGCAACGTTTCCAACCTCACTTTAGTGCCGGTATGTATTTAACTATATATGTACTCTATGCCATGCCCAGCCCTTATATGTATTTTTAGGCTATGCAATATTTATTTGTTGCACTCTAGTACAACCTAGTACCTAGGCAGCATAAATATTTTCGTACAATTTGTGGCAGCAATTTTATTTATAGAGAGCAAGCTATAGCTAAACATTTTTTTGGGGTTTATTATCTCATCGAGCATGTTTGCTCGACGACACAAATTGAAAATATGCTGCAGCGGCGGGCGCTTACGGGGGGGTTGCCGGGCGACAACGCAGTCGAAATAATAGCAGAAAATCTGACATTTCCGTTGGCTGTTTCCGCAAACATATTTCAAGCTTTTCGCAGCAGCAGCAGCGGGCACACTGTTTTGGGAGCGCGTGTGTAAAAATGAGCGCCTACACTCAGTTTGGCAGCACTGTGCCAACAAAAAAACACGCTTAATTCATTTATCCTGCTGCACAGTGTTGCCGTGTCTGCACAAAATATGTTGAAAAAAAAACACAGCCTAAAACTATGTGACAGCAAATTAGTCACTTTTGTTTTTTAATACACGGCATATATGTAATAGCTTTTAGGCATGTGTGTTTTATCAAGAGATAAGATAAAAGTTATAAACACTAACAACATCAATCAATCAATAGTTATAATTAGTTAGACATATGCATATATATTATATAACCTAAGCGCACAAATTTTTGGCCAGCCCAAAAAGCCGGCAGCAAATAGTAGTAGCTAAGCGCAAAATAGTAGCAAAACTCAGCTGCCAAAATTGAGCGCAACGCGCGCTCTCCAACTGAGCGCGTCAGTGTATGTGAGTTTGTTTGTGTGTGTGCGTGTTTGAGAGAGCAAGCGCGTGAAAAATCTTACAAGCCAGGACAAGAAAAAAAAGGCATTTTCCAATTGATTTTCAAGGCGGTCGTTAGCGCAACGTTCTGTGCAAAAACTCTAGTTATATAGTAGTAGCTGCCAAAATAACAAAAAATTACAAAAAAAAAATAACAAAAAAAACTTGAAAATTTTTAAAAAAAATTTTGCTAAAATTTTTTTGAAAACAGCTAAACAAAAAAATGCGTGAAAAATAAAACTCGAGCCTTGGGGCGCTTATTGCATAAAAAAAAGAAAAATGTGTGAGTAGTAAAAATGTGAGCAGCCCAAAAGTATGCTGCAATAATTTGACTACAATTTGTGTGTTTTATTGATTTGTGTGCGTTTGCTACAAAGTATCTGGCACTGTAAGCATTTTGGTTTCTTTAGAAGTTCACACACACACACACACACACTCCCAGTTCATAGTCATAGTCACGTTATGGTTATGCCAACCAATTGGTAATTTGTACATAGCTGCGCAGTCGGCAGTGCTGCCTGCTAAACCTTTTTTTTTCTCCATTTTGTGTTGAGCTGCTGCAAGCCGCTAGTTAACGCTTTTTACAGCCATTTACAGTTTCAAACTTTTCAATCAGCTGTCTCGTCTTCGCAGCGTATAATATTTAAAGTGCATTATGTCATTTCCTGTTTGGTGTTACACCTTTTGGGAGCGTGTGTGCCACATATGTGTCCGTGTCTGTGTATCTGTGTGCCTGTGTATGTCTCTTTGTGTGTGGCACGAGCTGTCAACAGGGGGTGCCTCCTCCAAACACCAGACCCCAGCTTGCTTGTTGTAATTAAAAGAGCAACAAGGCGGCTCATCAAATATAAATGAAACACTTATACACTCACATAAACACTTTACATAAGTATGTAGTTGGTAGTCTGAATATAAGCAACATTTCCGTTTGAGTGAGCAATGTGTAAAAGAGAAATTGAAATTTCCGTTTTGTGAGCTCATGCCAAATGGCACTCTGGTACAGGAAGAAGCAACCACTAGCCAAGTGATAATGATTTAAACGAGTTGACCACAATATCAGGTTGACAACAGGCACACGCCTATTTACCTAGATATTTATGTGCATGTGTATGAGTGAGTGTGCCGTGTGTGGCATGCCGCGTTTTAAATATGGCGTGTAGTTAAAAGCCGCCGCCAATGAGCACATTGTGGCACATACGTACTGACACCCACAAATATATATGAAATTTTAACTGGCCTGTAAGTGTGTGAGCGGCCATATTGTTACGTTCAGCAGTATGAAGGACTAGTCCTGGATGACATATGAATCGTTAATAACTTTTTTGAAAGCGTCTATTCTCACATAAAATGCTTTCAACTTTGCAAACTTTGTACTTTGTATTTTAGTGAATACTTTGCATTGCATCCCTAAAGGTATGCCGATAAGCTTAAGAATCAGTCCCAATTCCTGAAAGAAACATAATTTGATATGGTTCCTACTGGACAATATTAAGCATTAAGATTCCATTTCCGCTAGAACGTCACACTCAGCTCTCATACTTTCAAGTGCTTTTAAGGATTTGTGCAGTGTTCTTATTGCGAAATCTTGGCTATTAATATAGCCATGTCCGTTTATTACTATAAACACATAGTTTTAGGGGACGATAAAGACATCTAGAAGCATCAAAAGTGGTTCAAGATTGTTATATCATGTTGATATCCAAACCCGTCTCGAAGGAATATGTTGTAGCTTCATCCACACCATTAAAGGCTTTTGGCAGAAACATGATCCAACACCCAGACTCTATGCTGAGCAATAATCAACATCGAATGTGAACTTCTATAAATAAAGGCTACAAGGCTGTCAACTTTCTCTCCTTGCAACAAATTTCGACATTCTTTCCATTTTTTAAGCCAAAACCACCGAATTCAGTGTGTTGACTAATGTCACCCAATACTCTCTAGCTCGTACTATAATTTTAATTAGGGTAGGTGCTGCTTATAAATAAAAAAATAAAACCAAATTCTCTTTTTGGAGAGATATTTTCCGTTTTTTTTTAATTCACTCAACTTCACCTTTTTTTTGAAGGAATAGAAGACTACCATATGGAGACTTCTATATGGAGTCTGTAATAGAAATTTTTGGAGGATCCTCTTTCGGTTTCGCTTTTGGGAGTCAGATTTATATCTGGACTGTTTGGATAGTCAAGATAGTGTCTGTGTGAAACTTTGACTGAATATGTGTATTATATCGTTTATCCAAGGCATATAAACTATATGATTTTCCATTGTTAAAAGGTTGGTACGGGATTTCGATATTATTTGGGTTGACAATCGGGCACTTTCCTGTGTTACCAACGAATGTCAAGTTATCTCCAAATTGATAAGATTTCGCCCATTTAGTCTTTTTCCAATTAATTAAAGTAGCTGTTATAGATTTTTCGAGGTCTTCGGTCACTCGGTTACATTTTAAATTCTTACTTTTATAGCATATTTATTGTGTTCACTTTTACCAAGTTAATTTTGATCAACTTGTTAACAACTTACCTACACAACGAAAACACAAAAACTTTTATTTATAAACATAAAGCAAGTCGTACGTAAACAGCTGATTGTTGCTAGTGTGGCACTTGTGCACTTCTGCATCGTTGCAAAGGTTGCTGCCATCGTGAGTCGGGCACTTCTTCATTTTTGCATTTCTGCCCTATAAAGTGAAAACTCTAAATTAATTCCTAAGAAGCAGAAAAATATAATTTAATATATTACATTAATAATATATAATAACTTAATATGCTTGGTATAAGTTTCGTGACTTCAGGCTGCAGTACATCCGTCACTACATATTAGTGTAGTTAGTTCGCACTTGCTTTAAATACTTTTTCTTTGGTTCTTGAGTAATCTAATCATATACGAACTCTCAACTAACATAAAAGACCTTATAGGAAGTGATAATCATAATCCTTCCTCATTTATTGCTACTCTAAATCTTAAAAATAATATATTTTCAGATCTTCTATATACACAAACTTAAAACTTACACACATAAAAGTCTTTTTGTCCTGTGATTCTATACTTACAATCCTTTGCCTATTGTTTCTAAAAATCCGCAAAAACATACTGTAGATGAAATCTGGAATTTCGCTTAATTTCTTAAGTTTGCATAATTTTTGAGACCAAAATGCAACCAAATTTTCTTGAAAATACCGATATCTTAGATCTTCTACATTTATTAAAATTAAATGTAGAAGATTAAACATTCATCTGTAAAAAAAATTAAAAAATTTTGGACTCAAAACCTACAGAAGAGTCTTTATAGGAGGTGTTATATATATTCATTATCCTTCGTCTATTGCTTCTCTAAACGGAAAAAACAAATTTTAATCTGGGGTTTTCTCTGCTTTCTTAATATTTCGAAATTAAAGCCATTCAAATTTTTCTGAGAATAGCAAATTTTCGGCTCTCCTAAACTTATTAATATATTTTGGCATTCTTATTTGAACACTAAATCTATCTGCCATCCTGTTTTTCACATCTGCCTGTATTTGTATGAATTCTTCTGTGGCTTCTCAGAATCTTTATTAGTTCCATCAGCACTGCAACTTTTCCCAAATACACGGCTTCGTAGTTCATACCCCCCATTTACCTCACACTATAGTGTTGGCAATTGACCCCCACAAAGAGTATATGCGTATCCACTAAAATATATACACAATGCGTACTGTATGGCGGCTATAAAAAAAAAAAAAAACAACATTCAGCACACTTCCGGTTTTGGTTATTTCTGGGCGCTGCCTAAAAGTAGGCAATACCATTTTTATCTTGTATCTTTTATTTATGTATATTAACTTGCGGATGAGTGATTTTTATTGTGCAACATAAAACATTGGCACCAAAATACACTGCTAAAAATATTCAACGGGGAAGACAAAAATGTTAGCCAAACATTGGCGCGAACAGAACGAGTTCTTTGTTTGAAGCCATATGCAAATTCTTAAAGTAAATTTACACAATGCTTGGCAGTAAATTTATTTGGCAAATAAGAGTTACCAAGTTTGTCCGCAGCTTAGGGCCCATGAATTAATACTATTTGATTAAATTCGTACTACGCTTATATGTACATACTACAATGTATGTACACAACTAAAAAAAAACCGCAGCTGCCAGAACCTGCTTTCAATTGTAAATTTGTTTATAAGCGGTATTGATTGTTTAATATATTTATAAACAAAATGGTCAGATTGGTTAAGCATTAGTACAACTTAGATACTCTTGGATTGCTCAGTAAGCTTCATTCAGAGTTTTTGCTTCAAAGAGTGTTTATTCAATCCTTAAGTATTATCACTGAACAACCAAAGTAAAGAAAGAATGAAAAGTGTGCGAAAAAATATATATCCGCCAAAATAAGAGAGAGGGCTACTTTTTAATTTGACCTTTTCGATTCTGATCATTTTTGTATTTTTGTATAAAGTTACTATACAATAGTAATCAATTTTTATTAAAAAAAATCGACTATTTATCGATAACTGAATATTTCTATTTTTTGTTTTGACAAGTATTTTTGACATGCCATATCATAATAAGGTTAAGTAGATATTTAAAAAAATTGAATTAAACAAAAAATATTCGGCTGTACTTCGGAAAACGAAAAAACCAAAACGAATAATTTTATTCGGATTCGTTTTTACGCGCTTCGAAAAACGATTTTTTTGTCGATAACTTCGCATATTTCCCTTTTTATTTTTGATAAATTCGTATACAAACACATACCATATGTTTCCGATAAATTCTACTGTTTGAAAAAAAAAACAGCTGAAATGATTGCCCGCAGCTCTGCATTTTTTTATTACATTATGTTTTTTACATTGCATTTTCATTAAAATATTGCTAGTTCTTTATAATCCTATCTTTTAAATAAAATTTCACAATAATATTATTTGGGCAAAAATATTCATTTTTGTGTAACCCGGGAACCCTGACGCAGCTCAGTCATCGGTAAAGCAATGTGTTCGTGCAAAAAATTCGTTTTGTATTTTGTATGCTATTTTTTGGGTTGACTTCGAAAAAAATAATTAAAAATAATTGTCAATAAACATCTAACTTGAAGTTGGTATAAATATAATTTAAGAATATTTAAAAAACTATTTCAATTTTAAATGCGTAGACTTTTGAACCTATTTTGCCAACTCGTTTTGATTTCTCTTGCAACAAAACATTCGGTTTCAAACCACATAAAATACTCGTTTTGGTGAAAGTGAAAGCATTAAACATTCGGTTTCAATACGAATCCGATTAAAATGTTCGAATTCGTTTTCCATTTTTAAAAAATTATAGTTTTAGTTTAGTTGCTTGCATAATGAAATGCTTTAATGAAGGTAAAGCTTTAAATTGAAATATTCTCAACACTCATATCTTATCTATACATAATACCCTTGACCGCGATGAATACAGAGTATTAATGTAGTTGTAACATATTTTTCTAATATGCACAACGTTTTAAAAAGCGTTGCCAGCTTAATTTAGTTAAAATATCATGATACAAAGTTTTATCTCACATATCAAATTGCCGTGAGCCACATTAATTTGTTGTATCATGATTTGATAACACGCGATGAGCTCACTTATAAACATATAGATATAAATCTATTATCTTTATATCCGCCTACAGTAGCCATGATTCGACACAAAGTTCAGACGCAAACGCAACTTTGCAAAATCAATTAAATGCCAAATATTGACCACAGTAATTCACAGTTTTTACACGTGTATTTAAGTGCGTCTCTCTGCCATTCTCTCTTATTCTCATGCGCTCTCTCGTATGCCCGCCAATATACCTACTATTCAGATTTTGAAAGTATTTTTGGTGGTTTTTATATTTTGATACCCTGCCTGCACTGGGGTGTTATAGTAGTTTGTCATAAGGTGGCATATGGTAGATCAAAATTTTGTATGTGTACTCAAATTAATATCATAACCTAGGGCAGCGTCTGAACCACGTTTGTCTGTCTGTATGAGCAGCTATATTTTAGAGTGCCCAAAAATTTTAATAAAAAATGCCACAATGCTTACTATCGTTTAAAAACTTCTTAAAATGTAGCAAAAAGTTTTAAATGTTGCACGCCCTTACTCTCACTTCGCTCTCATAAATATTATATAGTCTATCCCATTAACCTCGATATGTAGAAACATGTGAGCTTAATAAGCGATGTAGTGTTGACTTTTTTGAAAGGACGCCTAGTGCGGCTGACTCGCTGTTTTTTTTAACGCCTGCAATCTTTTATTTAACGTATTAATTTAAAAATTTTGAGAAAATTAAAATTGTTTTTGCTGCAGCGTATCCCATAGTTAGGTTACCATACCCATATCTGACGCGTCCTTGTGACATACTAAAGTCCATTAATGTAATACAAAACAATCGACAACAACAAATTTGCATTTACGATTTTTGTTTCCTGTCTTAATGTATCTTTGAATCATAACCAAGATGCATTTAAGCTCAGTTGGCTGTGTGTTTTTTTCTTTCTCCTTATTTTTCGTATTTTTCATAATTTTTTTGTATTTAAGCTATTGCACATACATACTATTTGCCTTTGGGTTCAAGCAGTTGTTTGTCAGGGCAATGTTCAAGAATCCTCCTACCCAACAATACTCTCAGGTCTGAGCACTTGTTGTCGCTTGATGCTGTTGACAAATAAGCTCTGAGCTATAGAGCTATATGCATTTTATAGATACATATGTATATATTGTAGGTCGGCTTTAGACGAGGGAGCAAACGAAATGACAATAACAACAATAAGATCCAAAGTGCAGCAGCTGTTTATTTGACTTATGATGTCAGCATATGACAGACAGCACAGTGGTTCAAATTAAGCGATAACTGATGGAAAATTTGGTATTTGAGTGAGGTAAAAATTTCAGTACTATTGGGGGGTTATGATTTGTTTGTGATTGTTATAGTAATATAGTACATTGCAGCCATCCATATGGTCAAGTATTATGAATTTGTGCAATGCTTGAAAAAAGGCAGCAGGGGGTGCGGTAGAGCATACATTTTTTGTACCAAACTGCTTATTATAACTTCGAGTAGTTATTAAGCTACATTAAGTCAGTAAGAACATCTACATCGCAGCTGATGTTTGTCCAAAGTCTTTCACCGTTCCCGATCGAAATTAGTCACAGTTTGTCACACCTTCTAACTAAGAGAAGAACTCTAAAAATGATTATGACATTGATTAAGAACTTCAAAAGATATAGATACAAATTTTGGACACTGTTCGTTAAATTTGACCCTGCTATCATTATCTGTTAGCACTACAACCCGGGGTGGGTTTTTGGCTTCCTCTACTATCCTGTTTCATTCGCCTCTGTCTCTGGCCAGCATCTTCCAAGTACTCGCAAGTATTTTTCGATACATCGTATTTTAAAATTCCAAAAATATTTCACTTCCTTTCAGACACAGAAATCTGTGTAACTCAAAATTTCGCCAGACTTTCAATTATGGGTGACACAGAAACTCTTTAGTAATTTTACTCGACATTAGACTAAAATTTAATTTAATTTTATTCAAAAAATCGGTTATTTATTTAAAACAGTTATTACATTTTTAAAATATCTGTATGTCTCTAATTTGATAAAAAAAAAGTTTTAATTGATGGTATTAAATTTTAAAATTTCTCTAATAACTGCATGTAGCAGCTCTTTGCTGCCATTCTCGTAATAGCATAAGTACTCGAAGAAAAATTCACAGATCATAAAATCTCTCAGAGAACTTCTTTGTCACCTACGATTATTTCCGGCGATTCGCAACACAGAGGAGCTCAAAATCTCTAGAGATTACTACATCATTCCCGTTTATGAACTAAAGCCATCAAACTAAGTATATAGAACGCTATGAGCCTAAAAAAAAACGATACGTTGACTTTTTGTTTTAATCACCTCTGCAATCATCTCTACTGTAGCAAACCAATGGGCATTCAAAATTTTTCGCAATTTAATCTGATTAGGATGTGAATGGTTCACAAGCCAAATCGATTAACTCCCCTTTTTGAATTTTGCGAAAATTGAAAGTCAAAGTACTTGGGGATCATTCATAAACTACGTGACGCTGATTTTCGTCAAAATATACCCCTAACTAACTAGCTGCATATATCTTATATCATAAGATTGAAATTTATTATTAGTAAATGATAATTTTTAAATTGCTACAAAAACTTTTTTTACCGAGTTTGCAGAACTTTCAAGGTTATGGTTGTAGTAAGGCTAAGGTGACAACATTAAAAATTTGCTTATAAATATGTCATATGTGAGTAGTGAGCTTTAAACTAAAACCAATTTAAATTGTTAAAATATTACGGAAGGTAATGGACAAAAATTTTTTCATTCTTAACATTGTTGTGTATGCGAAATTAGCTTTAAGAAATTAAGAACCTCGAACCTCTAGCTCAATAATAACACAAATCTAGGCAAACATTTTTTCTTCACATTGGGTAACCCTTCGATATTGGGTGCCTTTGATGATATTCCCAACCACTTTAATTTACAAATAAATCATTATTCCAGGTTTTTGTCCTAAATAGATCGCAAATGAAATGTTTTGCTGTAAGACTTCTGGTCAAAACTGGCTCATCTAAAATTTCCGCTACATAATCATATTTGGATTTGTTTTCAGCTATCTTAATCCAATGTTGACCCATTCAATGATTGCTTTCTTTGCTTCGCTGTTTAATTTCTTTGCCCTTCAAGCTTTTGAGTTAGCGCATTAAACTGCTCTTAAGAGCGAAGAAAGAAACTAGGTCCTGGTACAGGGGCGGATATAAACAAATTGCGGGTGAGCCAAGTTTGTTGGCTGCTATTATGGACAATGTGGCCGTCGGTGGCGTAGTGGTAGCGTACTCGCTTTACAAACCAAAGGTCGGTGGTTCGTGTCCCCGCAGTAGCACTGGCACATTTGCCTAGCACTGGCATCGCTAGCTCAAAGACGCAATTTGCCAAGAAAGTCTTTATTAATTCAAGACACCGCCGTTCGGATTCGGCTATAAACTGTAGGTCCCTGTTCTCATGTAACAGTTACTAATAGAGATCCCCAATGCTCCGCCCAGAGGCGACTGACTAAATAGTCAGTTAGGGAAATTATTATATTATTATATGAAACTCAAGACTCTTCCACTTTGGCAGAGGCTTTGACCGCTATGATTCATACCCGTATCCAACTTAAGACATCTTTATTTGCTCGAGTGGCAAGGCAGTGCCGAAATCATCTTAAGAAGATAGTTTCTAAGAGCATCCAAAAAGATGGCTACAGAAAAGAGCCGGAATAAGTTATCTTCAGCGGCTTGTTTCTTTGAGGACCTAAAAATATTATTAAAAGATTTAAATTATAAATTAGTGCTGAGATTAGGAATGAATTGAGAAAAATGTATGACTCAAATGATTCGCCACTGAGGTGTCATTGGCACTATAATGCTTCAAGACACACAGCTTTTAGAGACCTCTAGGGCTCTTACACTGAATCCGCTCCTGTTCCAGGCCTATATGCAGTGTTTATTAATTAAACAAAGATTTTTTTTTTTTGGTGCTCCAGCTCAGATTGCGTCTGAGTGCACTTGCACTGGCAGCGCTCACGTTGCCATCAAGTGCAAGATTATGTATGCAAACACTTTCAAACATACACATACACACACACACACACAGAGATACTTAGTATACTTAGTATCTGTGTGTACTTTGACCTGTTTTATGCTTTCCGCTGCTTGCTGCGACGCGTCAGTTGCGCTGTCGTCCTACTGTTCAATGTCAGTGTTAGACGACGCAGCGGCTTGGTCACACTGCCCAGTCTTGTTCGGACACTGCATATTGAATTTCTTTGCTCATGATGCAGGTTTTTCCATACACCGCATAATTTTCCATGACTTGTTTTTCCTCATATGCTGTTCTTTGGCTTTTTTCAATTAAAGAAGCTTGTTGCATGCCACTGTGTCTCGCTCTGCCGCTGTCGCTGCCTCTGCTGCAGCGTATGTCGCTCTCAAAGCTCTTGCAGTCACAGTCAACGTACGCTGGCACTATGCTACACTATATACGAGTATATATGCACGAGGGCAGTTTTATTAATACCAAATTTTGTTAATGACTCACTAAGCCAGTCTCCAGTGAACTTGCGTGTGCACCTGCTTCAATGAAGTCCAACAAAATTATTACGACTGTTTTTTTTTGAACGTACGCGATGACATTCACATCGAAATCGATTGTAAACTAATATTATTTTAATCGGCAAGACAGATTAATGCTTTAATTAAAGCTAAAAGGATCGCAATTTAGCTTCGAAAAAAGTGTTCTTTGTTATGACAATGCTTACAATAATATTTTCCGTGTGCTCTCGCCATTAAATAAATGCACAAATATGGGTCTGAGCTGCCTGCTACCCCAGCATATTCTTTAGATATAGCCACCCGCAACTATTTTCCATTTTCGAATAAAAAAATAAAAAAAAGCTCCTATATTACGGATCTCTAGAAACCCAACTAGAGATTAAAAACTAAAAATATGTCAACGGTCTTCCGTGACTATTGATGTTTAAGGATGTTCTATTGAATTTTTCCAAATGAAAATTTTTTCGTTCATGAACAAGATTATGGGACTATAAACTTTTAAGAATTAAATCGATAGGTGCCATTGGTTTTTAGAAAATTAAAAAAAAAAATATGTTTCGAAACATTTGCGTATAAGTTATGACGCGGATGACACGAGATTGTTAACAGTTTTCAAATCTCCCAAAAGTATTTAACTCAGCCAAAAAATTAATTATTCAATATGATAATAAAAAAATATCAAGACCAGCGTGTCCTTTCTCAAAATTTGTAATAAAGCTTTCAGCAAATGTGTCCCATAAAGTTGTAGCTATCTATGTTTACTGAATATGATTGCATAAATTAAGCTTAAGATGTTTGATTAGCCAATTTCTCACTTAAAAACTCTGCTACTTTTCAAGCAGCCCTCGTCTGTGCCTGTGTGTGTTCGAGTGCTTGTGAGTGCTTTCTTTTGTATGCTGCTTTGCGCTCGCCTTTCTTATGTCTCTCCGGCTCTCTGGCGGACTGGCTTACAGTCCGACCGTCCGACCCTCCGACTGTCCGACTGTCGTCTTGCTGCTTCACACCATAAACCAAGAAAAAAAAAGCATAGCCAACGACGACGTCGCTGCCGCTGCCGCCGTCACCGCCGCCGCTGCATAAAGTCTTTCACTTCTTTGCTGTCCAAGTTTAGTTCAGCTTCAGCCGGCGTACGTAGCGCACGCGTCTTGGTCTTGCTTACCCCGAAAACGATATACTCTATATAAGAAGTACATTGTACATACATGATAAATGATATATTGTATGTGTGTGTGTGTGTGTTTGCCTAGAATAGCTCGAAAAAGCAATAACAATAACAATAAGCTTTAAAGAAAAGCAGCGAACTTGATTTCGATTACGTTAACGCGTCTCTCTCTCCCACTCTCTGACTCTCTTACGTCGCACTGTCATCGATTTCTTTGCGCATGCGCAGCGGCTAATACAAAACGCATACGCATGCGTCGATTGTGGACTATCGACGCTTTTGGTGGACGCTGACGTTGGCTACGCGCAAAAGTGAAAATATTTGGAGAAATTTCTTAAGCAGAATTTCAGTTGCCATCGCAGTCAAAGTCAAAGTCGAAAAAGCAGTCTGGGTACTACGAGGTTTTTTTAGTGTGTCAGTAGTAGCTACGATTTGACAAATCTGTGGCAGCAGCTGCTTGGATTATAGTGTCAACATTTTGTAAATATATATAATATATATTTTGCCTTTTACGAATTAAACAAATGAAAGTGTTTTCAAAAATTTGCCAGCTAATGTCATTGACCTAGTTTTTGTGCGGGTTCAAAACGTTTATAACGCAAAAAAACGCGCGCGCCCTTAGCCCAAAAAATTAAACAGCAACATACCAACAACAACAACAGCAATCATCTCAGCAGCAGCAGCAACAACAACAACAACGACGACTTGTATTCAGTTTAAGCCAAGTGAATTGAATTCCGAATCATCATCTTTCAAAGCTCTTTTCGCCGCTGGTACAAGTAAGTTTTGGTAGACAGCCTCCATGGCTAAAACCACGCCATAAACATAACATACTAATGTGGCCAAATTTAATAAATATTTGTGCAAAGTTTTTGGGGGATAGGCAAAGGGCTAGCAGTTTATGCAACATTGACGTAATACATATTTATTTAGTCTAAGACTAAGAGTTTCAACGACAACATTGAGAAAGTTGCAACAACAACAAACAACAGAAATACAAAATATTTTCGAAATTTTGAATATTTGTAATATTAATCATGGCATATTTACAAATAAAATTTGCACACACAGACACACACACACACGTACAGTATATCTGTACACATATGTACGTATGCGGATACCAAGAGAGTAAAGTAAATAAACATGTATCAGGGCCAGTTGAAACAAGCTTGCAATTTCGCTTTAAACAGAGCAGAGCAGTAAGCTCTGTAATCATGCGTCAGCATTCCATAGTTATCGGAAAACCCAACGGATTTAACAATACCATTGTAGCTAAAATTTTGCTTAAAATCGTATTTTTCAATGTCAGCTGTTTTAAGCAGTTTATTTTTACCTCATCTGTATCAGATCGCCTTGACTGTATAAACCGCATACCAAAGCTTCTGGAATGCTTTGTGCGACCAACTTAGTTTTTCGTACCTTTTGCCAAATTTTATTTTAAAGTTATGTGAACATGAAGCTAGTACAAATTAGGGTAGTTATCGTAAATATTCTAAGTCTAATCCGAGACGTCTCTTCTTTGCTAACGTTTCTTTTTTCAAAGATTTCCTAATGCTCTCTTCAAATTATAATTCATTGGTTTGTGTAGATTCCTACTTCAACTGTTTTCAATCATCTGTTTGGATTTTGTGAATTTTTTCCTACAATCGGTTTGTGTGAATTTTTTCAGCTCATCTGATTGCAATTATCTGGATAAAAAATGGATCATCTTTAATTTTTCTGAATGTGAAAAGATTTCTTTTGAAATTCCTCAAGTCTTACTTTTAAGTTTAGTTTACTGGGTTGTGCAGATCTTTTTAGCTCATCAAATATCAATCACGAAGTCACTTATTTGATACTTTTTTTGTAAGATTTCTTCCACAATTCCCTTGTTACTTAACTCAACTCTTTTGAATCAGCTGTTGTGAAGATGATATATTATATCTTTTT
Source organism: Chymomyza costata (assembly GCA_018150985.1). Classification (NCBI taxonomy): domain Eukaryota; kingdom Metazoa; phylum Arthropoda; class Insecta; order Diptera; family Drosophilidae; genus Chymomyza; species Chymomyza costata. Next base: position 6,546,790 of record JAECWU010000803.1, on the reverse strand, counting down.
ACACTTTTTGCTTTCGGAACTCTTCAAACTTTTCTTTCAATTATAGTTCACTGGATTACGTGGAACTTTTAAGCTCATTTAATTACAATCATCTGGTTTAAAGATTGATCATCTAAAATTTTACTCTGTGTAGAAACTCCAGATTGTTTATTTCCCTTAAGCCCATCTGTTTCTTATCATCTAGTTTAAAGTTTTAACAGATTTAAAAACATTAAGTAATAATTAACTCGGAGACCTTCCTTTAAAACGTTGTTAATTTTTCATATCAATATTGATAGCAGGCCCTAAAGCTTTTATATTACTCTTATTCAAAGTAAGCATTTAGAAGCTTATAATAATCTTATAGTCATCTTAGAAAAGATGATATATCTTCCTTCTACAGTTTGATTGCAGATTTCTGAAACTTGTGACCAAAAAGTCGAAGATTCTCATTGTTGTAGGAATTGCTAAAATCATTTTAGATACCGCATATTTGACCAAACCAAGACTCGAACTTTGGAATATTTTATAAACTTTAGTGAAGAAGAATCATCCGATAAATATTTTCTGATTGTAAGAGATTTGGCAAATGTGTTTTCTGAACTTCAAAACCGAAAATCTCGCAAATTACTTGTATTTAAGAACACTGTAAGACATATAATACATTAGCTTAAGGGGAGCTAATCATCTTTATAGTCCTCCAAATCCAAATCGGTCTTGGATAAATTTAAATTAAAACAAATTTTATTATTTTATTTTAATAAAAATATTTATATGCCACTGTCCGACAAAACATTGCTGTTATCATAAAAAAATCGTTATCGAAGATGAATTTGTAAACAGTATTTTATTTATTTAAATTTTTATGGACAAACCTCTTCAAATCTAAATAACCCATTATTGGATATGGAAAGTTAAGCCTTTTTTTTTATTTTTGACAAATATGAAGAAAGCCTTAAAACTAAAAGAATCCAAAACAGCTTGAAAACGATTTTTCTGGACAAATCAATTCCGCTTCTTCTTAACTTTATAAAATAAAAAACTTGCCATAATCGACATGCCCAAGACAAGAGCATGCGTAAAGTAAGCCCATTCAAAAAAGATTGCGAAAATATGATCGCACACATACGCACTAGAGATCTTCATAGTCCGCTCTCCCTTTCAAGCTCTTGCAGTTTCTCTGTGTGGTTTAGTTTCTTGTTGACTTTATTAACACATTTTGTTAACTCTGTTTGCCGTTTAAATTTGAGCAATTTTTCGATGTAAATGTCATTACAACAATTTTGACAGCAGCAACAACTACAACAACAACAACAACCACAACAACATGTCACAATTGCACGCGCGATCTTGTCTGTGTAGTCCGTTGTCCGATGTCTGAGCCATCATTGACTGACCCCCGTCTGTGCCGCACATTGACCCACTTTTTTTGACCAAGTTAACTTAAAAATCATATAAAATGCACTTGCGCTTAACTCTTTGTAAGCTTTCGCATTGCAAACCCGCAAAAGACCTTATTAACTTTTATTAATGTTTTTTTCGTTAAGTGGGTTTTTGTTATTGTTGACAAACGTTTGCGAAAAATGTATACTATAAGTGTATATGATTATACATCAACGTTTATTATATGGGATTTCGTATCTGTTTCTATTGATTACGTGCTTTGGATTTTCAAAAAAGCTTTACGAAATGCGTTTCTTTAACTTTCGCAATTATGAATTAAAAATTCAATGCTGTTACTTTTTGCCGGGTTAAATGAGTACTTTAAGAACTTTGCCAAATGGGTTACAAACCTATTAATAAGAAAGCTATAAGGCACATTTTATGAATTTTGATATACCTTTGACGCAGGCTTATACTCTATAATAAATTGAGGAGCAACTCTATAGTTGGTTATGCAATAGCAATTTGTCTCCAAGTTCTATCTTGATAAGGTCTTGGTGCGCATTTTGAACATTAATGATAAATGAATTTATTGTTTTTGGGGAAGGTTAGGTGCACTTCTTCGAAAACTTTATATCTTTTATATTTATACATCTTCTGTTGGCCAACAGAGATGTTTCTCCAGGACTTCTGCACTCATCAAATGGGTGTTTAGTAGTGTTGGAGAAACATCTCTCGATACATAGATATCTTAAACTTCGATACATCGATGCATCGATATAACATCGATGTTTCCTCCAGCACTAACTTCTGTATAGTTAGAGCCAAAGTGGTTTCAAAATCTGACACCATTATAAACCATTTGTTTTCTATGAACAAGATAAAATTATTTGTTTCATTAAATAACCAGCCATTTACTTGGATACTAAAATTTTCGTTTAAATTCTACAGAAATTGCAAACTGTAAAAAACGAAGGTATATAAATGCTTTCTTCTATTCGTCTCTCTTCTTCTATGGTTTCAAATTCGAAATAATATTGGTGATATCAATTTATAATGGATGATTGAGGCCAACACTGCGAAATTTTCTTTAGACTCTTTCGAAAAGTTTACCAGACAATGAACTGTCTTTCAAGTAGTTTTCGGTGTCGCCATCTTCTTAAGGTATGGGGCATGGTAACTATTATATATTCAAAATCCAAATATTATATATATTTTGAGCTACTAAACTTAATTTTTCCAAAGTAATAAAAAAGAAAATGGCGCCTCTAGAGGCCTCCACGGCTACAGCTGTTTGATGTCGTCATTGAGCTGAAACTTAAAGAAATTTTTTCATCTTAATCTATGGACCTATAGAAAGCGAACCACTTAGGGATTTTCAAGTATATCAATTTAAACAAAAAATGGCATATGTTTAAAAAAAATATTTTTTTTTTCGTCAAAAGAAATCATGAAAAATGATTTGTAAAGGAAAAAGTTTTTATTTTTTTGATAAAATCCTAACTGGTTCACTAGAAAATGATGTTATAAAGATTGTGTCAAAACGATGGGATAAAAATTGACAGAATTTTTCGTAAAGCCATTCAAAAAAAAGGGATTTCGAGAAAAACGCGTTTAAACGCGCCCGACGCTTATAAGGTGAGGGAAACTTTTTTTTTTGTAAATCACTTCGGTACATCGTTTCTAACATAATTGTCTACCAATTTAACAAAAAAAAATAAATAGAATTTCTAAAGATTCTACACTGGTGTTACCCCTTAAGAATTCATATTGTCATATAGTATATTTGTTTCTTTAGAACAACTCTGTAAGTTGGCCGTACCTCTTGCTTTAGCATATTTTTACGCATTGTATGGGTGGTCTTTCCTTCATACGTAAATGGTGTAACTTGTGAGGCACCTCTTCCAAATGGATTCAGTACATACATATATGTACATACTTACAGCAAATACTCGAACATTATGAGCTTCAGAGATTCCTACAGCAGTAGGCTTTGCGGGATAAAGGGGAAATCGCCAGAGCATGTAAACCATGATAAAGCCGATCTTGCTTTCTTCTGTGATGGTCATAGCAGCTCAAGGAATGTTGTTACACGAAATGAACAATACCAGATAATTAAGCATATTTTGAAAATTTGTCTAGCTGTGCAGCTCTATGGCTGTTTATATGGGTCCCGAATATGCTCTTTTGCACTATCTATGTGTTTTCCTCAATCCACTTAGTTTTTTCTATCACACTACCAGTATTGAATACGACCAAAAATAGTAAGAAAATGTATGTATGCATACACTGGTAGATATTGCAGCTTTTTACAACACACAAGTGCAGAAGTGCACTACTTTTCGTAATCAAGAATCTTTGTCGAGCAAAATTGCTTAAGTTGTTTTTGGATACTACTCTGTTTGTCTTTAATGGGCTTTTCTGCTCGACAAAGTGAACAACCTCACAATTTTTACTCGATGTCCTAGATTTATTTCAATTCGATGTACGTCTTTTTTTCGTTGGGCCTGTCAGAGAGGCAGATTTTTTGAAGTTTAAGTTGTTGTGGGACACTACTGCATTTCTGTCCGACTAAGTGAACATTTTTTTTTTAGTCTCCAAATTATATTTTTTCATAAAAAATATAAAATGTTTGCAAATTATTTGTATGCAACCTGCTCAACTCAGCTGAGCCACTCAGTTAATGAAAAACAGTGCATTACACTTTGTATGCTCATGAAAAAACTTTTCTCTTTTTGTATTAAGCCCACTATATATTAGCATATAGTACATACTAGTATTTCACTACTTTCATTGAGTTGTGAGTGCCAAATAGCCCCTATACATTTTCTCTTATTTCGACTATATAAGGTTGTATTTTCTTTTTTTTTTTAAAGCTAAAAATAACCTCCCCTACAGTTGATCATATGAAATTATTTAATATCTAAACTGTATGCCGTGGGCCAGCTGCTCTTAAATTGAGCAACTAAATCGCTGACTGTCCGTCGACCATTATACACTTAAACTTTTATGCTGTAAACTGTCACGCGCTTTGTTTGTTAATCAAAAACGCAAATTATGGACCTGGACCATATACCCCACAAACCCCAAAGATTTTTATTCAATTACACACAAAGCTGCATAGATAACTTACGATAACTGTAAGCAGACAGCGACAAAGATGATGAAAACAACAACAAAGATGATGATAATAATAATAATGTTGATAATGTAGTACATAGTTGATGTGGATGACGAAAAGATGTGGCACAATGCTAAGGAGCCACTCAAAGAAAGGTTCAATAGAATAGAGGCCAACAGACTGGCAATTATGGTAACTAGCACGTCGATAAGCAGTCTGTAGGGGGGAACCTACTAGCTAAAGACTATGTGCAGCTAATGACAGCAGGGGGGCTTGCTAAACTTGGCTAGCTGCTCATTAGTTCCAGGGAAAATGTAAGAAGAGTCGTTTTTGGTTATAATGTTGCTGCTGTTTTATGAGTAACGTATATAATTGCATATATGCAAACACCTTGTGGCAATTAGAATGAGTAGCTCAATGCCAAATGAAAGCCGACTCAATGACAAAACAAACAAGTGACAGTGTCTCAGAGTCAAGAGCAAGAAATGTTATTGTATTGGAGGAGGTAGAGGTAGCCATATGACAATATATGGATGTTTCCGCATATGTCAAAATCTCATCAAAAAAAGTCTTGTAATCCAAAAGCGCTGGACAAGGTCTTCAAAAGCAACCCAAAGTTAGAGAGAGCGAGAGAGACAGCAGAATATGGCAGTAATAAACATTGTAGCTTGTGGCAGCGCTAGAGTGAGACAGCCATGGTCTGGAACAACAGAGCAGCAGTGTCCAAAGACGATTGTCTTGGTTAGTTGTCGATGACGATGATGATGTTGATGATATATACGGCACGATTATAGGAAATGGGTCACAGTGTAACTACCTTGTCAAGGCAGGTTGAATGTTTACCGTTTAACAGCAGTCACACACACACACACATAAAGACCGTCTTCATGTTTGCTTAACATGCGCTCAAAGGTGTGGTTGGTTGGCTTTCGTGGTCTCTACGTCTCTTGGTCTGGCTCTGGGTTTCGGTTTTTAGTAAGGCGCGCGAATTTTGCTTCAAAGTCTCAAAACACAAGTTGCAAGAGAGTCGCTAGACAACTCAGTGCAAGAGAGCACTCTTGACAGTTACAAAAAAAATAAAGTTGTTTTTCAAGAAATTTCACTTTAGAATGAAGTAAGTAGGCTGAAGAAGTTTATGTGGCCCGGTGGGTTTTTGGCCGCTTGGCTTGGCTAAGCAAAACTGGCTTATGCTTGAAGAAGCTTCATTGATAAATTTACAGTTACGTGATGAGAACGCTTGATTGTATGCGCGCATATGTGCATGTGAGTGTGTTAGTGAGTACCAGGGCTGCAGCAAAGGGGATTTCTTGGGGATATGTGAGATTGCTAAGGGCAGTCATGTTTTAGGGCAAGGATACATGTAGTTCTGGATAGATAAGCGGATTCAGGAGCTTTTTTATGGTGCAGTCCTGCGGGTTCAAAATACTTTATAATGAAGATGGGCTACATGCGAAGTCGGTTATTGATTAAAATAGTCAAATTTTATTTGTTTTTTTTTCATAAATTTTTTTTTATTTTTATTGTTATGTGACATAATGAACTGATTACTAAATTTTTTGGTTTCTCTTACTTTTATGCTTTGCCAATAAATCGAAAAATAGAGTTTATTTTTAATGTTTTATTATATTGCGTGTCTGAATTAATACCAAAATTTTCGAACAAATTATTGTACAAATCACATATATATTGCGTAACTACGATATGGTGAAATTTCGAACAACGTTTTCGAAAGTTCATTAGGCTCTTCATCCAAAAGCATTTTATTCGTAAAAAAAATCCTTCGCAATTAGCAAAGTCCAGGAATTCCAAAAATAATATTAAGCGATTTTTAACATTTTTCTTCTCAAAAATTTATTTTCGGTAGCGCCAAAATTGTTGTTCAAAAAGATGCAAATTTTGCAATTTATGGCTAATTTAAATAAAAACTTTTATCGATAAACTTTCTGTAAAGGGAAGATTTTTAAATTGTGCATATCGAAATTTAAATTGGCTAAAAAAATGTTTTTCAAAAAGGTCCAAATTTGGCAATTTGTGGCTAATTTAAATAAAAGATTATGTCTATGAACTTTCTGTAAATTTTTTAAAATTATTTACATCGATATTCAAATTGTCTTAAAAATGTTTTTCAAAAGGTGAAAATTTTGCAGTTGGAGTATAATTTGAAAAAAAACTATACGATAAGCTTTCTGTAAAGGAAAGATTTTTTCTTTAAATTGTGATTTATCGACATTCAAATTGGTTGTACAAATTTTTAAATGCAGAATTGCATGATGCTATCGAAAAAATGCTTATTAAGCACTTGTTTCGAAAAAAGTTTTTAAAATTTAACAACTTTTATTATTCGCTTTTTTTTAAAAGATTGTTTAAAATTTGCAATAAAATCTTTTTTCGATAAAATTTCTGCAAGCGAAAGACTTTTAAAATTTTTGAGTGTGTCGATATTCAAGTTGGCTGCAAAAATTTCTACAAAGAGAATAGTTTGATGCGCTTTTTACGCAAAAAGTTTGATCGACAATATAAATAAAAATTTTTTTCGATAGATTTTTCTGTAAATGCACAAAAAATAGTTTTCAATTTAAATAAAAATATTATTCGATACATTTTTCTGTAAGTACCTACTCAAAAAAATACTTTTCAAAAATTTCATTTACTTTACTCTACTTTCGAGAACTTCGTTTTTTTTAGTCTACTCTAAGAAAAAATAAAATTTTTAAAAATGCTGAAATTCGCAGTTTTTCATAATAATCAGCAGATTTCTTAAGTGTTTAGTAAATCAGAACGAACAAAATACATAATTTATTGATAAATCGTCATATGTGGCAACCCTATTTAGTGGTAACGCTTTTTTTATGCCATTCAAATTTTGAAATTACCATACGCAGTTCGAAAATTCCCCAAATGGGATTTTTTTTTATATGAAGTTTTGCCATTCCGTGCCAAATTTTTCGAGCTGCGTATGGGCATTTAAGTTTTGTCATTCCGTGCAAAATTTTTCGAACTGCGTATGGGCCTTTAAGGCTTAAATATTTTTTAAAAAGCTCAAAATCGCAGTTTCTCGAAAAAATCAGCAGATTCTTTAAAAAAATCAGTAGTTCAGCGCGTTAGAAAATCTGTAAATCTGAAAATATGCTAACTCTTTTTGTTTTCTCTGCTGCACTCTCTTTTATTTAAAGGCAAAAATATTCAAAAAAAAAAAAAATAGTAAATCAGATTTTCGGGATAATTACTTGATTCCATACAAAATCAGTAAATTATGACTATGATCGAAATTCAGAAAATTTACTGATAAATAATTTAATATTGTAGCCCGAAGCAGTGGAACCACCCTAATATCGAGAGCATAAAGGTAAAAATGCCAAACTATATATTAAAAAAAAAATATACTTTTGACGTTTGCTTGAAAGCACTAAATAATACCAAAAAACAGTATAAAAATTATGTTTACTGTCGTAGATATTGGCGCTTTTTGTGAAATTATTAGGCAAGAATGCCCTACTTTTCGTAGTCAAGTGCCTGGGTCGGGAAAAAGTGCCCATTTTTTGTAGTTAAGTGTGACATTGAGCTCTACCTTGAGCCCACAAAGTGAACACAACAGCTGTATGTAAAATTTGAACACCCCTCTAATATTTTTTTCGGCATACGCACCTGTAGAGAACCTAAATTACTAAAGCCATAAAGAGTTCCAACATATATGTATGTAATTTCTATTTATAATTTATTAACATGAAAAATGTATGTTTATTATAAATGTCACAAAAGTGTGCCAATTGTTTTTCAACTTTTTTAACACATTTCTAAAAGCCAACAACAAAAAAAACTACTATGTATAAAAATTGGCAACCAGCATATAGCCAGCTGTAAGAGCCAATATTTTATGGCACATCATTTGAGTGCTTTTCGTTTAAAGAAATTTCAAAGGCAAATACCAAAATATGCCTTTAACACTCTCTCGTCATAGCTTTAGGTGTCTGCGTGAGCACATTTATTTTTAGAGAGACACCTCCAAATATGAAATAGATTTTTTGTTATACGAATTGAAAACGAAAGTTCGAACGCTAAGATGAAAAAAAAACAAATTTGAATAAAGATACAAAAAAAAAAAAAATACACACACAACAACAAAAACATAAATGAAAAAAAAAAAACGAAAAAATTGCGGAATTTAGATATTCAAAAAGTGAAAGTCATGCGCAGGTTAACTGCCTTCATCTGCAGCTTCATTATTATTATTTTTTATTTTATTTTTTAATTTCTGCTCAAGACCCTACTGAGGTCCAGAGAAGCTTTTAGCGTTTAACTTGCAATATATTACGAAAAAATTGCAATGTAACTAAATTAATTGACGTCAAGGGAAATGAATAATTTTTATTCAGTGAATTTTTACACCTATCATGATGTGAAATTATTGCTAAGCATTATTATAGTCAATATTTAGTTTGTGTTTATAATTTGTTTGTGTTTTATTTTCTTGTGAATTATGAAGTCTTTACTTAGCAGGTTACGTGTTTTTATTTTAAGCTTTTCTTTAAAAAAATGATGAGTTTTAAGTCAAATGGCAGAGTGGTTCAGCTGCAGCTTGAAACTGTTTGTCTATATGAGACTAAATTAAATAATAATTAAAAAAAATTTTTTTTTTAAATTAAAAAAAATGTATGAAAAAAAATGCTGTAAGCCTGCAGACAACTATAATGAGTCCAAATCTTCAGTTTGGTTATCCTAACTTTTTTTGTCTACAAGATCTAGGCGTTCAGACGAACATTTCGTCATCAAATTCTTTCGTGCTTTTAATTTCAGTTTATGTTCCTAAAACTGTACCGTCTTATCTAGATTCGTATTAATAGCCTTGGTATACTACTTTTATTTATTTATAAAAAAGTATACGTCTATATGAGGCGATAGGTTTCGTAGGCCCTGAAATATAGGTGTCCACTACATTTGCAGAAGCCAAAAATCCGCATTATACGAAATTTGAAATTCCAAACAATTTGCAATTAAAAAAAAAGCCTCACTTTTGTTAGGTATATATTAAGCGACCATATGTTTGTCTATATGATAAGTTAAGTTTAAAAAAATTAATTAATCGAAAGTTTATAATAAACATGGAAAAAATTTGCATAACAAACCCTGCCCTCTGAGTAATTCAACAAGGGCAATTCCAATTGAGCGTTACTTGCGGTAGAGAAGACAAAGCTTGACTTTGATTTTGAAAATAATTTGGATATGGTATTCCCCAAAAATTTCCACATATTAATTTTTGAATGTTTTTAGCTTTTTTTAAGCAGCAAAAGAAATAGTTATTGAATATAAGATGGTGTTTTTAATTTTAAAAGCTACTTGAACGAAAACTAGATTTTGAGAATGTCGTTAAGGTTGGCCAGTCTTCTGAGACATATGAATTCTTAAAACTCTTTAAAAGTGTTTACTTAGTAAGCGAATTAAAAATGTTTTTTATACCTGATTTTTTATACTTAATTTTTTGCGGTGTGAACCTGATCTGATACGAAAATGGGTTGCCAACATATGTCAGTGTTAAATAATTGAAATTTTGTAGTACGCATGAGTTAGTCCAAAATGCTATTTTAATGTGCTTTACAAAAGACTCTATTTCAACGATTGTAAACGCCAGTAGTTACAATTTGGAATTTTTGCATATAGCCGATTTTAAGTGATATGCTTATAAAGATAGGTAAAAGTAATTGTAACTTCAAATTAATGGACATAGTTTTAAAGATGGCGAACGTTAAAGTCGGGCGCAGACGACTTTGGGATACCCTGTACCACCTCATTGCAATTAAGTCCGACATATTGGTTAAGACCTCCAAAAGATATAATTTATTCGGCAAATTTGGCTACGATATTTTCATAAATAAACAGAAATCAGTCGAATTTTACACCAAAAATTTTTTTTTGACCGATCGGTCCTATGGCGACTATATGATATAGTCAACCGATTTTGATCAAATTTGGTACAGTGCTTCGGACCTCTCTCTTCGGACCGAGTGTACAGTGCTTGGGAACTCTAAAAAACTTCTAATTGCCAAATTTGGTTACAATATCTTCACAAACAAACAAAATACAACGAATTTTGTACAAAACTCGATTTTTTGACCGATTGGTCCTATGGGAGCTATATGATATAGTCAACCGATTTTGATCAAATTTGGTACAGTGCTTGGGAACTCTAAAGAACTTCTTAATGCCGAATGTGGTTATGGTATCTTCACAAATAAACGAAACACAACGAATTTTGTACAAAACACGATTTTTTCGACCGATTGGTCCTATGGGAGCTATATGATATAGTCAACCGATTTTGATCAAATTTGGTACAGTGCTTGGGACCTTTGAAAAACTTCTTATTGCCAAATTTGGTTACAATATCTTCACAAATAAACGAAACACAACGAATTTGTACAAAACACGATTTTTTGACCGATTGGTCCTATGGGAGCTATATGATATAGTCAACCGATTTTGATCAAATTTGGTACAGTGCTTGGGAACTGTAAAAAACTTCTTATTGCCAAATTTGGTTACAATATCTTCACAAATAAACGAAAAACAACGAATTTTGTACAAAACACGATTTTTTGACCGATTGGTCCTATGGGAGCTATATGATATAGTCAACCGATTTTGATCAAATTTGGTACAGTGCTTGGGAACTCTAAAAAATTTCTTATTGCCAAATTTGGTTACAATATCTTCACAAATAAACGAAACACAACGAATTTTGTACAAAACACGATTTTTTGACCGATTGGTCCTATGGGAGCTATATGATATAGTCAACCGATTTTGATCAAATTTGCTACAGTGCTTGGGAACTCTAAAAAACTTCTTAATGCCAAATATGGTTACGGTATCTTCACAAATAAACGAAACACAACGCATTTTGTACAAAAAACTAATTTTCGACCGATCGATCCTATGGGAGCTATATGATATAGTCAACCGATTTTGATAAAATTTGGTACAGTGCTGGGGGTCTCTAAAAAACTTCCGATTGCCAAATTTGGTTATGATATCTTCATAAACAAACGAATTATCCATCTAAAACTTTTGATTTTTTTCGAGGTCCTCTGAAACACCCCTATGGGAGCTATATAATGTAATCCCGATATCAAAAAAATAAAATAAACTTGTCTCCTATGGATTAATAAGGGATCTTATCTGAAAGTTTGGTTGCTCTAGCTCTTACCATCTCTGAGATCTAGGCGTTCATACGGACAGACGGACAGACGGACAGACGGACATGGGTATATCGACTTCTTTAGTCACACTGATCATACTTTAGGTAACTTTGGGGGGTCTCCGACTTCTCCTTCTGTACGTTACATACATTTTCGGCTTGCACAAACACAATATACCCTTTGTACCATACGGTACAGGGTATAAAAATTTAGTAAGTTAATTTCAGTGTTTGTAAACGAGAGTAGCTAGTCTGGAATTTTTGCATATAACCGATTTTTAAAAAAATATTTAAATTTTAACTAATTAATATTAGTCCACATAAAGGGACACAGTTTTACAAATGAGTTATTTTTAGTGTTTGTAAATAAGAGTACATAGTTGCTATTTTTTGCATATAGCCGATTTTAAGTGATATGCTAATAAACATAGGTAAAAGTAATTGTAACTTCAAATTAATGGACATAGTTTTAAAAATTTAGTAAGTTAATTTCAGTGTTTGTAAACGAGAGTAGCTAGTCTGGAATTTTTGCATATAACCGATTTTTAAAAAATATTTAAATTTTAACTAATTAATATTACTCCACATAAAGGGACATAGTTTTACAAATGAGTTAAATTCAGTGTTTGTAAATAAGAGTAGTTACTATTTTTTCAATATAACCGATTTTAAATTATAAATACAGCTAAAATAAACTGTAACCCCAAATATAGGCACATTGTTATGCAATGCTATGTGGAGCTAAGCAAAACCTTTGCTAATCCCATTGAAAATGGAGGGAGAAAATTCGATTTGGGTCAAGTTCTATTAAAAACTTATGTTTCATAAAAATTAATGAAACTTATTATAATTTATTTATCACAAATCAGCCTGAAGGCCTACGTTGCTCTGGCTACAAACCTTTTATAACTTAGCATTAACTTTTACTTTATAATTATATAAATAAATAAATAAAAATTTATCACAAATTTTTCAAAGCTCTTAAGAAAAAAGTTGTATACATATAATATTTTTTAGTGCAAATCTAAAACAATAAACCATTTTAAAACAAATGCAATACAATTATAAATATGATTATGCAAAAAATAAACTTTATTTCAAAAATTTAAATTTAAAAAAAAAAAAAAAAATGAGCTGCTTAAAAAATACTTTCTTATTACAAATAAAAATAATACATTTTATTAAATTAATAAATAAATAATAAAATAAATAATAATAAATAAATAAATAATTTTATATATAAAAAAAACTGTTGAGCCAAATTATTTTTTTTTAATTTTATAATCAAAATTTATCAACGTTTTTTGTCATATAAACATAGAAAAAAAAAAATTTCTAACTTAGATAAAAGAATAAAGAATTTTTATTAATTAATTAATTTTTTTTTTTAATTTTTGTGTTACATGCGTAGCTCGATATATTTTGATAAAAATTACATTATTTAAATAATTTAAGAATTTTAATTTTTAATTAAAAAAAAAAGCTGAGCCAAATTATTTTTTTAATATTTATAAACAAAACTAATCAATATTTTTCGTCATATAAACATAGGAAAAAAAAATAATTTCTAACTTAGAAAAAAGAATTAAGAATTTGTATTAATTAATTAATTTTTTTTTTCGATACATTTTGATCAAAAATACATCATTTAAAAAACTTTTTTTTTCGTCATATAAACAATAAATAGTTTTTTAATATTTTTTTTTAATAAAAATTTATAATTTTAAATATTTTTGTTTAAGTATTAAAAAATGTGTTAAAAAATGTTTTATTTTTTAGCTTCGTTGCACCAAATTGATTTAATTCATATAAAAATAAATAGACTGTATACTTAAAAAAAAAACATTTTTTTTTCAATAAAAATTGTGTGGCTAAAAAAAATTAGAACATTTTTTTTAAAGCGCCGTACTTACTACTTACTTTAGAAAAAAAACAAAAATAATTAAAATTAAATAGAAATTGCAAAAAGCATTTTTTAAATTAAAGGCTCATACGCAGCATGCAAAAATTCCGCACGAAATGTCAAAACTGCATATAAAAAAAAATATCCCAAAAAAGGGAATTTTTTTTTTATTATGAATATGAATATCCCAAAAAAGGGAATTTTGTATTTTTATATGTAGTTTAGACATTTCGTGCGGAATTTTTGCATGCTGCGTATGGGCCTTAAGCCGTAATGCAATAAGTTTGAAAATCTAAATTTTAAGAATATATATTTTAGGTTTTAAAAAATCTTTGTGCGTGTGTTTTGATAGGGTACTCAGCTAGACCCTTGTTTGTTTGGTTATAGCTTATTAAGCGTTTATTCTATAGAAAGTTGCGAAACAAATTCTCGAGCTGTTAAATATTTTAAAATATTTATTAACAAATTAGTAACTCATAAAATTTATTATTTAAAACGATTGTTGTTTAACAAATTAGCGTTATTGTTAAAAATTAATATTGATTTTAATTTTTATTTGCTGCTGTAGCAAAAGAAAATATGTACGCTCGAGCAAAGTTCATATGGAAAATATATATTGTTTTTCACATACTATTATAATAGTTTTTCCAATCTATAGCGATACCTTTGCCAAACACGTGCTAGACACTTAAATACTACATGCACAGTTTCCTTAAATATTTATTTTAAAATACTTCTCTGCGTTTTTTTAAAAACAAATAGATAGTTCAGTTTGACGCACTGAACTCTCGAGTATTTTGTTTTCCGGAAGGGGCATTGCAAATGTTCAGTTCAAAATGGCTAAAGCTATTTGTGCCGACACTTTGTCGCTTCTCAGGAAAGCCAAAATACTCAGTAAATAGGCACATATATATATATATATTTATATTACTTAGCAACATTTTGTGTTTTCTTTGTTGTTTTGTTGTTGACAAGTGTAGAGACATTTGTTTTTTCACAACTTCATGACGACGAGATGTTTGTTTGCTTTCCAGCTGCGCTACATTGTTTGGGACTCGGGCATGCCGATTTATAGATAAAGCAAATGTTCGTCTTAGTCATCTTCATCTTCATCTTCAAGTTATCTTCATGCGTCTGAACTGTAGCTCCATCTGCCATCGAATATTGTAACTTTTTAGGAATATTTTATTCGCATTCGTTCTGTTTAGTGCTGCCAATTTCAGCAAAACGAATTTTTTATGCGGTTTGAAATCGACTATTTTGTTGCAATAGGAATTAAAAAGAATAGCTTCAAAAGTGTGCACATTTTAAACTAAAATAATTTGTTAATATTGTTAGATTTTCTTAGATTCCATTTCAACTAAGATATTTATTGAGAAATATTTTAAGTAATTTTTTTTTCTGACAACCTCAAAACATCTCAAAACAAATTTTTGCTATGCTTTCACATGCACATACATGGTGCATATCTGGCAGAACATATGGTTTATGTTTAGCATAAAAAATTGCCCCTTCCATCCATTGAAAAAGTCTGCGAAATATTAGTAGATAGCGGCAGCAAACAATGTGAAATTGAGAGCACGCAAAAACGAAAACAAACAAAATTTATTCGTTTTGGTTTTTTTGATTTCCGACGCATGGCCGAATATTCTTATTTAACTTATTTTACTTAAACTAGATAATAAAAGCAATTTCTAATTACAATTAGTCTAGACAGGAATTAATCGTTCCAGCAGCACAAATCGATTGTTAACTAAGTTCACTGAAAAATGAACCAATGAACTAAATATTCAAATTAAACTGCCTACTTTTTACGGTAGCACTCAAAATAGGTTTTACTATATTCAGCTTGAAAGTGACTGGAAACAATGTACTCGTTAGATTGTACTCATTCTAAGCTCAAGTCTAAATACATTCCCATTCGTTATTCGATATTTGTTACGATATGGGCTTTATGCATTTTTACGTACAAAGTTTAATAGTATTCAAAATTACAAACATTCAGTTATGCAATTTTTATTCCTTTTAGGATGTTTTGTTTAATTGCTTAATATTTAGAGAGCTTAATATTAAAAACTAATGCTTTTCCAGCAAGGGATTCGGCACTAAAAAGCATAAAACGGAGTGGCTTGAAAGATGCCTAGTTCCGAAAAAATCAGTTAAATCAATAGCAATTGATCAAAATTGATAAGAATCAAATTTAAAAAAAAATTTCTTTAAATATTGGTAAATAAAAAATAAATATCATACAGAATTCTGTAAACGTAAGATATTTCGGTCAGTTGAGGTCTCTATATGGTTTTTTAAACGATTGAAATTTTTCATTTAAAAATTACGAAAAATTTCCACAATAAAATAAATAATTTTATAAATTAACAAAAAAAAATATATTAAAAAAATATAATATATTTAGAGTAATATATAAAATCAAAATGCTAAATAAAAATTAAACACAA
The DNA here is from genome assembly GCA_018150985.1 of Chymomyza costata. Classification (NCBI taxonomy): domain Eukaryota; kingdom Metazoa; phylum Arthropoda; class Insecta; order Diptera; family Drosophilidae; genus Chymomyza; species Chymomyza costata. Next base: position 6,530,756 of record JAECWU010000803.1, on the reverse strand, counting down.
AATAGTCTTATATAAAAAAAAAATAGTTAATAAAAAAATGTGGTACAAATTAGTGATTAAAATAAATATGTTTAGAATCGGCCGAAAAAAATGCTATTTAGAAAAGGATTGAAAAAAATTATTTTTAGAAAAGGATTTAAAAAAAATATTTTTAAAATAGGCCTAAAAAAATTAATTAGGAATTAAAAAAAAGCATTTTACAACAGTGCAAAGGCAAATAAAATTGTGACAACCGAAACCGGAACTGGGCCGATCTTTAATTTTGAGCCCAACATTCAGCTAAACTTTCGAGTGCCCAATTTAATGTCGATATTTTCATAAACAAACGAATTATCTATCTAAAACTTTTGATTTTGGTCGAGGTTCTCTAAAATACCCTTATGGGAGCTATATAATGCAACCCTGACATCAACAAAATAAAATAAACTTGTCAGCTATGGAATACTGAGGCTTCAAATCTAAAAGTTTGGTTACTCTAGGCTATCAGACAGAAGGATATGTCTAGAAATATTTCTGCAATCGACTTTTCTAGTTACATACATGTTCGTCTGGCACAAGGACAGCATACCTCATTTCGTTACGTGAAGGTTTTTTTGTAAAATTTCAATCTAATCTCCTTTAAAGAGCTTTGTTTTAAAAATGTCGCGTAACACACTAATTTTTGCTAGCTGTGCGTATAAACAAAACGCATGGTCACACTAGAAAACATATGGTGGGTGATCGGGCTTTTCAAAGAAGAATAGTCAAACTGTAAAATATCTCTTTTGCTGGCGTACAGTTGTTTGTGCAATTAAATTGAACTCAAATTTTTTTCTATTTGTGGAACCGATGGAGCAGATAATCTTGCGCAATATTAGTCATGGTTATATAACCATAAGTCGTATATTTTAATTCTTCTATGTCGTAATGAGCTGGCATCTACAATAGATGTAGACAAGGCGGCTTACAAATCTTTGACAATTTTGTTTTGGGAACCAGATTTCTTAGACATGTCTGGTAGTTTGATAACACTTTGGAAAAGTTGGGAAGTAACTCTAGGGCAAGCTTTACCCCCGAAGATTCAGTGGTCTCAAAAACATAATTCTGCAGTTTTCGACTTTTTTTTCGTCAATTTGGCAACATTGTTTTTATTAATCGAATTATTTTAACGTAATTTATTGCAATTTTTAAGAAAAGAAAGATTAGAAGTTATTTTTTTTTGTAATCTTTATCCACGTTTGCGTTTATTTTCTTTGTCCGCTTCTTATATTTTAAGTGTTTGAAACAAAACAAAAACAGCTGTTCAGCTGCAATTTTGTGGCTTAGTGCAACGCCATTGCGGCAACACTTTGTGGTAGCACTTGGCGGCGCTGGTTTGAATGTAGCATATTGAATATTAATATATAATAATAATATTATTAACAATTTATTTATGTTCGGCAACAACTTTCTGCTTAGTGGCAACGCTTTGACTGCGACGTTTAGAGGCGCCACTTTGCGGCGCTAGTGTGAATGTGGCATAAGGTATATCAAATTGGATCAAAACTGACAGAATGATTTATTATCAGCCGTGTGTGCTCATGTTTTTAATTATTACGATTAGTAAGCTTTTAAAAGCTTTGTTAAATGCAGCCTCCAGAAGACGCGATAAATATGCAACTGTATGTGTGTCTAGCTTAAATTAATAAGCTTTTATATGCAAAAAGAAACAAGACGAAGCGAGTGTGTCTAGATTTGTTTATATTTTGATAGTGCTTAATTGCAGCGCATTTGCAAATGGTCAATATAATCTCTGGCCCTACAGATGCTCTTAGAAAAGTGTGAAACGCGGCTTTATCTCAACTCAAAGTCACTTAAAAGCGCGGCCTGTAGCTGTATCTGTGTGTATCTATGTATGTAATTTCAAATAGTAGATTTACATACTAAATTTTTTGACAATTTAATATAGAATGAACGTACACTGTCGAGAAATTGCTCATTCGTAATTTGTCATTGATACGCAGCGGTTTGTTGGGGCCTTTGTCGGTTCGCGTTTGTCGTCGTTTTGTCGTCCCTGGTGTGTCGCCTGCCATTTTTGCCGTGTATTCTTTACGACATATTCCGGTAAAGTTTTTTCGTTCTCGGTTCTTCGTTTTTAGTTTTCATTTGGCTTGTGTTTTAAGCGGATTAATGGTAAAGCGTTTACGTGTTCTATTGTGCGTTAAATGATATGCGGCAAAGTAGTCGATACGACGACGTTAAGTCAAAGCTCTGGGAATCAATTGAGTCTTGTGTGTGTATGATGATGTTTGTAGCGCCGGAATTTGTACATGCCAATGAGATATAATTAACAAAAGCTTGAGCTTAATTATGTGCGCCGCTTAGTTAATGATTTTTATTTAATTGACTGACTGCATTTGCCGGATTAATTTGCAATGTTTAGTCGTACAAATTCAGGGCTAACAAAGACGTCACTTTGCATTTCAAATGCTGCGCTTTGGACAATTGCCAGCATTGTATGCCTACATTATCTACGTCATAGTTGCTTAACAATAATTTGCTGCTATATAGTAATGATTTTTCCTTTTCCATGCGTGCCATCGTTTTGGGCACACTTTTTTTTTATGTGGCTTCTTTTTACGCACCATCATATACTTGTACATATATGCCAGATGTCAAAGGCAACTATTTTTAGGCACATCATATGACATATTGATAGACGCACATGGAATGCCAAAAAGCTTTAGATTTGATTTAGGGCAACATATGGCAGTAAAGTAAGAACCCACAATAGTAACGAATTGTCAAATCCTCAGCGTTTTAAAAGAGTATACAATGTGATTGTTATAAATAGGCTGATTAACGAATTTGTTCTTGCTAAAAAAGTTTTTAACTCATTAAGAGCCGAGACCCTTTAAAATCAATCATTTTATTCACCCAAGCAGGTACAGTGGTAACGAATGAGTTCATCCTTGGGTTGACTTCCTATATAGTCAGTAGGATAAAATAAATTTGTATATTCTTTCATCCCTGCGTCTGTATGAACGCCTAAGCCAAAGATTTTTTCTTCTTTTGTAGACAGATGTAGTATAACCCCTTTCTAGCTTAAAATAATTTCCAAGCGCTATGTTTTCGAAAATTCTCAATTTAAAATATTGATTATATTTTTATTATTGTTATGATAAAATCATTCGCTTAATACACGAGCCACAAGCCATTGTACAATTCGGCTGTTTATTGAACAGGTTGTGCAATCGATTGCATCGTGTGTAAGGTCGTTGTATGAAGTTTCATACGTTTGTACGATGAATCAAAATGTTATAATTTATTGATAAACATCCGTGTTGTACAACAAGTCGCATCGTGTATGGATTGGTTTATAACCGTAGCATAGATATTGAATAAAATTGTTATATAGCAGCTTAGAGCTTAAAATTCTTGATTTAAGTCCCAGAGTAGAAAAATTTTATTTTTTATTTGTTTGTGAAGATGCAGGGTATCCCAAAGTCGGCCTAGTAAGAGTCTACCTTTTTCGATGCTAGTTTTCAGGTGCAGTTAGCATGTCTTTGACAAATGACAAATTGAGATGTTATGTATACTTCTATCCAAGTGATTATTTTTCACGCACTCTGGCATATATGCTTCTACTATTTGTTCCTTATCTCGATCTTTTTTGATAAATAATTATTCTATTTATAGAATATAAACGGAGTGCCGAACATTTGCAGATAATTTGTCTTTGCTATAAATCAAGAATTATTACATTTTAGTGCTATTAGGCAAAGGGTTACTATAAAGTCGCATAAATAAGTTAGTCGGGTAGGTGCTCGATAAAGAGCATACGTTGTAAGCTTTTCGCCCAAAATAAAAATATATTTATTGGTGGGAGATGTTTGTTGAGATTAAAGCTTAATTTTCTTTAATTTGAAGTTTTTTTTTAATTTTTAAAGATGTTATTATATTTTAGAAAAACCAAGTTTACCTAAATTTACGAATAAAGGAGTATAAAAGCTAAATAAATTAAATATTGAAAAAAATTCGGAATAAAAATGGCCAATGTCATTTGAAATTTTTATTCGATCTAAATAATTAAAACAATTGAGCATGTTCATCCTAAATACGCGAATTCCAGTATTACAAGTATCGGAGGACTGTAGTTCTTTGCCGAAACTACTTGTACACTAGTTTAAAAAGACATTATTTTTTATACATGTGCACTTAAACGCACATCACAAATATGATGTGGAATATTTTTTCAGTAGTTTTTTTTATGTACGTTGACTTAATATCACGATAAGTGTATGGAGTTTTTAGAGATTATCTGAGAACCTTTAGGTTGTTGGGGTTATTCGGATTCAGCGGTTCAAGATGCATATGGGAAGCCCTATCTCTTTACACTTTTTTTGTGGGTCTTTGTTATCTGTCTTTAATTGGAAAATATTAGTTTTAAACATTTTTGTTACGACTGATACGAAAACATTCCGCGAATGCGTAAGCGTTGTACATGACAAACATAATTAACGTTCAAGCTGATGGCAGGGTTTTGGCAAGGGCAAATGAGTTTGAGGAATCGTATGTTTTTTTATTTATAAATGCGTAATTCTTGTCGTTATAAATAATATATGTTACTAATTAAGCCCTTATCAATCTTCTCTTTACAGCTGTACAACACATACATTTCGGAACAGCTGTATCTTAACTGTCCATTGATTATAGTTAGGTTGTGCGAATAAAACCTTGATAAAAAATGTTGGAAAAGAACTGCACAGAAAATTGATAGCAACAAAAATGGATAAACGCTCAAATAAAGAAGAAAGAACTATTTCAAGCAGTTGAAAAATTCAGGCGAAAAGTTTTTCTTGCAACTATTGCAATAATTGTATTTAAATCACTTCCCAAACAAACTTCCAAAGCTCACAAAGCAGCGGCAACGAAAAAAATTACAAAAAGTATAGAAAACTACAAATATTAATTAAGAAATCAAATACAACAAGTTCAAGTCAACGCGCAAATGAAAACAGCTTCCTAAGAAATATATTTATATATAATAAGAAAAACAAGCATTAAAATTAAAACGTTTTAAGGAAAACTAAAATACAAAACGCTACGAACATGTCACACGTCGTCAAACTAACAGAAACGGAAAACTCCAGCATCAAACAGCCCCCGCAGCCACCACCGGCCAGCAGCAGCAGCAGTAATCAACAGACCCAGCAAGATGCCAAGGGTAACCTACTAAACGGCAGCCTAGCAGCATCCGCATCTCATCTCTACAATGGGCTTAGCACACATACAGCTGCTTCCTATGCAACCAACACAAGCAGCAGCAGCAGCAGCGGCAACAACAACAGCAACAACGCTTTAGTCAATGGCAATAGCAACTACAACGTTGGCACACTTGGCAGCACTGCCATGACACTAGGTGGCGCCAGTGGCGCTGGGGCTGGCATGAGCGCAGCGCTGTTCTCCCCCACGCCAGCCGCTTCACTACCCCTCAGTGGCTTTCAACAACAGCAACAACACTACGATCATTATAGGGAGGATGATGCCAGCTATATGCCCATTGGACAGTTCTATGCGGATCGTAGCGTCTTCATAACTGGCGGCACTGGATTCATGGGCAAGGTAAGCAATGGATTTTTATTCTTTTCTTTTCTAGGGCTATAAAAAAAAGAGTTATTTGTACGATTGAGCCATGATCGTGCAGCAGAATTTTTCGACTTTTAGACCACTTCATCTTCATCTTTGTGTAAAAAGCAGAATTCCCAAATAAGTTGGGTTTAACAAATCAGAGCGACAAAATGGCTTTCCAAAAAAGAATAAGTTTTTTGTTCAGTTAAAAGGTTCAACTTTATTGAAATGATGTTTTAAATCAATCTTTATTATGTGGGATTCTTAATATTGGTCATTTACTGGGATATGAGGTATCAATGTAAATGCATTGAAATTGAGATCATATAAATGTGTCAATATTTTAAGCGGGGTGTCCCCTTGGCTCAAAATATATTTGAAATCAATCTTTGTTTTTTGAGATTCTTAATAATTCATTCTTCAGGGGCTGAAGAGTTATCAACGATTATATAAATGTAATGACAACATACCCTGGATCAAAAGATATTCGAAATCAATCTTTTTATTTAATTTTTAAAATAATTTCAAATTGATTTATTTCAATTATTTAACCAAAAATTGAAAAATAATTTTTATTATAAATATTTACAAAAAAAAATTGGTGTTCAGGCGCAAACAATTTTTTTTTTTTTTTTTAGGATAAAAGCGTTTAAAAAATTATTTCTTTGTTCGTTTTTAAAAAAATTATAAATTTATATAAGCGCATTTGCCAAATCTGTTGGACGACACAAACAGCCTCGTAATGGATTTATCTTCCTTTTTACTCAACTTCCGATAGTTTCCAAATGAAAACTGCTTGAAAACTGCTTAAAAGCAGTTTTAATGGGACTTTGTGAAAAAGACGTCATAAATTATCATTTTTTTTATTCTTAACGAGTTTATGATACGCATATGCCTTAACCTCTATTTTTAATTAAAACTTAGTGCGCCAAAAACCTTAGTTTAACCCCAGTGGGCAAAAAAGTATCTACAACAATTTGTTTATTCGATAATTAAAAACAATTTGAATAAATCAGCAACCTTAAAAGATACCGCGGCTTAATCAGATTACATTTTTTATGAACTTTACATTCAAAGCTAAGAACTTGAGTTGCATTTAAGCAATAAAGATTGAATTGCATTATATATTACTTATATTTAATAGCAAAAAAATAAAATTTAGTTGAAAATTACAATTGCGGTTTTAGTTACTAAATTAATGAAATCGAAACTATGCCTAAACTTTGCATGCTCAACACTTGACTTACATTTAAGTAAGCCCCAAATTACTTTACAATATTAAAGTACATATTAGAGATGGGCGCGTGACACGAACACAAAGCTACTATTTAAAAAATATCTATGCAGTAAGATTAAGGCTTGTTTAAAAAATACAATTAAAAATATCTTTTACGATTTTACTTTCCATTTTTTAGATTTAATAAAAGTTATTGGTGAATATTTAAAATAAAAGTTTATGCCCTATATTAGTTTGAATGCATTTTTTTTAAATTTGAACGTATACATTATATATATTTGCCCTTGCATAATTTGCCAAGTAGCCATATCCAAACCGAAATAATTTTTTGTTTATGTAATACCCTTAAATATTTGACTGGTTGTGTGTTAGAACCCAAAATAGTTATAGGTTTCAAACTCAATTAAAAGAAATATGTTTTTTAATCTATATGGATTTACAATTTTAGGCAGGTGGATAATCTTTTTTAGATAAATACCTTTAGCTTGTTAGGTTCACATCATGAAAAAGCCTGTAACAATGTGTTAAAATGACATTTGAGCATAAAAGGACTAATAATGCTAAAAATATAAATAAATTATGGAAAAACAGCGACAAACAGCATATAAAGTTCTAAGATTAGGATTTACAAAAATGAAGTATTTTTTTGGGCTGCTAACAAAGTCGATGTCCAGGGCCAAGTCTTTAGCGAACGATAGCGGCACTAAGTTTAAGAAAAAAAACCCTATCGGCCCACGCTCATCTCTAATAGATATGTTTGTGCATGCAATATTTTCCACGCAATTGCGCGTGTATTCATGACAGAAGCAACCCTTCATAGAGAGAACGACATCAGCACTAATTGTTCGTTAAGTGTGCTTACAACTTCGACACCAGACTTTGACATGACGACGGTATTTACGATGACGATGTTGACGACTGGAACTTTGATGGGCTGTCAGGCGCTCTATATAATTGTACATCCGATGGAACCAAATGTATGTTTCCATGGTTGTTGTGCCAATTTTTGCCATTGTTATATACAATACAGACAAACATACATATTGCATGCGCCTAAAGCTGACTGCGTCATTATATATGTATATATGTACAAACATATATATGTACATGTAAATGCCGGCGCCTTTCAGACTGGTGCACAGTGGTGCAAGTCCTTGTGCGGGTGGGGCTTGCAATCGATTTTATATTTAAGCCATTCTTTTTTGCTAGCGGATACGTTTACACGCTAATTTTACGATGCGCAATAAAAAAAAAGAAAGCTAGGGATGTGCGATACCGATACGATTAATATCGATACTAAAGACAATATCCAAAATTTGAAACGATATTTTGGTTCTCGATGTATCGTTGAATCGTCGCTTATTTTGTTTCCGAAATTTAAAAGAAAAACCCAAATATAATTTTTCAATTTTATTTACAAAATTTTGTGGTGGGATTGTATAAAAAAAATGTGGATTAAGTCATAAACTACTACTTAACTTCACTATAAAATCTTATTTGACCTTTAAGAAACTGGGGTTAAGACAGAATGGATAGTCATGATGTGGTATAAATCCAAAAATTTCGAAACTGATATTATCGATATCGGTTTTTATATAATTAATTTTAAGTAAGTTAAGCTTCAGTTTGGACTGATAACTTGAAAGAAAAAATTATAGCTTTAAAACCGATATCACCGATATCGATTTTTGCTTAGTATTGTAATAAAACGGTTTCGTTTTTTTCGATTTATCGCCTACATTTGGTCTGACAAGTATTTCGTAACTTAAATTTACATATCAAGTCAAAGCTTTTGTACCAAATATGTTTTGTACACATATATTTTTTTTTAGAAAGTAGTCGATACTATCGAACGGTATCGAGATTTATAAGCCAAGTTAAGCACTAAAAATCACAAATTTTGATTTGTTGTACAACCATTTAAAATTTGGCGACCCCATACAAGTTATACAACCAGTTGAAACGTAGATGACCTTGGAAATTTGCTGAATACTTCGATTCGATATTTGATATCGTACAACCCTATCGAATACTTCCAAAAAAGCAGCATCAGCCCACCCTCCTTGACTTTTATTTTGAAAGTCTTCAATATCGATTTTTTCAGTTTCTATTGTTTTAAAACGATTTTGATTTTCTGTCTATCACACTCTTTCATTTGGTCAGAAACTTCTTTCTTAAGGCCCATACGCAGCATGCAAAAATTCCGCAAGAACTGTCAAAGCTTAATACATAAAAAAAATTCTCTTTTTTGGGATATTTTTTTTATATGAAGTTTTGACATTTCGTGCGGAATTTTTGCATGCTGCGTATGGACCTTTAATTGGAAAGAATGAAATCAAAACTTCGGTACCGATATCGTGAATATCGATTTTATTTTAGTTAGTATTGTATTAGGCTAGGTTGATAAGGCTGCTCAATCAATAATTGAGATCAATCAGTGACGATGTGGTCACTTGTGTTCCTTAATTGTGGAAAGGAAGAAGGAAGTATTAAGAAGGGGAAATTTGCATGATACGCAATATTGCATTACGATATTTGATAACGTAAAAACCTTTATAAACAAGCTAGCAACCTCTATTCTTTTCGCCGCCGAACTAAAATTTATATAAAAACACGTAATAAAAAAACAATCGTGTAAACATGGCATAAGCAACAACAACAAAAAATCCACTCAAGGACTATAATTTTAATGTCATACAACTGTCAGTCCAACCCTCCCATAACACCCAGATCGTTGTCTATTATCTGGGTTTCTATTGTAATTCCTGTACAATTTTCACATTGTTTTGGGGGCGTGACACAACCCCTACAATGCACTACAAAAAACTGATAGCTTACGATTTGCGTTTAGTGGTTTGGTTTTGTTGACCCTAGTGCTAGACGCAGAGTTGGTCATAGCTCATTGGTCATTGCACATTGGTGTTTACCAATCCCAAAGTTGGCTAAGTGGCGCGTTAAACGTTAACAACTGGGTGGCATTTTGTTCGGCGGTATTTGCGGTTTTGTGGTTAAATGTTGAACGGGTTAGAATGTGCGGCTGGCAGGGCACGTGGTTAGCTTTTTTGAAACTTTGTGAAAGCGCGTCTATAATTACAGGCTAGTGGACGGTTAATGGGTAATGTCATCATAAGTTCTGAATGGGGTGGGCATACACGGTAATATTTGTAAATAATGTGGTCTTCAAAGAAATTGGAACTTATTAACTTAAGCATTAGCTTTGAGTACACTGCAATTAAATATGTATAGTGATCTAAACTCACAATCCATTTAAATTCCAGGTACTTGTGGAGAAGTTGCTGCGCTCCTGTCCAGATATAACAAATATATATCTGCTGATACGACCGAAACGTGGGCAGGAGGTATCAGCGCGTCTTACGGAGTTACTAAATGCACCGGTAAGCCAAATTTTGGTTCAAAAGCAGAACCGTTTTTTTTTCTAAATCCACCACTGCTTTAAAGTGTGACCATGCGACCATAAAGCGCGTTTCTAAAACAGCTTCTTAATTTCTACACCTTACAGCTTTTCGAATCACTGCGTCGCGAGCGACCTAAAGCATTAGGTAAAGTCATACCCATATCGGGCGATATAACTTCCGAGGAATTGGGCATTTCAAAGAGCGATCAGGTGAGTCTTTATCTTATAGCTAAGCTTATACCTAACCTATTAACTTTTTTTCTAATTTTTTTCTAGGCTCTACTTTGTAAAAACGTTTCCGTTGTCTTTCATTCAGCTGCCACTGTGAAATTCGATGAGAAGCTTAAACTATCAGTCACAATCAATATGCTGGGCACAAAACGTTTGGTTGAGCTGTGTCATCGCATGGAATCCCTAGTCGTAGGTGTCTTAAGAAAAACTGTTTTAAAAAAAGGTGAACTGATTTTTTGTCTTTTTTAGGCACTTATACATGTTTCCACTGCCTATTGCAATTGCGATAGAACCGATGTATCCGAGGTTATATATGCACCACCCTATAATCCCGATGATATCATCTCATTAATCAATTGGCTTCCGGAGGATATACTCGATCAGGTAAATTGACAAACATAAACATTCAAATGTTAGCCATTAAACCAAATCATCAACCCACTTCCAGCTGACACCACGTCTCATTGGTAAACGTCCGAACACGTATACATTTACAAAAGCCTTAGCGGAGCATATGTTACTTAAGGAGGCTGGGAATCTGCCCGTTGCGATTGTACGGCCCTCGATAGGTATAATATACGGCCTACTAAGTGTGAAAGTTTTTATTAAGCTCATTACTTAATATTTTGCAGTAACTGCTAGCCTAAATGAGCCTTTTGCCGGTTGGGTGGATAACTTTAATGGGCCAACGGGTCTAGTCTCGGCGCTGGCGAAGGGCCTCTTCCGCACAATGATGTGTGAAAAGAACTATGTAGCCGATATGGTACCTGTCGATATTGTGATTAATCTAATGATTGCCGCCGCCTGGCGCACAGCGACGTGTAAATCCAATAATCTACTCATATATAATTGTTGTACCGGTCAACGTAATCCCATTATATGGTCTGAGTTTGTTAAATATGCCATGACCAGCGTTCGAAAACATCCATTGGGTAAGTGCTTATACTTATACCAATTGTTTCAGCAATTAGATTAACTTTTTGGTTATTATAGAGGGCTGTCTGTGGTATCCAACTGGTGATCTGCGCATGAATCGTCCCATGAATACGATAAATTGTGTGCTGAAACATTTTATACCGGCTTATATATTGGACTGCGTGGCGCGCATTATGGGCAAGAAACCATTGTAAGTATATTCCAAAAAAGGAAGCTATCGTACTTTACTCCTTGACTACATACTCTGTGCTATGTGGCTTCAAAGTTTCGAACATGTGCTTTGAAAGACTTACATAGATAGAAATCATGCTTTGAATGATCTCAAACAGTTCCTGTTAGGATGCCAGCTATTTTATGAAGAAATACGAGCTCGAGCCAAGCGGCCGAAGAATGCCGAACCACAGAGTGTGAGAGCTAGCATCCGGATTTAGGGGCGGGTTTTAGGTGTCGAATGTGTTCTATAAAAAACTAATCTCTAATTAGAGAGAGAGACATCAGTCCCTGTTAGGATGCAAATAATTTTACGAAGACGCCAAACGGCCGGAGGAGGCCGAACCATAGAGTATGAGCTATGATCTAGGTTCTATAAGGAACTAGTCTATACTTAGAGAAAAATCATACTTTGGATGATGCCGATCAGTTCCTGTAAGAATGCTAGTTGTTTAACGAAGAAAGATGAGCTCGTGAGATTTGGGCCCTGGGGCGGCCAAGCAGCCTTGGACTCAGGGTTGGGTTTAAGGTTCCGAAGATGTATTATAAAGAACTAGTTCTACTAAGTGAGATATCATACTACTAATTATGCCGATTAGACCCTGTTAGGATGTCAGTTATTTTACGAAGCAAGAAGAGTCCGAGTGCTTTTGTCACCCGACCGCAGAAGGAATATTTTTAAAAAGCGGCTAAGCTAAGATTCAGGGCCGCATTCAGACCTATAACAAGGTTTCAAACATGTTTAAAAAGAACTGGTTAGATATGTATATAGACATTAAAAGTCACTTGGAATGATATTAGGGTGCCCGCAATTTTTTTTCCTAATCACTCCCTGAAAACGGAAAAATCATTTTCGGTTTGACAGTTTCAATGCTTATGTTAATCTTAGGTGGAACTTTCCTTGTTAAAGCTATAGCTTAGTTAGGAATGATAGTGCTCAAAAGCATTTGTAGTTCATTAAAGATCATCATCATTATTTGATAGCCTTTTCAATCGATCAAGTTGCTGTTGCCTAATTTTTGGTGCTAGAACTTCAACCACCTCAGCAAAGATTTCGAGGTAGCGACAAAGAAAGATCTGAAAGCTTTTAAGAAACAATTGTGTCTGAAATAAAGTTTTCAAATTCAATATAATTTTTAGAGGATCGATATTCCTGTGGTGTTGCGTGCCAGACTATGTAAGCTGCAATAGCGATGTAGACATTACAAAAAATGACTATTAAAAGACTGTTCATATACAGAGGATGAAGTTCCTAATGCTTCTAAGTCAATTTAAGTTTTTAAAGATTCCGAAAAGAATTTCCAGTGGGTTAATCTCAAAACTAATATTAACTTTTCAAACTTTCAGTGTTTCATCTTCGTGTTTTTCGAAAAAGAAGAGAAGATAAACAATCTTTTTCAAAAAGCATTCGGTTCTTGAGTCACATAGAAGAATTGTGAAAATTGTGTATACTTTTTATTATAAATTCAATTAATCAAAATATCCAATTTTTTTACAGCGTTGTCAGCATACAAAATAAAATTGCCAAAGCTGTGGAATGCCTCGAGTACTTTGCCACACGTCAATGGCGCTTCAAGGATGACAATGTGAATGCCTTGCTGCATACGCTCAGTCCCAAGGATCGGGATGTTTTTGTATTTGATGTGCGCAACATAAACTGGGACAAGTATGTGGAGCGCTATGTCTTGGGCTTCAGAGAGTTTTTATTCAAACAGCGGCCCGAATCTTTGCCCGCCAGCAGAAAACGCATGATTAGGTAAGCGCAAAATTGCATTTTTCATTTTACGCTTAAAATTCACAAACTGTTTACACCCACAGATTGTACTATCTGCATCAGCTGACTAAGCTGGTGGCTGTGCTGCTCACCTGGCGCTTTTTAATGAGCCGCTCAAAGCGTCTGAATGACTTGTGGAGCGCATTTCTGAATAATGCGCTTAAGATGGCGCGTCTGATGCCATTTTTGTAATAACCCAAAGCTTATGTAAAGGACTAAGCCGGAACCCATTTGGTCAGGAACGAAAATATGCCTATGTATGGGTTAACTTGTGGTGGCAATTGTTCTTCTTAGCAATTTCTAAAAGCTTTTCAAAATGGCGCAAATTTTTAGAGGTTTTAGCAAATAATAATTATATTCATATTTTTTATATATGTTACACAAGTAAACAACAACAACAACAATAATATAAACAACAACAACAAGATATATGGGGTAAAATAAAGCAGCTCATTACGATTCAGTTCGGCAGCTGCAGTAAAAATTTTTAAATACTTTTAGTATTTTTTAAATACTTAGTAGAATTTTAGCAGCCAGCCCGTTGGCTGTGGGTGTCGGTGATGGCATGAGGAAAAGACATAATTTTTGTAAATTTTGTGCAGTCAACTAAGTGAAAATAAAAATTAAAATTAAAAAAAAAAATATTCCACCTTTGCGAAGACAGAGCGAAATATGTGCATGTTGGAAAGAATTCGTATACATAGCAGTCAAAATACTAACTTTATACGTACTAGTAAAAAAAAAATGAAGAATGGAATATAATTATAATATAAATATTTATATGCAAAAAATTAAAAACAAAAAAAAAAAATTTGTCAAAGATAATGAAGCAATTTGCAGTAATTAGTGCAGCTAAACAAAAAACGTTTACAACTATATAACAAATTTATTATTATATAAAAAAAAAGACAAATTAGTAAAAACTATAAAAATGGCTTGTTATTGCTTTAAATTACATAAACGTAAACTACGCTAATTAATTAATTATAAATACAATATTATTATACAAAGCGTATATTGCATATAAACAAACAAAAAACATAAAAAATAATTATTTATAATTGAATGTAGTTTTAACATTTTTACATTTAAAATTAAGCATTCAATTCTATATGCCGAAACAATACAAAAATAAAAAATAAACTATACAAAATTCAATTTATGTATATGTAAATTATAAACAAAATTTGGCAAAAGCAAAACATACAAAAAAAATTCACAATTTATATATAAAAACAAAAATATATATTTATATAAACATTCAGCATAATTTATTAGCATTTGCAGCCTAAACAAATTTTAAATGTAGTCCGCAAGTGAGAAACCAATTTAAAAAATTTTATGTTTCGCAATTTTTTTAAAAAAATTGTGAAACCCATTAGTAAAATTAAATTTATAAATTACACAAAAAATTGATTGAGAAAACATTACAAAAACAAAAAAAAACATATTGTAAGAACATTCCATCCAGTTTGTAGCTAAAGAGATTCGCTTAGTGATTTCTTTTCACTTCAATTTCACTTTGGTTGTTGTCTGTGCTAAGCAGCTGCTCCATTTAGTTGCAACTGCTACACTACACTGCAAAACATTTTGTGCAATTCATATTTTATGTTTATGCCTAGAATTTATTATGTTTTATTTTTAACAACTTATGCACTAAATATTTTTATTGTAAATTTCAGCGCATCTAAAAGAAAATATATATATGTATATGTATATGTAATTCCAAAAAATAAATAAAATTAAATGAATTTTTTTTAATTTTAAGATTACACACATTCAAAAAAATATAAGATTTTGTATAACAATTTGCAGCTAGCTTGAACGGATTTTTGTATGTAGCGCTGCGGCGCTAAATTTTGCATATTTTAAAATAATAAAAAATAAATAAAAAATATAATTTACAAAAACAAAAAAATAGTTGAACATAATAAGAAATAAATTTAAAAAGTTGCATAAAATAGCACTTAGGCAAAATATTATATTAAAAAAAAAATACTATTAAATAAAACTATGCAAAAAGAAAAAAAATTGTAAAGTGCTATATATGAGTTTTTAAGTTATGATTGGCATGGCATAAATAAAATTAGTAATTTGCTATTAGGAAATGAAAAACAGAACGATTACCGAATGAAAACAAATTAAAAACTGATCAAAGGGAAAATAATTAAATAAAAATAATTAAGAAAATTTAAACCTCCATGAAGTTTTCTATGTGGCATAACAAACGTTTTCTAGTCATTTTTTAATTTCAAAATATTTTACTAGTTGAGCAGTTAGTTTAAAATTTCATCCTAAATTTGTTTTTCCGATTAGCGTCTTTTGCACTTGATTTTTTTTATTTTTGTGCACAGCAAGAAATTTGGAAGGAAGTTGATGTGCTTGTTCTCAAAGTTGGTCACTCTTAAATATGTGCATACATGTTTTTTGTCTTTGACTTCAATGCAAAAGGTAAGCTTGTTGGGAAAAATCACATCTTTTTTTTTAGAGATGAATAAATTGGTACATATATATTCTTGTTTGCTGGTAAACTAAGTAAAGCTGAACGCTTTTTTAATGCGATCACTTCAATTTTGAGCATTTTTTGCAAAGTTCCGATTAATCATTGAGTTATCGATAACTGCATTTTTGGTAGATATATAATAGGAAGGAATACATATTTTTCTATATATTTTTTTTACGGAAAAATAAAAAAAACTTCAATTTAAAAAAAAATTTGGGCGTGAAAAAATTAAAAAAAAATTTGAATTTAAAATTTTTTTTTTTTTAAATATATAAAAATTTGTTTTTAATTTGATTTGAAAAATTTTTTGGAAAAATATTTGTTATTATTTTTATGTCTTACATTTTAAAATTTTAAAGATACCTGCCGTTTTTTCAAAAATAATATTGATCACATTTTAAGCGAAACACAAAAAAATAATCGTTATCTGTTAAAACCAATTAATTTTTTCTTACCCAGAAGGAAGTAAATAGGAGGCAGACAGTCTGCTCAAAACAGGTAACGCCAAGAAACAAATATACATTTTTAGATTTGTTAAAAACCAAAAAGAATTTCACTTTGATAAGATTTTAGAATCGATTAAAAAGCAATTATAATGTTGCATGTGGCCCATAATGAATTGTTTCTAGTTTCGCAAAAGAAATTATCGGAAAAAAAACTGTGGTCATTTAAGAAATCTATTTTCTTAGTTTTGCAAGAAAGATTTACCAGCAATTCATACAGATAAATTGAAATTTATTCATTTATAAAATACATATTTCAGAAGATCACGTTTAGAAGATACTGTTTTTATCAGTTGATGAAAAAGATTTTCTTAGAACTTAATGTTTCTAGAAGAAATGTAATTGTAGACTGTTTCGGTTAAGTTCTAACGGGCGTCTCTCGCTGGGGTCTTGTCATCTTTAGCTGAAGTGCGTTCTTTGAGAGCAGTGTTTGGAGCAGAGCAATGAGCCCACAAATGATCCCCAGAACTCCGCCCATGTGCAAGCTTTGAAAGTTTAGATAAATAAAAATGTAAAACAGTCGAGGCGGTGCCCGACAGTGTAATACCCTGTACCTTTTTACTCGAAAGAAATGTTATTCGTGCATATTCCCTCTAAGAACTTTCAAATTGGATTTTTTTTTGGTGCAAAACCATATTTATATCTGTAAGTTCCGTTTATGAGAATCAAAAGTTATGTCAAATAAGCTACTTAAAGTATGTAGGTCAAGTTTCAAGTTGATATGTTGAGGGGTGTGGAAGAAAACATGGTTAATCGATTGCGGGGGGTGGGAAGTCTACATCGATAAAATTTGGATGTGGATTTGTTCATTAGAGCTACATGAATCAGCATACCAAAAATTGTGATTCTAGGTCACTTGTTACCATAGAGTAGTTTATTGGCAAGGGGCGATGAAATTTGTAAATTGTTGGCTATAACTTTTGTTCTATTTGTCCGATTTTGTTTATTTTTGGACACACAGATGCAGGTAGCCACAATGCATCGCTCTGTTAACTTTCAAATAAAAATAATAAACGGTGTGGCTAGGGCTGAGGAGGATCAAAACTGAAGGACATCCCTAATCACCTACGACTAGCCTATTATAAAAACCATTTTGAGGATTCGACAAACGCAGCCAGATCCGCTATGGGCACATAAGCCAAACTACCCAGATCCTCAAACAACGGTTTTCCCAGAAACTGGGTTCGTTTTCTTAGTAGCGCCGGGCAGTCGCACAGCAGGTGTTGGGTGCCTTCTGTCTCCTCCTCGTCTCCGCAGCTACGGCAGAAGTCGTGATGGGGAACATGCAGTCTCAGCCATGTGGCCAATGGTGCAGTGCCCCATTACAACTCCTACCACCATCTTGGTCCTGTTTTAATGAAAACGCAAGAGTTCAGATGTGCGCTTTTGTCCGTTGCATACATTGCACAAATATAGTATACCCTTTGTACCTATAGGTACAGGGTATAAAAACGCTTCTATTGAGCATAAAAATTGCACTCAATTATGTCTAGCATAAGCTTTCATTAATACCTTCATAGGTTGCACATAAGACTCAAAAAACATGACTGAGCACTTCAGTTCCGGTCAGCAACAAATAAAGTTCATTTAATATTACGCGCAACTTCTTTAGTATCTCCTCCAAATAAGCGGTTGATTCAGTTTACTGCCATGAATGTATGACGGAATTATGGGGAACAATGATTGCTGGGCAAGTTTTAAGATTTAAAAAATTTATAAGTGAATTCTAAGAGTTTGTTAAAATTACTGGGCATTGAAATTTTAACAATCAAAAAATTTCAAAGCTGGAACTTTCTCAACAATCATTGGTATTTGATTGAGGATGTAATATTCTTAGAACTACAATAATTTATATTGTTTGATATTTTTTTGGTTCTTGATAAAAGCGAATCGTGCAAAATTTTTTCTTAATATAGGGCATTCACGGTTACTGCCAAGTTAAGCAGTTAAAAAGTTGCGCAAAAATGCAACTGACTAAAGCGTGAACGCCCTTTTTGTGCGTTTATGAGTTGAGTTGTTGAATTTGTTCTTTCTGACTCTAACTCAGTCACTTAAATTTATTTCAAGTTATTTGGTATACTTTTTGCCGCTTTTTATGTCACAAAATACCAAAAACATCCCTTAATGTAAGAACATTGGAAATGGCTGAAACAGCTTATTATAATAGCTAGAAACTAGCATAGGGTGTGGGTTAACGAAATGTTGACTTGAGTACTCTGTACATTTTATTGTTGCAAAAGTACTCAACTTTTGAACGCCTTTATTAAACAGCACCTGTGAATACCCTAATGATTAATCTCTTCAAAAAATGCTTTTAAGCTACAGGGAATTTGTAGTCAATTTTAGGCTGAACAACTTTTTAAAACTATTTTTGGTTTAAGTATGGGAGAAAATTGGACAATGTGAGTATTTCAAGACTTCTTGGATTCCCAATGACAGTGGTCAGTAGGGGAGAGTGGGGCCAAATGCGGAACTTTTGATATTATTGCATTTTTGGGGCAGCCAACGGGCTGAGGGGAACATCAGTAGGCACTTTATTTTAGCCCACATATGTGGCTTACTGACGTTAAGTGCTCTCCACCAAAGCCATGTGGAAAAAATTTCAAGCCTCCAGCGATTAGCTTCGTGATGGTAATCCAGGTTGAGTATCTCCCGAGTTGCGCACTTTGCCCCAGTCTCCCCTATCTACAGCACATTGGCTGGCAAATTGTAAAAAACTTTATTGAACCAGGTACATTCAAAACCAGAGAAGTTAGTTAGGCCTTGTTAACACATATGTTGCACCCGTATATTGTTACTTATAATTCCTGTAAGGATCTTTTTCTGTTTCTACAATTCCTAGCAGCAACATATAAATTAAATAACTAGTACAGTGGAACTTCGCTATTGCGAATTTGCACGGAAACAAAAAATGGCTTCATTATATAAAAATTCGTTACACAGAAATTTTATGAATTTTCTGTTTTTAACGCTTTTTTAAAGCAATTAGTAGTAGCTAGTAATTAATGCAAATTTAATGAAAAAAAGATGACGTAAGTTAAAGTCGGGCACGGACGACTTTGGGATACCCTGTACCACTAATTCCAATTAAGTCCGATTTATTGCTTAAGCATTCTAAAAGACAGTTGATTGCCAAATTTGGTTACAGTATCTTCCCAAACAAACGAAACACAACGAATTTTGTACAAAAAACGTGTTTGGGAGCTATATGATATAGTCAACCGATTTTGATCAAATTTGGTGCAGTGCTTGGGAACTTTAAAAAACTTCCGAACTGCCAAATTTGGTTATGATATCTTCATAAAAAAACGAATTATCCATGTACAACTTTTTGTTTTCTCCTAAGTTCTCTGAAACACCCCTATGGGAGCTATATAATGGTACCTCGATTAACTTGTCTCCCGTAGGATAATAACGGATCTAATCTGAAAGTTTGGTTGCTCTAGCTCGTACCACCTCTGAGAACTAGGCGTTCATACAGACGGAAGGATGGACAGACGGACATGGGTATATCGACTTCTCAAGTCACCCTGATCATACTTTAGGTAACTTTGGGGGATCTCCGACGTTTCCTTCTGCATGTTACATACATTTTCGGCTTGCACAAACTTAATATATCCTTTGTACCATACGGTACAGGGTATAAAAATTATTTGAAAAATTTCTTTATACTCTCCAAGTGCGAGTTGAACTTGCTGCAAAAAATATTTTGTCGTTATGAAGAAAATTTGGCAATATTATTAAATACATTAGTTCAGAGGTTCTATAGTTTACTTAGGAGAAAAGAAATAAATCATCATCATTATTATATATTGTATAAAAAAGCAGTGTACTTGAAAAATAATTCGTAGGCTGAAATTTTGCGGTAGAGTAGTTTATTAGAGGAAAGTTCGACTGTACCTTATGGATTAACGTGAGAGAACTCTCCACACTTCTACGGAAGATAAGCTAGTTTGTTTGCATTATAAATCGTTGGCGTATCGCTCTATTATATAAAAAGTTTATCATCATCGTCGTGCTCATCGTCATCATTTATTTAACGACGTGGTTAGGTTAAGTTAGGTTATAGCGGTAGCTGGCTTATCAAGCACTAGGCCTAGACTGGCCCGTTGTGATACCACGCGAATCTCCATTTGAACGCGTCTCCAGAAAGTATTCTTAAAGGGAATCCCAGCTTGTTGCTGCAACATAGCTTGCAATCATTCTCGGACAGACAACATCTAGCTCCTCTAGGTTATGGAGGAAATAATTTCCCAGGTGCTTTTTCCTGCGTCTACATAAAGCTTCAAAGTAGCAGAAGAAATGCTCTACTGATTCTACTTGTGCAGAAGTCATTGCTCGGAGCATTCTTTCTGGTCGCATGTACACCGGTGATCGCTCTAACAACTGCCGCACACTGTGTTCACGACATAGTAAGTACAGTAAATATAGACATTAAAGTATCGCTCATAAATTACAACTTGTTTGTCGGCGAGTAGACCGCGAAGCCCACTAGTTTTTTTTTTATATTTGAATTTAAATAAAACACAGTTTAATTTTTGTACACATGAATTTTTCATTTTATTATTTATTGGTTTCATTTTCACTTTGTTTCACTTTTCACATATCCTGCGCTTAAACGCTACCATCTTAAAAATTTTCTGCTACTTTGCTGTATATATATATTTATGGTATATATAACTTTTTTTTAAGTATTGTAATTTTATCATACTATAGCTTTCAAAAAAACATGTTGCCTTCCGAAGCATTTCCACAAAACTTAACAAAAATCCATATAAATTACTCTTTCCCAAGAAAAAAAAAAAAAAAAAAAAAATTCGCACACTTTACATTTAAATTTAATTCGTACAGTATTCACACATTGAAATTTAATTTGCCTTTAAAGCATATTATTTTTATAAACTTTGCGACATTTGTTCTTGAGACATGTAGAGTTCTGAGTACTTAATACATTCAACTTGTTTCGTTTTTGGTATTCGTTTTAATGTTACTTTGTATATAATATACTTACATTTTAGTATGCATGTTTACTTATAATTAGTACACACAACTGAACTCTTTGTGGTTTTTTTTTTTTTTAATTTTTTTGTTTTTTTGTTTTAATTATTCATGCTGTTACTTGCAGAATATAATTTTGTGTATTTTTTTTTTTAAATAAACGATGGATTTTTGTTTTGCTGTATGTCTTAAGATTTGGCTGGCGGAACTATATATTTATTGAACAATTATCTGGAATTTGAACCTTAGTTTGGTATATTATAATATTGATTAGTTTTTATTATACATATATATAAATATTTTTGTGTTTATTTTTTTTAGTTGAGCCTTTTTTTTTGCTTAATTTAGTACACACTAAATGGACTTTTTTTTTGTTGTATGCTAAAATGCTTTTTCGTTTGATTTTTTTTTTTTTTTATAGCATTCTACTAGTTAATCGTTACGCTTTTCCAATGCCTACTGTACTTTTTAGCTGTTATCGTTTATCAAACAATTTCTTTGCTTTCTTTTTCTGTTCACACTTTTCACTAACATGCTGCTTTAGCGCTTGCCTGCTTACAAAAGTTTGTTCTAGTCTTTACGTTTCTGTTTACTTTTTCTCTATTTAATTTAATCAAATAAATAATTATTTAAATGAAAACCTTTTATTTAGCTTTATAATATAATTATTATATTATTTGCGCTTGTTCTTTACATATGTTTCATCCTTTAATTTGCATTGAACTCAGCATATAAAAATTCTATATATTGTTTTTCCTTTTATATGGTCATATATATTTTTTTGACTTAAATCATTTTTTATAAAGCTTATACAAGCTGTAAATATATGTTTTTAAAGTGTCATAAATTTCGTTGCGATTTTTTTATTGTTGAAAAATTAGTTGTATCAAAACTACTGATATTGTTTGGCTGCATTTGCATATAAATGGTTAAGCAACAAATTAAAATTATTATTAATTAAAAAGTAAACAAGTCAAAACTTCTCAAGACTGTAGCTCTAATAGAAAATAATAAAGAATTGTTTTTAAACAACAGCATGTTTATAAATTTAATTTAATTCTGATTTCTAAATTCTAAAGTTAAGCCAAAAAAGTATGTACATTTGGCGAGTAGAGTGTAGGTCTAATAAAGTATAATACAAAAGAGTATTTAAAAATATTATTTGCGAAAATGTTGCTAAAAAAAGCATTTTTTTTTTTTAAACATAATTTCAATTTATGAAATGAAATGTATTTTAGTTATTATGAGAAAGTTTTATCTAATAAAGCTAAATTTTTTTTAAATAATACCAACAATTTATAAAAAACTGTTTAATGCTTAAAGCTGCTCATTTCCAATCTAAGATAATATTCGGTTTGCGAACTCGCTAAGATAATTGCTCATCATAATGTAAGCTGGTTTGGATATGCACTAACACAGCTGCGCGTCTGGTTTGTGACTTCGCTAAATGTTTTTATGAGCTGTTTAAAGGAAATTTTTTTAAAATTCGTTCAAAGCTTACTTAAATTAATTCGTTAAAAATGTGAGAGCAGAAACAGAGAAATTATTTGCAAAAAAATGAAACTTAAATTTTTGTATTCACAAAAAAAAATTTTTAATGCTGCGATTTTAACTTAAAAAAAAGTTTTAGGTGCTTTTATTTTTTTGTTACTTATTTTTTGGGCGTCTAAAATAGTTGTAAAAGTTTGGTAGTCTATTTTTCTATAAAGACCCATACGCAGCATGCGAAAATTCCGCAAGAAATGTAAAAACTTTATCTAAAAAAAATCCCAAATGGTGGGTGAAATTTGCGCATGCTGCGTATGGGCCTTAAACTGAAACAAGGGTTTTAATAATCAGTTGCACCAAATTGGCTGCCTTTGTAGATTTAGTTAATTTATTTATAAATCCATTGTATTTTTTATTGCTTAAATAAATATTATTTTAATAGCTTGTGGACTTAGGTACAAGAGGTTTAATATTCGGGTACTGAATTCGTAGGCTTCACAAACTTGCGCTCCTAATAAAACAAATGACATAACAACATAAATACCAAGCTATAAACCCATAAAGTACAGATTTTTTAAAAAAATTTAATTTTTTAACCCAAAGTTCACGGTCATATGTTTTATATTTTCATCCGAATATTATTTTGCACAAAGCTTTAATAATATCAAAATCATAAATGTGGATAAAATGTAGACGATGCAGTCTATGAAAATTGAAAGAACCATGCCCAATAGCTGGCTGGACTTTCTACATCGATAGAAAATATGTAAAAGTGTGGCATAAACAGCTTTAAATCATCGACCTTCCTAACTTCGCAACACCAGCTTACGTAGTGTGACGTCACAATGATAAGGCGCTGTTTTAGGCGCTCATTTAAGCTGTGTTCAACGCTAGCTGGTCAGAATAATGCTAAAAGAATAATAAAAAATTATTTTGCTTGTAACTTTACTTTTCAATTTAAATTTAAGAATTTTATTTTTTTAATTAAGTACACGCTTTATAAAAAGAAAATATAAAAATAAATGTGTTTTATGAATATGTAAAAAATATATAATTAAAAGATAGTGATTTTTTATTTTATATATAAATAAATATTTTACTAACAAAATATAAAAATAATTCGGTATTATAAATATGAAAATTAAAAAAAAATTAAGTTGAATTAAAATTAAATTTATTTATAAAAATTTGATTTACATTAAAAAAAAATATAGTATTTAACTTTAATTTATTTTTTGGTTGTTTAAAAAACAAGATATAAAAGAAATATAAAGAATTTACACAAAAAATATTTAATATTATGTAAAAAAAAAAAAAATACATATTAAAATTTTTTTTTAAAATAATTTTGTATTTATTATAAAACCCAAAATCTGTCTTAATTAAAGAATGTAAAGTAATTTTTTTTTTTAATTAAAGCAAATAATTAATTTAAAAAATTTTTAAATTAATTTTTAAAAATTTATTTGATAATATCAGTCTAAAAATTAAATCAAACAAATGTTAATTTGTAAGCGCTAAAATTTTGTTTCTAAATTTCAACCAATACAATTTTGTATATTCTTAAAAAATACTATAAATTAAAGCAACTTTTAAATAATTAAAAAAAAAAAATTCTGTGCTTATTTTTTATATGTCTAGATATAAAAAAATGATAGTTAGTTTTTGAAATATTTGAAATCTTGAGCTGGAATTCGCTTTTATTCTAAAAGCGAAATAATTGTATAATGTATTGGCTTTGATTTTAGGACAGTGTGACATGCCTCGGCACAACCATAATAGATGCACATATACTTGGTATAGCATGCATATAAGTATGTATATATGTTATAATAGCAATTAGTACGGCGCTCTAGGCCGAGAAACGTTCCTTGGCTTTATTCAAGTTAGTACTTTTTTTTTTAACAATTTCGCTTGAACACAAAGTTAAGTTTATAAAAATTGCTACGCTTGTGATTTTTTTGGTAAATGAAAGTTGGTTTTTACTGTATTTATATTGTTGAACAAAATTAAATTGTGCAAATTTGTTTTTTTTTTTTTTTTTTTGTACATTTTTGCTTTTATTGTTTTTGAACTGTTACTTAGGCAAGTTAATTTAATTTACATTTAATGTATTTTTTTTTTAATTTTTGCTTTATTTTTGTTTCAGCATTTCTTACTGCATGTTTAGCCATACATACGCAAGTAAGTATATAAGTAAGATATAGTATGTAAGTTTATATAAGTTTATATAGATGTATGCGCATATAACTGTAGACTTTTACATAAGCAAAACATATAAATACATACTTAAATACTTTATAATCTTTTTGTGAAATTTGTTTTTTTTTTTTTGTTTTGTAAGTTATATATATTTGTTTTATATATATATGCCGTTTGAAACACACATTGAATATGCTTACATTATAATATACATATATATATTATATAAATCAAATGTTATGTGAATATTTTTGCTAAACTTAGCGCAGACATTTGCTATGCTTGAGTTTTACATTATGTTATGTATATTTAATATATATATTTTTTTTTAAATTTTTTATTTGAATGCATTTTCTTACGTTGTTTGTTCATAACATAATGCATCTTTTTGTATATGTTTATATGCTTGTGTATATATATTTTTATAAAAATTATATAATTTAAAGCTTGTTTGTTACGTCTGAACTAAATATAAAATTCCAATAACTTTTCCTCCAATATAATGCAATGCAAAAAACAACAATTTTTGCTCAAATATCTAAACAAATTTCTTTATATTTATATATTTATTTATACATCTATATAATTTTATGCAAAAATTTTGTTGTTGCACATTTTTTTGAAGCATTTAAAGCTGCATGCTTGCGTTGGTTAACACAATTTTTTTTTTTAAATAAATTTTACAACACTTTTCTCACATTTCAAACAAAAAATAAAGATGGCGCCCAACTCAAGCTTTTGTTGAATGATAAACATTTTTTTGTTTGTTTGTTTATTTGACTAATTTGTTAATGCTATTTTCTTTTCTTTGTTTTTTAAACATACAACTGAATTTTTATAAAAATCACCCTGTAAATTGTAGTTTTTTTTCAATTTTTTTTTGTTTCATTTATGTTTTATTTTACATGCTACATTTAGCTTAGGTATACAATACATAAAATTTATGTGCTACGACGGAAGCTTTTATTTACATGTAAATTAAAAAATAATATATAATTTAAAAATATACATATTGTTGCATTTTGTGGTCTACTTTGTTGTTGTTGTTTAAACTTATATATGTGTACAGCAATAAAAAATAAATGACTTCAAGCTTGACTTGCACTTGCTTAGGGTGTTTTTTTTTTATATATGTAAATATATATATTTATTTATTTTTTATTTTTTGGACAGTGTGTATACAAAAAATGTTTATATCCACTAAGCAATTTTGTTATATATTGTAGGAATATTGTTTAGCATTCAGTCATTAGCTTTAGTTATAAATAAATTAAAACAAATAAAGTAATGAAAAAACTGCATTTGCTTAAATTAAAATGTTTAAATAAAAAATGACACAAACTAATTTATATACAACCTTTTGCAATGGCAAACTAATGACTTTACTTAAAAAAATCAACTAATTTTTGTATTTATTTTTATGTTCTTTAATGCATACATACATTCAATTTAAATTACAATACAATTTTTTTGTGAACTTCTCACTCGTTTTTATGCCTTTTGTTTTTATTTTTTATTTATAGTATTTTATATGCATAATGCGTGTTATGTCTGTTCTTGACAAGAAATTATGTGCCTGGTCTTAAGATTGACCGAAAAAAAAAACAACAAATTCCCTTTACTTATTATAGTATCGCTTTCAAAATGGCCGCAAACTTTGAGCTTGCTTTAAGGGCCCCTAGCTGAGCGAAAAACTATCTTTATCTGTATCTGTAATACGCATGTATCTGAGTTTACAACCGACACACCCTGTAACTTGCTGCTGCCGCTTCAACTGCCAGCTCGCTTTAACAACTGATTTCGGAATGATTGTTGTTGTCCTTGTAGCGCTCCGCATAACCCTGTATGGTAAAGGGAGAGCCATTGGCTGAAGCCGCCTTGCCCGTAGCCGTTAGATCCTCATTTGGCAGCGCATTGCCATTCGGCAGCACGCCATTAAGCTTCTCCATCTCCGCCGCACACTTGACCTGCACATTGGCATAGCTTTGCTTGACGCTGCCGTTGGCGGGCGATGCATTGCCATTGGGTTGCGGCAGACTTTTGGTTAACGCTGCAGGATCCAGCGTAATTCCGTCCAGTTGTGATGCAAAGGACAGTGGCGGCTGTATGGTCGTGGGCGTAGCCTGTGGCGTGTCTAAACTTATCAGCTTGGCCTCATCGCTATGCGTGGGTGAGCGCAGCCTGGGCGTGGAGCGTTGAGCCAACGCTGGCGAGGCGCTGGCTGATGTTGCGGCGGTTGCCTGTAGATTACGCTGGGAGTCGTTTTTGGCCGTGGTAGTAATGGCTGCGGCGCTTAACAGCGGCTGATCGCTCTTTGAGTTGGGCAAGATGAATGACGTTTCCCAGCAGTCCGGAGCACCTTCGTTGTGCTCGGCGGGTGTCAGCGGTTTGGGTGCTGCGGGTGAGGTAACTGCGGGTGGCGTGCAAGCATGCTGTTGACGTAAAGCCGGCGCATAGTTGGCGCCGCTGACTGACACTACATTGCCATTGCCGGGAAGCGGTACCAAATAATCCGGAACGGCCAAGCAAAACTCATCGCCATTGGGCGGACGTATGACGGTGTCATCGCGCTCGGAGGCTGTGGGACCCAAGATATTAGGTAGTGGCGCATTCATTATCGTGGCATCCTGTGTGCAAGCGGTCAAATGCTCTAGCAGACTAGTAAAAGTGGGTCGATCCTCGGGCGTAGGATTCCAGCAATCGGCCATGATCTTATAAATGGCCACCGGGCATTCCGTAGGTGAACCTAAACGACCGCCGCGCACCACCAGCTCCATGACCTGTGTATTATGTTGACCCGGATAGGGTGTGCGACCCAAGCTGAACACTTCCCATAGCAGTATGCCAAAAGACCAGACATCTGTTTTCGATGTAAAAATGCCATCAAGAAAAGCCTCCGGTGGCATCCACTTAATGGGCAACATGGCCTTGCCACCCTTGCGATAGTAGTCCGAACGATAGATATCCCGCGACATACCAAAGTCAGCTATTTTAACCACGCGTCCAGGACCCTTGCTGCTCAAGAGACAGTTGCGTGCCGCAATGTCGCGATGTATAAAACGTTTGCTTTCCATATAGCGACAGCCCTTGGCCACATCCAGCGCACAGAAGAGCAGGTCCTTCATGGTCAACAATGACGGACGCTCCGGCGTATTGCGATTTTCGCGCAAAAACTTTTGCAAATCACCGCCAGCCAGCAGCTCCAGCACTATATAGTAGGGCTGACGATCGAAGCAAACGCCTATGAGATGCACCATATTAGGATGATTGAACTTGGCCATGATGGCGGCCTCCTTTAGAAAGTCTTCCTCTTTTTCACGCTTAGGATCCTCACGTAATGTCTTGACGGCTACAGGCATTTCCACGGCGTCGCCGTCGCGATGACGATAGAGCGCCAGGTAGACCTCGCCAAAGGCGCCTTTGCCCAATGCGCTGTAAAGCAAAAAATATGAATAAGCTGACGTCATAGCGTCCAAAGACCAAGTGCTACTTACTTGACCAGCTGCAGGCTTTCACGTGCCACCTGTGGCAAACTGTTGACATCTATATGACCATTGAGTATGCCATCGCAGCCATAGTTGGGATTGAAGTTGTTCAAATTGGAGTCATCAATATTGTGACGCAAGCGACTAAGCTGCAGATCCTGCTCCACCAACATCTTATGACGCAACTTGGCCTGCTTTGTGCGCTGGTAGCGATTGTCTGTAAAACAAGCATACAGAACTTAGTAGCTGTATAGGATTAGCCAACTGGTAGACACAACTTACACAGCATAGAGATTAACGCCGCAATGCATATGAAGAGCACTGCCAGTGAGACCATTAATATGGTGACCAAATACTGGAACGATGAGCCACTGCCTTCCTCGTGTATCTCACAGGCGGTATTATTATCACGCTTTAAGGCCCAGCCATCCGGACATATGCAGCGCACCGAGCTGCGGAACTCATCCAAAGCTACACAGCGATAATCACAACCACAACCCTCAATGGCGGGTATTATTATGACCTGACCTGGTCCGCTGCTGGCACCCGGTAAAACCGTGCTAAAGTCACGCAGGCTGCGACTGCTGCTTATAAAAGAGCTGCCGCCCTCGCCATTGGATTCGTTGAGATAGACATCACCGCCAGCATAGCCGCCGCCGCCACCACCAGTATTACAGCCACCGCCGCCGCCACCAAAGCCTCCTTGTCCATGTCGATGCTTGGTGGTGCCATTGCTCGCTAGCTCAACATAGCAGGAGTGACCGCCGCGACCGCCTTGCAACAGCGCAGCGCCATATGTGGGGCTTAGAGCCTGATCTTCCTTGGCGCGCCAACCACCGCCAGGTCCTGCAGTTTTCTTAATCATTGATTCTTCACCATTTATTTGACCACTTTCGGGCGCCTGCATTGGTATGGCACGTTGCCCATGCTGAAAGTCCTCGTCTATGTACTGACCTATGCCTAGGCCACCGCCGCCACCGGCAACAAGCAGCGGTACCGCCTCGTTTTTGGCCTGATTGAGCAGAAAGACATAAGTGCCACCACCACCGCCGCCGGCACCATTTTCAATATAGATATTCTTAACCATGTCCTGCTTGGAGCGAAAACTATACTGGCTTAGATTCAAGGCATTAGGCGCGGTGCCACAGCCTTCCTCCTTGTGTGCGCCCATTGATTTAATGCAGGCATTTTCACCCTGTTGGCCCACTAAAAAGTAAAGCTCCTCGTTCTTGTGCAGCTCTAAGACGGCAACAGCTACAGAACCTCGAGAAGAGCCAACTCCGCCGGAGCCAAGACCACCGCTGGCGCCTTTGGCTATGATGCTGTGTATATAAATGGCATTATTGCAAGAGCTTCATAAGAGTTTTATTTGTACTTACGTATAGTGGCCTTCGTTGGGCACCTTCCACTTCTGCATGCCCTTGTAACTAGTTTGATCCTCAACCACGTGGACTTCATGCAGCACATGCGTCTTGTTTTGCTCCTTATATGCGGCCTCGCATTGCGCTTGTGTCGGTCCTATCATACCACGTGTATCACAACTGGTTAGCTCCAGATCTACAAAATTTGAGTTAAATAAATGACAAACTCCCCTAGTTTTTTTTTGCGGACTTACAGTTCATATGCTCAAAATCTCTATGACTTGGACTCTTAAGGAAATGCCGCACATCCCAGTAGTCATAGCCATTAAGATGTTCTGCAGGTATGTTTAGGCCAAAGCACTCGGGACTCAAGGAGAAGTCATCAACAGCAACATCCGAATAAATGCGCATGCCCATGCGTGCCTCAAATTGGAGATAGTATCTAAAAAGATTTAGGTATATTTATGAGTAGGTGCTTTACAGTGCATCGACGCTTTGCTTACTTCGAAGTTATATTGGGCAGCACGTACTCAGCACGTACCCAGTCGCTGCCCAGATTCTTGGTGCTCCACCAGAGCGTCGTGGTAATGTTCTCCTTTTCCATTGTTTCCACCACGGACAGATTAATGCTGCCTGGATTCTTGCCAAACTGATGTATATAGAAGCGCACCACACAGGAATTGCGATACGGCGAGTCCGGATTGCCATGCACCGAGGGTGGCGGATTAAAAGTCTTGCTTACCATAATGGCATTGCTGGCAAAGCCTATGATGGAATTCTTTTCCGAGTTATTCATGTGTTGATTCATATTGACAAGCATATAGTAGCCGCCAGTGGCATTTAACAATTGTGATTGCGTGTGATCTCCATCGGGTCCGGTGTCATGTGTAGGCGAGCTGCCCGTGTGACGCGACCAGGTTAGTGTGGTCTTGCCTGAATCATGCCAGCCACACCAGTCTTCTTCAAAGTCACAACGACCGCCATAGGGTATCTTATCTGTAGTGGTTCGGAAAAGAAGGCTTATCAACGGAACTAGCTGAGCTCTTACCTTAAGACTTACCGCAATTCTGCATCTCATCCTCAGCATCATCGCAGTCACGCGTGATATCACATATGCGTGGCAGCGGTATACAAACACCCGCTTTATTGCCCTTGCACTTCACCTCCGAAGTGCTGCACTTCTCCGATTTGGTGCCCTCGGGAAAACATTGCACCATATGCAGGTTATCAATAGCCACATGTGCTTTCATATTTGACCTCAGATCTGGCACTATCTCAAAGACCAAACGAAAGTCACGTGATATGCGACCCAGACGAAAGACTTTGCGTGTCCATTGACGAAAGTTATCACCTGCAATCTCGGTGGGCACCCAGCTGCTTTCGTGAGATTCCAGCGGTTCAACAACCATACGCATAACACCATGACTCATGTCGCTTTGATGCATGTAAACCTCCACGGAGCACTTCTCCATGGTGGTGCTGAACTCCGGGGAGGTAAGATTTAGTTGGCTGGTTGTGGGCAGCACGCGCGCGTATAGAAAATGTCCTGTGGGTAAGAAAGTTAGCCGTAAGGTTTGGTATTAAAGCTTAGTTTACTTTGAGCTTACCATTGGCATCATCTATGGTGTCAGCAACGGGACCCGGCAGCAGACCGGTCATATTCTTTTTGGCTAGCTCTATGCCGCTTATAACTTGAAAGCCGTCTGACAGGTTCTCAGTCCAGCGCCAAGCGCAGGGCGTTTCAAAATTGCACTTGACACCTAATAGATCCTCCATTTCGGATGATGGCGTAGATTCCGTGTGCGGCGCATAGGTATTCTGTATAAGATGATAACATTAATAAAGCACTTTATGATGTTACAGCTGGCACTTACCGATTTGGGCGCTGTATCACGCATGCGTTCCTTAATCTCCTGTATAGGATCCATACCTGACTCAGCATCGCCATCGACATTGCCGTGAGTTACACCACCAGCCGGCTCATCGGCCTGTCCATTATGATTGCTAAAACGATTCAGCTTCCATAGCTCATTAATGGAGTTCTTTTTGGGCGTGTATAGCCTTGGCTTGTCATCAACACCGCCGCTGCCCGCATATAAGGGCGGAAAACGTGTAGAGTAGGCTGAAGGCAGCGCGCCAGCAGCAGCGTTTAGCGTAGCCGCTGCATTTGGCTGACGCAGTTGCTCCACGTAACGATCGGCTGAGCCAATGCCACCGATGCCATCAATCTTGCCTATAGAGGAAGTGGCCGCGTAAGAGGGATAGCCAGCACTGTTGCCTGAGATACCACCACCGGGACCACCCACAGATGGTTTCATCAGCTCTTTGCGCAACGATTCCATGCCACGACGTCCATTGCCGCGCTCTGGACGCGGCAGCCCACCAGTGCCCAAATTAGCCAGGTTCAAGCGTCTACGATTATCCCGTCTGCTGCCAGGTGGCGCGCGTGTGCCACCAGCTTCCAGCTCATAGTCATCATAGACTGGTACGCCACGCTGCACGGGCTGTGCCAAAGCCGGCACGGTGGGTCCTGGCAGTGGCAGCGGTTGATCATGTGTGCGTCCATTGCGCAGCTGCTTGCCACCAGGCACGCCACCGCCGAGCCCATTGTAATTATGCTGCGACATCGGCAGCGAGTTGAAGGTGTGATTAAACAGCAGTGGACGCTGCGCTTGCGTCAGCAGCAAAAGACTTAAGAGATACAGCAGCAGCATTAGAGGACGCGGCAGCAGCGCCCCGGCTGCGGCACGCTGCGACATGACAGCCATTTTGTGTAGCTCTATCTTTGTCACAATGTATCGTGAAGAGTATGATCTTATATGGCTGTGCTTGTGTGTTTGTCTTTGCTTGACTTTTGAGTTTGGTATTTTGTAGAGTTTCTTTGTTTCTTAAAGAATTTTTGTAGAGTTAAACTTTTGTTGAGCAATTTTTGAGCGCTGGCCGGGCACACAATTCGCGCTTTTAAAGTTTTTTAAGTGAAAGCAACACATTGTTTATGTGTGTGTGTGTGTGCGTGTGTATCTGCGTTTGGTAACGTCTAGGTGTATTGTTATATTAATTTGAGTTTGTCATATGCAAAAGTTTTGGTGTTTCACGTTGCGACTTCCAAGGGAATCTGTAATGGATGCAAATAGATAGTAGATTATAATTAGTGGGTTTTGATGACTTTTGACTTTTAACCCAAACACAAATACAAACAATTGCTAGGAAATAATGCCCACGTAATGAGTGCTAATGTCGGCATGTAATTTATGTACTCACACACACACACATACATCTCGGAAATGCTGCACCTACGCGTAATCAGCATAGTGGCACATAAGCATGATATCAAAAAGACAAACAGACGTGGGCAGGCTGTACAGTTGTGGTTGTAAAAGCTAAGAAGGGCACTTTTTTAAGAAAGAAAATAATAATTTGTAAGTACATATTATATTTCTAATGTCAAAAAAATATCAAATATGATGGTAGGATGTCCTTCCGAAACTCAAAAACTACATAGAGACCTCAATCTGGTGCTGGTTAGAGAGCAGTTGTCCCTCTTCTACAGACAGTATAGAGATCGACTGAAAAGATTCGCAATCTGCTGTTGCTCAGATATATCTACACTTCAAAGTGAAAAACCCCCCTATGACCGAATACTGGATCCGCGCCTGCTTGAGGAAGAGGCACTTTGAAAACCTACCCGCCAGTGCCACACACTTACTGCCTTATCTTTGGCATCCTTGGCGGAACCGAGGCGTCACAAGAGGCGGGCGGTATAAGGCGATCCAAAATCCATATGCTGTCAAAAGTTTATATTCCTACTAGGACTCTCCGCCCCCACTTCGATACAGCAATATAACCTGATACTATTCAGACTTTTTGTAGGGTTTATATATCCTGATAAAGCACTCCATAAAAGTTGAAGGAATCATGAAGTCATTCCATAAACAGATGGCTTCAAATTCGAAGAATATAATGGGTGTGGTACAGATGGGAACCTTGCCTGCTGGTGAGTTCGCTTGGCGGAAACTAGTCTCATTTTCATCTTGATTGCCTGAAGTCAATATCGAATCGGTCCAAAAAATCATCTCGGCTATTCAATTCCAGGCAATCGATATAAATATATTTACACCAATTTGGCTAACATGTAAACCTTAGTTTTCGTCAGTTTAGATCTTTGGAAGAAACCTTCTGCTTGCTCTCTGCTGTGTTATAATCGAATAAAGTTTCATCTGTAAATAGTAACCCAATTTAAAGATAGCAATGACCCCAACAGCTCCGGCAACTTTACGGCGTACAGCTTCATCTATTCGAATTATTGGTGCCCTATATTTCAAATACCTTACTGGAAAGGTCGACCTCGGAAAACAGCCTCCATTTATTTAAATAATACTGCAATAGACTTTCGATTCATTTACTACAACCAACTAGCTTATCTTCACTTCTAAATGTTGAGCCCAGTCACAAAAATATTGTCCAATCGCTCTCAATCTAACAACAAAAATATATGATCCGAGGGTATTCATTAAAGTCTCGCCTATACCAAGTTATGTTAAAAACTACATTAGTTGGTAAAGGTGACCAAAACTTTAACTGTGACCCGTCGATAGTGAACTAAATAAAATTATTGCTTCTTACTTATTTAATACTCTTTAGCCTGCTCTCGTAGAATCACTTACACACATACATACACTTAACCACAAATCTAAGAAAAATCAAAATTACAATGGCTGCTATTATCTCACGCCCACCTGGGGTGCCCCCTGCAATTTGTGTGTCAATCTAGCTCGCTCTCTTTGACTCTCAATTTTCGTACTTTTACCATCATCTCTCTTGCCGGCGTCTCTCTTTCATCTATCTTACATACATTTGTCCTGCTGACGTATTATTACATCCACATACTTATTGTTGCGGTTTTTGTTATTGTTGTTATTGTCTGCAGGCAACTATTGAACTTGCAACAAAACAAAACTGAAATTCAATAAGTCCAAAAATTTGTTGGCTGGCATCTGGCAAATGTCAAAAGCTTGACGAGCTAAATTCCATGGCCAAAAGGCAAAAAAAGAGCAGCGCTAAAATGTACCAGGCAAAACGCTTTGGGCATAAAAATCAATGCTTAGTTTCATGTATAAAACATTTGAAGGACAAATTTCTTTTTAAAATTTTTTTAAGAGCACTCAAGTAGTGCTTCAGGAAAATTTAGAAGGCGGTACTAATTGCTTGTTGGGCGAATCAGTAAGCAGTAGTTAGGAGCTACTTTTGGGCGAGTAAAAATAATCAAAACTAATCAATTTTTTTCGGGAGGTCTCATGGAGACTTAGGTCAAATGTAAATGTGACTGATTAAAAGTTTTGAAAAAATTGTTTGCGTGTCCCAGAGCATATTAGGGTTTTCACACGCAAGTTGAGCAAAAACTCAATTAGCTAAAGCGTGAATGCCCTTTTTGTTAGTTTATGAGTTGAGCTGTTGAGTTTGTGCTTCATCTTTACTCATTTCGTTTACAGCAAATTTAAATATACTTTCAACTACAACTACAACACTTGTTTAATGCAGTAAAATTTATTTTAAAGTTTTTTTGTTAGTCACAAAGTGACTAAAAATTCCGAAATTTTGAAATATTGTGAAATTGTGACAACTGTGTATTTCGCAACACTTTCTTAAAAACTCGACAGCTTAAAAGTAGAATATGGTCTGGGTTTGGATAACGTTGAGTTGAGTGCTGAAACTCAACCGTATATGTTTTGTTGTTGCAAAATTGCTCAACTTTTCAACTTCTCAGCAGGAAGTGTGAATACCTTTATTATTTTAATTATAATTGCTCAAAGATGGGGTTCAATGGTGCTTAAATAATACGTATGTATACACTGAAGTTTAATTAATAATAAAGGAGGCCAATATTAAAAAACTAATTGAACTAGGAGAACACATGGAAAAACTTCTTGCTCTTAGCTTCTTTGGGGTTCGAGAAACAGGAAATACGGACTGGTGGTTGGACATTGCTAGGACAAAATTTTCTTGTCGCACTGATCATTGTGGTATAAAGTTTATAGCGACCTAATTTTTGCTTTTAATTATTACATACCAAATGTACTTGCACTGTGCTATAATATACCCTTTAGACATAAAGTGCAAAAATCTGTAAAATTGAAACCCATGCATTCTAAGGTGCAGTCGAACTACTTTTGTAGTCTAACCCTAAGATGAGCCACATTTGTAATCAATCTAAAACTTCATGTTTTTAGTAACGAGAGGCGCAGAAATATTAGCATCAATAATTTAGTTGCCATAATTTAGCACGTCTGTCCATATGAAAACCCAGCTCTTGGATAGCATAAGATTTATGGATCTCAAAATCGGCAAGGTTTTACTGTAAGCTGCTTCCGGCGATTATGCACGCAGTGTGCTAAGCCCCTTAGTTTTTAATCGTATTAAAAACTATTTCACCATTTAAGAAAGAGTTGCATTTTCAATCATTTTTATTTCGAGTTTTCGAGATTTTGATTATAATTTGTTTTTTTAGTGCCTTCGTATTTTGTTACTTTATTAAAAATTCCAACAATCAACTAAATAATTATGTCAAATTCCATGGGAACACTGCTTTACAATGCATTTTATATAGGTATATATAATACATACACATTCGTATATTTGTATATAATTCAATATAATATGTATGTACACAACTTCTGGGGCGTCGCACAGTTTCACTTTTAACATTTCGCTTTGGCCATACTGGTACACACAGATACACGCACATTCACAGATATACGCACACACAGATAGAGAACGCCATTTTCTCGTAAGTTGCTTTTCGCATTTTTCGCATTTCGTGTTTGTTTTAGTGGAAAGAGAGAGGGAGAGCGGTTATTCTGCTTTTGCTGTTTTTATTGTGAATTTTTTTGTTGTTTTTCGCTTGCAATTCTGGCAACAAATCAAGAACGAGTTACCATTTTTTTGTTGTTATTGTCATAGACAAAATTTTATATGTTTCAAACATAAGCATTTTTATACACTTAGTTTTTTTGTTGTAGTTACTAGGATTCTCGGTTTTGAGTATATGTATACTAAAAAAATTTGATTTTCCAAAACATGGTAGTCAATAAAAGAATCAACTAAGTTACTCTCTTCTGCTTTAAATTATGAGAGGAACCTGAAACCAAGATGAGCGAAGCAAAGAAAAAGACCTACAGTACCTTAATTTTTGGAAAGTCTAAGCTTAAATACAGTTTAGAAAATATTTATGTGATGTTCAATTAATTTAGATACATATTTATCGAGGTAAATAAATTGTGGTTGCTTAAAAGTCAATATTCATTTTGATTATTACACTCACATGCGTGCATATACCAAACTGAGTAACTCTGGCGTATACACAATAAAAACTAACAGCCAGTGGAATTTTTCGGCTTTGAAAATATTTTCAAATCTTTAATCAATATTTTTAATAAGCGGCATTGTGTTATGTGCATAATCAGATGACTTGTATAGTGTGGGTGTTAGTCACTAAGGGTTTTCACAGAACACGAGAGATGAATCCCGATGAATCCACAAACTAAGCCCGTGATCCCAACTCGTTGCCCATAATTGTTGCAAAATAAGCTTATATACTTAAATGCCTTGTTCGATGTTCTAAAAAAATATATTTTACTATCTTTGGACCTGGGAGTACTGCTAAATTACTGTGTATATATGATATACGACTGACTGATATACTCTATATATACTCAAGTCTATAGAGTATAGACTTAAGATTTGTATATAAAATGGTATACAGGCATGAAAAATGGAAGTTCAATGAACTCCTGTGAATGCAATACACAAGCAAACAGATTACTATTGTTAAGCAAAGCCAATTTCTAAGAAATGTTTTGCATTTTCGGTTTTAAATTAAGTAACTAGTATCGGCTTAGACTACCAAAAACGAGCTAAAACGTTAAACAGACTGCAATACATTATATTTGCAAACAAGTTCTGCAATGGATGCAAAAATGAAATATAAATATTGTTTCTTTGCGTGAAAATTCAATATTTGCATAGTTTAAATTTAATTTATTGGCTTAACTTAATTTTGCAATGTGAGAGCTACTATTAATTATAATAAATGATGAAGGCTAATGGAGTATATATTAGAATTTCTATTGTATTTTAAACAAAAGTTTACTAGCACGAGAATGGAAAAATAATCTTATCTGCTTTTGTTTCAAAATATATCTATGGTTTAAGGTTAAGGTCTGATTTGGAATAAAGTTCAGTATACATCTGTTAAATAAACTTTTAAGCTCACAACTCGCTTAGACTTTCTTAGACATCTCTTTCTTTCGCTTTGATATAAAACTTTTTGTTTTTTGACTTTCAGCTTTTTAATGTAACCTTTGTCAACAACAGGACAGACTGGAAGAACAAGATCGCTTTGAAAACAAATCTTAAAAATAAATTTTGTTCTCAGATGAACTTCTTTAAATAAACTCAGACAATATAGGTCTGTCGATAGGAGAACGATTCCCATCGTGCTTAAACTCTTTAAAAGGGGCCCAAAATTAAAAAAAAACATTTATTTTTCTTCAAGTTTTTTTTTTAAGTAAATTGAATAAGTTTTAAATTTATAAGATTGTATCATATTAATTATATATATTAAAAAAATGTAACACAGTTTAAATATAAGGCTGATTGAAATTAAATATTTCTATGAATAAAGTATCATAATTAAAATTCTTTGAACATAAGCGCCAAACCAAAAATAAAGATGGCGTACATTAAAATCGGGCGCGGATGACTTTTGGATAGCCTGCACCACTGCATGCAATAAAATGCGGTATATTGCTTAAGAATACAAAATGACATTTGATTGCCAAATTAGGTGACGATACCTTTATAAACAACCAAAAACAGACGAATTTTGAACCAAAAATGTCTTTTTGACCGATTGGTCCTATGGGAGCTATATGATATAGTCAACCGATTTTGATCAAATTCGGTACAGTGCTTGGGAACTCTAAAAAACTTATGAGTGCCAAATTTGGTTATGATATCTGCATAATTATCCATCTAAAACTTTTGGTTTTTTCGAGGTCCTCTGAAACACCCCTATGGGAGCTATATAATATAGCCCCGATGTCGAAAAAGTAAAATAAACTTGTCTCCCCTGACATAATTATGCATCTAATCTGAAAATTTGGTCGCTCTAGCTCTTACCATCTGTGAGATTTTGGCGTTCATACAGACAGACGGACAAACGGAGAGACGGACATGGGTATATCGACTTCTCTAGTCACCCTAATCATACTTTAGGTAACTTTGGGGCGTCTCCAAAGTTTCCTTCTGTATCTTACATACATTTTCGGCTTGCACAAACTTTATATACCCTTTGTACCATACGGTACAGTGTATCAAAATTTTTTGCTGTATAAGTTTCTTTTTAAAAAAAGGCAAGAAATTTGCATGAATACAGGTCTATCGCCAGGGGGTGGCAATCCTCCCCCTCGTGCCCAAAGTTAAATTAAATAAGTTAAATATTATTAGAAAAATACATATTTTTTTTTTTATTTAATATTATTAATATTAATACATACATATTAATACATACATTAATAAATAATACATTTTTTTTTTTAATCGAGGGAACTTTTGGCACGTTGGCAATCTTCCCACTGCCGACAGACCATATGTAATTAAAAAAGGCAACGCAATTTGATTTTAATTAAATTTATTTTTTCCTATAAATAAAGTTATTTTAATTCTTTGGAAAAAATGCATGCGCCAACTAACTATTCTCTGATATTGGGGGTGTTTACTTTCATAATATATAAATATGCATAAATTCAGAATGATAAAAGGGCAAAATGGGTATTTGGCTGGACCCAGACCCTTGCCTACAAAAAGTCGGGCAAAGTTGCCATTTCTTTGCAGTTGAAGATCAGAAAATATGTAACTATTCTACTGAAAAATACGAAAAATTTGTTAATAACATTTTTCTAACAACAATTTGTTTAAGAAAATTTAACCAAACAATATGATACTTGTAAACAGATAATTATTGTTGCTCACGTTGTAAGTCAGGCTTTTACTCTGGTTACTTTTCATATTGGTTGGTAGGGCACATTTACCTTTTTGCCTCGTAGTTAGGCGTTCTTAACTTAAGGCACTTATGCGCGGTAAAGTGAACACATCAATTGACTCTTTAAATTCTATCCTTAGTGACACCTCAATATTTTATTTGCAGATTTAATTCCAGCATAAAAGTTTGACAGTACAGTGCATACACACTATTAATATAAGGTCAATTAGTTTCTTACGAGCTCTTCTTTGGCCGCCTTCAACTTTATCTACTAATAGAGCTCTCATTCTTTAAGTTATGTTCTATTCTATACAAATTCTTACTTGATTTAGTTGTATTTGTTTATATACATAGATACGAGTACATATGTGTATATGTCGTTGCTATGTTTTGATTTAATATACACACTTGCTTGCACAATCACTGAACTTGATTCGAGTTGTTGTCGTTTTTGTTGTTGTTATCATTTTGGTTGCCATTTCTACTTTCGCTTAAAGCTGTTTCCACGAAAGAAGCCAACAAATGTTAGCTGTTAGATACTTTTGGCTGCTGCGCGGCATATACAATAGTCAGTAGAAGAAAGAAAAAAAATTACTGGGAAATTTTCTAGCTAAGACGGCGAAAAAATAAATAAATTGCAAACTGCTTTTGCAGCGCTTATCCATGTGAATAGCATCTATGTAAGTGTGCGTGTTCATAGTACGCCAAGTATGCTATACAAAATGGCGTAGCTTCAGCGGCAAACTGCTGCGC
The DNA here is from genome assembly GCA_018150985.1 of Chymomyza costata. Taxonomy (NCBI): domain Eukaryota; kingdom Metazoa; phylum Arthropoda; class Insecta; order Diptera; family Drosophilidae; genus Chymomyza; species Chymomyza costata. The sequence goes on along the minus strand of JAECWU010000803.1, from coordinate 6,490,032 downwards.
GGCGCAGTTGTAAAAAAGTCTGCAGCAGCGACGAAAACAACAACAAAACGAAATTGTAAATACACACATAGATACAACATATATACAACACGCCTCGTAAAATAAAAGCGAAAATCTTATACAAACGAGTGCCAAAAGACTCGCTAAAATATCACGTATACGCAATGTTTAACGAGTTGCGGCCACAGCACAAAACGGAAACGCAATTGAAGCTGAAAGTTACAAAAAAAAAAAGAAAACACACACACACCAACAGTCAAACACACAGATACATACATAGAGCAAACTTTTGCACCCTAGACTGAGCAGCTTGAAAGTTGCGCTAACTAACTGCAGCAAAAAAAAAAAAGAAGTACAAAAAAAAACCGAAGAAACTAACTTAGGCGTGTGACTCTTGAGCTACCCCCAATGTTTTAGGTTCAAAATACTTACAAGTACACAATGCTACACAGATACACCACACTCACACATACACACACACGCGCCTAGCTCAAGTGGCAGGAGATCATCAACATGGCAGCTTCCTTTTTTGCTCATATACCTTGCATTTTTGTAGTTGCAGCAATATGTCAATTCCCCTCTTCCTGTGCTACTGCTACGTCAGTTTATCTGAAGTCCACTTGCCGCAGATTTTCCAGCTACTTGTAAGGGATTTTGCGCTATAATTAAAGTCGACAACAGGAGCAGTAGCATCATATGCTAAAAGATAGTTAATGATTTGTTGGCTCATATGAGTAAACCATGCTGATTCAAGTGGCAGTGGCTGTGGACGCCATATTAATCCAGCCTTTGACTAGTCCTATCAATATTCTGATGTTTGGAAGGGCGACAAATCGATGCAGTAAAGTTTAGAAATGAGATACCTGCACGTTGGCTTGGCAAAGGCTTATTAGAAATACGTATTGGTCTTAAGCCTCAATCCGATAGGAAATTTCGACTGGTAGTGGGCGCACACAAATTGTACACATTCCAAATAGGTTGTCATTTTAGGAGCTGGGAACAAAATGTTTCTAATGGTTGCTTTTTACCAAACATAATTTGAAAACCATTCTTTCACGCTCTCTGGCTTTTCTTCAGGTGTTGATTAAATATTTCGGCTCTCTTTTCTCATTTGCCCAACGTCCAAGATCTTAGTTGCTTTTTTATAGAATTAAGCGTTAAAAATTATGATTTAATTTTGACCTGTTTATAAGCTGCAACAATATTCCACTTACTTTTTTTATTAATAAAGAAGCTAAAGCCTTTGAATTTGGAGCTTGATTTATGTGAGCCTAAGCAAAAACGAAACTTTGATATAACCCGTCTAGCTTAGTAAACTCCGTCCAATAAGTAAAAAATATAGCACTATTAGGTAATTTTTTAGATGATTTCTCAGATTACTACTTCTTTTATATGAACATTTGAAAAAAAATTAAAAGTAAAATACTTGGCTCTTAGTAATTTTGAAACGCTTGATTTTATTCGATTTGGTTTATTTCTAAACATCGTTCTGAGCAGAACCCAGAAAAGCGATTTGCTTAAACCATAACATACTATTTCTTAATTTTTATAAAAAAAAATTATTTTTATGAGAAGTATTGCTTTAACTTTTATAATTTTGCAAAACCTTTGCTTTGGCTTGAACTAGATTTGTTTGCTACCCACCAAAGCTAATTGAGGCAATTAAGTGCTCATGCCAGATAACACTGGAACGCTCTGGAACAAAGTTTCCTGGATTAGAAAAGACATGCAAGAAGCCGAGATTCAAGGAACTCAACAAAAAAGTATAAACTGTAAAAAGTACGCTATCGGCAGTCAAGGAGCTTTATAAAAGACTCTTGAATAACGATAATATGTACAAGGTGGCGCAAAAGAAATCACCCTATTGGAAGATGCTCTCATTTTTGTAAATTAATATTATTAAATATTATTTATTTTGACTTAAATAATTTTCAGAAGATTAATCATTTGGCAATACATATGTCTAAATATTATGCAACAATCGTTTTAATAAAAAGAAACTTTTTTTAGAACTCGAAAACTGTTGAAAATACCAAACATATGTATAGTAAGTAGTATTATGATAATCACACGTGTTGGCAGCGCCGCACTCTTAATATTGTGTTATACAATTATATATAAGTAAAATATAACAATAAACTTTCCCTTTCCGGTTATACAAATGCAAGCGTAAAGACGTGTATTTTCCTAACTCTAACAGGTTATGGGCCCAGAACATAAATACGCGTAATTAGTCGTTGTGTTATTTTTCGTGAGTCGAATTAAATAAAACGTTTTTCTGTGTGAAAAACTGCAACGCAAAATACTCAAAGTTTTTCTGAGTGAGAAACTGCAACAGCATACATATTCAAAAGAAAGGCGCGTGGCGTGTGTAAAAAAAAAAAAAAAAAAAAAAAAAAAAAATAACAAGTAAATCAGCATCATGAGTAACGCTATGTATAACATTGACAAATTGGATGAAACCAATTATGATTCCTGGTGTCTCCAAATGAGAAGTGTGTTAATACATCAAGAATTGTGGTCGTATGTGTCGGGTGATTTCGTGCGTCCAAGTCCGGAAAAGCAAGCTGAGTGCGCCATATGGGAGAAACAAAACGATAAAGCGCTAGCAGTTATAACATTGTCGGTTAAAATAACAGAGATCGGGCATATAAAAAAGTGTACAACAGCAAGTGACGCATGGAAAACACTAAAAGATGTGCATCAACCGACTGGTCCAGCTAGAAAAGTTTCCTTGTTCAAAAAATTGCTTCACACGAAAATGAACGAAAATGAAGGTATGCACCAGTACCTTACTAGTTTCGCAAATATAGTTGAGAAATTGTTTGAAACTGGTATTGAGTTGCAGGAGGAGTTATATGTTGTAATGCTCCTATCAAGTTTGCCAAAATCGTACGAGAATTTAGTAGTTGCACTAGAATCGCATGATAAATTACCTAACCTATGTGGTTTGAAGGTCAAATTAATTGAAGAATATGAACGCAGACAAAATGAGGTACTATTGGAAAGTGAACCAACTGTACAAGCATTTCTAGGTAAAACTTCCAATATGAAAGCAAACGCGCAAAATAGCACCAGACGTGAAAACAGTTATAGTGGTCAAAGGCAAAAGAATAAACACAAAGCAAATTTCATAAAATGCTATAAATGTGGAAAGAGAGGTCATATTGCCACCGAGTGTACTCAAAATGTAAACGAACGTAAACACAAAGGAGACGAGGCAAAATCATTTTTAACACTGTTTTCTGTTGATAAGGGAATGTCGTACTTTGATCAATCCAGTTGGTGTTTGGATAGTGGAGCAACAAATCATATGTGTGCACGTAGAGAAATGTTTGAAAAGTTCGAAAGTATTAAAGATACTGTAACCTTAGCTGACAAAAACACAATAAATGCACTAGGACGCGGGGATGTTACAATAAAAACAAAAACATCGGTCATAAAACTAAAAAAGGTTTTATATGCTCCACAATTGCAATGTAACTTTATTTCGATAAGTAAAGCAGAAGACGGAGGCTGCTCAATTTTGTTCAAAAATCACTTCGCGCATATTTATGACGAAAACGGTAAAAAATTACTGAGTGCAAAACAAATAAACAACCTATATCTGTGTGAAATAGAGAAATCAAAAAATATGCTGTGTTTTAGCACTTGCTCGACAGCTGATCTTGAACTGTGGCACAAAAGGTACGGACACCTAAATGTGCAAAGCTTAAAAGAACTAAAGGAAAAAGAATTAGTGCGCGGCTTAAACATTGAGAAAATAAACACACAAATAAATTGCACAGTGTGTTTAAAAAGTAAATGCTGCGTAAAACCATTTACTGCGTCAGAAATTAAAAGCAAAGACTTATTACAAGTCGTACATAGTGACGTTTGTGGTCCAATAAATGTTAATTCGCTTGGTGGCTCGCGATACTTCGTGACAATGGTAGACGATAAATCGAGATACGTTCATGTTTACTGCCTAAAAAATAAATCGGAAGTTTTTAATGTGTTTAAATCTTTCAAAAGAATGGTTGAGTGTCAAACGGGCAAGCGAATTAAAATGTTACGCAGTGATAATGGGAAAGAGTATGTCAATAATAAGTTTGAAGCATTTCTAGATGAACACGGTATTAAAAGACAATTGACTGTTCCCCATACACCACAACAAAACGGAGTGGCAGAAAGAATGAACCGTACGCTCGTTGAAATGGCACGCAGCATGTTGTTAAATGCAAACTTAAGTGAAAACTTCTGGGCTGAGGCACTTCAAACTGCAGTGTATTTACGCAATCGTTCACCTACAAAGGCGGTTAACAATAAAACACCGTATGAGTTGTGGACTGGATTTAAGCCAGCAGTTGGTCACCTTCGTATTTTTGGATGTTTAGCTGTTTCGCTAGACAAAACGCAGCACAAAAAGTTCCAAGCCAAAGGAAAGGAGTGCATTCTGGTGGGATATGCAACCAAATCAAAAGCGTATCGACTATTCGACAAATCGAGTAGAAAAATCATCGAGAGCCGTGATGTAAACTTTGTTGAGTCTTCAATAGAAACGCATAGTGTTAATATACCATATATGTCTATAGAACAAATTAATAATGATCAATTCGCAGATGAGCACCTGAGTACGATTGCAGACATTAAGGTACATAATGAGAGTGGCGACAGCGATGGCGATACGGACAGCGAAGTTAAAAGCGATGATGATACCGGCAGCGTCAACAACCAAGTGGAACCTGAGCCCAGCGAGCCAATTATACAAAGTGGATCGGGTAGACTGGTGCGTCTAACTGGAAAAGGGTGGCAGCGTAACAAAAAAGAGTCAAAATTGATCAATTTATTAAACTGTGAGTACGTAAATGTGCCGACAACATTAGAAGAAGCTCTTGCAAGTGAGCAATCATCAGAATGGCAAAAGGCCATTTTAGATGAGTACAAAGCACTCGTCAAAAACGATACGTGGGAGCCTGCTGAGTTACCACATAATCAGAAGGCAATCGGATGCAGATGGGTATTTGCACTGAAAAGAGACAGTGGCGGTGCCATCGAACGATATAAGGCCCGGCTGGTGGCAAAAGGATGCGGACAGAGATATGGTGTTAACTATGAGGAAACGTTTTCTCCCGTAGTTAGATTAGCAACATTACGTATGATGCTAGCGGTAGCAGCTGAACTTGAGCTGCATGTTCATCAACTGGACGTTTCTACGGCATATTTGAATGGCGAACTAGAAGATGATGTTTATATGAAGCAGCCTGCAATGTTTGAAGATCCGGCAGTACGTGTCCTCAAACTAAAGAAGTCACTGTACGGCTTGAAGCAATCTGGTCGAATGTGGAATATAAAGTTGGACAACAAGCTACGGCAAATTGGTTTTGCGGCATGTCCAAGCGAGCCGTGCGTTTATGTAAAGCACAAAGAACGCCAAATAAACATCATAGCAGTCTATGTTGATGATCTGATGATATGTACTTCAGATATCGGTGAGTTAGTCGCCATTAAACGCCAAATTTCGAACTCTTTTCAGATTGTAGACAAAGGTCCCATTCATCATTTTCTTGGTATGAAAATAGAGAGAGGGGCTCCACAGGGGCGATAACGATTTCCCAGCAGCAGCATGTGTTGCAACTGCTAAAGCGCTACGGCATGGAAGCGTGTCGATCGTCTTCAATCCCATTGATTCCTGGCTATCAGTCCAATTGTGATGAACCAAGCTGCAAGTTAGTGGATCACACCGAGTATCAGTCATTGATAGGTTCAATGATGTATCTTGCTGTTACATCACGTCCGGATATTTTGCATTCTGTGTGCAAGCTATCACAAAGAAACACGAACCCACACAAAGAGCATTGGACAGCAGCTAAGCAGGTGTTGAGATACCTGTACACCACATCAAACTTTGGCATTACGTATGCGAAAACTGGTGGCACCGTGAATGGTTATGTCGACGCAGATTGGGGTGGAGATGCTACGGATCGGAAGTCATACACGGGATTTGCCTTCACCCTGGGTGGCAGCGCATTTTCTTGGGAAAGCAAAAAGCAGTCATCGGTAGCGCTCAGCAGTACCGAAGCCGAATACATGGGGCTATCAGAAGCTGTTAAAGAAGCTGTTTTTATACAAAAATTATGCAAAGAAATGAAGCTATTTAACAATGTAAAATCAATTAATATACATGGCGATAATCTAAGTGCCATTAATTTAGTTAAAAACCCTGTATACCATGCAAGAAGCAAACATATAGACATACGTTATCATTATGTACGCGAAGTCTATAGTAATAATGTTATTGATTTAAAATATTGTTCCACTAATAATATGATGGCAGATGTTTTGACCAAGAATTTATGTAAAGTAAAACATGAAAATTGTATAAGTTTGCTTGGTTTAAAGAAACTGTAAGATTTAATTATTATAAATAGTACAATACATATGTATTGAGGGGAACTGTTGAAAATACCAAACATATGTATAGTAAGTAGTATTATGATAATCACACGTGTTGGCAGCGCCGCACTCTTAATATTGTGTTATACAATTATATATAAGTAAAATATAACAATAAACTTTCCCTTTCCGGTTATACAAATGCAAGCGTAAAGACGTGTATTTTCCTAACTCTAACAAAAACTTTCTGAGTTTGTAAGTACAAGAAATTGCTTTTGAAAAAATTTGTATGCTCTGATTTCTTTTTGAGCATCAGGATCAAGATAAATATTTGTACAGATAGAGTATACTGATAACAATTAATTCCTAAACAAAAATGACTTTCATTTAAGGGTCTTATTTAATTCCTGCTTGCTGAGATCACCCAGAGATCATGAGGTCCATTGTGTTGCCTAATTGTAAAAAATATTCCTTTCCATATGTGATGGAAGGGAGTTGTAGAGGAGGATCATAAGCTATTGGGCATTTCTAGTAACCTAAATCTCTCTTAATGCAGAACCATTTTGAGGATTCGACAAAAGCAGCCAGATCTGCTATAGGCACATTTGCCAGACTGCCCAGGTTTTCCAAGAATGGTTTGCCCAGAAACTGGGTTCGTCTTCTTAGAAGCGCCGGGCAGTCGCATAGCAGCTGTTGAATGTTTTCTGTCTCCTCCTCCTCCTAATGCAGTTGAAATCCCGAAGAGGCATGAATATAAAGTAATAAAGTATATATGATATGTTTAAAAACATTCGGGTCGCCGGAAAACTTCGACTTTAATTTTTTCCCATAAAAACTTCTTTAGATGCTGAATTTTATAATCTAAAAACAACTTTGGAAGTATATTATAACGAAAACTTTCAAACTTCAGCTTTTAACATTAAAACTGTCTTTTACTTAAAAAATTGTATAAACGTAAAAATCAAATGAAATTTTTTGAGTAGAGGCAAGAGGGGTGAATTCGGAAGCATTTTTTTGTTGATTTTTTGGAGTAATTTTTGTATATTGAAAGTTATGTCGTTCAGGGCATTGAATAAGCTCTATTTTGTCAAAATTTCAGATCGATACGAAAATTTTTTGTTGGTATATTGATTTGCTCGCAAAAAATGCTAAATTTGTGATTTTCGATTTTTTTTCGAGTGAATCCGAAAGTGTAAAAAATGATAAAAACCGCCATAAAATTTTATCGCAAACATTTTATTTCTTTATTTTTGGTAAAAAAAGGTTGAAGAACACTAACTTGCAAATTTAAGGGACATAGAGTGAATCTTCGTAAAAAAGTGTTCGGATCGAAAAACACGACATAGCAACTTTTTTTATCTTAAGCACCGTTTTCGAGATATTTTCGAAAAACATGTTTTTGGTCACTTATTTCAGTTATTCGTCAATATCTCGTGAACAACTTGAAGATCAATATCTTTCGATCTAATCGTCTTTCATGTCGATACAGAATTACAGAATAAACTAGTGTCATACATTGAAATATGAAATGTTAAAAAAAGAGGGAAATCGTCTGAAAGAGCAATCCTTTTGTCGATTTTCTCTGCCTTCAGAATTTCCAATTATCAGAACTTGGAACTGGCTTACGCGGATTTGTTTAGCTTTTTTGTAAGTTCTCCGCAATTTGACACAGTTGAAGTCCGTGCAGAAATTATATTCAAAATAATTTTTGGCTCTTTTCGACACTTCCGGATTCACCCCAAATCGACTTTATCGAACCGGAGTAGCGTCATTCTAGTATCTTACAAAAATTGAAACGAATCCCTTAGCATTTTCTATGTATAGAGTCTAAATAATAATACGGATATAATTGCATTTGATTTTACTTGAGAAAATGTTGAAATTTTAGCGACACAAAAACTTTAAATCAAACTTACAAGGTAGAAATTTTTTTTTAGAAAAATTATAGTTACGAGTACTCAAGTCGGAGTATTATCAAACACCAGCGTCGGTCATGACGTTTATTTGACATTTTGTTTCATATTAAAATGTCAATTCCGAAATTAGTTTCCGGATTCACCCCACTTCCGAATTCATCCCACTCGCCTCTGCATATCGAACTTGCTGAATGTTGCTTTTTAAAAATTAGATTTGTGTTAAAATTTGTTGTTAGCTAAGACTCTAAGCCAAAAAACCTAGATATATTTACTATGATTCTTATTTAAAAAAGATGGCGTACGTCAAACCATTTTTTGGGCCCCTTGCTATGGAAGCTATATGATATAGTCAACCGGGACCTATAAAAACTTCCGAGCGCCAAATTTGGTTACGATATCTTAATAAACCAAACGAAACATACCAAATTTTGTACCATACGGTACAGGATATAATTACTAAGAAATGTGGGAACTGGAAAGCTGAAACAGCATTTGGAATCAGCAAGCTGAATTTATGGGTAGACAATCAAATCTATTGCGGTATGCATGCAGAGGATGACATGTCCATACTTGTTCGAATCGAGCCACAACCTTAAGCCGGTAATTTGTATGATACGAACGCAGGTTGGTGCGTTGGGTCTTATGCCTGATCGTTCGTTTTTGTATGCCATTCAAACAAATTCAAACCAGTTGAGAGAATGTTTGAGTGGAATTGCAATTTTAGTAAACACGATTGAGTTGATTCGTTCATACTCTGTGCATGGAAGTACCAAAAAATGAAGGTCTGAAGTGTTTATTTCAAAGAAACTCTATTGGGGCATATTTGTGCCAGTAATCCAAAGGAAAATGCCAGTGAAGACTGGGCTTAAAAAGAAACACCCCAAGCAGAGAGACAGAATATGCCAAGTCGAATGCTTTGGACGTTCTTATTTAGATAGTACTTTGTTGGATCTTCAAAATAAATACTATAAGTTGTGCCATGTATGGAACGCGCTTTTAGCTAAATAAGAATAAAATCCCTGCTTTAGCTTGGAAGTGCACTTAAGCAAAAACTATATATTGAAAAAATTAATGAGAATTTCAATTTGTAAGCCACAAAAAAAGCTCATTATAAAATACTATAAAATCTTGCATATGCTTATATTACGAAGCTGAATACAGTTCGTAGTAATTGGTTATTCCAAGAAAAAAGGATAAGCCGCGCTGTAAAAATTTCCGGAAAAAAATTTAGTACAATAAAGGTATGAAATAAGTTAGCATTGCTGAGTATGCTGCTTTGATTTATAATTTCCATTCCAATGTGCGCTCTAATTTGACACACGCTTTGGGACTTTCGCAGAACAACAACAGCAAATATAATAGAATCCTGCGGGCAACATATATATATATATATACAAATGTATTATATATGCCTGGGTAGCTGGTTGCTTGACTTGGTTTGTATTAAAGTTCCAGGAAAAGCCAGTTTCATATTTGATGAGCAAATTCGTAGAAATTCGTGCAGAACCTTATATATTATGTGACAAATGCTTTAGTAGTTGTATGTATGTGTGTGAAATTTACCAGAGATTGATTTAAGTGAGCAATGTACATATGTCCATTTAATTTAGCAAGTTTATGTAAATTTATTTTGATATGGTTTTTAATTCATTAACTTATACATTGATTTTGTTAAATTATGAAAATTGAAAATTTTTGCTTTGTCACATACTAAAATGGCGCAAGTATGTATTTATATGTACACATATTTTGCAGATACAAACCGACAAAAAACAACAACAACAACAACGAGCGAGTAAAGTCCTTTCGAATTGAGTCGAGTCGAGTCGAGTCGTATCTAAGCTGCGTCAACATCACAAATATTGCGCTGAGCAAAGGCTCCAGCTACAGCTTCACCAACACCAACACGCACACGCACACACTCACACGCACACTTGGTTCGGCAATGGCTGCTGTGCGCAGGATACACACAAACAACAACAAGCTTATGCGGGCGCTTTTAACAGCGCAGACAAATTGTTTTGCGTATGGTACAGACACATAGATACTTTTGCACACAAAAGATACTACACACAAAACACACACATACACAGCTACAGTAGCGAATTTTTCCTTTTTTTTTCAAGCAGCAAATTTTATTAAAACTTTTGCTGCTATATTAATATTTTTTGGCACTTTTTTTTTTTTTTATATATAATAAATATATGCATATACTTTATTATATATAGACACACATTTAGTTAGCTATAGGCATATACTATAAATTTTGCATTACCATAACGCGCACATTTTGCATCACTTTTTAGACATTTTGCACTTTTTAGAAATACGCTGCGTTTTTGAAAAATATTTTAAAATTTTTTACGTTTATTTTTACACTTTTTTAAAACACTTCTAGCTTTTTCTTTTCTTCTTGTGCAGAGTTAGGAAAAATTTTCTGCTGCTGGCTTTTCTTTTCCAATTTTTTTTTTTCTTGTATTTTTTGTGGAAATTAGAAATGCGTTTGGCTGCTGCTGCTGCATGCGCGCACGACGCTCTCCAAACGAAGACTGAAATTGGGAAATTTACGTGCGGGCTGCCAAAGCTGCAAAGACGGCGTCAATAATAATAGTATAAGGACAGCATCCAAAGGCATCCCATGACTGTAATACGCACTCGTTGGTTTGTTGTGCTTGTAACGGCGCAGCTTAAACGAATATCCTGCGCTGAAATTGAGCCGTGGTATATAAATACGTATATACATTACAAACTGCACAGGAAATTTCTGCGCAGGACTCGCCGCCATGTTGAAAGCAGCGAGTGAGGCAGCAAAAGTAACAGCCAAAACACAAAGCTGTTGCTGTGTATTGATGCTGCATATGTGTATCTATGTTTCGGCGTGTATCTGTGTGTGTCTGCGTGAGTGTGGGAGAGGAGCTGCCATGGGTCGTAGCTGGCTGCACAGTGGCGCGCTCTAGCGGCCTGAAGACTGACAACGGGTGGGAAATTAATGCAAACTGCTGGAAATTTAAATTAGCTGCCAGCCGATGATGCCGCTGTAGTCTCTGCGTAGCTTTGGGTAACCCAACAAACATTTTATAGCGACGAACATATTAAATGCAATGATCCTTTTGCGGAAAAGCAGTCAGTAACGTAATAATACGCAGCAAAAAAATATTTCTATTTTGGCGCCAAATTTTGAACTGACTTTTTTTGGGAAAATTCGAACAGAATAAGGTCTAGCTGAATTAGATAAAAAGGTCCAGTAAAATGTTTAATTTTGTTTAATATTTAATGTTAACGGTAGTCCGATACATTTTTATTGCAATTAACTCAAAAATCCTTTTAAATTTTTTAATATTTACGATGATTGGGCATATGATATTAAGTATTCAAGGGTATATTGATTTGCCCCTTTTAAATCCTATTTATCGTCTATCGATTAGTTTGTTATTAGATAGAAAAGGTGTTACGTATAAGCTACGTGACGCTGATTTTCGTCAAATCCAACCAAATCCAAGCAATTACCACAATAAGGTAACATTAAATACAAAAAAAAAATATTTTGTGGCGTCTTTTCACAAAAAATAAATAAATTTTCTTTCTTAAAATAAAAAAAAAATTAAGAAAATTTAAAATTGTTGAATACATTTTTTGATAGCCCTATTGCTAACTTGGATAAAAAAAAAATACTCATTGGTTAGGTACAAAAGTGAAAAAATAGTTTTTTAACTAAGCGCGTTAAGCTTAAAAACTATATATAGATATTTTTTGACCAATAAATCGATCTGTATCATTAGTTTTCAAAAATGGTTGGGTTGTTTTTTATTCCTTATCCAGCAAGACACTTAAGATCATTTTGATACAATTCCAATTTTATGCTACATTTTATGTAAAAACCGTCAAAGATTTCATTGTTGTAAGGCGATTGCTTTTAGACACATTTTTCTGACGATACGGTAAAAGTTATAAAGAATAAATTTCTGTGGTTTGTGTGTTTTAACAAGATATTATTAATATTATACAAAAATTGTTATTTGATTGTCCGAGATCTAAGATCATCGGCAAAGGTAGGTTTTGTTCCTATTTTGCCAATAGGGCACTAAGTAATTACTTGGTGAGAGTAGCTGCTAAAACGCGCTTACTCTCACCAATACTAGTTAAAATATAGCGGCCTTTAGATTGGCGCGCTAGTTATTATTTGGTATTAGTGAGTAGAGAAATGTATTAGTGCATAGGTGTAAGTGGAGAGTAGGTGATAGGGATAGTGTTAGGTACAGCGAGCTCGTTCTTATCAATTAGGAAACATAGTCAGATAGGCAGAGTACCGCTAAGGATTTGATAGCATTAACTTGGGCGGGAATTTAAGGATTTGGCGGTGATCGTGGCCTATATAAGGCGGATCTGCAGCCAAATCGAGACAGTCTTTGTGAGTTTGTGAAGTGGACAGTCTGAGAGAGTCTTCTAGTGAGAAAGTATTAAAGGCGGCTCGAGTAACAAAATATAGAATTGTCGCCAAAGGACGCATATAAGGATTTATTTAATTAGTAGCGCAACGGGTGCGACCGCGTCGGAGTATATACGTTCCGTGAACGAGCCGCGCCAAGTATTGCCACCACCAGGATTAACATCTGGGTGAGCGTATCGCCTTCAAAAGGACAGTAAACTTACTAAATTATTAAATCTGTTTAATTGGAAAACTGTTAGATTTAAACTAAACTTTTTTTCCCAAAATATAGTTTTGCTAAAAATATTATTTTGTGTCAAATAGAGAGCGTGTGGGCTCGACTTAAGTGTACTGTGATAATAGATCTCAAAAAGGCGGATAATATATTTTTAAAACTTAAAGCAAACTGTGTTTTGTTTAAAATATCGAAAGACTCAGCAAATATAAATTTTGTTGTGGCATTCACACTGGGCATAGCTGAGCTATCCCAGCCATTGCTCCGGACAAACCGGTGTTTAAAAAAAGAAAAAATTATATATACTACCTTAATTACATAGCATCCACAATTCTTATCCTATTTTAATGATCTTAGACTCGAAATGTTCGTAAAAGAATTCTCTTTCAGCTTAAAGCTCAACATAATTTAAAAAAAAAAATGTTCCTTAATAAAAGAGTCAGGTTACCATTTTCGTGTTTCTTGACCCAAAATTAGCCTAAAAAACCCTTGAATTTGTAAACTAGTATTATTGGCTCCTCTGCTTTGTCTCTTGCTGTTCGCTTGGCTGCATTTTTTATGTAAAAATGATGAAGATTGGCGTTTGTGAGCGACTTATTTGTTTGATTACTGGAAAACTATTAATTGTAGGAAAGTGATGGCGGACTTATTTTATAGATAATTTCAATTACTTTACGAAAAACCTACCTGTTTTGAGATAATTGTAAAATATTGGAAAAACATCAAAAACCATTTCCAACTTTTAACTTTAAACAGGTATTGTGCTTGATGCAATTAACCTACAACCTTGATCGTATTTGTGGATATGGGGCGGTGCCACGCGTAGGGCAGTTTTTAGGCAAGAAATGTCAAAACTTCATATAAAAAAAAATTCCCTTTTTTGGGATGTCAAAACTTCATATAAAAAAAATTCCCTTTTTTGGGAATTTGTCAAAACTTCATATAAAAAAAATTCCCTTTTTTATATGAAGTTTTGACATTTCGTGCTGAATTTTTGCATGCTGCGTATGGGCCTTGAGAATAAATATGTTTAATACAATTTTTAGCTTTTATTTTACCAAATTAAAAAAATTATATTACGAATGTGATATTTTTAAAATTTGTTTTAAATGAAGACTGCAAAGAGATTATATTTAATTCTTATTGCAAAATGTATGGAAAATTTATTTTCCTGCAGGAATCGTTCTGTGAGTTACTTAAAATTTCCTATGTAACTAATTACGAGTATTTTGCTTTAAATGTTAAACTGACGAAATTAGTTGCATTGAGCCACTTATCGTTTTTTTTTTACTAATAAGAGTATTGAAAGTTCTTTTTAAATTAAAAAAGCTAAAATATCAATAATATCTGGTGCTAACTTATAATAACCTTAGCTCTTATCATCAGTTTTCTTTTTAGTTACATTCATACATTTGTTGGCTTGGCAGTGCCACCTGCGGTTTCTCTGCCACCCGCTGCCCGCCCACAATCGCCGGCCATGACTTGACATTGGCAATGCCGGTCGCTCTGCGTCAGCTTAGCTTGCATTACGTTTCCTTTTTCAATTTCCCTTGCACTGGGCTCAAGTGTAAGGTGTGCTCATTAGGTTCACTTGCTCCTAGCTGCTTCCGAGAGTTTATGAATATCTGTGTATGTGTGTGTGTGTGTGTGTGTGTATCTATGTGCGCGCTTATAATTTCATCCAATAAGTTTCACGGATGCAATGTAAATGCATATATTTCACCATCTAAGTAACAACATGTTGACTATCTAAGTTATCTTTGTATCCGTATATACTATACGCCTAGACCTGAGCACGTTGGGCTCGACCATATCCTGTTGCTAATTTTGCATTTGTAATTAAGTTCTGTGGATTTTGAGTATGCCACATGCTTCCTTGGGATTAGTTAATTACAAGCAGTGTTGGACGATGCATAAATTTCTTGTTCATTTTTGTTCGCATTTTAATCTACATATATTCTACGGTTCAAGTGGTTCTTTAAACGCAGATTTTGGATTGAAGCTACTTTTACTAGGTATTCAGCAAGCCATACCAGTGTTGCCAATATGCACTTTTTCCGCAGAAATTTGGCTCATTTAAAACTACTTCAAGAGTAAAAAATATTACACATCCTCTCTCCGAAAATCTATGCTGTTTTGAGTCTGATTTAATTTTTCGGATTTGGTTTTTTCTGAGTTTTTGTGAATAATACTTATTTACAATAAAAATATATTTGATATTTTTTAATTTTTTATTACTATATTTATTTAGTGGTGAAGCTAAAAATGTAGTCAAAAAATTATGATATAAAACTGATTTTAAGACATAGCGAAAAATATGTATATAGTTTTTTCATACGCAGTGAATTGTATTTAATATTATAGTAAACCTTGATTCCAATTTAAGCCTCGTTTTTAAGTGCTGCTTTTAAATCTGATCCATTTATGCTTCAAACTAAATACATCTATTTTTTTGTTAAGCTTTGCAGCCTTAATATTCTAATAAAATAAATTATAAGTAAGTTGATTTAAAATAAATTAATTATTCACTAATCATTTATTTAGTTTTGATTCAGAGATTAAATTTTATTGCAAGAGATCAAAAAAATTTGATCCGAAAATAATATTAACTAATAGATCTATCTAATAACTAAATGCCACATATACTTGCAAGCAGGAATTGCAAACAAAAAATTATGAGGCCCCATGCATCAATAAAGGATATTGTTTTGAAGATCACATAAATTCTAATATTTTTTTTACTTTCGACAAAAATAAGTGAAGCGGACAATTTTTCCCGTCAAATTTTTTTTGCAAAATTCCGATTATTTATCGTGTTATCGATAACTGAAAATTTGGTTTTTCATTACTAGACACATCTTCTAAACAAATCAAGATTTTAACGCGATTTCATTTTTTTTTTCATGATAGATAAAATATTAAATTTAAATAAAAAATAATTTTATTTTTTTTTACGTTTTTTTTTTCATTAGTTTTTATGATTTTTAGTTTTAAATTTTAAAATTCAAAAGTGATCTCCTGCTTAATTAATTTTTTTTTGTAATTTTTTTAAATCTTAGCTCTTTGTTCTTGACCTAAAAAATTAAAATGATCAAATAATTGTTAGATATCGTAATTTAAATTTTTAAGAGCTAAAACTTGATTTTTTAATAATATTTTAATTCAATATGTATTTTTAATTCCTAAAATTAAATTTTGTTGTTTTTTTTTGCTAAAAATTAAATTAAAAAAAAAAAAAATAAAAAATTTTTCTTCTTAATTTTTAAAATAAAAATAGTGGAATAACTCCTATTTTCAATTAATAAAATAGAAATGCACCAATAATTTTTATTTCAGTTATGCTTTGTTATTATTATATTTATTATAAAAATTTAAAAATAAAACTAGTTTCACGATTTCAAAATAAGAATTAAAGCTTAATTATTGTGGAATAAATTAAAAATAGAAATGTACTTTTTCCAATATACACTATAAACATTTAAAATAAAAAAAAATAAAAATTTATGTGATCTTCAAAACACTAATGCCTAACATATTCTCGAAGGATTCAAAAAAAAAAAAATAGAATTTGGCTCAAAAGATATTTAAAATCAAATTATTTATTTTAAAAATGAAATTAAATATTCAAAGTAAACTTGCTTAAAAACTATTATACAATTTTACCAATATTTTTAAAAAATTAAAAAAAAAGTAATATAAGAAAATAACTTTTATTTCCAATATTTAATTATAATTTTTAATTATTTTCACTAATTTTATTTTTTGGAGCAAAAAATTCAATTTAACTATTATAGTATCTTAACTTTTTTATTTTTAGGTAAAAAAATAGGAGTTATTTTCAAGTTTTAATTAAAATTTTTAATAAATAAAAGTTGTATCATGATTTCTATTTTTTAAATTTTTAGTTTTACAAAGCGTGTATTTCACTCTTTCGGAGTAGAAGTTACTTTGGTAAATTCTTAAAATTTGTATAATATTTGAGTGTTTAATACTTTTAAAATATTCGCTTTGAAACTTTTTATAAAATAATAAAATATATTGTTTTATTAATATAAATTACTTGTAATAATCTTGCACTAACTAATCCAAAGTTCAAATATATGCGCTCGGTAAACAGAAAAATTAAAGTCCAAAAAATCCAAATCGAATAAAAATAAGCAACGTGCAAAGAAAACAAAAAATATACGACGACGACATGTTCACAGCAAACGGAAATGATCAGCACTATATACTATACTATGTATGTAAATGAACATATAATATCTATGTATAGAGCGAGATATAGAAGTAGCTGCGACAACAGCCGCAGACGACGTCAAAGAGCTCAAGATTTCCCAACAGACCGACGGAGGAGGATGACACGAAAAATGCAAAAATAAAAACAAATATTCAAGTGTTGTGTTATTTTTAAGATATTTTTTTTTTTCCAATTTTTTCTGGCGTATTTGCTGTATGTGAGAAATTTGCGATAGTAAACGCGGCCGTAAAATGTTTAAGATACGCAAATTATTATGGCATGAAAATTGCACATAAATGCGTCGCGTACTCATAGATGCACGTACTCATAGATACTCGCACTTGCAGTTGTTATAATTATTAAACTAAATATAATTTAATTTATAGTATGACGAGTAGTATATAAAACTCACATCAAACTGTTTGCAGATACTTTTGCAACGCGTGCCCAGCAGCTGCAACTACGCCACGGGGCATGCCACACTTGACACACGTGCGCTTAACTCCGTCTTAACGTAATTATTAATTTGTTCTTGGGTATAACCATACACTTTTGATTCAATTATAATCACTTAAATCACAACTATGCGCTGTATAATCCAATCAAGGAACGCGGTAGAGCAATGAGCAGTGTTCCACGAGCGTTGAAGAGCGTTTGTCAACTGACAGCGAGCCGCCGAGATCGCCAGAGATACAAAATAATTTGTTGCGTCGGAGAGTCTCTGACGAGGTTCTTGCTTTTTTTTCTCACGGCTGCTCGGCGTTGCTCAGCGGCGCTCGTATCTTTGCCAAGGATGCTGCGGCTGCTGCTGCTGCTGCTGTCTGTAGAAAGTATCTTTGAGATACTCTGTTTGTTTGTTTGCATTGCGCTTGTCACTGACGGCGCGGCGTCACGTCAAGTGGCACAATTGACTTGTGCCCGACGCTCTGCCTATGCAGCAGTAGCGTCAAGGGGTCACGCAGCGGGTGTGCGGCGTCATCATCATCGAACGTCACAGACGTACCAACAAAAACTACTTGAGCTAGGCATTATGTGGTCTAATGCCAGGGCGATTATTGACTAGCTACCTGACCTGCAACAAATTGAAAATGCAATGCATCTATAAGATACAAGCATAAACAGACGCAGTTTCTTTGCTTGTGCATTTCTTGTGTTGATCAAAGTGTCATGCCAACGAAGAGATTTATGCAACTGGATGGTGTCTACTATTTTTAGATACCCACAGTTCAGATACATTTTTGTTGGGGTAGCTGCTAAAGAATTAATGAACGGCGTCGGTTTCGGTTTGAAGCGTGGCATCCAGAAAAAAACTAAAATAAGAAAAATAAATATAAATAAAACAGAAACGGAAGTTAGCTTTAAAGACATGTACAGTGGTGCAGATGTAAGTACAATTTCAATTTAATATCTGTCAGATACTTTTAGATTTTTTTTTAGGTCGGCACAGCGTAAACTTAAACTAGCTTTATATACAAGTAAACCAAAGGACAAGTTTGATTATTGTATGCAGCTCTTACTACTGTGTTCTATCCAGATAGAAGAGACCCAAATGAATCAAACGATAGACAATGTCTAGACGGTGACCCGGAGATACAGTTTTCTCGTATGTTTTGCGGTAAGCAGTCTCAGCGGTTGCCTTATCACCACCTCACGCACTTCCATCTCGCCAAGATTCTTTTCGGCATCCTCATCACAGTATTACTTATAATATCCCAGATCTATGGGCATGTCTATATCAATTTCTATTCTTCTACTCACCATATTCTAGGTAACTTGAAGGTTTTCTACCATACCATAAGAGCTGCAGATATAGCATTTTAGCAAAAGCTGTGCATATCTACAAACAATGAAGAAACCCAAACATGTTAGGGCGATAAAAGCAATCGATTTAGCCATGTCCGTCTGTCTGTCTGTATTGCCTTTCGTCCCAACAGAATCTCACCGGCATTTTTCCCGCATTTGTTAGACAGCAATATTGAATATAACCTCAATGTGCAGATTTATGAAGGTTAAATTATGATAAATCTATTTACTTTTTGTGAGGTTACCTGATTACCAGGGTTGACGTGAGAAGCTCCCTAGAGTTATACATAAATGTTGAGACACTTTAGCTATAAACAAAAGCCTATATATTTCATTTGTTTATGCTTATAATTCACAGCTGCTTTAAACGGTCTATTGTTGTAAGCAAATTTTTATATTTCAGTATGTGGTGCCTATAATTCGTAAGCTATTAAAGCATTATTTGTGTTTAGTTTCAACATTTTTCATTGTTACATTAGTTTTTTTTTTTATTTGATTTTTGATGGTGGATTTTTTTGCATTGATGTTATCCATAAGCTACTCGAGGGAAATATTTATGTGTTGTTTCAATTACATTTAGTTTTGAAAGATGGATTAATTTATTAATGTTATTTTTTGTTTCAGTGTTTATGAGCTTTTAAAAAATGCAAATTTAATTTTTATTAACATTCCTTAATACACACTTAAAAAAAAAATTGACATTTATTTAGTTTATTTTATTAACATGTTTTAAGCTGCCAGAATTTTATAGGGTGGAAAAGACAATTTTGGAGTTAGGCGAGTTCATCGTCGGCCATATTTTTCAAACTAAAGTTTTATTTGAGCTTCTGCTCCGTGGCTTAAAGCCTTATCAGGCTGAAATATCTTGTTTCGGCAGGTAGATCCTTCGGATATGGTACCGAATCGTAGCTAAGGTAATTTAATGTATTCCTGATAAAAAAACATGTAGGACTCTTGCACATACCGATAATCGCAAACTATATTGTGAGGTTTTTTCCGCAAGCGATTCGTTCCTAACATATGTTAAAATTATACCTTATGTCATGTGATTCTTCAAATAAGAAGTTTTCCATAAAATTCAGTGTTCTTTGGCCCCTTTTTGTAAATACTTTGAGCAATTTTAGAATGTAGTACATGCGTCTTGGAATACCATTTATATAATATGATTTCAGGCCTACGTATATTACGATTCGGTCGACCTCACTTTTTTTTTAGACTGCATACAGTTTTGTAACAATAAGAATTGATTTCAACCTAGTCTTTTTGAAGGCCATCATATCATAAGCATCCAACTGCCGTGTGGCCCATTTAGACCATCTGCCAAGATATTTAGATATTGCACCCCTGCCCTTATAATTGAGTAGTTTTCTAGGTTGTTAAAAAAATTTGCAATGTCTAATTGAAATAACAACAATTTTTACCTATGCTAGATCTAGCTAAAAACAAGCTAAAATGGTAACACTTTACCAAAGCTATAAACATGCCCATCCATATGATCATTTAGATCTTGGAGATAATGAGTGCTAGCTGATAAACCAAACTTTTGTTTTTGATACCATAACAAGTTTATTTTATTTTTTGCGACGTCGTGCAAGGTCACTAAATTTAATTTATAATTTATAAATCATGGGACAACTAAAAACTAATAATTGTTTTTTTTTTAAGGCAGTTATCAAATGAAAATATTGTACAAACGATTAATTATGTTTTTCAGTTTTGCATATACACTGTTAAAAAGCTTTTGTATAATAGTGAACATGAACGAAACAATATCAATTTTTTTTTTTTTAATTCTATTTTGAATATTCATTGCGCAAAAACACAATTTCGCCCACTGTGCCTAAGTATACACAATTTATTTATTTTTTTGCTTCAAGTAGCTGAAACTCAAGTGTTTTGTTTATATAAATTTCCAAACCATATTTTGCAGATATTTGACGCCTGAGTTTGTATTTCCTAACCGCCTAACTGAGCCACAGGACACGTGCGGCAGCTGTCAAGGCTGTCAGATCTGTCAAAAGACCAACCAACAAATGTCAAACTCGGCGTGGCTTTTGTTTATGTTTATAACCTGTACCTGCGCACTGGACGCATAAACAAAGCACATGGACACACAGGCACAGGCTGTACCCAAATGCAAACAAGTGGCTCTGTGTACGCGCCACGTTATCCTTGCCACGTACACGCGACTAACTGTTGCCTGCTTGTCGGCGGCGCCTTACTCAATGCCATAAGGCCCACTGTGCCAGCAGCAAGTTAGACTCCCAGAGCCCAAACCCAGCTATCGATTGACACCGCGACATGCGCAGTAGCCAGCTGTGTCCTTCGCTGGTGGAACTGGTGTTGACTGTGCACTGTGGCGCTGCTGCCAAAAAGCTGCCTGACATTTCGAAGGAAACTCCTTTTGATGTAGACACAATAATTATTATGCGAAAAAAATTTGTGCTGCGTGTGCAGAACGTCGTTGTGCTTCGTACGGAACGGTTCATTTCATATCATTGCGCTTCAAAAGGCAAAAGGCCATATAAATGCATATACATAAATATATAGATATATGTATATATGTGCTTATATAGGCCCTGTGTGTGTGTGTGTGTGTGTGTGTGCGTTTGTTGAGTGTGTAAAATTTTCAGATAGAGAAAACGAAAATTCGTTTGTGTGCATATTGTATTAAAAAATAAAAACGCTTTTTGAAGCACTCTGATCAATTATTTTCTTAATTTGTAGTTGAATTTTCACACACAAGTAGATCAACACGCTTTATACATTTTCTTTAAGTGTATTTGTGTGTGTTGGCCATCATTTTCCTTATTTTTTTTTTGCTTGCTGCAAACACAATTACATACATAGATACATACATACATACAAAAAAAAAAAAAAACGCAATTGAAAAGTGAAAGTGAAAGCCTTCGTCTGAATTTGTGCCAAATTCTAAGAAAAAGTTAAATATCTTGCACACTTTAAACCTAAGCTGTGTCAGAGTCAGCAAAAGTTTTAAACTTCGTTCGTCACGCTAAAAAAATAAAAAGTAATTTTTTTTTTATTGTTTGTATTTCAAAAAATATTTAATTGCTTTTTTTTTGGCCAACTACGGACCACTGTAATTAATGCCAGCGCCCTACGCACGCACAGTGTCTCAGTGCGTGTGAGAGTGTGCTTCAAACTCCAGGGGCTGCGTATAAATTTTTAACCTAATTCCAAAAAGGCATTTTCAACCCTTGCACAATTATAAAATTTTGAAGACTCCCCCCTTTGGCAGGACACTTTGGCACCTCCATCCCAAACAGCACTTTAAGATTTAATTTAACTTTTATTGCATGCTGCATATTGTGCATAGTTTTGCTAATTTTTTTTTTCGAAATTCATATATTTAACATCTTTTTGCATACTTAATTTCATCTTTTAAATGTATTTTGTTAACTTTTTTGCTATTGCTAAATAACTTTGTTTACAAAAATCTACAGTCAAAATGATATAATATTAAGCTCTTAACGGATTTATTCGATGCATCGAAATCCGTTTAAAAAGTCTGTAAAATAAATTCCTATAGCAAGGGGATACAAAATAAATTTCACACGGCAACAGGTAAGTTATGCATCATAGTTGAGCTTTTATTTACAATAATAAAAAAAGTTCTTAGCAGGGGCGGATCTAGTCTAGTCTAGTAGTTAGAGCACGAGGTATTTTCTGCTGGCTCCGCCCCTGGTTTTTGACTTTGACTTAAATAAAGCAAATAAGAATAAAAATTCGAAATTTATAAAAAAAATATTTAATCGCTGCCATATTTATATAGCTTAACGATAGATTTTGGTATTTTTGAAAAGGTTTAGCATAACTCTAACAGCGAACTGAAATTCAACTTAGAAAAAAATTTTGTGTAAAGATTTACAGTGTGAGACAGTGCTTTAAAGACAATGTATTTTCTAAAACAAATACTTTTTAAATTTTTAATTATTTAATTTAAAATTTTAATTTTTAACTATGACATGACAAGCGAACCATCAATAAACTCGTCTATTCCGCTTAGTTCAAAGGAATCTGGCCTACATAATTCAACACCACAATCGTCTTTCTCGCCCCGTTCTTCTGTTTTGCCATCCGTGTCAACATCGAAATCCAATGATTCCAAGATTTTTTCAATTACAGCACAAGATGCGATCATAATTTACGTTTGCGATAACTTTCCATACCTCATCAGAGCATTTTTTACCAACAGGATCGCAAATAAAGTGTCCAGCACACAACGTACTTGTCCCAAGACCGCCTCTAGACGTGGCACACTTTCCCTTGGAAAATTCTTAAGTACAAATCTATATCGAACAAAACATATTTTTTTATAAGTCTATACACTACTACTAATATGGCAATAATTTTTTTTATTTATCTACCTAAGCAAATACTATTATTTTTTGCTTTTGATTCAGTTTTCAGAATAATTATTTTTGCTGTTTTTTACGAAATTTTAAACTTGAACGCATCACCCAGTGCTAAAAGTAGGCCTAAACTAATTTTTAGGATTCCCCAAATTTATTAAAAAACTAAAATCAGGTATATGTGTCGGAGAGCCCTAAATAAATACCAAATTCCTTTAGCCCGTCTAGATCTTGGGTACTAGAGGGTTAATAATTGCAGGCAAGATTCTTATTTTTTTTTTTTACATATGATTTGTTATATTCAGAAAAAAGATTTTTTGAGAAAATGGTGTAGAAAGAGTAGCTGAAAAAAAAGGTTGATTGACATATTTAAGGTAATTTATTTTAGAAAAATACGAAAATTTCATAATTTCAAATTTCAAGCTATTTTG
Source organism: Chymomyza costata (assembly GCA_018150985.1). Classification (NCBI taxonomy): domain Eukaryota; kingdom Metazoa; phylum Arthropoda; class Insecta; order Diptera; family Drosophilidae; genus Chymomyza; species Chymomyza costata. Next base: position 6,466,236 of record JAECWU010000803.1, on the reverse strand, counting down.
AAATGCTAAAACAATATATGTGTTGTTTCTGCTGGCGCCATCTATCATTAACTGCTGGCGCCATCTAGTAGTCGATTGCCCATAAATAGGCAGCACTTTTTTTTCTCTGACAAAAATTAGCAGCTAAATTTAATTTAAATAAAGTAAAACGTAAAATGTTTTCTAAAATATGGGTTACCTTAAAAATTTTCAAAAAAATGCAATTTTTGTTATATGTATAGTACCCGTTTTTATATAATAATTAATAAACAAAATAAGTTGTTTTAGAGCTCAAGATTTGCGGCACAGTGTATGCACCATTTGTTCAATTTATATTAAAAGATTTTGAACAATTTGCAAGTTTTTTCTAAGAATAAGAGATGTGGTCAAATTTTAGCAAATATTTTTTTATTCATTTGATTGTGGGTTGCCTATTTTTTACATATTCAAATAAATTATCTAAAATGTACTCAAATTAGTAAAAAAAATGTTTCGTTCTTAAACAAGTAACAATTTTTTAAGGCAATTAGTTAGCACACATATTAATATTAAAGTGACTGCTCAACCAATAAATTCCTTCATAAAAACAAAAATATTAATTACAAAACTTTTAAAAACAAAATCTAAACTTTTTGGCTTAAATTAATGCAGGTAAAAGGCGTAAAGCTTTGAAAATGTTGCTAAGTAATTATAGAAACCCCTTGCGTAAATATGTTTTTATATAGTGTAAACTTTTTTTTTAACTTGGTAAACTTATCCTTGTTGCATGTGTCTAAAAATAAAATTTTTTTCCACCCCCAACTAAAAATTCATCCCAAAAGTATGCAATGGTTTTATGCTACAGCCCGGCCAAGCTCAATACTGACACATGGATTGACGTACTGACAGTATATATTGTGAATTGACAGACTGACACTGTGTATATTGTGAACTTGTATTAGTGGTTGTTTTTGTTTTCAATGTTGTATTTGTTGCTATCGACAGTTGCGCTGGCAAAGTCATTGACAGGAACGCTGTGGTCTTTGAAATTGTATTATATTTTATATTCTACTTTGTTCAAGGACCTTCAATGCTGGTGCGCACAAACAGCAGCCAAAGTTACAGACAGACTTTTGAACGTAAATTTATGTATGTGTGATTGTGTGTGTGTGTGTACACAGAGAAAAAATAGCTGGCACATTGAAGTCAAGTTTAGTACATCTGTTCTGTTCAATTAGCTCGTTTTAGGTTAAATCTACCCATTTCGAAACAATTTTTGATCTAATACTTTTTTGAGACCTAATTAAACCATTAAAAAAAATCTTTAGAAAAGTAGTGACCAATAAGTTATTTTGTTTTGTGGATTAGAGCCGTCGAGCGAACGTGCACGGTGCTGATAATTGGACCAACTAAGCTTTTTGCCGAACTATTTAAATTTTAAAAGCTTTTTGCAAATCTGCTATATTTACTTGATACCACAACTTCTTGATGTACGTACCGCTGAGACTGTAATATTAATTTTTCATAAAGAAGTGTATACACACTTTTTCTATGTTATAAGTCAACTATTTGCGGCATGGTTATTTTTTCGGTAAAGTTTGTCTACTTATTAATTGACCATAACTCCCAAACTAGACGACTTAGCGCGAAAATAATAATAATAATTTAAACTTTAAATGACCATAACTCCAAAATGCGAAAATAAGCCTTATTCGTGATTACTTCAAATCCGAAATATTTTACCATTTCATTTTTTAATGTCCATAACTCCCAAATTAGACGACTTAGCGCGAAAATAATCCTAATTCGTGATCACTTCAAATCGGACAAAAGTTTTGGTCTCAACTTTAATTAGCCATAACTCCCAAATTAGACGACTAAGCGCGAAAATAATCCTAATTCGTGATCAATTCGAATCCGAAAAATTTTACCATTTCAACTTTAAGCTAAATCTTGAGCTTTACCAAACACCCGATCAATAATAACACAAATTAAATTATTATCATTAATGCAGAGTGTCTTTTTTGAGGTTCACAGGTTTGAGTTGGCAGCACTGCTTTATCTGGCAATCCATTTAACAGCTAATAGTTGCTTTTTGTTAAGTTTGGTTTGACATTTCACTATGGATAGACTTACACCAGAGCAACGATTGCAAATTGTTGAAATTTTTTATCAAAATAATGGTCAAACTTATTCAAAATTCAAAATTTTGTTCTCCGATGAAGCTCATTTTTAGTTGAAATTAAATTACTCTCACTTTTCTACGTCGATAATCTAGAGATAATTGAACCCCTGGAAATCAACATTCAAAGAGTTATTGGCGAAATACGAAAATATATTTCTTTGTTTTTTGATTTAAACTTGTGTAACTTAAAAAAAAAACACCCTTTATTTGTAGCCTATAATATATATGATGATTAGAAAATTAAGATTAAGAAAGAATTTGGTGGACGAAAATAATTGAAACGAGCCACTTTTTAAATCTTTTCTCTGGAAGCCGTAACTCGTTAAGGAAAAAATTTCTGTATTTCCTCCAAAAATATTGCCTTGTACATACAAATTTGTTTTTAGTTATTGAATGCTCAGCAAATCTTTTTTTTTCGAACAAGGTTTTTCTCTCTGTGTGTTGCTACGCCTGTGTGTGTGAGTGCGGATCGTGCTGTTTGCATCTCAATGGGATTGTGGCAAAGCAATTACAATTTAATTACTCTAAAGTCCTTGTGGCTTTAAAGTATTTAGATGACATTTGGCCAAGACTATGCATAGATTATGGCCAAGTTGGACGGGCTGTGGCGCGTTTGTATTGTACATACTTTACAGCATACGAAAGCTGCACTATTTTTAGCATTTTCAATTAACTTTGTACCATAAGCTCTTTTTTATCCCGCTGTGCACACGGCGGTTATTTTGCATAAGATACACGCCCCAGATCAACCGTCCCCATGCCAGAACTGAACCCCCAGCCCCAACCTGATATGGCATGCGCTGCATAGTCAATGCCTGAGAGATAATATGCAACTCTTTACAGTAAACCAAATGCCCGAGGCATTGATACTACTTGGTATGGCTGACGCAGAGCCGGACTTATCCACGTTCGAGAACAAAACTGGCCTGGCCGAGGACATGAAGTTTCTGGCATCGATGCCAGAGCTTTGTGACGTAACCTTCTTAGTGGGGGATACACGTGAACCCGTCTGCGCCGTTAAGGTGAGTTTAACGTTATATACATGGATTGTTTGACATGCAGCATAATGCGTGTGTTTGTGCGTTAGGGTGGGTCAAAAAGATAGTTTTTGAAAATTTACGCCTTTATATAAAGCTTAAGTCGAGAGCATTATTTTCTTAATTCAATGAACGTAAACTAAATTTTTTTTGAATAATACAATTAGGAGACAAATTTTTGGGACACTTTTTGGGCTACTGATAATTGAGTTAATACATACAAGCGAAATTTGTAAATGTTTTGAGATCCTTTAACTTGTATTATATGTTGTATATTCAAATCATCAAGTAATAGAGCTTGTAAAAATTATTTTGCAACTTGGTCAACTTGGGGTCCTCAAAATACAGAACATCTTATTACCTAACCTTAGCGCCAAGGTTGGAGTCATGGATGTTATTCCGATTTTTGTATTGAATAAATAAAACATAAAATATTTGCTTCAATTAGCACTTCATCTAAAAAAAGAAATACCGCAACGGCGCAGCTATTCGTCATAACATTTTCGTTAAAATAATTACTTTTTTTTTTTTGAGTACCGACCCACCCTAGTGTGTATGTCCAAGCAACAACGTGTTGCCAAATTTAGGTCATTGCGTAATCCACGCAGCATTACAAAACGCTTTCACCTTGTTTAATAGCATCTCTCTCACTTCCACCTGTCCATAGGCTGTATTGGCTTCCCGTTCGCGCGTATTCGCCAAAATGCTCTATGCTGCACCATCGCCCCAGCGCAAACGAGAGACCTCGACCAAGGAGAACAAGTTACGATTATTCCTGAAACGAAGCTCGGAGCCATTGTTGAATCTACAAAACGCCGCACAACAGGTTCGTATCCGTAGTCAATTCATAATCGATTACCCATGGGTTGCCCTGCGTGTGCTTGTGTGTGTGTGTGTGGAAGAGTTTGTGTATCTGTGTGTGCGCATCTGCGTATGTGTGAGCGCGTGACCCCTGCTGTATGTTTAAGTGTGCGTTATATACTTTGGTGATTGCTTGTATTTATTGTACATATGTATATGGTTTGGGGCATTTATGTTTAAGTCAATCAATTTTTTAAACATATTTTTTAAATTTTTATTGTAAATACATACAACAAGAAAAAAAAAACTACAAAAATATTAATATAAATGTACATTTTTTCATGTATTCTCTGTTGTAATATTTTTTTATATCCTAACCCCACTCATCAAATTGCATTGGTTAAAATATAGAGAACTGGTTTCACCCAACAATTAGCTCCGATACCCGAGGTAAACACTTAGTAACCCAAAAACCGACAGCTCGACTGTCCTCAATTGTTGTATCTGTGTGTGCGTGTGTGTGTACCGAATATCTTTAATCGTTTTAAAATTTTTGTTTATTTTATATTTTTAGCGTATTGAAATTGGTTTTTTCAACTGTATTGTTGTATGAAAGTTATCAAAAGAGACTCAAATGTATGCTTTGTGTAGTACTTTGAAGACAGTTCTGTAAAACAAAATTGAGCACTTGACAACACACTATTTATGTACTAAATGTTGTAATTATAACGTAATCTTTCACATGATTTCGTAACTTATTTTAATTTGTGTGCTTAAGTCAGAAATATATTTTTATTAATGACTTGAAGTACGTCTGCCAATATTCAATTAAATATAAGTTCACATAAGCTATAACCAGCGGGCATTCAAGACGCTTCCAACGATATCTTATTTGTCAAATTATGATAAACGGATTGGAAGCTATAAGTAAACAGATGAACACACAAGTCCAACGCACAACTCTCCATTTTGCTTCTGTTGAAAAGAAAGAATTATTAAGAAAATACGATTGGAAACGAAAGTGGTAAAAATAATAAGATCAAGTGAAAGCTGCACCCTCTTTGGACACTACTTTCTACATACTTACTACACTGAGAAAAAAAAATTAAAAAACTTCGCGCCCAGAGGCGCCGCTGAAAACAAAAATTTGCTTTTTTATTGAGAGTAAAGTTCCTATTTCAAGAGCATTTTTTTTTTGTTATACAGCAATTTTTAATTTGGTAATGTTAAGAACGTTTCAAAAATGTCACTTGACTGTAAACATCTTAAAAGACAGAATTTCTTAATTTGAGAATCTTTAAAATTATTTTAAAAAGAGCTACAACAAATTGTTATGAGTTCCAGAGTGAAAAATTCTTGTTTTGAGCAAATTCTAGCTTGAATCAATAGTTGGAAATCTAATTTCTTTCTACCTGTGTAATAAATGTTTGTAAAACAGACTTACTATATATTTCCTATACATTGACTACTTTGGTATTATATCCTTATGCACTCCCATACATTGCTATACTGTATATTTAAAACTATTTCCTAAGCTTTCTCTAGTAGCAATTTAACAAAAACTACGTCCAACTTCTTCTACGAGATGCACTTTCTTTGCTTGTGTTTCAAACCGATTACAATTACTTTATATCGAAAATCGATAAACAGAAATTGTAATTGTAGCTACAAATAATTTCTAAATGTTTGCACGCGTCTTGTATTTTGTAAATTTGTCTAGCATTTAGTATGACTTGCCTTATTTTAAACACTTAAAGATTTTAATTTTTTCAAATAAAACGCCCAATCTTGCAGCCCTCAGGTCAGCAGCATCAGACTTTAATCATAGAGGAATTCGAACCGGATGTCTTCCGTCAGCTGATCGAATACATCCACACGGGCTGTGTCACCTTGCAGCCGCGTACTTTGTTGGGTAAGTGAACTACTTTGTTATAATCCTTCGAACTGCCAGTAATTACATAATACTTCTTACAGGGGTTATGAATGCCGCTGACTATTATGGTTTGGAGGAACTGCGTCGTGCGTGTGCGGGCTTTGTCCAATGCTGTATTAATGTGGACACCGTTTGCGCATTACTTGCCTCAGCTGAGCGTTATATACAGTACAAGTGCACCAAGACCTTGGTGCAGAAAGTGCTTGAATTTGTGGATGAGCACGGCAATGAGGTACTTAATCTTGGCAGTTTTACTTTGCTGCCTCAGCATGTAGTGCGTTTGATCTTGGCTCGAGAAGAGCTGCGAGCCGATGAGTTTACCAAGTTCCAGGCAGCGCTTATGTGGAGTAAAAAGTACTACGATAATAATCCCGTAGGTGTCACAAAACAACTTACTGCATCTATTTAGCACATATGCTTGCTTCTTTTACAGAACATAGATATTAAGGAAATATTGGGCACTTTTCTGGAGTACATACAGTTTCATAAGATACCAGCGAATGTATTGATGCGTGAGATACATCCGTTGGGTCTGGTGCCATATGCAATGATTATGAATGCCTTGGCCTACCAGGTGAGTTTCGTGCTCCATGTGCTTAATTGTTGTTGGCTTTTTTGGTGTTTAACTCAGTATCATTCATGCTATATCATCTATCTGTCTATGTGCGCCGTCCATTGTCCATTGTCCTGTTGTCCCCCTTTATGTCTGATTCTACAACTTGCAGGCAGACCCAGAAAGCATCGACCCCGGAAAGCTGTCTCCCAACTCTAGCCGAGTAAGGCGTGCCCGCCAGAACCAAGGCCGTTCGATGTCCGTGCAGAGTTCGCTTGATCCCTACGGTTCGAATACAACTTTGAGCTCCAGCGGTAGCAGCGATCCCACTAGTGGCCCGCATCACAGCAACTAACATAAGTTGAACGGCCCCTCCTCCTCCTCTTCCCATCACCATTCCTCTGGCCGTCACCGTCATCATCAGTCGCTGCCAAAAATACGTAAGGCCAAATCACAAAGCTTCCGCACGCGTCGCAGTCCCTCCGAAAGACGCAGCCCTAATGCACCGCCTCCCTCAACATCCAGCGGCACTGGTCTCACACTAAACACCACGGGTCTAAACGGCGAAAAGAAGCGCAGTCCGCTTACGCCCAAGAGTCCAGTGCTGCCGCAACCGGAGTCGAAAAGTCCCGGCAGTAGTTCGCAAAAGACGCCCACCACATTGTCGCGCCAGGGCACTTTGCGTGCCTCCAATCGTCGCAAAAACAGCGGACAGCTGTCCATCTCCGTCAGCTCACAGGGGCGACGTAGTCCTGTGGGTGTTAATGATCGTAGTCCGCAGGGACGTCGCAGTCCGCTATTTCCCAGCAGCGGCCTGAAGTCACCCAATGAGCTGCCTAGTCCAGCGCGCAGCCCAACCGGTGATCGTCGCAGCAGTCCCACCTTTAGCATACACACACAAGAGCGTCGCTCGCCACTGGGTGCGGCAGCTCCCTCCGACTTTGGCTGTCAAGCAGGTGTCACGCGGCGCAGTCCTACATCGACAGTGCATGTGCAGGACATGGCTACCGAGCCAGATGAATCCGCCTTTGGCAACATCAAGCGTCCATCAATCAGTCTTTTTACGCCTTTGTATTTGACCAGCGACAAGCGCAGTCCCATGGGACCCATACCGCCCATTACTGTGTCCAATCCCGCTGAGACCTACAAGAGTGCCGCTGCGGAGGCAGCTCGGGAGCGCGAGGTGCAGCAGCGTCAGGCCGAGGCAGCAGCGCGAGAAAAGGAGAAGGAGGGGCAGGGACAGCCGGAGAAGAAGGAACGCACCAGCGTGATGCGCGAGATTTTGGCATTTGTACGCAAACCTTCGAAACATATCACCACTCGTACAAACCGCTTTGCCAACGCGTTCACTCGTGCCGAAACGGGTTCTTCTAGTGGGCCGCTCATACGCCAGAGCACCTTTTCGGCCAGTCCGGCAGCTTCGTCGACGGCTGCCAAGAGCGCCATCGTCAAGCAGATGTCCGAAGTTGGCTTCGAACCGAAGATGTCATTGAAATTTGCGCACTATACAAAAATGTCGCTGAAGCTGCGTCGATCGGCACGTCGCGAGGAAGAGGAAAAACTAAAGCAGCAGCAACTACAACAACAACAGCAGACGGGGACATCAGCCGCCGGTTCAAAGAGGGCTAGTGCCGATTCCAATGCGGGCAACCTTGATCCACAGGTAGGTCGTGCCTCGGGACGCGGCTCACCATTAGGTGAGCTGCCATTCGAGTTAGCGAATGTGCACTTTGAAAAGGTAGGTGAGTCGTATATCAAGCATGAGCGTTTGCGTTCGGTCGAGGAACCAGAGCGCAGTGAGGACACAGCGAGTGGTACTACCAGCGCCACCATAGCCGAAGATGTAGCCATGGCACAGTTCGTTGAGGAGGTCACCAACTCGCTGAAAGTGGTGGCGCTAACGACAGACGGCGCCACTGTGCCACATCATTTTACGCGTCGCTCGGAAAGCCGGGAGCCCATAGAGCCACGCATCAGCGAGGAACGCGAATCGGACTCAAACGATCTGGTGCTGCCCGAAGATTTTCGCATTGAACTCGTAGAGATTTTGAAGGCCTATCCACCAGAACCAGTTTATGTAAATCTGCAGGTGCTGCGGCGCGAGACCGAAGAGGCGGAGGCAGCTGCACGCGCAGTGGCCGAAGCTGCCGCAGCGGCTGCTGCTGCGCCGCCAGAGAAGCAACCGCTGCAGTTACCTACTATTGAGTTTGAGCCGCCCTCACGCCGTTCGTCCTTTGATCCGCCGCGATCGCCGTTTCTAGAGAATCTGCGCAGTCCAGGCGGTGACACAGACACAGACCTTATAAATCTGCAACGCTTGGACTCGGGTGGCGATAGTTTTGATCTGGCCGAAAATGATCGCAAGTCCAGCCGTGCCGAGTCCAGCTTTGACTGTCCCTATTCCTCACGTGATACCAGCTTTGATATATCCATATCACGTTATCAGTCCACTAGCTATGACGATCAGACCTCTAGCTTTGAAATTGTAGACATGGATGAGCGCAAGCGACACATAGATCTGCGTAAATCTTCCATCGAATTAGTCGATGCTGAAACCTTTCAGCGCTCAGGCAGCTCTTGTGGCCGCAAGTCCTCCTTAGAGACACATTTTGACTACACACCCTCGGAGGCCAGTGGTGTAACGCCTGTGCGTTCACCCAATTTTCCCATGACCAAAAAACAAAAGACCGAAACCTTTCGCTCACTGCATATTTCGCCTTTTTGTGCCTTCTCGCGAGCACGCAGTCCGCTATCACAGCAGACCTCCTCCAACTATAGCTCACGTGACAGCTATGACTCTAGCTCCTCCTATCCACACTCCGTGCATAGCCATGAGCCGCAGCGCAGTCCTTATGCTGATCCCACTAAGAAACACTTTCCGCTGACCATTAAGCAGCGTGAGGAAGAGGTCAAGACTTTTCTTTGCACGGATCAGCGCTGTGCCTCTATATTCGAACCACGTCCCAGCTCTGTGCTAACGCAGCAGCTATCTACGGGATCCATGTCCACGCCCTCGGGCTATACAAACGGCACACCCAGAGTGCCTAGTGCAGTGGGCAATGTGGTTAGTGTTGGTGCACCCGCAGCCACTTGCGGCTTCTCCAGCGGCAGTGAGTTCGAACCACCTTCTCCGAGACGTGCGGCTAGCGCCTCACCTAAGCATACATTTACGTTTCGCATAGTTATGAAGAAGGTGGATAGTTCTCCTGAGGCGCTGTGTGCAGAGCGGCATAGATCGCGCATTATAGATCGTTATAGACGGCGGGATAGTCGGCGCAAGCGCATACACGATGTGGGAAAGAGTTTCTAAATATATACATAAATGTTATATACGATGTAGTACGGCAATATTATTCCAAGTTCAAGAGATCTGTGAACTAGATAGATTGTAGTTAGAATCAAATAGCAACTGGCAGATTACCGTTTAAACCTCATATGTATCTTATGAATGGCACTTCGATATGTGCTAAAACTGATATTTATCGATAACAACATAAACAATCCCTTGCAGCAATCTACAATTGTATTATCTACTTATGAGCCAAATAAAACAATATTTTTTCTAAACTAATGCAATTTTGAACAATCTAAATGTTATACAATCCAAGAAGATATGCTATATACACGTTCAGCTAGCTATACAAAATATTAAACATATACATATATAGGTGAATTATATACAATTTTGTATATAAATTATTTAGTGCTAAGTATTATAATTGCATATGAAATCGTCAGCCCCTCAAGCGTACATCAAACTTAATAAAATGGTTCTGGTTTTAGGCCGTTTCAAAACTCTACAAAACTGCTATTAAAAAATTAAGTAAGTATTATTTAAAATTAAGCAATTAATCAAATAAAGTTGATTAAAGCATGCTAAAACAAAGCTGGTACAAAAATAAAAACATAATATACTTCATACTTGATTGTAAAGCCAATATGTACTCAATGTTTATTTACTACTTGCATGAACCGCTAACAGGACAGAAACTTAAAAATAAAAATAATTAAACAAATTCTAAATGAACTACAAATATGAAACAATAATTCCTCCCACGATTTACCTGATTAATGTTTAAATTTTAGTATATAATAAACTTTAAATATTTATGTATACAATTAAAATAACAAATGTTTAACAATATAAGTGTTTAAACTAAATGTTGTCAAATATATAATGTACTTATATATAAAATATAAAAAGTTTTATGCGCATTTTTATGTGGTTCCTGTTAAAAAGATATTATACATTTTTAAGTAAAAAAAAAAAAAAAACTTAAAAATTAAATTGTTAAAAAAAATCTAAGCTAAAAAAGTTGTATTCTAAATGTACTTGAATGCTTACGCTTAAGTCAAAAATAAAAATCCAAATTAATAATAGTAAATATTAACTATATTTAAAAGCTGGATTTGGGGCCGTACTTGATTCTTAAAAAATAAAAATTTTGTGCCGAAAATGAAAAGAAATAGTAAACAAAACTTTTATGCATAATATTGAAAAGCTAAATAGTTTTTTACATTTAATCTTAAATATTTACAAAATGTTTGTGCAGTTTTGCGCATATTTAAAATTTACAAGTAATCAAAAGTAATAAAAAAAATAAATAATAAAATATATAATATAACGTTAAGTTGAAATATTTGTAAAATATTTATTAGTTTTAAGTGCATATGTCTGTTGGAAACTAAGATATCAACTTTTTACAGGTATTTACGCATAATGAGCATTTAATTATATGTAATTATTATGTCAGCTATAATTATAAATATTTCAATATACAACTAACAAGTATACATATACATATATATAGACGTAAATGGTTGTCATTTTGAAAACCAAAACAAAAAGGCATATAAGTACTTATGTATTTGTCATATAAATCTAGTATAACAGAAACTCAACAGGCGTCATGGAAAGTCCATGTAGAGGATAAAAAATGAATTAATTTTTAAAGTTTAATTTTTTAATTTAATATTTAAGTTTAAATTTTTCTAATTTGCTTTTTTTTTTCATTTTTCATATAGTCAAAAATCAAAAGTTGAGCAACAACTTTATATTTAATACATTATTAATTTTTGTTATATAAATCTAGTAGGATATACATTAAGGGCTGAAAAATTTGGGTTTTTTTTTGTAGTTTAAGAACCAAAAATCACCTCATCGAAGCAAGCGATGATTTGAATATTTATTTAAAAATTAATAAGTCGCGTCTTCAATTTTTAATATCGAAAGTAAGAAATGTCTTCAATCCGAAAATTTTTGAATTCCCAAATTATGTGCATCATAATTTTATTTATGAGTACTTATATATTAATATCATAAGACATACCGATTGTTATAATATATACTGAGTGGTTAAGAGCAAGTCATTAAAATCTTCGTAACCTTTGTTTTTGGGATAACCACTAAGTTTTAGGAATTCGGAGAAATCGATTGATATCATTTAAGGAATCTTGAATTTATTATGGATTTTGTTGGGTGTTTGTGGTATAAGCATATAAAGTTAGTAAATTGTGTCAAACTAGCGTATTTGGAGTTTGGTCAGAAGGGAGTACATTGACTGGTTCAAGATGGTTCAAAAATGGGTAAAAATTGAACGAAGTTGTAGGAGCGAAAGTAACTTCTGTTGGTGACTATCGTAAGACTACTTTTTCCGAAAAAATTCAATTAATTTAGAAATACATAGAGTAAAAATACTTGCACCTTTAGATAAATTCGGAAGTTATATCGTTTTAAAGTAGTGGGCGTGTATAGGGTTAAACGACGTCGACACACACGCAGTGACGTATTGCGATGCTAACGTTGCTCGACGTTGCTAAGCAACAAACACGAAGTTAATGGTGTGTGCCTTCGGCTCTTGTTGCTCTGATATTGTTTTCTCTGCTGCAGGCTGCAGTGGCAGTAAAGCAGAGCAACAAGAGCCGAAGCCACGCAACATCAAGTTCGTGTCTGTTGCTTAGCAACGTCTGCGTCGCATACGTCACTGCGGCAGAGAAAACTTTAATAGTACATACGCAAGAAAAAAATGTGAGTGTATTTTGTGCCGACCACTGTTTTAAAGTCATTTAGGAAAAAAGGGGAGCGTTTCAGATTAAATGAAAATAAGCTTGATCTGCCTGCACATATTATGAGTCTAAAAGTTAAGGTTGATTATCCCAGCTCTCCAAGATCTAGGCGTACATACTGACAAAAGGACATGTCTTAAAGGCTTTTGTCCCGTGCACATTTTAGAGGTCACTTTTGGAAATTGTAGCGTCTTCTTCTGTATGTTACGTACATTTTCTCAAACTTTATAAATCCCTTAGCTTAGTGCATCGGTAATAAAAAAATATATGATTTGAAATTTTTTTTTAAATTAGCAAATTAAAACAAAATAATTTAAAAAAATCTTATTTTTGGAATTATGTAAAACTGACTTACTATAAACATTTTCATTCTAATTAAAAAAAAGCTTATTGAATTAAATTAAATTATATTTGTACGAATTACAAAAAATGACAAATTTTGAAGTTTGAAATAAGCAATCAAAACTTAACTAGGTCCCAAAGGACCTTAGCGGTCGCCCAGCGTCGAAAGTTAAGAAATAATTTATTTTAAAATCAAATATAGCACTTTTTTCGAACATTCCCTTTCATTTCTTAAACAATTTGACTCAATTTGAACTACAAGCACCACTGAAGAGAAAAATATATCAGAAAATCAAAGATATTCAGTCATCGGAAATTGTTTCATGTTAGAATCATATTTTGTAGAAGCTTTAGTAAATACATATGTATGTATATCTTGGTATTGAGATTCGAGGTTTCTGCATTGTTCATAAATAATAATTCAAATAATAATAATTTTTTCTACTTAAGGCCCATACGCAGAATGAAAAATTTCGCACGGAATGACAAAACTTCATATAAAAAAAAAAATCCCATTTGGGATATCCCATATTAAGTTTTGTCATTTCGTTTAAGTAAAATTTTTAGTAAGTGCCGCTTGGTATAAAATTTGAGAATTTCGAATTGGCCAAAAAATAAAAATATTTTCATAAAAAATTAAGTTGGCGTCATTGTACAGTCGTTCGAAATCGACTAATGGTACAACTATATTGACTGAAAAAAATCGATAGTTCGCCTATCGATAACTTTAGTTAGAGAAAGTGGTTTCGAGGATACTGAAAAAAACAATAATAATTTTATCATAGTACGGTAATGAAAAAGAAAATCGATAGGCAATTTATCTATGCTTAGTACGAGTTGTACTAAGCTCCATGTTAAGATTTAAGTATGCCACAATTGGGAACTTTTTAGGCTAACTCTTTTAGGAGCTGCGAGCTAAGGGTGCACTAGATTTATATGACAAATATGCCAAATATGTTTGTCATATTTCTTTTACACACACACAACTCACACACACACATAAAATGCATACAATTCAAATGCATCTGCCAATTTGTTAACTACTCTATTATATTATAAAACATATATTATATTATCTACATATATGACTAACATGAATGCAAGTAGAAATGTTGCTATTTTTAATTTGTAGTTGCTTGTTTTAAACTAAACTAAAAAAAAAAAAAAAAACGCTTAAAAGTTAGTAGTGCTTTATAAAAGTACCCTTAAAAACAAAAACAATAAATACAAATTTTCATTTGCCTGTGAATGCTTTACAAAGAGCAGCTGCTTTGGGTAATTTTTTTCCGCGTAAAGCACCAGAAAACGTTTCAAAAAAATATAAAGAAAATTTCAAAAAATTAAAAAAACACAACTACAAATTTCATATTGCAACTTTCTTCTATTTGCAGAAATGTTTTAGCCAAGTACAGCAGTTATTAAGCCTGGAACTGAACTTGTTATATGGACTTGCTAAGCGGGCCGGGTCTTTAAGCATTTGTATTACTTAACCTAAACCCGTAACTTTGGAGCACAAATAGCAACCTAAGCAGTACTCTATAGATTTAGTCAAGCTCAAGTTAAAATTTTTTGTAAAGTTTGTATGTTGTTTCGCTAAGAGCCAGTTATATTCAGTTAGCCAAAAATGAAAGTTATCCTTTATGTGCGTTTTATTATTACATAATTGTATGTGTCCTTTGTCACTTAAACAATAAAAAACCAACTTATTGTCGTTATTTCAAACAAAAGCTCGACTTTTTTTTTGCTTTACAACTTGGCATCACTGTGCAGTGCTACCACACCATCGAAATCCTCGGAGCCTATGCTGATGCGCGCATAGCCATTGGCATCGACCTGCACGGTCTTGCCAGTGCAGCCATCATTCAGCTTATTGCCCGAAATGACGTCACAGTACTCGCCAGCTGGCAGACAGGTTTGCAGCGTCTCGTTCAGATCGTAGAGATTATTGTTGAAGGCAATGAAACCCTGGTTGCCGCGACAGAAGGCAATCTGATTGTCCCCATTGTCCCACCAGTTGGTAAGCTCGGTATCGCGCACGGCATTCTTAAAGGCCACCATGTTGTAAATCTGACGCCAACGATGCTCGCAGATCCAGCCATTAATGCAAGCGCCTTCATCATCGAATTCCGGCGAGATGATCTCCTCTTGGGCATTTTGTGGCGGCGACTGATCGCGATCGTCAAAGCCAAAGGAGCTCATGATCTGGCTAATGCCATAGGGGAAGGCCAAATGGAAGGCAGTGGCCATTTTGTATTGTCTAGGTGATTTGTAGTTAAGTTCCTGACCGCCATCGCGCTGGTTGTCATGGTTATCGACAAAGGTCAAGGCCTCATCAGAGGGTAACATGCCCCAGCTGGGACCAAAGCTTTCCAGCCATTTAAGCGCATTGTTGCCGCGGAAGGCCTTGCCAATTTCCTCAGAAAAGCGGAACTCTGTGACGGCACCCAGCTGTTTGTACTCATCGCGTGAAACGGTCTCATGACCATGATCAATGACTTCCTGATAGATAAAGGCTCTAGCATTGTTGGGGAAGCCATGGTCAGTGTTCAAATTGCGCAAGCTGTCGTAGATAACCTGTAGTTTGTAGTTTAAGGAGTAAGCTTGCGCAAACTAATAATAAAAAAGTGTTCCACTTACGTCCAGATCACTGGCAGCCATGTGTTTGGCTGCATCAATGCGAAAACCAGCAACGCCCAGTTCAATCAAATGATCCAAGAACTTAATCAACTGTTCGCGCACCCAGCTGCGGCTTTGATCCAAATCCTTAAGTCCAACTAGCTCGCAGTTTTGCACTTGGAAGCGATCATTCCAGTCATTAATCTCACAGCTAGGATGGAAATCTTCCACAGTATAGGGCACAGCCGGAAAAGATTTTTGGCTGGGCACAGCTACAGAGCCAGCAGTGCCCTTGGCAGTGCCATCATAATCACCAGACATATGATTAAGCAGCACATCCACATAAATGCGCACACCCACATCATTGCAGCGCTTGACCATGGAGGCAAACTCCAGCTCGTTGCCTGATCGTGTGGTCAACTTATAAGAAATGGGCTGATAGCGCTCCCACCAGGGACGGCCAGCTGATATAATGTTCTCATTAACCGGGCTAACTTGTATGCCACCATAGCCCTTAGGTCCCAAGAACTGCTCACACTCCTCGGCAATGTCATTCCATTTCCATTCGAAGAGATGCACAATGGTGTTGTGATTGCCCCACCAGTGGGGATTGTGCTGGGCACCAGCCAGAGCACAAGCTGCCAGTAAACAAACTAAGGTTAACTTCGACATCATCATAAAAAACTGTGACTTTGGGCTGCCTTGTATGCAGCTTATATAGCATTTGGATGGGCAATCTTATCGAGCTTCGCGTGAGTCCAATTTATGGCCACAAAATGGTGATTAAGTGAAAATTTATGAACGCTGCTTTCCTGGTGGCAGCCCAGTGACAAGTACTATCTGACGTATCGAAAGTATCTGACGTACTATCTGGACCTATGGCAACACGTGAGAATTATCGAATTTATAGACGGTATAGTATATCAATCTATTGGGAGCTACGTTATAGATAAGTAACTGGGATTACCAATAATCATCAATAATTCGTCAATATAAGTATCTTTTTATTTTATTTTATAAAGCATTTTTAATTTTTTTTATACGAAAAAAAAAACTTTTTAATGTTTGGTTTTGTTATCCAAAATTTTGATTTTTTTAAATTGTAAAATTAAATACATACTCTCCAGAAATATCTGGCTAATATACGAAATTCTCAATGCTTACAGATTCTTTCGATTTTCAAAAGAAGGCAAACAATAGTCATTGAAAATTGAAGTTTGAAACGTCATGACGTCACAAGTTCAGTGTACATACTCTGTCGCAAATTTAGACACAATTCTTTTTGAAACAAGTTTTTGAGCAAAAATAAAAGTTAAGCTTAAAACTTTTTTGGAAAAAAATTACAATTTCGGAACGATATTTGTTGAATTTTTGGCGAAATGCTCACGAAGAACCAGTGCCGTGTGAGATGGCGCATTATCGTATCACCTCACAAAACGAAGTGTATCTCAAACAGCTGTTACCAACAGCCAATTATTGATTGGAAAAATACTGGAATACTTCAGTTTGATCACAGTACTATGAGCTTTGGATGCTATCCATGGGATTCGATCATTGCTCATGACAAAAAATTCTAGAATGTAAACCTTAATGCTGCTATATTTCTAACGATATCATTTTCAATTCTAACAAAATAATATGATATTACATGTTTTTACACTCTTAAAACACATTGCGAATTCCCACTTTGTGGAACCATTTATTTATATGACGCAGCTGCTCAGAAAATACTAAATATAAATTAAGATTTATGATTACATTTTATTTTGACAAATACAAAACAAAAAAATTGATTAGACGCAAAGTTCTTATCGTTTACTTGATGATTAGGACTTGTAAATTATGAACGATGATTTCTTGGTGTTTGTTGAATCATTTTTATGTTGTTCGGAGCTCTCTGATTTTTTAGTAAAAAGTTGCAAATTATGTTTATCGCGTGCCCGTACCTCCATTTTGTAGTTCTTATGTAATATTATGGTAAAATAATAGATTATTTCAACAACGGATAACATGCTCATGCCTACAAAGAGACTGAAGGCACTGCCGAGATTTGCTAAGAAAACAGGATTTGCAGAAATTAAAAGCGATAAATTTTTTTTTTGGAAGCAGCTGTACTTACAAACCAGTGTGACCATATTGGAAAGCAAGTCAAGGCGCACGCGACGATATACCAAAGAGCTCATATAAATGTGTGCCACAGCATAGTCTTTGGCGATGCCTTTGCTAAAAATAATAAAAAAGTATTTAAGAATTTTATTAAAAGTAAGTTGAGGTCAGATGCGCCAAGTATTAATACAAAAATTTTATATAAAGATTTTTCAAATAAGCTTATCATTTTCACAGGTTTTTTAAGATCTACCTAAATAATTTGAATTTATATTTAGCAGAGATAAAGTCGAATTTTAAAATGTAAATGATAGGCAAAGTTGTTTTGAGGTTATTAACAAGTTTGTCTTGTTCTGTTTATTCGCGCAGCTATGGCACGAATATATTTCAAATTTGGTGTAGATAGGTTGATAAGTGATAGAGATATAACTATGACCGATTCCTAGCTATATGACACCTATATCGGAAATATGACGTTACTCTGGACTTATAGTACATATTGGCCTAAATATTCCAAAATGAGAAATTTGTTGGAGAAAGGTTGGCATGGCATGGAGATGAAGCATAAGCCGATTTCGGATAATAGAAAGTTTTTTGAAAAAATTCGAATTTAAATGGATAATTTTTGTATATTTTTAAAATTTTTTTTTATCAAGTATGTTAACTCATTGCTTAGTTTTGATCGCTATTTGTACATTTGGGTAAACTTTTAGCAAGTTTTTTGAAAAATTTTAAACTAGGCGTAATAAAATGTCGAATTTTATTTCATTCTAATAGGTTTCACTTTGGACGATTACGAAAGAAATTGGTGAAGGTTCATCAAAATCAGACAGAAAATATAGAAATTATGAGCATTTGAGCAAAAAGTAAAAAAAAGAAGATTCTTCTTATCTTGATTAACTGAACCTGTGTTGCCATATAAGTATATTGTAGGGTTAAATATCCAATCTAAAATCCAAGATGAATCACAAAAAACTTTTTTGGCAGACTAAAGTATTTAGGATATTTTTCGTTGTAAGCTATTTGCCCAAGGATGTCCATATGACCACATATTCGACGCAAATTTTTGACGTCGTTTGATCATAACAAATCAGCTGAGCAATTAATTTTCTTATAAAATTTTTGCCGTTCACACGTCTGCTTTTATTGTGCAAACTTTTTTGCACGCGTGACCGCATCTTATTACTTACTAAAAGGGATCCACAGTGGGCACATCCAGATGTAGTGGCATGCTTGAGACCGCTGCATCATATTCAAAGCGCTCACAACTTAGTGGACAATAACACTGATCCTTGCGTTTACGTGTCATGATGTCAGCTGTTAAAGAAATTGAATTGAACTACTACATAAAGAACATTTCGGAACATGCTATAAAGGCAACCTACAAAATCGATCCACCAAGCAAGGAATATCACTAAATGTGCATATGCGATCCTGCGTACGATTCAAATCGAAAAAGTATGTTAGACATCCACAAAATCGCACCATATTGGTAACCCGACAATTGAGTTCGCAGTTCGAATAGATATAGACCGCAAAGTAGCGTAAATGGAACTCATGCCGAAAGATGCAGCTGCGTTCCTCAATGGGCAGCGCTTTGACGGCATTGGAACTAAAGGTCTGCTCGGGTCGCAGTGTGACAAAAGTCTCAGTATTCAACGATATAAACTTGGCCACAGCATGAGCACTGGGATGTGCTTCCGGTTCGTTTATAAATAACTTGAAGCCATGCGAATAGGACTGCAGCAAATCGTAGCTCTTATCATTGTAGCGTAGAATCATCGATAGACCATAGAGCAGACCACCGGCAGCATATTGAGCTGTAAAATTGAGTCTTCAAGAAAGAGATCAGCTGCAATTAAGAAAAAGATAAGCTACCATAAAATTTACATACCCCGGCTGAAATATGTTGAAAGAACAGCAGTGTCCATTAAAAGTTTTAGATAGTTGAAAGAGTTTGTCACAGTCCATAATTTGATTGTGATAGCGACAGCGATAAAGCAAATCTCTGCAGTCCCAGCTCACTTGGCTTATAAACTGATCCAGTGTTAAATTGTTAAGCTGCAGCATGGATTGCATTAGATCAATGTCCTGCTTTGGATACTGATTGTCATCAACCATAAAGCCGTAGAAAATTGTTAGAAGCGACAATATCTCTGAAACATTGGCATTTGGCGGTAAATTGCTAAAAGTAAACAATATTATATGTTTTAAGCTTCCTCCGGACTTTGATTCCAACAATATTGACAAAAAGAAAATGCAAATTTATTCATTGATTGATTGATAAATCGTAAACAAAATTCGTTACGTGCAACAGACTTCTTTCAATATTTCCTTTACCGAATAGAAGTTTCTGACTTACACCCGATCATACATTGATATGCCGGAGGAATCTTTGCACTATGGAAATTTCTCTTTAAGTTATGCCAGAATTTTAAAAACTTTAACTAAAGATAATGAAAAATTTCAAACTGATCTCACTTTTACGTCCTTACATTAAAAAAATGATCAGACAATAATTTTTTTGAGTCCTTCTATCTATAGCATATGCCAAAAGCAAAGAACAAAACCGAACTACTTGTACCAAAACAATAGATTACCTTAACTATTTGTTAAATAAAAGTAACTCAAAGACTATTCTTATTCCTGGACCTAATTCCAGGAAAAATTAGTTTTTATGCAAGAGCATATTTTTGTAAAGTATTTTATATAGAAACAATTAAAAAAATGACCGGACGAAGTTATATATATGATGATGATACCACCTTCACCATCAGAATAAACCGGTTTCGAACGATTTAATTAAGCCCTAATATTTTTTTTTTTCGATTGATCAGCTCTATGGCAGCTATGTGATATAGTAAAAAGATTTTTCTAAAATTTGATGAACTGCTTGAGAACTCTAAAAAATATCCAAATTTCACTTAAGACATCTTCGTAATCGATGTGCTAAGTAATACTCCTATAGGGGCTGAATAATATAACACCGATATTGAGATAATAAAATAAGCTTCTTACCTGTGACATAATCAGGGATACAATCTGAAAGTTTGGTTACTCTAGCTCTTATCATCCCTGAGATCTTGGCGTTCATACCGATGAGCAGACGAACATGGGCATATTGACATCTGTAGTTAGCCTGATCATACTCTAGGTAACTTTAGGGAGATTTCGACGTTTCTTAGCTTATAGGCACAGGGTATAAAAAACTGTCTAAAATTTAAAATTTATCTAGCTAGGGGAGACGACTCTAATCTATTAATAATACGATTTTTTAACTACACTGCCACACAATAAAGAAACCCGACATTCGCATACAGAGGTCAGACCATGTTTACCTGACGTTTTTGGAGTGGCTGAATCGGAATCCGAGGTACAAAAAGCAAGAGGAAATCACGCTTCTGAGATTACCTCAAACCCTGTAAAACGAGCCATTTTGGAGATTATTTTTGAAACATGCGGTGCAGGACTTTTTTTGACCTCGAATTCAGCCTTAGAGTCCCAAAAAACTCAAAGATAATCGGAAAGGAAATAAATTTGTTATGGTTTGTTTTGGGGTTATATTTAGCTACACAAAAAAAATCTATATTTTCAGGCTCGAATGGCAGACATTGTCTATAACATGTTTTAGGGGTCGCTGAATCCGAATCCGAGATCTAAAAATCCACAGTACGTTATTTTTTTGCGATAACATTAAAAAGCCATTATATTGAGGTATTTTAAAGGTTATCTCAGAAACCTGATGTACTGGGGCTTAACAAATAATTATGCTGTATAAATAGATTATATCCTGTACTCAAAGTGCGGGTAACATTTTTTGCGGCAAGGCTAATCGTGATCTTGGTACTATGGGTCATTTCATGAAGTTTTTTCAGCAAAGTTTCTTGGAATGACTATTGGAAAAACTTTGCGATGCACCTTTGCAGATTTCTAAAATTTGACCCAACCTAGAGAACGAGCAAGAGCGAAAAAATTGGTTTAACCATGTCAGACTGCCTCTTTGTACCTACTGCCTAACTCTACAACCCAAAGATCTTGGAAACTGATATTTGGTCACATCGTGCTTCTTATGCTCTAGTTCATTGCGTTGACATTTACAAACTCATGCCTCAAGACATTTTTGCTGTTTACTTCTACATTTTTCATACTACAATCTAGAATTTAGACTCATGATCCATCCATATTAGCAAATTTCATTAAAATACGTTAAGAACCTCAGGAGTTATGTAAGCACTTGTAGAGTCATGTCCTAAAATTTTGGTCACCATGAATAATTCTTTGATAAAACTTTCGAAATGATAAGTATAATGGGATTGTACAATCGGGAAGTCCGGAAAGTATCCTACCAACTTGTCCCGAATATTGTCATATTGTTAATTCAAGACACCGCCGTTCGGATTCGGCTATAAAATGTAGGTGCCTGTTCTCTTCGAACATTTATTAAAAGCGCTCTATATGCTCCGCCCTGGTGCGACTAACAAAAAAATCAGTCAGGGAAATTATTATAATAGTAAATAAGCTAACCTTCAAATTAAAAAAAAACATACAAAGCTCTATAATCCTCGTGATCCAAAATCTTTCTAAGTTTTTAGGTACGCTTAAACTACTATTCCTAAGTAGTTATACTAAATAAAATCGACAAATATTTATTAAACGATTTGAACTCAGGTATGATTAATAATAATAATGTCGCAAAAAGTTTACTTACAGCGTCTCTATAAAGCTCTTGGATTTTTGCATATTAAAAAGCACCTCAGGACATATGGTAACCGTCGGAAAGTAGATATTCGTCACTGGTGTATGGTCATTTTCAACATTTACACGAGTTGGATTGCTGCGATAATCGTCATAGAACGACTGCACCATAACAATGGCACATATAAACATGACCAAGGATATCAGTATCCAGACAAAGCGCACAATACGATTAGTGTCCTCATCACGAGTGTACTTTAAACCATGTATGCTACTGGTGGCACAAAAATCATGCCAGGTGCGCTTTAAGGCGCCACGAAATGGCGAGATATTAATATTTATTTGTTCCGCGCTAAGCTCCTCGTCGTGGCCCATTTTGCAGTTGAAATGAGCATAAAATATAAATTTTTTATATATGCAGCTCTTATACATATATATAGGTATAGATTATCTACAACAAAAACATTTTTGTTGGCAGCTTAACAAGCGCTTATTAAATTCGAATTAATGTCAAAGCTGCATGCACAAAATGTCTAAACCAGACTGCTTCCTCTTTTTTCTTGCTGTGTAGTATTATTTTTAGCCTCAGCAATGGGATGGTTCTCGCGCCTGCGCTCTTTGCGCGCCTGTGCTTGCTCTCAACTGCTGCTTGTGACGCAAGTTCTGCCATCGCCGAAATAGCTCAGTTGGGAGAGCGTTAGACTGAAGATCTAAAGGTCCCCGGTTCAATCCCGGGTTTCGGCAGTGCTAAATTTTTTTGACGTTTTATTATTAGTTAAAACACATATACATATGAGTTATATTATAATTATTTTTCTTTTATTATATAGTCAATTTGAATTTTTTTTTTTTTAAGCAATTTGTAATTAAAAAAAAACAATTTGAATTAATTTCAATTTAATTGATATAGTAACTTGCTGTTAGCTTTAGTTTTACTTATTGGCTAAAAAATCAACTTATTTTTGCGCTATCACAATAAAAAAAACTACACATTTTAAATGGTAGATTATTAATATTTTAGTTTAATATCTGCTAAGTTGATAATTCTTTTTGCAAAAAATATATGAAAAATTCAAGAAATTTCTTTTATATTTCTGATTATTGTCTTTTATTTTGTAGCTGCACGTTTATGCGTGCAATTAACAACTTTTAACTTAACATCGTAAGTAACTAAAACAAATAACTTAACTAATTACATAGGTAGTTGCTTAGGGGAAGGGTGTACATAGGTGGGTAGTGCCTTTATGTGTTAACTAAGGTCGGGACTCGCGACCGGTAATAGCAAGTGGTGCTCCATTGCCATTGCTTAGCACAGCTGCGCTGGGTGCGTGTATAGCGTTGCTATCTTTTTGCGCATCATTGGCGGGATTATCCCACCATTGGCGTTCACCCGAACCGAAAAGATTGTAGAATGTGCCACAAATAATGTACACAAAGGCGGCAATAAAGAATACAATCTGCCACTGACCCATGGTGGGCTGCAAACAAAAAGTAAATCATACATGAGCTTAAACAGTGCCATAAAGTTTGTAGAGCTAGGAACATACCTTATTGTTGATTAGATTGCCAGCTGCAATGGGCGCCAAGAGACCCGCCAAGTTGGCCGAACAATTTGTAATGGCCATGAGAAAGCCAGCAAAACGCGGCGTCAGATCTAAATGATTGATCTTAAAGCCTGAATAGATGCCACCATTCAGACCCACGCCAATGGTGAGTATAGACAAGGTCAGCGCGCGATCACAGCCCGTATAGGAGGCAGCTATTAGTGCAATACCTGGTCCATACTGACCAATGCTATTGATAAGCTTTCTCGTCGCGGTGAGCGTAAAACGTTTCGAGGTAATCATCCAATCGGCAATCACCGATATGAACATGGAGAACAGCCACATGGCCAGATAAGGTAGCGCTGAGAGCAGACCATTGGACTTGAGTGAGAAGCGCAGCACCTGTTTCATATAGGTTGGCAGCTCTGTCATGAGCGTCTCATAGCCATAGTTGTGACCCATATGCGCCAGTAAAATGGCATAGAAGGGCAATGACTTCATTATGGCCTTGTAGGGTATGGGCGGACTCTGCAAAAAGCACAAAAAAAAAAACAAATGTTTATAAACAAAATCTACTTGAGTTGCGGATTCTAATAAACTTACCTTAACAACATCAGCGCCCCAGAGTGAGTCATTAATGTACTTCTTCTCGCGCTCATCAATGTGTGGATGCGATGAGGGATCCTCATAAACGAATATCAAAAAGGCAATAGACCAGATAGTGCCTACTACGCCAAATACATAGAAAATTGAAGGCCAGCCTCCATCAAAGCCATATTCCGCCAGCAGACCAGACAGCGGCATAGAGATAATAGTACCAAACTGTGCGCCGGCATAGACGGCAGCACCCATTCGAGAACGTTCATTGGGCGGTATCCATTTGGCCAGCAGCGCATGTGTGCAGGGCACTATGGGACCCTCGCCCAGACCCTGTATGAAACGTACAATGCACAGACCCCAGACGCCACCCTCACGTGCTGCCACTGGCACCAAAAAGGCAAAGACGGAATTGACCAGCATGCCCCAGCCAAGGAAACGCAAGGCGCCATACTTCTTGGCCAATATGCCAAAAGGAATTTGTGTGATGACATAGCCGTAGAAAAAGGATGACAGAATGTAGCCCTGCAGACTTGAGCTCCAGACAAATTCACCATCTTCACCGTTGTCCTGTAGACAATGAAGATTAGAATACAAATCTCATATGGTGTTATAGCCACTTACCACATCGGGCAAATCTTGATCCGGACATTCGTCGTCAAAGATCTCCTCACCATGTCCTATGGCCGTATGATTAACCATGGCCACAATGGCCACCGACATATTTGTGCGCATTACATAGGCATTGGCCATGCCCAGGAACAGCATCAAGGTTACAAAGTAGCGCGTGGCAAAACATCCTGTAAAGATTTGGACGAATGAACCAGTTAGTATTGAGTGACTAAAATGTTATCCTAATAAGACTTAATATTGGGTGCATCTGAAAGTTTGTGTGAGCTGGGTAAGCTTATAAAAGACATTCTTAAGGAAATTCATATGGAGTCTTAGGTTTATTCCCATATGCTGCCTCCTGTTTAGCTGCTTTATGGGCAGCTACCGATTGGTAAAAGTGCTGTTCTTTTGTTTTGGGTAACTTCTTTTTAAAGATCTCCCCAGGAGCAAATATATTGAATTACCCTTAGACGACCTTCATGAACTAGTAAACTACCAAAATTAACACATGAAATGTTTTGTCTAATTGAAGGATAATGCTCGTAAGGCTGCATTCCTTTAAATTAGCCTAATATTCGAAAACTAGTCCTATCCCTAAAACTGCTATGTGAGTAAGGACGTATTGAGGCATGTACTGAAAATTGTCTAGGAGCATTGCACAGTTTCTGGCAGGGGTTTAAATTGATCGTGGAACTTTTCCTGCTAAGGTTGGCTGAGAGAGAATATTTGGTCCCACAGTCGAAAAATTCACATCTTCACGAGATGATCGGGCATTGAATATTTAGATTAATTGAATTTTTGGATTTCCAGAATGTTCTCATGAACCTACAGGCACAATAAACCTAGGAAGCTATAAGGTCAGCCATCTCTAGTATCGACGGAACTATTGAAAAATCCCAGATTATTGACACACAGTGTTCTATGTTTAGCCGGAATACTTTATATAGGTAACTAAACCTTGGTGATTTAGATTTTTTATGATTTTGCAAATATTCTACATTTCAGATTCAGCAAAAAAAACTTTTATGTTGAACTTCTGCTTCAAGTGTATATGGTTTATGTATTCTGAAGAACATGCTTAGTTTCTTCTCGCAGTGTAAAACATCTAAGCAGCTCAGAAAAAATACAGCTTCTAATCTTGTAATTTCTCACTAAAACTTTCGCATTAGTCACAACAAGTGTATCTAGTACAAAAATTTTTCATTAAAATTTAATTAATGTACAAAATTGTCGACATCTATTTGCCAGACATGGTTGCACATGGTCATTACACTGCGGAAATGAGAAAATTTCCCAAAAATAATACAACACATAACGTATGTAGTATCTGTATCTGTATCTGTATCTGTATCTGAGCAACAACGAGGTCATCTGGCAAACAGATAAGCAGTAGCATCATAAGCGATAAAATCTTTATCAACCCATTTCTAGAACTCTTATAGACGATGAATCTACAGATAAAGCTTTCGCTTACACAGTCTGACTCAAGAAGTATACACCCCGTAGCGTCACTTGCAGCGCACAATAATTGCAAACGGTTTCGTTAGTCCCGTAACACAATCATAGTATATTATATACTGTATATAATATAAACAGTCAGTTCAGAATGAAATCATTTTGTTTATTTTGTAATTAACTGCGGTTTTCCTTTTGTTTTCTAGACCGGCAATATTTTCAAAACAGCACTCATTGTTTGTTTTTGATTTTTATTTATTTAAGCTAGCTCTATTTCATCTATTTCAAGCCGGTGCATAACACGTGATGTATATATTACTTTCCGGCTTTTTTTTTTTTTTTGCATTGTTTTTATATAATAAATATTTCCGTTTTTTTGTATGGAATTTTTTTCTTTTGTACTTTGTGCTGACGCATGCGGCTAAATATGCAATATGCTTTATATAAAAATCAGCTGGAAAACGTGAAAATAATTGACTCAGGTTGTTAGATAAATATCTACAAAATGCTAAAGATGTTATGCTTACAAGATAATGTCTACTATGGAGACTCTACTGTACTAGCTATACTAAATTAGGCATAACTTTCTTAATTATACGAGAAAATGTTAACTAATGATGAATAATGATGTTACTAACTAATCGAAAAAAAAAAAAATGCAAATGCAATATCTACAGTTTTTCTAAGCCAATAAAACAAAGCTAAGTACCAGAGAGAAGGTGAAAGAGATTGCGCCTTGAAACAAAATGGCGTAACAAGAGAGTAAAGATTTATTAGATAGATTAATACAATTTTTAATTTCTCTCAAACATACTCGCACTACAAGAACTAAAAAATTTTCCTTTATATGAAAAATATTTCTGCTTATATGCAATAATTTTTACATAGAAATTTTTTTGCGAGTGGTTAGTCGTAAGAGATTGTTTATGGGCATTCCTCAACTGGAGTACTTGTACATTATGAATAGCTTAAGTTTTTTCACTAAATTTATGATAAAGAAAGGAAATTTAATATTTTTCTAGGCAGTGAGGCCCTTTGCTCCAACTAGGAACCTAATATAAGGCACCAGCTAAACGTCATAAGTTAGAGTATTAAACAGAGTCTGTTAGCCTGCCAACTTTTCTTTAGGACTAATTGCATCAAGGCATTTTAATCAGCTTAAATTAGAATTAATTGTATAAAAACAAAGCGTAATTTACTACCCCGTAGTGCCCAGAGTCTAAGAAGACCGATAAGTTATTGAAGACAGCGTCGCTCCTCTCTATTAAATTACGAATGCAGAAGTAACAACTGATATAATAAATACGTAGCTAACATTTTCATCTTTAATTTAAAAACTACAATCAAATAAAATATATCGATAGAATTTATGTTGCGCTTTAAATTGAATTATCGATAAATTTTGCAAGTAACACTGTATAGAACATAAATGATTTCTTTCTTTGCAGCGGCCTTTTTATACCCTGTACCGTATGGTACAAAGGGTGTCTGAAGTTTGTGCAAGCCGAAATGGTATGTAACATACAGAAGAAGACGTCGGAGACCCCCCAAAGTTACCTAAAGTATAATCAGGGTGACTAGTGAAGTCGATATACCCATGTTAGTCTGTCCGTCTGTCCGCCTACATCTCAGAGATGCTAAGAACTAGAGCAACCAAACTTTCAGATTAGATTCATCATTATCCTACGGGAGACTAGTTTATTTAATTTTTTTGATATCGGGGTTCTATTATATAGCTTCCATATGGGTGCTTTAGAGGACCTCGAAAAAAACCAAAAGTTTGTTTATGAAGTAATCGTAACCAAATTTGGCACTCGGAAGTTTTTTAGAGTTCCCAAGCACTGTACCAAATTTGATCAAGATCGGTTGACTATATCATATAGCTCCCATATAGCAGATCGGTCAAAAAACGTTTTTTTGAACAAAATTCGCTGCGTTTTGTTTGTTATTGTAACCAAATTTGGTGTTTGCCAGTTTTTTAGGGCTACCTAGCACTGTAACAAATTTGATCAAAATCGGTTGACTATATCATGTAGCTCCCATAAGACCGATCGGTCGAAAAAATGTTTTTTTAACAAAATTGTGTTTCGTGTGTTTTTGAAGCTACCGTGAACATATTTTGTGTTCCAAAGTTTTTTATAGTTCCCAAACACTAAACAAAATTTGATCAAAATCGGATGACTATATCATATAGGTCCCATAGGAACAATCGGTCTAAATAAACCTTTTTTGCTCAAAATTCGTTGTATTTCGTTTGTACAGGGTATCCCAAGGTCGTCCGCGCCCGACTTTAACGTACGCCATCTTTTTAATCTTGAAGCAGTAAAAAATGCTTCAACATTGCTTTATGTTTTTAGTAATAAAAAAAATCGTTATTAATTTAAATTTCGTTAAAAGTGCCTAAAATTACAGCCACATCGATTTGAAAGCATATTTTTGTTAGTTCTAGTGTTGTTTTAAGTTGAAACATGATTTCGCCTTTAAGAAATTGGGTAAGACACGTTTCTTTGTCATTGAAATACAATCCAAAATCGAAATATTCGAGCTTATTATTAAGTTTATTTGGCTTTTATTTGTGCGCATACAGCGTTAAATCGCGCGATTTGCGGGTAACTCAAGCGGATATCTCGTATTGCACAAGATCATGAGCCAGGGTCGCAGTATAAGCCCCTACCAAACAAAAGTTTTGAGTTTCTTATGAAATTGGTATTTGTTTTGTTTGTTGTGCTCAGAAGTGAATCCCTTGAAATTTTATTATGGAGCTGCCACTGACATGTGCAGTTGTGCTGATACAGCGTTCCAAAGCAGCACGTGCGAAAGCACAGGTTATTACAAGTTTTTATAATCTAAGACCACAAGCACACACAGAGCGGAACTGAATTGATCTAAACTTCTGCATGTTGACAAATATTACACTGTACAACTAAAATTAGTAAATATTTCCCATAGTACAGTTGCACTATAATCGTTCTAAGCGCTGTCAGCTAAATATATTACGTATACGACTGTTGTGCCATCAAATGATACTTGCAGTTTTTAAGTGTTTTGTGAACTTATTTGTGCTTACTTTGTGGTCCATCGAGCGAGTCATGCAAATTACGCTGATCCCAGACCAACATATGACCATCCCGATGCCGATGATTAAGTTTGCTGCGTCGAAAGGGCATTTTAAGGAATTTCGTGTTTTACTTTTTTTGCTAATAAATAAACTATGCTAAATTCGAATTTCGCAACGATTTGTGTAAAGTTTTTTTTAAATAGTTGCTCTGGGTCTCAACTTTTACTTTTTTCGCACACGTTTAAACCATTTCATTGTCTATCTGTGCACTTGGCCAGGCCGAAACATTGCGCGGGTTACAATTAAAGCTTTAGATAGTATTGTTAATTAACTAATAAAACTATTAGTTTTTTTTTTCCAAGTTTTTCTTTTTCTAGAAATTCAATTGAAAATAGAGCAGTTTGAAAGCGTGCCGCGTTCCTCGACGTTGTTTTTACAACTGAACGCGTCCCGTTCTAAATATTACGTTATGCGCTGCCGACGTCAGAATGTTCAACGCTGCCGCCACTCTCACTCTTGGTTTCTCTCTCTCTCTCCGCTGTGTACTGAGCGTCAACTTGTGCGCCACTTTGGTTTATAAGGTGGCATTTTCTATACACTATGCGCCGAGGGTTAAGGATATTAAGTAAATTGGCGCAGTATATGTAACAGGGTGCATAAGGCAGAAACAAAGCATAAGTTTATTATGCAAAGATGATCGACACTACCTAGGCTTGAATTGCTTGAACATCTGCAGCTTGAACAGGTTTATTTGCAGTGTATGAAAAAAACCTTTATAATCGGAAACAAACTTAAAAAAATAAAGGAAGTTATCCAAGTCAAATTGCTAAAAAATTTTATATATATTTTTTTTTATTTTTCCTCTAGTTGTACACCCGTCCTGCACCCTTCTACAGCCTGTTGTACATGCAAGCAAGCTATGTGAAGCAAATAAACAAAATATTGTTCTGCCTGCCAAGATATTGTATCGATCTAAAAGAAATGTTAAGTCTTATTTGCCATATTTGAAAAAATATTTTGTTTTCAATTTTTCTTCAAAAGTTATGAAAAAAACGTTTTTCAGCAAATGTTTTGTATGTCTATCCTTGTAGTGGTTTATAGTGTATATCATCAAAATTCGCTCAAAAAATTTAGTTAATACAATTTGTCAAAAAGACGTAAATACAAGTTTTGTATTGAGTCATCCAATTTTAATGCATTTTTTTTTTCTATATTTTTCAATGTATGATATTTTTAGAGAACGTAAGTGGAATTCCCGAACAATGAAACCGCCTATAACTTCGATACGGCAGGTAGAGAACTACGAATATTAAATAGAGTATGCTATAGTCAAATACTGCTTCCAACAGATTCCAAACACTTTTTGTCTTTACAATTTGCAACGAAAGTGCTGAACGTTACAGCGCCTGCGCCTCTGCATCGAAAGCTCTCGCTACAACACTTGGTCACTGCTCAGATTGGAGGCGACACAAATTAATTGCTTGGACGACAGTCGTCTGGTCAGTACGTCGAGAATGGCTTGGATATTTCTTATTTGATGTGCTCAATGTCAATTTGCCGACTGTGAACAGCACTTAGCAAATTACCCTGGAAATTTTCGTTACAAATTATGCATAAATTGATATTTTGAGCATTTATTTCTATGGCCAGCTATTTTTACGTAAATTCATCATCTAATTTGGGGCCTTTGCAGTGGGCAGCTGTTGATCTTTTCACGATTGATGTCAATTGCCGGCATTCAATATAGTACTCGTACTAGTATTTACTGTATGCCAAGTAAACTTTTCTCACGTACACAAAAAATCGGAATACAGAGTACACATTATCTCTTAAAATAGCCGTCCGACGTAAGCAGCTTTTTACATCTCGTGACTGAACATGCTTAAGCTCATGCATGGACAGGGTCGTGTCAATGGGTAGGTGACGCGCGCAATTGTTGAAGGCGCTCACTTTAAAGGGGCGCGAAATTTGCAACAAATTACTTGGGGTTATGGTCAAAAGCACTAGGTACTAGACTTGGGCTCAGAACAACTTAGATGAAAAAAAAAAAAATTGGTTCAAAAATATGTAAAATAGTATAGAAAAATAACTTAAAAAAAGTAAAAAAAATTTGTTTTAGCGGACATAAATCAAGTGCCAAAAAGTCAAACATTGGAAGAAAGACTTGGTGCAAAGAGTGTAAAAGGAAACTAGTCAAAATATTTCCAATATACGGATAGCCAGCTCGAAATTAAATCTAGAAACGTCCCTGCGCATGTTATGCCTTTGCCCAAAGAAAGCAAAAGAGCGCCAAAGAGCACGCGCCGCGAGTAAAGGCATAACTTAACACTCTCTGTCTAAAATATGCAGAAAAAAATAAATAAATACCAACCATAGACGCCAAAATGAAGTCATAGAAATGTGTGGGCGCCAATGCCGCCTAAGGGCGGTCGGCGGGAGCAGTGGTTCAGGAGTAGGGGAGCACGCTAAGTGCTGCTAAAAGGCGCGTCAAGGCATATCCAAGTTTAAGCAAATAGCTCATATGACTATAAAACACATTATATCAGCTATATATTATATGCTATAAAATTACTAATAAAATGTAGTTATTAAAAAAATAAATACCATATTGCCCGTTACACTTGCCTACTATTAAAAAATGACTAATTAAGCATAACTTTTCAAAATGCTAAATAAAAAAATTGTACAGTCATTGTCAACTTGCTAAACAAAAATAATAAAAAACTAAAAACAATCATTTTTTTATTGTTTATTTATTTTTATTGTTGGGATTGTTTAGCTCCAGCGCACAGCAGAGAGCCCACACGAGTTTGTCGCGCGAGCAGCTCAACTAAACAAGTTCTCAAAAAGCTGTGGAGCACTCAGTGTACACGTGTTACTCGGCTGATGCTGCTGCCGGCTGACGCTGTCTCACAAGTTCACGCTGAGAGCAATGAAAACGATAAAAAAAAAATGGAGAAACCGCAAAGTGAATCACAAATGACCTGCGCGTGTTTTTTATATATACATACCCTAAAAAAGAGTTTATTTGGTATGTGCGTATATCTGCACTGTATTCTTTTATGTAGAGATAATTCCAATGCGGAATCAAAAGATGATAATTCGAGAATATTTAAGAATATCTTTTATATTTATAAAAAATTCTTTTAATATAAAGAAACAATACTTTCAAATAATAAAACGAATATTCGTTACCTTACAAAATTTTAAATCAAACCCATAGGTTTGCTCAAGAAAAAACAGAATTGTCAAAATTAAAGATCTAAATTTTTCAATAAGCACGCTTTCCAGTATTCGACTTTAAGATGAAATTGATGCAATTAGGTTAGTAATTAAACAAATCAAAAATCCAGAAAGAATAAATCCAGTCGTAAATATTTTAAAACAAATTTGATCAAATATTGTAAATGTAAAAGCTATTGAAATTTAACCATTCAGGAAACATTTTTAATTTTTGTATCATTTATAAAATTTGAAGGAGATTTCAGAAGACTTCTACAGTAACGAGTAAAGATTTATAAGTGAAACTTTTAAAGGAATTAAAAAACTTAAACTTAAAATTTTTCTTCTAAGCTTTTTTTTCAACCTTGTAACCATCATTTACCATATATGCAAGAAGCAGAAAGGAAAGAGATACGAAGCAGATTTGAGAAGACTCATAGTAAAGATTTTTAATTGAAACTTCTAAAGAATTGAAACCTTGCAACCTTGTAACCATCATTTACCATATATGCAAGAAGCAGAAAGGAATGTTGAAATGTTTTATAGAAAAAACCGGAAAATTCTTTTTGAACTGCTTTTAACTGCTTAAAGCTCGACGTTTTCTGCAGGAGACTTTAATGCCAGCAATGCACTGTGGGCCAGTTTGTCAAATTTTGTCATAAATTTCTGGTATTTCAATATTAATCAATTTTTTCAGGAAATCGAAATACTGCACAACTTTTCTTTGAAAATTAAGTTGTATTGCTATTAAGTTTGAGTGGCGTTTTTTTTTAAGCTAATTCCAGTGAAAGTTTTTCTTTGAATGAAATATTTTAAATTTAAATTTAAAATATTCAAAAGTTTTTAAATTAAGGCCTATACGCAGCTCGGAAAATTTTTCGCGGAATGACAAAACTTCATATAAAAAAAAGTCCCAAATTGGATATCTCAAATAGAATTTTTTTTTTATATGAAGTTTTGTCATTCCGCGCGAAATTTTTCGAACTGCGTAGACCCCTTTAAAGAGTTTAAAGCTCTCCTCATAACAAAGCAAACCAGTCAGCACGAAATTTTTAATAAAATTCTTAAGTTTAAGTATAAGTAAGTATAAGTTTTGAATAAAACAATCTTAAAGAGCGTCAAAAATATTCAAGAAAATCAATTTTTTTAAATAACAATTTTTTTTGAATAAAATTTTTTTTTTTTTAATTAAAATTTTTTTTTAATTAAAATTTTTTTATTTTAAATATCTCTTTGAAATCTATAATTGCACTAGTCCTGAAATAGATTTCATATCGTATTGGCAGTACTGTCAATTCTAAAACGCATATAATTATAGTTTTATGCTGTACTTTTAAAGGCATACATTTAAAATTGCAAAAGTATTTGTTTGGTTATGAAAAAAAGTTGTGTTTTTTGCTATCTGGCATAATTATATGAATTATTATAATCTATAAATTTAAAAAACTCAGCAAGCGCGTACTTATACAGATCAGAGTATGGAAACTTCGATAGCTGAATTTATCCGTCCATATGTCCAATACATATTGAAAACAGCTGTCTGATGTCTATGTAGTTTTTGTTGGGGCATCAATCAATTTATCGTTATAACACTTCTATGGCTAGAAGTCAGCTTCTTACCAAGCCCAAGAGTGGGCAAAACAAAGTATCATCCACAGCATCAGTCAAACCCATTTTGACATGCTCAGTATAATGATAATTGCTGGTTTAGGGTTTTTGGCAAGCACTCTAATGGAATATTTGTTGGCAAGCACAAAAAGGGTACAGTTGTGCATTGAGCTATAAAATGTATCTATTTTTGACCAGAATTAAGCACATTGTACAAACAAAGCATATCTACGAAATGAATTTAATTACAAGGCAGCTCCCAAAAGCATAATAACTGTGATTAGGCATGCTATCTCAATCTCACAAACTCATATGAGTCATAATATCTAACTGCTGCACATATGCTGAAGCTTTAAAGTTTTGAAGGTTTGCAACTTCGCTAAGAAGTGTAGCATGCTTTTAGGAGGCGCTTAAAAAGCAACCCAACTATTGAGTTGAGTTGAGTTAAATTTTAACATAAAGATTTTTTTTTTGATTAAATAATAGGTTTTTAAAGCTGGTAAAAAAAAAAATGTATAACTTTGTAATTATGTAAACATATAATTATACAAAATTTAAATTTTTATTCGCCATATTTAATTTGTACTATGATGACTGTTAAATGAATTTTTATTAAAAGATTTTTCGTTTTTGTGTCCAATAATTTTTTTTTTAACTTTGTCTAGCAAAAATTAAAATACAAAAATAAATGTGGTTCTATGAAAAGATCATTTAATATTTAAAGCTTCAACGAATGTTAATTTAAAAATATCGATTTTTATTTTTTGTTTAAGTTATAGACGTAGGAAGCTGGTAAGCTAAAATTAAAAATTCAAAAATACTAAAAAAAAATATATGGTTCTCTTAAAAGTTATATTATTTATTCGTCTTATTTTATTCGCATTAAGTTAAATTCGGAAATTTCAAATAAATTTTAATAAATATGTGTTAGTTCAGTTAACATAAATGGATGAGAAAATTATATAGGGTTCTAGGCTACGGGCACTCACTGCCATCCCATAAATTATTAAATGTTATTTTTTAGTCAGAATGCAAAATTTTGATCTCTTGCCTTTTGGGGCTAAGCTACCATTTGTTTTTCCAATAATTTTACTACCACAGCAATAATATAATACAATGAGTATGGTACGTTCGAAAAGACATTAAATAAAGTTAAAACATTTGTTTTGCTTAATTTTCAGCATTTCTTATATGTACTGGGTTCAGGTGTAAAATGTTGTGGCAAATATTTGTCAATAATATTAACTCCAAGTTTTACGTAGTATCTACGTATCTGTTGGCAATGATATATTTTTGCACTGTTTGGTTTTTTTTTTTATTATTATGATGCTCATTGTTATTCGCAAGGTAAAATAACTTGCTTAATTTGTATGACTTTCTTTGTAGGCCAAAGACTCTCTGGTCTGCCAGCGCTCCATTTAAAACAAATAACTAAAATATTTTAATGTTCTCAAGCATGATGTCATATAAAAATGACTAAATGCAAACAAGTATATAGCAGTTTTTACATAGTACATAACTTTTATATATTTTTTTTTTCCGCATTTAATTTTAATTGCTCTGTAACATGAACTCAGTTACTGAATATAAGTTATCTTATTTATTATTTAGGGTTAAGCACTTTGTAATTTGTAAGTGAAAATTGCTGGCAAGTTTTTTAAAACGTGTTAACTGCATGATATTCATTCAGTTTTCACACTCGGTTAGCGTGCAATTTTCATTCAATTCGTATATACGTTTTACAAACTATTGAGCCAAAATAAAAGGCACTTTTGGCTAAAAATACAATTTTAAGCAATTGCAATAAGAGATGAGTAATTTGTTTAAATAAATTGGCAGTCAAATCAAAATAAGGCACGATGTCAAATGGTTACAGCAATTTGTTTAAGCATATCTATCAAGACATTCTTGCTTATATATATATAACATATATATACAATTTTAGTAGTAAAAGTGTTATGTATTGATATATAAGTACATGGACGACGCTTAAAAAGTGAAGAAAATTTAGCACTATCACAGCACTATATTTTTTTATTAAATTTTTCGCAATAAATAAAAAATAAAAATATAATTTTGCTAAATAAAATTATTACATACTCTTTTTTATAGTATAAACACTAGTGCAAACTGCTTTTGATTTCATAAACAATAGTCTACTTAGTTTAAACACAGCTGCTCTTATTACTTCAGACCACTCGACGTATACGCAATAATTTACATTGATCAAGTCTGCGTCTGTCTCATTTAATTCATCAACTGCAATTTACAATTCAGAGTAATGGCAATTTTCCAATTTAACGAGTAAAGAGCAACGTTTCAAGTAGTTTTATTCTCGCATGCGATTTAAAACTTTAAGTACATAGTTATATTTTACTATGCCGGATATGATACATTTGGACCCATTTGATACAAGTTTATGTTTGTTGCCCAAGTATTTTTGTGTGCTTAGCAAAATTTCCAAGAAATACAAGTACCTTTTGTTGTTTTTGATTTTTTATTTGTTTTGGTCTTGCTAATTATGCTCATAATGGTGTGAACACAATGGAAAGCGTTTGTATAAAGCCGATTTTGGATTCTTCACAAATTCGCAGCAATTAGCAAATTGTCAGCTTTGGCTGCGACAACCTAACTAGTTTATTTTGACAGTTAAAATCAAAATAAAAACTAACAATTTCTTGTTAGTTCTATAAATACTTCGAAAAATATAAAATTAAATTGTTAAAAGGCGCGCCATGCATTTAAATGTCAATATCAGGGCCAAAAGCGAACGACTTATGAAAACTTGTCACATAGCCAATTCTAAAAATGATTTGGGCAAATTGTGTAAAAATAAATGTACATTTAAATCACTCGTCAAATGCATTTCATGTTAAATTGTTGTTATCCTAAATCTGTTAAAATAAACAACATTTAACAGCGCTAATTGCGTCTGTTAACAGAAAAGAAACATGTAGCTGTTATCGCTATATCTTAATAGGTTTATGTTTTGAAATGAAGAGTTTTTCAACAGAAGCATTCATTGTACTCAGATAAGTAATAATATAAATTTAAAAAAAACTCAACTCCACTGCCATGTTTAACAGATTGGCTTAATAGATTTCTAAAAACCATTTAACAGAAAAGATACATCTAGCTGCTGTTTCATAGTAACATGAAATTTTTTTTCTTTAATGACAGTAAAATAATTGCTAAGATTTCAACTTGACACTTGTTCGAATTTCAAGGTTCAAGCTGCAAAACAGTGCAACAGCTGATTGCGGAATCTTTTACGCAAAACTCGTTTTTAATTAAGCTACATGTTTCAAAGAAAGTAAAATTAAATGTTATAATTGCGTTTCATCTTTACGCTGAATTTCAAAGTAAAGATTTTACAGTAAGAGAATTTTACAAAATTTTACAGAAACTTGATTATACAATAGATCAAAATTGTTAATAAACAATTGCTAACAGAGCTCTGTGAGTTGACTAGAAATGTTTAAACGGAGAGGAGACTCTATTGTCTGTTAAATGAAAGTGTTATTCAATAAGACTCAACATATCAATTAAATATTTGAAATACTCAGACCTGTCCTTCCCCTATCAGTTTAACATGTCGCATTTTAATATTATATATAATAAATTATTGGATTTTCTAATTGTTGCATATAGGCACGTATCGGGCCGGAAATGCCTCTAGACGTACCTTTCAATGCGTACTTCTAAAAGCTTATTTTTAAGGGGTTAGCAGAAAGCAACAGTTGAAAATTCACAGTTTTTAGACGTAAAAGACGTCTACAAAATTTTTAACAGAGCAGCCATAAGCTGCCGCTTTTAAAGTGTGCTTTATACAGCACTTAACATGGCAGTGTTAGGCACTTAACATTTCAAGCTTGCTTGTTGAACATAATTTATATAAAATTATAACTAAGCTATGTTAAGTTAAACAGCAGGTAACAGGGAACTATGTGTAACTAAAACTCCAAAAAATAAAAGTTTTGCTCCACAAATCTTTATAATTTATATAAAATGAAGCCACATATCTAGAGAGATAGTCGACCTCAGGCAGCTTTAGAACGAACTAAAAAAAGTTTCCATCTGAAAATTTTTAAGATGTACTGGCTTTTGAATCCCCGGATAGCCTTATACAACACTGTGGTGGCACCTACATACGCCTTCTAGATCTCAGATAAGGCGGCTGACTTGCAGAGCCTTCCACCTTATACAAGATTGCGAATGGTTATTAAGGAATTCATCACGACCTCAGACTGTAGACCATAGAACTCCAAATCAGCAAACAAGTTAGCCAATATAATGAGCGGCTAGCAAGAAACCGCAACAGGCTTTCGAAAGGGCTTCTGAATGAACACCCAATGAAAAGTCTTGAAAGAAAAAACCATTCTAACATTAATAAAAGAAAACGCAAAAAGACCGATCAGACGAAGGCTCTAACTTGCCTTAAAACAGGTTAAGAAATCCCTCACAGACGGTACCAGCGGATTGGGTGGGTTGGCGATTCCATATAACCAGACAATTGCAATTGCGTAAAAAAAAAAAATACAAACAACAATCTTTAAGAAACAAAATAATAATCTTTCTTTTAATATTTAACTATGAATAATCGCTTGTTGTTAACAGAAGTCAAATACATATGTACTTCAGAAATTAAATCTTCAGAAGAGATTTACATCTTGATTTTAGTTACAGTACAAAATGCCCAAGA
The DNA here is from genome assembly GCA_018150985.1 of Chymomyza costata. NCBI lineage: Eukaryota > Metazoa > Arthropoda > Insecta > Diptera > Drosophilidae > Chymomyza > Chymomyza costata. The sequence goes on along the minus strand of JAECWU010000803.1, from coordinate 6,427,146 downwards.
ATTTGTTAAATTGCTACGATACTCTGTTAAGCTAAGCAGCAGTTTAAAAGTCTCTGTAAACAAGCTTAACAGACGACTGCAAGCTGTTTAACAGAGGCAGCTACAGTTAGCTGCTATTGAACTGTAAGATAGCAGAACGCAGAACACTTAACATAAGGCTGTTAAACACTTGACATTTTCATGAACGCTTGTGTCAAATGAAAGTAAAATGTAGCGCAACTTGCATTTCAACTTGATATCTGATGGAATGTCAAGGTTATGAGCTATAAAACTGTGCTACAGCTGATTGCACATTTTTTCCTATAACTCTTACAAGTCACTGGGTGGACGGGGGGTTTAGTTGGGGGCTACCATAACTGAGTCTTTGACCTTAAAAGCGTATGCAATGCAAATCAGTTTTGTGACTTGTGCGCAAACTTGTTTCTGTGCACAGTTATAGGCGGGTACTGAGAGGGTCTTACACATACGACTTTTTTTTTTTAAGCTTTTTGCCGGTAACCGGTTGGCGGCACTACTGACTATCGCAATTAAAATGGGTTAAGAGCAACGTAAAAATAAATACCTAAGGCAAGTTTTGTTAAGTTGTTGATGTTTTTGGCAAAATAGGAAAACATACAGGTTAACAAAATTTAAATTTATTTTAATATAATAAATACAAAAGCAACAATAGTTATAATACTGTGTGTGTGTCAACAAACTTTTGTTATTGTTATATGTAGCAGTCTACAGACGTGCTAAATTTGGAAGGAAGCTCCCCATATGCCTTTCAATTGTATCTCACACTGATTGCGAATTTCGTGCACGCGTTGGCGGTTCGCATCTTTTTATGTGACTTTATTAATAAAAAAAAAAAAATTTTTTTTTAACAAATAACTTCCGTTTTAAGCCCCCATAAAAAGTGCGTCAGAGGTCGTCACAAAAAACACACTTGATAAAATTTATTTAAATCAATTGGAAGCAAAACATCTTGAACATTCACTTAGTTAAGTTAAGTAATATATAAATACTAGTAGTTACTCAGTGCCAGGCACTTTTCATTTAAAACTTAATCTATTTAAAGCTTTTTTTGTAAATATGTAATTGCCATGTGAGTGCATTCAAAATAAGACTTTCGTGAGAAACAAATCTCAAGAATATGTTTTTTAAAGTTCTCATTTTTAAATCACCAATAGCTCATAAAAATGTAATTTGAAGAATTTATTACATGGATAACTTCCAAATATCAAATATGATTACAAATCTACCAATCAAAAATTTAACGACAGTAAACTTTGAAATCTATCTTTAAAAGCTAAAACTAATAGCTTATGAAGTGAATTTGAAGAAAATATTTGAATTTTATTTTGAAAACTTTTGAGTAATCTATTGAACAAAACATTTCGCTCTCCGTTGATAAGATTGTCTGGTTTATATATATTTTTTGAAGAGTCAACGACATAGATGCAATATTCATGTTAAATAATTTAAAACCAATTTTTCTGGATTTTTTTTTACGATTTAACAAGAATATTTAAATTTTTTTTTTTTCTCAAAATAAAAAAAAATTTTCACTGTATCAAAAACAAATTAGTTTAAACTTTATTTTAAATCAATTGAGTAATCCAGCGACCAACAGATTTCGTGGAACATGACTATTTTTGAAGATTTAACCAAATGTTAACCATAATTATATAAAACTTGATTTGAAAGCTATTAGGAATTCTTACAGAGTAAAATCAGACTTAGAAAACTGAGGGGGCTGCACTTTGGGATGCGCCGAAAATCTTTAGACGTTTTTGCTTATATTTTATTTGATATCCCTTAAATAATTTGTTGACCAAAATGTTTTTCTGTGTTAAGTATTTTCTGAAGAATTCAAGACTTGAAATCTCTTATTGTACAATTCTTAGCAAATAAGCTCTCAAAACGAAAAACTATACACTCGGAGTGTGTCGAAAATCTTTAGATGATTTTGCTTAGATTTCATTTGATATAACTTAAACAAAATAACATTAAAGATTTTCATGCCTTATGATAAGACATTGGGTTTTTAGTCAAAAAAAAAAATCTCCATATGCAGATCAAGTTTGAATTCTGGAATTTTTATAGAAAACATTATTCATAAAAAAAATTACTTTGGCATCTATTTTTTTGTATTTATTATTATTATTTGTTATTATTATATTTTGAAACATAAAAATCTGTCGTTCAAAGCTAAAACTAACGCACGTTGATTGGGTTGCGTCGAAAATCTCTTTCTTGAATTGCGTTTGAAATCTCTACAATAATCTGTTGACGATTTGGAATTTTAAAATCTTAAGGGGAGCTGCATTTAAATTTGGTCGAGAAAATCAATTTTTTTTTTATGAAAGGATTTTTCGATGCGATCGATATTTATAGAAATAGAGCGCCTTAAACGCACCTAAGTCGCATGCGCTGAGGGACGTTCTAAAAACTTTAAGCGCGTTTTTCTCGGAACCATGTTTTTCATTCGCATTTCAAGCATAGCTCTTTATATATTGTTCCGATTCCCTTCATTTAAACCATGTTTGAAAGAATATAATTTTTTGTATGCCTCCTACTAACAATATACATGAATTTATCGTCATAACTCATTCTGATTTCGTATAAGGCATAGAGAATTTCATTAACTTCAATAAACAAAAAACATTTTTCTGGAGAACTAAAATGCGGGAAAGATATTCTGCGGGCAGAGGCAGACAAGAGCCGCCATTTTGAATTTTGTCGAGAAAAAAATTTGCAATTATTTCAAAACAGGAAGATTGTATGTCTTTTCAACTTCGCCTTCTTTTCGGCCAAATTTGAAAGAGCTTCCCTTAAGTATTTGATGGTGAGATATTTTGGTTATATGTATTTAAAAAGAGTTAGCTTAAAAAATATTGCTTAAAATATGTTGTAAAATTTGCTACAAGTGCAACATTATTCATTAAAAATTAAAGGATGTTGTTAATTAAAGTTCAAAGAGCTATCCCAATTAAAAGTACCTCATAGTATGGAATAGTGCTGGAGAAAACATCGATGATCGAAGTTTAAAATCTCTATATATCGATGTTGGCCAACAGAGATGTTTCTTCAGCGCTACTAAACATCCATTTGATGAGTGCAGAAGTGCTGGAGAAACAACTCTGTTGATCAATGTCGATATTTAAAGATTTTAAGCTTCGATCATCGATGTTTTCTCCAGCACTAGTATGGAAGCTTTCTTGGCATGTACTTTAATTAAATGAGCAACAAATTTTACAAATGATCTACAATTTTCAAGAAGGCTATGCCTTAAGATTCTTTTGAATAAATAAACCAACTGCCACTAACTGATTGCAGTTGGCTTAAAATTGTTCTTAAAGAGATTTCTAGCACAACACTGCATATGCAATTTTTCACCTGACTCACCTTGTTCTGGTTTCTCGAGATCCTTTTCGGCGCTCGCAAAGATATGTTCCTTTGATGCAGACATTTTGTTTTAGTTTTTAATTTTTAATAAGTTATATTTTAATTGAGCTATAGTTACAACTAAAGTCTTTAGTTTTAGTAATTTACTACAGTAAATTTTTATTTATATTTATAACAATTTAGCATACAAATTTGATATGGTAGCGTTAATACTGCTTCAAGTTCGTTAACGGATTGCATAAGAGAGTTACAGAGTCAACTGCAGCACTTTGATTGATCGTTTTTTGAGGTAGACGCGAAATCTTACACAAGACAAGCAACAACAAAAATTTATGGTTAAATGCAAATTACAAAAGTTCGTGTTTTGTTTGTTGATGCAGAATATAATGTATAATAATAATTATAATGATTATTATTGTTTTTGTTTTGTTTTCGTTTACTTCTTAGGCAAGAGAGCACTTTGCCTTTTGCGGTTGCTAAGTCATTTTCGGCTAACTGTTGTTATAACTTTTATAATATTATTTTTTTTATAATTTTTTAATTTTGTTTTGTGTTGAAGTTGCTTCACGTTCAGCAGCTGGGAATGTTCTGATTGCGCCTAGATGTGGCTCTGGGGGTTTTAAATAAGCAGCGTACGTCGTTTTGTGAGAGCGTCTGCCGAAAGCTGAGACTCTGACTGAGACCGTCTGGCACTCTATATGTATCCGGACTATTATTTACACGATCTATTTTGTTTTGTTTGGCTTGTGCGCATGCGTCCCAAGTTTGCGACTAGATCTGTAAGCAAAAATTAAGTAAATAAAAGTTTAGTCTGATAAATTTAGCAAATTGCAATTGATTGAGTTATACTACTAGTCCCTCCGCTCCAAGTCTCTCTAGCTGTCAGTTTTTACGCACGTTTTCATAGTCATCGTGTTTGGTTTATTTGGCTTATGATTATTTGGATCATGTTTAAACAAAATATTTGCAACAATTATTTTTGCTGAATTGTCATTTTTTAAAGAAATCTTATTATTAAAACAAATTTATTTTTATGACAGTTTTAACTCATCTCATCGTAAATTTTGGTACAGTTGAACCAACAAAAAATCAGTTTTTGCACACAAGTAGCCAAATTTATTAGACTACTATATAAGCCGGATGAATGATACGGTCTAGCCTTGATGTTTTGCCAAATTAACCGTCAAGTGTTTCAATATTTGTCTTAATCACACAAGTTTCCGTTGGCTCTTTTTGGCAAATAGCACTCAACAACAGCTCGATTGGTTTCATAGACCATATACTAAAAACGCCCTTAAGTTTTATTTCATAAGTGCTCTTGACTCGAAATATATGTATAGGTATATTTTTTAGTTTACACAGTTCATAAATGGTTTTATTTAAGCTAGTTGAGTGTCTTTAGCTATGCGATAATTCCTCTGACGCAGTTCCGAGACAGTTCTAGACTTTTGCGAAAGCTATCCTCATAATTAATTTATTTACTTTTGTTTACATTTTATAGAGAACTCAAAATATCATTAGGCAGACATGCATATGGGAGTCTGATTTATTTCAATCGATTAAATTTTTGACATTGACAGATAATGTAGTCATTTTTTATACACTGTAGCCTTGGTGCCTAGGGACTTGTAGATTTATGTAACAGGCCGTAGGAGCTTCGCGGGCAAAGTGTTTCTTCTATATCAATATCTATGTTGGACCGCCTAGACTTTGGAAACCATAGGACCTGCTTTTATAAGGCGAAGTATATTTTTTGCTGTCTAACTTTTGCGCATTATAATAAAAGAAAACGCCAAATTTAAATAAAAGACTCTTCTTGCTTCTTTTGCCAGTCTCCAATTTACAAAAATTGCTCGATAAGTCAAGCTAAATCTGTTTCTGAAAACTGTTGAGATATCATTTGTGCAACTATTCTAATCCGTCATCTTAGAATCTAAATTGTTTTTCTGACATCACTACTTTACTTCTTAGTTTCTACGAAAATATTCTGAAAAGATTTACTTGCGTAGATTTCTAGCTATAGAATTGAGTTTTTAAAACAAAACTTTGCTTGTGAAACTTTGCGTTCTCATCTTATAAGCTGTCAATGTGATGTTCTTAGAATGTTATTTTCTACGAATTCACTTTATTAAATCTTCTTCTTCCTTTTTGACAAAACTATTTTTCGGCGCATTCATTTTTAAACTATTTATGAAGATTTGCAAAGATTTTTGGTTGCAGAAATGAGTTTTCGAAACAATCTTTGGTTCTGTAACTTCGCGATAGCTAACATTATGATCTAAGTACTTTTCCGTGACAATGAAATTTTAAATATGTTATTTTCAAGGGAATGATTTTCTAATTTCTTCTAAAGTTTCGCAAAAACTTAAGTTTTAGAACTGATTTAAATTGTTTTTCTGCAAAAGCTATTTTTCTGTGAATTGATTTTTTAGTTACCCAAAGATGATCACAGAGTACCACTTTGAAAGAAACTTCAGTACTATTTTGAGCAACATAAAGAATTGGACAACGCTAGAGGAGATACATCCTATGAAAAGATACACTATTGTGCGGTATACGGACGGGTCCTTGACTAAAGAAGGCACTGGACTGGGCGTCGCGGGACCAAGAACGCGACTGTCAGAAGCTCTGGGTACATGCACCAGCATATTTCAGGCAGAGGTATGTGCTATAGGCCGATGTGTAGACATCAACCTAGATAGGAACTATAAAGACAGAGACATTGCTATACTGTCAGACAGTCAAGCTGCGATTAATGCGGTGGCTGGCTTAAAGATTAACTCGAAGTTGGTCTGGGAAACCAGGGCCAAATTGAACCGCCTAGGACAATGAAGCAGAGTCTCCCTTAGATGGATCCCGGGATGGAAGAACATTCCTGGGAATGAAGCAGCTGACGAACTGGCGAGGAATGGCGCTGCAAAACCACTAATAGGGCCTGAACCTTACTGCGGCATTGGCAGACACACTACCAAGCAGCTGCTAAGAGATGAAGAAAAGTGCAGTCGGGAAAATTACTGGACTGGCACGGACGGCTTACGGCAGGCCAAGCAACTTCTTGGTTCCTACAACTTAATTAGGTTCAAGAAAATATCCCAATTGGGCAAGAATTCCCTTAGGATACTGACTGGGTTACTAACGTAACATTGCAGAATCAGGAAACATCTGTCTACTATTGGCATCTTGTATTCAAACACATGCAGGTTCTGTGAAACTAAAGAGGAAACCATCCCACAGTGTGATGCCCTTGCCAGAAGAAGGAAATCCCTTCTTGGAGGGCATAGAATATTGATGCATGATATTAACCGACTAGAACCATCTCAGATAATCAAGTTTGTCACGGAAATTGGGCTGGTTGAGGAGCTCTAGGGCTTGAAGCGGGCACAATAGATCCGAAGGGTCGCAGTGCAGCTTTCCCCAACAATATTATTATTATTATGTCGATTTAAAGCAAAGATTTTGAATTGTAGGATTGATTTAAAAAAAAAATCTTTTGCTTGTGAAATTTTTGTTTACATTTTATAAGCTTGCAATATAAATATAATGTGCTTAGAATATTGATTTTCGAAATTCTACGGATTCATTTTCGAAATTCTTCTAAAGATTTTGCGATGATATAAGTTGTAGGACGAAGAATTCGGTATGTTTAATTTAAACGGATTGATTTTTGATTTTCTTCTGAAGATTTGCAAAGACTTTAGAACTTGTAGAACTGACTATGTAAAATATATATTTTAAATTCACTTAAAAATGTTAATTCTAAACTAGTTTCCACTACAAAAAAATTGTGAAATGTATTTTAATGCGAAGATTTGTGAATACTTCAGTTGTAGCACTAAGTATGAAAAAAGATTCTTAACATATGCATAGAACGAAATTTAAATATATAAATTTTTTGGGTATTAATTTTCGTAGGTTTTTTGTTAATTTTTTGCCTCTTAAAATATTTTATCAATTTTTGTTCAAATAATTTGTAAAAAATGCTAAAAATATCTAAGTAGCAAAGGCTAGAAGCCTGAACTCTTTATTCACAATTTATACGTCAAATTTTTTAAGAATAAATAAATAAATAAAATAAAAAATTTAAAATTTAAAATTTTTTCTGATGTTAAGTATTAAAATAAATTTTTTTAATATGCTTAGTAAAATTAATGTTTACATCTAGGGTTTCAATTACAATGAAGATTTGAGTTGTGGAATTGAGAATGAAATTTTAGTCTAGGCAAACATTGCTTAAACATTTTTTTGTTATTTGCTGAAAATAAAACATAAAACATGTCGATTAGCGAAACTTTTCATATTTTATTAAATTTTCACAAAATAAATGGGGCAACACTGCTCGCTCAAAAATACTGCGTACCAGCAAGCAAAAAACTTGACATCAAGACTTTTGTCATTTTTTGTTGTTGTTTTAATGTGAAAAAGCTCGCGATTTTTGGACAAAAACGTAGTGGAGAAGCTTCTTTTTGAAACTCGAAAGCTTTCGTTAGGTTTTGGTAAAGGTTACTTGGGTTTTAAATCTATTCAAGTCATTTTTAGACAAAAATTTTTCTTTGATAGTCGTTTGGCTAACACTTGGATGTTGGGTAGGCGAAACTTTTCATATTTTATTAAATTTTCACAAAATAAATGGGGCAACACTGTTCGCTCAAAAATACTGCGTACCAGCAAGCAAACAACTTGACATCAAGACTTTTTTCATTTTTTGTTGTTGTTTTAATGTGAAAAAGCTCGCGAGAAGCTTCTTTTTGAAACGCGAAAGCTTTCGTAAGGTTTTGGTAAAGGCTACTTGGGTTTTCAATCTATTCAAATCATTTTTTAGCTAAAATTGTTCATTGATAGTCGTTTGGCTAACACTTGGATGTTGGGTTGGCAATTCGTGACGCAAAATAGTTTTCAAAATTTGTTTTGTATATGCTGAGTAATTGTTTAACACAAAAATCTACCAAAACTTAAGCGAGTCAGCAAAACTTTATACCAAGTTAAATTAAATTATACGCACTCTTTCAAAAGTTTTCTGCATTTTTGTTAACAAAAAAAATTACGTACTTCTTAACAAATTACATACAATACACTTTACGCCTGATGTAATTTGTTAAACATTACTATTTTTTTTTTTTTTTTTGCTTTCAAACTATTATTAACAATGTGCGTTTCTTTTTTGTTTTTGAAGTTTCAGTTCCACAAACAGCTCAAAACTTGTTTCATTTCGCGCGAATTTCTAAAGTGGCAAACAAAAAAGATCAATTATAAAATTGTTATTTTGTTTATAAAATTGTTTTTTTCGTTTCATTCATGCGCAAAAAAAGTTGGGTAAAAAATGGAAAAAAAAAAACAAAACAGTTGTGGGTTGTTGGCTGTTATGAATATAAATTTTTTGTTTGCACGTCACAAAAATAAATTTGGAAAGTTTTTAAAATTAAAAATAAATATGTAGCTACAAATTAAAAATAATAATGTGCTGCTATTGTTTGTTTATGGAATTTTTTTGCAGACTAATATTTATTTAATTATTCAAACATAGTATTTTTTTGTATATTGTTTAAAGATTTGTTAATTTGTTTAATAGTAAAATTAGCAACTAAACTGGATTTTAAAACAATAAGTTTAATTGAGAGAAACAATTGTAAGAGTTGAAAGATAATGCAAGCAATGGGTTTTGCGATCGTAAAGAAACTTTATAAACTGGTTGGAACTATATATAGATGCTAGGTACAAGTTTTTTGTCTAAAACATAGCGCATATACAGCACAATTGTAAAGTCACGAGATCACGGTCTGTACACTGACTGCGATAAATCAACGTACAACTCATTTTGTTAACAAAGTACATATTTACCAATTTAGTTATATACGATTAGCAAATATATAGCGCTGCAGCTTAAATTAAGCGAAATTATTTCGCAATTTTATGTCGCTAAATAGTCAAAGCACGTTTTCTGGGCCGCCCAACTATTTCTCAAGTGATAAGCTTATATCTGTCGTCTGGGCAGCTGTTTTGGCCACAATATGCTATTTAGATAATAAACTTGTTATAGCCATATGTAAATTGTGTTTACATAGACTGATACATAGTGCTGTAATTAGCATTGTCAGCGCAAGTTTTGCAAAGAAAGTGACAAAACCTTATGTTAATTAGTTGCTATAAAAATCCCTTGACAGACATTTTACTTGTTAAAACTTCGTGACAAGTACCGTTTGGTACTTTTTTTTATTTTACAAATGTCCACATGAGTGCTATAAATTTTTACTGCAATAAGCAGTACTTAATAATAATAACGTTAACTTTAAGAGCCCTTTAAATAACTCTTGCCAGCAGAGGCTTGTAAATAATAAGTTTATAATTTATAAGCTCTCTGAGGCTGACTATATGGGCCTTATAAACCCGTTTGGACCCAATTTATAGCACGTTTGGAGCGGCGGCATCCTAATCAGTTTTTAAAAGCGTGCGCCATTGAACTCTTTCTCAAGTGCGGAAAGTTGTTTCGATAAGCGTCAAGGCTTTAAAAATGTATTTGTTTTTGTTTTTGTAAATATTTATGGTAGTTATTAAGAACTGGCAGCTTGACTGATTATCGTTAAAAAAAAAAAGATTTAAAGCACCTTCAACTGCAACTGCATAAAAATTGCACAAACTTGCTATAAACTTTTTTATTTTATATCGATTACAAATCTATTAATTGCCAACTACCGACACACCCCATAAGTACAAACTAGCCTTATCAAAACTGATAGTAGCTACTGCAATGTTTATATATATATATATATATGTATATAGTCTACACACGCAGCGTTTATCATTTAAGCGGACTGGTCAATTCACATAAGCTCTGATTTCTTATCGAAAAGCTATTATAGCAATAAAAGATATGACTTTTGGCATATCCGATAACGCGATTGATAAAGACCTGTAATTAATAATGATTTCCAATCGCCACTATTCAAAATGTCCGTATAACGATTGTTTCAAATTGCTTTCGAAAAACATAAAAAGTCGAATAGTTAAGTGTACCAAGTAATGAAAAAAAATCATTTTAAATGTCGCGATAAATATACGAGAATGCAACTATGTATGGTTATTCGAAATAGTCAAGCTGTCGTTAAGCCCCAAGAGAATCTCTGTAGATGTAGTTTCCCCTTAAAAATTTTACAATATGATCTAAATTTATAATTAAAACTAAAGTAAGTATCTTGATAGCAGAGCGTAGGACTCTGACAGCGCTGTCGAGGGGACTTGAAACAAAACCAGACTGATGAATTCCCATAAGCTCTGATTTCTTATCGACAAGCTATTATAGCAACAATACATAGAAATGTCTTTTGCGATATCCGAAAAAAAAATATTTTCGGGATACATGATCAGACAATTTCTAACATGTGTTCCCATTACCTTAAACTTTCCATTTATCCCTTTCTATCCAAATATTATTCATAAAAGGCGCTGTAATAAAAGTTCGAGTCAATTTATTTAAGGCTGCTCTTTGTTTGCAGCTTGACGTAAAACCCTTCCGTTAAAACTCTTTTTATACCTCCATCTTAAACAAGGCGCTCTTTAACCTCCCCGTAGGCAACCTATACCCTCAAAATCATGCCATTCACATCCATCTATCCAGACACGTGATGCGCACATCTTCAGTTTATGAACTTAGTCAGCAAAAAAATTTTGCGCTCATTCAGCAAAAAATAAATTTATAGTAAATCGTAAACCAATAATCGTATAATAACCATATTTTGTCATAAAAATAAAATAGACTGTCGCTATCACAGCCGTTTTATATATCAATTATGGAATTATTAAACTGATTACCTTTATGATGAGACTACAAAAACAACTACAGACCTTGCAGCCCTACGTCAGTCTGTCAATATTATGGCACTGCAATAAACGTTTGCTTTTTATGGCATAGGCTTTGCTTAAAATTTTTCCACTGCTGGCGTTTATTTTGCATAAAAATCGTGCTGTCTAGCACGTGAAATGCTTTTACTTCATATTTTTATAGCAAGTCGGCGTTTTTGCTATAAAACAATTATAGCTTCCAAAATTGTGAACGTAGTCTTGTACAATAGTAAAGCTTAGATGGCTGCCTTTGGCAACTGTACCTGGCAGAAATATAGTAAATCATACTTTAATATTGTGGCACAGCTATAAACGCTTTTATAGCAAGGACTTGGCTTTAATTCGAAATTTGTATAAATATGCCCAAACTAAAAATATCCAAACAGATCATTGAGGTATAACATTCTATCACGTCGAATGCTCTCAAAGCAGCGGATATACATTTTTATGGCACAAGTTTGTTATTAAGTAATGCCATATACATATTTATAGCGCAGACTTTTAAAATTTTTCACAGCTGCTGCTAAAAAAATTACAGTCTGGCATGAGTAGCTGATTTATAGTAGAAAGGAATACTAAGTTTTCTGCACCTTAAAGCCCTTTACCAGTACATCATTCAAGTATTCTGCACATATTATTACCACAGGCCTGGTTTCAAAACCTATCGCCAGTGTTGGTTGGTTTGCTATAAAAATCTAGTTTGCAATACTGCCTTGTATTTATATATACATTTTTATGGCATAAGTTTGTCATTAAGTACTGCCATAAACCATTTATAGCAGAGACTTTCCTGCTAAATATTTCGCAGCTGCTGCTTTGTTAGCTATAAAAATTATAGCCTGAGTTATGCTGTCCAGCACCTAAAATACGCTAATATAATAGGCATACATTTTTATTTTATGGCATAAGTGGCCGATTTATAATAGAAAAGAATTCTAAGTTTTCTGCACCTTAAAGCCCTTTACCAGTACATCATTCAAGCATTCTGCACATATTAATACCATAGGCCTGGTTTTAAAACCTATCGTCAGTGTTGGTTGGTTGGCTATAAAAATCTAGTTTGGCAATACTGCCTTGTATATATACATTTTTATGGCATAAGTGTCAGAGTTATAAATATAAGAACATCTGAGCTTTGATAGAATTCTTAGTTTCCCGAGTTATAGAGCCCTTTGTCAGTAGATCACTTAAGCACTGTCATACGATGTCATCAGATACTATCTTGACTTCAACATTTTTAGTAGCTGTCGGTTAGTTTGCTATAAAAATGTTGTTTACAAAATGCGCTTACTGCTTTATTTCTATATATTTTTATAGCAAGAGTGATCAATTTATAGCAGAAGCGCTTTGTCAGAATTCCTGATTTTAGAACCTTTTGTCAGTAGCACTGTACATATATTTTTATTTTTATAGCACAAGCCAAGCCTTCAAAATGCATTATAGCTGTTGGTTAAAAAAAACCCTTTTTAAAGAAATGCATTTTTACTTGCATGTACATTTTTATGCCTTAAGTGTCAGATATATATGTGAACATCTGAGCCTTGACAGAATTCTAATGGTCCTAGATTGTAAAGATTTTGAACCGTATATAATCCAAGCACGTTTTTATAGCACAATGAAGCCATGAGGCTTGAGAATTAAATTATAATTTATCCGAGAGCTGTTTACACTCCTATAGCATGATTTGTCGATTTATAGGGAAACATCAGAGCATTTCAAGGCTCCTGATTTAAGAAACCTTTGTCATCTTCATATTTATAGCACAGGCGCAAGTAAGTTTGGTATAAATTTATTTTTAAAAAAATTCTTGCCTTTTACTTATATCATTCTTAAAAAATTAGTTCAGACACATTTCTGTTTCACCTTGAACTTCGATACCTATGTTTGTCTGTCAAAAAATCAGTCACTGTCACAAAAGTTTTTATAGCACACTTTGTGCTATAAAAATACATTGTTAACGAAATGCTGTCTTGCACGTGAAAGGAACTTAACTCTATAGATATACGTTTTTATGGCATGTCGTCTTTGCTATAAAACAATTATATCTAGAAAATTTGTCAACGTTTGTACATTGACGAACATCATAGAGCTGATAAATTTCTATTTCGCACTAATTCTCGTAATTTATTTGAATTTTAGGTATACAGTACACAATTTAATTGCCACACAATTTTTCACAACAACGCTACAGTTTTAGCACGTTTTATTTTCATTTTCTGCAGTGTATTTAATTTTATTTTATTTCATAGGTATGTGGCTTTTCATTTTCATTGCTATCAAGTTCAAGTGCAGGCAGTATCTGTTAGGGTTGCATATATTCGTTACACTCGAGTAACGCTTAATTATTGAGTGTTTTTATGGGAAATAGTTTAGATCTGAACACAAAAATAAAAGCACGCCCTGACATAGAAAAATGTAAGAGTTGAAGCTTTTGCGTCAACAAAGCCGCTCCAAGCCCCAATCAGTTATGCAAAATAGAACCTGTTCTTTTTTTTTTTTGAAGCTCTTCGTTTATTTGGTATGAGGTGTCGAAATCTGCCAAGCTAATGGCTCGAAATTGATTTAATCATATAATTCGTTTGTTTATTTTTTTTAATGAAACTCGATTTCGAGTTAGTTATGGCCAATTTGCATTGTCTGGCAGCACGGATCTTTCATATCATGTGATCCACAGCTGAAAGAGCTATTAATTTATATGACTTGATTTTCACTTTGTTTTTGTTTATAAATTAAAATATTTTCATTTATTTGTGCACTAGCAGCTTAAATAAAAAAAAACGTACATTATTATAACAAGCTGCGCCCTTAAAGCATTAAAAACTTCCTTGATATTAATTAATTATTTATTTTTTATGGTTAATAAGATCCTTGACCGTAATGACGTATTTAAAAAACTAAGTTCATATTTATTGCAAAAACTTGCTTTAAGAATTCAATAATGTATTCTAATTTATATACATATACTCACTCACCTTTAAAATCAACTTTATTTTATATATTTAATTTGTTATTATTTTTGGCAAAAATTTAAAGCAGCTGTTTTGCACGTTTAACTTTTTGCCCTTAACGAAGTTACAGACATATAATCTGCATATGTTGCAAATTTATTTTTATAATTATTTTTTTAAGTGTTAATTAAATGCTTTGCATATGTTTTAGTGTTCAACAACTTGTATTTTTTATCACGCACATCTGTTTAATTTCCAATTACAATGATTTTCACTAAAACGCGCACGAATTCAAGTTAGTTAACTTTCCTATTTTAATTAAAAGTGCTTATTAAATTTTTTAGGCGCTAAACCGGCCTGGCCGACCGTTGTAACTGTAATGACTTACTACCTGTACTAATTGTGCGTTTTTATATTGCTCTTATTAAAAAGCAAAACAATAAAATAAAACAAAAACAAAAAACAAAAGCAAAAGCAACGTTTGCTGAAACAGTAACGGCCACGGTAACAGGCGCTGCCCAAAGCAAAGCGACGCCGATTACACTACACTACAAGATATTTGGAACGACATGTTGTTGGCTTACTTTCAGAAAACAAAAATATTGAAAAATTAGCTTTAAACTAATCCAAATCTCTTGGAGATTTGAGTAAACTTTTTAATAATATGCACCGATTCACATTATGCAGAGATCAAAAACTAGTAAGTTCAAAAACAAAAAATTAAAGAGGAGAATGTGAATAATAAAAAAAAAACCTGCTGACCAGGTAGGTGACTCATATTTCTGAAATGGTCAAGAATATTTGAAATGCCAAATAGAGATGATATAAAATATAAAAAGTGATAGAGTTCGGAGAGTTTTAAAAATTATCAAAACCATTCTTGTCAGTACATAAGACACGGAAAAGATCAAGCAAAGCAAAATTGAATGATTAATATCAAGAAACTTGTTAAATAAGATTGATGGAATCAATTACTTTGAGTTTGTAAGATAACTTCTGTCAGTTGAAGAAACGACTGTTAATTCTACTAAAGAACATTAATGCTTATCAGGCCCGTTCTGTTTTTTGAATCTTTTCGAAATTTGATGAGTTTTTACAAAATTTCCCAAATATTTTTTTTAAGTATTAAGCTACCACACTTTAAAAACAAGTTCATAGATCGAGTCAGGTGAGTTTGATGTACAATCGGGATACAATAATTGAAATATTTTTTTATGAGTAAAGGCAGCTATAATTTAATTATACATCTGTAATATTTCTCTTTATTATAACTCTCTCTTAAGCTCAGTAAGCTTTCGCGCTCTCTGATTTGTCGCTTTACATATCGGCGGCTTATCTGCCTAATGGTTTGCTAATGTAGATCAGTTCTCACTCATAAATATTAAATTATTATTATTATTATAATTATTATAATAAATCGCATACAAGTTAATTAACTTATTTGTTATTATTCAATATACGGTTTCTATTCAAATGCTAGCAAAAAATATTATTTACAATGGTCATTGTCTTAAGCAAAAATAGGTGATATGAGCTCAATAGAATTCAGTGATCGCGTATTGAAACAGCTGACCCAAGTTTATGTTCCAACTATTGTTACAAATAAAATTGGAAAAACTGCAACGTGACTGTATTATTAGTTTGTACAATCTGCAATAATTGTTTCAAAAGTAAAGTTGGTTCTGCATTAAAATATATTTGAAAATAATATTTGCACAGTTCTTGTAGCGCAGTGTTGTGTAGTACAGCTTGATTCATCAGCAGTTAGCTGCGATGCCGTCTACGAAGACGATGACGATGAGCAAGCGACAACGACAACAAGAGGTACGAAGAGTGCAACTTCGGCTTGACTCGGGAGCGATGATTGGGTGGGCGCTAATGAGAGTCAACTCGAAGCAACTCGATGCGACGGGACCGGGACTCGGTCTTACGTAGATCTAGTACAAATACTAAAACGGGTTATGAGACGTTATAAACAATTAAGTGATGTGTTTATGGCCCGAGAAATGAATGTAAAAGCCTAAGTGTACTCAGTGAGCTGTCTCTGGCACGTGAGCGTAACACAATTTCTAATTGCAAATCGTGATCGTGTTACGAGATCTCTAATTCCAAGAGATACACCAACGCTCTTACACACTGCTCTCCGCGCTCCGCTCTTCACGTGAACTTGCACTCACTGAACTTGCAATGTTCTACAAGTTATAAGTAAAAAAGTGACAGCACTATAAATAGATAAGCGGAACGATTTCAACCAGGTGCTTAACATGTGATGGAAGAATTCAGCACGTTATTACATATATCATTTACACCTTTTGATTACATTACTTCTGCCAATTGACGTAGAATTTTAATGAACGTCAGATAAAATGACAATTTCATGATGTTAATTTTGAAATTGGAATAGTCAACAAACTTCTTGAATCGCGGTATTTTAGTTAGAAACTAATGCAATTAAAAAGGCTCTACTAAGTTAGTGAAAAAAATGCATTGTGTAACCCATAGAAGAAAACAGATAAGGTCTAACAATGTGTATGGTAAACCAAAGAATTCGTTGATCTCCGTCTGCATATTTGTAGTAGAGGAAAGTGCGGTGAACTCGGAAACGCATCCTAATGGATTTCTGAGTTGACATTTGACTGTGATACCAATTTTCAAATAAACGTCATGACCGACGGTGGTTTTTGATAATACTTCGACTCGAATACACGTGTTTTTGTGTTCAGTGGAATTTTTCAAAAAAAATTGCTACCTTAAAAGTGTTATTTATATATATTTAATTAAAAAATGTTAAAGGGTTCATTTCGATTTTTGCAATTCACCAGAATGACGCTACTCCGTTTCGAAAAAGTTGATTTGGGGTGAATCCGAAAGTGTCGAAAAGAGCCAAACAAATATTTTGAAAATATTTTAACACGGACTTCAACTATTTTGTGTCAAAATGCCAAGAAACCGCTTCCAAGCTCTGATGATTTGTTGGAAATGCTGAAGGCAGTGAAAATCGACAAAAGAGTGCTCTTTCAGACGATTTGCCTCTTTTTAAAAAAAAACATTTTTTCCGGCCATTTCACTAGGCAACAATTATTTTTATTCCACATTCATTCATTTCAATGCATTATTCAACCTTTTTTTTAGCAAAAATATTGTTTATGACGATTTCTTTTTGCACACTTCCGGATTCACCCCAAAATAAATTGAAAATCGCGAATTCGTAATTTTTTGCTCGGAGATCAATCTACCTGACAAAATATTTTCTTGTCGATGTGAAATTTTGACACAATGTAGCTTATTCAATGCCCTGAACCAAAAAACTTTCAATTTTTTTTGTCACTCCAAAAAATCTACGCTAAAATTATTCCGAATTCAGCCCACTTTCCGCTACTCATGTTTTAACAAATCGGGTTAAAAGAAATTAGTAACAAAAGAATTCTATAACTTAATTTTTTGTAGGATAAAATCTTTCATCTTTTTTTTATAAATGCGATGTAAGAATAATTCGTTAAACATATAAAGCTATATATTAATTTAATATAAGAAAGTTTTGTAAATTATATTTTTTTATAACAAAACTGTGTATAACATAGCTTATATTAAACATAATTCAATTCAATACTTACTGTGGACGATAATAAAAACTTACTGAAGTCAAACTTCCCTATAACGAATTTTTCGATAAAGAACTTTTTTTTTTCATACAAGAATTTTTGTATTTCGGTATCTTTATATAACAAATTATATAGCGAGTTTTTCTATGCTCACTGTACTTTTAATACTGTAACTTTTAATACGCATTTGAATTCAACTTTTTAACAGGAAAAAAAAAAAATGTTTTAAGCAACTCTCAAAACTTAACAAAAAAAACTTGGAGAAAAAAATGAAGTCCCATCACTAACAATTTTGCTGTCAGCTGACATTGTTCAGAAGCAGCCTATACCTTATTTATGAAAGTTTCCAGAGATGACGAGCAACGAAAGAAGATTTTGTTGCGCAAGCTAAATGAAAAGTTTATCCTTAAAAATATATATATATATACTATATATATATTATATTTATTAATTTATCAGTTCTCTGCTCCCCAGTAGACTACCTTTATTCGACAGTGCAGTACATCTTCAGTGTGAGGCCTTAACTTTGTAAGTAAATAGTTTATAGTAAACATATGTATAGTTACTATTTCGACTTCTGCCGGCGCACTTCTTGAGCTTTCGTTAACTTCTTTCATCTTTTTTATTGTAAGTCCTAGTTTCTTGCCAATTCATGATGCGAATCAGTGCATATCGTTAAAAGTTTACCCAACGTGCTAGAGACTTGGATTAGTACATATACATATATACTTTTTTACTTTCCTATTTTCATAAAAGTTCTTAACTAAGCTTATTTGAACGTCTTTAAATAGAAAATAAATAAAGAAATAACAACAAAGTATCGTCATTTATTATAATAACTTAAATAACGAAAGTGATCAAAAAGAGAGAGCTGCATTGCGTTAAAATGGCGTTACCTTTGACAGTCACAATCACACTACAGAGTCCGCTGAGAAGTTTAGTGGAAAATTCAAGTCAACTGACTAGGCATTGAATTCGAGATCACCACGATATTATCTGCAGGAGCGTCAACCACAGGCACACAGATTTGTTGGTTTTTAAGGCGTTAAAGATTTTCACAACTCTAATCTGGCAACATTTTGCGTGACGATCATAAAAAGGACTAAAATTCGGATTCGTTTTGAAACCATATGTTTGTTGCTCCCCAAAGCGAATTTTTTAAATGTTTTTAAACCGACTACTATGTTGCAGGAGGAATTAAAATGAATTGGCAAAATAGGTTCAAGAGTGTACGCATTTTAAGCTGAAATAATTTTTTTAAATAATCTTTGAATGCTTAGATTATACTTATGTTAATTACAAGTTTGATATTTATGGATAATTATTTTTCTGGCGAATTTTTGCTATGCGTTCACACACACACACACACACACACACACAAACATGGTGCATGTCTTGCCTTAAGTATGGTTCATGTCTAGCATAAAACAAATTTCCCTTGTAATAAGAATACTACAGATGTGGGTAATTTCAAACAAAAGGTGTAGAGCTGTGAGTATGGAAAATATGAGTAGATAACGACAGCAAAAAATTCCATTTTTGGTGCACTCAAAAACGAAAAGTACTTATTCGTTTTAGTTTTTCGTTTTCCGCAGCAAAATTTAAGTTTTCTATGAGCTCATATTTTAATCGAAAGGTTTTAAGCCAATTTCTGCAAACTGGATTTATGATTGCTAATAGTTCTTATAACGAAATCTTATAAATATAAGACGGAATTAAAACGCATTGCCGTATTTCTCGAGAGAGTTGTTATGGTCAATAAGCTGTGTTATCGCGCAATGATAACCAAGTCTAAGATTGATGATATGAATGTAAGTGGCATGTAGTTTCAACAGGCCGGTGCTCTATGCCTCAAACCAGATTCTACAATCTATAGTAGAAGACATAGCATACGTAACTTTCCGTACGCTTGATTTAGCGCTAAGGTGACGTTAATCACATAAGCTTCTACACTTTTCGATTTTTTTGGGGAACTTTTGAAAAGTCCCGATAATTCAACAATCCACTAAATTCCATTCGATAATTTGGGAGATTTTGCAGCAATAATGTGATAGGAATCTGTCAAAGATGTCGTGTTTCAACTGATATCTGTTCGAAATCGAAACTTGCAAAGTTTTTACATTTTAATAAAATAAAAGCTTGGATTACTTTTGAACTCAAAAAAGACAAAAAAATTCTCTTTAGCATGAACTTGGTCTTAACCGAGGGAACACGTCTGCTTTTTTGTAGCTTTTAAACAAGTTGCTAAGGCTGACGGATATGGTATCATATACGGAAAAAAAAACTTCCAAAAGAACATATCAAAAAATAGTCCATAAGTCTTAACAAGCTATGACGAAATGACAACCCTTTGTAAAAATTGATTTAGTTCAAAATCAATTTTATAAACGTTCGTATTTGTTATATGGCCTTATTTTTGTCCAAATTGTTATTTATTTATTTGGGAAGTTAATAAAAAAAAATACTATGTAATATACGACGCATTTTGAGTTTTATTCGAGTGCCCATGATAAGCAATCGTAGTAATAAAATATTAGGACCTGCCTATAATGGCGCTGATCGCCGGCTATCAAACTGATTTAAGCGCCACAATCTTACATACATATATTCCAAACAGTAGCTAGGCAGAGTTGCTTTTTTTTTTACTATTTGTATTTCTCAATGAAACAACGAAAGTAGTCACATGATGACCCAAAACCCAAAAACCCAAAAAAATGAAATAAAACAAAATTTACTTATAAAGTATACCCGTTCCAAGTTCAAGTCAATACGATGGTTATCTATCCAAGTATTAAGTATTTGACAAGCTCAAGTGAGTCTCTACAAGAAGCAGATAAGTAACTGCTGCAATTAAATTTGGTTTGGTTGCCTTTTGGGAGCTTCGTATGCTAGATTTGAATAAGTGCGTGTGTGTGTGTGTGGGGCGCCTGCTACTTAAACAATTCTTATTCAATTCTATCATAATATTTAATCTTTTTCATTAAATTGGTAATGACGCAGCTATTGAATAGATAACCAATTGTCTTTATGACGAAATTTTTGAACGTTCTCAAGTATGAAAATGAGTTTTGCGAACTTTTTTCGCTGACGCACTTGGGGCGCATGCTAGTTCTTGGATCTGATAAAAAAAAAGTATTTAACTTGGCCATAATCAGTGTGACATTAAATGTAGCTGCTTGGTACAGCTGTTGATTTAATGTGGCTCACAGATTAAGTTTAAGATCAGTACCAGATAATGGTCGTAAATTTTATGCTGACAAACATTTTTTGAGGTATGCAGCATTTTATTTTGGTATTTTAGTTGAAAACAACAATTACCAAGAAATTTCTGCTCTTTATTGGTTTAGGCAGCTTTTGAATGACGCTTTTAGAATGTTTGACAAATTAAGTTTTTGTTTTTAAAGGAATTGGTCCAAAAAATGTTATCAGAAATGTGTGAAAACATATTTCAAGTTTTGGGCAGACTTTTCCGTTCAAAAAACGATATCATTGTTGACGGTTTTTCTTTTGGTCTATATAAATTCCAAGCTCTAGGATCAAGATAAGTTGTAGGCCATTTCTGATTTTGATGATGAATTTTGTAAATAAAATTGGATTTATACTTTTTTTAATATTTTTTTAATTCTTTCAAGAGTTTGACATTTACCGTTAGTGTATTTTTTTTTTTTTAATGATGATGAGGAATAAAAATTAAAAAATTAGAAAAATGTTCGAGTATTTTTTTATTTGGCGACACCAAATCCTTTTAAAAAAAATTAAAACTTTTTCTTTAATATTCTTGTTGCCAACTAAAGTTAAAAAATAAAAAAAATATGTTAGGTTTATCGACGACATTTTCAATGACATCTTCGATTACAGGATCTCTCTTATTATGGTCCGTGTGCAGAACGGCTCGCACAATGTGCAATAAAATAAACAGCAAACTAGCCTAGTATCTTCTGGAACTCCCAAGAAGAAATTGCAGACTTATGGTGCGCATACTCACTGGTCATTGCCTGGCAGCAACTCACGCTACGAAGCTGGGCATTACCAACAACGATGAATGTAGGGAGACTGATGTCAAAGAGACTCTGGAGCACCTCATTTGCCGCTGCCCTGCCCTCTGTACATCGAGACTCAAATATCTTGGGAAACCCTGGCTTACTTCACTGGAAGAGGCAGCCGAAACGGCACCTCAAAAGCATCTGGCGTTCGCCAAGCACACGCGCATACTTGACGACTAACGTGCATTGTACACCAGCCGCACCTTTCGCTACCACTAAGGACTGTTTAGTCTATGTGTGACTCTTCCCAGGGGTCAACTGGTTCAACCTAACCAAACCTAATGTAAGTGTCGCTCGTTGGCACAGGTCACCAACACCCTCCTATCGACACCTGCTTCAGCTTTAAATCATCTGCTACTCCGTCTCATTTATGATAATGGTCGGTCATCCCATTCGTTGGAGATAGGCTTTCTGGCTAAAACCATTTAAAATGGCAGATTGTCTCAGAATGCTTATGAATCTTTGAAAATGGCTTACTATGTCTTCCTTTCTTTCCAACAGATATTCACAAGTATCAAAATTTGGTGTGAGCTTATTTGAAGAGATAACATTTTTAAGTAAAGCCTTTTATCTAACTAATCTCTCTGCTCTACAATTCTCTAATTACTATTAATTTAATATATTATTTACTATTTTATGTAGAACTTTTAATAAATATTATGTTTAATAATAAATCTTGGAAATACATCAGCAATTATTTTTTTAATAATACACCTTGTACTTATAACTTTAAAACGAATGTTTTTTTTTTTTTTAATATTCAAAACTAGGTATACAACCCATAACGCATTGTTTAAAAACAGAAATTTCTACAATAATTATTTTTACCTCTGACACGATCTACATTATTATATTTAATGGAACTTTTTTGCTTCAAAACAATATAGCAAAAAACTTAATTTGTGTGTCTAATCTAATAACACTAGGAATAGCATTCCAAAAGTCGAGTTCTCTTCAAGCACATGCATCATACTTGTTTGGAAATTAAGATTCAGTTCAAAATGAGAGGTCTCCTCTATTACACCATTACGTTCGTTGCGATAACAACTCCTGTAAATAATCATAAGTATATCGATAGGCCTTTCCAAATGCCTACAACATTTTATCCCCCTGATTTGGACTGTGGATCGAATGCAACGAGAGCCTACTGCTCTTCACGCTGCGAAGAGACCTGCAAATATAAATCTCGAAGCTGTGCGCCAAGGTCATGTGGCGGTCCCTGCGTCTGTAGGCGCGGCTATATCATCGATGAGCCGCTCAAGAAGTGTGTTTTACGTGAGGACTGTAGTGAAAAACAGCTGGAGGTGCCAATTTATCAGGTGACAAGTATGGAGAAGTTTGGTGCTAACTACGGTAAATACCCGAAGACAAGGGGCAGAAAAGCAAAGCTGACTTTACCTACACGCAGTAGATCTTTAATTATTTAGGAAGAGTTTATGCAAAAAAGAGTCCATATGTAGTAATTTTCGCTAAGTTTTGACTTAGAGCTTAGAGGTAAATAGTGAAAAAGAAAATGAAAACAAAAAAAGGACTTGGACTTTTCCATAAATTTGAGCGCAGCATCATTATAATATGAATGAAAACTAAATAAGTCGAACTAATTTAACTTTTAAGGTGTTTACTTTATGGGGCAGAAGGGCACTTTTGCTTTTCTGCACGACAAAGTAAGCATGTAAAATATGCTTTTTGGAGAGTTTCTTATCCCTTAATTTAATAAAATATAAAAACTTATGAATACATATAAAAATAATTGTCTCGCGTTAGTTCTCCAAAACTCTAGAAGAGCTGGGCCGAATGGAGTCTACCGTAAAATATGAACGCTTTGAAAATAAACCAAAATTTCCGATTATTTTCTTTAATTTAAATGTATATTTGATATTTATTCCTTTCTTTGTACAATTTATTGGTGACTACTAAGTGCAGGAGCTACAAGGTTTTTTTTTTTTTAATTTTTCCAATAATATGCAGATGCTTTC
Organism: Chymomyza costata; assembly: GCA_018150985.1. Lineage (NCBI taxonomy): Eukaryota > Metazoa > Arthropoda > Insecta > Diptera > Drosophilidae > Chymomyza > Chymomyza costata. The sequence goes on along the minus strand of JAECWU010000803.1, from coordinate 6,403,354 downwards.
ACAGTTTGGGTTAGTCCGATGTAAAAGTGTTTGAATGGTAAATAAAAAAAGGAAGAAACTTGAATAAATTTTTTCCTCAAAAAAAATTCAATATGTAACGACGGAAGGACGCACACACAGGCAGCGCTTTGAGCTGAGCTTAGAATTAGTATGCATCTACAATACTTTGCTTATATGCTGATATATACATAACATAAATATTAATAAATAGTACCGTGCGCAATTGAGTTCCAAGTAAAATTGTGATTTGATCTATACCTGATAAGTTTCAACAAGCTACATGCGCTAATATTTAAGCAGTATCAGTATAGCTTTGTGCTTTTATAAAATATAATAGCACTGCTTTTGCAATAGTACATATGTATGTAGTGTACATACTATACATACTTTAGATGGCTGGTTGGGCTTTGACACGATTTGCAAGCGCACGCTTTACAAACGATAAGAAACGTGTTTGTCGGCCGACGGAACTCAACACGTTCACGTGAACTGTTCAAAGAGCAGACCCAACAACATCAAAAGATACAGATACAGATACAACAAAGTTTAAGAATTCATAGAAAAGCAGTTATTAAGCGATCAAGTTGTTTATATTAATGGCTTATCATGCCAACAAGTCAACAATATCGGTAACAATGTCTATGACTTGGCAAATTCATTAGGCTCTAACTGCATGCCCCATCATGGCCATAACAAATACACTCTATTCCAAACGCCAACGTTGAGGTGTGGATTTATGAATATCGTCCGACTTTTACAGTCAGACAGACTGTCGTTGTTGTGGCTGATAAACCCACACACAACAAATAAAGACGTTTTTATCTAGGCAAGGTAACAACAACAAAAAAAAACAATTAAAACGATATTCAATTAGACAAATATGTATGTATATACAAGTATTAATATGTGTATCTATGAAATTGAAAGTATTGCCAGCTGATATTGCGTATACGCCGCTGAAAGCAAAGCCAATATGCCTAGCAACTAAAAGTATGCAACGTTTTTTTAATAATGGCGCATGTGAACTATTTTTGTAGCATGCGAGAATTCAAATCAACCGATAAGGTTATCCAATATTGAAAGTACTAGTGTTAGGACTTATATTATATGAGCTCCTTCGTCACCGCCATACTACAACGTGAGCCAAATCTACACACATTGGTCTACCTGTGCCGTTTGCTGACCTGAGTCGAAGTCCCATTATTGTTGGTTAACTAATCTTTCTTCGAGTTGCTCAGGTGATCAGGGTTCACAACGGGAAGGTGGCACTAGGTATTGGGTGGAAGAGGCTAAGTGAATCCGAAGAATCATGTGTTGCTCATTACCAACCCCTTGGAACCCCATATAGGGTATACAATGTTTACACAAAGAAAATATACAATTTCCTCATAACGCACGAGCTGCAATATCAAAACACGCCTTCAGATATCAAATGAGTGGAGTCGTTTAAGGCGTCTTGTTGGTCTATGGCCGGCCAGGGCGCAGGCAAGCGAATTGGGGTGGGATCGTAAGCAATCCGCGTAACGTCCGCTTAGTTTCACCCACAAAAGGTTGGCCTAGATTCTTGTGGGGTTTTGCGATTTATTAATCAAGAATGATTTGTTTTTATTCTTTTTTAAATAAATTTATACTTGTTAAATTAATATTTTTTTTTTAATATGTTAAAGAATGAAATTAAAAGAAATGCCAGATAGTAGTGCTGGAGAAAACATCGATGATCGAAGTTTCAAATCTCTATATGTCGGTGTTGGCCAACAGAGATGTTTCTCCAGCATTACTAAACACCCATTTGATGAGTGCAGAAGTGCTGGAGAAACATCTCCGTTGGCCAACGTCGATATATAGAGACTTTAAACTGCGATCATCGATGTTTTCTCTGGCACAACCAGACAGTAACGTATACAACAAACTAAGCCCTTTTTTATATACTCATTCTACAGGAGATTATTTTCCATAATTAACAAAAATTATTTACATGATTTACAAGTTTTTGAAGAGTACCATTTAGTGCTGGAGAAAACATCGATGTCATATCGATGCATCAATATATCGAAGTTTAAAATATCTATATATCGATATTGGCCAACAGAGATGTTTCTCCAGCACTTCTGCACTCATCAAATGGGTGTTTATAATGTTCCAAGAACAACACATGGGAAGATTATAGAGAATCCCTTACACTATATAACAAAGAACTAAGGAAGTCAAAAAGGAACTCATGGAAGAAATTCTGTGAAGAACTTAATGACGTCCCGAACACTGCTAGAATACAAAAATCATTGTCAAAAGGGGTAACTAATCCCATTGGCACACTAAAGGCACCGGATGGTACCTTCACAAACTCTTTCACCGATACACTAGAGCTTCTCCTTAAAACTCATTTCCCTGACTGTAGGCTTAACGCAACCAATGACAATGCTCAAGGGGCATTAACCTATAACAATAACAGGGCAACAACTTCTAACATTACAAATATAGTCACCTTTGAAAGTGTAGAATGGGCCATAAACTCGTTCAAACCCTTCAAATCACCAGGACCTGATGGTATATTTCCAGCCCTAATCACTAAAGGGACAGTAAGACTTATACGTATCATGGTTCAAATATTTAGATCAAGCCTAACGTTGGGATACGTTCCAAAGATATGGAGAGAGGTTAAGGTAATTTTTCTACCAAAGGGGGGAAACAAACCCCCAGAATCTCCCAAACCCTACAGACCCATCAGTTTAACGTCTTTCATGTTAAAAACCATGGAAAAGATCATAGACTGCTACCTAAGAGAAGAGGTTTTATCAAATACTCCGCTTAACAAGTTGCAATTTGCCTATCAAAAAGGCAAGTCAACAGTCACATCACTATATACAATTGTTCGAGTTATAGAAAAGGCGATAAGCCTAAAGGAGGTTGCCCTATGTGCATTTATGGACATTGAGGGGGCCTTCGATAACGCGAACTTTGAAGCAATAGAACTGGCACTCTCCAGCAGAGGAGCAGATCCAGCGATAGTAAAATGGGTATGCGATATGCTTAACCAAAGACAGATCACAGCATCTTTAGGGCAAGCCATGCTTACTGTTAAAGCTGTAAAAGGGGGGGTACTCTCACCACTGCTATGGTCCTTGATAGCTGATAACCTAATAGAGACCCTCAACAACAAAGGGTACAAAACAATCGGATATGCAGACGACATATCTGTAATTATCACAGGCAACCATGAAAGGACCATTAGGGACTTAATGCAAGACGCCTTAGACACAACATGGGAGTGGTGTAAGAGAGAGGGTTTGTCAATCAATCCTACAAAAACCACTATTGTCCCATTTACTAGAAAAAGGGCGTTGCACATCCCCATAATAACAATAAATGGGATAGAGGTACCCTTAAGGGAAGAGGTAAAATATCTGGGAATTATCCTGGATAAAAAACTCACCTGGGGCGCACACCTCGATTCTGCAATAACAAAGGCCAAGAAAAACCTCTGGACTGCGAAACAACTTCTGGGCAAATCCTGGGGTCTGAGCCCCAAAATGACCCTATGGATCTACACCCAAATGGTTAGACCCATCATACTATATGGGGCATTGGTATGGTGGGAGAAAACCAAACAAACCACAGCTATTTCAAAACTGAGCAATTTACAGAGGCTAGCGTGCCTAAGCATCACAGGGGCCATGAAAACTACCCCAACTGCTGGCATGGAAGCACTGCTAAATATACCACCGCTACACCTAGCAATACAAGAGGAAGCCGCAATGCAAGCACTCTCAATCCACTTAAAAGAAAAATTCAAACCAGGAAACCTTACTGGCCACCTTCAAATCCTTAACAGGGTCAGAAATGCCACACACATGACCCAGGTAAACGACCACACAGACCCAGTACTCAATTTCACCAAGCGGTACAAAGTCATTTTTCCATCAAGAGAGGAATGGAATGCTAACCCAGTCTGGTTACATGACGACTCGCAAAAATGGTATACAGATGGATCCAAAACGCTCCACGGTGTAGGAGCAGGAATAGTGGGCCCCAGAGCACACAAATCAATAACACTAAGCAAGGACACCACAATTTTCCATGCGGAACTGTTCGCTATAATGGAAACTGTGGATATCCTTTCTAAAAGAGGACTAAAGAGAGTTAAGATCAAAATACTCTCAGACAGTCAATCAGTCCTCAAAGCACTGAAAAGCTACACATTCACTTCTAAAGTCCTTACAGAGTGTAACAATGCACTCAACCAACTGGCCACCCACAACCAAGTTTCATTGATTTGGGTGCCCGGTCACGAAGGACACGAAGGCAATGAAAAGGCGGACCTTTACGCCAAGAAGGGTGCGGAAAAGCCATTAATGGGCCCCACTCCCTTTTTCGGCTTCAATAAAAACAGTATTAAACATGAGACCAAGAAATGGACTCAACAAAAAATTACGGAATACTGGAATGGCATTGAGGGCCTCAATCATTCCAAAAAATTCCTAAGCTTCAATGCCAAAAGAGCGACCACTACTCTCACTCTAAAAAGACAAAGTCTAAAGACACTCACTGGAGCACTAACGGGCCACTTCGCCTGCAAAAAACACCTACACAGAATAGGTCTATCAGATTCAGATACTTGCAGACTCTGCTGTGATGAGGAAGAGTCCATGGAACACCTGATCACAAATTGTGAAGCACTATGCCACAGGAGATACAAAATTTTAGGTGCGCACCTACTAGAAGATGCAGACCTACAGAAGCTCCCTGTGAAGGAGCTGGTCAACTTCCTCGACATACTAAGTGTCTAAACACAAAGGGGTGCACAATAGATCAAATTGGTCGCAGTGCATAAAGGCCTATGCCTAACCCATTCACAATTACATTACATTACATTAATGTTCCATAAAGTTCAATTCGTATGTTACTGAACTTTTCGGTGTCTCAGATCCGAAAGGTACAGTCGTTTCAGTCTTCTTTGTAATGTAATCTCATATCTCTCGCTTAGATTTTTTATGATGTCACGTATGAAAGGTATGCAGTTTACTGTTCCTTTGTTTTGGAGTGTTTGGATGCTTTTCCGTTTTGTCTTTGCTGCCGTTCCCCCAAGCTTGAAGTCCATACGCCCACGTATATGTTTAAAATTTACAGCTTACTTTGTCTGTCCAGCAGCCAGTGCATTTAACGAGCTTAGCCCTGTAACTTACTACGGCATGTTTAATGTGTTGTCTACAGCAGAGCTTTTTATGCATATGAATTGCAAGATACGAGTGCGAGTTCTTAAATGGTATTGTAGCCATATTAGTCCTAAGCGCTGGAAAATGATCTCGTCTAAGCGTGAACAGAACACATGAGGAGTTTGCTCCATTTAGTAGAATGTTCCAATGGTTTGCCTACTTTTCTATTTTGCACAAGTTTCAACTGTAGGCCAGCGGCAGCTTCTTGAGAATTATTTATGCCCAATTTTTTTATAGCATGGGAGAATTCAATCAGCACAAGTGTTCGAGTTTTTTTTAATAAAAATATTTAACTTAGAATTAAGACTATAAATCCAAGGCAAATTTAATTATTACACTCTGCTTATAGGTAGTGTAGTGTATGGTGTGCCATTTTTTTGTTAGAGTACTGTCAGCCAAATGTTTATTTAATTGCTGCCCATAATTCAATCAATTTTCGAATGTTTTAAGCTTTTTTTATAATTATTTATTGGTAGTAGATGATAAGCTTTGTGTTTAATGTAATAATATATATTAATAAAAAACATTTAGTTTGCTTTTAAGTGATCATAGCCTCATACGTATCAGTTGATTGCCAATAAGAAAATAATAATAAGAAAATATTAAAAATATACAGACATGTGCTGAGTATTTGTAATTGAATATTTATTATAAATAAAAATGTACAAGTACTACAACAGCTTTTAATACGTATGTATATGCCGCTTTTACCAGCACCAAGGTCAATACCATATAATTATGCACAACAACTAAAAGTATGCAATATTTTTTGCATCATGGGCTATATCTATAATATTTATAGCATGCGAGATATCATTTGAAATGCTAGCGTGTGAAGAAAAAAAGTGCAGCTTATTTACATGAATACATTTTCAATATATAAATATTCATACATTAATATTGGTTGAATGAATATTGTTGTATGTTCTTACTTACACTTATCTTATGTAAATCAAACTCAAAAGTTTTATACAAATCCTCTTCAATTCGGAGACTTTTGTGATTTTTTAATCGAAGTTAAATCTCACAAATTTTTTTGAAACGTTTAATTAACGTGTAATTTTTGCTTATATAAACAAAACTTTTTAAAAATTTTTTTTATTTCCATCCACCCAAAATCCATACCAAATGTTTGGTTTCTTTGAATACATATTCCCGAAACTTTTTAGCAAAAAATGTGTTGATGTTGTTTTTTTGTGTATAACCACTTTTAGCATGCAAAAAATAAATAAAATCTGTTCAAATTGGTTTATTCGTTCAGCTAAATCGTGACGGAATAAATTAGGGTTGGAAGTTGACGTAATGAATGGTAAAACAAATATGTAAAGCTATTTACTATAATATATTGTATGAAGACAATGTCCAAGGCCGGACCTTCTTAGTGGAAATCACAATAGATACTCGATGTGAGTCTATGACATGGTCATGAAACTTTCATTGCTGCTTCGTTTCCGAGAGTATTTTTCAGTATAGTTCTCATTTTTTGAACTGAGTTGTTGGGATCATAGGGCACTGTTTCGAGGTACTCCAGCAGTAAAGACTGTATTTCCCAGAGAAGGAATTTAAAGGAAACTCTAAATGAATGCCTTACCAGGAAGGCATTTATAATCATGTGTGACAAATCTAAAACTTTGCACTTTCTAATATTGGGAATTTTTTTGTAACGTTCCTAAACAGAAAAATTTTTGCTCTAATATATTGACGTTGATCCACACTAAATGGTGTACTTGTTATGGGTTGCTCTTTCACCTTTAGACTACGATTCCAGATTTATTGCCTGGAATAGTTTTCGAGAATGATGAGAGAAGACTAATCAGCTGGTTTAAGCTTAATTCTCTAGGGTTCATTTTGATATAGGCTGTTCTGTTTGTGAGGCTGTACATTAACCAGCAAGATTGACTTATCAATCAAAATTTTTGATTCAATTGTCAAAAATATAAAAATGTTTAGTATTGAATCGTTTTTTGTATTATTTTTTTAAACGCTTTTCATCGTTTTTTTTTTTTTTTGTTTGTTTGTTTTTGTTTCATAATTTCGGCGGCTTTAAGAAAATAAAATATGCCTTGCACATATTCTCCCATGGAGGGCGGCTCATGTCGCTATAGCGCTGCTACGCGTCTCGGAAACTGGTATGAGGAGCACTGTCGGGAACTGGTAACCGAACTGTACAGCTGGCTATGAATATATACTTTAAGTCTCTTGTCTAGGATCAAATACGCATATTCAAACAACAACGCGAAAGCGGAGAACTTGTCGTCGATAAGGCGGCTCTACTTTGCGATACCTTTTACAAGAAAATTCAATTGGATGCCCCCAAGCCCGATCTCCGTTTTAACTCTGCCGTGCAGCTTATGCCCACAAATCTATGCATTAGTGACGTAGACACCACGCACATGAATCCAGCTTTATCGGTGGTGGCCAATGAGCGTGTCGTGACACGCAAGCAGGCCTCCATCAATGAAGATTGTGAACTGACCGTAGCCCCCTCGGACTATCCCTGTTTGCGCAACTGTTTTCGTATTGTAGGCTGCGATGAAAAAGATCATTCCCACGAGCTGCTCCACTATGGCCAGCATTTTCGTTTGCAGTGCATGGAGCCCGTCAACGAAGCCATTTGGTTGTACAGTGCACCCAAGTTATGCAACTTGAGTCAGACAGTTGTGGCAAGTTATGCTTCGCAAACGTGCGGTGAAGTTAACTTGTCACTCGGTCTGATGCACTCTAAAGTAAGTGCAAATAATATGCTTCAAAAAGGATTTAATAATTTTGAAGCTACTTCCATAGAGCTGTGGACCAGGTAGTGAACTGCCATGTGCCTTTGCAAATTGGTTTTGTGTGCATAAGGAACCACAGATGCGTTTTGAAACGGAAGGTGAAAAAGTACCCGTAAGTATTGAAATATCTATGCATAGGGTGTTTTTTTAAGTTCATATATTTTAGAGCAATACACCTTTAGTGCTGGTGCATGCGGCTACTAACAAGTATCTGGCCGCTGAGAATGTTGTTATACAAACACTTTTTGGACCCGAATTTTTGGTATCCGTACAAAGTTATGCGCGTAGGAATGAAATATGGAAAAATCATTGGATGTTTAGTAATGGTCATCATAATTGAAGAGACTTGGAGTATACCCATTAAAAAATGCGCTTTACCCACAACAGCTCACAGTTTCCATTCAATTTTTTAACGGAAGAGCCTTAAGACATAGATCTTGCTAAATCTTATAGCTTCGTTAAAAATTTTGGATGTAAATGGTGATGGTTGAAAGGTACTGGCGTGTAGTTTTTTCATAAGTAAAAAAACCGAACTTTTTACTACTTAAGACTACGTAGCCTAAGTATAAGGAGTAAACAAATTTTTGGAAAAAAAAAAACGAAAAGTTTCTTTAAGAAATCGCGTCATAAAGAACAAACACAAATTACAATCCCATACCCAACGTTTAAAATAGGGATGTGCGTTACCCATTCGATACTGGCATAAACATCGATATCAACGATATCAGTATCGAAGTTTCATATTTTTTCAAGATAAAATCTTCATCACCTTTTTGGACACTGTCAACATCCGATAAAGCACCATTTGGGGCATTTTAAGAAAAATCATATTGGTAGACCAGGTAATGGATGATCTTCGTAGCCTTGGAATTATCAATTGGCGCCGGCAGGCACAAGATAGGAACTGCTGGCGAGGGATAATTATCGCTATCAAGACCGGCAACCGGTTGAAATGACCAAATAGATAGATAGAAAAGCATCATCCATAAAAAATGATGAAGGAAATCACGCATAACGATTAAATTAGGGATGCGAGATATCAGGACGATACTTCCAAAAACATCGATATCAATGATATCGGTATCGCAGTTTTAATATTTTAATTTATTTTTTTTAAACCACCATTAAATGTAGCTGTGGCCATCCGCTGAATGGAAACAAGTCATACCCAACGTTCAAATTAGGGATGTGCGATACCTATTCGTTACCTACAAAAACAGCGATATCGATTTTACATGGTTCTGCTAAGAAGAGCTGGAGCTGGTTCAATTTTGTACGGTGGCTATATGAAATAGTAAGCCAATTTTGATCAAACTTCACAGAAATGTTTAGTCTTCAATAAAACATAGCTGACATAAATTAGGCTAATTATTTAAAATTTTTATTTCATCTTACTTTATTTCTATGGAAAAAGACTAAGCTCAAGAACACTGCTCTTTGGCGGAGCATCCTATTTTTTCTGTTGTGCGAGCCCAGTAGGCTTTTATATACTAACGTTTACTCATTTACAATTTTATCAGATTGTTGACGTCCACAATTTTATTTGAATAAAATAATTTTTAAAAAATTGGAGAAACTGCGTCAAAAATTTACGCCCCAAAATCTTAAAAAGTGTTCACATATACATGGTTAATATGAGTTGCAATTGTAGTTCATTGTCCTGCGGTGTAATTCATTATAACGCGCCGGTGCGTATGGGAAACTGGTTCGAGGATATGTGTCGGAAAGAGGTGCGTACGAATTCAATATATTGCTAACAACTGCAGGACTGAATTTTTTACAGGAGGAATTGAAAGCCACTAAGCAACGGAATGAGACTCGGGAGCTTTTGGTAGAGAAGGCACGCAAACTGTACGATATACTTTTCAAAGAGATCACACTGCACCCACCCACAAAAAGCGTAGAATTTAATTCCGTTTACCAGATTGGACCAATACAAATGTTGCTCTCGGATATGGATACTTCTCGATTGTCTCCCTTACTCTCCATTGTGATAAGCGATAAGGCTGTGTTAAAGGGTGGTTCGCTCAACGAAGATTGCGAGGTGACTGTGGGTCATTCAAATAAATTCATAGTACGCAATACCTTTAAGATTGTTAAATGTGAAAATGATACAGATATGGCTAACAGGCTAAAGTATGGTCAAAAATTTCGTATTGAAAGCGTTGCCGACAAAGAGACTCCAATGTATTTATATAGTGCAGCCAAGATATCCAATTTAGCACTGCCTATCGCTTCATCCTGTAATAGCAAGGTGCATGGAGAAGTAACTCTACCCTTGGGACTAATAAAAAAAAACGTATGTTATGTACTTGTATATAGTTTATTCCGTGTAATATTTTTATGTAAAATGTCTTATAGCACTGTGGTCCTGGTTGCAAAGTTCCCTTGGCTTATACCTATTGGTTTTGTGCACATGTGGATCCTTCAAGAAGATTAGAAACCAAAGGCGAGGAAGTGCCCGTAAGTGCTTCGCAATAAATATTAGAGCTGTTAACCATCAAACCGGATTCGTGAGAATAGAAGGGATTAGGCTTAGTGGTCCATTTGAGAAGACCTTGGCCCTATCACTTTGTTTAATTTCTACAGTGCTTGTCAATTCACCCGACTCTTTAATATCATGTACCCAATATAGGTCGACCCTCGAATCCAGGGATAATCACAAAGAATCCATTGCAACTGTAACATCTTCTAGTCCCGCAAATTCCTATCTTCATACGCAGAGGTAGACATCGACTTGTCTGTTAATGTTGATCGAAAATATAGTTAGAATAGTTAGTATGGGGTCTGAGATTTCTCCTTCTACCCATACGTACGATAGGACGAACTTACTATACCTCTTAACTTTCCGCGCAGAAAGTATACCTATGCGGATACTTAGTTTTAAAATGATTTACAGCTCTCAATAAATAAAGTTGATCTATTTTACAGTGCAACGAACCAGTAGTCATAGTTCATATGGTTACTAATCGAAACTTGGCAGTTGAAAATGTCTATGTAGACACCTTATTTGGTCCCGAATTCTTAGTTTGCCTTCAAAACTATCGCCACGCTATTAATGGTGAGACCTGGAAGAATGTCTGGATGATTAGCAATGGTCAGCAACAAAATATTATCACCAAAAAGTGAATATAATAGTTACTCAAAAAATGTTATTTTGCTATAATAAATAAGATTGGTTGTGAGTAAAAAGCAACGTTGTAATGTTGAAAAGGCTGTTTATTTTGCTTGTTTATTAAAGAAGTAATACGAAAAAAAAATTTATGTATTTATGGCTATATTCTTTAAAATTTGTTTTCGGTTTTTAAAACTTCGAAATTGGTGATCAAAATCTTCGCCGGGGGAACGGAGATAGGTATCGATATATATCGAATATCTGCATATAGATAATACGCATATTTTTGTAAAATTTCGTCTCTTTTTCAGCTTTAGCTTCTTCGGTTTGGGCTGTGCAGCAATCTCCAATAAATGAACGAATGGGTAAATAAATGAGCGAATGAATGATTGATTGATTGAATGAATGAATGAAGGAATGAATACATAAATTGATGGATAAATGCATGAATGTATGATTGGATTGGACGATGGATGAATGGATGAGTGAATTAATGCAAGCGTCAAGGAATGAATGCATGAATGGCTGAATGTATGAACGAATTAGTTAGCTAGTCAGGGCAAATAAGTTTGTTAAAAGATGTTTGTGATTTAAGATATGGTGGGCAGACCAGTGCACAGGATATACTTTATTATCGTCTAGATGTCGCGATTTAATTGGACTCCTAAGCAAAATACTTAACAAATATATGAAATTAGTCTAGAAGGCTTAGATTTTTTCAACACTTCAATAACAAAAGACTAGATTTTTATTCCTAGTGTTATTACATTTTTTTTTTTTCACACACTAGTACAGCTGAAAATTTAAAGCACAGCAGATAAAACTCCATACACAAAAAAACTTTACACAAAAACATTAAAAATGGGCTGTAATTCTTCACCAATGATATCCGGTTCGACTAAATACAAAGCACCAGTACGCGTTGGCAACTGGTACGAGGAATTGTGCATTAAGGATGTAAGAAACTTACTTTGAATTCTTCCAGCTGAAGTATGTATTTAAATTTTTGTATTATTTATGCAGCTGGAATTACAGAGCTTTAAGAAACAGCGCGATAAGCGACAGCTCATGGTAGAGAAGGCGCACGGCATGTTTGGAAAGCTGCTCAAGGAGATTACGCTGACGCCACCCAAAGAATACGTGCACTTTAACTCGGTTTTCCAGATTGCGCCGTTGAAAATATCGATCGCAGACATGGACACCTCTCGTTTAAATCCGGTGCTCTCCCTGTTTGTTAGCGATCAATCCGTGATTAAGGGTGATTCGCTTGGTGAAGAGTGCGAAGTGGTTGTAAGCCATTCAGAGGTACCCTGTGTACGCAATACTTTTAGAATCGTAAGTTGCGATTCGCAATTGGATGAGTATCATACGCTTGGGTTTGGTCAAAAGTTTCGTATGCAATGTCTCGACTGCGGAGAGGATCCGTTGTACTTGTACAGCGCACCTAAAAAATCCAATTTGAGTTTGTCTGTATCCTCATCACTCATCACCAAAGTAAGAGGTGAAGATACTTTATCGTTGGGTGTAGTCAGAGGCAGCGTAAGTGTAACTTATAGCATTTAGTTTATATTTAAGTCTAAAATAATTTACAGAATTGTGGAGCTGATTGCGATGTGCCACTGGCGTTTACCTATTGGTATTGCATACATATTGATCCCTTAAAGCGTTTTGAAACCGAAGATGCCCCGGTACCCGTAAGTGCAGCCAGCATTCCATTGTTTGCGTGATTAAAGTTCCTTCCAACTTCTTTTATAGAGCAACAAACCATTAGTTATAGTTCATATGGCCACCAACCGAAATTTGGCCGTCGAAAATTCCTACGTAGATACTCTATTTGGCACAGAGTTTATGGCATGCGTCCAAAACTATCGCGATAACTTTAGGCGCGAAACATGGAAGAATGTCTGGACGATTAACAGTCGATGAATAGGAAACAAAAATTATATAAAACTTTGGCTGTATTAAAAATAGTAATAAACAGGCTGGCAGTCTTCATTCATCTTGGTATAAGACAGTTTTTTGTTTTTCTCTTTCTGACAATTTCTATTCTTTTCAATTTTAAGATACAGTTCATTTGCTGCTCTTCGTTATGAACTTTAGACATCGCCTTTTCAGGAAAAACAAGAAAAAAATAAATGCTGGACGGAAAAATAAAATTTAATTAATAGACAGATTTTGAAATATAAGAAAAGTGTTTCAATCGGTCGTTAGTCGACTTATATGTTTCAACTGATTTTTTTTCTATAATCCCCATAAAAAAAGTCTTATGATCTGTGGACGAGGAATTTATTTTCTTACGTATTGCGACTCTCTGAATCCAAATCCGCTAACAGACTTGATCCAACGGAACTAACTTCTATCGCAACCCCAAAAAGCCATACTACATTTATTGGCGTCGCTTATTCCGAATCTGATGTCATAAAACCCAGACCCGTTGATCAATTCATATATCGGACTAAAATTTAGCCCGTCAAAATACATAAGAAAACATTTGCCCCACGATTTGATCACGACGGGACGTAAAAAGAGAAGTCTAGTGTTGGAGGTCTATGGGATTTGCAAAAATCAAAGACATACAAACACTTTTGTCTGGGTACTATGTCATTGCGACATAACAGGTAATGTGGAAGATGACTGGTACATAAATACAATACTATATAATGATGACAATCTCGAGCAAGGCAGAACAATAATTACGCATTGCTTCTTGTTGTCACATCCACCGAGTTTTTTTGTATAGCTCTAAAGCTAGAAAAAGAAAATAACTAAAATACTGGTAGAAGTTCTCTAAAGCCATATATGCAACAAAATTTCTCAACGGCCTAAAATTCCGCCCGTGGCTTTTATCTATAATGTGCCAATTCCGTTACATATCAAACCATACAGAATAAGGCACTCTTCAGTAATTTGGCTTTGCATCGTGACTTCAATCTGAGTTACATATAGCAACAGATATGGCATTTTACCATACCTTTGAAACGAAGACAACACATTTTCTTGGCCTTGGCCAATTCTTCACAGAGACGAAAATTCTCTTAAAAGTCGCCTGAGGATTGTATAAATCTTCAAAATATTTCCGTTCCTAAATTCCCTACAAAAATAAAAATGCGGAAGGAAGTCCTCAAACATCTGGCTAAGCATTTGGAAAACAGGCACAAGGAATTTATTTGTGGCTTTCAGTCGCTTCAGATGCTGGACAAATTCCAACCAAACAACAATACAATGGAGCAGTGCAGAAGTGTTAGTGTAAGGATTTCAAAGAATCGAGGTAAGTATATCTATCATCGAAGACGTATTGTCCGACACCACGGCATATCCGAGCTCTTAGACGTCAGCTCCCACTACGAACATCGACATTCTAGATTATTTGCCTTACAGTGCTGGCTTAGCCCCTACAGAGTTATTTTTGTAACAAATTATTGAGGAAATCATAAAGGCGTCAACTTTTTAGGAGGTATCCAATGCTTAGTGGCAAAGTCTTTCGAAATTTGTTTCAGTTTCGTGTACTGCCAAAAAAAGAGAGAGAGTGAGATAAAACAGAATTAAAGCAGCTTCCTATCCTCTCTGTTTGAATAGGCATGAAGAATGCATTGTTGCAAAGATTAAAAGGAGTAGTTTTAGTTAAGATAGTGTTTCTTTATGTAGCCCTCTATACCCAGATCCAAGAAGCTTTATGACAAAACGTAGTAGCCATCGACTTTCCTATCAATGCTTTATTTATATTATTTTATTTAAAATGATAATTATAGTTTGTCAAAGTATTTAAATATTTCAAGCAGACAACAACAAACACACTTAAACAACAATTTCGATTTACATAAATATACAAAATGGGGTGCAACCACTCGCCCCTGTACACCGGCTCAACACGATATACACCACCGGTACGAATTGGCAACTGGTACGAGGACATGAGTGTGAAGGATGTGAGATAACGAATCGAATTTTAAAAGAAAATTGTTATCCCATTTTTTTTTTTTTTGCAGGTAGAACAACAACGCTTTAATAAAGAACGCGAAACTAAGAAGCTCTTAGTAGACAAGGCGCGTAATGTGTACGTCATGCTCTTCAACACAATTCAGCTGGCTCCACCCATAGATTACATTCCTATGAATGAAGCCTTTCAGCTGGCTGCTGCTGACATAGAACTACTAGATTATGATACAAGTAGTTTATTCCCTGTGCTATCTTTGACCGTAACCGATAAAGCTGTGCTTAAGAATAAGGCTGAGGATTGTGGAGTGGTTGTAAGTCATTGTGCCACTTCCTGTGTACGCAACTGTTTCAGGATTCGAAGTTGCGATGCGGAAGTTGCTGCGAAAGAAACGCTTAAATATGAAGAGAAATTTCGCATACAATGCCTGGACTCCGAAGAGGATCCCATGTTTGTGTATAGCGCACCTAAGAGATCCAATTTGAATTTGGCAATTGATATACCCTTCACTTCTAAAATACGCGGTGAAGAAACGTTACCATTGGGTCTGGTTAGAGGCAGTGTATGTTAGCTATATGTTTATATTGAGTTTTGTTTATATATAAGATAACTTTTAGAACTGTGGACCTGCTTGCGATGTACCCGTGTCCTTTACATATTGGCTTTGTAGGCATGTGGATCCACTAATGCGTTTTGAAACCAAAGGCAAGCCAGTACCCGTAAGTGCCATTTTAATATAAGTTAGTAGTACTCACAACAACATTTTTTATATAGGCCAACTCACCTTTGATTATAGTGCATATGGCCACCAATAGAAATTTGGCCGTCGAAAATACTTATACGGAGACCATGTTTGGACCCGAGTTTTTGGTATGCGCTCAGAACTATCTTAATATCTTTAGGCGTGAGGGATGGAAAAATCTCTGGCGTATTTCAAACACTCCGCCAAAGCCAAGTGTCCAAAAATAATCAAAAAAACACTTTCCTACACAAATGATTCCAAAATTTTATAAACATTAAAAACCGTGAACTTGTTTTTTTTTTTGCATTTGGGTCAAAGTAATTTTTTTCGCACTTCCAACTAGGCCAAACAAAGCCCCTGCCGCGACCCATGATAAGCCACCCAGTTGACCGACTTTAGTTTTTATGGCTAAAACCATATCACTTGCCATAATTGAGCTATAAAAGCCGGCGGCAACTTGTGCAGAACATATTCCAAACTCGTAATGTGTCCCATCAAGTTTCTGCTTGCTTTACTGCTGTCTTTGCTGTTCCTGGCCGATGGCGCTTTGGCGTCTGATGAGTCACGCATTATAGGCGGACAGTTTGCTGAACCAGGTCAATTTCCATACCAGGTTTCGCTGCAGCTCAATGGACGACATCACTGTGGTGGCTCACTTATCTCGGACAGCATTATTTTGACTGCTGCACACTGCACCATTCAGCAGAATCCTGCACAGATGCGCGCCGTTGTGGGCACCAACGATTTAAGCTCGGGCATGGGTCAGTCTTATAGCATTGCTCGGTTTGTCATACATCCGCAGTATAATCCACAAAGTCAGGATTATGATATGTCACTAATACATCTGACTAAGCCAGTGCAAATGGGCGCAGCTGTTAAAACCATTGAATTGGCTGCAGCGGACTCAAACTTTGCGGCTGATACGTTGGCCACCATTAGTGGATTTGGCGCCATCAATGAGAATCTACAGCTGCCCAATCGCTTAAAGTTTGCACAAGTTCAGCTCTGGAGTCGTGATTATTGTAATGCACAGAATATACCAGGCGTAACCGATCGCATGATCTGTGGAGGACATCCTAGTGGACAGGTGAGCGCCTGCCAGGGTGATTCTGGTGGTCCTTTGACAGTTGATGGCAAGCTATTTGGTGTGGTTTCCTGGGGTTTTGGTTGTGGTGCTAAGGGGCGTCCTGCTATGTATACATATGTGGGCGCTTTGAGATCCTGGATTAAGCACAATGCCAATGTTTGAGGTGAAAATTGTTTTTTTGATGTGAACAAATAAAGTTAGTGCAAGAAATTAAAACAAAGTATTTTAGTTAACTTTATTATAACTCGAAAAAGATCAAACGCGGCTATTCATTCAAATGCATTCAAATCGGATAAAAATTAAACTAAGTCCCTCTAGGATTTTAATCACGCTTATTAAGAGTAAGATAATTTTCTATATACAATTATAAAAGAAAAGAAAACATATTTACAATCTGCGTTCTCATATACACCTAATTCTTTTTTTTCTTGAACTATTACTCCTTTGGCTTTCAATGTGACAACAATAATTGTAGTTGTTCTTAGCCGCGGAAACGATCCTACGGCAGCGGTTTCTTTCCTGTGCTTGCTGGCGCCAATTGGCAATCCCAAGGCTAAGAAGATCCTCCGTTGCCCGATCTTCCCATCGCAGAGGCGGGCGTCCCTGTCGTCGTGGACCTTCCGGTGATTTCCGCTCGAAAATCACCATTTACATTTATCGGTCCAAAGATACGTCGGAGGATTTTTCTCTCGAAAGCCCCAAAAATCGCCTTATCGGATGATGACAATTGTAATGAACAGGGAATAGTCACAGCTTTATTTATAATTAGGATTGATATAAATAAATGAACCTAAATTAAATAATATCTGCACACGTTCTTAATATGAAATTTTGAATTATAATTACCTTTAAGTAAAATAAAACTGGTTGTTGTTGCAAAACTTTAATTAAGCGTATTTGGTATTTTAATAAATTCAATAAAGCATTCGATTAGTTCGTAACGGACCTCACATCTTCATAGTTAGTTTTTTTGTGCTTCAATAGTCTGGCAGCACTTATTAGACTTGTAGTATTTTAATACTGAGACTTCCAATGTCAAATTGACACTACCTCAGAAAGAAGCAGACAACTGCATTTCCGGCCTAAACGTCGATATATAAGCGAAATCTAACCTCGCTCAGGCCTTTTAATTCAATTTTAGTCGGAACCAGGCAGCAGCGTGTTATTCCGAAATCTATCTCTATATATATTTTCAAGTCGCGTAAGTGTTTTGTTGATTTATTTGATTTTGCCCTTCGGCACTAATCTTCTCTTGAACCTAAAACAGGTGCAAGTAGTACTACTTAGAAGTTTTTATGGGAACAATTCTTTACCCCAATTTATGGTGACTTCAGTCGCCATCGAGTCCTACACCCCCATTGGCCTAGGCCCAAAATGTAAGTAAAATTCCAAGTCTTCAAAATTAAAAAAATGCGTGCTAAATTAAATTTTTTTTGAAACAGTGCAGTGTGCAGGTGTATTTTGGCGATTGCCGAATATATAATTATCAATTGTGCAAGCAGAAGCAGCAGCAGTCGGCGACGCAGTCGCAATCGGCAGAGCAGCGCAGCGCGCATGCGCAGCTGTTAGCACACTGTCTACAACGGCAAAGCAGAGGCGTACGCGTAGGGGATCAGCACAACATATTATCACCTATAACATATTAAAACACATAAACACAAAAAAAAACACATAAACAGATAAAATCCAAAAAGCACTAAAGTAAATTCATTTTGCAAATTTTGTTATCTTTCGTTGTCCAAAGTAAAGTAGAGTAAAGTTATATATACATACAATAATAATAGGAACAAGTAAAGAACAAAGAAGAGTAAAAGAGTGCAAGACAAAAAAAAAAAAAAAAAAGATCATAATAAATAATAACAATTATATTAAATCTAGCAACCAACAAGCGACGTGAGGAAGGCCTTCGCCACGGAACAGATTGTGGGTGAGTGTGTTATTGGTATCATTTATTATGATCTAAAACTTTAGATTTAAGAATAAGTGCACTCTTCAGAAACATGTGAAACCTATTCAAATATTTCAATAACAAAAACTAAAGAAAAGTTGTCAACTGAAAAAAAAAAGAAAAAAAAAAAGAGAAAAATTAAAAACCAAAAATTGTAAAACTAAAAATCAAAGTCAAGAAAAAAAAAAAAAAAAAAAAAAATCTGAAAGCCAACAACAAAGGAAATACGAAAGAAACAAAGCAATATAGCAGAATCAAAACAACTTATATGTATAAAATCTAAAGAGAATTAAATTAACAAACAAATATTGTATTATAAACAAACAAACAAACAGAAACAACCAAAATCAAAACGAATTAAGAATCGTTGATAGTAAAGAAAAAGAATGAATTAAGATACTTATATTGTGGAGTTGTAAATTTACAACTAATTTTTATCTTATTACTACAAGCAAATTGTAAGGTTGTGCTCCCTTATAGAATCGTCAAAAATGTGATACGATATGTAAACTGCACTGATTAATTTCCGCTTTTCTTCGGTTCAAACCACGTAAAATTATACACATATTGTTTTAAGAAAATACCAAAAATGCTTATATACTAAGTTTTGCAACACAAAAACATAAAAAAATCTAAAAAACACAAAACACAAACCCCGAACAAACACACTAAAACCAATTATAAATTAAGACACATTAAAATACTTGAATGATGTAAAAGTTAATACACCCCCATATAAAAATTAGAAAATATTAAATTAATCATGAAATATTGTTGAATTTAAAACGCTTAAAAACCTATAATTATGTACTTATAATTATAGAAACAAAGAAACAAATGGAGTTAGGAATTTTTTTTTCTTTTTATGAATAAATAATATTGTAATATTATGGAATAGAAATTTTGTTAAGTTTTTTTTAAAGGAAGAGGATAGGGTAAAGCAAATTAGGGAGTCATGTTAACGCATCAAATGACTCATAGGTAGGGTGGGTACAGACGCGCGATGTTGCAGAACATCCAAGCAACATTAGGATGGCAATGTCAATATTTATCTCTGAATGTCTATGTCTGTCTGTTATTTTACTTTTATATATTCTCATATTCTTTGAGTGTAATCTGGCAAGGGCCTCCACATTTTTGTATTCATGTTATTGTTCTGGCCTCCACTTGAACTAATCCAACGAACCCCACCACAGGCTGTTTTTGTTAGCCGCTCAAAGGAGCCCAAAGGGATAGAACAAGTGGAGAGGTGTGAACCAGCTGAACGTTACATAAATTGGCGCCCAACGTGGGGCCTCAACAGTGTCAACTTATGCTTTAAAATTTAAATTCAGAAAGCTATAGCCTGAAAAACTAAAATATCTTCACTTTTCTTTTTTTTGCACACTTGGGAAAATTTTGTTAGTTCTCTTTTCAAATGACCCTTTTTCTGTTTTAATTTGCTTCGGAATTTCGATGCTTAGTTATTTGTTGCTACATCGACTACAAATTTAAGCAGTTCAATATTGTCATTGTGTCTGAGAATTATGTTTGGAAAATTTCTCCTTTAGGAATTTAATTATGTTTTTGCATCTTATCTAAGAATATTTAGGGAAACTCTGGAATTGCATTCTATTTGGCGAGGCTAAATGAATGACCGAGCGAAACTTATATCACTAGAATTGCAATACGGATTTGAACTCCTCGTTTTCTTTTCAAATTTTTACTTTCCATTAATTATATTCTTGTTTTGCAGACCAGCAACGGAACTGAATGTTTCTCTAAGATGGTATTCGTCGTAAGAACAGACAGTCTTGTTAGCAGGCATTGTAAAATGATTACATTTTTTTTATTTTTTGATTTTCTTACGTTTTGTATTTGCTTGCAGAGTATCCAGGATTAGCTCGTAAAGCTCTGGAATTGCATTAATTTGGCGAGACTATATTTATGACCGAGTTTATCCAGTTAATAAGGGTGCTGCATTCTATATATACAAGCTTTTTTTTTTCTTTCGCTCTGAATTTTTCTGTTAGCTAGTCTTCACACTACGGAATACCTTTACGTTGGAACTATCCGATTGTGGCGATGCCAAACGAGATCCACGTAATATGTTCGGTAATTGTTTGGACAAAGCTAGTAGAAAAATACCTTGCAACATTTTCATTTTTTTTCCTTGCATTCCGAGATAAATTGTATTGTCATTCACATATAATACAAATATTTAAATTACCCTTGAATCGAACCTTTAGGAAACTTTAGATGCAAATCAATTGAATTTTTTATCTTTTTTTTTTGAATTTTAGTGCTAAACTATTGAAAATCTAAAATGCCTCTAGTAAGAAGTACTGAAAATTTAGCTGTTGAGCTACAGCAAGCAGCTATAGCTGAAGTCCTTTGTAAAATATGCGAAAAGCCTTTATGGGAATCGCAAATGCAAATTTTAGTGACACCTTGTCAACATTACTTTCATGATAGTTGTATTTCCGATTGGCTAAATCGATTTAAAGAATGTCACGATTGTAAAAAGTTGATGCATGTGCGCGACTTAAAGTCGGTGACGATATCAACGACAGCTGACCCTCCAATTAGTGAGCCGCCAAAAGGTGCAGGAGCAATTCCAAAATTTCATGACACCCGATATAGGGCAAGGAATAATCCTAATCAGGAGCAACAGCTTCCAATAAAACCAACAGAAGATCAACAAAGTAATGAATCTTCAGATAAGCGTGGTGCTGTACGTAAAATAGGCAGACCACGAAAACCCAAAACTCCCCGTAGCAATTATCCTGCACGGCATGTAGAAACCATTGACTATAGCCGAATTTTCAATGAATTAGAGAATATAGTTTCTCGTCAGTTTGCTAATTTAAGCCTGCATGGCCAAGCTAGTGCATTGCCCGAACGCGAGAGCAATCCTCGACTTAGTACTGGTTCATATGTGACCAACTCTCGTTCCCATTTGCGAGCAAACCCTGAAAGGATAACTCAGCTAATTCATAGTTGGAACGTAAAGTTCGATGGCTCAGTTAAAGGAATTACGGTAGAAGAGTTCATTTACAGAATAAAAACCCTCACAGAAGATAGCCTCGATGGAGATTTTGAAGCTCTTTGTAAAAATTTACATATTTTGCTCGTAGGTAAAGCTAAAGAATGGTATTGGCGATACCGAAAAGACAGTCCTCGCATTATATGGACAGAATTTTGTATAGCATTGAAACTTCAATACAAAGACTATCGGACTGATTTTGACGTTTTAGAAAACATTCGCGGTCGGAAGCAAAGACCAGGCGAATCATTTGAGAGCTTTTACGATGATGTTATATCTCTTACGTCTCGTCTAGACTCTCCCATCGAAGAGGAAAATCTCATCCAAATCCTCACGAGAAATTTACTTCCTGACATACGACATGAATTATTGTATGTGCCAATTCTGTCAATAGCGCATTTACGAAAATTGGTGCAAATGCGTGAAAATTTGTTAGGCGATGTTGTTCATAAACGAGCCAATAAGCCTCCAGTTTTGCAATCTTTCACTAAACGTAATATTGCTGCTGTTGAAGAAGACATCTGTTCTGAAGTAGATTCCAGTAATTTGGAAGTTGATGCTATTCAAGGCTCAAAAGTATATCGCTGCTGGAATTGCGATTCTGAAGGACATACGTGGGACAATTGTGTTCAAGAACGTAAAGTTTTTTGTTACGGTTGCGGAACCAAAAACGTTTATAAGCCACAATGTACCACATGTCTTGCGAAAAAGACGGAAAACTTGCAGAAGGGACCATTCGGCCAAAAGGCTCGATTGGCCCCAAAACCACAATAGATAATTTATTACCTGATTTACCGGCTAGCTCAGACATTTGTTTGCAAGCTAAGCCATTACCAGACATGACACTGTCAGACCCTATGCAGTCTAAAAACGCAAATCCTCCGCGTTTATTTCCCATTAGACCATATCATGAACGTCTAAAAGATTATGTAGCTGCACGAGCTCGAATATTCGGTTCAAAAGAAATAAAACCATATGTACGACCTAAACGTTCTACGAGGCGTATACGTAACTTTTGGAACAACGTAAGAAATACTAGACGTTTGCTTGTATCTTCAGTTTTTGATGAGCATTCGGATGGGCGTTTTTACACTACTGTCTCGTTCCTTGATAAGCAAGAAATTGGTTTAATTGACACCGGAGCTAACGTTAGTTGCGTGGGTTCGACTTTAGCAACAACTGATTGGTCTAAATTTCCAAAATATCGTCGCCTTGTTTCGAAAGTTACAACGGCAGATGGAACTAATCAAACGGTTATAGGCTTTATCGTAGTAGATATGACGTATAAAGGTCTGTCTCATCCGATTACACTCTTTATTGTACCATCTATTAAAAAGAATCTGATATTGGGTGTAGATTTCTTTAAAAAGTTTATTTTATCGCAAGGCGAAATATCTTCAATTGACTTTGAACAATCTCACAAAGATCTTGTTAAAACTGAGAGCTCAGATAATTTAATTTCGTTGACTAGCGTACAGCGCACTCAGTTAGATGCTGTTATTTCTCTATTTCCATCGTTCGAAAAGCAAGGATTAGGGAAAACGACTTTGCTTGAGCATCACATTGACGTGGGCGATGCCAAGCCAATTAAACAACGATTTTACCCAGTTTCTCCAGCTGTGGAAAAACTTTTGTATCTAGAAATCGATCGCATGCTTAAACTTGATGTAATAGAAAAATCTAGCAGTCCTTGGAGTTCGCCATTACACTTAGTAATAAAACCAGGAAAAATTAGAGGATGCTTAGACGCAAGGAAAATTAATGATTGCACCCTAAAAGATGCATATCCTTTGCCAAGCATCGAAGGCATTTTTGCGCGACTTCCTAAAGCTAACATTATTTCCAAACTTGATCTAAAGGATGCATACTGGCAAATTCCTCTGTCTGAAGCATCTCGTGCTATTACAGCATTCACAGTTCCAGGACGTCCTTTATACCAATATAAGGTTATGCCTTTTGGACTGTGCAATGCTCCACAAACTATGTGTCGACTCATGGACGAAGTTATACCTCCTGAGCTGAAGTACTGCTGTTTCGGTTACCTTGACGATTTGTGTGTGGTGTCATCAGACTTTGATTCACACATAACCGTGTTGATGAGATTGGCTGAGCAGTTTCGCAAAGCAAATTTAACGCTTAATTTAACAAAAAGTCAATTTTGCGTTACTGAAATCAAGTATTTAGGCTTTGTGATAGGACGTGGTGGAATTTCGACAGACCCAAGCAAGGTTGAATCAATTCTGAAATGGCCTAGTCCCAAATCCTTAAAACAAGCTCGCGGATTTCTTGGTTTAGCTGGATGGTATAGGAGATTTATTGCAAATTTTGCTGAACTTACTACACCAATAACAGATTTACTCTCAACTAAATGTAAATTCAAATGGACAGAGGAGGCACAAAAAGCCTTTGAGCAACTTAAAGCTGCTCTTACTTCAGCTCCAGTGCTACTAAATCCTGACTTCAATAAGAAATTCTTTCTGCATTGTGATGCAAGTGACCACGGTGTAGGAGCCGTATTAGTGCAGCAAAATGAAGATAGAGAGGAAAGACCAGTGGCATACATGTCCAAGAAATTAAACTCAGCACAACGAAACTACAGCGTGACTGAAAGAGAATGTTTGGCAGTTGTGTTAGGAATTGAGCGTTTTAGGTGTTATCTCGAATTGCAAGATTTTGAGGTAGTCACAGACCATGCAAGTTTGGAATGGCTTATGAAGCAACCAAACTTAAAAGGACGATTAGCAAGGTGGGCGATGAAAATACAAAGCTATAAGTTCACTGTCAGTCACAGAAAAGGACGTGATCATATAGTTCCTGATGCGTTATCGCGCATGTATGCAGAGGATGTTTGCTCACTAGAGTCATGTGGTCCTGAAATTGATCTAACTTCACCCTGTTTCAAAGATGCAGAGTATAAGAATTTGAAAGAGAAAATATCTGCAAATCAAAACTCCTACCCAGATATTAAAATTATTGATGATTTCGTGTACATTCGTATAGAGCATGCTGATGGTTCACTTGAGTCTGAACAGTCTGCTTGGAAACTATGGATTCCAAAAAGTCTGGCAGAATCCGTGATTCGTAGAGCGCATGACGTGGTCATAGCGGCTCATGGCGGAATCAATAAAACGCTTGAGATCATACGCAGGAATTTTTATTGGCCAGGAATGGTTTCTCAAGTTCGAGATTATATCCGTAGCTGTGAAACATGTAAAACCACGAAATCCCCAAATTTCACTTTAAAACCTCCAATGGGACAAAAAGCTGAGTCTATTCGACCATTCCAACGCTTGTATGTGGACATTTTAGGTCCATATCCAAGAAGTAAGCAAGGCTACATTGGCATTCTTATTGTTCTTGACCACTTTTCAAAGTTTCATTGGTTGTGTTTGTTAAAAAAGTTTACTTCTAAAGCGATACAAGAATATCTGCAAAAACATATATTCTGTGTTTATGGTGTACCCGAAATTGTAATAAGCGACAACGGATCGCAATTTAAAGCTAACGATTTTAATGCATTTTTAACTTCCTACGGAGTTCAGCATATGTATACTGCTTTATATTCCCCTCAATCTAATGCTTCAGAACGTGTGAATCGTTCGATTGTTTCCGCTATGAGAGCGTATCTGAAGTCTGACCAAAAGGAGTGGGATCAGCATATTCATTCGATAAATTGTGCTCTCAGAAATTCTGTTCACCAAAGCATAGGCTGTTCGCCTTATCATGCACTTTATGGCTTTAACATGGCAACTCATGGTGAAAATTTCAAGCTGTTGAGAAACCTAAATGCGTTATCGGAGCCTGTTTTTGACTTAGCTAGAGATGACAAGTTACAAATATTGAGGAAGAATTTGCATAAAAACACGAAAATTGCTTATGATAAGCAAGCTGTTCATTATAATTTACGAACGAAACCTATTAACTTCAAAGTAAACCAGGAAGTGGTTCGAAGGAACTTTGTTCAAAGCAATTTTGAGAAAGGGATTAATGCTAAGCTGTGTAAAGTTTTTTTAAAAGCACGAGTTAGAGAGAAATTGGGGAACGCATACTATGTTCTTGAGAACCTTGATGGGAAACTAGTCGGAACTTTTCATGCTAAGGATATACGTCCCTAAATAATTCACATTGAGTCTCTGTATATTTTGCAGCGTGATTCACGGCGAAATAGACAGTGGTGTAATGAACAGGGAATAGTCACAGCTTTATTTATAATTAGGATTGATATAAATAAATGAACCTAAATTAAATAATATCTGCACACGTTCTTAATATGAAATTTTGAATTATAATTACCTTTAAGTAAAATAAAACTGGTTGTTGTTGCAAAACTTTAATTAAGCGTATTTGGTATTTTAATAAATTCAATAAAGCATTCGATTAGTTCGTAACGGACCTCACATCTTCATAGTTAGTTTTTTTGTGCTTCAATAGTCTGGCAGCACTTATTAGACTTGTAGTATTTTAATACTGAGACTTCCAATGTCAAATTGACACTACCTCAGAAAGAAGCAGACAACTGCATTTCCGGCCTAAACGTCGATATATAAGCGAAATCTAACCTCGCTCAGGCCTTTTAATTCAATTTTAGTCGGAACCAGGCAGCAGCGTGTTATTCCGAAATCTATCTCTATATATATTTTCAAGTCGCGTAAGTGTTTTGTTGATTTATTTGATTTTGCCCTTCGGCACTAATCTTCTCTTGAACCTAAAACAGGTGCAAGTAGTACTACTTAGAAGTTTTTATGGGAACAATTCTTTACCCCAATTTATGGTGACTTCAGTCGCCATCGAGTCCTACACCCCCATTGGCCTAGGCCCAAAATGTAAGTAAAATTCCAAGTCTTCAAAATTAAAAAAATGCGTGCTAAATTAAATTTTTTTGAAACAGTGCAGTGTGCAGGTGTATTTTGGCGATTGCCGAATATATAATTATCAATTGTGCAAGCAGAAGCAGCAGCAGTCGGCGACGCAGTCGCAATCGGCAGAGCAGCGCAGCGCGCATGCGCAGCTGTTAGCACACTGTCTACAACGGCAAAGCAGAGGCGTACGCGTAGGGGATCAGCACAACATATTATCACCTATAACATATTAAAACACATAAACACAAAAAAAAACACATAAACAGATAAAATCCAAAAAGCACTAAAGTAAATTCATTTTGCAAATTTTGTTATCTTTCGTTGTCCAAAGTAAAGTAGAGTAAAGTTATATATACATACAATAATAATAGGAACAAGTAAAGAACAAAGAAGAGTAAAAGAGTGCAAGACAAAAAAAAAAAAAAAAGATCATAATAAATAATAACAATTATATTAAATCTAGCAACCAACAAGCGACGTGAGGAAGGCCTTCGCCACGGAACAGATTGTGGGTGAGTGTGTTATTGGTATCATTTATTATGATCTAAAACTTTAGATTTAAGAATAAGTGCACTCTTCAGAAACATGTGAAACCTATTCAAATATTTCAATAACAAAAACTAAAGAAAAGTTGTCAACTGAAAAAAAAAGAAAAAAAAAAGAAAAATTAAAAACCAAAAATTGTAAAACTAAAAATCAAAGTCAAGAAAAAAAAAAAAAAAAAAAAAAATCTGAAAGCCAACAACAAAGGAAATACGAAAGAAACAAAGCAATATAGCAGAATCAAAACAACTTATATGTATAAAATCTAAAGAGAATTAAATTAACAAACAAATATTGTATTATAAACAAACAAACAAACAGAAACAACCAAAATCAAAACGAATTAAGAATCGTTGATAGTAAAGAAAAAGAATGAATTAAGATACTTATATTGTGGAGTTGTAAATTTACAACTAATTTTTATCTTATTACTACAAGCAAATTGTAAGGTTGTGCTCCCTTATAGAATCGTCAAAAATGTGATACGATATGTAAACTGCACTGATTAATTTCCGCTTTTCTTCGGTTCAAACCACGTAAAATTATACACATATTGTTTTAAGAAAATACCAAAAATGCTTATATACTAAGTTTTGCAACACAAAAACATAAAAAAATCTAAAAAACACAAAACACAAACCCCGAACAAACACACTAAAACCAATTATAAATTAAGACACATTAAAATACTTGAATGATGTAAAAGTTAATACACCCCCATATAAAAATTAGAAAATATTAAATTAATCATGAAATATTGTTGAATTTAAAACGCTTAAAAACCTATAATTATGTACTTATAATTATAGAAACAAAGAAACAAATGGAGTTAGGAATTTTTTTTTCTTTTTATGAATAAATAATATTGTAATATTATGGAATAGAAATTTTGTTAAGTTTTTTTTAAAGGAAGAGGATAGGGTAAAGCAAATTAGGGAGTCATGTTAACGCATCAAATGACTCATAGGTAGGGTGGGTACAGACGCGCGATGTTGCAGAACATCCAAGCAACATTAGGATGGCAATGTCAATATTTATCTCTGAATGTCTATGTCTGTCTGTTATTTTACTTTTATATATTCTCATATTCTTTGAGTGTAATCTGGCAAGGGCCTCCACATTTTTGTATTCATGTTATTGTTCTGGCCTCCACTTGAACTAATCCAACGAACCCCACCACAGGCTGTTTTTGTTAGCCGCTCAAAGGAGCCCAAAGGGATAGAACAAGTGGAGAGGTGTGAACCAGCTGAACGTTACACAATGTCCACGCTTTCAGCGCCGTAGAGAAGCACGGGTATGATGAGTGATTTGTAAAGGGTTATTTTCATGTGTCGAGAGAGCGCTTTACTCTTGAGTTGCTTACTTAGCCCAAAGGTTAATCCGTCGACGTACATCCATGCTGATGTCATTTTTTGTGTCGTTAATACTTGTTCCCAAGTACATGAAATCCTTTACCACTTTGAAGTTGTAGCTATCTATTCCCCGTAGTGTCGTTTCTTTACTTGTAAGTAGATAGCAGGTGTTTCGTCTTGTCCAGATTTACAGCCAGACTGTGTTTCGACTCCTATTCAATTCTTGAGAAAGTTTCGCTTACTGCATGACTTTATATATTCTTTATTGTATTTTTTCGTTTCTTCATATCTAATAAGCTATTTAAATAAAAAATTATAATATAAAATGACGTTTACTTTCCTGCGCCTGCATTAGACTACCCTATATATTTAAATATAATATTCGGGGGTGTCACAGAAATTTTTAAAGATTTTGGCAACAGTTTGAAAACAAATCTTTAGAAAAAGCCGTAGGTGCCACAGATATCTCAATGATTTCATTTTTCGGACAATCAATTAAGAAAGTTAACGCTTTCGCTAGAATGGCAGCAAAGGGTTGCCACTTTCTTAAAATTATTTGTAAGCATTTAGACACTTATTAAAATAATTTTTTTTAACAGTGATCCAAGATTTTTAATTCTTTATTGCATTAAGCGATAATTTTTAGCATGTTTTGCAACATTTTACTTTCTATTTGTAAAAAATAAATATGATTGAAATTTCAATAATACTCCCGCCCAATAAATGAGTTTGTATGACAACCCTACAGGTGTAGAGCTGTCATCAGCATTGTGAATGGCAAAATTCGTTTACGCGCAGAGAAAAAATTATTTTCAAAATGCCTATTCCGAGATTATTAGCAATTTTTACTTACATTTTTAATTTCAACACTCGTTTGTTTTTATTTTTGCTTATGAACTAAATGTAAATTTAATTATTGACATTCACATTTATCACAAGCACCCTTACGTTGCCACACTAGGAGAAAAAGTGCACAGCACTTATTTAATAAACTGTGCATTAAATTCGTCGCATTTCATAAAATACCAAATTATTTAAAATAAAAAGATAAATTTTTTAACTTTTATTTAATATCAAAAACAACTACATATTAATATGGTAAAATAAGTACTCCGAATTATTATTATTTAGTACCAGAACTAGGTGGCAACTCCTTAACTCGAAAAGATTTTGCACGTTAACACAGAATGGCATATGCACCAACGGTTTTAGTAAAGATTTTGTAAAAATGAAGATAATGAACTAAAACATTAGATTTATAAAAATATAAAGTTACAGAAAAATTAAATAACCTTTCCAAATAGGTAATAGTTTAGTTGAATAAATTTGTTTTTATTGGTGAATTCAATCAAATCTCAAGCAATTTTGTCAAAGATTCTGTGCCACCAAGAATTGGAATTGCATAGAAATTGACAAAAAATGGTTTCCAAGTATATCTAGTGAACTAGTGGCGCCATCTTACGTTACCCATTTTATAAATCAAAAGACAATACTCTTTTTTTTTGTTAACTGCGTCCACTTGGCAAAAATTTTTGGCCGCAATTTTTCGTGACTGTACAAAGGTGTATTAACTTTGTGCAAGCCGATAATGTATGTAACATACATCGGACATCGGAAACTTCCCAGAGTTACCTAAAGTATGTTCAGGGTGACTAGAGAAGTCGATATACTCATGTCCGTTTGTCCGTCTGTCTGTATGAACGCCCAGATCTCAGAGATGGTAAGAGCTACAGCAACTAAATTTTTAGATTAGATGCGTTATTATGTCAGTGGAGATAAGTTTGATTTATATTTTTGATATCGGAAAAAAACGATTTAGATGGATAATTCGTTCGTTTATGAAAATATCCTTACCAAATTTGGCACTCGTAAGGTTTTTACCCAAGGCATACACTATACAACGTGTCGTAAGATACGTCTGTTTATCGAACTGTACGTTTTGCACCCAAACGATGCGGCAAAATGTGCAACCTAGTTTTAAAATAGTTTTAAATTGGTTGATTAAACGTTTGCGTCGGCAATTTTACCGGATTTAACGAGACCGGTATGATCCAACAATAATTCGATCATAAATAGGGCATACACAATACTACCGTCTGTACGACTGGCCAAAAAATCAAAACTTTTTGATTTTTCGTGCGACCGTCGTACGACTACGTACGACAGCGCCACACACAATGCAATGGAAATACGACGCGCTCGATAAACAGCCTCGCTGTACTACACGTTGTATAGTGTATGCCTTGCTTTAGAGTTCCCAAAAAAAACGTTTTTTGTACAAAATTCGTTTTGTTTCGTTTTTTTGTGAAGATATCTTAACCAAATTTGGCACTCGGAAGTTTTTTATAGTTCCCAAAAACTGTACCAAATTTGATCAACTCAGCTGGGTTGGATTCGCCCTAAACACCTAATCCAACGCAACATATATCATTTGCAACTCCTGTCCAGTCTCGCCCGCCGTTCCTGAGGATTCGACTAATGTCGTTGCTGTCGATTCTGGCGAAATCTTACCCGTTACTGCACTGAAAAATAACAGCACTGCCAGGCATGCTGCGATTTCTATCGCAGTCTCTATGGATGCTATTACGACTGAAACATCTACCTCGGCCACTGTTCTGAGCGTTGTACCTGCTTCTATTGGTCCCTCTATTGTGAGTAACTTTTCTACTTTGAAGCCTTCAAATCCACTTATTGGCGTGGCACCTAGAAGTTCGGTGTTCGTCTCCAGACTAACCTTCCCACCTCTGAAGACATTATCAAGCAGTTCATTTGCGAGAAGCATAACATAACTTTTCCAAATGATATTGAAGTAATTAAATTTAATATTAAGTATAAGCGTGATAATTAATAAGCGTTCCTGATTCTATCTTTTCTTCCATACATAATCCTTCTATTTGGCCTACTCATTCTATAGTGCATGAGTTTACTAAAAAAACCTAAAAACACTTTAGCCTCCAAAGTTGCACCGTTCGTTTCCGTAGTTAACTCTATTCCAAAAAACTAATAACAAACCTTATCTTTTCTCTTAGTAGACTTTTTGCTAATAACGTAGACTTTGATTGGCATGTTATTGCCTTTTCTGAAACCTGGCTTAACTCGTCTGTCTCTGATTTTGAAATTTTCGTTAATTCCTACATAACTTATAGACTTGACCGGCCGTCCAGTCGTGGTGGTGGTGTTCTCATTGCTGTAAAAGCCGACCTTGAATCGCATTTACTCTCTCTTAATTTTCCTTCAGGAAAAGAGTTTTTTGCTGTAAAAGTGTTTACCAATAATTGTTTTACTTATTTTACATTTTCCTATATACCCCTATGCTCTGATCTAAGCGTATATGTGAACCATCTTTCTGCCAATCGTATGGTGACTGATACTATTGGTATTAGAGATCAACTAGTTGATTAGGTGACTTCAATCTGCCTTCTTTGTCCTGGACTCGCTCGGTTGATTCTAATTCTCTTTTTTTCTGATCAGCATGACTTTAAACTGGACTAATTGATATCTCTCTGTGCCAAATTAACTTCATACTTAATTGCTCTAACAGAATGTTTGATCTTGTATTCGTAAGTGATTCAGAGTCCGTCTGATTTCCTTACCTGAGGATCCATATCACACTAACACTTAATGTTCGCTATAGTGGTTTGCCCCATGTTCGTGCTCCTCGGTATCGGTGCTTTCGTAAGGCTAATTTTGTCGGTCTTAACCAATTTTTGGCTGATGTTAACTGGTCCTCTTTGTTGTCTGCTGAGAACTTTGAGCTATCCATTAATAATTTCTATCGGATATTATACACCGCTTTTGATCTCTTTGTTCCCTACTCTGTCCTGAGTCCTTCCTCTAAGCCGCCTTGGTTTACGCCAAGTCTGTCTAATTTAAAAAATCGTTAGTCTTCTTCTTATAAAAGACTTAAGAAAAGTGGTTCTTCTACATTACGCAGAAAGTTTATTCTTCTTAAAAGAACTTGCTACAATAATTATCTTGCCCGTTGTAGGCTTAACTTCCGTAGTGACCCTAAGACATTTTTCTCTTTTGTTAATTCTAAACGTAAGTCTTCCCTTTTTCCTGCTTCGCTATACTATAAAAATACATGTTCTTCTAACAACTCTGAAATCGCGGACTTGTTTGCGAACTTTTTTCAAACTACATACTCTGTCAACCCTAATATCATTACCCTAAACTATCCTTTTAATCTTTCTAACTCAAACCTGATTGCTATTCCACAGATCTTTGAATCCGACGTTTTACAATCTCTAATGTTCATTAAATCTTCCTTCTCTCCTGGCCCTGATGCTATTCCTAGTTGTCTTCTAAAGCATTGTGCCGGCTCCCTTTCCATGCCATTATCTGTTCTTTTCCGCACTTCTTTAACATTTTCGTATCTTCCAGCCATCTGGAATAAATCCTTCATTATCCCTTCATTTCCTTAAAAAGGTTCCAAGTCTAATATTGAGAACTGCCGAGGTATTGCCAAGCTTTCGTCAATTCCAAAAGTTTTTGAAAGGATTGTCTGTCGTTCTTTAATATCGGACTGCCAACATGGGCTTGTAAAATGTCCGTCCACCACTTCTAATCTTTTAGAACTTTCTTCTCTTATTAACAATGGTTTTATTAGTAAAATGCTAACTAATGCCATTTATACTGATTTCAGTAAGGCATTTGACTTAGTAAGCCATAGCCTTCTTTTAGTTAAGCTGTCGCGTTTAGGATTCCCGACTTGTCTTTTAAAATGGATCTCATCCTATTTATCTAATCGTGTGCAGAAGATAGCTTTTAAAGGCTGCGAATCTAAAGTAATTTATGTTACGTCAGGGGCACCCAAAGGCAGCTATGTAGCTCCTCTACATTTTATCTTATTCATTAATGATCTTTTACAAGTTATCCGTTCTTCTCGCATTCTTATGTATGCGGATGAAGTAAAACTTTGTTCGTCCTACTCCTACAATGCTAATGATATGCATTCACTTCTTCAGCAAGATTTTGATAGCATGCAATATTGGTGTAATGTCAACCAACTCTTCCTAAACAAGACGAAATGTTAAATTATGACATTTTACCGTTCTGTTCCTCATTTGGCTGCTTACTCTATAGACTCCTCTACCCTGGAACGTATCGTGAGTGTTTTAGACCTTGGCATACTGTTTGACCATATACTTAAATTTAACGATCATATATGCAATATTGTAAGTAAAGCTAGAGGCGTTCTTGATTTTAGAAGCGTTGGTCTAAAGACTTTAACGACCCTTACACAACCAAACTTCTTTATATTTCTCTCGTCCATCCTATTTTGGAAAATTGTTCCTGCGTTTGGAGCCCTCAATAACGCCTTTATCAGGACAGGATTGTGTCTGTTAATAAGCAATTTCTCCTTTTTGCACTTCGTGGCTTAAACTGGGACCCAAATATCCGACTACCGGCATATTCCGATAGACTTTGCCTTATAAAGTTGCCTTCCTTAATTCATCGCAGAACATGCCACGGCGTGTTATTCTTGCATTAGCTGTTACTCGGTCTTATCGATGCCAATGTACTTCTTAATAAAGTTATAGTCTCGCAACTTCGTGGATCATATTTTGATCTGCATGATCCTTTCCTTGTCTTATGGTCTAATTATAAAAGCCTTTTTTATTTCCCTTCTTTTGAACGGTCTATTTCTTCTATCATGTATTCTATCCTAAGTCATCCTGAGTTGCCTCTTCGAGCATCCATGACCAGTCCTATATTATGAGGCACCCATTTGGTCATTGACGCTCTTTTGGCCTTTAATCTAATATATGTAGTGTTTAAATTTCATTTGAACCTCTCTTTTTTCCACTTGGTTATTGTAAATCCAAGTCTCTGGCCAGTTTTTGATGTGAGTCGGTGCATATCGCTAGTGACGCGGATTAGTTCATATCGTTCTTTTTCCTCGTTTATTTTTAAATGTTTCTTTGCGGCCAACTGCACTTTGTTGTACTCAATTTAAAATAAATATAAAAAATCGGTTGATCCGAAAAAAGTATTTATAATATCGTTACCGAATTCGGGAAATTAAAAATCTTTTGGAGTTCTTAAGCAATACACCGGATTTAATTGCAATACGTTGGTACAGGGTATCCCAAAGTCGCCCGCGTCCGACTTTAAGGTACACCATATTTTTGGTTTATTTTTTACTGTTCACTGTTGGAGACGATAGCTATAATCTTTAACCCTCACCTGTTAAGCATCTAATCAAAAACCATAGTACGTGACTTTATTGGGAATTATAGTATAAAATATCACTAGTTTACAAATTTAAAAAAATTTTGGTATCCTTAACATGTTTTAGCCATTTCCGTAGTAAAATGGCACGCTAAATCCGAAAATGAAGTCAAAAAATTTTTCATGGAACCAATTTCGAAATATTAAAAAAAAAAACATTTTTCGAAATAAAAAAAAAGTGTCTTTACTTAAATGCAAATATCTCTGGTTGTTCCAAAATGATGTTAACAAATTTTGTACTGAACTTTAGATAATTGAATTACCTATGCATTTCACTTGAAACATATTTTTGTCAAATTTACGGCTTGGACGCTACTTATGCATTCATTTGAAATTTTTCGTAATTTTTAGCAAAGTTTTGAAAAAAATTCTATTTCGAATGTAAATTTAAATATTTAAAAAAAAAATTTTCATACAGCTTTTTCATGACTCGTAAAGTTTGATTAATTACGAAAAAAATGTGTGGTTGTTTATCAAAGTCGGAGAAAAAATGTGGAAATAACAGAAATTTTTGTAAAAAGTGAAATCTGTAAATTTGGCTTAAAAACCAAAACTTTTAGATGAATAATTCGTTTGTTTATACAGATATCGTTACCAAATTTGTTTTTTTGAGTTCTCAAGCTCTGTACCAAATTTTATCAAAATCGGTTGACTATTGAGCACCCATAGGGTCGATCGTTCAAAAAAACGTGTTTGGTGCAAAGTCCGGTATAATAATAATTCCCTGACTGACAATTTTTGTCAGTCGCCTCTGGGCGGGGCATGGGGATCTCTATTAATAACTGTTCAAAGAGAACAGGGACCTACAGTTTATAGCCGAATCAGAACGGCGGTGTCTGGAATAAATAGAGATTTTCTTTGGCAAATAGCGTCTTTGAGCTAGCGATGCCAGTGCTAGGCAAATGTACCAGTGCTACTGCGGGGATTCGAACCACCGACCTTCGGTTTGTAAAGCGAGTACGCTACCACTACGCTACCGACGGCCATATTGCTCAAAAACTTTTAAAGATACTTAGTATATATTTTCTAAATTTGGTTACGATATTTTCAGAAACAAACGAATCAAAACGAAAAATATATTTTGACCGATCGACCCTATGGGCGGTATATGATCACATTTGACACAGTGCTTGAACTATAAACAACTTCTGCACAGCAAATTTGGTCACGATATCTTCAAAAACACGCGAAACACAACGAATTTCGTTGAAAAAAGTTGATTTTTACCTATCTGTCCTATGGGGGCTATATGATATAGTCAACTGATATTGATCGAATTCGGTTCAGTGGTAGGCAACTCTAAAAAACTGCCAGACACAATATTTTGTTACGATACCTTCATTAACAATGGAAGCACAACCAAATTGGTTATTTTGGCCGATCGGTCCTATAAGTGCTATATGAAACAATCAACCGATTATTATCAAAATTGGTAGAGCTTAAGAACCTTAAAAAAGTTTCGAATACCAAATTTAGTTGCGATATCTTTATAAACAAACGAATTTTCCATCTAAAACTTTTGGTTTTCAGAAAAATTTACTTTTCGTACTTTTTACAAAACTTCCCGTTAATTCCATAACTTTTCTCCGATTTTGATAAACAGCCACTCATTTTCTTCGTAATCGATCAAACTTTTCGAGGCATTTAAAAACAATATGAATATTCTTTTTTTTTTAAATTTACGTTTAAAATTGAATTTTTTCAAAAATTTTCTGCAATTTACGAAAAATTTCATATGAATGGATAAATAACGACCAAACCGTAAATTTTACGAAAATTTCTTCTAAAGGTAATCGATAGGTAATTCAATTATCTACAGTCAAAATCGGTTTTGTGTAACCAGAGATATTTAAAGTAGCGACACTATTTTTTTAATTTCAAAAAGTGTTTTTTTCGATAGAGCTCGAAATCGTTTCCATGAAAAAATTTTTGAACTTCATTTTCGGTTTTAGCGTATCATTTTACTACGGAAACGAGTGAAACACGTTGAGGATACATTTTGCTGTAAACTAGTGTATTTAGTGTGATTTTGTCACACTATCAGTTTCTTATCAATCAAAGATTATATATCAAAGAGATTGCGAGCAACACCGGCATTCTAGCACAAAATAAGATTACAGCCAACGGCCGTTCTTACGCCTCTCTGCAATATAAACTCTGTGCTTGTCAATATTATGAATCAGTTGGGAAAAAGAACTTCATTAGATACGCAATGTCTACGGAAAACCAAGAAAACTTTAACTCTTGCAATAATAATAACCATGCTGAAATGGTTCTAAAAGTTATGAAATCGCATCTGGACAAAGAACAATTGTGCGATGTGGTTCTTATATCGAGCATAGATGGAAAACGGGTGCCAGCCCATCGTTTGGTGTTGTCCGCCAACAGTGAGTTTTTTTCGGCCATGTTTAACAATCCGATGCGTGACGCCAACGATAATGAGGTGACTCTGGGTGTAGTTAACAACGATGTGGTAAAAATTCTTGTGAACTACTGCTACACGGGAAACCTTGAAGTGCACGATGACAATGTTGAAATGCTTTTTACCACCGCCCATAGATGGCTTCTGAATACTGCAGTCACGACCTGCGCGAATTTTATGGCACGCAAGTTGGATTCATCGAACTGCCTGGGCATAAGCTTAATTGCAGAGCAGCACAACTGCACCAATTTGATGAAACTTGCTGTGGACTATATCTTCAACAATTTTGTGGATGTAAGCCAGAGTCAAGAGTTCCTAAAACTGGATGCTGATCAGCTGGGCAAACTTCTATCTAGTGATGATCTTCGAGTGCCATCCGAGGAGTTTGTGTTTCAGAGTCTAATGGCTTGGGTGCGCAATGATGAGCCCGTCCGCAAACAGCACATACCAAAACTGATGGCCAAGGTGAGGCTGCCACTACTGAAGCTGTCTTTTATTGAGGATCATGTGGAGAGCGTGTGCATTGCCAATGAGTGCCAGAATCTGCTTTCGGAAGCATATAAGTGTCAGTTAAAACCCGAGCGACTGTTATCGATTGCCCGGAGAAATTATGATTGTTTGCTTGCAATTGGAGAAAGCAACGGTGATCTTGCTATTCAGAGCTACTGTCCAATTCAGAAGCAATGGACACCTTTAAGGAAACAAGAATTACAACGTGAACGTTATGGTGCAGCATTTATTGAGAATAAACTGATATTGGTTGGGGGAAGTTATAAAGATTACCTTAAAACGATGATGAGCTTGGATTTAAAGAGCATGACCTGGACCCAACTCCAACCAATGAGTACGCCAAGGGAAAGTGTGGGCGTGGCAGTGCTAAAAGGATTACTCTATGTGGTAGGCGGTTGGAATGGTTTACTTTTGAATACAGTAGAGCGATGGAACCCTGAAACAGATACTTGGAACAGTGTGGCACCCATGCCCACCGCAAGACAAAATGCCGGTGTGGCAGTTCTCAAGGAATGCTTATATGTTATTGGTGGATTTGGTGGACGTAAGTATTTGAGCTGCGTGGAAAGGTATGATCCATGCACAAACCAGTGGAGTAGTTTATCGTCCATGAAGGAAGCTCGTTCACATTGTGGAGTGGCACAAGCAAATGGGCTTCTTTATGCAATAGGCGGTTATGACGGTAAAACTTTAGATTCTGTTGAGTGCTACAATCCAACTATTGATAAATGGACAAAGGTTTGCTCGCTGACAGTCAGCAGGGATGAACAAGGCTGTGCTCTGTTTGCTAATCGTATTGTTGTAGCTGGCGGAACTAAGTCTAATGTTGCCACTTCGATTGTCGAGGAATACGATCCAGTTCACGATGTTTGGAACAAACTGGCATCGCTAAACACTCCCATAGAACATGTTTCCCTTTTCGTCATACCCAATGATGTCATTAATTAAAATGCAAACCCATAACAGCTACGATTGCGAGAAAATCTTCCTGTTATTATTTTTATTTTTATCATTAAATCTTTATATAAGAATTAAAATATTTGAGTATATCGGCAATAAATTTATTTATAAACTCATGAGTGCTTTTTTTTCTTTTTAACAATATATTTTATTTGTGACGAGGATGATTTCGATTGAAACAATGAAATGCACCATTTACCAGGGTGATATCGATATAAATATTGGAAATCTGTTTTAGGCATTGGACGTTGTAAGTTATACATATAGATGCACAAACGCAGGCTTTTAATTTTTAATTATCTTCGAATACGCAATTCAAAAAATGTCTTATAGCCTGAGTAATATGACAAGCAAGTGACGTTGACTAAAGTTAAAATGCAGTTTGCGACTAAAACCATGTATATAATCTTTCCAAAAATTAAACCCGTATTCATTTCTATGTATTTTTGTATTGTGGTTGATTATGTAATACTGAATGTTGTACTGACATGACCAATTAAAAACCAAGTCGTATTCCAGTTCGTCACTTGTTGCTTTTTGCAGATCTTCATTTGCAGCGGAGCATCATATGCCATTTAGGTCTTTAATAAATTGATCGTTCATATTCAAAAAGTTTAATTAAAAAAGTGAAACGACGTTATTAATTTAAACGACAAAAAAAGTTAGTTGCTGTGTATGGTTATTATAAATTTTTGGAGTATTCCAAAATAAGAACTTAAATAGAAAAAAATGCTCAGGATTTATTTATTTTTATTTAATTTAAAAATATCGTATATATAATAATAGTTCCACATTGATATATATATGGAGAAATATATGGATAAATAAATAAAAAAATAAAAAATAGAGAAGTTTAACAACGATATGAATTGAGATAGAAAAAAAATTGTAACGTTTTTAATCAAAAAAATTTGGATCGCAGTCTAGTTATTGGTTCAAGGCGACAATTGCAGTTCCAGAAGCTGCGAAAGACGAAAGTATCGGCCATAACATTTGGAAAACATGGACAATCACTCAAAACTGTTAAATGAAGTCAACCAAAATCTAAATCGCTTTAAACGGTCATAAACCAGGCCTTTAAAACCGGGCCGAAATCAAATATAAAATATATTAAATAAAAAACTAAACTGAAAAAACTCTAAGTATCAAAAGACGAAAAAAAGGGCAATTGGCAGATTGTGTAAATATATAGGGTGGGCCATCTGTTTGTTTGTTAAATCGTATATTTCCCAATAAAATTGGGCAAATGTGTATTAAAAATTAAAGTTTAAACTTACTCATTTCTGAATAAATAGTTATTTCGCTCAAATGGCCGCCGTGGCTGGCTCTACAGACTCGTATGCGAACTTCGTAATTTTAGATGACTTTTTTGACGAAAATTCAT
Organism: Chymomyza costata; assembly: GCA_018150985.1. Classification (NCBI taxonomy): domain Eukaryota; kingdom Metazoa; phylum Arthropoda; class Insecta; order Diptera; family Drosophilidae; genus Chymomyza; species Chymomyza costata. The sequence goes on along the minus strand of JAECWU010000803.1, from coordinate 6,363,255 downwards.
CTGGCTGTTCTCCCATCCCTGGAACGAATAAGCGACGCTGATAATGGGCCGTGCGCTTTAATTGTTGCGTCATCTGAATCTTGTAAAAAACCGTAGGTGCCACAGAAATCTCAAAGATTTCATTTTTCGGACAATTAACTCCGAATGTTTACGCTTTTGCTAGAATGGCAGCAAAGTGTTGCTACTTTCCAAAAATTGTTTTAAAGCATTTAGACACTTATTAAAATAAATGTTTTTTAACAGTGCTCCATGAAAGTTTATTCTTTATTACATTAAGCGATAATTTTCAGCATATTTTGCATCATTTTGTTTTTCATTTGTACGAAATAAATTTAAATGAAGTTTGAATATTCCTACCGACCGATATAAGTGTTTGCATGACAACCCTACGGATATTTTATATTTTTAATTCTAATTGTTGTGCCCTTGTAGAAGTTAAGCTTTAGTATTTTTGATGAACTCGCCAATTACTTAAAATGACTCTAGACTAAATATATTGGGATATCCCTAATGGGATTTTTTTTTTATATGATTTTTTCAAACTAAACTGCGTATGGGCCTTAAACTCAAACAGTGAATTCGTAACATGGGTGCACCGACCTTAGGAGAAAAAGGTGCACAGCACTTGTTTATTTAATTATGCATTAAATTCGTCGCACTTCATAATGCAATCTTAGTTAAAATAAAAAAAAAATATTTTTTTAACTTTAATTAAAAAAAAAAAATCCCACTTCTTTTTTTTATATGAAGTTTTGTCATTCCATGCGCAATTTTTGCATGCTGTGTATTGGCCTTAACAACAAAAACATCTATTAATAAGGCAAAATATTTACTCCGAAATGTTATTATTTAGTATCACAACTAGGTGGCAACTCCTTAGCTGGAAAAGATTTTGCACATAGACACAGAATTGCATATTTACAAAAGATTTTGAGACGATTTTGTTAAAACAAAACCATGAATTAAAACATTAGACTTATCAAAACATAGAGACATAAATAAATCAGAAATTGAATAACCTTTCCAAATAAGTCACAGTTTCTTTGAATAAAATAGGATTTATTGGTGAATTTAGTCAAATCTCAAACAATTTTGTTAAAAATCATGTCTGTAGCACCAAGTTTTGGAATTGTAAAGAAATTGTTTTTCGTGGCACCCCAGATATACATACACCCCAGGTATACATATGCTAGAATCGTGTGAGCCTAATGAATAACGAAACGTTCCCTTGTTGACATTTGATAATATTTAGTATTTCTTTTTTCAATTTATAACTTTCTTTGAGTGATTGGTTCACATGGGTTGACGTTCCAAATTGAATTACCAAATAAAAAATAAAACTGTTTTAGAAATGAATAAGAATTAGAATTTAAATTCCAAAAACTAATTATTTAAAAATTATTGGCCCTGTTACGGAACAGATTGCTTTAGGATCTCTAAAACCTTTACATACCATCCTATTCATTGACTGTTGCCAAAATTTTGAACGAAAAAAAAATGGAGTTAGTTATTTAAAAAAAATTTTGTTTATCAGCTAGCAAGCAAGCCAGCCGCTTTAAAAAGTACCCAAAAGTGTCCAGTACCAAGGCATTCGAAATTCCAGGTGATCAAAAATCACAGATAGCAACTAAGAGAGTGCTTCTTGATTGAAATTCGAGTTGGGTATGCGCAAATATGAGTTTCCGGGGTCGTTTATCACGAATCTGGGCTGAGATTTTCAAAATTACAAAATGGCGGACCTAAGATGGCCGCCGAAAACCTAAAAATCATTCTTAGGCTCGGTATTTTGTAATTTTTATATACAAACCCCAGATTGCATGAAAAGCGGCCCCGAAAGTCCATATTTGCATACCCAACTCAAACTTTAAACACAAAAATGAAAAACACATCTTTGGTCCGCCATTTTTAAATTTAGAAAAACTAATAAGGTACTTATGATCAGCTACCACAAAAGTGTCTAATAGCATATAAAATTGGTTGCAATAATGTTTTACTGAGAATAAAATTCAAAATGAAGTTATGGAGTTACTTTCTTTGGCAGCCATTTAAGCTCCGCCATTTTAAATTATCACAAATCACATTACAGCTTTAAAATGTAGACGAAAATTTTAAGCCTAAAAAAGTTGATTTATCTTAAAAATTGAAGTGTGAAGAGAGAACGACCCATATATGTATATACAAATATTTTCATTAATTGGAGAAGTCTTAAATATGGATCGCAAATTCAGCTTAGGTGGCTGAAATAATACCTATCTAAAGGCCAGAATTGGCCAATCATCTGGTTGACTTGTGAGATTAATTATGTTCGATGAAATTTTTGTAGTATCTTCTTTTTAACCCTCTTATGGGATACCTTCAGGGAGCTAGTCCGTTTCGAAGCTTTAACAGCCGGCTAAAAGCCAAAGACAGTTTGACCTTCGTTACGGCAATGACAGCTATCAACAGGGTCACTAAAAAAAACAAATGAATGGGTCATCCGTCCTACAGCCCTGACCTGGCACACCTTCCGGAAACTCAAAAATGATGTTCGAGGTCAAGGTCTGTTGAAGCATTTATAAAGCTTTTTTTATAGGTACCTATATTTGGAGTAGCAAAAATTAGTAAAATGCTTTCAGTGAGTGGGACAAAATATGTTGAACAATTTAAACTGAAATATTAGGTGCGCAACTAACTCTATAACTATAGCAGTAAGTGCTGGTCGATTTTGACATACCCAAAACTTAATGAACCAAACTAAGACATATGGTTAACGTATATTTTTGGTTGTGTGAAAATGTCTAATTTTGTGCCAAAAAATCATCATTTGCGGGAAGTGTTGATTTTATTGTTCCGTTCGAAGAAGCGCATCGAGAGCTCAAAAAAAAAAAAAAGTTTACGGAGATGCTGCTCTAAGCGAAACAACGTGCCGTGATTGGTTTCGTCGCTTCAAAGACGGTGATTTCGATGTTGATGACGGTCCACGTAAAGGAAGACCCAAAGGCATTGCTCGATGTGGATTTGTGCCAAACGCAAAAACAGCTTGCTTCAGCATTAGGAGTTACACGCCAAGCCATTTCCAAGCGGTTGCATGCGTAGGGAATGATTCAAAATCAAGGAAATTGGGTTTCTTATCAATTGAAGCCAAGGGACGTTGATCGCCTGTATACAACTGCTCCAGCGACAAAAAAGAAAGAGTTTTCTTCATTGATTACAGCAACCCAAAGAGGAAAAAATCTTGGCGACTTCCCGGTCAAGCTACCACGTTGTCGGCTCGGTCCAATATTCACGGAGCGAAGGTTATGCTGTGCATTTGGTGGGACCAGGTCGGTGTTATTTATTATGAGTTGTTGAAACCGAGCGAAACCATCACTGAGGAACGGTATCGAATTCCATTGATGCGATTGAGCCGAGCACTGCACGAAAAACGGCCACAATACGAGCAGAGGCACGAAAAAGTGATTCTACTGCATGACAACGCTCGGCCTCACGTTGTCAATCCTGTTGAAACCTACTTGGGAAAACTCAAATGGGAAGTCCTACCCAACCTGCTATATTCTCCAGATATTCCGCCGTCCGATTATTACTGGTTCCGCTCGATGGCACATGGTCTGGCTGACTAGCAGCTCCACTCATATGAAGATATCGCAAAATGGCTTGATTCGTGGATAGCCTCAAAAGACGAACACTTCTACCGTCAAGGTATTCGAGCTCTGTCAGAAAGATGGAATAAAGTTGCAGCTAGCGATGGGCAATACTTTGAATGAGTCATTGGTAGCCACTTTTTTTACAATAAAGTTACATTTTCATCAAAAAACCGGCACAACTTAGTTGCGTACCTAATAATTTTTCAAATATTCCTTGATATTGTTAGATTATATGTATTTATGCCAATTTCAAGTGAAAGATTTTTCGATAATTAGTTTTGTTTTTTTTTCTGAAACAACTCAAAAAATAGCATGCACAACTCAAGACTAATTTTTTGCATGTGTTCGCATACCAACATTTTCTTGCATAAAAAAATGGTTCATGTCCTGATTGCATAAATGGTTCATGTCTTGCATAAAAAATCTCAGTTGTAAAAAGTTCAGCTGTTGCTAAAGTCATTTTATGCATTATTTTATATATTTTAAGTCCTTTTAGCCACTTTTTATTTTTGGTAAATATTTCCACTGGAGATACCATCTAATATCGTTTTTTGTTTTAGTTCTTAGGGCTTTAAATCATCCTAGTTTCTTTTCCTAGCTTTCTTTTCCTTATAGAAAAGCAAAACTGTTGTTATTGCATATTAGAAATTAAAAAAAAATCAACAAATATACTTACACAAACATTTTACGATATTAGCATACGTTATAACATGTAAATAACGTAAGCTGCGCCAAAGCGCTTTGGTCATGAGTTCGTGCAGTTATGCTTTTTTAATAAAGCTTTTTGGCGAGCTTTCAGCAAAAGAGTGACCAAATGCAGCAAATAATTCAAAGCGCTTCATTTTTGTAAGTTAAAGTTTTATTTGCTTGCAACTGTATTCTTGTAAAATTTTATTTTTTATTTATTTTTTAATACTTAATGCTTAAAGTCTACTACACGCTTATAATATTATTGTATTATCAAAAAATTCCTTTACCATTTTTTATGGCATTTTGGTTTGTACAGTAAATGCCGCCTACAATGAAGCTCTCAATTTAAAATGAATATTATATAATTTTTTTTTTTTTTTAAGGCAAACATAAAATATTTGTTGGTAACATAAATAATGCTAACTGTGTTTGGGGCAGCACTTAAATGGCCAATGCAGTTTTGTTTATATTATATATAGTTATAAGTATATATATATATATATATTTTTTTTTTATAATATATATATGTACAACAATGATATGCGCTTAATAAATTGAACAATACAATATTTACAGTCGCTTTTATATTTTGTGACTAAAATTAAACATTTCAATTAATTTATGTTAAACAATTTTTTAATATGTATGTTTGTATGTATGTATGCATGTCATTTAGTGTCTGTGTGTTTTAATAGTACATAGTAATAAGTAAAAGGCACTATTGCATGTATGCTTTGTTTTAAACTTTAAATACTACATTTAGTAAATAACTGCTAGAGAACTGAACTGATATAGTACTAGCTGGCATTGTTTTTTCAAAACCGGATATGTTTTTTAATTAATATATTATAAAATGAACAAAATGCATTTAATTATATTACGCATAGAATTTGGCATATACTTTTCACAATAGATATAATCATTTAAATTAAAAGCAATTTTAGACAAAAGTGTGTGTCTTTAAAGGGCAAGAAATTTAAGCATTAGCACTAAATTTTATAAATAATATTTAACAATAAGCGAATTAAATGTTTAACAATTACAAAATGTAATGATTTCAATTTTGGTCTGCCAATCACTTATGTGCTAAATACATACAGTATGTCAAGAAAGTGTTTTTACAAGGGAAAAAAACATCAAATTTTATGTTTGGTCACAAAAAAATATAATTTTTGGTAATTTTTTAATAAAACAAAGTATGCAGTATGGTTAATTAATTAATTTTAAACAATATAATAACAAAAAATAAAGCATTCAATGTACTAAACTTACAAAAAAAGACTAAAAATTAAAATAACACATTTTTACGCGTGTCAAGAAAGTGTTTTTACAACCCTTTGGAATTTGCTTGTGGGCGACCCCGTTACTTTTTTTACCGTTTATTTTGCGTTCCTTGTTTCTGCAAACTGTTTGCTACTGTCCTAACAACTTAACTAGCCGTTTGCTGATCAACTGTAACTGCAATTAGTGCGTTTTATGCAAAAACAGTATGCCTGGAAAAAGAGTTCCATTTAATGTCACCCAACTGGTCTATCACACCAAACCAGATTGAAAAAAACGTTCCAGAGTTGTCCAGAATGTGTTACCTAACAAGACAAACTATTTACGACATGTTAGATCGTGCAGAAAAGCAGCATAGGCTCGAAACAAAGTAGGAAAACGTCAGGCCGCGGAAAATTTCGGAGAGGGATGTGCGTAAAATAACGAGGAAAGTGGGAGCAATGACTCAAATTTCCCCCAGAGCTATTGCTACTGATCTTAAGGACGAGAGCAGTGCTGTTGTTTCCCACGAAGCTGTGAGATAACTGCTCCATCGCAATGACTACACGTCCCAAGTAGCTCGTAAGAAGCCGATGCTTTTTGATGTAAATGTACAAAAGCCACTCTCATATGTACAGGAGCATTTGGAAAAGGGCTCTACTTTTTGGAATGATATCATATTTTGTGACGAAAAAAAAATCCTGATGTATTACAACGATGGACCGCCCAGAGTCTGGCGAAAGCCCATTAATAGCGCTGGAAAACCAAAACGCTATCCCAACAGTGAAATTTGCCAAAATTTCCATAGTGGTGTGGCCAGCATAGCCCGCCAAGGAGTTGGTGAAATGGCATTTGTTGAAAATACAATGGATGCCCCACAATATTTGCATATAATAAAAACGCGTTTGCCAAGAAGTGCCAGAATATTCGGGTTTTATGATAACAGCAGGCCCACTTTCAAATTTTATGAAGATAATAACCCCAAGCATAATGCCCATATGGTGATGATGTGGCTCCTTTTTCATTGCAAAAAGGTTACAGAAACTGCAGCTCAGAGTCCGGACATGAATCCTATTGAAAATTTGTGGTCGTTTCTAAAGAAAAACTTGCAAAACGGAGCCCAAAAAACCGAGTGAAGCTTAAATCTGCTATACTGGAAGAGTGGCAAATGATTCCAGAGGCATTTGGTATGAAAACCTATTCGATTCCATGAAACAGCTCCAGGAAGCTGTTTGTATTGCCAATGGCAGACAAATAAAGTATTAAAACTTAATTTTTTTCTTAGTATTAGTTTATAATTAAGTTAGACAACCAGTGTAAAAACACTTTCTTGACACGCGTAAAAATGTGAAATTTTAGTTTTTACTCTTTTTTTGTTAGTTTTTTACATTGAATGGCACGTTTTTTTTTTATTATATTGTTTTAAATTAATTAATTAACCATACAGCATACTTTGTTTCATTAAAAAATTATCAAAAAATATATATTTTTGCGACCAAACATAAAATTTGATGTTTTAATCCCTTGTAAAAACACTTTCTTGACAAACTGTATATAGCTTATGACTGCCATATTTTAAAAAAAAATCTTATAATAGCTAGGAATGTGGCCACACTTGATAGCTTAAAAGTGTGCGGTCACACTTGTTAGTGCGCTTAGAGGCATAGGAAACTAATGCTATCACCAAATGCTTTCCAACTAAGATTAAAATTTATTTAAAAAAAAAAACTAACTAATATTTGGAACGAGGCTTATGCCTGTGTGTTTTTTTTTCTCTCTATGTTGCCCTGAAATGCATAAATGCTAACTAAGTTGTTTGAAAACATAAATAAATATAATTAAATTTTTTAGTATTTCAATGTTGCCATGCTTTAAAATTGTGCTAAAAGTTCATAAGTAAATGCAAAAATTGCGCTACGACTTAGCCTTATACAACACTTTAGTTTACGACTTAATATTTTTTTAATATTTATACAGCTATAAATAGAAAATTTTGTATTTTTCATTTTCGTTTTAAAAATGTCGAAAACCTGCTTAATCAACAATATGCAAAACTTAAATACTACTGTACAACAGTCGTTACACATCTAACTATATTGTAATTTTTTTTTTTTAATGTATTTTATATGCTTTTTTCAAAAATTGTTGCGTCTCTTTTTTTTCTAAAAACTTCGTATGCCACACAAAACTAAAACATTAATTATTTATTAATTCAAAAAAACAAAAATAGTTCATATATAATATGTATTTTCAGTGCTGCTTCTTCGCGTTGCATTCACATTGACAACCTAAAGCCAGTGCAAATGCTCCTGGAATGCTCTCATCTATTGCACATCTCACATCTCCGTTTGCTATGCGCGTCTTCTTTGCGAAGTGGGCATCAATATGGTGCCATTCGCATAAAAGTAACCTCACAACTTGGAGCTGTCGTAGTTCTCGAGCTTCCATTGCTGACGTGCATTGCCGGCATTGCACTCCTCCATCACCACTTTGTCCTTTTTCTCTGTAATGGCCAGACATTTGTCCGAGGAGCCATGATGCAGTTGTTTTGTACCCTCGCGATAGGTCCAGAACTGTTAAAGATACAAAAACATGGAACATGGAACATTAACAACAGCCATAATCAACATGAAAGCTTGTTAAATGTTCTCTGATGTGGTGTTGTGGGTCTTGCGAGAGCATCTGGTCTGTACCTTGTATATAAATGAGCACGCTCTGTGGGTCAAGGGTTGAGCACTGTGCGTGACAGGGGCGCTCCACAGCAATAACAACTTTAATTGGTACGTACATAACAATAAGAAGGCTCGGAATATAAAAATTTTAATATGTATTTACGGTAAGGTAAACGTACGTAGACCTATATATATCTTCCGCGAACTGGGCCATCAAAAGTGAAAAGTGGAAAGCTTAAACGTATATGATCGACTAGTGCTTACTCTCACAATTGCACAAAATTTAATCTTGCAGCAGATGTATCTTATTCTTTATTCTAATATAATTAATAAGTTGTAGAATTTTTGCTTTACCTCAAGGACGACTAGAATTTTTTTAATTCTGGCAGCTTGGCCGTTGACTCACTAAACTCCCTTACTCCAGGTTCCTCCTGGTGTTTTTTTGAAGCAAATTTCCAGCTACAAAATTTGAAAAAATTTCCCTTTGCTATTTCACAAGCCGAATTAGATGTTTCGGACTATTTCACTTCTGAGTTTTTATTTGAACTAAGGCGGTAGCAGCTGCGACGGACCCTATTCATTTAAATTTTTGCATTGGCTACAACATTATAAAATGTTTAATTATTTTAAGAGTTTATAAAAGCTTAGTAAGATACTGCTCCATATGTTGAAGAGCAAACTTCTTGAAACTGAAACGTAAAATATTTCAAAAATATAACTTAAATTAAAATGCAATTCGCAAGACGTCTAAAATAAAAAATAAAAAAGCTGATATAGGACTACAGTGGAAAAAATTATGAATTAAAAAAAAAAAACACATTTCGAAAACTTTTTCAAAAACAATTTTTTTTGGGAAAAACGTACTTTATTCATTTAGAAATACGAAAACTGAACACTTGCGTAAACAATCAGAGCAATTGTCGGCATTGTCTAAATCCTGAAAATTATCTTTTCAAATATACTACGGCCAAAAGGTCTAATGATTGATTTTTTTTTTTTTCGTTTTTTTCTTAAATACCAAAAATGTTGCAATTAACGATAAATAATGTAATTTCTAGACAATACTTGTCCAAGAAAAAAGCACACACTTCCAATCAGTAGTTATTAAACTCTTAACTTGGAAATATTATTGTTGGCCTTAGATCTAATATAAGGTGCTTTGAGAGAATGAAAAGTTTGACTTTTTGTATAAAAAATTTGTCCTTAATAAACTGCACCAAAAAGAATTTTATATAACAAAAAGAAAGCTTCGAATAACTCCCTCACTTTTGGTTGCGGACACGTTCTGCAGCAGTACGCAGATAGATAAAAACAGTGTTGCCCTATGAATTCGTGGAAAAATGTAAACTGCTGTTTTCAACTTGATTTCGTTAGCAAAAAAATATGGCGCGTTGCAAAAATCGTTTAAGAAACTTTTATTATAAAGACATATAATACATATCGATAACTGATAGGTGGGACAGGGTTAATGCATTGCACAAAAAATTTTACTTTGAAAAAAATGCCTAATTCCTGGTTAATTTTAAGAAAAAAGAAATTGCAAAAATAAATAACAAAATTGCAAAGTTAAAGAATTTTTAATAAAAGTAACTTAGTTTCTTAGTGCAAGGGAAATATGAGAATTCATAGAAAATAGGCAATTTAAGTGTTTAACGAAAATAAGAAGGGAAATATGGGAAGTTATCGACAGCAAATCGGAAACGAATTTCTTTTATTAAATAAATGAATGTCTAATAACTAATAATAACTATTCTTTTTCGTTTTGCGAAATTCAGAGCACTGCTGATTATTTATTGTGAGCCGTTTACTGTGACCAGGTATCGAATTGACATAGCCCCCCCAAAAAAAACCCATTCCGTTACTTATGTTAGACCAAATTTTTCATTTCGAGCTTCAAAAAAGCCTCAGGCCGTAAGGTTTCTGAGACAAACTCAAAAAATGTTGTTCGATACCAGTTACAGGCCAATTTTTGATGTATTTTTTAAATCGATGCATCTGAAATCAAAGTGCGCAAATCATTGGGATTCTGCAATAACATCTGGACCCCTGATACGGATTCTGCAACAACAACAACGCACATTATACATTGCCTGGCCTACGAATCTGAAAGTCGTTTATTACCGAACAACTTTGAGAAACCTTTCACTCTATGCTATCAAACATAGTAGTAGTAGTCTGACTTGAACATTTAATGATCGTTTTCAGTTCAACCCGAAACAGCATAACATAATACCATAATATCATTAACCCATAAAAAAAGACCAGAAAGTATCAAATTTCATTGCTAACGATACTCTGTTTGTTTCCGATGCAATTAAGTTGCCGTTCTTGTTCCAAAACGTTTCGTAGGGCTGCGTACATGGCCTCAAGCTGTTACATAAACTCGCATCAAGTACACATACTTCTCTGACCAATTTAAGGCCCCCCCTCCAGAGTACAAAAGGTAAATCACGTAAAAGATAAACACATCCTGTGTCAGGCTAACGTTTGCTGAACAGAGACAGAGACATAGCAATATAAAGCGCCTTTCTATAGCACTCTTCAATACTTCCCACCCACTATGTGTGTGTGCGTGTGTGTGGTCTTTCATTTTAACCCATTCAGTCGCTTCTTCATAAAAAATTAATAACAACTGACATGTCGTTTTATGCGCCACTCACCTTGTTGCCTTTGGAGCCATGGCAGGAGAAGAGCATCACATCCATGCCAGCATAGTCGAGACAGGCCTCGTCGCGACGTATTTCTCCGGACTTGCTCAGCATCCAGTACTGTTGTGCAAATTGAGAGTGAAAGTATTATGATATTAGTAAAGTATATAATACTATATATATATCTTGTGTAATGTCAGCACAAAAAAAAGTAGCCGAGTTGCATTTTGCTAGCGCGCATAACTTAATATTATATAATATTAAATTAAATGCCAAAGCAGCTTTTACTCTACTTGTATGTATGTGGGGCTGTATGTGTTTGTGTATATATGTAGCTGTGTCCAAGTGTATTGTAGTAAGTGTGTGTGTGTTGTTGTGTGAGTGCCATGATAATTTATAATTTAAATGACATTAGTCTCGGGTGAGTCTCTTGCTGCTGTCTGAGTAGCTTTTGTTTTCACTAGGAGCAGCTGGTCGCCATTTTGTATAACCATTTCCGTTTCCGTGTTTATGCTGTGCTTCGAATAACGAACGGTCGCCATGTTGCTTGGCAATGTTTGTTGCCATAGTTTTTTTGTTTTGTTTTATTTTTTTATTTTCTTATTTTTTTGTTGTTGTTTTATTATAGCGCGCTCCAAGGAGCTAATCAGATACGAAGCCTGTTGCTAATTAAACTTCTTCAATGAAGATTTGTTGCTGTTTAATTAAATTTCTATGAAGTGTAGCTGTAGATATATTTATATATATACGCTAGGGCAACAGCATTTAATTTCAAAAATAATTGATTGAAATTGGATGAGGTTAAAATATTAATAACAGAATTTTCTATAACTAGTGGTGTGCCAGAAATACACTTCCAAACGAATTCTAAGCCACGAAAAATTAATTATACATTTGCTGCAAATGTTTTGTTAGAAGTTTGTTTGACGTTTGTCCATCTTAATGTAATTCGATGTTTTGCCTGAAATATCTGTAAGATATTTATTTTTCATATAATCACAAAAAAGCAGGGACTGCAAATAAGAGATATCTAGAAGGCCATGAGAACAAGGAAAAATAATTTGAGAAAAAAAAAATGTAAAGGTTAGAGCTACCGTCTATTAGTCAACTATATGTAAGCTTATTCTTTTATTCCATTAGCTCCTTGAGGGCCTCATAGCATATTAAAGCTGTTGAATCATTTCAATATATTGTATATTTCTTAACTTCTTTATTTGTATCTGCAGTATAATAACATAAGCCCTACGCTGTTAAGTGAATGTAAAATTAAAACCTTTCTCTCGTGAATGTACATTCTGCTGCTCATGTTAAGCCCATGTTACGCTCCATAAAATTATGTTATACTTTAATCATAAGTCTTTGCTCATAATAAAGGCACTCTTGAAATTAACATAATTGCATGTAGACGTGTTTTTCTGTTCGCTCCTGTCCGGTCCACACATATATTGCATTTAAAGTTGCATTGTGCTAACAAAGCACTTCAAGCTCAATTTGTTTAAACAATTGAGTAGTGTTTAAATAGTTAAACAAAAGCTATTTAAAAAATTAAAAATTCTTCTCAAAAAAAAAAAACACCTAATCCTAACTTCAAATATCTGAGATTTTGAAAAATGGTCAAAAATTATGCTTTTTTGGACTTTGGTTGCTTGTCACTTCTATAGTTTTTACAATGTATGCATAACTATATATATATATATCAACGTAAAGAGCACATCAATACCTTTCGATCGAATTATCTTTTATGTCGATACAAAGTTTTGTTCATGAGATATTGACGAATAACTGAAATAATTGCCCAAAAGCATGTTTTTCGAAAATATCTCGAAAACGGTGCTAAAGAAAAATGACCCATAAATTTGTAAACTAGTGTTATTATTGCCCAAAAATAGTTTCTTTTTTTTTTTTTAATTTGTTTTAAATATTATTTTTTACATTTTTTTGTTGCTTTTTGGTAACTACCAGTGCCAAGTACCTAGCAAAATACTTAAATAACCATGTTTTCTAAAAATAGAAATATAATTGGCTAAAACTAGCTCAAAATCTTTATTTTAATATTTTAAATATATAATCTTTTACATGTGAATGAAAATACAAGGTACTACATATAATAGTATTCAAAAATCGTTTTTTTTTTTTAAATGCAATTTTTTGGTGCCTAAATTTTTTTTAAGCATTTGACAGAGTTGTAGAGTTGTACCATAAAACGTAAACATATCTGCAAAGTTGGTTCGAAAATATTTTTTTTAATTTTCGCCTAAAATCTCAAGATTATGAAGAGGCTGTACCCAAACTACGTGACCGACTTTTTACAAGTTTTGAATTGGCTTCTCCAATAGTTGGAGAACTTAAGATGCTCTTTAAAATTAATTCAAAATTTATTTGTGTCAATTCCGTCGAATTTAAAAAATCTCTTTGCTACACTATAAATAATTGTCACACTTAGATACAAGTAGAAGATATTTTCTATGGCGTATATCACAAAAGTTTTAAAATAGAGAAATTAATGCACCAAACTGGAATACCCTTAATCCTAGGCATCTAGCTGAAAGACATGTTAACCACAACGCTTCTCTCTTGAAACTTGTTTTAAATTATATTACAGGATTCATCATCATCATCATCACACCATATTTCTGCATCTCCTACTTGAGCATATGGCCACTTAAAAGGAGGACTACAAAAATGTATAAATGTGCATCACATTTACATAATCAAAGTTGCGTTCCTGAATCTGCAGCTTTCACTTAAAGGTATCCCAAAAAAAAAGTAAACAAAAGCCTAGATACAACAAAGTAATTGAGTTTCAAAGGCTTGTCAAACAAAAGGTGACGACAGGTCAAAGCTGCCGGGAATGTTTTGGACACAAATGGATTGAAAATAACTTACTGTCAACAAAGAACAAGGAATTCAGAAATCAATTCTGAACAGACAAAGTTAAATCACAAAAAGAACATACATAGAGTTGACTTATTATTTTAAGTTACAAATTTTTTGTATGCAGCATTTCCTTCCTACCTGACAGTTGAAAATAAATAAATGCTTTAAAATAGCGAATTTAATAAACGCTTTTGTGTAGAAAGTACATAATATGTTTAATAAATCTGCTTATTAAATATATAATAAATGTTTCAATATTTGGTGGGATTGGTGGAAACATTTTATTGACCAACTTAAAAAACAATATTAAAACAAGATAACATAAATAAGAATAATTTACAAACAACGCTTGAAACGCCATAAGCCACTAACTTTAGCTTGTGAATTATAAGCTGACTAATTAAATAGTTACCCCAACTGTCTACTATTACCAGTTGCGAATTATAAGCATCAATATAACAAATATTATCGTTTATTACGACAGTGGGTTAATGTGTTCTATCAATTTTTTAGATTTTTCTACGCCCGAAAGAAAAAAGCTTGAAAAATTCTCGAGAAAATAAATTTTATTGTATTTTGTATGGATAATCGGTTTGACAGGTTTCGATGGATTTTTTTTATAAAGAACTCAATAGTATCAAATATATGTGGAAGTTTGAAAATAAGTTTATACGAGGTTTACATGAATTCGTCACAGGAGTAAAGGTAGTATATATATAAAATCGAAGAGATGGGCTTAAAATGTGGCTTTTTATAACTATGCGCTTGTATGTAAAAATTATTAATGGACTCAATCACCCTGAACATAACCTCAAAAGAGGGAAAAAACGCCGTTTTTCGGGTAAATAACCTAAAATATCTAAAAATCCTGACGTGATCGGCCAATTCTGGCCCCGGATTTGGATTCTACGCAGTAAATTACTTTGAAAATGACCCATAGCTTTCCAACAAATAAGCCATGTTGGTCTGTGTTATGGAACTCGCCGCCAAAATGATAAATACATCTTATCTTATCTTAAAAATTATTTTTCAACAAAACTTATAAATGAAATATCAAAATTAATGTGAAATGGCACTTAGTTCATGTATATTAATAAACATTGCCTAATCTATATTAGGCAAACTTTTGTCGGTTCCACAAGGTTTATACATTTTATAGGAGTTTATGTGTAGGTATAAGTTAACAAATGAAAATTCTTTAAAACTACGAACTTTACAAATTGTAAATTATTTCGCTTCTTTTAAGGCTTTTCTGCTTTTTGTTACCGAAATATAATGTTGCCAAGCAGTGCAGCCTTCTGTACCAAGAATTTTAGTTCTTTATATTGCCAATAGTAAAAAAAAAATGAAAAAAAAAAAAAAAATATTAATAATAATTACTAACCTTACCATTAATTACCAGAATGTTCGTGGGCTTCTTTCTAAGCGTAGTAGACTTTTTGCCAAAAGCGTAGACTTTGATTCGCATGTTATTGCCTTTTCTGAAACCTGGCTTAATTCGTCTGTCTCTGATTTTGAAATTTTAGTTAATTCCTACATAACTTATAGACTTGACCGGCCGTCCGGTCGTGTTGGTGGTGTTCTCATTGCTGTAAAAGCCGACCTTGAATCTCATTTACTTTCTCTTAATTATCCTTCAGGAATTGAGTTTATTGCGGTAAAAGTGTTTACCAATAATTGTTTTACTTATTTTACATGTTCCTATATACCCCCATGCTCTGACTTAAGCGTATATGTGAACCATCTTTCTGCCATTCGTATCTTCGGACTTCGAAATTTCAAGAGTCTGTCCGATTTCCTTACCTGAGGATCCGTATCAACCAACCTTGCAAATCACACTTACACTTAATGTTCGCTTTGCCCCATGCTCGTGCTCCTCGGTATCGGTGCTTTCGTAAGGCTAATTTTGTCCGTCTTAACCAATTTTTGGCTGATGTTAACTGGTCCTCTTTGTTGTCTGCTGAGAACTTTGAGCTATCTATTAATAATTTCTATCGGATATTATACACCGGTTTTGATCTCTTTGTTGCCTACTCTGTCCTGAGTCCTTCCTCTAAACCGCCTTGGTTTACGCCAAGTCTGTCTAATTTAAAAAATCTTAAGTCTTCTTCTTATAAAAGATTTAAGAAAAGTGGTTCTACAGTCGACTTCTATAAGTTTTCTACATTACGCAGCAAGTTTATTCTTCTTAATAGAACTTGCTACAATAATTATCTTGCCCGTTGTAGGCTTAACTTCCGTAGTGACCCTAAGACATTTTTCTCTTTTGTTAATTCTAAACGTACGTCTTCCCTTTTTCCTGCTTCGCTATTCTATAAAAATGCATGTTCTTCTAACAACTCTGAAATCGCGGACTTGTTTGCGAACTTTTTTCAAACTACATACTCTGTCAACCCTAATATCATTACCCTAAACTATCCTTTTAATCTTTCTAACTCAAACCTCATTGCTATTCCACAGATCTTAGAATCCGACGTTTTACAATCTCTAATGTTCATGAAATCTTCCTTCTCTCCTGCCCTGATGCTATTCCTAGTTGTCTTCTAAAGCATTGTGCCGGCTCCCTTTCCATGCCATTATCCGTTCTTTTCCGCACTTCTTTAAAATTTTCGTATCTTCCAGCCATCTGGAATAAAGCCTTCATTATCCCTTCATTCCCTTAAAAAGGTTCCAAGTCTAATATTGAGAACTGCCGAGGTATTGCCAAGCTTTAGTCAATTCCAAAAGTTTTTGAAAGGATTGTCTGTCGTTCTTTAATATCGGACTGCCAACATGGGCTTGTAAAATGTCGGTCCACCACTTCTATTCTCTTAGAACTTTCTTCTCTTATTAACAATGGTTTTATTAGTAAAATGCTAACTAATGCCATTTATACTGATTTCAGTAAGGCATTTGACTTAGTAAGCCATAGCCTTCTTTTAGTTAAGCTGTCGCGTAGGATTCCCGCCTTGTCTTTTAAAATGGATCTCATCCTATTTATCTAATCGTGTGCAGAAGATAGCTTTTAAAGGCTGCGAATCTAAAGTAATTTATGTTACGTCAGGGGCACCCAAAGGCAGCTATGTAGGTCCTCTACATTTTATCTTATTCATTAATGATCTTTCACAAGTTATCCGGTCTTCTCGCATTCTTATGTATGCGGATGAAGAAAAACTTTGTTCGTCCTACTCCTACAATGCTAATGATATGCATTCACTTCTTCAGCAAGATTTTGGATAGCATGCAATATTGGTGTAATGTCAACCAACTCTTCCTAAACAAGACGAAATGTTAAATTATGACATTCTATAGACTCCTCTACCCTGGAACGAATCGTGAGTGTTTCAGACCTTGGCATACAGACAATAAACTCAAATTTATCGATCATATTTGCAATATTGTAAATAAAGCTAGAGGTGTTCTTGCTTTTATTAAGCGTTGGTCTAAAGAGTTTAACGACCCTTACACAACCAAACTAGTTTAAATCCCTCTCGTCCGTCCAATTTTGGAATATTGTTACTGCGTTTGGAGCCCTCAATAACGCCTTTATCAGGACAGGATTGTGTCTGTTAAAAAGCAATTTCTCCTTTTTGCACTTCGGGGCTTAAACTGGGACCCAAATATCCGACTACCGGCATATTCTGATAGACTTTGCCTTATAAAGTTGCCTTCCTTAATTCATCGCAGAGCATGCCACGGCGTGTTATTCTTGCATTAGCTGTTACTCGGTCTTATCGATGCCAATGTACTTCTTAATAAAGTTATAGTCTCGCAACTTCGTGGATCATATTTTGATCTGCATGATCCTTTTCTTGTCTTATGGTCTAATTATAATAGCCCTTTTTATTTCCCTTCTTTTGAACGGTCTATTCCTTCTATCACTTATTCTATCCTAATTCATCCTGACTTGCCTCTTCGAGCATCTATGACCAATCCTATATTATGAGGCACCATTTGGTCATTGACGCTCTTTTGGCCTTTTATCTAATATGCGTTGTGTTTAAATTTTATTTGAACTTCCTTTTTTCCACTTGGTTATTGTAAATCCAAGTCTCTGGCCAGTTTTTGATGTGAGTCGGTGCATATCGCTAGTGTCGCGGATTAGTTCATATCTTTCTTTTTCCTCGTTTATTTTTAAATGTTTCTTTGCGGCCAACTGCACTTTGTTGTACTCCATTTAAAATAAATATAAAAAATCGGTTGATCCGAAAAAAGTATTTATAATATCGTAACCGAATTCGGGAAATTAAAAATCTTTTGGAGTTCTTAAGCAATACACCGGATTTAATTGCAATACGTTGGTACAGGGTATCCCAAAGTCGTCCGCGCCCAACTTTAAGGTACACCATATTTTTATTTTTATTTTTTACCTGTCACTGTTGGAGACGATAGCTATAATCTTTAACACTCACCTGTTAAGCATCTAATCAAAAACCATAGTACGTGACTATATGGGGAATTATAGTATAAAATATCACTAGTTTACAAATTTAAAAAAATTTTGGTATCCTTAACATGTTTTAGCCATTTCCGTAGTAAAATGGCACGCTTAATCCGAAAATGAAGTCCAAAAATTTTTCATGGAACCAATTTCGAAATATTTACAAAAAAAAACATTTTTCGAAATAAAAAAAAAGTGTCTTTATTTAAATGCAAATATCTCTGGTTGTACCAAAATAATGTTAACAAAAAAATACTGAACTTTAGATAATTGAATTACCTATGCATTTCACTTGAAACATATTTTTGTCAAATTTACGGCTTGGACGCTACTTATGCATTCATTTGAAATTTTTCGTAATTTTTAGCAAAGTTTTGAAAAAAATTCTATTTCGAATGTAAATTTAAATATTTAAAAAAAATTTTTTCATACAGCTTTTTCATGACTCGTAAAGTTTGATTAATTACGAAAAAAATGCGTGGTTGTTTATCAAAGTCGGAGAAAAAATGTGGAAACCACAGAAATTTTTGTAAAAAGTGAAACCTGTAAATTTGGCTTAAAAACCAAAAGTTTTAGATGAATAATTCGTTTGTTTATACAAATATCGTTACCAAATTTGGCACTTTGTACCAAATTTTATCAAAATCGGTTGACTATTGAGCACCCATAGGGTCGATCGTTCAAAAAAACGTGTTTGGTGCAAAGTCCGGTATAATAATAATTCCCTGACTGACAATTTTTGTCAGTCGCCCCTGGGCGGGGCATGGGGATATCTATTAATAACTGTTCAAAGAGAACAGGGACCTACAGTTTATAGCCGAATCAGAACGGCGGTGTCTGGAATTAATAGAGATTTTCTTTGGCAAATAGCGTCTTTGAGCTAGCGATGCCAGTGCTAGGCAAATGTACCAGTGCTACTGCGGGGATTCGAACCACCGACCTTCGGTTTGTAAAGCGAGTACGCTACCACTACGCTACCGACGGCCATATTGCTCAAAAACTTCTAAAGATACTTAGTATATATTTGCCAAATTTGGTTACGATATTTTCAGAAACAAACGAATCAAAACGAAAAATATATTTTGACCGATCGACCCTATGGGCGGTATATGATCACATTTGACACAGTGCTTGAACTATAAATAACTTCGGCACAGCAAATTTGGTCACGATATCTTCAAAAACACGCGAAACACAACGAATTTCGTTGAAAAAATGTTGATTTTTACCTATCTGTCCTATGGGGGCTATATGATATAGTCAACCGATTTTGATCGAATTCGGTTCAGTGGTAGGCAACTCTAAAAAACTGCCAGACACAATATTTTGTTACGATACCTTCATTAACAATGGAAGCACAACAAATTTTGCTTCAAATTGGTCCTATAAGTGCTATATGAAACAATCAACCGATTATTATCAAATTTGGTACAGCGCTTAAGAACCTTAAAAAAGTTTCGAATACCAAATTTGGTTGCGATATCTTTATAAACAAACGAATTTTCCATCTAAAACTTTTAGTTTTGAGAAAAATTTACTTTTCGTACTTTTTACAAAACTTCCCGTTAATTCCATAATTTTCCTCCGATTTTGACAAACAACAACTTATTTTCTTCGTAATCGATCAAACTTTACGAGCCATTAAAAAAACTATATGAACATTTGTTTTTACATTTTTAAACTTATGTTTAAAATTGAATTTTTTCAAAAATTTTCTGCAATTTACGAAAAATTTCATATGAATGGATAAATAACGACCAAACCGTAAATTTTACAAAAATTTGTCCTTAAGGTAATCGATAGGTAATTCAATTGTCTACAGTCAAAATCGGTTTTGTATAACCAGAGATATTTAAAGTAGCGACACTATTTTTTAATTTCGAAGTGTTTTTTTCGAAATATCCCGAAAACGCTTCCATGAAAAAATTTTTGAACTTCATTTTCGGTTTTAGTGTGAATCATGTTGAGGATACATTTTGCTGTAAACTAGTGTATTTAGTGTGATTTTGTTACACTATCAGTTTCTTATCAATCAAAGATTATATATTAAAGAGATTGCGAGCAACACCGGCATTCTAGCACAAAATAAGATTACAGCCAACGGCCGTTCTTACGCCTCTCTGCAATATAAAGCCTGTGCTTGTCCATATTATGAATCAGTTGGGAAAAAGAACTTCATTAGATACGCAATGTCTACAGAAAACCAAGAAACCTTTAACTCTTGCAATAATAATAACCATGCTGAAATGGTTCTGAAAGTTATGAAATCGCATCTGGACAAGGAACAATTGTGCGATGTGGTTCTTATATCGAGCATAGATGGAAAACGGGTGCCAGCCCATCGTTTGGTGTTGTCCGCCAACAGTGAGTTTTTTTCGGCCATGTTTAACAATCCGATGCGTGACGCCAACGATAATGAGGTGACTCTGGGTGTAGTTAACAACGATGTGGTAAAAATTCTTGTGAACTACTGCTACACGGGAAACCTTGAAGTGCACGATGACAATGTTGAAATGCTTTTTACCACCGCCCATAGATGGCTTCTGAATACTGCAGTCACGACCTGCGCGAATTTTATGGCACGCAAGTTGGATTCATCGAACTGCCTGGGCATAAGCTTAATTGCAGAGCAGCACAACTGCACCAATTTGATGGAACTTGCTGTGGACTATATCTGCAAACATTTTGTGGATGTAAGCCAGAGTCCAGAGTTCCTAAAACTGGATGCTGATCAGCTGTGCAAGCTTCTATCCAGTGATAATCTTCGAGTGCCATCCGAGGAGTTTGTGTTTCAGAGTCTAATGGCTTGGGTGCGCAATGATGAGCCCGTCCGCAAACAGCACATACCAAAACTGATGGCCAAGGTGAGGCTGCCACTACTGAAGCTGTCTTTTATTGAGGATCATGTGGAGAGCGTGTGCATTGCCAATGAGTGCCAGAATCTGCTTTCGGAAGCATATAAGTGTCATGCCATGCCCGAGCGACTGTTATCGATTGCCCGGAGAAAGACAAACAATGATTGTTTGCTTGCAATTGGAGAAAGAAACGATGATCTTGTTATTGAGAGCTACTGTCCTATTCAGAAGCAATGGACAGTTTTAAGGAAACAAAAATTACAACGTGAATATTATGGTGCAGCATTTATTGAAAATAAACTGATATTGGTTGGGGGACGTTATAAAGGAGATTACTTTAAAACGATGATGAGCTTGGATTTAAAGAGCATGACCTGGACCCAACTCCAACCAATGGGTACGCCAAGATATACTGTGGGCGTGGCAGTGCTAAAAGGATTACTCTATGTGGTAGGCGGTTATAATGGTTCACATTTGAATACAGTAGAGCGATGGAACCCTGGAACAGATACTTGGAACAGTGTGGCACCCATGCCCACCGCAAGACAAAATGCCGGTGTGGCAGTTCTCAACGAATGCTTATATGTTATTGGTGGATATGGTGGAGGTATGTTTTTGAGCTGCGTGGAAAGGTATGATCCATGCACAAACGAATGGAGTCGTTTATCGCCCATGAACGAAGCTCGTGCAATGTGTGGAGTGGTACAAGCAAATGGGCTTCTTTATGCAATAGGTGGTCAGGGCAATAATTATGAACTTTTAAATTCTGTTGAGTGCTACAATCCAACTATTGATAAATGGACAAACGTTTGCTCGCTGACAGTCAGCCGGTTGGTACATGGCTGTGCTCTGTTTGCTAATCGTATTATTGTAGCTGGCGGCAGAGACTCAAATGGTGTCACTTCGACTGTGGAGGAATACGATCCAGTTCACGATGTTTGGAACAAACTGGCATCGCTAAACACTCCCATAAGAGAAGCTTCCCTTTTCGTCATACCCAATGATGTCATTAATTAAAATGCAAACCCATAACAGCTACGATTGCGAGAAAATCTTCCTGTTATTATTTTTATTTTTATCATTAAATCTTTAAATAAGAATTAAAATATTTGAGTATATCGGCAATAAATTTATTTATAAACTCATGAGTGCTTTTTTTTCTTTTTAACAATATATTTTATTTGTGACGAGGATGATTTCGATTGAAACAATGAAATGCCCCATTTACCATGGTTATATCTATATAAATATTGGAAATCTGTTTTAGGCATTGGACGTTGTAAGTTATACATATAGATGCACAAACGCAGGCTTTTAATTTTTAATTATCTTCGAATACGCAATTCAAAAAATGTCTTATAGCCTGAGTAATATGACAAGCAAGTGACGTTGACTAAAGTTAAAATGGAGTTTGCGACTAAAACCATGAATATAATCTTGCCAAAAATTAGACCCGTATTCATTTATATGTATTTTTGTATTGTGGTTGATTATGTAATACTGAATGTTGTACTGACATGACCAATTATAAACCAAGTCGTATTCCAGTTCGTCACTTGTTGCTTGTTGCAGATCTTCATTTGCAGCGGAGCATCATATGCCATTTAGGTCTTTAATAAATAGATCTTTCACATTCAAAAAATTTTATTAAAAAAGTGAAACGACGTTATTAATTTAAACGACAAAAAAAGTTAGTTGCTGTGTATGGTTATTATAAGTTTTTGAGATTATTCCAAAATAAAAACTTAAATTGAAAAAAAGCTAGGGATTTATTTATTTTTTTATATTTAATTTAGAAATATCGTATATAAAATAATAGTTCCATATCGATTTGTATATGGATAAACCCTCATATATGGGGTAATCGTAACATATAAATAAAAAAAATAAATAAAAAATAGAGAAGTTTAACATCGATATGAATTGAGATAGTTGAAAAATTGTAACGTTTTTAATCAATAAATTTGGAACGCAATCTGATTATTGGTTCAAGGCGATAATTGCAGTTCCAGAAGCTGCGAAAGACGAAAGTATCGGCTATAACATTTGGAAAACATAGACAATCACTCAAAACTGTCAAATGAAGTCAACCAAAATCTAAATCGCTTTAAACGGTCATAAACCGGCCGAAATCAAATATAAAATATATTAAATAAAAAACTAAACTGAAAAAACTCTAAATATCAAAAGACGAAAAAAAAGGGCAATTGGCAGATTGTGTAAATATATAGGGTGGGCCATCTGTTTGTTTGTTAAAGCGTATATTTCCCAATAAAATTAGGGAAATGTGTATAAAAAATTAAAGTTTAAACTTACTCATTTCTGAATGAATAGTTATTTCGCTCAAATGGCCGCCGTGGCTGGCTCTACAGACTCGTATGCGAACTTCGTAATTTTAGATGACTTTTTGGACGAAAATTCATCTGGCTGTTCTCCCATCCCTGGAACGAATAAGCGACGCTGATATTGGGCCGTGGGCTTTAATTGTTGCGTCATCTGATTCTTGTAAAAAACCGCCACAGAAATTTCAAAGATTTCATTTTTCGGACAATTAACTCCGAATGTTTACGCTTTTGCTAGAATGGCAGCAAAGAGTTGCTACTTTCCAAAAATTGTTTTAAAGCATTTAGACACTTATTAAAATAATTGTTTTTTAACAGTGCTCCATGAAAGTTTATTCTTTATTACATTAAGCGATAATTTTCAGCATATTTTGCATCATTTTGTTTTTCATTTGTACGAAATAAATTTAAATGAAGTTTGAATATTCCTACCGACCGATACAAGTATTTGCATGACAACCCTACGGTTATTTTGTTTTGTCAAATTTTTCGAACTGCGTATGGGCCTTAAACTGCTAAACTATTGATATTCACTAACATGGGTAACAGGCCGTACATTGCCACCTTAGGAGAAAAAGGTGCACAGCACTTGTTTATTTAATTATGCATTAAATTCGTCGCACTTCATAATGCAATCTTAGTTAAAATAAAAAAATTAATTTTTTAACTTTAATTAAAAAAAAAAAATCCCACTTCTTTTTTTTATATGAAGTTTTGTCATTCCATGCGCAATTTTTGCATGCTGTGTATTGGCCTTAACAACAAAAACATCTATCAATATGCCAAAATATTTACTCCGAAATGGTATTATTTAGTATCACAACTAGGTGGCAACTCCTTAGCTGGAAAAGATTTTGCACATAGACACAGAATTGCATATTTACAAAAGATTTTGAGACGATTTTGTTAAAACAAAACCATGAATTAAAACATTAGACTTATCAAAACATAGAGACATAAATAAATCAGAAATTGAATAACCTTTCCAAGTAAGTCACAGTTTCTTTGAATAAAATAGGATTTATTGGTGAATTTAGTCAAATCTCAAACAATTTTGTTAAAAATCATGTCTGTAGCACCAAGTTTTGGAATTGTAAAGAAATTGTTTTTCGTGGCACCCCAGATAGACATACACCCCAGGTATACATATGCTAGAATCGTGTGAGCCTAATGAATAACAAAACGTTCCCTTGTTGACATTTGATAATATTTAGTATTTCTTTTTTCAATTTATAACTTTCTTTGAGTGATTGGTTCACATGGGTTGACGTTCCAAATTTGATTACTAAATAAAAAATAAAACTGTTTTAGAAATGAATAAGAATTAGAATTTAAATTCCAAAAACTAATTATTTAAAAATTATTGGCTCTTCTGTTACGGAATCCGAGATTGCTTTAGGATCTCTAAAACCTTTACATACCATCCTATTCATTGACTGTTGCCAAAATTTTGAACGAAAAAAAATGGAGTTAGTTATTTAAAAAAATTTTGTTTATCAGCTAGCAAGCAAGCCAGCCGCTTTAAAAAGTACCCAAAAGTGTCCAGTACCAAGGCATTCGAAATACCAGGCGATCAAAAATCACAGAAAGTGTCATAAATTTAGCAACTAAGAGTATGCTTCTTGATTGAAATTCGAGTTGGGTATGCGCAAATATGAGTTTCCGGGGTCGTTTATCACAAATCTGGGCTGAGATTTTCAAAATTACAAAATGGCGGACTTTAGATGGCCGCCGAAAACCTAAAAATCATTCTTAGGCTCGATATTTTGTAATTTTTAAATACAAACCCCAGATTGCATGAAAAGCGGTCCCGAAAGTCCATATTTGCATACCCAACTCAAACTTTAAACACAAAAATGAAAAACACATCTTTGGTCCGCCATTTTGAAATTTAGAAAAACTAATAAGGTACTTATGATCAGCTACCACAAAAGTGCCTAATAGCATATAAAATTGATTGCAATAATGTTTTACTGAGAATAAAATTCAAAATGAAGTTATGGAGTTACTTTCTTTGGCAGCCATTTAAGCTCCGCCATTTTAAATTATCACAAATCACATTACTGCTTTGAAATGTAGACCAGAAGACGAAAATTTTAAGCCTAAAAAAGTTGATTTATCTTAAAAATTGAAGTGTGAAGAGAGAACGACCCATATATATACAAATATTTTCATAAATTGGAGAAGTCTTAAATATGGATCGCAAATTCAGCTTAGGTGGCTGAAATAATACCTATCTAAAGGCCAGAATTGGCCAACTTCACAGCAATCATCTGGTTGACTTGTGAGATTAATTAAATTAAGCGATTTGTTCGATGAAATTTTTGTAGTATCTTCTTTTTAACCCTCTTATGGGATACCTTCAGGGAGCTAGTCCGTTTCGACGCTTTAACAGCCGGCTAAAGACCAAAGACAGTTTGACCTTCGTTACGGCAATGACAGCTATCACGCATTGGCTCAAATAACAGGGTCACTGAAAAAAACAAATGAATGGGTCATCCGTCCTACAGCCCTGACCTGGCACACCTTCCGGAAACTCAAAAATGATGTTCGAGGTCAAGGTCTGTTGAAGCATTTATAAAGCTTTTTTTATAGGTACCTATATTTGGAGTAGCAAAAATTAGTAAAATGCTTTCAGTGAGTGGGACAAAATATGTTGAACAATTTAAACTGAAATATTAGGTGCGCAACTAACTCTATAACTATAGCAGTAAGTGCTGGTCGATTTTGACATACCCAAAACTTCAGGAACCAAGCTAAGACATATGGTTAACATATATTTTTGGTTGTGTGAAAATGTCAAATTTTGTGCCAAAAAATCATCATTTGCGGGAAGTGTTGATTTTATTGTTCCGTTCGAAGAAGCGCATCGAGAGCTCAAAAAAAAAAAGGTTACGGAGATGCTGCTCTAAGCGAAACAACGTGCCGTGATTGGTTTCGTCGCTTCAAAGACGGTGATTTCGATGTTGATGACGGTCCACGTAAAGGAAGACCCAAAGGCATTGCTCGAAGTGGATTTGTGCCAAACGCAAAAACAGCTTGCTTCAGCATTAGGAGTTACACGCCAAGCCATTTCCAAGCGGTTGCATGCGTAGGGAATGACTCAAAATCAAGGAACTTGGGTTTCTTATGAATTGAAGCCAAGGGACGTTGATCGCCTGTATACAACTGCTCCAGCGACAAAAAAGGAAGAGTTTTCTTCATTCATTACAGCAACCCAAAGAGGAAAAAATCTTGGCGACTTCCCGGTCAAGCTACCACGTTGTCGGCTCGGTCCAATAGAAGGTAATGCTGTGCATTTGGTGGGACCAGGTCGGTGTTATTTATTATGAGTTGTTGAAACCGAGCGAAACCATCACTGAGGAACGGTATCGAATTCCATTGATGCGATTGAGCCGAGCACTGCACGAAAAACGGCCACAATACGAGCAGAGGCACGAAAAAGTGATTCTACTGCATGACAACGCTCGGCCTCACGTTGTCAATCCTGTTGAAACCTACTTGGGAAAACTCAAATGGGAAGTCCTACCCAACCCGCTATATTCTCCAGATATTCCGCCGTCCGATTATTACTGGTTCCGCTCGATGGCACATGGTCTGGCCGATTAGCAGCTCCACTCATATGAAGATATCGCAAAATGGCTTGATTCGTGGATAGCCTCAAAACACGAACACTTCTACCGTCAAGGTATTCGAGCTCTGCCAGAAAGATGGGATTAAGTTGCAGCTAGCGATGGGCAATACTTTGAATGAGTCATTGGTAGCCACTTTTTTTACAATAAAGTTACATTTTCATCAAAAAATCCGGCAGAACTTAGTTGCGCACTTTATAATTTTTTAAATATTCCTTGATATTTTTAGATTATATTTATGCCAATTTCAAGTGAAAGATTTATCGATAGTTAGTTTTGTTTTTTTTTTTCTGAAACAACTCCAAAAATAGCATGCACAACTCAAGACTAATTTTTTGCATGTGTTCGCATACCAACATTTTCTTGCATAAAAAAATGGTTCATGTCCTGATTGCATAAATGGTTCATGTCTTGCATAAAAAATCTCAGTTGTAAAAAGTTCAGCTGTTGCTAAAGTCATTTTATGCATTATTTTATATATTTTAAGTCCTTTTAGCCACTTTTTATTTTTGGTAAATATTTCCACTGGAGATACCATCTAATATCGTTTTTTGTTTAAGTTCTTACGGCGTTAAATCATCCTAGTTTCTTTTCCTAGTTTCTTTTCCTTATAGAAAAGCAAAACTGTTGTTATTGCATATTAGAAATTAAAAAAAAATCAACAAATATACTTACACAAACATTTTACGATATTAGCATACGTTATAACATGTAAATAACGTAAGCTGCGCCAAAGCGCTTTGGTCATGAGTTCGTGCAGTTATGCTTTTTTAATAAAGC
The DNA here is from genome assembly GCA_018150985.1 of Chymomyza costata. Lineage (NCBI taxonomy): Eukaryota > Metazoa > Arthropoda > Insecta > Diptera > Drosophilidae > Chymomyza > Chymomyza costata. The sequence goes on along the minus strand of JAECWU010000803.1, from coordinate 6,335,456 downwards.
TTTTTGGCGAGCTTTCAGCAAAAGAGTGACCAAATGCAGCAAATAATTCAAAGCGCTTCATTTTTGTAAGTGAAAGTTTTATTTGCTTGCAACTGTATTCTTGTACAATTTTATTTTTTATTTATTTTTTAATACTTAATGCTAAAAGTCTACTACACGCTTATAATATTATTGTATTATCAAAAATTCCTTTACCATTTTTTATGGCATTTTGGTTTGTACAGTAAATGCCGCCTACAATGAAGCTCTCAATTTAAAATAAATATTATATAATTTTTTTTTTTTTTTAAAGGCAAACATAAAATAATGCTAACTGTGTTTGGGGCAGCACTTAAATGGCCAACGCAGTTTTGTTTATATTATATATAGTTATAAGTATATATATATATATATTTTGTTTTTGTTTATATATATGTACAACAATGATATGCGCTTAATAAATTGAACAATACAATATTTACAGTCGCTTTTATATTTTGTGACTAAAATTAAACATTTCAATTAATTTATGTTAAACAATTTTTTAATATGTATATATGTATGTATGTATGTCATTTAGTGTCTGTGTGTTTTAATAGTACATAGTAATAAGTAAAAGGCACTATTGCATGTATGCTTTGTTTTAAACTTTAAATACTACATTTAGTAAATAACTGCTAGAGAACTGAACTGATATAGTACTAGCTGGCATTGTTTTTTCAAAACCGGATATGTTTTTTAATTAATATATTATAAAATGAACAAAATGCATTTAATTATATTACGCATAGAATTTGGCATATACTTTTCACAATAGAAATAATCATTTAAATTAAAAGCAGTTTTAGACAAAAGTGTGTGTTTTTAAAGGGCAAGAAATTTAAGCACTAGCACTAAATTTTATAAATAATATTTAACAATAAGCGAATTAAATGTTTAACAATTACAAAATGTAATGATTACAATTTTGGTCTGCCAATCACTTATGTGCTAAATACATATATAGCTTATGACTGCCTTATTTTTAAAAAAATCATATAATAGCTAGGAATGTTGTGGTCACACTTGATAGCTTAAAAGTGTGCGGTCACACTTGTAAGTGCGCTTAGAGGCATAGGAAACTAATGCTATCACCAAATGCTTTCCAACTAAGATTAAAATTTATTTAAAAAAAAACTAACATATATTTGGAACGAGACTTATGCCTGTGTTTTTTTTTTCTCTATGTTGCCCTTGAAATGCATAAATGCTAACTAAGTTGTTTGAAAACATAAATAAATATAATTAAATTTTTTAGTATTTCAATGTTGCCATGCTTTAAAATTGTGCTAAAAGTTCATAAGTAAATGCAAAAATTGCGCTACGACTTAGCCTTATACAACACTTTAGCTTACGACTTAATATTTTTTTAATATTTATACAGCTATAAATAGAAAATTTTGTATTTTTCATTTTTGTTTCAAAAATGTCGAAAACCTGCTTAATCAACTATATGCAAAACTTAAATACTACTGTACAACAGTCGTTACACATCTAACTATATTGCAATTTTTTTTTTAAAATATATTTTATATGTTGTTTTCAAAAATTGTTGCGTCTCTTTTTTTTCTAAAAACTTCGTATGCCACACAAAACTAAAACATTAATTATTTATTAATTCAAAAAAACGAAACTAGTTCATATATAATATGTATTTTCAGTGCTGCTTCTTCGCGTTGCATTCACGTTGACAACCTAAAGCCAGTGCAAATGCTCCTGGAATGCTCTCATCTATTGCACATCTCACATCTCCGTTTGCTATGCGCGTCTTCTTTGCGAAGTGGGCATCAATATGGTGCCATTCGCATAAAAGTAACCTCACAACTTGGAGCTGTCGTAGTTCTCGAGCTTCCATTGCTGACGTGCATTGCCGGCATTGCACTCCTCCATCACCACTTTGTCCTTTTTCTCTGTAATGGCCAGACATTTGTCCGAGGAGCCATGATGCAGTTGTTTTGTACCCTCGCGATAGGTCCAGAACTGTTAAAGATACAAAAACATGGAACATGGAACATTAACAACAGCCATAATCAACATGAAAGCTTGTTAAATGTTCTCTGATGTGGTGTTGTGGGTCTTGCGAGAGCATGTGGTCTGTACCTTGTATATAAATGAGCACGCTCTGTGGGTCAAGGGTTGAGCACTGTGCGTGACAGGGGCGCTCCACAGCAATAACAACTTTAATTGGTACGTACATAACAATAAGAAGGCTCGGAATATAAAAATTTTAATATGTATTTACGGTAAGGTAAACGCATATAGACCCCACATGTGTGTGTATATGTTGCTATATATATCTTCCGCGAACTGGGCCATCAAAAGTGAAAAGTGGAAAGCTTAAACATATATGATCGACTAGTGCTTACTCTCACAATTGCACAATATTGAATCTTGCAGCAGATGTATCTTATTCTTTATTCTAATATAATTAATAAGTTGTAGAATTTTTGCTTTACCTCAAGGACGACTAGAATTTTTTTAATTCAAGCAGCTTGGCTGTTGACTCACTAAACTCCCTTACTCCAGGTTCCTCCGTGGTTTTTTTTTTTGAAGCAAATTTCCAGCTACAAAATTTGAAAAAATTTCCCTTTGCTATTTCACAAGCCGAATTAGATTTTTCGGACTATTTCACTTCTGAGTTTTTATTTGAACTAAGGCGGTAGCAGCTGCGACGGACCCTATTCATTTAAATTTTTGCATTGGCTACAACATTATAAAATGTTTAATTATTTTAAGAGTTTATAAAAGCTTAGTAAGATACTGCTCCATATGTTGAAGAGCAAACTTCTTGAAACTGAAACGTAAAATATTTCAAAAATATAACTTAAATTAAAATGCAATTCGCAAGACGTCTAAAATAAAAAAAAAAAAGCTGATATAGGACTATAGTGGAAAAAATTATGAATTAAAAAAAAAAACACATTTCGAAAACTTTTTCAAAAACAATTTTTTTTGGGAAAAACGTACTTCATTCATTTAGAAATACGAAAACTGAACACTTGCGTAAACAATCAGAGCAATTGAAGTTTTGAACTTAATAATGAGTGTGCTCATATCGATCATGTCGGCATTGTCTAAATCCTGAAAATTATCTTTTCAAATATACTACGGCCAAAAGGTCTAATGATTGATTTTTTTTTTTCGTTTTTTGCTTAAATACCAAAAATGTTGCAATTAACGATAAATAATGTAATTTCTAGACAATACTTGTCCAAGAAAAAAGCACACGCTCCCAATCAGTAGTTATTAAACTCTTAACTTGGAAATATTATTGTTGGCCTTAGGCCTAATATTCGGTGCTTTGAGAGAGTGAAAAGTTTGACTTTTTGTATAAAAAATTTGTCCTTAATAAACTGCACAAAAAAGAATTTTATATAATAAAAACAAAGCTTCGAATAACTTCCGCACTTTTGGTTGCGGACACATTCAGCAGCAGTACGCAGAGAGATAAAAACAGTGTTGCCCTATGAATTCGTGGAAAAATGTAAACAGCTGTTTAGTTTTTCAACTTGATTTCGTAAGCAAAAAATATGGCGCGTTGCAAAAATCGTTTAAGAAACTTTTATTATAAAGACATATAATACATATCGATAACTGATAGGTGGGACAGGGTTAATGCATTGCACAAAAAATTTTACTTTATAAAAATGGCTTATCCTGGTTAATTTTAAGAAAAAAGAAATTGCAAAAATAAATAACAAAATTGCAAAGTTAAAGAATTTTTAATAAAAGTAACTTAGTTTTTAGTGCAAGGGAAATATGAGAATTCATAGAAAATAGGCAATTTAAGTGTTTAACGAAAATAAGAAGGGAAATATGGGAAGTTATCGACAGCAAATCGGAAACGAATTTCTTTTATTAAATAAATGAATGTCTAATAACTAATAATAACTATTCTTTTTCGTTTTGGGAAATTCAGAGCACTGCTGATTATTTATTGTGAGCCGTTTACTGTGACCAGGTATCGAAATGACATAGCCCCTCCCCAAAAAAAAAACCCATTCCGTTACTTATGTTAGACCAAATTTTTCATTTCGAGCTTCAAAAAAGCCTCAGGCCGTAAGGTTTCTGAGACAAACTCAAAAAATGTTGTTCGATACCAGTTACAAGCAAATTTCGATGTATTTTTGGTATCGATGCATCTGAAATCAAAGTGCGGAAAACATCGGGATTCCGCAATAACATCTAAAGTAACTCGTTTTCTGTGGTTTTTTAAAGTTATTTTAGTACCCTGACGTGCTGGGGTTTTCTGGGACCTCTGATACGGATTCTGCAACAACAATAACATACATTATCTGAGTCTTTTTTTTTTTTTTTTGTAGCCTCGAAACATTCTCGTTTTCGAGATTGAGTACAAATTTGGCACGTAATGTAAATTATTGTAAATATCGAACAACTCTGAGAAACCTTTCACTCTATGCTATCAAACATTGGTTGACCTAGGTAGTCCGCCTTAAACACGTGGGCTTATATGTATTATGGCCATTTTCAGTTCAACCCGAAATAGCATAACATAATACCATAATATCATAAACCCAAAAAAAAAGACCAGAAAGTATCAAATTTCATTGCTAACGATACTCTGTTTGTTTCCGATGCAATTAAGTTGCCGTTCTTGTTCCAAAACGTTTCGTAGGGCTGCGTACATGGCCTCAAGCTGTTACATAAACTTGCATCAAGTACTTCTCTGACCAATTTAAGGCACCCTCTCCAGAGTACAAAAGGTAAATCACGTAAAAGATAAACACATCCTGTGTCAGGCTAACGTTTGCTGAACAGAGACAGGGACATAGCAATATGAAGCGCCTTTCTATAGCACTCTTCAATACTTCCCACCCACTGTGTGAGTGTGCGTGTGTGTGGTCTTTCATTTTGACTCTTTCAGTCGCTTCTTCATAAAAAATTAATAACAACTGACATGTCGTTTCATGCGCCACTCACCTGGTTGCCTTTGGAGCCATGGCAGGAGAAGAGCATCACATCCATGCCAGCATAGTCGAGACAGGCCTCGTCGCGACGTATTTCTCCGGACTTGCTCAGCATCCAGTACTGTTGTGCAAATTGAGAGTGAAAGTATGTATTATGATATTAGTAAAGTATATAATACTATATATCTTGTGTAATGTCAGCACAAAAAAAAGTAGCCGAGTTGCATTTTGCTAGCGCGCATAACTTAATATTATATAATATTAAATTAAATGCCAAAGCAGCTTTTACTCTACTTGTATGTATGTGGGGCTGTATGTGTTTGTGTATATATGTAGCTGTGTCCAAGTGTATTGTAGTAAGTGTGTGTGTGTGTTGTTGTGTGAGTGCCATGATAATTTATAATTTAAATGACATTAGTCTCGGGTGAGTCTCTTGCTGCTGTCTGAGTAGCTTTTGTTTTCACTAGGAGCAGCTGGTCGCCATTTTGTATAACCATTTCCGTTTCCGTGTTTATGCTGTGCTTCGAATAACGAACGGTCGCCATGTTCCTTGGCAATGTTTGTTGCCATAGTTTTTTTGTTTTGTTTTATTTTTTTATTTTCTTATTTTTTTGTTGTTGTTTTATTATAGCGCGCTCCAAGGAGCTAATCAGATACGAAGCCTGTTGCTAATTAAAACTTCTTCAATGAAGATTTGTTGCTGTTTAATTAAATTTCTATGAAGTTTAGCTGTAGATATATTTATATATATACGCTAGGGCAACAGCATTTAATTTCAAAAATAATTGATTGAAATTGGATGAGTTTAAAATATTAATAACAGAATTTTCTATAACTAGTGGTGTGCCAGAAATACACTTCAAAACGAATTTTAAGCCAAGAACAATCAATTATATATTTGCTGCAAATGTTTTGTTAGAAGTTTGTTTGACGTTTGTCCATCTTAATGTAATTCGTTGTTTTGCCTGAAATATCTGTAAGATATTTATTTTTCATATAATCACAAAAAAGCAGGGATTGCAAATAAGAGATATCTAGAAGACCATGAGAACGAGGAAAAAATAATTTGAGAAAAAATGCAAAAAATATATAAGGTTAAAGCTATCTACTATTAGTCAACTGTATGTAAGCTTATTCTTTTATTCCATTAGATCCTTGAGGGCCTCATAGCATATTAAAGCTGTTGAATCATTTCAATATATTGTATATTTCTTAACTTCTTTATTTGTATCTGCAGTATAATAACATAAGCCCTACGCTGTTAAGTGAATGTAAAATTAAAACCTTTCTCTCGTGAATGTACATTCTGCTGCTCATGTTAAGCCCATGTTACGCTCCATAAAATTATGTTATACTTTAATCATAAGTCTTTGCTCATAATAAAGGCACTCTTGAAATTAACATAATTGCATGTAGACGTGTTTTTCTGTTCGGTCCTGTCCGGTCCACACATATATTGCATTTAAAGTTGCATTGTGCTAACAAAGCACTTCAAGCTCAATTTGTTTAAACAATTGAGTAGTGTTTAAATAGTTAAACAAAAGCTATTTAAAAAATTAAAAATTCTTCTCAAAAAAAAAAACACCTAATCCTAACTTCAAATATCTGAGATTTTGAAAAATGGTCAAAAATTATGCTTTTTTGGACTTTGGTTGCTTGTCACTTCTATAGTTTTTACAATGTATGCATAACTATATATATATATATCAACGTAAAGAGCACATCAATACCTTTCGATCGAATTATCTTTTATGTCGATACAAAGTTTTGTTCATGAGATATTGACGAATAACTGAAATAATTGCCCAAAAGCATGTTTTTCGAAAATATCTCGAAAACGGTGCTAAAGAAAAAAAAAAGGTTGCCATTTTCGTGTTTCTCGACCCCAAATTACCCTAAAAAAAACTTTTTTACGATGGTTCACTCGATGACCCATAAATTTGTAAACTAGTGTTATTATTGCCCAAAAATAGTTTCTTTTTTTTTTTTTAATTTGTTTTAAATATTATTTTTTACATTTTTTTGTTGCTTTTTGGTAACTACCAGTGCCAAGTACCTAGCAAAATACTTAAATAACCATGTTTTCTAAAAATAGAAATATAATTGGCTAAAACTAGCTCAAAATCTTTATTTTAATATTTTAAATATACATATAATCTTTTACATGTGAATGAAAATACAAGGTACTACATATAATATTATTCAAAAATCGTTTTTTTTTCAAATGCCATTTTTTGGTGCCTAAATTTTTTTTAAGCATTTGACAGAGTTGTAGAGTTGTACCATAAAACGTAAACATATCTGCAAAGTTGGTTCGAAAATATTTTTTTTAATTTTCGCCTAAAATCTCAAGATTATGAAGAGGCTTTACCCAAACTACGTGACCGACTTTTTAAAAGTTTTGAATTGGCTTTTCCAATAGTTGGAGAACTTAAGATGCTCTTTAAAATTAATTCAAAATTTATTTGTGTCAATTCCGTCGAATTTAAAAAATCTCTTTGCTACACTATAAATAATTGTCACACTTAGATACAAGTAGAAGATATTTTCTATGGCGTATATCACAAAAGTTTTAAAATAGAGAAATTAATGCACCAAACTGGAATACCCTTAATCCTAGGCATCTAGCTGAAAGACATGTTAACCACAACGCTTCTCTCTTGAAACTTGTTTTAAATTATATTACAGGATTCATCATCATCATCATTTCTGCATCTCCTACTTGAGCATATGGCCACTTAAAAGGAGGACTACAAAAATGTATAAATGTGCATCACATTTACAGAATCAAAGTTGCGTTCCTGAATCTGCAGCTTTCACTTAAAGGGTATTACCCATTATATCCCAAAAAAAAAGTAAACAAAAGCCTAGATACAACAAAGTAATTGAGTTTCAAAGGCTTGTCAAACAAAAGGTGACGACAGGTCAAAGCTGCCGGGAATGTTTTGGACACAAATGGATTGAAAATAACTTACTGTCAACAAAGAACAAGGAATTCAGAAATCAATTCTGAACAGACAAAGTTAAATAACAAAAAGAACATACATAGAGTTGACTTATTATTTTAAGTTACAAATTTTTTGTATGCAGCATTTCCTTCCTACCTGACAGTTGAAAATAAATAAATGCTTTAAAATAGCGAATTTAATAAACGCTTTTGTGTAGAAAGTACATAATATGTTTAATAAATCTGCTTATTAAATATATAATAAATGTTTCAATATTTGGTGGGATTGGTGGAAACATTTTATTGACCAACTTAAAAAAAAATATTAAAACAAGATAACATAAATAAGAATAATTTACAAACAACGCTTGAAATGCCATAAGCCACTAACTTTAGCTTGTGAATTATAAGCTGACTAAGTAAATAGTTACCCCAACTGTCTACTATTACCAGTTGCGAATTATAAGCATCAATATAACAAATATTATCGTTTATTACGACAGTGGGTTAATGTGTTCTATCAATTTTTTTGATTTTTCTACGCCCGAAAGAAAAAAGTTTGAAAAATTCTCGAGAAAATTAATTTTATTGTATTTTGTATGGATAATCGGTTTGACAGGTTTCGATGGATTTTTTTTATAAAGAACTCAATAGTATCAAATATATGTGGAAGTTTGAAAATAAGTTTATACGTGGCTTACATGAATTCATCACAGGAGTAAAGGTAGTATATATATATATATGAGCTAATCATCAAAATCGAAGAGATGGGCTTAAAATGTGACCTTTTATAACTATGCGCTTGTATGTAAAAATTATTAATGGACTCAATCACCCTGAACATAACCTCAAAAGAGAGAGGTAAATAACCTAAAATATCTAAAAATCCTGACGTGATCGGCCAATTCTGGCCCCGGATTTGGATTCTACGCAGCAAATTACTTTGAAAATGACCCATAGCTTTCCAACAAATAAACTTTGTTGGTCTGTGTTATGGGACTCGCCGCCAAAAATGATAAATACATCTTATCTTATCTTAAAAATTATTTTTGAACAAAACTTATAAATGAAATATCAAAATTAATGTGAAATGGCACTTAGTTCATGTATATTAATAAACATTGCCTAATCTATATTAGGCAAACTTTTGTCGGTTCCACAAGGTTTATACGTTTTATAGGAGCTTATGTGTAGGTATAAGTTAACAAATGAAAATTCTTTAAAACTACGAACTTTACAAATTGTAAATTATTTCGCTTCTTTTAAGGCTTTTCTGCTTTTTGTTACCGAAATATTATGTTGCCAAGCAGTGCAGCCTTCTGTACCAAGAATTTTAGTTCTTTATATTGCCAATAGTAAAAATAAAATTTAAAGAAAAAAAAAACCAGAATGTTCGTGGGCTTCTTTCTAAGCTTAGTAGACTTTTTGCCAATAGCGTAGACTTTGATTCGCATGTTATTGCCTTTTATGAAACCTGGCTTAATTCGTCTGTCTCTGATTTTGAAATTTTTGTCAATTCCTACATAACTTATAGATTTGACCGGCCGTCCGATCGTGGTGGTGGTGTTCTCATTGCTGTAAAAGCCGAACTTGAATCTCATTTACTTTCTCTTAATTTTCCCTCAGGAATTGAGTTTATTGCGGTAAAAGTATTTACCAATAATTGTTTTACTTATTTTACATGTTCCTATATACCCCCATGCTCTGACTTAAGCGTATATGTGAACCATCTTTCTGCCATTCGTATGGTGGCCGATACTATTGGTATTAGGGATCAACTAGTTGTTTTGGGCGACTTCAATTTGCCTTCTTTGTCCTGGACTCGCTCGGTTGATTCTAATTCTCTTTTTTCTTCTGATCAGCATGACTTTGTCACTGGACTAATTGATATCTCTCTGAGTCAAATTAACTTCATACATAATTGCTCTAACAGAATGCTTGATCTTGTATTCGTAAGTGATTCTTCGGACTTCGAAATTTCAAAAGTCTGTCCGATTTCCTTACCTGAGGATCCGTATCACCCAACCTTGCAAATCACACTAACACTCAATGTTCGCTATATTGCTTTGCCCCATGCTCGTGCTCCTCGGTATCGGTGCTTTCGTAAGGCTAATTTTGTCGGTCTTAACCAATTTTTGGCTGATGTTAACTGGTCCTCTTTGTTGTCTGCTGAGAACTTTGAGCTATCTATTAATAATTTCTATTGGATATTATACACCGCTTTTGATCTCTTTGTTCCCTACTCTGTCCTGAGTCCTTCCTCTAAGCCGCCTTGGTTTACGCCAAGTCTGTCTAATTTAAAAAATCGTAAGTATTCTTCTTATAGAAGATTTAAGAAAAGTGGTTCTACAGTCGACTTCTATAAGTTTTCTATATTACGCAGCAAGTTTATTCTCCTTAATAGAACTTGCTACAATAATTATCTTGCCCGTTGTAGGCTTAACTTCCGTAGTGACCCTAAGACATTTTTCTCTTTTGTTAATTCTAAACGTACGTCTTCCCTTTTTCCTGCTTCGCTATTCTATAAAAATGCATGTTCTTCTAACAACTCTGAAATCGCGGACTTGTTTGCGAACTTTTTTCAAACTACATACTCTGTCAACCCTAATATCATTACACTAAACTATCCTTTTAATCTTTCTAACACAAACCTGATTGCTATTCCTCGTCCTACTCCTACAATGCTAATGATATGCATTCACTTCTTCAGCAAGATTTTGATAGCATGCAATATTGGTGTAATGTCAACCAACTCTTCCTAAACAAGACGAAATGTTAAATTATGACATTTTACCGTTCTGTTCCTCATCTGGCTGCTTACTCTATAGACTCCTCTACCCTGGAACGTATCGTGAGTGTTTTAGACCTTGGCATACTGTTTGACCATAAACTTAAATTTAACGATCATATATGCAATATTGTAAGTAAAGCTAGAGGTGTTGTTGCTTTTATTAAGCGTTGGTCTAAAGAGTTTAATGACCCTTACACAACCAAACTAGTTTAAATCCCTCTCGTCCGTCCAATTTTGGAATATTGTTTCTGCGTTTGGAGCCCTCAATAACGCCTTTATCAGGACAGGATTGTGTCTGTTAAAAAGCAATTTCTCCTTTTTGCACTTCGTGGCTTAAACTGGGACCCAAATATCCGACTCCCGCCATATTCCGATGGACTTTGCCTTATAAAGTTGCCTTCGTTAATTCATCGCAGAACATGCCACGGCGTGTTATTCTTGCATAAGCTGTTACTCGGTCTTATCGGTTCCAATGTACTTCTTAATAAATATATAGTCTCGCAACTTCGTGGATCATATTTTGATCTGCATGATCCTTTTCTTGTCTTATGGTCTAATTATAATAGCCCTTTTTATTTCCTTGCTTTTGAACGGTCTATTCCTTCTATCACGTATTCTATCCTAAGTCATCCTGAGTTGCCTCTTCGAGCATCCATGACCAATCCTTTATTATGAGGCACCATTTGGTCATTGACGCTCTTTTGGCCTTTTTTCTAATATATGTAATGTTTAAATTTTATTTGAACTTCCTTTTTTTCCACTTGGTTATTGTAAATCCAAGTCTCTGGCCAGTTTTTGATGTGAGTCGATGCATATCGCTAGTGTCGCGGATTAGTTCATATCTTCCTTTTTCCTCGTTTATTTTTAAATGTTTCTTTGCGGCCAACTGCACTTTGTTGTACTCCATTTAAAATAAATATAAAAAATCGGTTGATCCGAAAAAAGTATTTATAATATCGTAACCGAATTAGGGAAATTAAAAATCTTTTGGAGTTCTTAAGCAATACACCGGGTTTAATTGCAATACGTTGGTACAGGGTATCCCAAAGTCGTCAGCGCCCGACTTTAAGGTACACCATATTTTTGGTTTATTTTTTACTGTTCACTGTTGGAGACGATAGCTATAATCTTTAACACTCACCTGTTAAGCATCTAATCAAAAACCATAGTACGTGACTATATGGGGAATTATAGTATAAAATATCACTAATTTACAAATTTAAAAAAATTTTGGTATCCTTAAAATGTTTTAGCCGTTTACGTTGTAAAATGGCACGCTTTATCCGAAAATGAAGTCCAAAAACTATTCATGGAACCAATTTCGAAATATTTAAAAAAACATTTTTCGAAATAAAAAAAAAGTGTCTTTATTTAAATGCAAATATCTCTGGTTGTACCAAAATGATGTTAACAATTTTTTTACTGAACTTTAGATAATTGAATTACCTATGCATTTCACTTGAAACATATTTTTGTCAAATTTACGGCTTGGACGCTACTTATGCATTCATTTGAAATTTTTCGTAATTTTTAGCAAAGTTTTGAAAAAATTCTATTTCGAATGTAAATTTAAATATTTAAAAAAAAAATTTTCATACAGCTTTTTCATGACTCGTAAAGTTTGATTAATTACGAAAAAAATGTGTGGTTGTTTATCAAAGTCGGAGAAAAAATGTGGAAATAACAGAAATTTTTGTAAAAAGTGAAATCTGTAAATTTGGCTTAAAAACCAAAACTTTTAGATGAATAATTCGTTTGTTTATACAGATATCGTTACCAAATTTGTTTTTTTGAGTTCTCAAGCTCTGTACCAAATTTTATCAAAATCGGTTGACTATTGAGCACCCATAGGGTCGATCGTTCAAAAAAACGTGTTTGGTGCAAAGTCCGGTATAATAATAATTCCCTGACTGACAATTTTTGTCAGTCGCCTCTGGGCGGGGCATGGGGATCTCTATTAACAACTGTTCAAAGAGAACAGGGACCTACAGTTTATAGCCGAATCAGAACGGCGGTGTCTGGAATAAATAGAGATTTTCTTTGGCAAATAGCGTCTTTGAGCTAGCGATGCCAGTGCTAGGCAAATGTACCAGTGCTACTGCGGGGACTCGAACCACCGACCTTCGGTTTGTAAAGCGAGTACGCTACCACTACGCTACCGACGGCCATATTGCTCAAAAACTTCTAAAGATACTTAGTATATATTTGCCAAATTTGGTTACGATATTTTCAGAAACAAACGAATCAAAACGAAAAATATATTTTGACCGATCGACCCTATGGGCGGTATGTGATCACATTTGACACAGTGCTTGAACTATAAATAACTTCGGCACAGCAAATTTGGTCACGATATCTTCAAAAACACGCGAAACACAACGAATTTCGTTGTTTTTTACCTATCTGTCCTATGGGGGCTATATGATATAGTCAACCGATTTTGATCGAATTCGGTTCAGTGGTAGGCATCTCTAAAAAACTGCCAGACACAATATTTTGTTACGATACCTTCATTAACAATGGAAGCACAACCAAATTGGTTATTTTGGCCGATCGGTCCTATAAGTGCTATATGAAACAATCAACCGATTATTATCAAAATTGGTAGAGCGGTTAAGAACCTTAAAAAAGTTTCGAATACCAAATTTGGTTGCGATATCTTTATAAACAAACGAATTTTCCATCTAAAACTTTTGGTTTTGAGAAAAATTTACTTTTCGTACTTTTTACAAAACTTCCCGTTAATTCCATAATTTTCCTCCGATTTTGATAAACAACCACTCATTTTCTTCGTAATCGATCAAACTTTACGAGCCTTTACAGAAACTATATGAACATTTGTTTTTACATTTTTAAACATACGTTTAAAATTGAATTTTTTCAAAAATTTGCTGCAATTTACGAAAAATTTCATAAGAATGAATAAATAACGACCAAACCGTAAATTTGACGAAAACTTGTTCTAAAGGTATTCGATAGGTAATTCAATTATCTACAGTCAAAATCGGTTTTGTATAACCAGAGATATTTAAAGTAGCGACACTATTTTTTAATTTCGAAGTGTTTTTTTCGAAATATCCCGAAAACGCTTCCATGATAAAATTTTTGTACTTCATTTTCGGTTTTAGTGTATCATTTTACTACGGAAACGAGTGAAACACGTTGAGGATACATTTTGCTGTAAACTAGTGTATTTAGTGTGATTTTGTCACACTATCAGTTTCTTATCAATCAAAGATTATATATTAAAGAGATTGCGAGCAACACCGGCATTCTAGCACAAAATAAGATTACAGCCAACGGCCGTTCTTACGCCTCTGTTCAATATAAAAACACTGTGCTTGTCAATGTTATGAATCAGTTGGGAAAAAGAACTTCATTAGATACACAATGTCTACAGGAAACCAAGAAACCTTTAACTCTTGCAATAATAATAACCATGCTGAAATGGTTTTAAAACTTATGAAATCGCATCTGGACAAGGAACAATTGTGCGATGTGGTTCTTATATCGAGCATAGATGGAAAACGGGTGCCAGCCCATCGTTTGGTGTTGTCCGCCAACAGTGAGTTTTTTTCGGCCATGTTTAACAATCCGATGCGTGACGCCAACGATAATGAGGTGACTCTGGGTGTAGTTAACAACGATGTGGTAAAAATTCTTGTGAACTACTGCTACACGGGAAACCTTGAAGTGCACGATGACAATGTTGAAATGCTTTTTACCACCGCCCAAAGATGGCATCTGAATACTGCAGTCACGACCTGCGCGAATTTTATGGCACGGAAGTTGGATTCATCGAACTGCCTGGGCATAAGCTTAATTGCAGAGCAGCACAACTGCACCAATTTGATGAAACTTGCTGTGGACTATATCTTCAACAATTTTGTGGATGTAAGCCAGAGTCAAGAGTTCCTAAAACTGGATGCTGATCAGCTGGGCAAACTGCTGTCCAGCGATAATCTTCTAGTGCCATCCGAGGAGTTTGTGTTTCAGAGTCTAATGGCTTGGGTGCGCAATGATGAGCCCGTCCGCAAACAGCACATACCAAAACTGATGGCCAAGGTGAGGCTGCCACTACTGAAGCTGTCTTTTATTGAGGATCATGTGGAGAGCGTGTGCATTGCCAATGAGTGCCAGAATCTGCTTTCGGAAGCATATAAGTGTCATGCCATGTCCGAGCGACTGTTATCGATTGCCCGGAGAAAGACAAACAATGATTGTTTGCTTGCAATTGGAGAAAGAAACGGTGATCTTTTTATTGAGAGCTACTGTCCTATTCAGAAGCAATGGACAGTTTTAAGGAAACAAGAATTACAACGTGAATTTTATGGTGCAGCATTTATTGAGAATAAACTGATATTGGTTGGGGGACGTTATAAAGGAGATTACCTTAAAACGATGATGAGCTTGGATTTAAAGAGCATGACTTGGACCCAACTCCAACCAATGGGTACGCCAAGATATACTGTGGGCGTGGCAGTGCTAAAAGGATTACTCTATGTGATAGGCGGTTATAATGGTTCACATTTGAATACAGTAGAGCGATGGAACCCTGAAACAGATACTTGGAACAGTGTGGCACCCATGTCCACCGCAAGACAATGGGCCGGTGTGGCAGTTCTCAACGAATGCTTATATGTTATTGGTGGATATGATGGAGATAAGCGTTTGAGCTGCGTGGAAAGGTATGATCCATGCACAAACGAGTGGAGTCGTTTATCGCCCATGAACGAAGCTCGTTCATTTTTTGGAGTGGCACAAGCAAATGGGCTTCTATATGCAATAGGCGGCAAGATCAGTAATGATAATTATTTAAATTCTGTTGAGTGTTACAATCCAATTATTGATGAATGGAAAAAGGTTTGCTCGCTGACAGTCAGCAGGGTTGCACATGGATGTGCTCTGTTTGATAATCGTATTATTGTAGCCGGCGGAGTTGAGTCTAAAGTTGTCACTTCGACTGTGGAGGAATACGATCCAGTTCACAATGTTTGGAACAAACTGGCATCGCTAAACACTCCCATAAGAGAAGCTTCCCTTTTCGTCATACCCAATGATGTCATTAATTAAAATGCAAACCCATAACAGCTACGATTGCGAGAAAATCTTCCTGTTATTATTTTTATTTTTATCATTAAATCTTTAAATAAGAATTAAAATATTTGAGTATATCGGCAATAAATTTATTTAAAAACTCATGAGTGCTTTTTTTTCTTTTTAACAATATATTTTATTTGTGACGAGGATGATTTCGATTGAAATAATGATGAATAATGAAATAAATAACCCATTTACCATGGTTATATCTATATAAGTATTGGAAATCTGTTTCAGGCATTGGACGTTGGAAGTTATACATATAGATGCACAAACGCAGGCTTTTAATTTTTAATTATCTTCGAATACGCAATTCAAAAAATGTCTTATAGCCTGATTAATATGACAAGCAAGTGACGTTGACTAAAGTTGAAATGGAGTTTGCGACTAAAACCATGTATATAATCTTGACCAGAATTAGAACTGTATTAATTTCTACGTATTTTTGTATTGTGGTTCATTATTTAATACTGAATGTTGTACTGACATGACCAATTATTAACCAAGTCGCATTCCAGTTCGTCATTTGTTGCAGATCTTCATTTGCAGCGCAGCATCATATGCCATTTAGGTCTTCAATAAATAGATCGTTCATGTTCATAAAGTTTCATTAAAAAATAGAAACGACGTTATTAATTTAAACGACAAAAAAAGTTAGTTGCTGTATATGGTTTTTATAAATTTTTGAGAGTATTCCAAAATAAGGATTTATTTATTTTTATTTAATTTAGAAATATCGTACATATAATAATAGTTCCACATCGATATACATATGGATAAACCCTCATATCTGCGGTAATCGTAAAATTATATATAAAAAAAAACAACAAAAAATAGAGAAGTTTAACAACGATACGAATTGAGATAGTTGAAAAATTGTAACGTTTTTAATCAATAAATTTGGAACGCAGTCTAATTATTGGTTCAATGCGACAATTGCAGTTCCAGAAGCTGCGAAAGACGAAAGTATCGGCCATAACATTTGGAAAACATAGACAATCACTCAAAACTGTCAAATGAAGTCAACCAAAATCTAAATCGCTTTAAACGGTCATAAACCGGGCCTTTGAAACCGGGCCGAAATCAAATATAAAATATATTAAATAAAAAACTAAACTGAAAAAACTCTAAATATCAAAAGACGAAAAAAAAGGGCAATTGGCAGATTGTGTAAATATATAGGGTGGGCCATCTGTTTGTTTGTTAAATCATATATTTCCCGACAAAATTGGGCAAATGTGTATAAAAAATTAAAGTTTAAACTTACTCATTTCTGTAATGAGTGGCTGGCTCTACAGACTCGTATGCGAACTTCGTAATTTTAGATGACTTTTTGGACGAAAATTCATCTGGCTGTTCTCCCATCCCTGGAACGAATAAGCGACGCTGATAATGGTCCGTGGGCTTCAATTGTTGCGTCATCTGAATCTTGTAAAAAACCGTAGGTGCCACAGAAATTTCAAAGATTTCATTTTTCGGACAATTAACTCCGAATGTTAACGCTTTTGCTAGAATGGCAGCAAAGAGTTGCTACTTTCCAAAAATTGTTTTAAATCATTTAGACACTTATTTAAATACTTTTTTTTTAACAGTGCTCCATGAAAGTTTATTCTTTATTACATTAAGCGATAATTTTCAGCATTTTCCATTTGTACGAAATAAATTTAAATGAAGTTTGAATATTCCTACCGACCGATACAAGTATTTGCATGACAACCCTACGGTTATTTTGTTTTGTCAAATTTTTCGAACTGCGTATGGGCCTTAAACTGCTAAACTATTGATATTCACTAACATGGGTAACAGGCCGTACATTGCCACCTTAGGAGAAAAAGGTGCACAGCACTTGTTTATTTAATTATGCATTAAATTCGTCGCACTTCATAATGCAATCTTAGTTAAAATAAAAAAATTAATTTTTTAACTTTAATTAAAAAAAAAAATCCCACTTCTTTTTTTTATATGAAGTTTTGTCATTCCATGCGCAATTTTTGCATGCTGTGTATTGGCCTTAGCAACAAAAACATCTATTAATATGGCAAAATATTTACTCCGAAATGTTATTATTTAGTATCACAACTAGGTGGCAACTCCTTAGCTGGAAAAGATTTTGCACATAGACACAGAATTGCATATTTACAAAAGATTTTGAGACGATTTTGTTACAACAAAACCGTGAATTAAAACATTGGACTTATCAAAACATAGAGACATAAATAAATCATAAATTGAATAACCTTTCCAAATAAGTCACAGTTTCTTTGAATAAAATAGGATTTATTGGTGAATTTAGTCAAATCTCAAACATTTTTGTTAAAAATCATGTCTGTAGCACCAAGTTTTGAAATTGTAAAGAAATTGTTTTTCGTGGCACCCCAGATAGACATACACCCCAGGTTACATATGCTAGAATCGTGTGAGCCTAATGAATAACAAAATGTGCCCTTGTTGACATTTGATAATATTTAGTATTTCTTTTTTCAATTTACAACTTTCTTTGAGTGATTGGTTCACATGGGTTGACGTTCCAAATTGAATTACCAAATAAAAAATAAAGCTGTCTTAGAAATGAATAAGAATTAGAATTTAAATTCCAAAAACTAATTATTTAAAAATTATTGCTTTAGGATCTTTAAAACCTTTACATACTATCCTATTCATTGACCGTTGCCAAAATTTTGAACGAAAAAAAAATGGAGTTAGTTATTTAAAAAAAATTTTGTTTATCTGCTAGCTGCAAGCAAGCCAGCCGCTTTAAAAAGTACCCAAAAGTGTCCAGTACCAAGGCATTCGAAATACCAGGTGATCAAAAATCACAGATAGCAACTAAGAGAGTGCTTCTTGATTAAAAATCTTTGGTTATGCGCAAATATGAATTTCCGGGGTCGTTTATCACAAATCTGGGCTGAGATTTTCAAAATTACAAAATGGCGGACCTAAGGTGGCCGCCGAAAACCTAAAAATCATTCTTAAGCTCGATATTTTTTAATTTTTAAATACTAACCCCAGATTCATGAAAAGCGGCCCCGAAAGTCTATATTTGCATAGCCAACTCAAACTTGAAACACAAAAATGAAAAACACATATTTGGTCCGCCATTTTGAAATTTAGAAAAACTAATAAGGTACTTATGATCAGCTACCACAAAAGTGTCTAATAGCATATATAATTGATTGCAATAATGTTTTACTGAGAATAAAATTCAAAATGAAGTTATGGAGTTACTTTCTTTGGCAGCCATTTAAGCTCCGCCATTTTAAATTATCACAAATCACATTACAGCTTTAAAATGTAGGTGAAAATTTTAAGCCTAAAAAAGTTGATTTATCTTAAAAATTGAAGTGTGAAGAGAGAACGACCCATATATGTATATACAAATATTTTCATTAATTGGAGAAGTCTTAAATATGGATCGCAAATTCAGCTTAGGTGGCTGAAATAATACCAGAATTGGCCAACTTCACAGCAATCATCTGGTTGACTTGTGAGATTAATTATGTTCAATGAAATTTTTGTAGTATCTTCTTTTTAACCCTCTTATGGGATACCTTCAGGGAGCTAGTCCGTTTCGACGCTTTAACAGCCGGCTAAAAGCCAAAGACAGTTTGACCTTCGTTACGGCAATGACAGCTATCAACAGGGTCACTGAAAAAAACAAATGAATGGGTCATAAGTCCTACAGCCCTAACCTGGCACACCTTCCGGAAACTCAAAAATGATGTTCGAGGTCAAGGTCTGTTGAAGCATTTATAAAGCTTTTTTTATAGGTACCTATATTTGGAGTAGCAAAAATTAGTAAAATGCTTTCAGTGAGTGGGACAAAATATGTTGAACAATTTAAACTGAAATATTAGGTGCGCAACTAACTCTATAACTATAGCAGTAAGTGCTGGTCGATTTTGACATACCCAAAACTTCAGGAACCAAGCTAAGACATATGGTTAACATATACTTTTGGTTGTGTGAAAATGTCAAATTTTGTGCCAAAAAATCATCATTTGCGGGAAGTGTTGATTTAATTGTTCCGTTCAAAGAAGCGCATCGAGAGCTCCAAAAAGAAAAAAGTGTACGGAGATGCTGCTCTTAGCGAAACAACGTGCCGTGATTGGTTTCGTCGCTTCGATGTTGATGACGGTCCACGTAAAGGAAGACCCAAAGGCATTGCTCGATGTGGATTTGTGCCAAACGCAAAAACAGCTTGCTTCAGCATTAGGAGTTACACGTCAAGCCATTTCCAAGCGGTTGCATGCGTTGGGAATGATTCAAAATCAAGGAAATTGGGTTTCTTATCAATTGAAGCCAAGGGACGTTGATCGCCTGTATACAACTGCTCCAGCGACAAAGAAGCAAGAGTTTTCTTCATTCATTACAGCAACCCAAAGAGGAAAAAATCTTGGCGACTTCCCGGTCAAGCTACCACGTTGTCGGCTCGGCCGAATATTCACGGAGCGAAGGTTATGCTGTGCATTTGGTGGGACCAGGTCGGTGTTATTTATTATGAGTTGTTGAAACCGAGCGAAACCATCACTGAGGAACGGTATCGAATTCCATTGATGCGATTGAGCCGAGCACTGCACGAAAAACGGCCACAATACGAGCAAAGGCACGAAAAAGTGATTCTACTGCATGACAAAGCTCGGCCTAACGTTGCAAATCCTGTTGAAACCTACTTGGGAAAAACTGAAA
The DNA here is from genome assembly GCA_018150985.1 of Chymomyza costata. Classification (NCBI taxonomy): domain Eukaryota; kingdom Metazoa; phylum Arthropoda; class Insecta; order Diptera; family Drosophilidae; genus Chymomyza; species Chymomyza costata. The sequence continues at coordinate 6,314,986 of JAECWU010000803.1, read as the reverse complement.
TGGGAAGTCCTACCCAACCCGCTATATTCTCCAGATATTCCGCCGTCCGATTATTACTGGTTCCGCTCGATGACACATGGTCTGGCTGACCAGCAGCTCCACTCATATGAAGATATCGCAAAATGGCTTGATTCGTGGATAGCCTCAAAAGACGAACACTTCTACCGTCAAGGTATTCGGGCTCTGCCAGAAAGATGGGATTAAGTTGCAGCTAGCGATGGGCAATACTTTGAATGAGTCATTGGTAGCCACTTTTTTTACAATAAAGTTACGTTTGCATCAAAAAATCCGGCAGAACTTAGTTGCGCACCTTATAGTTTTTTAAATATTCCTTGATATTGTTCGATTATATATACATATGCCAATTTCAAGTGAAAGATTTTTCGATAATTAGTTTTGGTTTTTTTTTCTGAAACAACTCCAAAAATAGCATGCACAACTCAAGACTAATTTTTTGCATGTGTTCGCATACCAACATTTTCTTGCATAAGAAAATGGTTCATGTCCTGATTGCATAAATGGTTCATGTCTTGCATAAAAAATCTCAGTTGTAAAAAGTTCAGCTGTTGCTAAAGTCATTTTATGCATTATTTTATAATTTTTAAGTCCTTTTAGCCACTTTTTATTTTTTGTAAGTAATTCCACTGGAGTTACCATCTAATATCTTTTTTTGTTTTAGTTCTTACGGATTTAAATCATCCTCGTTTCTTTTCCTTATAGAAAAGCAAAACTGTTGTTATTGCATATTAGCAATTAAAAAAAAATCAACAAATATACTTACACAAACATTTTACGATATTAGCATACGTTATAACATGTAAATAACGTAAGCTGCGCCAAAGCGCTTTGGTCATGAGTTCGTGCAGTTATGCTTTTTTAATAAAGCTTTTTGGCGAGCTTTCAGCAAAAGAGTGACCAAATGCAGCAAATAATTCAAAGCGCTTCATTTTTGTAAGTTAAAGTTTTATTTGCTTGCAACTGTATTCTTGTACAATTTTATTTTTTATTTATTTTTTAATACTTAATGCTAAAAGTCTACTACACGCTTATAATATTATTGTATTATCAAAAAATTCCTTTACCATTTTTTATGGCATTTTGGTTTGTACAGTAAATGCCGCCTACAATGAAGCTCTCAATTTAAAATAAATATATAATTTTTTTTTTTTTTTTTAAAGGCAAACATAAAATATTTGTTGGTAACATAAATAATGCTAACTGTGTTTGGGGCAGCACTTAAATGGCCAATGCAGTTTTGTTTATATTATATATAGTTATAAGTATATATATATATATATTTTTTTTTTTTTATAATATATATATGTACAACAATGATATGCGCTTAATAAATTGAACAATACAATATTTACAGTCGCTTTTATATTTTGTGACTAAAATTAAACTTTTCAATTAATTTATGTTAAATAATTTTTTAATATGTATGTATGTATGTATGTATGTCATTTAGTGTCTATGTGTTTTAATAGTACATAGTAATAAGTAAAAGGCACTATTGCATGTATGCTTTGTTTTAAACTTTAAATACTACATTTAGTAAATAACTGCTAGAGAACTGAACTGATATAGTACTAGCTGGCATTGTTTTTTCAAAACCGGATATGTTTTTTAATTAATATATTATAAAATGAACAAAATGCATTTAATTATATTACGCATAGAATTTGGCATATACTTTTCACAATAGAAATAATCATTTAAATTAAAAGCAGTTTTAGACAAAAGTGTGTGTTTTTAAAGGGCAAGAAATTTAAGCACTAGCACTAAATTTTATAAATAATATTTAACAATAAGCGAATTAAATGTTTAACAATTACAAAATGTAATGATTTCAATTTTGGTCTGCCAATCACTTATGTGCTAAACACATATATAGCTTATGACTGCCATATTTTAAAAAAATCATATAATAGCTAGGAATGTTGTGGTCACACTTGATAGCTTAAAAGTGTGCGGTCACACTTGTAAGTGCGCTTCGTGGCATAGGAAACTAATGCTATCACCAAATGCTTTCCAACTAAGATTAAAATTAATTTAAAAAAAAAACTAACATATATTTGGAACGAGGCTTATGCCTGTGTGTTTTTTTTTCTCTCTATGTTGCCCTTGAAATGCATAAATGCTAACTAAGTTGTTTGAAAACATAAATAAATATAATTAAATTTTTTAGTATTTCAATGTTGCCATGCTTTAAAATTGTGCTAAAAGTTCAAAAGTAAATGCAAAAATTGCGCTACGACTTAGCCTTATACAACACTTTAGCTTACGACTTAATATTTTTTTAATATTTATACAGCTATAAATAGAAAATTTTGTATTTTTCATTTTTGTTTTAAAAATGTCGAAAACCTGCTTAATCAACTATATGCAAAACTTAAATACTTCTGTACAACAGTCGTTACACATCTAGCTATATTGTAATTTTTTTTTTAAATATATTTTATATGTTGTTTTCAAAAATTGTTGCGTCTCATTTTTTTTTCTAAAAATTTCGTATGCCACACAAAACTAAAACATTAATTATTTATTAATTCAAAAAAACAAAAATAGTTCATATATAATATGTATTTTCAGTGCTGCTTCTTCGCGTTGCATTCACATTGACAACCTAAAGCCAGTGCAAATGCTCCTGGAATGCTCTCATCTATTGCACATCTCACATCTCCGTTTGCTATGCGCGTCTTCTTTGCGAAGTGGGCATCAATATGGTGCCATTCGCATAAAAGTAACCTCACAACTTGGAGCTGTCGTAGTTCTCGAGCTTCCATTGCTGACGTGCATTGCCGGCATTGCACTCCTCCATCACCACTTTGTCCTTTTTCTCTGTAATGGCCAGACATTTGTCCGAGGAGCCATGATGCAGTTGTTTTGTACCCTCGCGATAGGTCCAGAACTGTTAAAGATACAAAAACATGGAACATGGAACATTAACAACAGCCATACTCAACATGAAAGCTTGTTAAATGTTCTCTGATGTGGTGTTGTGGGTCTTGCGAGAGCATGTGGTCTGTACCTTGTATATAAATGAGCACGCTCTGTGGGTCAAGGGTTGAGCACTGTGCGTGACAGGGGCGCTCCACAGCAATAACAACTTTTATTGGTACGTACATAACAATAAGAAGGCTCGGAATATAAAAATTTTAATATGTATTTACGGTAAGGTAAACGCATATAGACCCCACATGTGTGTGTATATGTTGCTATATGTATATCTTCCGCGAACTGGGCCATCAAAAGTGAAAAGTGGAAAGCTTAAACATATATGATCGACTAGTGCTTACTCTCACAATTGCACAATATTTTTTTTGAAGCAAATTTCCAGCTACAAAATTTGAAAGAAAATTTGAAAAAATTCCCTTTGCTATTTCACAAGCCGAATTAGATTTTTCGGACTATTTCACTTCTGAGTTTTTATTTGAACTAAGGCGGTAGCAGCTGCGACGGACCCTATTCATTTAAATTTTTGCATTGGGTATAACATTATAAAATGTTTTATTATTTTAAGAGCTTATAGTAAGATACTGCTCCATATGTTTAAGAGCAAACTTCTTGAAACTGAAACGTAAAATATTTCAAAAATATAACTTAAATTAAAATGCAATTCGCAAGACGTCTAAAATAAAAATAAAAAAGCTGATATAGGACTATAGTGGATAAAATTATGAATAAAAAAAAAAAAAAACATTTTGAAAACTTTTTGAAAAACAATTTTTTTTGGGAAAACGTACTTCATTCATTTAGAAATACGAAAACTGAACACTTGCGTAAACAATCAGAGCAATTGAAGTTTTGTACTTAATAATGAGTGTGCTCATATCGATCATATCGGCATTGTCTAAATCCTGAAAATTATCTTTTCAAATATACTACGGCCAAAAGGTCTAATGATTGATTTTTTTTTTCGTTTTTTGCTTAAATACCAAAAATGTTGCAATTAACGATAAATAATGTAATTTCTAGACAATACTTGTCCAAGAAAAAAGCACACGCTTCCAATCAGTAGTTATTAAACTCTTAACTTGGAAATATTATTGTTGGCCTTAGATCTAATATTAGGTGCTTTGAGAGAATGAAAAGTTTGACTTTTTGTATAAAAAATTTGTCCTTAATAAACTGCACAAAAAAGAATTTTATTTAATAAATAACTTCCGCACTTTTGGTTGCGGACACGTTATGCAGCAGTACGCAGATAGATAAAAACAGTGTTGCCCTATGAATTCGTGGAAAAATGTAAACAGCTGTTTAGTTTTTCAACTTGATTTCGTAAGCAAAAAATATGGCGCGTTTCAAAAATCGTTTAAGAAACTTTTATTATAAAGACATATAATACATATCGATAACTGATAGGTGGGACAGGGTTAATGCATTACACAAAAAATTTTACTTTGAAAAAAATGGCTTATCCTGGTTAATTTTAAGAAAAAAGAAATTGCAAAAATAAATAACAAAATTGCAAAGTTAAAGAATTTTTAATAAAAGTAACTTAGTTTCTTAGTGCAAGGGAAATATGAGAATTCATAGAAAATAGGCAATTTAAGTGTTTAACGAAAATAAGAAGGGGAATATGGGAAGATATCGACAGCAAAGCGGAAACGAATTTCTTTTATTAAATAAATGAATGTCTAATAACTAATAATAACTATTCTTTTTCGTTTTGGGAAATTCAGAGCACTGCTGATTATTTATTGTGAGCCGTTTACTGTGACCAGGTATCGAAATGACATAGCCCCTCCCCAAAAAAAAAACCATTCCGTTACTTATGTTAGACCAAATTTTTCATTTCGAGCTTCAAAAAAGCCTCAGGCCGTAAGGTCTGAAATCAAAGTGCACAAACTCATTGATTCCGCAAAAACATCTGTACCTCTGATACGGACTCTGCAACAAGCAACACGCATTTTGATGTATTTTCTGGCCTATCGATGCATCTGAAAGTCAAAGTTTTTTTTTTTGCGCCTCGAAACACCGTAAAATTTATTTTCCGAGATTAACATCCAAAGTGGGAACTTTTTTTTTGTGGTTTTTTTTTTTTTTTTTTTAAATATAGTTTATTTACAATCTATCCCTAAGACGATAAGCAAATGTTTTGGAAGTTTTAATTTAGCAGAGGTAATAGTTAACCTCCAATGATACGGATTCTTCTTTTTAAAGCTAAACTCAATAACGAAAATGGTAAATCTAGGAATTTTTTTGTTTTTATTTCGTAGCCTCGAAACATTCTCGTTTTCGAGGCCTATTGAGTACAAATTCGTATGATTATGTAAATTATTGTTATTACCGAACAACTTTGAGAAACCTTTCACTCTATGCTATCAAACATTGGTTGACCTAGGTAGTCCGCCTTAAACACGTGGGCTTATATGTATTATGGCCATTTTCAGTTCAACCCGAAATAGCATAACATAATACCAAAATATCATAAATCCAAAAAAAGACCAGAAAGTATCAAATTTCATTGCTAACGATACTCTGTTTGTTTCCGATGCAATTAAGTTGCCGTTCTTGTTCCAAAACGTTTCGTAGGGCTGCGTACATGGCCTCAAGCTGTTACATAAACTTGCATCAAGTACTTCTCTGACCAATTTAAGGCACGCTCTCCAGAGTACAAAAGGTAAATCACGTAAAAGATAAACACATCCTGTGTCAGGCTAACGTTTGCTGAACAGAGACAGGGACAAAGCAATATGAAGCGCCTTTCTATAGCACTCTTCAATACTTCCCACCCACTGTGTGAGTGTGCGTGTGTGTGGTCTTTCATTTTGACCCTTTCAGTCGCTTCTTCATAAAAAATTAATAACAACTGACATGTCGTTTCATGCGCCACTCACCTGGTTGCCTTTGGAGCCATGGCAGGAGAAGAGCATCACATCCATGCCAGCATAGTCAAGACAGGCCTCGTCGCGACGTATTTCTCCGGACTTGCTCAGCATCCAGTACTGTTGTGCAAATTGAGAGTGAAAGTATTATGATATTAGTAAAGTATATAATATTATATATCTTGTGTAATGTCAGCACAAAAAAAAGTAGCCGAGTTGCATTTTGCTAGCGCGCATAACTTAATATTATATAATATTAAATTAAATGCCAAAGCAGCTTTAACTCTACTTGTATGTATGTGGGGCTGTATGTGTTTGTGTGTATATGTAGCTGTGTCCAAGTATATTGTAGTAAGTGTGTGTGTGTGTGTGTGTGTGTTTTTGTGTGAGTGCCTGCCATGATAATTTATAATTTAAATGACATTAGTCTCGGGTGAGTCTCTTGCTGCTGTCTGAGTAGCTTTTGTTTTCACTAGGAGCAGCTGGTCGCCATTTTGTATAACCATTTCCGTTTCCGTGTTTATGCTGTGCTTCGAATAACGAACGGTCGCCATGTTGCTTGGCAATGTTTGTTGCCATAGTTTTTGTTTTGTTTTATTTTTTTATTTTCTTATTTTTTTGTTGTTGTTTTATTATAGCGCGCTCCAAGGAGCTAATCAGATACGAAGCCTGTTGCTAATTAAAACTTCTTCAATGAAGATTTGTTGCTGTTTAATTAAATTTCTATGAAGTTTAGCTGTAGATATATTTATATATATAAGCTAGGGCAACAGCATTTAATTTCAAAAATAATTGATGAGTTTGAGTTGGATGAGTTTAAAATATTAATAACAGAAATACACTTCCAAACGAATTCTAAGCCAAGAACAATCAATTATATATTTGCTGCAAATGTTTTGTTAGAAGTTTGTTTGACGTTTGTCCATCTTAATGTAATTCGTTGTTTTGCCTGAAATATCTGTAAGATATTTATTTTTCATATAATCACAAAAAAGCAGGGATTGCAAATAAGAGATACCCAGAAGACCATGAGAACAAGGAAAAATAATTTGAGAAAAAATGCAAAAAAAATGTAAGGTAAAGCTATCGTCTACTGTATGTAAGCTTATTCTTTTATTCCTTTAGCTCCTTGAGGGCCTCATAGCATATTAAAGCTATTTAAAAAATTAAAAATTCTTCTCAAAAAAAAAAAAAAAAAACTCCTAATCCTAACTCCAAATATCTGAGCTTGCTGCAGGTAGTAGCACCAATTTTTTTTTTTAGTTTTAACGAATTTTTATGCCCCAAATTTTGTTACTACCCCAAAAATGATGAAAGCGTTTTTTATAAAAATTCTTCCGGAAGCCACTTCCGGAATTTACAAAACACGCAATAACATAAAATTGTATAAGAAAATGTTTATATTTATGAAGACATGTAGCCATCTTGGATTTCCTTAATTTATCTCATTAAACTGCGTGTCTACTTTCGTTATTTACAAATAATTGAAGAATATAAAATTGTATAAAAACTTTTTTAACTATGCATCTTTGATTTGAAACATACAACAATTTTCTAAAAAAAAAAAAATATTGTAACAGCTTTAAGAAAGTTAAGTACTTGAAGAATTGTAAGCTCTTTGTTGACGAAAATTTAACGCATATTTTATATAAAATCTGAAGTCTTAACAAAATTAAAAAAATTGTATCTGTCTGACCTCTTAAGTCTCTTTGACATAAGCTCGCAATTACTCAACCATCTTTGTGAAATATTATTACTTGAAACGTAAGCTTTTGTTGCTCTGACGTCAGCTTCAGCTTTTGTAGCTTAAATCAAAATAGGCTTTACAAAAATCTTTTTAGTTTAGTATATGCCGTAATCACTCATGTTTAAAATCCTAGCAAATACTTTAAAAAGCCTTTAAGCCTTTTTTGTTATTATTTAGTACCCACACATAAATACACATTTGTTTTTGCACTTTTAATTATGTTTCTGTTTTTCTTCTGTTTACACATATGCATATATTGTTTATAGAAAAAATTTCTCATTTTCAGGCATATAATAAATTTCCTGCAATATATTTTTTTATTCATATACGAGGTATGTTCAAAAAGTATCGCGAATTTTGAATTTTCGCGGGCTACGGATGTTCGGTTTTCGATATTTTTGTGGCATTCTGTTGGTACCCATGACCCTCACTTATGTTGACAATCTCGGCCATTTTGAATGTTCAGTCAGTTTTTGACAGCTATTGTGCGTGGACGTGTTTTAGCTTGTATCAATCAATTGTATCAATTTTTGTGTGAAAAACAACATAAAGTGCGCGAAAAAATTCCGAATGTTGACTGTTGCATACGGCGAAGCTACTTTGGACAATACTTGGTTTATCGGTGGTACAAAATGTTTTTTAAAGGGCCGAGAACATGTGAGCGACGAAGAGCGTTCTGGACGCCCGAGCGTCCCGAACAACAGACGAAAACATTGAACATTGAATTCTGTCCGTGACGACCCAAATTTGCTGCAGAGAGTCATTACTGGTGACGAATCATGGGTCTATGGTTATGACGTAGAAACCAAAGCTTAATCATCCCAATGGAAGCTGCCGCATGAGCCAAGACATAAATCGAAGACAAGCTAAGACACGTCCACGCACAATAGCTGTCAAAAACTGACTGAACATTCAAAATGGCCGAGATTGTCATCATAAGTGAGGGTCATGAGTACCAACATAACGCCACAAAAAGATCGAAAATCAAACATCCATAGCCTGCGAAAATTCAAAATTCGCGATACTTTTTGAACAAACCTCGTATGTATTTATTTATTTTTATTTTTTACAGTGGTCTGTGGTCTCAGTTCTTTCGCTTATATGCAATTTTTTCATTATGCCGCATTTTTGCAACGTTTTTACGCCAACAACGACTGCCAAACGGCGATCCTTTGACGAGTGTGTGCCATCAAAAGCACACGCTGCCACAGTCCTGGCATAACTCTGCAAGTTTCTTCTCCTATTCCAGACCCTCTATCCCACCGCCAGTGTATTCCTTACACAGCGTGTTGGTCGCATGCAAATTTTACGATGTGCAAAATTAAAATTGTGCGCGCAAAAAATGCAAGCAAAAACTTATACATACACTGGCACGCATAAGTTTGCGTACTGTGCGAAAAAAGAAATTCAACTTTGACAATTGGTTCTAAAATATTGAAATAAATAAGTATGTAATTACATTTTCCAACCATCGGAACTCAATCTCATCGAATTTTGTGTGACCTGTAATATTAAGTTATTGAATCATTTGCGTCCTACAGTAGTAACTACCTACTAAAATATCTAAAAATGATATATGGGTTGCAAAACCATTACAATAAGTTAATAAATTCTTTTGAAACAGTTCTGTATGCAGACTTTGGGCCTGCATTTGTTCTAATAATTGTGGTAAGTCAGTTACACCATTTATATCTCAAAAACGGCTGTACCGAATTTCATGGTCTTGCATTTAAAACATTTAAAATTCAGGAATAAAATTTAGGAAGAAAAATATTTGGTCATATACAAAGGTATTTTTTAACGTACATTTTTTTAAATAGTACGTCCAGAACGGATCGACACATTTCGATGAATTTTTTTGTAACGTTAAAATAAGTCAATAAATTGTTCAAAACTTCCTGTATGAATTTTAGCATTCAAAATTTATGTAGAAAAGTTTTGGAAACAAAAAAAAATTTTAATGAGCCCCAAAAAAAATATATATATATCCATGTACTCTGTTTTTCTTAAAGGCCCATACAAAATGCAAAAATTTCGCACCATTTGGGATTTTTTTTTTATATGAAGATTTGACATTTCGTGCGAAAATTTTGCATTGTGCGTATGGGCCTAAAATTATGTATAAATACTTTCAAACTACTTATAATGAGTATCAAATGCTATACTGTCAATCTTAGATGCGAAGGAAAGTTATTCTATTTTATTTAAGAGATCATAGCTTCAAATTTTGTATGATAACTATATGAAATGTTGGATCAATATTGATCAAACATCACACCAATGTGTAGCCATATAAAGAGTGATCAATCTTGAGTTTATTTTTTTTTTAAAGGCAAAAAAAAAAAAAATTTTAAATGAATCGGAAAATCTTTATTATCAATAGAAAGAACTAATCTTGCCATTCACTTTTTAAAGATAATCCCCTTCAATTTTGGCCGCAACTGTGCCGTCGCGCTCGTCGGGTAATGTCGGCCTCTAATGCTGGCGTCTCCACAAACACTTTAGACTTCAAGTAGCCCCAAAGGAAATAGTCTAACGATGTGATATCACATGATCTTGGTTGGATTGAACGGTCTGCAGCGTGAAATTAATTGTTCACCGAATTGGTTCAATCAAATGGCCTAATCGCGCAAAAAACATTCTTTACAGAAAGCGAACTTTCGTAACATTATTGTACGATTTGTAAACGTTGTTCGGTTGGAAGTCTTTCCATGTTGAAAAGGCAATGAAAACTGAATTAAAAAAACACGTGGCAACTTGATAGTACTCACGCGTGATTTATCAAAAGAAAACCCTATCTAAAAAAACCTCAAGATTAATGACCCTTTATTAAGAAAAAATATTTAAAACATTAAAATATGCTAATAAACATTTTGTTATGTTTAAAAATATTGTGACCAAATTAATGTTAGTAATATATTTTATTTGACTAAACATTTGTGTCTGGGAAATTATTTCCTCTACAACTTAGAGGAGCTAGGTCGTATCTGTCCGATCTGCTATATCGCAGCAACAGGCTGGGATTCCCTTAAAGAATATTTTTTGGAAACGGGTTTAAATGGAGATTCGCGTGGTATCACAACGGGCCAGTCTAGGCCTAAGTGTGCTGGCTTGATAAGTTAGCTACCACTATAACCTAACCTAACGTATATCTAAAGTTTAATCAAAAATGGTCCAATATTTTGTATAGCTGCAATATAAAAATTGAACCAGTAAAATTTCTTGCATATTTTACTTACAAAGAGTACCAAATGCTATTTACTCTTTTTCTTACTCCCAATAATTCTCTCAATTTTTTTTTTACTCTTTTTTGTTTTTAATCTTCAAACCCCAAATTCTAGATTAATACAGTGTCTCATGAATTTTTTTTTCATGTTTAACTATCAATTAAGATTTTTACAACGTTGTTTAATGAACCAAATAGAAATTAGGCACTACTCTTGCATTTGATCCCAAAGTTCTTGTTTGTTTTTTTCAGTGTACATTTGGTCAACGTTTTTACAAAATTTTTCGCTCTAAAGTTCGTTTTTGCATAAGAATTTTTTGTAAAGCACTGCACAAGTTGACTCAAATCGTGCTAGTGTAAATATCATAGAAAAAATCGGGCGAAGAGCTTTTTACACACACCCCGGCGCTTGGTTAACACTCTCGCCAACAAATGTTGATTATTTAATCTATGTTGCAAAGTCCAAATCGCTTCTACATCATAGCCTCCACCGCGAAACAGTTTGGACCAAAGCTCTTTTTTTTTATGACGAGCCAAATGCCAAAAAAACATCTTTAGTCCCAAATTTCCGCTCAATTCATTTTTAGTCTTTTTATTCTTTTTTTTGTTGTTTTCATTTTTGTCTAGCCTTCTTTTGTGTTTTATACTTTGTTCCATACCAAAACGGTTTGGATTGCGTGCGGCACAGACGGAGGTTAGAATCTGTGGTTTGGATTCGGAGGCGGTTCTTGTATGGATGCTGCTGGGCGACACGCGACGCGGCTTGGCGATTTTCATGCGTTTTTGTGAGTTCCGTTTTTGCAGTCAACGAAAAACGAGGTCAACACTTTCCATTTAATGTTGAATATAGTTGAACATATACATACATTCATGCATACATACATATGTCTATATGAATATATATGTATAAAATAAATACAGATGCATATAAAAAAATATTCTATGCTCTTTGTAGTAAACGGCATACTGCGTTTATCTTGTGGTTTTTTACAGCACTGAAAGAGCCCTAAAGGATTTCGTTAGGTATACGCATTAATCCCGAGCAGAGAAGGTTTTTTTTTACACATACATCTGATTGTCTGTACGTTTGGTTGCATTGTAACGACCATGAATTTGGATTTTGGTATTTTTACTTATTTTTACTTTTTACTTATTTTATTACTAACAATGTTAAATATAATATAGTTGCGTATTATCCCAGAATAGATTGATTTATTATACTTAACAAGAATAAAGTATGTAATACGTAAAAATATTTACTTCTAGGTGGTATTTTTAAAATACTAGATTCTCGCAGACTTGTTTATTTAAGGTATTTTCATTCTTAGTTAAAAATAAATATACAGCTCGATTAATCGGAAAGGGGCTTTAGAGATGAATAGGATGACTGGAATCGGGAAAAGTATTTCGAGACTCGTAAGCTGTTTTTTTTTTTTTAAGAGATATGAAAATTTATTTTAGAATTCGGTGTCAAAAACACTTTACAGGCCAGGGCCACTTATCTATTAGCAGCCAGATGAGAGAAAATGTTTTATAAATACAATACAATACAATATTGTAAATAAATAATAAGTATTATTGGTTTTAAAATACTACAGACTATACAAAAAATGTTGCAAACATAAATATTGTAATGATGACAATTTGAATTTATTTTATTTTACATTTCATTAAACATTTTAGATAGTATGCAATACCTTAAAGACGATTTCTGAAAAGAATTTTACCAATTTGTTCAACTTTTGTATGGGAGCTATACGAAATAGGGAACCAATTTTGATCAAACTACACACAAATGTTACAACTAAAACAAAACACAGCTGCCATAAATTTGGCCACCATATTTTATAAAATAAAGATGGCTTACGTTAAAGTCGGGCGCGGACGACTTTGGGATACCCTGACCACCACATTGCAATCAAATCCGGAATATTGCATAAGAACTCTAAAAGATATTTAGTTGCCAAATATGATTACGGTATCTTTATAGGGACACGAAACAAAACAAATTTTGCACTAAACACATTTTTTTTCACTGATAGGTCCTATTGGGGCTTTATGATACACTCACCCGATTTGATCAAATTTTTATTTATTTATTTATTTTTTAATTAAAGGAGTACAACTAAGTACAGTTGACCTTATATGTTTTATAAAAAAAAAAATTATAAATTATTATTAAAAGGAAGAAAGAGGGAATATATATTACTAATCCGCGTCTCTAGCCCGGTGGGTGAACTTTTTAACGATATGCACCAACTCACATCGAGAACTGGCCAAACACTTGGATTTACAATATTATAGAGGAAACAAGGAAACAAGAATAAAAAATTAAGCATTATATCACAAAAGGAGCCAATAGATCACCGTTGACCATGTGGGTGACTCATCATATAGGGTTGGTCAAGGATGCTCGAAGTGGCAAGTCAAGATGACTTAAGATAGAAAAAGTGATAGATTGAATAGACCGCTCGAAAGAGAGGAAATTGTAAAGGTTGTTATAGTTAGAGCATAAGACACGGAAAGGATCGTGCAAAGCATAATAAGACGGTATGACAAAGGTAACTTTCCTAAGCAGTACGCTGGAATCGATAAGACCGAGTAACAGCTTATGCAAGAATAACACGCCGTGGCATGTTCTGCGATGAATTAAGGAAGGCAACTTTATAAGGCGAAGTCTATCGGAATATGGCGGGAGTCGGATATTTGTTTAAGCCACGAAGTGCAAAAAGGAGAAATTGCATTTGTACAGGCTCAATCATGTCCTGATAAAGGTGGTATTGAGGGCTCCAAACGCACGAGAGAAATATAGAGAAGTTTGGTTGTGTAAGGGTCGTTAAACACTTTAGACCAACGCGTAAAAAAAGCAAGAACACCCCTGGCTTTATTCACGATATTGCAAATATGATCGTTAAATTTGAGTTTATGGTCAAACAGTATGCCAAGGTCTAAAACACTCACGATACGTTCCAGGGTAGAGGAGTCTATAGAGTAATCAGCCAGATGAGGAATAGAACGGTAAAATGTCATAATTTTACATTTCGTCTTGTTTAGGAAGAGTTGGTTGACAGACATTACACCAATATTGCATGCTATCAAAATCTTGCTGAAGAAGTGAATGCATATCATTAGCATTGTAGGAGTAGGATAAACAAAGTTTTACGTCATCCGCATACATAAGAATGCGAGATGACCGGATAACTTGTGTAAGATCATTAATGAATAAGACAAAAAGTAGAGGACCAAGATGGCTGCCTTGGGGTACCCCTGACGTGACATAAATTACTTTAGATTCGCAGCCTTTAAAAACTACCTTCTGCATACGATTAGATAAATAGGAAGAGATCCATTTTAAAAGACAAGGCGGGAATCCTAAACGCGACAGTTTAACTAAAAGAAGGCTATGGTTTACTGAGTCAAATGCCTTACTGAAATCAGTATAAATGACATCGGTTTGCATTTTACTACTAAAGCCATTGTTAATAAGGGAAGCAAGTTCTAAAAGATTAGTAGTGGTGGATATTAAAGAACGACAGTAGTGTTGCAATTGTGCTGTGACAATCCTTTCAAAAACTTTTGGGATTGATGAAAGCTTGGCAATACCTCGGTAGTTCTCAATATTATGAAAAGGGATAATGAAGGATTCATTCCAGATGGCAGGAAGATAAGAAAATTTTAAAGAAGTGCGGAAAAGGACAGATAGTGGCATGGAAAGGGAGCCAGCACCATGCTTTAGAACACAGCTAGGAATGGCATCAGGGCCAGGAGAGAAGGAAGATTTTATGGACTTAAGAGTTTGTAAAACGTCGGATTCTAAGATCTGAGGAATAGCAATAAGGTTTGAGCTAGAAAGATTAAAAGGATAGTTGAGGTTAATGCTATTAGGGTTGACAGAGTAGGTAGTTTGAAAAAAGTCCGCAAACAAGTCCGCGATTTCAGAGTTGTTAGAAGAACATGCATTTTTATAGAATAGCGAAGCAGGAAAAGGGAAGACTTACGTTTAGAATTAACAAAAGAGAAATATGTCTTAGGATCACTACGGAAGTTAAGCCTACAACGGGCAAGATAATTATTGTAGCAAGTTCTATTAAGGAGAATAAACTTGCTGCGTAATATAGAAAACTTATAGAAGTCGACTGTAGAACCACTTTTCTTATATCTTTTTTAAGAAGAAGATTTACGATTTTTTAAATTAGACAGACTTGGCGTGAACCAAGGCGGTTTAGAGGAAAGACTCAGACAGAGTAGGGAACAAAGAGATCAAAAGCGGTGTATAGTATCCGATAGAAATTATTAATAGATAGCTCAAAGTTCTCAGCAGACAACAAAGAGGACCAGTTAACATCAGCCAAAAATTGGTTAAGACGGACAAAATTAGCCTTACGAAAGCACCGATACCGAGGACCACGAGCATGGGGCAAAGCACTATAGCGAACATTGAGTGTTAGTGTGATTTGCAAGGTTGGGTGATACGGATCCTCAGGTAAGGAAATCGGACAGACTCTTGAAATTTCGAGGTCCGAAGAATCACTTACGAATACAAGATCAAGCATTCTGTTAGAGCAATTATGTATGAAGTTAATTTGGCTCAGAGAGATATCATTTATTTGGTACAGTGCTTGGCAACTATAAATAACTTTTGAATGTGAGGTTTGACAACGATTTCTTCATAAACTAACTAAATACAACGAATTTTATAAAAAAAAATGTAATACAGTCGAGGCGGTGCCCGACAGTGTAATACCCTGTACCTTTTTTTCTCGAAAAAAGTTTTATTCCTGCATATTCCTTCTATGAACTTTCCAATTGGAATATTTTATTTGTTGGTGCAAAACGATATTTATACCTATAAGTTCCGCAAATTTTAACCGATTTTGATGAAAATCGAAATTTACGTCAAAGACGTTATTTAAAGTATATGAGGAAAGTTTTAAGGGGATGTGTTGAGGGGTGTGGGGGAAAACACGATAAATCGATTGCGGGCGGTGGGGGGCCTGCATTGATAAAATTTTGATGTAGATTGGTTCATTAGAGCCACATGAATCAGCTTACCAAAAATTGTGATTCTAGTCCATTTGTTACTATAATTACGTAGAGTCAAACATTGACGCAATTTATAGGGAAGGGGTAGTGAAATTTTTACATTTTAGGCTATAACTTTTGTTGTATTTGTCCGATTTTGTTTATTTTTGACACACAGATGCAAGCAACCACAATGCACCGCTCTGTTAAATTTCAGACTAAAATATTAAACGGTGTAGTCAAAAACCGCGAAACTCTGCTACGGGGAAACGGGGAAAGATATGGACATGATTCAACAAACTTGATCTTCTCAGGAAATATGCGCATCAGCTGGTAAAGTTTCGTATCTCTAGCTCTTATATTCTCCGAGATCTAGGTGTTCATACAGACAGCCAGACGGACATGGCTCAATCGCTACCCGAGGTTATGATAAGCATTTTGGTATAAAGGACTTGGGGTCTGCCACGCCTCCTTCTTGCCGTTACATACATTGCACAAATCTAGTATACCCTTTGTACCTATAGGTACAGGGTATAAAAATAGAGTTTTTGGCCGATTGATATAGTCAATCGATTCTGATAAACTTTACAGTGTCGAAGATCTCTAGAAAACTTCCGAATGCCAAATTTGGTTGCGATATCTTTATAAACAAACGTATTATCTATCTAAAACTTTTGGTATTTTTCGAGGTCCTCTGAAACATCCCTATGGAAGCTATATAATACAACACCGATATCGAAAAAATAAAATAAACTTTGCTCCAATGGAATAATAAGGGATCTAATCTGAAAGTTTGGTTGCTCTAGCTCTTACCATCTCGAAGATCTAGGCGTTCATATTGACGGACAGACATGGGACAGACTTCTCTATAGTCACCCTGATCATACTTTAGGTAACTTTGGGGGGTCTCCGATGTCTCCTTCTGTATGTTACACACATTTTCGGCTTGCACGAACTTAATATACCCTTTGTACCGTACGGTACAGGGTATAAAAACAAAATTGTTACCACATATTTTTACGTATTTCAAATTAATCTACACATCTCTGTTGGCCAACATGGATATTAAGATATTTTAAACTTTGATTATTTAAAAATCGATGCATCGATATAACATCGATGTTTTCTCCAGCACTAATAACTACGATTACAAAATTTAACCTGTGCTCTCTATTGCTTCACCTTCAAATTGTTGAATCTTGATTTCTGGAGGTAGCATATGCACTAAGTTCTTTCAAGCCAGATCAACATTTTTTTTGCCAGAAGTTACGCATATATTTTTTTTGTCGTTGTTCGTTTAACAAGCAGTGCGAACTGGGGCACTGCGCTTCAATAAGCAGTGCCTAATATTGAGTATGAACTGGCTTAAGCAGTGCTTAATGTTGTTAAATATCCCACTATGGGTGAAGCAAGAAAAATTTTTTCTCACAATTTTAAGGTCGAGTTAAGGCACTGTGACTCGCCAAAAACTTAAAATGACGTGGGAGGTTTATATTGTTAAGTAAGCTGCACTGCGAACTATTGCTGGAGAAAACATCGATGATCGAAGTTTAAAATCTCTATATATCGATGTTTCTCCAACACTTCTGCACTCATCAAATGGGTGTTTAGTAGTGCTGGAGAAACATCTCTATTGGCGAACATCGATAAATAGAGATTTTAAACTTCGATCATCGATGTTTTCTCCAGCACTACTGCGAACCCAAGGATCTGGCTGGTTTTAAAAATAATTGGTTAATAATATAAAAAAATGAAATAAGTTGCGCGTCCTTGCTAAGTATTTCCCAAGAGAATTTTTTCTTGGAGAAGGTTCCATTTTTGAAGTACATTCTCTGAGGGTTAATATTGTTGGGTTGTTGCTAACCGCGATCCCAAGCATCTATTGCGCTGTGGGGTGTAAGTTTGTTATTAGAAAAAATAATATAGAAATTTCATAAAAAATGCATTAAGTAATAAGTCCTTTGGAAGCATTTTGTAAGAGGAATTTTTTTTCAGAAGGTTACATTGAAGTCACAATCCCAATTTTGTATTTTTGGAGTTAGGATTGAGCCAAGTCCGGTGAGTGGCCAAAGTTTAGCCTATAAGGACCTTTAATTTTTTCGTGTAGTTCATTTTATTTTTACACCACCTTTTTTTGACATGATGATTTAGCTTCGAAACCATTTTAAAACCAAGCCTGCTTATGGGTTCCGACTTAAGAGCATTAGAGACATTTATTTTTTGGTATACCCTACTTGTATGCTGTCATGTTGTTCCTGTAGCCAGTTTTTATTGTTGTTGTAGCAGTTCCTAAGCTGCCAAAATGTTTGTTATTAAATGTAATAAATATATTTTTTGGTTGTTAAAAACCTTTGTTGATTTTATTGTTGCAACGCTCTGATTAACCTTATAAACGATTTATCGACTTTTATGCAATAAATTTAATGTGTGATTTTATTTGGCGATTGAATTATTTTTTTTTTTGAAATGGCATAAATCCGGGCAAGTCAATTGTGTATGTGATATGGGTGTATGAGTGTATGTGTGTGTGTGTTGTGTATGTCTGCGTCTGAGCGTTGTACAGTGGTCTATAGATATGTTTAATATGTTTTAAATCTGTACTGCCTGTTTGCAACATTACAACTCATTTTATTAACTTATATGCTTAATTAATGTTAACATTCTTTTTTGGCATCTAGTATAAATTATATTTGTTTAAATTGTTGTTTTTTTTTTTAGCCACAAACTCCGTGAAATTAGTGCTCAAAACCGCGGGACTAACAAAAAGTAGTTTATATTTATATTAACAACTTTTGTAGAATTCTTGCATACTAGGATTACGCAAACCATCAAAAATTCCATACACCAACGTAGCCCGCAGCTCATGCTCTTGCAACATTTTAAAATAAAATTTTTGCTAAAAATAATTTAGAGTATTCCAAAAACCAAAATAGGAAATAATTGAAAAACAAAAAAATATTTCAGAAAATATTTGTTAAAGCTTATTAAAAATTATAGTTTAATAAATTCAATTTTTATTTTTTTTTTTTTAATTAAATTAAAAATTTGAAAGCCTTTATACACAACTCATAAAATTCAAAAGAATTAAAATTAAATTAAAAAGAAACTAAATAATTGTCGAATAATCTTCATATGCTTATTAAATTAATTCGATTAAAAAAAATAGCTATTTATATTTTTTAATTATTTTGAAAATTTTAAGACACAGAAATTGAGAGGCAGAAAACTGTCTAAGATATTTTTATGCTTTGTTTAAAAAAAAGTTACTTATTCAATTATAAAAAAAAATATATACTTATATTTATTTATTTATGAAATGCAATTAATGGATAATTACATTTTTTTAGATACCATCGTTATCGTTTGAAATTTTTTTTTCAGTAGGTATCTCATTTTATAGACTAAAAAAAAGTTAATCTTTAAAACTTCATATGAAAAAAAAGTTCCAAATGGTGGGAAATATTTTTTTAAATGAAATTTATATGAAATTTTTTTATATGAAATTTTCCCAACATTTGGGATTTTACGATGGGGTCGCACGAAATGTCAAAACCTTATATAAAAAAAATATCCCACCATTTGGGAAATGTCAAAACTTCATATAAAAATAAAATCTCAAATGGTGTGAAATTTTCATATAAAAAAAATGTCCCACCATTTCATATAAAAAAAAGTCCCAAATGGTGGGATATTTTTTTATATAAAGTTTTAACATTTGCGATCCCATCGTAAAATCCCAAATGGTGGGAATTTTTTTTTATATGAAGTTTTGACATTTCGTGGGAAATTTTGCATGCTGCGTATGGGCCTTAAACAAAAAAAATGTTCCTAGACGTGACTAACAAAATTGCCCGAACCATGCATGCTGCGTATGGGCCTTTAAAGAAAGTAATTTTTGGAATGAAACCAAAAAGTATTCAAAAATTTTATTTGTTGTAAAATATGCAAAAAGTATTCCAGTCTAAGAGTTAAAAAAAAAAATTGCTATTAAAAAAAATTTGTAATCTTTTTAAGAGCTTCAAAAAATATACTTATAAAAAGGTTTAAGATGGTTCGGGCATTTTTGTTAGTCACGACTAGGAACATTTTTTTTTGTTTATGAAAATCGCATAAATTCCAAATGTTCCTAGTATTAACAGTTTACAACATATACCAAAATAAAAACACATGCAAAAAGTATTACAAAGAAAATTATTCCAAAAATGTTAAAAAGAAAAACATTGGAAATATGTGTATTTTGTGTTTTGTTGGAAAGCATTTTGTGTTTTGTTGCGTGGATTAATGAAACAAGCAGAAGGAGCGAAAATAAATAAATGTCTTAATGAATTTAAACTAAATAGCAATTACTTAAAAATACTACAAACCGCAAAAACCTTTAACTAAAAAGAAATACCAATAGAAATACAACGAAACAAACCAAAATTTACAAAAAAAAAAAAAAAATTAAAGCCAAACGAAGGCAAAGTTTAAGCAAGTTTTCAAAAAACAAAAAAAAGCCGCTGTTTGAAGTTGTTCTTGTGCATCGATACCTGATTTCCTCCTTGACCATGACACTCGTAGACACCTATAGGAACATCTGCATCGAATCTTACAGGCGAATCGAGACACATATTCGTAGAAGGACTCGCAATCTGTAAATTAAGTTCATACAAATTCAAACACAAAATAACAAATGAATTCTTGGTGAGTGTATTAAAAAGTCGAGCAGGTAGAAGAGCTGAGCAGAGCAGTTTGTTCTGGTTTTGTTTAGAAAAAGAGTGTCCCAAGCCTTTAAGGATATATGCATTTTAGTTTATATTAGTATGGAGTGGCCTTGTATATATAGAACTTAAGCTAGCTATACGGTTTTGTGCTTCAACGGAGTTTGTGGCGGTCGCAGGGCTGCTATAGCTGCTAGTAGTTACAAACCTGATTGCCGCCCTGGCGATGACAGGGATAGAGACCCACAGCCTTTTTCAGATCGCGTTTGCGTGCCGGTGAATCCAAGCAGGTGCGACCGCCATAACCTAAGTTACGTATCTACAAAACGAAAGCAACATTTAAGATAAAGTATCTACAAGGTGCACGCAAAATTCATAAATTCTCAATTTTGTTGCTCTGCTCTGAGTATGTACTGTAAAAAGGGTAATATCTGGAAAATTTGCATAAACGTCTCATTGTTACGTTATATGGCAATGCGGTTAGTGTTTCAGTATTTTATTATTTTTATTGGAACTGGGTACATCCTAGCCCAAGAGGCATGCACAAAACTGCACAACTTACCTCGCCGTTGGCCACCGAATCGCCGGGTATGAAAAGCTCCGGATACACATTGTCCAAATACCATTTGAAGCTCTTGCAGCCAAGATCCTTACTGTATGTGTGTGTGTGGAGACATATGTGGGACATATGGTTAGTCATAAATTAGCCAACCAAGCGGGATTGGTATTCCGACTATTGTACTTACCGCAGCTGCTGGCGGGAGCTTATATCACCAAAGTCGCCCTTATCGTTACCAATACGTTGATAGTAGTACTTGGAGTAATCGTCCAGCCAGACCTCGGCCAGGCGCACCGAATTCTTCTTCAAAACATTTACGCCCTGGCGCCACTGCAAGATACAAGCACAAAAAAAAAAGAAGATACATTCACAATGTGTGCTTGGCGTTTAACAAATGTCTGCAATGTTTCCCCAAAAAACGCAGAACAAAATTCTAACAAAAAAATTTGATACAGTGGTAGCCGACTATGGGATGCCCTTGTTTTTGTTTAAGCCTAAATAGTGTGTACTATAGTGCTTAAGGTTGTGTGAGCTGCTTGCAGAGATAATTACACAATACTTATAAAAAACAAAGCAAACCATACTTATATAAACTGAAGTTAGCATAGAGGGTACAAGGGAGGGTACATGAAATCATCTTCTACATTTCTAAAAATTCATTGCGTATCTTTAAAGCAACACACAAAATACGGGGTCTAAAAAAACACCAGTACGTCAATTTTTTTCGATTCCAATGGCTTTTTGTGTTTTTGTATGGTTCGCTGAATTCGAAATAAAAAAAATACAGCACGTCTGGATTTTCGAGCCTATGTCAGAGCACTGATGGGCTGGCGTTTTTTGAACCCCGCATTCGGATATAGCGACCCCAATAAAAATATTATTTATTTATTTATAAAAAGAAATG
Organism: Chymomyza costata; assembly: GCA_018150985.1. Classification (NCBI taxonomy): domain Eukaryota; kingdom Metazoa; phylum Arthropoda; class Insecta; order Diptera; family Drosophilidae; genus Chymomyza; species Chymomyza costata. Next base: position 6,292,997 of record JAECWU010000803.1, on the reverse strand, counting down.
AATTCTACATATAAAAAGTTTTGTAACCGGAGCAACAAAGCCGTTCAGGCAGTCTAAAGTAGACATGGTTTGGCCGCCGAACTTAAAAATATTTTTTTTTTTCTGTAGCTACGAAATTAGATTATCTCATAATAGCGCATAAAAAATATTTTTCGAAACCGAACGTGCGATCCCGAAAATATATAAAAAGATCCCCGAAAAAAGATTTGAGGTTATGTTACGTGTTGGGTTTTTTTTGTCACGGATTCGGATTCAGCGTCCCAAAAATTCAAAAATAAATTGTTACATGGGCAACTATAGCTTCCATAGTATTTTTATTAGACAGCCACAAAATTTTAGATCGGTGTTCCTGATCTTTGTCTGATATTTTTTTTTTATAAAAAATTTTACTTATTCTTTCTTTTCTGATAAAGCCCTACAATTTTTTTTTTCGTCTGCATTATTTCAGCTTGGAAGGGAAAAATTCATTGTGCAAAATAATTTCAATATGATTTTCGTCTGTTAAGGTAGCTCCGAAAAAACAAACGTATTTTTTCTTACATGCTTTCAACATTCTATGCTTGTAAGTGCAAACTGGATACAAATTTTATTTCGAAAACACAACATCCGCCTATTTTATAATCAAAAACTAATTAAATATATATCTTTTCTCCTTTAGTAAATATGGCTTGTTGAAGAAAAGTCTTAAATGAAAAATCCAATTTTCAGTTATCGATAACTCGATAAAAATCTTAATTTTGCAATATAATTAGACGTGGTTACTATTAGCAGTACCTCTAGGAAAAAAGTAAGTCGTGAAAAAAAATGGCCCGCTTCATTTATTTTTGCCGAAATATATTTAAATAAAAAAAATTTAAGTTGTTGCTATGATTCGACGCGTAAGCCGGGAAGTAAAAAAAACAATTTTTCGAAAACATATATGCATGTTTCAAAAGTTGTTGTTTCGAAAAATGTACTTCCAAGTCCTATTTTACAAGTTTAAACTGCTTTTAAGCAGTTTGTCAAGCAGTTTAGTACTAAAAATGGGCAGCACTGTTTGCACACAAACGCTGAGCACGCAAAATAAGTTGCAGTTTTTGTCTCTAAGCTTTCTTCGTTTCTGCGTACTGGCATCTAAGCTATTTTTAAAAACTTTTTAAAATAGCAAGTTTGCAGTTCAAAAGTTCGGGACTGAATAAAAAGAAGTACATAAAAAATCAATGGAGTAAGGGTCTATGCAGTTTAAGGATCGACATCGGTTTTTATGCTGGCATACCAAATTTTGCGACTCTATTTTTTTTATACGACAATATTTACTTAAAGTTACATTTCGAAAAATTGTTTCAAAAGTTTTTAAAGCACTGTAGAGAATGGGATCTTTGAGCTAGTTTTTGGAACAAGAGGCGTCTTAATTTAGTGCCTAGTTTGGCTTTTACTTTTTTCTGCAGATGAATACGACCTTGACGCAAAATTCTGCCAAGTTTTAGAACAAACGCTTTTACCTTTGTAATTCTGCAAGGTGGAAAAAGGAGCAGTTATTGATCTAATTTAAAAACTGATTTGACCTGGTATTATGCAGATACGTTCTTATAATACTTATGTCTTATAATATTTGAGTTCTATATATATTTATATAGACGTGCGAAGGTATGATAGGAGAGATGAATCCAATCATTTTGGACTTAACAACTAAGAATCAACCATGCCTTTCTCTACTTAGCTGTTTCCTACATGACACAGGTCCAATATACCCTTGACCCTCCTGTATTCAGTGTATATCAAGCACCCAAATCCTAAGTCAAGACAACAATGGTCTGTATTCCTGATGCTGCTGCTGCTCTACCTTCGGCTCCGCTTACTGCCACTGCAACAATGTCAAAGCCCGCAAAATATTTCATGTGCACAAACACAGCAGATATTTCAAGTGGGAGTTCTCGTCTTTCATTCCCGTTGCCTGCCACTGTGTGTGGCACGTACTCATTCCGGTGGCACTCTAATTACCTGAATGAGCAGCTTTTTGTGCCACCAGTAGATATGGTACGCTACTTGTCGCTGCGTTCCATTGTCTGGACCTTGTCCATGTCCATAGTGCTCTGGGCCAATCTGTCTGTTTTGTAATGTTTGGGCTGTTTCGTATCTTTGTCCTTGATGCTGCTGCTCTGGACTGCCTTGTTCAGTGTGCACCGTGTGAACCTTGTCGTTGGTAATTTCAGTTTGTCTTGGGGCATTTCTAATACATATGAGTTTTGGTTAGCCTTACTGTCGAACTCCCTACGATATAATAGCATTTTAAGTGTATTGCATTGTTTTTCGAAAAGATAAAATGCATTGGAAATTGGGTTAAAAGGTTTTTAAAGATTTGAGGATTATGAAAAATGCCTGCTTATCTGCTGCTCTATAAAAGATTTTTTTGTAGCTAGCTCAAAAGCTGGCTTAACATAGGCTTTTAATAGAATGCTCACATGGAACTGCTTGTTAGACTGCTTAAAGGCAGGAAATTGTTTTTGTGAAAATTGTACCACAACTACAAAAGTTATGAGAATTTTTAAATACTAAGAAATTATCAAAAATTTGTTTATTTCTAAGCTGATTTTACATATCCAAGTTGGCACTCTTAAAAATTTTATTAAAAAACTGGTTAAGATCGAAAAAAAAAATGGGTAAGCAGTCGAATAAGCAGTCGCATACTTCTATAAAGTAAATTCTTAAAAAAATTGTAATTTTCCAAAAGAAATTAGACAATTATGAACATTTTCACTAAAATTTGTAAAATATTTTATTTGAGTTTTTGGTGCGCCAACTAGGGTCTTAGCAATTTTTTCAACCCGATATATTGTCTTTCGCTGCCAAAATTAAATTCTATCCCTTTTTTTTGTTAGTACAAAACAATTGAGTTGTTTTCATTTATCCAACAAAATCATGGAGCCACACTGTTTTGCTAGAATGTGCAAACACTTAAGTTGTATATTCGACTTGGAATAAACAGAGTTCAGAAATTTTTACAAGTCAAGTTTTTACTATACTGAGTAAGGCAATGAAATAGCAATTTGGGTATAAATAAACCCGGTGAATAACTCATAAACTTTCTAACAATCTATGCTTGCTCCTTTGGGAATGTCTTTAAATACTGTTTTGAGTAGCTAAAACTCTTTTTAAACGCCTCTTAAGTTTTTCGAAATTTGATCTTATATGGTTGCTCAGCAAACATTAGCTTTTGACGCCCTAACGACGGACTAGACGATTTGGTACTCTAATGAAATTTTTTCATCAATCTTTGACTGCAGCTGATCGTAGGTCAGAAAAAATTATATGGAGTGCTTACTTAGTAGCTGGTAGAAGTGCATAATGGTAAAAGCGCAAACAATTTGCAAAAAAAATGTATTTGTGCCCGAAAAGTAGGACATTCTGGCATGTCAGTGCTGTAAAAGCGTCATTCTCTACGAGTATAAATATATTTTATACTATTTTGCTTATTGCTGCTCACTTTGTTGATTGGGCATTTTTACCTTTATGCCTCTTTATTAGGGTTGCTCAGGCATTCTTGCCTTGAGGCAATTTTAATTAAGAATAATTTTAAATGTACATAAATGATGCTATATCTCAAAATTTTAAAACTGACCTTTAATTATCAAAAAAGCAAAAAAAAATCTGCACATGTTTTAGGCAGCTGCCTAAGCTTACCAAGCAGCCAAACTTTTGTCCCGGACTGCAACACTAGACAGTTGCCAAACTTTTGTCAAGCGTAAACCTTTTGATAATTAAGGCAACCCAATTGTTGTAGCTGTTCCTAAAGCACTCCGGTTACAACTGTGACCGGTACATACTACATATCCGACATGCTACTGGTGACCGCAGCAGGTGTTGACCAATTCCAGTGTTGGCCACAAAGCATACACAACATGACAATGCAGTTTGCTACAGACTGCTCTCTTCACTCCAGCCACTCTGGCCGCATCAGGCGTTAATGAGCAGCATACGCTGTTGTTTGTGCTTAAATATTTGTTAGCCCAGTGGCTTACCAATTTGTATTTGGTTTTTAGGGGCCAAACATTAAGCCATTTGCCAGCTTTCTTTTGCATATGGGCTATACATATATACTAGGTAGGTACTATTTATCTCTATAAAGAGACACATTGTCATTGCTTACCTTATAGGGCGAACGTTTGCGGAATATGTGACCCACATGTGAGCAGGGCACAATTTCCAGCGTGCCACCACACATCCAAGTTTTGAATGATAGCTCCAAATTCTCACCACCCCATATATCAAAGCCGGAATCATAAGTGCCTAGACGCTCAAAGAAATCCCGATCAATGGAGAATAAACCGCCGGCCATGGTGGGCGAATAAACCGGCTCCGCTGTGCTCTGCAAATAAAGTAAAGATATATATACATATATATAGTATAAAGCAGTTAAATAACAAACATAAAACAGTTTAACAAATTGAGTGCCCCTAATGCGGGTGTCGAGTCAAATGAAATGACCCTCAGATATAATCAGAGAGTTCTGTGCCAAACCAATATTCCATTTGCACTGCTACCCCAACTGGCCACAAGATGACTGTATTCTGGTCTTTTTGCTGCTGTACGTACCAAAGTTATTTGAAAATAAATTGAATCTCATAAGAACATTTAATTTCTCTAATTGAAACTCGAGCTGAGAGCAGCAAGTTGTTGGTTGCTTCCCCCACTTCAACTCTAGAACTTTTCTATACCAGATGAAGCATTCAAGTGGCAAGCACACCTACAAATTTATTTGTTTGTATTTGTGCGCGAGGGCAGTTTAATAGGTCTGTGCATTTTTTTATTTGTTTCGGCAAAAAAGTAAAATTTTTGAACGGAACACTTTTTGAAGAGATTTTTCGATTTTTTACAAGTCATGGAGATGCTAGAAAATATTTATTTTTTTATATTACTTGAATAATTTTATTTATTTGATAAAATATACAATTTAAAACTAAAGGAACAAAAAATTTGTTTTTTCATTTCGATTGTTTATCGATTTATTGAAAACTAAGATTTTTCTTTAACAAGCCACAGCTCACAAGCGAATAAGTTTATTCAAATAAATATTTTCGGTGAAATATGAAGTTTAATTTAAAAAAAAAGAATAAGAATAGACATTGTTAAAGAAAAGTCTACCAGAATAATCAGTTATCGATAGCTCGATAAGTAATCGGGGATTGCAAAACAAATTTATGAGCTTAGAGAAAGATTAAAAGTTGATTTAAAAAAAAGAATAAGAATAAATATTTTCAAAGAAAAGTCTACCTAAAAAGTCAGTTATCGATAACTCGATAGATATTAGGATATTGCAAAAGAAATTTATTAGGTTAGAGATCGATTTATGAAGTGGCGCGCTTTAATTATTTTTGCACAAAAATTGTTTTTTTTTTTTTAATTTGTTTTAAATATTATTTTTTGTTGCTATTTGGTAACTGCCAGTGCCCAGTACCTAGTAAAATACTTAAAAAACCATGTTTTCTCAGAATAGAAATATAATTGGCTAAAACTAGCTTAGAATCTTTATTTTGATATTTTAAATATATGTATAATCTTTTATATGTGAATGAAGATATAAAGAACTATAATAGTATTCAAAAACTTTTTTAAAGGCAATTTTTTTGGTGCCCTAAAATTTGTTTAAGCATTTGACAGAGTTGTACCATAAAACGTAAACACATCTGCAAAGTTGATTCGAAAATATTTTTTTTAATTTTCGCCTAAAATCTCAAGATTATCTAGGGGCTTTAGCCAAACTACGTGACCGACTTTTTACAAGTTTTGGAGAACTTAAGATACTCTTTAAAATTAATTCAAAATTTATTTGAACTAACTAAACTACCCTCGCATCTGCTTGTATCTTTGTATGTGTATCGGTGTGCTGAGTTTTGTTGCTTACAAGAGTTGAAATATCTTGAGGCATTCAACAGTCGAAAATTTCCTGCAATTTTTGTCTCTTTTTCATATCGCACTTTCAACAGCTTGACAAAAATCACTTGAGGACATTTTATTTAGTATTTTTTGGTAGCTTTTTTACACTTTGTCAAAAGCCACCTCCCCACGCCGCTTGGGCCACCCCTGCACAGATCCACTCTTGTGTCCTTGTTGCCGTTAACAAATTTATTTTAATTTAATACTTTGTATTTCTTGTAGCTCTTGTTGTTTATTTTGTTGCTGGTATTTGCTTTTGCTTGGAGCTTTGAGAGAGAGAGAGAGAGAGAGGCTCGCTTTTCCAGGTTTCAGTTTAACGTTAGCAATTTTTTGCCATTAAATTGGAGAATTGAAGAATTGCATTTGATTGCAATTTAATTACAATTTTCGTTCTTGCTCTTTTTCATTTCATTTTTATACACCATAAGTAGGATACATTAAGTAAGTGAAAAAAAATACAAAGGAGGAACTAGTAAGAAAAAAAGTAGTTCAAAATGCACACACGATTCTTTTTCCCACATTTTTTTTTTTGTAAAAATAAAAGACAAAATGTATTTCTTGATTTGCATAGAAACATGAGCGCTAAATTTTTGATTTTGACTTAAGGAGGCTGCGCTTGAGAGATTGGAAACACGGATAGAGTCAGATGGCGAAAAAAAAAAAACCCAGGACTGCTATGCTAAGAAAGAAGAACAAACTTTTTAGTTTTGTTTATACTACTTTATGTTATGCCGCACATTCGTTGTGCGTGTTTTTGAAGAAACACTTTGTTTTTTTATTTTAGGTACCAAGCCAGTCCATTTAAAAACTTAAAGGCAATTCAAGAAAAAAATTAATAAAGTATTCGATAGCAAGCCTACGCATTAAAAAACAAATAAATCGCTTGAAGTTTGTGGAAATTAGTAGTCCTACAGTGTATACTATAGTCGCTATGTGCTGTTTGCAATCGTCCCCACGTTTTATATATGCCTTTTTTATATTGCTTTGTTAAAAACAGCTGCTGGCTACTTGGCTTCAGTTTGCTTTAGTGCAATAATATTAAACTTGAATAAAGTACAACAAATTTTTATTTATTTTATTTTCATTAGTGGTTGCATGAAAATGAATTAAAAGCAAATAAACACCCAGGGCTACAAATATTTGCAATTTATAATAAACAACAAAAGACTTAAGCATTTTTAAATTCATAACTTGACAATATAAAATCCGTTTTTTAATTTTAATATGCTTACCAGTAAAGGATTTTTTTTTTTCAATAAGCCAAACCAAATATAACGTATACGCAACATGACAACGGTTAGCTAAAATGAGACACAGTCCCTTGTGTCTAGTTGACATTTAACTTAAAAACCCACAAACTGACGGTTGGTTCCAAAGCGATAAACATAAATAAAAAAACAACAACAACAAAATACAGAGAAAAATAACAGAAAGTAAGATAGAGAAAAAAAAAACTGAAAAGGCATACGTTCGACTATTTGATGCTTTTTTGTAAAATGTATCAGAATTTCATTCGTTATCCCAAATTTGCCATAAACATATACAAAGAAACAAAATTGATTATTAATTTGATAGGAATACACGATTTGAGTTTGAAATGATATTTGAAATTTTTTTTGAAAAACCAAAAATTGTTTATAGAAAATACAATACTAAAAATACAGTAGCTTCAGTTTAAAATGAATAAATAAAATGAGAAATATAATGAATGAAATATAATAATACTGACTGACGTATTACAAAATTTTTGGCTATCAATTTAAATATTCTCAAATTCTTTTTTTTTGCTAATTCTGAGTACTGGGACTTAATGGGAACATCTGACACCTATTCTTACAAAACCAAAGTTAAAATCTCTCGGAATCGAGTGGTAACCACGTTGACGTCTAATCTCTCCTTATGCCCAAGAATTTCCGATCCATCTTTTTGTCATAAAATACGCTACCGTAGAAAAAAAATACTTGTAAACCAGTTTACTTTAACTACGTGTAAGAATTGCGAGTAGTCGGTACTTGGAAGTTAATGAGAAGCTTTAGCCTTTATAAAAAGAGGGTTCCTTTCGAGGTATGTATATGGAAAAAATTTGGGATAAAGTATTCAATGGTTTTAAGTGATTTTTACGACAAAACATGCATATTTTGAGTCTACATACCAAAACTTAGATACAAGTAGAAGACATTTTCTATGGCGTATATCAGAAAAGTTCTAAAATAAAGAAATTAAAGCATAAAACTGGAATATCCTTAATCCTAGGCAACTAGCTGAAAGACATATTAACCACAACGCTTCTCTCTTGAAACTTGTTTTAAATTAAATTACAGGATTCATCATCATCATCATTTCTGTAAAAAAAAGTAAACAAAGACTAGATACAACCAAGTAATCGAGTTTCAAAGGCTTGTCAAACAAAAGGTGACAACAGGTGTTATATATCCATGGTCACATGGTCAAAGCTGCCGGGAATGTTTTGGATACAAATGGATTAAAAATAACTTACTGACAACAAAGCACAAGCAATTCAGAAAACAATTCTGAGCAGACAAAGTTAAATCACAAAAAGGAGTTAAGTTATTTTAAGTTAAAGTTTTTTTTATGCAGCATTTCCTTCCTACCTGGCAGTTGAAAATAAATAAATGCTTTAAAATTGCGAATTTAATAAACGCTTTTGTGTAGAAAGTACATAATATGTTTAATAAATCCGCTTATTAAATATAATATAAATTTTTCAATATTTGGTGGGATTGGTGGAAACATTTTATTGACCAACTTAAAAAACAATATTAAAACAAGATAACATGAATAAGAATAATTTACTAACAACGCTTGAAACGCCCTAAGCCACTAACTTTAGCTTTAAGGAGTTGTGAATTATAAGCTAACTAATTAAATAGTTACCAGAACAGCCTACTATTACCAGTTGCGAATTATAAGCATCAATATAACAAATATTATCGTTTATTACGACAGTGGGTTAATGTGTTTTTTTTTTTAATTCTCGAGAAAATTAATTTTATTGTATATTTTGTATGCATAATCGGTTTGACAGGTTTCGATGGATTTTTTTATAAATTCTGGCCCCGGATTTGGATTCTACGCAGCAAATTACTTCGAAAATTACCCATAGCTTTCCAACAAATAAACCATGTTGGTCTCTGTTATGGAACTCGCCGCCAAAAATGATAAATACATCTTATCTTATCTTAAAAATTATTTTTCAACAAAACTCATAAATGAAATATCAAAATTAATGTGAAATGGCACGTAGTTCATGTATATTAATAAACATTGCCTAATCTATATTATAGCAGGCAAACTTTTGTCGGTTCCACATGGTTTATACATTTTATAAGAACTTATGTGTAGGTATAAGTAAACAAATGGAAATTCTTTAAAACTACGAACTTATTTGGCTTCTTTTAAGGCTTTTCTGCTTTTTGTTACCGAAGCATAATGTTGCCAAGCAGTGCAGCCTTCTGTACCAAGAATTTTAGTTCTTTATATTGCCAATAGTAAAAATACAATTTAAAGATATTTCGAAAACCAAAAGAAAAGCCGTTCTGTCAAAAAATTTATCCCAAATTAAAGCTATGATATAAGAAAAGCTATCGCAGTAGGAAAATGCATGTTTCATGTTCGTGCTGGGACCTATTTGGAAAATCATTCACATGCGTAGTGCATTTTCATATTCAATAAAAGCACCCCTTTGCACCCAAGGACACTCACTCACACACAGACACACACACTCGGACACAAAGAATAACAAATACTATGTTAAAAGATACATAGTCTGTTCTTCATTTTCTTTATGTAGCTTACGGAAGTGACAGAGCAAATAGTAAAAGTGAAAAGCAAGCGAAGCGGTGGAAAAAACACATAGAACAAGAAATTTGCTTTGTACATATGTATGTATAAAGTATTTATGTATGTATATAAAGATATTTTACTGTTACAGCGTATGTGTGTGTGTGTGTTCAACAACAATGCCGACAACACAGGAAATGGAAGTAAAACGAAAATAAATGAAATATAATAAAATGCAGCCAAAAAAAGAATATGAAATTTTATGGAAAAAGAAAACAATATAAAGTTGCAATGCAGCTGTTGTTATACACTGCAAAAAAAAGGATTAGGGGTATGTTGGTGGTAAAGAATGCTTGTGTAAAAGGTCTTACGAGGTGATGACTTAGATCTCAAAAAGATGATACCAAATTAGCAGAAAGGCAGTAACTATATTTTACTCGTTTCACCTAGAGCTGTATATTCAGGTGAAGTTGGTCGATTCAAGTTGATATCTGAGCCCAGTGGCGTATCCACGGTCGGTTTTTGGCTCCGGTTGATAGTTTTATGCGACCTCTGATATATATACATTTCAAAGTGAAAAACTCTCCCTAAGACCAAATCCTGGATCCGCACCTTTCTAAGCCTGCCAGACATTACAATAAAATTTTCGGCTTACAAATACACTATAGCAGCCATAATGTCAAGACCCAACATCTTGTTACAAAGAGAGTGAAGCTTGAACACATTTTGAAGATGAATAAAATCTTTAAAAGATGTGGTCACACTAAAACAATGTTCCACGAGCTGAAGGCAACAAATTTGGTAGGTGGACTAATGTTAGCCTAATAAACAAAGAAACGCTGCATTTTCGTATATTCAAGCTGATATCACAGACATCTACAAATCATTTACAGATTTAAAATTTCGTCAAGAAGATTTTTAAAACGCTTTCAAAAAAGCATCCACAAAAAATGTATTTGTGTAAGGGTATACTATCGCCGGCATGTTGCAACAGATTTGTTCCTTTTGTAGCTATTGTTGTTGTGTCTGTTATTGTAGTTGGTGCAAACAGTTGCTGCAGTCGCATAAAGTTTTCACCGCATGCAACATGAGGCGACACCCGCTCTCTCTCACCCACAAACGTAATAATCCAGCTTAAATGATTTAAAACTGTGCAAATAAAAATTAATATTTGTCAGTAAAATATATGAGACTTCGGCAACTTTGGATTTTCGGTTGTCTCTACTCGTAAGTATTCCGCATTGTGAGAAAACCGATGAATAAAAAAATAAATACAATATTGTGAAATGATTCGCATGCAGTAGGTGCTGCAGTTAAATTAATTAACACTCAATTTTTAAACTATGAAAAATTATTCAAACAGAGAAGCAGATTTTTTTTTTCATGATAATATAGTAAATTGGTACAGTGCTTTTGTTATCATTGAACAAGCAAATTGTAGCACTGAACGAAAATATGCAGATTACTGTTTAATTACAGAGTTAAAAGTATAAACGGATTTCATGTGGAGAATTTCAGAAACACAAAAAAAAATTGGTTTGATAATTTCCAAATTGAGCGGCGTGAGAGTATCACAAAACATTCAATCTAATTGTCTGTGAGTGGAACAAGACATTTTTGATACGCTTGTGAAATAGAAAAAAAAAAAAACCAAAAGCAAAAATAACAATATGGCTGCAGTAAAAAAAAAAATCACACTAAGCCATACCTTCGTGCTTTTGACGAACAGCAACAAAATATTTCATCTGATCGTCTGTGAGTGTAACAGAAATTTTTGTTTAGGTATTTGTTGCAGTAATGTGATCTTACATTAAACCACACCTTCATATTTTGACAAACACCAAACCCTGGCTGCTTAAACTTGCCCACAACTAAAGCTACACGAAGCTAGAGAGTGCAAAAAAAAAACTATATACTATACAATTTTTTTATCTCAAACTCAATCATCTCGTTCAAAAACACCCAAAAGCTGAAAATTTAAATTTTTCACCAAAAATCTTCTAGCTGCGCGCATTAAATCCATGCTGGCTTTTGGCCTTGGGGGGGGTACATAAAATGTATTACCAATTCTCACTTTGTTCAATACATGGCATTAAATTTCAATGAAGATTCATGCGGGTCAATTCAATTTTCATTTGAAAGCCATAAACAACGTAAGAAAAATGGCCAAAAAGTAATAAAAACGCGCTGAGCCAGAAATCAAAGCCCTCTTCAAAAAAATACCCACGTTAAAATAACTGCCATCATATTTTATGTGCTATATATATACATATGTATAGGTGGCATATATAATATATAAATTTTTTGAAAGCCACTTTGCATTCAGTGAGTAATGGCATAGGAGTCATAAAAGTTGCCGAACCAAAAGTGGCTAAAAAGTAGCAACCGGATCAAGGCAGGACAGCACAATGGAGAGAGAGATGTCAAATAAATCTTAAGGCATTTACAACATTTATAATATGTACGTCGCTGCATTGAGTTTTCATTTCCATCTACTTGGTAAGACGCAAGCGCGCCCAAAATGTATGACACATTTATTTTGACAAATGATCGGACCGTGGCAGGCATCAGTCCGGACTTGGGCAACCCGGGCACTTGACGTTAAAACCCGCCGCAAATTAAGCTAAAGTGAGTGTAAAGGGAACGGCGGCATGTTGCAAGCGTAATAAATAAATACGCCGTAATGTATGCTATGTAAATAATGTGCTAACCTGCCAGTGCTGCCAAGCGGTTTTCTTAGTTTCTCAAACAATGTTTTTGTTTCTTCTTTTTGGCAACAGGAGGCAACGTTGACATCAAATAAAACAGTCACGTAAACGGCAGCGGCTTGGGGCGCAACATGACAGACTTGAATACGCCCCAAAAAATATGCCGTGGAATATCGTAAATGTTAGAGCCACATTATACGCTCCAATGGCAACGTAGCGGCAGACAACGAAGTTCAACCCGTGGCAGCGACACGCTGTAGACAAGTGTGGCAGCAACACTCATACGCACTGTGTTGCTACAGCGAAGAAAAAACATGCAAGCACTTACCCACACACACACGCAAAGTGCTGACGTTGCGCCACGCAGCATGCAACAAAAATGTGTTTAAAAAAAAAATATATATGTATATGCATACCTAAATAAAGAAGACATCCTGAGTAATAAGACGCTGAGAGCGAAGAGAGAGTAGCGGTAGAGCGAGCAAAAGAAAAGTAGTAAAAAGCGGAAGGAAAATGGTGCTTGACATAATGTGAAGTTGACTTTGACAAGTGCTTGGAGACACACATATACACATGCTCTCTTAAAGACACACACACACACACACAGACTCTCTCCCATATGCAGCGCAATCTAACATTTACATATGTGTTAAGCTTAGAGTGGCGCTCAGCGGGAAAGCTTTGAATGGTTACCATACAATTTACATACACCCAGCGCTAAAAGTCGCTCGCTTTATGGATAAAATTACTCTAAAATTTGTATACTCGCTAGGGTTATAATGACTTCTAAAGAAAATTGTGACGCAGAGCAGCACAGTGGCAGCAACTCTATCTAGCAACGATAAAAAGAAAAGAATTAAATTTTTCCTATCTCGCTCAGCCCATCTTTATTGAAGTTCGAATTTTCTCAAGAGAATCTTTTTTTTTCACTCTAAAATTTATAAAAATTTTTGAATAACTAGTTTCCTTAATTTAAAAAAAAAAAAAAAAAATGCCTCGACTGGAAACTCAACCTGAGTCTTTAGACGTTGCGCAGTTTTGAGAACAACAGCTACCTATTTATAAGTTTTTGCTACTGAGATCATTCGAACACCTACCCCTAAAATAGTATATGGCTGTTATATCTGCTTTTGATGGGCCGATTATAATGATGTTTGGTAGCAATTGAAAGATTTTGCAATTTTCCGCAGTTTTTTCCTTAGCACTAAAGCTATATTTTCGAAATTTTAGTAAATAAGGCGCTTTGAAATTTTTTTTGGGGAGGAACGAAATATGGCAGAAAAAAAAATGATCTGGTTTTAACTAGTCACATAAGTAGTTCAAATGTCAAGTTTGATTATGCTAGCTCTTTTAGACGTTTGTACATACGAGCAAGCATCAAATCAACTTATTTTCTCCTCCTGACCATAATTTACGGTCTAATTTTCTTTGATACCTAAATTTGCAAGGGTACTTGAAATTCGTTCTTCACATTTAGCTTATATTCCTATATGGTATATATTTTATTTTGACTGTCTTGCTGGTTCAAGTTAATAGCTGCAAGGGTTTCCGCTGTATAACACTCAAGATGTCTTAACGTCAGTACATTTTGCTATATACCTTTGACTGTGTGTAATCTTGCTTTGAGTTTGAATTTGGCTTATTTGTGAAGAGCAGTGGTGTATATAAATGTACATTTAAAAAAATCCATGAATTGAGGTTATGTTGAAAACTTGAAATCCCGCAGACTTTACTCGAGTGCATTTAAGCCTTTAAATATGCTGCTCAAAAGCTTTATTTAAATGCTTAATGTGGCAAGCTCATAAACACACACATACTCTCTCTCTCTCAGAGCAGCGAGCACCTTTGACACAGTTACTAAAGCTCAGTTAGAGATACTCGGAACCAACGAAAAATATAAAAATTACCATAAAAAGTTGTTGCGTTTGCCGCTGGATTACCAGCTCACTGGGCCGTTAGCAAGTGCTTAAAGGTGGCACAAAGACTCGCTTACTTGTTATGCCACAAGCGTGGGGCAAGAGGGATCTCCTTAAAAAGGTTATAAAATTTGCGCATAATCTAATCTGAGAGCACGTACAATATAGTTGCCAAGGTTCACTGCACAGTAACTCTCAAATAGCATTGCTCCAGAACATTTTATAAAGTCTTCTAAGGCATGTCCTAAAATGTGCGCTATGTGGATAAAGTGTGCTGTACTGACTTTTAGTAAGGTTTCCTTATTTTTGAATGCTTTTAAACTGAGCAGTTCCTTCTGGAAAGTTTACAAATGTACTACATAACGCTTAACCTAGGAGAAACTGCAAACTGAAATTTCTCTTGCTACTTATTTGAGGAACCATCCGAAAAATCCAAAACCAAAAAAGGACCTCTTTTCACTTGTAGGATATTTAAGCCTATTTATCTCAGTCGTACACTTAACGAAAAATATAATTTTAGCAACTTTGGCGCCCTCTACAACCCAAAATATGAACATCTCTTATAACTTCAAATTTATAATTTGACTGTAATAAAATCGTAGTGTTGACCACAATGTAGTGTCAGAGTATAATATATAGGCGCAGTTGCAATGTACTGCTTTCCTATACTATTAATCAATAAGGGTATTCGCTTTATTGCCAATAATTAATATCATAAAAAAAGTATTCAAAATATGTACACACTGGTACCTATTGCTGCTTTTTACAACACAGTTTAGTGCAGAAGTGCTGTTCTTCTTGTAGTCGAAGGGCTTTGGTTGGGCAGAAATGCAAAATGTGGAATTTTGCATTTATACCTTTCTGCCCAAGAATGTGAAAGTGCGTAGGTAGTTTAAAATGTTGCGTGAAAGCTTAAGAATAAGATAAACTAATGACAAAATAGTACGGAAATTAGTTCGTTTTTTATATAGGCGCAGAATTTCTGAAGGAAAACGAATCAAGTGGATGCAACCTGAACTTAAAAATACGATAAAAGAAAATGGAAAATAAACCGGAATGAAACTGATTTTTACTTACACCTGATTGCAGGCCTGTCGAGAGGGGGCCCGGAGTTTACTCAGCAGACCGGTGCAATTACTATCGTACTGTCGTGATTCAAGCCAAAAAAAAATCAGTTTCAAGATCTTTTTAAAATGATTTTAAAAACTAAAGTTAACAGAATTCCCAATTGTTTTAAGAATTA
The DNA here is from genome assembly GCA_018150985.1 of Chymomyza costata. Taxonomy (NCBI): domain Eukaryota; kingdom Metazoa; phylum Arthropoda; class Insecta; order Diptera; family Drosophilidae; genus Chymomyza; species Chymomyza costata. Next base: position 6,277,416 of record JAECWU010000803.1, on the reverse strand, counting down.
AGATGAATAATTTTTTTTTAGTCATACTTTTTTTCGGGAATTTTTTTATAAGTTGGTATTTAATATTAACGTTTTTTTTTTTTTTAGCAAATTAAGAACGGAGTAATCGAACATTTGAGGCATTTTGTTACCGATAACGCTTGACTGTGACTTTAAATATTTGAGATACTTGACTGTTTTGGGCCTTTGCCTGGTTATGCTTTTCTGAGCAGACTAAAACTTCAACTTGTCTAGTTTTTAGTCGCTAATAAGGGAAAATATGTTATCAGCAGTTCGGCTAACATAAAGCCTATGGGGATTTTTGAAAGCCACATACAAGATTCTAACTTTTTATAACCCACAATCGTTTTAAATTTCTAAGTGTAGTCTTTTTTGGGTGCGCCTGCTTAAGATAACTTTAAGACACTTTAAGAAAAGTGTAACTAAAGTTACTTTTTGCTTTTTTCCAAGACCTTTTAGCCTCTCCCTTGTCATAACCCCCTCGAACACGATACCTCTGTTAAAAGGTTATTTCCTTAGAAAGAAAAAAAACTAGCACAGATTTGTGCGCAACCAAAAGTTTTAAACACGCAGCGAATACTAGATGAATAGGTAAAGCGCGAGAGAAAAGAAAACGAAAAGAACACCTCAAAGTGCAATAAAAATAAAATGCAACTCTGCGCATTAAGCAGTTAAACTCGCGCACGTGCAACCCAAACAAAGTATCAAATTTAATAGAAGCAGCCGAGCACAAAAGTTACGCTGGGCACACTACAAAAAAAAAATTAGCGCCCAACCAAGGGCATTAAATTTGAAACTTAAGTTTCGTTCTAAACTTTGGGACTAGCGTTTATTTAATTTGTTTCGCTTTTATGCTTTGCTTTAAATACAGCAGCTGCCGGCAAATTAGGTAATGCTGAATGTAAATTTGAACTTGGGCTTAACTAGTCTCACAAAACTTTGATATGGCACATTTCATTTTCATATCTACGAGTTTTTGCTCCAAATACTATAAATATATGTATGCATAATGAGCTGGGGGCTCATCATTGTCATATTATAATTAGCAAAACGTTCACCCAGGGTGACTGTGTAAAGTGTATCTAATGGCCAGCTGTGCGCTGTTGTCAAACTCTGACAATTTTAAGCGCCAAAAGTAATCGTCCGAGCGCAGACTTTCAGTAGCGATTGTAGACATCCACTCTCACCCACTCACGCAGTAGGTTAGCCTCTGTGGGGCTTTTCATGTTTGTTCATGCTGTCCCAGGCGCACGTGAGCTTTAGGCCGTGTCGTTTGACTGTGGGTGTACTTTTCGACTTGACTGTATGAGTGAGTGAGTAAGTGTGAATGAGTGTGTGAATAAGTGTTTGTTTGTGTGCGTGCCTAAAGTTTTAAAATTGGAAATTGCCATAAAAATAAATAACCAGCTGAAACATTTTTAGAATGAAATTTTCAAGCTATATATTAATGTGCCCAACGGGTAGCATAAATTTCGACGACTTCAATGTAGGTGAGTTTCAGCAATGCGGAAATTATGGCTTAAATAAATTGCAAAATAAAATTGCAATTGCTTGGGCCCAAGTTAATAACCATAGCTGGGCGCTCTCATATTTATGTAAATATTTGCTAATGCATGCGAAATCCCAAAGCTGTGTTCAGACGTGCCATTTTGATTATGCAAAACATTTTTGAATTATTATTTTTTTTTTTTTTTGATTTTAATATATTTAATAAACCAAAAAAAAAAACAGGGAAAATTTTTTATGAAGTTTCATTTTTAGCATAGCAAAAATTGTGTGAAAGAATTCGTGAAAATCGACAGAAGTTAGTTTAAATGACGTATACTGAAAAAAAGATACACTAGAGGTTGAAGTGTTTACCTAGTATTTAAGAAAATTTTTGTATTTAACTTTTAAACAGATTTTTATCTAAATATTTTTCCATACAATGTTCATTTATGTTGCTACAATTAAAGTACAATGATAATCCGAAAATAAATTTTTTTATTTTTTTAAATTAAATTGAAATGCTTAAGACACGTTGTTTTTCTCTCTTAAAAATCTATGACTTCTCAAATTTAAATTGCATTAAATAGATTTCAACTATTTAAGACTATTCTTATAACAAAGTATAACAAAATCTATGTATTTTTCAATTTAATCTTGAATTGTATTGAATTGAAGTAAGATTAAATGAAAGTATGATGTAACAAAGATGCATTGATAAAGACAATACTACTGTTGGACAACCGGCTGCGAAAACAACGGAGCCCCAACCTGCCCGGTTATATGATGCGGCTGTCGGTGTGATTACCACCCGCAGCGGCTTTGAGGTGATCGACGAAGGCGCGCTGGTCCCAATGGGCCAATCAAATTCCGGGAATAATGATAAACACCCGAGTTTTAATTCATTACAAGTATTTTAATTTAAGTTCTTAATACGCGTTACAAGTTTTTATACGCACCAAATGTGCATGTGACCTTATGGGCTGACGCTAAAAGACTTCCAACAAAGTGGCGTGATTTTACATGTTTTATACATAATTTCTTTAAGCTAAGCATAAGAACAGACGATAATAACTGTTGTAAAAGCTCACTCACTAACTGCGCTATCAAAGCGCTTAACTCGCTCTGAGCGCATTATCGCTTATCATAGGCACGGTCTTTGCAACGGCTCTCTGGCTGCAGCGATGACGTATGCGCCTCTCTTAAATCTTCTCTTAATCGTAGCTTAAACAACTACTCAAATGTGCCAATATTTTGAGCACTCTCAAGAGTTGACGGTAATGACAACGACAACAACACGCAGTTTTACACTTAACTTAATTAGTCAAGACAGCTGCGTGCGTGAATCAAAACTTATGTTCGATAGTGTCATCACGAATACCAATACTTAACCAAAATTCGCATGTTTGAACGTAGCTTGGAGCTAAGTACATTTTGAATATGCAAATTTAATGGCCAGCCTAAAACTATGCAACTGGCAACCCAAAATTGCAGCCTTGATGAAAAATCTAAAAACCCAGCTTATTAATAATGACCAAAAGTACAGCCTGTAGCAAATACAATGTCTGCCATATGCAACAGTGAGTGAGTGTATTTGTGTGTGATGATGTTCATATTCCTGCACACACACACATAACTACAACTTCCTACGGCAATGCACTAAAATTTATTTCTGCTTATCATCATCATAGTCAGCCAGCACCATCATCATCATTATCATCATCATCTTGCCACTGCTGCCTACATTTACTGGCTGCTGTCTGTTCCGGTCCAACTGCATGGTTCTGGTAGTCACAAAATGGCGCTATAATGTTGTCTGGCTGTCATGCACAAAATATCGGTTGCGAAAAGTGCTTAAAAATGAGCAAACGTTGCCAGCCTGGCATGTGATGGATGATTTTGTAAAATGGCAGACATCTAGCTAACAGTCAGGTATAAGGGTGATCAGGTGTTGCACATCATCCCATGCTCCCATAGTGGTTGTAGAGTTTTTAAAGCAGTTTTGGTTTCGATTTTATATACATACTTTACTCTCGTAGTGCATGGGAGCATTAAGAGATTGCTCTGATAGATGAAGTGCATCACGTTTAAGATACAAACAGGTTAAACCCAAATCCTTACAACTTGCATGCTTAAAAACTTAAAAGCTGTTTTCTTAGAGATAGCAATTAATGAAAATCGGTCTGCTGCATAAAAAATTTGCTTTGACTAAACGCCAGCAATTTTTGTTGATGAATTTGGATTTTTACGACAGAGAATTTGATCTAGACATGGGCGTCTGTCTAAGCGCCTGGACCTCTGAGATTACGAGAGCAAGGATTCTGCAGATTATAAAAGCTAAATGATTTTTTTTTTTTTTTGTTGAATCTTTCGGGCCCATTTCTAGAATCCCGGCCCGTAGAGTAACCGCCGAACAGACCTAGTAATTTAGTACAGCTAAAAAAAAATTATTTTTATTTGATGATGTATTTTTTTTTTAATTATCAGATTTATTCTGTAAAAAAAAAATGTTCCAGCTTTCGGTATCGTTATAATCTTGGGATACAAAATTTTTTATTTTAATATTCTAATATATCATCTAAGTCTGCCATCAAAAATTATTCTTATTTTCTTTTTTCAATTTATTTTCATAAACAGCTTGGATTAAGCTTTATTATTTTAATTTTTTATTTAAAAATTTAAAAACAAGTTTTTAGGTCCAATACGAATAACATGTAAACTTAAAAAAAACAACAATTCTGACATCTGCTCAAAGTTTTTTGGTTTTTTTTTTTTATCCCAAAGGTTTCCTATTATTACGACTTCTTTAACATTTCTGCAAGCGACAAAAAAAGATGCTTTAAATATTTCATATCTATGATAGCTGCCTTTAGTCCTTTTCCCCTTTGGTAACCCCACCGCATAACCCATTGCTATTGCTGCTTATTTTCATAGCAATATTTCATGTATTTTTAGTGGGCTACACACAAGATACTCACCCACACACACACACTAATACTAACACAAGTATATTTGCATATAACGTTACTTTTGTTTTCATTTTGCTTTGTTTTATATTCCTCTCTTTTGGCTTCCTTTTTTGAGTGTGCATTTTTACGAGCGCTTTTTAATAAATCATGCTCTGCGTAAGCTGACTTTCATGCACACTCTCAAACTAACATACATACACACACACACATACTCTCAAAACACTCACAAAGCTCTTCAGTCATACAAGTGCACATATCGTATCTATGTGTGTGTGTGTGTGTATCTGTGTGCGAACTTGGTTGAGTGATTTGCATATGCAGCGTTAGCTGGCAGCTAGCAGTGGCAAAAAACCGGTAGCTGCAAGTCCCGAAATTTTTCGTTATACCCCCTGCCCCGCACACATCCTTACAAGACACAGCGTATCCAGCAAATGGCCAATGGGTCTTTAGACGCCCCAGCACCCCAACGCTGGTTCACGGCATCCCTAAAATTGGGTGCAAATTAATACAGTTGCGCGCTGGGATTGCAGCTTGATAGTCTATCCTTAGTCCCTAGCTTCGTTTTTTTTGTTTGGTATTTTTTTTTTGGAGCAGTTCGCGTTTGTGGTCTGTTCTGGCTAGGACAACAGCTGCGGGTGATAGCCATGCAGCAGTAGCTACGAAAACGAGTCAGTTCCGGTGTAGGTTGCCAAGCGATTATACACATAGCTCACACGTGTGTGCATGGATGTCCTTGTGTGCTGCAGCTGTATAGAATTTTCCGGTCCTGCCGCTAAGCCTGATTAAATTGCAGCCATTTTATCGTAATTTGCATTATTTAAGCTGTCGCTATATAGTAGCTGCGAACACGCATGCCGCCATTTTGCTTTTTTACTATAAAGGTTACTCATAGCGTAGCTGGGTATACTAAGTTTATGTAAAAGTTTGTAACAAAGGATATTCGACACTATGTAGTTTTCTTGGTCTTTTGGCACAGTTAAATTCACAGGTTCCATAGATTTATCTAATTTTATGAAATACATTTCCTTAATTTGACAGTTTTGTTGGAACAGTCAAAACAAATGAAACTTTACAGTTTGGCATATAGTAGTTATCTCTATTGAAAGATTAATAAGCCAAAAAAAAAAAAAAAAAACCCTTTATATTTTGTGCGCTTTTTCTTCTTTATTAATTCTACATAGATGTATCTAATTAATTACACAGAACCTTAGGATTTAGCCTGACAATGGCTCCCATCTTACTCAGGGGTCTTCTAAGTTTGTGATGTCCCACATATAACCCAGTCAGTTATCCCTATTGAAAAATCGGACAAGCAACCTGTATATACCAAAATGTTCTGTATGAATAACCGAGTCACAATGAACATTAGGGTGGTTTCAGTACGTTTATTCTGTTGCTCTCGTTACATAACATCAATGAGCTACGTATCTGAATTAAATCTCTCTCCTACTCTCACAAGTTTTCAGCATAGCAGTTGGCTATACAACGTTTTCAACGCATCTTTTGTGGTTCTATAAAGGTAGCTTTGAAAAAATCACCCATTATTTACACGCTTATGCCGTGAGCTTTCCAAATAAAATCAAAATTTAAAGAGAAATTAACATAGTTGAAATAAACGAAAATCCATAGACGCCTAAAGTTTAAAAACACTCTCACTTCATAATAATGAACATTAGTAAATATCTATATATATATAAAAAAGGGTTAAGAGTTATGTTAGTTACACCATTTATAACTCAAGAACGGCTAGGCCGATTTTGATGATCTATGGTTTGTTGGATTCGTCTCCGCACTGGTTAACAGAGTAACTCATAGAACATTTGTTATAAAAATTATAATTGTTTAACGTTTTTAGGAAAAATAAGATGTGTGAACTTATTTTTTCCAATGCTCTTCCAAGCCCAAAGGCGAAATATTTACCACTAAGAAGATGAAAATATTACTACCCTAGTTTTTGAATCGAATTGAATTTTACATGGTCAATTTCTATTACGTCATTAGGTTCACCAGCTTTAGTTTAAGTAATATTGTGGCAATAGCTCATTTCTCATGCATTACATCACTACTGATGAATTCAGTGGGGAGGCACAGCAGTAAAGCATTGCAAATAATTGTTAAGCAACTAAAACTTCTATATGTAAGAATTCCTTTTTTTTTTTGGAAAAAGTCATCCAAAGCATCCTCTCGCTGAACGTGTATGTAGAAGTTGGTGTGTAGCAGCATACTTTGGGGGCAGAGTCTGGTGTTAATAACCGCTGTTACTCAACACTGTTTTGTGCTGCCATAATGAATACACGTTTAATTAAACAACACACGAGTTTCGTTCACCACACACACACACGCACACACAGATGCTTAAATATATGTATACAGCTTATTACCCGCGGTCCTGGGCTGCCAACTTGTTACAACATTTCAATTAAAAGTTAAACTGCACGTAATAACATGAAAATATGTAAGTAATATCAGGAAACGTTTGCTGTCTGCTCCGCACATGAAAATTAATTTGTAAAATGCTGAGAGCAAGTTGTTCGCTTATTGCCTGCTCCAAAGTTCACTGAACCAGACAAGAGCTCTAAAAGGGCAGAACAAAAAAAAAATTAAACCCTTTCCAGCTAGTTGTCAAAATTGCGGAAAAATTACCAGCCCGGCCCACTTTTGTATCAAAGCCGTAAAAAAAAAACCCCCCACAGCTTAAAAGCAGCTTCATTTCTGAGTGTTTGAAATGTTTATCCTTCCGTTTTCTTGCCGAATTTATTTCGTCTTACTTGCAGGCAACTTGAGAGCAGCGGAGCACTCCAGAGTTTTTCATAAAGTGCTCAAAAGCAAAAATTAAGTTTCGGTAAGCCAAAAAAACCAAAAAATGAGTAGGCAAATTTGAGGTTTTCCTGCAAATTACTCGTGCATGTGATTGATTTTATATAACATACATATACATGTGTGTAGGCGAAAGCTGATCCGGCTTTATAAGAACTAGCCACAAAAAAAAAAAAAAAAAACAATTTGGAGTAGCTTAAAATGCAAAGTGTATGGCTTTTTATGAAATATTTCACTATGGAGTTTTAGAAGGCTTTACGTTTGAGAGAGTATTTTACTGATTTTGTACAAATTTCAATGCTTATGTCAGCTTAGATCAGCATTTTGTGTTACACTGAGAAAAAAGATTAAGAATTTCGGGCCCGAAAGCGGATCAAAATTTGTCGTGTGAATAGTACGCCAAGAGCTTTTTTCTGGTATTGAGTATAAAATTCTCTTCTTGAGAAAACTGTTTCAAAAAGAAGTGCTTTTAAAGATAATTATTTTATTATTTTAGTCCTATCTAGAGTTAAGAGTTATGCTAGTTACACCATTTATAACTCAAGAACGGCTGGGCCGATTTTGATGATCAATAGTTTGTTGGATTCGTCTCCGCACTGTTTAACAGAGTTACTGCTAATACATTGGAAAAAATCACATAAAAAGAAGTAAACTGCGAAATTCTCTTACGGAGGCATGGGCCATATATCAAAAATCTTCATCTGCGGCAATATTATGCGCATCTTTTGGTAAAATTTCCGCTCCATAGCTCTTAGGCCGCGCGTACACAGAGCGCTGACATGACATGAACTTATCAGCGCGGTCAGCCGCATAATTTTTTTTGTATGCTAATTTCAGCATCAGCTTATGAACGCTGTGTACGCGCTCTCATAGACCACAGTGTGTTTGACTTTTTTGCGCCGATAATCTCCATCATGTAAGCGCGTATCAGCGCTCTGTGCACGCGCGGACTTATAGTCTCTGAGATCCTATTACTCATACGGACAGACAGACATGGCTATATCGAATCGGCTGTTGATAGTGCTCAATGTATATGTATAGTATACCACGCTTCTTTCCGAGCGTTACATATATTTGCACGAACTTATAATTCCTTTGGTACAGGGTATAACAAAGTTGTGTTAGATACACCATTTTTGAATCAAGATCGGCTGGACAGATTTTAATGATTTATGATTCTCCAAAATCTTTTTCAAAAAATCCGTAACCATAAATACTTTACACATTTGATTACAGCTCGCATCCTTTCGTCGGCATTGGCACAAGGGCATTGTGGCGCATTGAAGTAATGGCAAAGTAAAATGGACTTTATTGACTCCGCCACCCGAGCCATTGCATTCATTGCTTGCGGGATGCAAGAAATTCGGCGACTAGAGCAAGTTTTCAATACTATACTTAGAACGCAGCACAGAGAAGACATAGCGTCTAAGATTGTAGAGAAGAAACAATATGCTTAGAAAACAGCTCAGCGAAAAGTTGGAGCTAAGGACTACAGAGCAGGAGCGTAATATATTGCGTAGATCACAGAGCAGATAGATTGATGTTGTTGGGCGAGATGGGCAAGTAAGGAATACTATGCAAAAAGGACTGCACAGAGAATATTTAGATTTCACCATTACAGAGCAAGATCGTGAAACATAGATAGCAAAACAGACAGGTAGGAAGATGTTAAGAAACAGATAGATAAGACACGTAACACAGCACAATACCAATTCGCTTTTTGAGAACGATTATGAAATACTTGAACAGCGACACGATAATGTTTACTTTTGCTGTAAAGACTTGATGTTCCCTCATCAAATAGAAAAAATTAGCAGGTATTATATGTGTTTAGTTCAAATATATCTCATCTGGCAGATCTGTTTCCTTTTATTGACGGCATATTAACATTTTGTAGAACTTGCAGCCGTACAATTAAGGCAGGCAGGAAGCCGAAAAATTTCATTTTAAATGGCTCAGATTTAACAGATTTACCAGAATGCTTAAAAGCTTAACATCATTAAAGTAAAGATTAATGTCCCTTCGGCTACCGTTTATGATAATTAAGTCATTGGGATATAAGCCAGGACAGTATCAAAGGAGCCATTGTAAACATTTTTATTGCAATTGTGAATCCGAGCGGCGAGCTGCATTGTTTCAGGGTATTTTTAAGACAAGGGCTGAGGAACATTATGGAAATAGAGAGTTGCACAGGGTATATAATAATCTGTATAATCTGAATTGAATAAAGCAGATCGTAAAGGGGTTGGCGTGCGAAGCACGCAGGAGGCAGAGCCCCCTAGTTTAAGAAAAATAGATAACGAAGATTCCTTTTGAGTTCTAAAGTCAAAAATTTGTTTTCTGAAAATTCGAACTCAAATTGAAATCGCTTCTTTTGTCTGAGTGTACTCAATGTGCAGCGATTTATTTTTAAAAGCGGTCAGAAAATACACTCAGATAAAAAGTCATATATTTTGTGCTTGTGAGTAGTAAATCCAGATTTGATTTGGGTGCAAGAACGTAAATGCTAAGATTTCGATTTCGAATCTCATTTCAAGTACAAAATGCTGTGATTTCGAATGCAGGTCTCATTTGATTTAATTAATTGTTAGTTCAAAATTCTTGAATGAAGAACAAGTTTTTTTGCGCATCTAGCTCGAAATGTTCTAGAATTAAGTGTTTATACCTTATTTCATTTCAAACGTGAGTTTAGATTCAACAAAAACATTCTCGGAGTGTACCAAAAAAAAATATGGTCACCTTACGATGCATTTATTCCCGAAACATAAAAATGTTTAGTATTTATCGATTCTCTCATCTGCTTTTTGACTTTGAAAAAATTCCAAAGTGACGTACTTATCTACCTATGTACTTATGCATAGAGAAATAGTTAAATTAAAGGCCATTATGTCGACATCTTCGCCCGTTCCACTTAAGCATCTTCAAAGCATACTTGACTGCAAATTAACACCCATAAAAGTTTAAAGTAATATCAATTGCTTGCCCACAATGTCTGACACAAATTGCCTTTAATTTCGCCATAAAATTGAGGCGTGGATTTTTTTTTTTTATATTTAAACAACGCCCCAAGTGATAATTGCTATTTTGGTTTGGTTACTGTCTATTTTGTTATCGGCTGACAGCAAATTAAACGGATGAATAAAAAAATAAAAATAAATGTACAACAGTGGAAAATATAGAGCCTAACTCAATAAAAGCCCAAAACAAATATTTAAAATGCAAATTTCACTGAAAATGTATTTGATTTAATTTTTTTTTTGTAAATATATTTTTTGCTGCTTTTAGCCATAAAAACCTAACAACAATCAAGTAGGCAAACATCAGACAAACGTACATAAGCATAGTGGGTCGCAGCTTATTTGGTGCAGTGCAAACTGTCTGTTTGAAAACTGCAAATTTTAAACCAAAAGGATTTTTATGAAATTTTGGAAATTATTTTTTCTGAAAGCACAGTTAAATTATAATCCTCAAAAATTAATGAATATTGTTGATATATTCTTATACAGTTCTGCGAAAGAACTAAGGGTATTCACGGTTGCTGTTGAGCACTTTTGCAATACGTTAAACAAGTGAATATTGAATGAACATTTATATCCTGGTACAAAGGGTATATTAAGTTTGTGCAAGCCGAAAATGTATGTAACATACAGAAAGAAATGTCGGAGACCCTACAAAGTTACCTAAAGTATGATCAGGATGACTAGAGAAGTCGATATACCCATGTCCGTCTGTATGAATGCCTAGATCTCAGAGATGGTGAGAGCTAGAGCAACCAAACTTTCAGATTAGATCCATTACTATCCTACGGGAGACAAGTTTATTTTATTTTTTTCATATCGGGGTTCCATTATATAGCTCCCATAGGGGTGTTTCAGAGGACCTCGAAAAAAACCAAAAGTTTTAGATGGATAATTCGTTTGTTTTTGAAGTTATCGTAACCAAATTTGGCACTCAAAAGTTTTTTATAATTCCCAAACACTGAACCAAATTTGATCAAAATCGGTTGACTATATCATATAGCTCCCATAGGATCGATCCTGCAAAAAAAGTTTTTTGAACTGAATTCGTTGTGTTTCCTTTGTTTATGAAGATATCGTAACCAAATTTGGTGTTTGTCAGTTTTTTAGGGTTACCCAGCACTGTACCTAATTTGATCAAAATCGGTTGACTATATTATACAGCTCCCATAGGGCCGATCGGTCGAAAAAACGTATTTTGAACAAAATTCGGTCAAGCTGTGCCTTTTTGTAAAATATTTAAAAAATCTTAAGTTATTAGGTAATTAAATTAGTAATTTTTTATTGGAAAATCAATTTGAGAAATTTTTTGCAAGTTCACCTTAATAAAGAGGCTTATAGTTTAAAAATAACTATAAGTTAGGTTTAAATTGAAAAAATGGGCTGTGAACCACTGTACATTGACAGTGCATAGAAATTGTTTGTGACTTTTTAGTATTGACTGTTGTTGTTATTGTTGATGTTGCTGTTGTCACATAAACCGACAAACATTTTATGCAAATAATTTGAGCACAGTTGTGTAGTCAAAAATGTAAAGTTGATAGGGACACCACACTACCCCATCGAACAACTGCCCAGCGTCTGATAGTGGTCACAATTGATGCCGCTGCCTTTGTGCCTGATTGTGCGTGAGCTTCAGCTGTACAGGGCAGACAATGATAGGTAGCAGCAGCAACAACAACAAGAACCACATCCAAAAAAAAGCTCTCTGGGCTCGGGTGCTCTATATGAAAATCGAATTCAGATGCTTCAATGACTGCTGCAGACGCCTGCCAATGAATTTCTAAGCAGCTGTCGTGCCGGGAGAGCGCTGGGTTAGAGGAGGTCACAAAGAGCAACGAAAAGTAAATAAATGGAATTGGCGTGATAAACCATGGGAATGGCAAATGAACACGAAGAGCAAACAAAGCAGTTGGCAAAATATATGTTAGAGCGAAAAGAAAAAAAAAAAACCTTGTATGTACATATATATTTTTTTTTTATCAGCTTTAAGCGTAGGTTTCGTTATTGATGGAGGTATCGACATATCATAACAAAAGGAGATTAGACAAGATAGAAGACTCAAATGTCCTAAATTTTGAAGCCTAAGTAATCTGAAAGAAATCGTGACATGAAATTCACAACAGTGAGTATTTGGAATGAGAGAACGCTGAGATAAGTGTTGTTGGGAATACTAAGTGATTAAATGCTAATATAATTGTTCGAGCGCATGAAATAAAAGTATATAAGAATTGTGTAAAAAGTTGACTACAGTAGTAACTAAAAATAAAAATTAAAAAAACACCCAAAACTTACTACAAAATTAGTTGTAAGGCTTTTGCTTTTTTACTTATAATGGTTGTTTAAGTGCAGCTACATTAAAAATTCAATTTAATGCACAAAATTGGCTAAAAAGGTTTTTTTAAAGAACGCGCCAAAAGTTCAAAGGCTTATTATGATTAAAATTGATATTTTTCTAAAAAACTGTTTTAATAATTTGTTATTAATGGCATCTTATTAATAAACATAAATGGAGGTTTGGTGGCTCGAAGTAACAAATTACATTGAGACGAGTGTAAATAAAATATTAAAACCAGATTCTTTTCGGACAGACATTGCAATAAAATTTTATTTATTTCGTTAGCAGACTTTTAATGGATATAAGGTGATGTAGTAGAAAACAAACAAAAACGAAAATAACATATGAAATTTTTGTATGTATTATGTATTTATTCCAATAATCTTCAAATCCATACATTTGTTTTTATGAATTCCAGACGCTTTATTAAATAAAATCTTAAAAAAAACACTAAATACTTACAATATCAATTATTCAATATTTTGTAATAATCTACTCAAAACTTAAAAGAACTGAAGAAGCATCTTTAAGGCAAGCTAATCAACTCATAAGCATAGTTCACTGTATGTGTCAAAACCCGCTTTATGTACATATGTACATATTTACATATTTATTGCCCAAGTTGTTTATCAACGCGCGCTTTGCTGCTAAGAAAAAAATAGTCCCATTTAACAACAACAACGACATCTTCTCAGCAAAAATCCACAGACAACCTTCGCGGAGCTTGAGCAGCGCTTGATCTAAGCAACGATCGAAGCTGAGCAAGTTTCAGTTTCAAGTCGACCGTCAAGCGGCAAACAGCTCGACAAAAAAAGGTTTCTAAGAACAAAAGATGAAAATATTTTTAATATTTTCACTATGTCTAGCCGCCACTTGGGCGAGCAAGGTGGGACAGCAGCAGCAGGGACCAGAACGCCATCTGGTTTGCTACTATGACTCGGGCAGCTTTATTAAAGAAGGTAAGTCGCGAAACGTAGTTTAAGTCTCTGCTTACATAACACACAATTGCTAATTAAAATCTTGAAAAAAAAAAACAAAAAAAAACTGAAACTGAAAGCTATAAAAAAGTCAGATAGTAAATCTTATCAGTTTATACTTGGAATTGGGTAATTTATATATACACTATAATTTATACCAAAACTGCGATAAGATTTGTTTGCTTGAATTTAAACTAGGTCTGGGCAAGCTGGTCATTGATGAGCTGGAACCGGCAATGCAATTCTGTGATTATCTGATCTATGGCTATGCGGGCATTGAGCGTGAGTCGCACAAGGCTGTTAGTCTTGATCAGCAGCTGGACTTGGATCTGGGCAAGGGTTTGTATCGCACGGTCACACGCTTGAAGCGCAAGTATCCCAAGCTGCGTGTGCTGCTCAGCGTGGGCGGTGATAAAGATATTGAAACCAGCGAAGATGCCAAGGATTTGCCTAACAAGTATTTGGAAGTTTTGGAGAATCCGCAGGGACGCACACGTTTTGTCAACACCGTCTACTCGCTGGTCAAGACCTATGGTTTTGATGGTCTGGATGTAGCTTGGCAGTTTCCCAAGAATAAGCCCAAGAAGGAGCACAGCGGCATTGGCAGCTTTTGGAAGGGCTTTAAGAAGGTGTTCACTGGCAATTCCATAGTCGATGAAAAGTCCGAGGAGCACAAGGAACAGTTTACCGCCTTGCTGCGTGATATCAAAAATGCCTTCCGTCCGGACAACTTGCTGCTCTCCACCACGGTGCTGCCCAATGTGAACTCATCGCGTGAGTTTTGAGCCAAATATTAACTACCCAATAAACTTTTTTTTTCAATGTATTGTGTTTAGTATTCTTTGATGTGCCAGCCGTCATCAACTATTTGGACTTTGTCAATCTGGCCGCTTTTGATTTCTATACGCCCGAGCGCAATCCCGAACTGGCTGACTATACGGCACCTATTTACGAGCTGAGCGAACGTAATCCAGAATTCAATGTAGATGCACAGGTTAAGTTTTGGCTGCGTAATAACTGCCCAGCCAGTAAGATTAATGTAGGTGTGGCCACTTATGGACGCCCCTGGAAGTTAACCGAAGATTCCGGCGATACAGGTGTGCCTCCAGTTAGGGAGGTGTTGGACGAAGCGCCCGTTGGCACTAATACACAACGTCATGGCATCTACAGCTGGCCTGAAGTTTGTGCTTTGTTGCCAAATCAAAACAATGCCTACGCCAAGGGTGCGGATGCGCCTTTGACGAAGGTTGTCGATCCGGCTAAGAAATATGGCTCCTTTGCTTATCGAGCTGCAGATAAAAAGGGAAACAATGGCATTTGGATAAGCTTTGAGGATCCGGATACTGCCGCCGATAAGGCTGGCTATGTGCGCAACAATAACTTGGGTGGCGTGGCACTCTTTGATCTATCCTACGATGATTTTAGAGGACTCTGCACCAATGATAAGTATCCCATACTACGTGCGGTCAAGTATCGCTTGGTTAATTAGTTAAAAAATTCTGGCAAGCCAAATCTTTTCCAAGTAACTTTTAATGACGCATTTTCTGAATAAATTTGATAAGAATGTTTATCGCACACTAAGTTTTATTTAGTGTGTATTTTTGAGCCTTGTACTCATCGGTTGATTTCCATTAAATAAATATATCAAAAAAAAAAGATAAGAATTTTAAAAACAGGCAACACTTTTAAACAATCTTATCTTTTTTTTTTTTTAGGCAGAGTGATTAATTTAAATTAATGGGAAACCAACACAACACAAGTTCCTTGGTGTTTGTTATAGAGGAGACTTTGCTCAAGTTCAGCTAAGAAAAACTAATTTTCACAAAATTAAAGCCAAAATGTACCTGATTGAATGATGCACGCTGCCGTTCCATTCACTTGAAGATAAATGCGTTATCCCTTCATGTTGAAAGCACGCACACAACATGACGCACTTGATGAATCCCTTGCAGCAAAACATAACACAAAACCAACAGCTTGCCTTTTTACATGATATATGTATGTATCCCTATATAGTACTCCTATATCCCGAGTTGTAAGCATGCACTCAATTCAAGTGGCATTAGCCAAATAGAAGTCGCATTCAGAGCAGGCAAAATTGACTGACAAACATTTGGCCAAAGCAAAAGAGAGCAGAAGGAAGCAAAAAAATACGCATACGCAACGTTGTAAAATACATGTGAGAGCGGCGTATGGGAAAACTCTTGTTTGTGCGTTATGCACGATTTCACAGGAAAACTCGAAAAGCTTTCAGTACGCACGCATACGTAATCGGAAAAAGGAATAAATGTGTAGCGAAACGAAAGAAATGAAATGAAACGTGCAATACCGTATGCGAAATTCTCGAGTGGTTCGAGTAGTTCCAAAAAATTGATAGACACACATACACGCAAATGCATTCATATGTACTATGCACGTGTGTGTGTGTAAAAGGTTTATATTAGAAAACATTTACTCTTTTTTTTTGCTAGCTGCGCTATTACCTTTACATAAAGGCTAAAGATTCTGACTACGCCTACGCATACCCATTGCTTATGGAGTAGCAGGGTGCGAGTATATTTAGATCGTTCCTATGTATGTAACAGACAGGAGCAGACACCTGTCGGCAAGTCGCGCAATCAAGGCGCGATTGTTAGTATATTTTAAGCGGAAGTATGTTCGCAATAAGGAAGGAATAAGAAAGACAGAGAAATTGCAATACTGTTAGAAAGTTTCAGAAAGCGAAAAAGATTATAAGCTGGCGGGTTGCGATGCGGCAAAGCCACTGAGCTGTTTCGTGACATTGGCGGACTCACCACCAAATAGCTACTACACGAAGGGAATCCAGAGGAAGCTTAGACGGTATCAAGTTCCTAGAATTTAAATAGGATCAAGAAAATCTATAGTAAGAGTGAAGTATTCTCTCGCGGTACTTAGAGAACATTGCAGGCCGAGGAACTAGTGGGAAAAGATAGGTGTCATGGATTCTAAGAGTCAAGGACAGCCTTTGCTTCTACAGTTTAAATTGTTACAAGAAAATCTGCTCGATGGGTGAAAAATCCCTTGGCATACGAATAGGATTACTTTCAGAACTTGGCAGGAAATGGTGAAAAAAAAAAAATGGGTTTCAAGATACCTATGAATGTTATGTTCAGCGAGGTTTAGGACGAATTCGCCCAGCACATGAGAGAGAGAGAGAGACGCTCTACTATCACCATTTCCAATAATTAAGTTTGCTTCGAGACTTGGACTAGCTAAGACGCTCTGGGCTAGGGAGCGCAAAAGATCTTCCCAAAAGATTGCTCAAGACCCAGATTCAACCGGAAATATGCGAAATAGTCATTAGAAAATGTTTTAAATATTAACAAAAAAAAAATAAAAATTCAAATGGAGGTAGCCCGAGAAATTTAAAAATCATATATTTTTATGGTAATAAGTAAAATAAATAAATAAATAAAAATTAAAAACAAAGCTTCATTTTTTTGTGTGATCTGTGGCAACATTCTTCTCGAAGCTAAAAAGAATAGCACACATGCAGCCTTATATGAGCCTAAACGACAAAACTAGGTCCATCTTTTGTCGCTAAAGGCCTTCAAGGCCAGCCAACTGCTACACGCTTTAAGTTAAGAACGTTTTCGACTAAGGTTTTGGTTATGGAGATACTTTCTTGCAGCATAATAACAAAATTCCCGATTAGTTCCTATTTGGTAAAGGGTATCTTTTGGTAAATTTAGTTACCACTTTACTGTTTGCTTAAATATACTTTTTGGGTATGACACTGACGTGCTATCGAAGTATCTTAACATATTCAATTTTTTTTTTTTTTGGTATATTTTCTTTGCCTTTTGTTGGTTTGTCTAACCAAACTGTTTTTATAGCTAAGCCTTGCCTCTCAATGGCAGGTGATAACTGTGTGTGTGTGTGTGGATGGGTGTATCTGAGTGTGTAGGTGCGCATATATCTGTGGGTGCGTGTAACTTTAACTGCCACTTAAAGTGGGCTGGCTGCTACATACACATACTACCATACTATTTCCATATACATTTAAATGTCTGCCAAACGGTGCGTGTGAGTGCGTTTTCATAGTTCTATATATTGCTCATACGCCATATAGTATATAGCTAAGTTTTTATATAATTGGATTACTGTTTTTATGACAGCGCGCTCTTTTACACACTCTTCCGATTTCTTTCTCTCTTTCGCTGCCTCTCTTTCTGGCTCACACTCTCTTCCGCTGCTGCTCCGTTGTAGCGCGTCAAAGCTAAGTATCTGAGATTTTTTTTTTTTATAAATTTGTTGTAGTTCCATTTTATACGCTTTAGGTTATTTGAGATTTTTTTTTTTTTGCTTACTGAGGTAGGAGCGGCATCCTTTGGCTTTGGCGCACACTCGAAGCACATTGAGCGGATTAGTGGCTGGTTTTTCTATTTTCATTATTTCTGGTTAGTCCTGCCCGAGGCAGAAACAAAGTTGGCATTTCCGTTTCCAGTTGCCACAACTGCTACTACCAATGCTGCAGCAAGTTAGTTTTTATGTGCGTAGCCATTGGGCAAATTTTTGGTATATTCTGACAGCTTTAAGTGTTTAAGTCTAGACCCTTTAATGCATTAAATTTGATTTTGCATAATTTTGGTAAAGCTATTTAAAGCTGATGCCAAGAAGTATGTTTTAATAAATTTTTTTTTAAAATATTTAATTTTAAACAGCAATAATTAAGTTAAATTTTTAGGGTTATGTTAGATCATATATATACAGGGTGGTTCGTCGAGTGTTTGGAATTTGAACTATCAAATATTTGACTTTTAAAAAGTCAAATGTCATTCGGCAAGTGACAGATATTTAGTAAAAACCGTGAAATTTACGAAATGGGAAGCCATTCGCTTGAAGAAAGTTGGGAAATATTAAAAAATGAAATGATACCGATTTTTACCGAAAAATCATCGTTTCGAACGAGTCTCATTTCCACCTTGGTGGTTATGTTAATAAACAAAACTGTCGCATCTGGGGCACAGAAAACCCAAACGTCGTTGTAGAGAAGCCAATGCACCCACAACGAGTGACTGTTTGGTGCGGATTTTGGTCTGATGGCATCATCGGCCCATTTTTCTTCGAAAATGAAGAAGGAGCCGCCGTAACAATGTTATCTAATTTTTAGTTCAAACAAATTGAAGAGGAAGACTTGGATGATGTTTGGTTCCGACAGGATGGCACTACATGCCATACAGCCAACGCTACAGTCAATGTTTTGCGCCCTATCTTCAAAAATCACATAATCAGCTAAAACGGTGATGTGAATCGGCCTCCGAGAAGCTGTGATTGGACACCGTGGGACTATTTTCTTTGGGGAGCGCTTAAATATAAATGATCGAAATGGTTTTTCATAAATAAATGTCATGAAACAATCTTTCCAATAAAAGTTCAACCATTGAAAAATATTTAGCCGTTTTTTTTTTTATAGCAAAATGAAATTCCAATTTTTCCCTGTATATATATAGGGTGGGTCGATTTGTATGAAACCAAAAAAGTCGATTCGCGGCGCCCCCTAGGATTATTCTACGGATTATTCTAAGCAACTTTGCCGAAGAAACCATAGGTCTATCTCAAATTTCGAGCCTGCAGATTTTGAAAAAAAGGTTTTTTCCCCTATAACGACAAAAACATAACATTTTAAACCAAAACTTCATCTTTTTATGTGTATATAGGGGGTTCATTTTTGATGTTAACTTTTACTTATGATTGCCGCCAGAGGGCGTTTCATGCATATTTTGCAATTTTTTTGCTTTTTCTAGAAAAATTACGAATTTCTTGACAAAATTGAGAAATATTTGACTTTCTCGTATTGAAATCCACATTTTTATTAGCCCTTAATGTTCAGCATTGAAAATCGGGGTTATATTATATAGCTCCCATAGGGGAGGACCACGAAAAAAAAGCAATCGGAAGTTTTTTAGAGACCCTCAGCACTGTACCAAATTTTATCAAAATCGGTTGACTATATCATATAGCTCCCATAGGATCGATAGGTCGAAAAAATGTTTTTTGTACAAAATTCGTTGTGATTCGTTTGTTTGTGAAGATACCGTAACCAAATTTGGAATTAAGAAGTTTTTTAGAGTTCCCAAGCACTGTACCAAATTTGATCCATACAAATTTGATATATATATTCTTAAACTACGTCAGTAAGCCAAAAATGCCTTCAAACCAAGATTCTACTTGGCAGCAATCCCACAGCATGCTTTATATGTTTTTAAGTGCTTTGGAAATTTATTTTTTTATTTATTTTAGTGCTGTGAAGACTCAAACACAGAAATACAAAGTCTTATCACGAAAAACGGATGTTACTGCTTTTAAGGACTGGTTGGAGGAAAAAGTCACTCCCAACATTTCATTAAAATCGGCAGCTGAAATTGACCTTGCTGTAGAAAATCTTACCAGCTGTATTCATGAAGCAGCTTTTCTCTGTGCACCTCCAGCAGCTCCTAGTCAGCAACGAGCAAACCAAATTTTTCTTCCTGCAGACGTAAGAAGTCTAATTAAAACTAAAAGGGACTTGCGCAAAAGATTTCAAGAAACTCGATGGCCATCAGACAAAAGACGATATAATAAAGCTGCGGCTGAGCTCAAAAGAAAACTGAGCGAACTAAGAAATGAGACCACTGCAGAATATCTCGGAAGTCTTGACCCATTGTCTAACAATTACGAACACAGCCTTTGGAGAGCAACCAAATACCTAAAACGACCAGTTAAAAAAAACGTTGCGATCAAAGATACCAATGATGTCTGGTGCAGATCTGATAAGGAAAAAGTTGAAGCTTTTGCACAATTCTTACAGTCTACGTTTCTGCCTAATGAAATAAGAGATCCAGATGTAGAAAATGTTGTCGACAACTTTTTGGACGCGCCTTGTCAAATGAGCTTACCAATTAGTAAAATTACAATTTCTGAGGTGGAGGAAGAGGTAAAACGTATTAACAATAATAAATCGCCAGGATTTGACAAAATTGATGGGATAACAATTAAAAACCTTCCCCAAAATTGCATCCGTCTGTTAACTTATATCTACAACGCTATGCTACGTTTGGATTACTACCCTACTCAATGGATATGTGCCGAGATAATAATGATTCCGAAGCCGAAGAAACCTGATAATGTAATCTCTTCATATAGGCCAATTAGTTTGCTAGCAATTTTCTCAAAAATATTTGAAAAACTTCTTTTGAAAAGAATTTTACCAGCACTGGAAGAACTAGCCATCATACCGGAACATCAATTTGGGTTCAGGAAAGGTCATGGAACTATTGAACAATGTCATCGAATAGTCAACATTATAACGGATTCCCTTGAAAACAAAAAATATTGCTCTGCGGTTTTTCTTGACGTACAGCAAGCATTTGACAGGGTTTGGCACAATGGTCTGCTATACAAGATAAAATCTTGGCTATCTGCTCCATTCTACCTGCTAATAAAATCGTACCTAAAGGGTCGTAGGTTTTACGTCCAGGAACAATGTGAGTCATCCTCGCTTCAATCTATAAACGCAGGAGTTCCTCAAGGTAGCGTACTGGCTCCAGTACTGTACACTATATTTACATCCGATATGCCAATTTCAAGTAGATTAGACGTCGCAACTTTCGCTGATGACACGGCAATTATTGCATCTAGCGCATCTCCTGTGGAAGCATCTCAACTTCTGTAGTCTCAGTTGAATTTGCTAGAGAAATGGTTAACTGAATTGAAAATAGTAGTAAACTCCCAAATATCCGTCCAAACTACATTTGCTCTGAGAAAAGGGAACTGTCCCTCGTTTCGGTTATACAGATCTGAAATTCCCCAAAGTAATATCGTTAAATACCTTGGAATACACTTGGATAGAAGACTCACATGGAATGCGCATATAAAAGCCAAACACGCGCAGCTCAAAATAAAAACAAAAAAAATGCACTGGCTATTGGGGCGAAATTCGCAACTCAGTCTCGAGAACAAAGTAAGACTTTACAAGGCCGTCCTAAAATCTATTTGAACATATGGCATTCAGTTATGGGGCACGGGGAGTGTCTCTAATCTTGAAGTGCTACAGCGCTTCCAATCAAAAACTCTGAGAAACATTGTTAACGCTCCATGGTATGTCTCAAATGCCGAAATTCACAAGGATCTAAACATTTGCTATGTTAAAGAAGAAGTCAGCAAATTTAGCAATAGATACATGGAAAGATTATTGGAACATAGCAATAATCTAGCCCTTAATTTAACAGATAACAGTCAAACCTATAGAAGACTTAAAAGATTTTATGTCCTTGATCTCTCAAGTAGATTTTAATTCAGAATTTTCTTTTTTTTTTTGTTATTTATACTTATATAACCACTAGTTCGCATATAGCACCTAGTCTCAATGGAGACTAGCTGCTCCTGTCACCGTTTAAATAATTTTATATAATTTACTGATTGTTTTTGAACAGATTGTAAATAAAATCAAAGAAAAAAAAAAAAAAATAATTTTAGCGACATATATTTAAAGGGACTTAAAATAAAAATAAAGTTAAAAAAAAACTTATCACAGCCCGCAAAGCTCAACTTTGTTTCTTCTGCTAAATAGTTACCTATAAAAAAAAATAAACTTCATGCTGCACACCCATCCATTAAAAATAGTTACTGGCTTGAAACTTTAATTCCAATTCCAGTCGTTGACTGTACTAACTAAGTTGTTAAATCGACCAAAACAAACAAGTATTTCCGGTATTTTCTGGCTATCTTTTGTTCTATTTGCTTGTACAAACAAATTTATTTCAAGATATTGCTTATCAATTTCAAGCATTTGCTTAGATTAAAAGCTGTTTATCACAAACCCAAATCAGTGTTGTAAAACACAATTGTAAACGTACTTGATAACTAACAATGAATGTTTTTCTTTGTTTCGGTTTTAATGAATTATAAAAAGCCACAAAGTTTGGTTTTCGACATAAAATGTTCAAAGCTTAAAAAAACAATCGATGCCAAATGGAGACCGCATAAAAGCACTTTTAAAAGTTGTTAAGTACAATAAAAAATGTTTTGTAAATTTGATGAGCAACCAAGCCAATGGCAGATGGTTCCAACAACAATAACAACAAGCAAAAAGTTAATATCAGATCCATTAGCAAACAACACCATTAACTTAGATGTAATCAGCCTAGCTGACTGAGCAGACTTATGGCAAAATCTTGCTTCAACACTTGGTAATTTATGTACATATCCGTTTTAAAGCATGATTTGGCCTTTAAGTATTACGTGGAGGGCATTTCGGGGTCTAATAGAATGAAAACCAAACATAAGCGAAACTTTGCCGCAAGTTTGTGAGCGTTTTGGCCAAGTTAACGAGGCTTTTACGTACATAAAGCCCACGCAGACATATTCACACAATGATAAACAGCGAACTTATGAACGTATGAATAAATGAACATATGTACACTGAGAAAAATTAGCGGATTTATTAAGTGAAAAAGGTAGAAGTTGAATAAAAAATAAATTTAAATTTAAAAATGCAAAAAATTTTACAATTTAAAAAAAAAACCATAAAAAATTTAAAAAAATTAAAAATTAAAGAGAATTAAAAAAAAATTAATTGTTAATAAAAAAAACTACAACTATTTTAATCTAAAACTTCATGTCTAGTAAAAAAAATGTAAAGCCCAAAAATAGGTAAAATTACAAAAAAAATTAATACTAAGAATACAAAAAAAAAGAATAAAAAAAAATAAAAAAAAAAATTATTAAATTATCTTCTAAACACTTAAAACAATAGCATCTACAACTATTTTCATCTAAAATTTTGATTTCCAGTAAAAACAATTCAAAAAAAAAAAAAAGTAAAAATTTTAAAAATAAGAGTATAAAAATTAAGCAATTAAAATATTAAAAAATGTTTAAAAATTAAAAATTTAAGTATAAAAAAAATGTATTAATTGAATACATAGTCTTCTGAACTGGCACTTCAAAAAATACCAACTACAACTATTTTCATCTAAAACTTCGATGTCTAGTAAAAAAATTGATAAATACAAAAATTTTAAAATTAAAAAGTTAAACTTAAAAAAAAAAAATTTAATTTATATAACTAAAAATTAAAAAATTAAAGAGAATAAAACATGTATTTATTAAATAGTCTTCTGCACAGGCACTTCAAAAAATACCATCAACTACTATTTTCGTTTAAAACTTTGATGTCTAGAGAAAAAAATCTAAAAATTTAAAAATTAAATATTTGACAAAATTAAAAAAATTTGAAAATTAAAAAATGCGAAATAAAATTATTAAAAAAAATTTAAAAAAAAAATTAAGAGAATAAAAAAAAGAATATATGAGCTGGACAGGCACTTCCGAAAATACTATCAACTACTTTTTGCAACTAAAGCTTCGAGATCTCGTAAATAAAATGTAAATAGTAAGTAATTTAAAAATTAATAACAATAATAATAATAATTTAAAAATCAATTAATTAAATAATCTTCTGGACGGGCACTTCAAAATACCATCTACTACTATTTTGAAAAAAATGCAAATATGTATTAAAAAAAAAATTCGAAAAATAAAAAAAATAAAATCAATAAAAAATTTTAGATGAAAACAGTAGTAGATGGTATTTTGAAGTCCCTAATTCTACATCTGACAGCTGTTAATTTTTTCGAATTATGGAAATCCAATAAAGTTTAAGTTTCGTAAGTCACGAATTCCGAAAGTTGGGACTTACGTGTCCAATCAAAATATAATCTAATTTAAATGACAGGTGTTTAAAATAAGTTTAAGTCTCCCTCATACCGTGTTGGAGTTATGATTGTAGATAATAGCGCATAGAATTCTTCAAGCAGTTTAAAATTTATAATAATATTGATTAAGGATTGTTTTTCCAATGGCTTATCAGTGATGTAAATATAATAAATAATCGAAATTAATGAATATTACAACACTGGTGGTTGGTTGGGATGTATCAAACTTATTTGAATGAACGAAAAAAGTCAAAATTTTTGCCATCAGACTTATTGTGCTTTAGTTTTTTTTTTTTCTAAATAGCTAAAATTTTATTTAATAAAAATAAAAGTTGAAGTACTTAAAGTACCATGTACCATCAATACAATCAAATTAAAATAAAACATATTTTCTAAAATCAGTTTTTAGAAAAACATCAAACGCAACATTTTAGACTATTTCTCCCAGTGCACGTACTTCCGATTCCCTGTGCTGGGTTTATTATTGCTATTGTTGCCGCTGCTCGCTCAACTTCTAACAAGTTAGACAACTTTTGTTAAACACAAAAAGTAAGAAAATGAAAGAAAAAGTTAACAGAATTTGATGAAGAGTGAAGCAGAAAAAAAGGGAATTTGTAAAGGTAGACTGCCAACAGCTGAGCTGTGAATGGGCCAACCAGATGGTATGTAGCTTATGTGGCTCATATTTTCACTTCTCTAATAAAAAATACATTTTTATGTGCTCGATATGAGCCAAAAAATAAGAAAACAAATAAGAAAACTTGAACTGTCTCTCTCATACTGCTTGAAGAACACACAAAACATTGTTTTTGCAACCAAATGCAAAACCCTCAAAACAAATTTTCCTTTTTCTAACATGACAATCCTCACTTGGTAACCATAACATACATTGTCTTGCCAGACGCAGCTGTGCGTACATTACGTACATACAGTTGTGTCTATATGTGTTTGAGAGAGTTTTAGTGTGACCGTTTGTATATGTGAGTTTAAGTGTGGCTGTATGTGTAATGGTGGCAACATTTATGGCTCATTTTGTGTTACGGGCATTTTGCCAATACCTTGTGTGCAAGCAGTCAGCTTGGTAGGAAGTGCTTTACTTGATTTAGTTGCTAAGTGCAACTGCAACTGCAACCAATACTCTAATACAAACACACACTCTCTCACACACACACACACACAGACGCTGATAGACGCATAAAAGTTGCTCAGCATATCCGGCAACAATGTTGGCTTATTTCTAAAATTCCCTTTCTAACCCCCAAATCCCTTCGTGCTTTTTTTTTTTTTTTGTTTTCTGGCGAAAATGTTCATAAATCCCTTAACGCTTGTAAAAACAATTATCCCACATATTTACGCCGCAAAGGGCAAAAATTGCGTACATTTAAGTTGAACATGACCGACTGCCATATGCCCGCCCTTTACTTAAGAGTGGATTGGGTTCAGCATTCTGTCCCAAAAAATTAACTTTAATACCAGAGCCTTATTGAATGAAGTTCTCACAAAAATATTGTTTTATGTCGTATACTTAATTTTGGAACAAACAAATTTTTATACTTATATGTAGTCAACAAGTTTTTGATATTCGAATAAGTGGAAAAATTTTTTTAAAAAACACATATGCAGTTGGATATGCTTTGACAACTCTGAATGAAAACTGTTGATTGAGAGTGTAATTTACAATGTATATAGTTTTCTAAACAGTTTAATTTAAGTGGAACATTTAAAAATTTTCAAAAATATTCAATAACAATTTTAACAAATTTTAAAAATTTTCAATAAAAATTTTACCAAATTAAAACAACATAGCCCCCTTAACTATTTATCTTTGGAGTACTTAATTAAATTTTGTAATTACTTAATTAAGTTAATTATGGTCAAATATATAAGAACAACTTTTAGAAACTTTTCCAAAGAAATAATGTTTTTTTTTTTTTTTTGGCAGTTACTAAGCACATCAAAAAAAGAGTATGGCAACTCTGGATGAAGAATGCTGTTAAGTAGTGTAATATTGAATTGTAAATTGGAAAATGTTTTAATAAAAGAGGAACAAAACTAAAAATCTATAAGCCCTAAACTATTTATCGTTACTAATAATCTTTGGGCTAATTACTTAAAGTACAGTAGCTTTCTAGCGATATATTATAGTTGAACAAAAGCAGCGAAATTCTGAATTCTTTCGAAAATTTTTTAAAGGAAACATTTATTTTTCTTGCTTTCAAAAAAAGATTATGACAAGTCTGGATGAAAAATTTTGTTTACCTAGTGTTATTTGCTATTTAGTACTCTGAATTTTAAAAAAAATAATGGCAACTCTGGAGGCAAACTCTTTTAAGCCAGTGCACTTATAAAAAAAAAATTTTATCTAAAATTAAATTAATTTAAAATCGAATTTAAATATAGTCAAATAACTTAAGTCTCATCAAAAAAATTTGCGTAGTAACCGAAGAAAACTTTTTTTTAATCTACTGTCATTATTTTTAGCTAAACTATTAATTTTTACTTAGTTGCTATTTATTGCATGGGCTTAAGCGAAAATATGAATAAATATTTTTCGAAAATTTGGCAACAAACAACATTGTCTTTAAACTTTAATCTTATTAGAAAGCTCGTACAAAAAAATTGTCGAATAGCGGGTGGAAACTTTTTTAGTCTACTGTCAATTGCATTGTAGTACTCTGAGCAGTGCAGTTTTTCTAACAAATCAAAAAGGAAACTGGGTTCCGAAATAGGTATGTACAGCTTTTGAATTATTTATCCAAGTTTACTAGCTGTATATAATCACGACTTAGAGCTCTAAAAATAAGTCTCACACTTGGAAGTTCCAATAGGTCTTCAATTTAAAAAAGGAACTGCCCATATAATTAATATATCATGCACGCATCCTACTTGCTGTTACATACTTATGGACGAACCTAATATACCCTTTTACTCTAGCCAAGTACAACTACACTGTTAACAATTTTTGGCCATTTAATTGTCCTTGCAGCTCTCCCTCTCTCTCTCTCCAACAATTTAGCAGCGCTAACACTGCGTATGAGCAATATTTTTCGTACTTTCTCTTAATTTATGCGCTTTGCTTTGTTGCGTAACCCGCAGATAATTCTTTACCTTTAATTAAAACTTGAAACGATTTTTAACATTTCGAATAGCAAAATTTCAAGAGTCAGGGCAAACTTGTTCCATATGCTGCGAAAGTCACGAGCGCTGAAAAAGAGAGGTGTCTGGGGTTTCAAACGGAGCAACCGCAAAAGGGTCTCGTTTAATTTTTATTGACTTTGTTGCTGTCGACAGGACTAAAGGTTGAGGTATTTCGGAAAAAGGGTTTTTAAGCCAAGAATTTAATTTTGCTCAAGCATAAAATGCAACATTTTTGTTTGTCAGACGATTATCATGTTGGATCTTTGTGGTACATTTAGGTAAATAAATCCAGAATACGTTTGTAAAAAGCTAAATTGCTTTATGGAGTATTTCTATAAAAAATTTAACTGAAATGTATTATAGTTGAATAACAGTAAGCAAGAGTTATGTATTTTTTCATCATCTGTTTTAAAATAAATTTTTTGTAGACAAATTTTTTTTTTTTTTTAGGTATTCTTATGTTTTTGCCAAAAGTGTTACGTATTTATTGCTTACAACTAAATTGGTTAAAGAAATATGGTCTTTTCATTTCATACAAAGTGTAGAACCTACTCAGTCTATCAACATATTAAATAAATTTGCAAATAAAGGCCCATACGCAGCATGCAAAAATCGCGCACGAAATGTCAAAACTTCATATAAAAAATGTCCCACAATTTGGGATTTTTTTTATATGAAGTTTTGAAAAAAATTTTTTTTATATGAAGTTTTGATAATTCGTGCGAAATTTTTGCATGCTGCGTATGGGCTTTAAATAAAAAATATAAATGCTCCTAACAATAGATTTGTCTTATTGTCAATTTGGTTTAAATCAGTTGTGGATTATAGGCAAAAAAAAGTTTAATCAACGTAAAGTTCAACTGATCGTACAAATATCAATTTATGCAGGTATATTATACTGAGAAACAGCCATTCAGCTTACTTGTTTATTTTTTTTTTAATTTCAAATTTTTGTATTTCTTTTTGCTTGAAAAACGTAACACAAAGAATGTTTAAGGATTTTTTGTTTTTTGAAATTAAAAAAAAAATGTGTCTGTTTTTAATAGCTGGTTTATGCCGTGAGGATCCTGACAGGCCTCTTGACGGGACACTGTAGGCTCCGCAGCCACTTAAATAAAATTGGCATAGCGGATAGTGGACTTTGTCGCTTCTGTTGTATGGAGGAAGAAACTTCAGTGCATCTACTACGTGAATGCATAGCAATCGTCAGCCAAAGAAGCAAGCTTTAATCCAAACAAAATACTGGAGTATATGCAGGCAATTGGACTTTGGTAGAGCTCTAAGCCGTGAAGGGGGTACAATAGATCCACTTGGGTCGCAGTACATATTACTCCCAATACAAATAGTAATAATAATAATAGCTGGTTTTTATTAAACGTTCCTTTAAATTTTTGTTTATTTTATTATTTATTTATTTATTAAGTAGTTACAAATTAGGTTTAAAATTAAAGGTAACTTTGTTCAAGTACTGGCATCTTAGGCATTCGGCAAGGGTATACACATTTAAATGTATATTTTGTGACTAAATTAGAGGTGGTACAAATTGCTACGTTTTAAGAAATCTAAGATTTATTAATATTAGCTAAAGTTAGATTGTTTAAAAGATCTTTTGGTTGTACATTTTTAAATATTTAAGTTATATTATTTAAGTGAGTAGTGTAGTCTTTTAAAATATGGTTTAGATTTAGTGGATTAGTGTTACAGAAAGGACATGTTGGAGGGGTTGTCTTGGGTTTCATGTAGTGAGAGTGAGGGAACTTTATGTGGCCTAGTCGAAGACGTATTAATTTAATTTCTTCTCGCCTGGTTAGTGTTGAGCTTTTGGGAGTTGAGCTAATATTTGCGTGATATTTGATATTTAATTGAAAAAGATACTATTATCAAATGTTAATAAGGGAACGTTTCGTTATTCATAAGGCTCACATTAGTCTAGTATGTGTATATCTGGGGTGCCACAAAAAAACAATTTCTTTACAACTCCAAAACTTGGTGCCACAGACATGATTCGAAACGGTTTTAAAATCTATTTTATTCAAAGAAACTGTGACTTATTTGGAAACGTTATTCAATTTCTGATTTATTTATATCTTTATGTTTTTATAAATCTAATGTTTTAATTCATGGTTTTTGTTTTTACAAAATTCTTACAAAATCTTTTGTAAACATGCCGTGTCTATGTGCAAAATCTTTTCCAGCTAAGGAGTTGCCACCTAGTTCTGATACTAAATAATACCATTTCGTAGTAATTATTTTGGCATATTAATATATGTTTTTGTTGTTAAGGCCAATACACAGCATGCAAAAATTGCGCATGGAATGACAAAACTTCATATAAAAAAAGAAGTGGGATTTTTTTTTTTAATTAAAGTTAAAAAATTTATTTTTTTATTGTAACTAAGATTGCATTATGAAGTGCGACGAATTTAATGCATAGTTAAATAAACAAGTGCTGTGCACCTTTTTCTCCTAAGGTGGCAATGTACGGCCTGTTACGCATGTTATTGAATATCAATAGTTTAGCAGTTAAAGGCCCATACGCAGTTCGAAAAATTTCGCACGGAATGACGAAACTTCATATAAAAAAAAAAAATCCTATTAGGGATATCCCAATAATTAAGTATAGAGTCATTTTAAGTAATTGGCGAGTTCATCAAAAATACTAAAATCAACTTCTACAAGGGCACAACAATTAGAATTAAAAATATAAAATAACCGCAGGGTTGTCATGCAAACACTTGTATCGGTCGGTAGGAATATTTAAACTTCATTTAAATTTATTTCGCACAGAAAATGCTGAAAATTATCGCTTAATGTAATAAAGAATAAACTTTCATGGAGCACTGTTAAAAAACAATTATTTTAATAAGTGTCTAAATGCTTTAAAACTATTTTTGGAAAGCAGCAACTCTTTGCTGCCATTCTAGCAAAAGCGTAAACATTCGGAGTTAGTTGTCCGAAAAATGAAGTCTTTGAGATTTCTGTGGCACCTACGGTTTTTTACAAAATTCAGATGACGCAACAATTGAAGCCCACGGACCATTATCAGCGTCGCTTATTCGTTCCAGGGATGGGAGAACAGCCAGATGAATTTTCGTCAAAAAAGTCATCTAAAATTACGAAGTTCGCATACGAGTCTGTAGAGCCAGCCACGGCGGCCATTTGGGCGATATAACTATTCATTCAGAAATGATTAAGTTTAAACTTTTATTTTTTATATAAATTTGCCCAATTTTGTCGGGAAATATATGATTTAACAAACAAACAGATGGCCCACCCTATATATTTACACAATCTGCCAATTGCCCTTTTTTTTTCAACTTTTGATATTTAAAGTTTTTTCAGTTTAGTTTTTTATTTAATATATATTTTATTTGATTTCGGCCCGGTTTATGACCGTTTAAAGCGATTTTGATTTTGGTTGACTTCATTTAACAGTTTTAAGTGATTGTCCATGTTTTCCAAATGTTATGGCCGATACTTTCATCTTTCGCAGCTTCTGGAACTGCAATTATCGCCTTGAACCAATAATTAGACTGCTTTCCAAATTTATTGATTAAAAACGTTACAATTTTTCAACTATCTCAATTCGTATCGTTGTTAAACTTCTCTATTTTTTATTGTTTTTTTTATTTATAATTTTACGATTACCGCAGATATGAGGGTTTATCCATATACATATAGATATGGAACTATTATTTTATATACGATATTTCTAAATTAAATAACAACAAATAAATCCTGAGCCTTTTTTATACCCTGTACCTATAGGTACAAAGGGTATACTAGATTTGTACAATGTATGTAACGGCGAGAAGGAGGCGTGGCAGACCCCAAGTCCTTAATACCAAAATGCTTAGCATAACCTCGGGTAGCGATTGAGCCATGTCCGTCTGTCCGTCTGTATGAACACCTAGATCTCGGAGACCATAAGAGCTAGAGATACAAAACTTTACCAGCTGACGCGCATATTTCCTCAGAAGATCACGTTTATTTAATCATGTCAATATCTTTCCCCGTTCCCCCGTAGCAGAGATTCGCGGTTTTTAGCTACACCGTTTGATATTTCAATCTGAAACTTAACAGAGCGATGCGTTGTGGTTGCATGCATCTGTGTGTCAAAAACAAACAAAATCGGACAATTACAACAAAAGTTATAGTCTAAAATTTAAAAATTTCACCTCCCCTTGCCTATAAACTGCGTCAATTTTTGACTCTACGTAATAATAGTAACAAATGACCTAGAACCACCAATTTTAGTAAGCTGATTCATGTGCCTCTAATGAACAAATCCACATCCAAATTTTATCAATGCAGACTGTCGGGCACCGCCTCGACTGTATTACATTTTTTCTATTTAAGTTTTTATTTTGGAATAATCTCAAAAACTTATAATAACCATACACAGCAACTAATTTTTTTTGTCGTTTAAGTTAATAACGTTGTTTCACTTTTTTAATAAAATTTTTTGAATATGAACGATTTATTTATTAATGACCTAAATGGCATATGATGCTCCGCTGCAAATGAAGATCTGCAACAAGCAACAAATGACGAACTGGAATGCGACTTGGTTTTTAATTGGTCATGTCAGTACAACATTCAGTATTAAATAATGAACCACAATACGAAAATACATAGAAATGAATACGGGTCTAATTTTTGGCAAGATTATATTCATGGTTTTAGTCGCAAACTTCATTTTAACTTTAGTCAACGTCACTTGCTTGTCATGTTAATCAGGCTATAAGACATTTTTTGAATTGTGTATCCGAAGATAATTAAAAATTAAAAGCCTGCTTTTGTGCATCTATATGTATAACTTACAACGTCCAATGCCTGAAACAGATTTCCAATATTTACATAGATATCACCCTGGTAAATGGTGCATTTCATTGTTTCAATCAAAATCATCCTCGTCACAAATAAAATATATTGTTAAAAAGAAAAAAAAGCACTCATGAGTTTTTAAATACATTTATTGCCGATATACTCAAATATTTTAATTCTTGTTTAAAGATTTAATGATAAAAATAAAAATAATAACAGAAAGATTTTCTCGCAATCGTAGCTGTAATGGGTTGCATTTTAATTAATGACATCATTGGGTATGACGAAAAGGAAAGCTCTTCTTATGGGAGTTTTTAGCGATGCCAGTTTGTGCCAAACATCGTGAACTGGATCGTATTCCTCGACAATCGAAGTGGCAACATTAGACTTAGTTCCGCCAGCTACAACAATACGATTAGCAAACAGAGCACAGCCTTGTTCATCCCTGCTGCCTGTCAGCGAGCAAACCTTTGTCCATTTATCAATAGTTGGATTGTAGCACTCAACAGAATATAAATGTTCACCGTCAAAGCCGCCTATTGCATATAGAAGCCCGTTTGCTTGTGCCACTCCAATAAATCCACGAGCTTTGTTCATGGGCGACAAACGACTCCACTCGTTTGTGCATGGATCATACCTTTCCACGCAGCTCAAATCATTACGTCCATTAACTCCACCAATAACATATAAGCATTCGTTGAGAACTGCCACACCGACACTATGTCTTTTGGTGGACATGGGTTCCACACTGTTCCAAGTATCTGTTCCAGGGTTCCATCGCTCTACTGTATTCAAACATGAACCATTCCAACCGCCTACCACATAGAGTAATCCTTTTAGCACTGCCACGCCCAACTGACACCTTGGCGTACTCCTTGGTTGGAGTTGGGTCCAAGTCATGCTCTTTAAATCCAAGCTCATCATCGTTTTTATTTGACTTTTTTTATAATCTCCCCCAACCAATATCAGTTTATTCTCAATAAATGCTGCACCATAACGTTCACGTTGTAATTCTCGTTTCCCTAAAAGCGTCCATTGCTTCTGAATAGGACAGTAGCTCTGAATAGCAAGATCACCGTTGCTTTCTCCAATTGCAAGCAAACAATCATAATTTCTCCAGGCAATCGATAACAGTCGCTCGGGTTTTAACTGACACTTATATGCTTCCGAAAGCAGATTCTGGCACTCATTGGCAATGCACACGCTCTCCACATGATCCTCAATAAAAGACAGCTTCAGTAGTGGCAGCCTCACCTTGGCCATCAGTTTTGGTATGTGCTGTTTGCGGACGGGCTCATCATTGCGCACCCAAGCCATTAGACTCTGAAACACAATCTCCTCGGATGGCACTCGAAGATTATCACTGGATAGAAGCTTGCCCAGCTGATCAGCATCCAGTTGTAGGAACTCTTGACTCTGGCTTACATCCACAAAATTGTTGAAGATATAGTCCACAGCAAGTTTCATCAAGTTGGTGCAGTTGTGCAGCTCTGCAATTAAGCTTATGCCCAGGCAGTTCGATGAATCCAACTTGCGTGCCATAAAATTCGCGCAGGTCGTGACTGCAGTATTCAGAAGCCATCTATGGGCGGTGGTAAAAAGCATTTCAACATTGTCATCGTGCACTACAAGGTTTCCCGTGTAGCAGTAGTTCACAAGAGATTTTACCACATCGTTGTTAACTACACCCAGAGTCACCTCATTATCGTTGGAGTCACGCATCGGATTGTTAAACATGGCCGAAAAAAACTCACTGTTGGCGGACAACACCAAACGATGGGCTGGCACCCGTTTTCCATCTATGCTCGATATAAGAACCACATCGCACAATTGTTCCTTGTCCAGATGCGATTTCATAACTTTTAGAACCATTTCAGCATGGTTATTATTATTGCAAAAGTTAAAGTTTTCTTGGTTTTCTGTAGACATTGCGTATCTAATGAAGTTCTTTTTGCCAACTGATTCATAATATGGACAAGCACAGACTTTATATTGCAGAGAGGCGTAAGAACGGCCGTTGGCTGTAATCTTATTTTGTGCTAGAATGCCGGTGTTGCTCGCAATCTCTTTAATATATAATCTTTGATTGATAAGAAACTGATAGTGTGACAAAATCACACTAAATACACTAGTTTACAGCAAAATGTATCCTCAACGTGTTTCACTCGTTTCCGTAATAAAATGATACGCTAAAACCGAAAATGATGTTCAAAAATTTTTTCATGGAAACGATTTCGAGACATATCGAAAAAAACACTTTTTGAAATTAAAAAAATGTAATACAGTCGAGGCGGTGCTCGACAGTGTAATACCCTGTACCTTTTTTTCTCAAAAAAGATTTATTCCTGCATATTCTTACTAAGAATTTCCAATTGGGAAATTTTTTTGTTGGTGCAAAACGATATTGATACCTATAAGTTCCGCAAATTTTACCCGATTTTGATGAAAATCGAAATTTACGTCAAAGGAGTTATTAAAAGTATATGGGGTAAGTTTCAAGGGGATATGTTGAAGGGTGTGGGAGAAAACACGGTAAATCGATTTCGGGGGGTGGGGGAGCTGCATTGATAAAATTTGGATGTGGATTTGTTTATTAGAGGCACATAAATCAGCTTACCAAAATTGGTGGTTCAAGGTCATTTGTTACTATTATTATGTAGAGTCAAATATTGACGCAGTTTCTCGGCAAGGGGAGGTGAAATTTTTACATTTTAGACTATAACTTTTGTTGTAATTGTCCGATTTTGTTCATTTTTGACACCCAGATGCACGTAACCACAACGCATCGCTCTGTTAAGTTTCAGATTAAAATATTAAACGGTTTAGCTAAAAACCGCGAAACTCTGCTACGGGGGAACGGGGAAAGATATTGACATGATTCAACAAACTTGATCTTCTGAGGAAATATGCGCATCAGCTGGTAAAGTTTCGTATCTTTAGCTCTTGTAGTCTCCGAGATCTAGGTGTTCATACAGACGGACAGACGGACAGACGGACGGACGGACAGACGGACAGACGGACGGACAGACGGACATGGCTCAATCGCTACCCGAGGTTATGATAAGCATTTTGGTATAAAGGACTTGGGGTCTGCCACGCCTCCTTCTTGCCGTTACATACATTGCACAAATCTAGTATACCCTTTGTACCTATAGGTACAGGGTATAAAAATAGTGTCTACTTTAAATATCTCTGGTTACACAAAACCGATTTTGACTGTAGACAATTGAATTACCTATCGATTACCTTTAGAAAAAATTTTTGTATTATGAAATTTACGGTTTGGTCGTTATTTATCCATTCATATGAAATTTTTCGTAAATTTCTGCAAATTTTTGAAAAAATTCAATTTTAAACGTAAATTTAAAAATTAAAAAATAAATGTTTATATAGTTTTTTTAATGGCTCGTAAATTTTGATCGATTACGAAGAAAATGAGTGGTTTTTTATTAAAATCGGAAAAAAATTATGGAATTAACGGGAAGTTTTATAAACAGTACGAAAAGTCAAATTTTCTCAAAACCACAAGTTTTAGATGGATAATTCAGTTGTTTATAAGGATATCGCAACGAAATTTGGCATTAGAAGCTTTTTTAAGATTCTTAAGCTCTGTAGCAAATTTGATCATAATCGCAGGACTTTTTCATATAGCACCCCCACCGATCGGTCAAAATAACGAATTTTATGCAAAATTCGTTGTGCTGCCTTTGTTTATGAAGATATCGTAACCAAATTTGGTGTTTGTCAGATTTTTAGGGTTACCCAGCACTGTACCTAATTTGATCAAAATCAGTTGACTATATTATACAGCTCCCATAGGGCCGATCGGTCGAAAAAAAACGTATTTTGAACAAAATTCGGTCAAGCTGTGCCTTTTTGTAAAATATTTAAAAAATCTTAAGTTATTAGGTAATTAAATTAGTAATTTTTTATTGGAAAATCAATTTGAGAAATTTTTTGCAAGTTCACCTTAATAAAGAGGCTTATAGTTTAAAAATAACTATAAGTTAGGTTTAAATTGAAAAAATGGGCTGTGAACCACTGTACATTGACAGTGCATAGAAATTGTTTGTGACTTTTTAGTATTGACAGTTGTTGTTATTGTTGATGTTGCTGTTGTCACATAAACCGACAAACATTTTATGCAAATAATTTGAGCAGAGTTGTGTAGTCAAAAATGTAAAGTTGATAGGGACACCACACTACCCCATCGAACAACAGCCCAGCGTCTGATAGTGGTCACAATTGATGACGCTGCTCATGTGCCTGATTGTGCGTGAGCTTCAGCTGTACAGGGCAGACAATGATAGGTAGCAGCAGCAACAACAACAAGAACCACATCCAAAAAAAAAAGCTCTCTGGGCTCGGGTGCTCTATATGAAAATCGAATTTAGATGCTTCAATGACTGCTGCAGACGCCTGCCAATGAATTTCTAAGCAGCTGTCGTGCCGGGAGAGCGCTGGGTTAGAGGAGGTCACAAAGAGCAACGAAAAGTAAATAAATGGAATTGGCGTGATAAACCATGGGAATGGCAAATGAACACGAAGAGCAAACAAAGCAGATAGCAAAATATATATTAGAGCGAAAAGAAAGAAAAAAAAAACCTTGTACATATATATATTTTTTTTTTATCAGCTTTAAGCGTGGGCTTTGTAATTGATGGAGGTATCGACATATCATAACAAAAGGAGATTAGACAAGATAGAAGACTCAAATGTTGTCATAAATTTTGAAGCCTAAGTAATCTGAAAGAAATCGTGACATGAAATTCACAACAGTGAGTATTTGAAATAAGAGAACGCTGAGATAAGTGTTGTTGGGAATACTAAGTGCTTAAATGCTAATATAATTGTTCGAGCGCATGAAATAAAAGTATATAAGAATTGTGTAAAAAGTTGACTACAGTAGTAACTAAAAATAAAAATTAAAAAAACACCCAAAACTTACTACAAATAAGCCGAAATTTGTTGTAAGGCATATGCTTTTTTATTTATAATGGTTGTTTAAGTGCAGCTACAGTAAAAATTCAACTTAATGCACAAAATTGGCTAAAAAAGTTTTTTTTTAAAGAACGCGCCAAAAGTTATTGTTAGGTAAAAAACTACTTTTTTTCAACGAAATTCGTTGTGTTTCGCGTGTTTTTGAAGATATCGTGACAGAATTTGCTGTGCCGAAGTTATTTATAGTTCAAGCACTGTGTCAAATGTGATTAAAATCGAGTGTATATATCATATACCGCCCATAGGGTCAATCGGTCAAAATATATTTTTCGTGCCAAATTCGTTTTGATTCGTTTGTTTCTGAAAATATCGGTGCTATATATGGGTGCTATATAATATAGTCAACCGATTTTGATTAAATTTGGTACAGAGCTTGAGAACTCAAAAAAACTTTCGAATGCCAAATTTGGTAACGATATCTGTAAAAACAAACGAATTATTCATCTAAGACTTTTTGCTTTTAAGCCAAAATTACATATACATACTTATTAATCAGATTGCATAAGTTAAGAACTTCCTATCATGTATTATAATTGCCAAAGTTAATGACATTTTGTCCGGCTGTCCATGAATAAGCTTTCATATGTCTGTGATCTTAAGATAATATATCACCTAAGCAAAGCTTCAAGCAAGACACGTTAACAGCTTGGTTTAGGGTCTCACAATAAGATCTTCTTTTCCATTTATTCCTTTAACTCCTTGAGAAGCATAGGGCCTATAAGATAGCTAGAGATAAGCTGCAGTCTGAAACTGGATTCACCTCTAAGCACATAGTGCTGCCTAAACTAAATGCACATAGTGCAGTTATAAAATAATATAATAATTTAGAAAATAAATAAACTTATATTTATTCATTTATATACTTTATAGTAAGCTTTTGACTCAGAATATTTTTTTAATTTTTTTAAATTTTTTTTAAGTTTTATGATTTTATTTTTTGTAATTTTTACGAATTTTTCGTTTTCTAATGCATTTATTTTTTAGGATTTTTTTCTTCAATTTTAGCATTAAATTTTGTACGTATTTGGCACTAGAAACACGAAACACACACAAGTAAATTATATTAATCGTTTTTTTTAATAAAGTAAATGGTGAATTTTTTTTTTTCTTGGGCTTATTTGAAATTTGTCGATTTCGAATGGGTAGATTGATTTTGATGGAATTGTTTTTTCAATATGTATTTTTTCATATAACTTTTAAGAATTTTATGATTTTTAATGGGAACGATTTGATGAAATTTTTTCAAATTAAAATTAAATGCTGCAAAAAATTTTAATTAATTAATATTGTGATTTTTTAGCTTTTTTTATCTTTGCGGAATAATTAAAAATTTTTTGATTTCTTATTAGCTTTAATTTCATTTTTTTAAATTTTTGTTAGTTTTTTAAGCTTTTAAGTATTTTATTTTTTTTTTTTTTTTTTAGAATATTTCGATTAGTCTTACTACAATTTTTAACACGAAAATCCCAAAAAAAAAAATTGGTTAATTTTGAATTTTTTTTTGTAGCTTGGGATTATCTCGTTATCCTGGAGATAGGCAGCACTCATTGCTACAAAGGCGATTAAGATAAGCTCAGTTTTACTGAAACTTTAACAGAATGAATAAAAATCCATGAATAAAAAGCAAACGTAAAGCTTCTATTTTTTAGGATATTTTTATTTTATTTAACTCATTTGGGTTTTTGTTTTTCATAAAATCCATCGATATCTTATTTAATTTGTTATAGTTTATATTCTGACATTGTTGGATAAACGGCTGCGAAAACAACGGAGCCCCAAACTGCCCGGTAATATAATGCGGCTGTCGGTGTGATTACCACCCGCAGCGGCTTTGAGGTGATCGACGATGGTGTACTGCTCCAAAATAGGCCAATTTAATTCCGGGAATAAATTTAAACACCCGAGTTTTAAATTATTTCTAAGTATTTTAATTAAGGTTATAGTTTCTAAGTTCGCGTTACAATTTTTTGAGCACTTCGTGTGCATGCGACTTCATGGGCTGACGCTAACAGACTTCGAACCAAGTGGCGTGATTTCAACATATTATATACATAATTGTTTAAGCTAAGCATAAGAAATAGATAATAACTAAAAACAACAGTTGCTAAAGCTCGCTCACTAACGGCGCTTATCAAAACTTATCATAATCTAAGCGCATTATCGCTTGTAATAAGCTCGCTCAATGCAACAGCTTTGCATCTCTGGTTGCATTTCTGGCTGCAGCGCTGGCATATGCGCCTCTCTTAAATCTTCTCTTAATCGTAGCTTAAACAGACATATAACATAGTAAAAAAAAAATCCTGCACTCCAATTTGTGGAAAATATTGTTTTGACTTTTCTTTGGTTTAAAACAGTCAGTCAGCATTTTTAATTTTTATTGAAAACTTTTTTAAAATAATCAATCAGTCAGTTTATCCGTGTTTTTTTTTAAAGTTAAATACTGCAAAAAAAAAAAAAACAACTGGAAATAACGAACGGAAATCATGTATCTTTCTCCCGTTATTTCTGAGCACGCACAAATACCAAAAAAAAAAAATTAAATATATTGTTCGTATATTATTGTTTTCGGCTGCTTTTTGTCCGTGTCTGCGTGTTACTTCCTTGACCCGGCCAATTTCGTTTCAAATAGTCACGTACTAGCGCTTGAAGCAGGCAGCTGCCTGGTTCTAGTATTTTTTTTTTTTTTGCATTTGGTATATAAAGGCGTACAAGACCCACACACACACACACCAACACATTCCCCCAATATGAATGGTATGCGTAGAAACAAGCTGTATGCCAACCGCAAAAACCGAAAGTGGAGCTGGGCTACTGGTTTTTTTTTTTTTTGAGTTGTGCCAAAATACGGCTAACCGCACGATTATATCAGCTGTTTTCATCAGCCAAATTAAGCTGCTTAGCAATTGATGGAGCATGAAATAAAAAAAAAACTTACATTATGTCTGCGCTTTTCATGTTCCGGAACAGCATGCCAGCTGAATTGCAAATTCCAATCAAATCCACCCACATTGACGCCGCTTGAGTCACGGTAATGGAACTCCATGGTGGCATCATCGATGACATCGATGACGGGACATACAACGGTTGTCGAGTTGCGCGCAATGCGATCCAGCAAAGGTTCCAGCCAACCTGCAGCAAAAAGGCAAATCAGCGTAAGAACATGACCATGATATATAGTAACAAAAAGGAAAACACAAAAACAAAGCATTTGATGGATATAGTTGGATTTAATTGGGTTTTCACTGTGAGAGCATTTTTTGTCAAAGATTTTTGTCATCTATCATGAGCATCCATCGTCAATGGCAACGAAATGTGCAAAACGAAATTGTTTTTTTCCCAGACACACACTCGCACACACACATCATATAATGCCTGGCCATGCTTAACGTTTGGGTTTCTTCTTGTTATCACATTTCTCTCTGTAGTGAAGCTTAACTTGGTAAAAAGTATTTACATTTTGCCCTGAAGTTGGTTTAGTTGGCTTAGAGTAGGTCGGGTAAGGTTTGATTAAAAGTTGGGAACGTATTTGTCACGGTACCCCCAAAACGTGCGGTATGGTCGGTATGGAACAGCATTTTTATCAGATTTCACAAATACACATTGAAGAAAAAAATTTCAGGCGATATCGAGACGAGCGGAATGAATATTAAAAGGCGAAACGGCGGAATACTTAATGCTAGTTTTGCAAGAGGACCCAGTTTTCTGTACCACTTCCATTTCAGGAACTGATTTTTCCCACATGTTTCATCATCGTTTTAACATTTCACTCTGTAGTTCACACTTTAGTTAGTGAACAGCGACTTCAGCTTGCCTTGAGTTATAAGGATTGGATTATATTCCTAAGGGAGCCGTAATGGTCGGGTAGAACAAGAATTTAAAATAGATGGTCAGTTGTGACAAAAAAATTTCACGAGTGATAAGGTCAGGCAGCGCAGTTTCTAGAGAACCGACACAGAAACGGATACTTAGTACCGGAACCGCTACTTTTTTTCCATTTCGATCTCTAGGGTACTTAAAGTACGAGACTTCTCGGACTATTGTTTCGGCTCAAAATTGGGCTGTTGATTCTGACCACTACTCCTATCATATTTCTGTGATTTTTATAAGTTTATTGAGACTAAGATTCAACGAACCTTACGTCACATGGCCTTATTTTGTGTCTTATTTCCTTAAGACTCTTCTCGAACCATCGTATCGCATATATCTTTCTATCCTGGAGGTTTACTTTAGTAAGAGCATGCTTTTTGATTGGGCCTGGTTGCAAGTAATTGCAAGGCTCAAACTATTTTATTCGTCAACTACAGGGTGTTTTTTCTGCAGCTTGAGTTTTCAAACGTTTAGCTTTTTTTTTGGCTAGTTGGCAATTTACAGCAATTTGCTCGCCAATTTCAGATATTAAATTAGTTTAAAAACAAAGGGTGTTTTTTGCCGTTTGGGATCTTAAAAGCGATTTTTTTTTAAAGCTTTTATAATATTTTTTATTTTAGGATTAGAGAATTCCAATTAACCACTTTTTTGACTGGCTTTCCTGTTTCCCAAAAACTCATGTACACAAGTTACATTAATTTGATTCACATAAAATATTTATTCGAAAACACAGATCAACCTCGGTTAATGGTACTCCCTTTTGGCGTTGGCTTCATACATATTTGTAAGAAATACAACATAACTCCGCCACAGAATTCTTTAGGTACTTTGCAATTTTATTTCCCTTAAGCTAACATTCTCAACAAAAAGGTGACTTTTTTTGCTGTTTTTTCTTCAAGGGGACATATGCATGTATATATGAGTTTTGAACATATTTCAATTTTTAAGCATGGAAAAATGAACAAATGAAAATGGCTTACAAATAATTAGAACATAATATAAAAATTCTTGCTTTGTAAAAAATGCTCCCGTCCATTTTCTTAACTACTTTTATTATGGGTGGCGCCGAGTTACTCATTTATGTGAATTAGCAGCTTTAAAGATTACATTTTACATTCTATTAACGAGATTCTAACTGATAAGCTCGACAAAGTGACCAACAATTGGATTAATGTACATTTGCCTTGAAAAAACTTTAAAGCATAAAAGGCGCTCAATGATATATGCGCGTTTCCATAGAATGGTCCAACAGGACCAAACAATTAAAAGTTATATAATATAATAATATGGTATTATTTGTATTATTAATGAAAAAGATGGTCATATAGCTGCCATAGAACCGAACGAGCAAAAAACTGTTTTTGAACAAATTTCGTGATGTTTCGTTTGTTTATGAAGATATCGTAGCAAAATTTGGCAAAGGAATACCTTGTGGAGTTCGTAAGCAATATATCGGACTTGTTTGCAATGTGGTGGTACAGGGTATCCCAAAGTCGTGTATATTATCATTTTTTCGACAAGTGAAATACATTCATTAATGCTATTGATATTGGAGCCAAAATTGATGTTTTTTTTGGATGTATTGGTTTAATACAAAAATTTTGTATAACAAGTTTTTAAAGGAAGTTTAGAGTAATGCCACACGCTGTAACGTAACGCCATACAGTTTTTGTGTTTTTTGATTGAATTATTATTATTTCAAATCAAACCATAAAAAGTTGTATACCAAAAGGCTTCCACTTCGCCGAAAATTTCGATGTTGTTATCCAGGTCAAAAGATATTTATATTTTTGTAGCATAACGCCATGAGTAGTTCTGTTTGTAGCTCTTAATTTTTTTTTTTTTTTCTTTGCTTAAAGTTTTTTTGTTTCTTAAGCTTTAAAGCTGTAGCTTTAAGGCCTATACGAATTTCGAAATATTTCGCGCGGAATGAAAAAACTTTATATAAAAAAATTCTAAATGGGGCTGCGTATGACTGCGTATACCCCTTTAAGCAAAAAATAAAATATAAAAAAAAGATAAGAAACGTAAGTACAAGAAAAATTGTTAAATTTTGCATTTAGTTTTTTCTCATATTTTGTCTTACAAACGTAACGTCACGCTAAAATGAATAAATCGTAAATTTGCCAATTCTCTATTATTAAAAAATCACCCTATTTAGTTTAAATCTATATTTCTTGTTTATTGAGTATTAGCGTACATCCGTTGTCCTGCCCGAAAGTTAAATTCAACTTGCTCCAAAAAATACCATTTGAAAGTAAGAACTGAATTTACGAATGTGTTCGCAAAAAAACAATTTTGATTGAGCTGTGGCTCCAGGCAAAAATGTTTTTGCTGGTTCTGGCAGCGAATTCGTTGATGATGACAATACAACTTTTCCAGACGAGCAGCAAAAAAAAAACTGCTGAGTGACATGTGACATTGACTTTGACATTTAATTCGCTTGTTTGTGAATGAAAGAAAGTGGAACAGTGTTGTAAAGTTACCGATTTCAGTATCTGAGTAGATATAGCCAAAAAAAAAAAAACTTTAAAATTGCTACAGCCTTTTAGTATTCTAGCATCGGTATTTTTAATATAAAGAAGATAGTAAGTTTCGAATTTTCTATTTCCAGAGTATAACAGCTTTGTTGTAACCGATGCGGCTTTTCTTTTTTTTCGCGTTCGCTTGCTTTACGCTTATCCAATTTACGATAGTTTTTTTTTTTTGCTCTGCTCCTCTTCTATCAAATTTCCTTTTTATTTTTCTATCGATTTTATGAGCAAACAAAACTCAATAAACAACACTGATTGTCTGCATGTTTGTGTGTGCGTGTGTGTGATGTGCCTCCATTTTGGTTTGTTATCGTTATTTTTGGCCATTTTGTTTTTGTTGCTGTTGTTGCTGTTGTTGCCGTAACTGTATTTGGTCATCACTGCGGAAAATGAAATGAAAAGCATTTCTTTAGATATGACAGTCCTAGGTCTCTCTATCTCTAG
Organism: Chymomyza costata; assembly: GCA_018150985.1. Lineage (NCBI taxonomy): Eukaryota > Metazoa > Arthropoda > Insecta > Diptera > Drosophilidae > Chymomyza > Chymomyza costata. Next base: position 6,233,284 of record JAECWU010000803.1, on the reverse strand, counting down.
AGAGCCGCAACAAAATTGAAGATTAAGTGATTTAGAAGTTGGCTTTGTTTTATTGTCGTCGTTTGTTGTTCACTTTTATTACAGAACAAGACCTTAAGGGATTTCTTTTTAACTGAACTTATTTTGTTACAACTCAATGAGTTTTCATTTTATTCATTGAAAGTTTAAAGGTCATGTTATTTGCACACATGCCTTTATAAATTAGCATAAGTTAAACAAATACTAAATAATGAAGTGACCAAATATTTAACTTTTCCATTTATATAAAATTTATTTCAACTAGTATGCACTTGTGTTGTGCTTAATCAAGTCAAATATTTATACGCTTAACCATTTGCATGTAAATATTTTCTATGTACAATAATAAAATCAAAAATAAATACAATATCAATGTAAATTACAACTATGGCCAGTGTAGTGCATTTCATAAATACGAAATAATTTAGTTGATCTATTAAGCCCGGCATAAAGTCAACAAAAAGGCAACAAAAACTAAACAAAGTAAATCAGTATTGTGCCGGAAAACTTATTTAAATAAAGTTTTACTACAACATTTTATTGTTTTATCGTACCAACAAACCTACAACCTTAATTTAAGTTTTGTTTGAAAGATAATTTTGTTTGCAACAATTTCGACTATGAAATCATGACTCTAAGTTTGATAGAAAAAAAATAACAATGCAAAAACCGTAACGACATTTATTGTCTCCTAACCACTTGGAACAAGGTCCCTAACGTTCCCTGAAAGTTTCATCCATCAAGTATTGTTTTCCAGATGAAACTCTACATATACTGTACTATAAGGGTCATCGAGTAAACTTTCGTAAAAAAATGATTTTTAGGATAATTTTGGGTCGAGAAAAACGAAAATTACATTCTTTTTTTTTTCTTCTTAAGAATCGTTTTCGAGAATTTTCGAAAAACATGTTTTTGGGCACTTTTTTCAATTTTTCGTCAATATCTCGTAAACAAAAAAGACAATGCGATCGAAAGGTATTGATATGCTCTTTAAAAACACAAATTTTTAGTTTGTATTTTATTAACAAGTTAAAAACTATTTTTTTTTTTTTTTTTTTAAATTTTCCCCAATCTTGGTTTTTATCTATATCTTAAAAAAATTTAAGAAGTCTCAAACTAACTTTTAAAATAGTTCAATCCTTTAAGAACCCATGTATAACACTTCATTACTCTAAAAAAATTATTTTGAAAATGACAAACTTTTGGCCAAAATATGACAATCTGTGACCACAGTGCATGATACCCAGCACTATGATGAACATTGAGGGCACCATTACAAAAATAATCGTAACTTTCTCAAATAAAGAAGTCAACTTTTTTTTCGGCATTCTTATTTTCAAGCATAGCTTGATCATTATAAATTAAAAAAAAAAGGTACAAAAAAATAATTTTTTTTTCATAGTCTGCAACACCCCTCATAGCAAAATCATCATCTGCATTATCTTTCCCATCATCTGCAACATCTTTCTCATCATCTGCACCATCTTTTTCAAAAACATCAACACCTTGTCACTTTGCTTTCAATTTCTCCGATTTTTCAAGAAATGTGGTATGACTGAGAATTTTGCTATAATTTAACATTTTTTAAAAAAAAGGTCGAACTAAATATTTTGTTTTTGATAACTCATTGTATCAGCGGAATTTTTACGAAAATTTCTCTTGTATTACCATAAACTACAATATTTTATGACTAACTACTTCTTCAAATGATTTCTTTTAAGTTTAAAAAAATATATATAAAAAGATTAAGTAAGCATGCTTAACTTTGATATTGCTTCCAGCTTAGACTTTGAAGTGAGATTAATTTTTAAATTGAAAAATTATTGAAAAATCATTTTTCATTTTTCATAAAACCAGCGGACGCGCAAGACGCTTCCAAAGATATCTCATTTGACAAATCATGATAAGCAGCTTAGAAGCTTTGAAAGAACAGATAAACAAACTGTTTGGAGCAGAGCACTATGCCCACATATGATCACTTAAATTCCGGCCTTGTGAAAGCTTTGCAGAATTAAAATTATGTATAGCATAAAATTTCGCTTATACCTTCAAAGATTGAACTTAAGACTAAAAAAACCCAGAGGGTGCAAAATAGTGTCTCCTCGAAATATAAACATAAAGCTCAAAATTTTTATATTTTTTCTTCGTTATAATCGGGTAAAAAATCTGTATACCTATATGTATTACCTTTGATTCAACTATGTTTTTGTTTTATAATACATCATATCATCATTATCACCTGACCTCCGGTGCCCTATTTTTACAACAAAAATTATTTTTACTTTGTCTTTCCTAATTAAAAGGTATCGTAAAAAAACGGAAGATGCTTTGAGGGGCTATATTAATGCCTGCCAACGTAAGCCCTGATGCATCTACGAATTATTCTCTGTGGAAACTCACAAACAAATACAAAAGGCAGGTAATTCCGAAGAGCCCAATTCGAGATCCAGCAGGAGGTTGGTGCCTTTCAAGCCAGCGTCAAGCTGACGTTTTTGCAGACAATCTGGAAGACAGATTTAAGCCACTCAATCTGAACTGTGAAGAAACTCGTGGATGATCAGTATAGGTTTACAAGAACCTTTTTCAAATGTCTCTGCCTTCTCCAGTCACATTACAAGAAGTGGTGCTACAAGTCAGGAAACTAAAACCCAAAAAATTACCGGGAGAGGGCCTTCTAGATAATCGAACTCTAAAGCTACTTCCTACCAAGGCGCTGCTATTCATAGTCCTGCTTTTTAACACAGCTCTAAGACAAGGATACTTCCCACGTGATTGGAAAACTGCATCGATCACCATGATCCCGAAACTGGAAAAGCAGCCCACAAATGTGGATGCATATCGTCCAATTAGTCTAAATGTTGGAGAGTGTCATTCTTGACAGAATTCTACAAATGACGAGCGTGTCTGAAGCAATACCTAAAAGGCAATTCGGTTTTCGAAAAAGTCACGCCAGAACAACTTCAGCGAGTTGTTAACTTCGCTTTGGAGGCTATGGAGCACAAGAAATACGCTGTCGCAGGTTTCATGGATATACTGCAAGCTTTTGATCGAGTGTGGCATTGTGGCCTCTTGTATAAATTGAAGCGTATACTTACTCCACAGCTTTTTCAAATAGTAAGTAGCTTTCTAAATAATAGGACCATTTGTGTAGCAGTTGACGGAGCAAAATCAAGCAACAGAAGAATTTGTGCTGATGTCCCGCAAGGTAGTGTACTTGGTCCAACTCTTTATACAATTTACTCTGCCGATATGCCAACATCAGAGTCGGTATCTGCCGTAGAGGAGAACGATGTCCTCATTGCAACCTATGCTGACGATACAGCTGTGCTGACCAGAAGCTTCTGTTTTAGTGTGGCCACAGAAGCCCTGCAAGAATATGTAGAGAGCTTCGAGAAGTGGGCGCTAATGCGGAATATCGGCATCAACGCCAGCAAGTGCGCCAATGTCACCCTTATCAACAGACGAGATTCGTCTCGAGGTAGTATATCAATGCTCGGCTCTACATTGCGGCATGAAACTGCGCACAAATATCTCGGCGTTATTCTGGACAGGAGGCTTACCTTCTCGAGGCACATTCCAATGTGCAAAAAACTATGCAATCCAAAGCGAGGAAAATGGCATGGTTACTCGCTCCCAGAAATAAGCTTGCCTTATTTAATAAAGTTTCGATTTACAAATCCATTTTAGGTCCAATATGGAAGTACGTGCTTCAAATATACGGAATTGCAGCGAAATCGAACTTAAATAAAATTAGAATTGCCCAGAGCAAAATATTAAGAAATTTGTGCGGCGCTCCCTGGTACATGCGTACTAGGGATATAGAAAAAGATTTGAGGGTGCCTAAAATAGGACACGTTATCCAATTGCAGGCCAAAAAGTATTTAGAGCGTCTTGGATCTCATCAAAATTTACTAGCAAGACTGCTGAATTCCGAAAGATCTGGAAGACGACATGAAAGAGAAGACTAAAACGGTGCCACCCACTGGATCTCCCAAATAGAATCTCTTATTAAATTATATTTTATATAAATTCAATAAATAATTTTTTTTTTTTTTTTTTTTTTTTTATAATTTTTTTTTTTTTTTTTTTTTTTTTTTTTTTTTTTTTTTTTTTTTTTTTTATTAATTTTTTTTTATTTTTAATTTTTTTTTTTAAAAAAAATTTTTTTTTAAATTTTTTTTTTTTTTTTTTTATTTTTTTTTTTTATTATTAATTATATTTTATTTTATATAAATTATAATTTGATAAAGCTGCCCTTTTAGGTAGTAGCAGGCAAATTTTATATTATTGTTTAATAAAATATACACATTTAAAAAAAAAAAAAATAAATTAATGCCGCATTTTATCAACTATGTATAGTCCAACTTTTTTTGAAAAAATATAATAGATTTTATTATTCTAACTTAATTTCAAAACATTTTCCTAAAAATCTTTCACCGGGCAGTGTATGTGATAAAGAAGATATTCTAACATTAGCAGTTTATTTGAAATTCGCTTTAAAGAGATTTCTGGCGCATCATTATCTATGCTGAAAAAAAATACTGCTGCATACTTTTGGGCGGTCAAGTTAAATTACTCCAGCAATGGGTGCTTAGACGACACGCGTGCCAAAGAGCTTTCACACGTACGAGAAAAGAGCTTTTTGCCGTAAAAGCTCATCTCGTACGTGTGAGCTAGTTTTACAATGGAACGCAAAGCATAGTCAAATGTCAAAACACGAAAGAGTACGGACTCTGCATATATTTGGATTTTCTTGGTCATTAAACTTTGCAAGTCTGGCTGGCGTCATATGAAATAAGTAATGATGTGAGCAAGTCATTTTTTTTTGTAGGTAAGCCCCTGATCGACACGACACTATGCGAATTTTCAGGCGAAATCGCTCTGCTCAATGTGGAGAGTACAAAATATACGTCCCGCATAAAATAAAAGTCGATGATATTGTCGAAATTAATGACAACTATGCCAAAAAAAACAACGATTTGTCCCATTGTACCTCGGTCTTTGCGAAAGCTCTTTTTTGTTTACGCACACAGGCACAAAAAATTGCATTAGTAGTTTAGCCCACCGCTGAATTACTCCTAGCAAGTCAAAAGCTGCAGACATATTCACAAATCTCAAATACAACAACTACAAGGAGTATCTTATGCTTTCACAAAGAAAAAAAAAAAGAAAAAACCTTCTTAATAAAATTGCGTTGAAACTTAATCCACAACTTACCTTCAGTGCATTCGCAGTGCGAGTCCAAATAGGTTATTACCGGTGACTGTGCATAACGAGCACCTAGAAGACGTGCCCGTATCAGACCTTCGCGTTTGGCACCGCGCACAATCTTCACCTTGGGTAAGTTCACAAAGTAATCCTCCAGTTGCTTTTTTAGATGAGCTGCAATGACAAAGCATAAAGCGTATCTAAAGTTTTACACTCAGGAGAAAAATGTGTTAAAAGTAGTTTTTAAAAAGTTTTGGCCTTGAAGTCTAAACGAAAAAAAAAGTAACAGTGAGTGTTTATTATTTATTTTAAATACGCTAAAAGACATAAGCAGATTCTAAACAGAGAATTCTAAGGTTGCATCTAAGTTATGACGTCATATTAGCTTCAAACGAAAAAGTTGACTAACTTTACAGACTTGTTTTTGATAGTCCATTAAGAAGAGTTCTGGAGTAAAAGATTAACTACCTTATGAAAAATTTCAAGTATTTTAAACAAAGTAAGCCATCTTTTTTGCCAGTGTATTTAGTAATTAAGATTTAAACTTACGCATGTCGGAGTAATCATCGACCAGTATGATTTCGCCTATTAGATGCTCCGGCGAACGATCCAGCACAGAGTGCACTGTACGCAGCAGCACTGACCAGGCCTCATTATGGAAGCAAATAATGACATCGGTTTTGGGTAGGTCAGTTAGATAACGTGCTGTGTCCTTGCACCAGGCATCACGCGGATCGGGCAGTGTGCGATGTACGGATATCAAATCGGAAGCATACTGATTGAATGCATTCTTAGTCCAACCATCGTCGACGGCCTTTTTCATGTCTGCAGGCATCTCTTTGGGCAACTTGACTGGTTTGCCCATTTCACCAGGACTATCCTCGTCGCCATTGCGGGCAGGCAAATCCAGCACGCCATTATCTTTATCTATGTGAGAGGAAAAAGGAAAGAGTGTGGAAGAAGAACAAGGTTAGAGTTGCAGTTTGATTTGGCTTGAAATTGTCATAAAAGTGTCCAAAGTGACGACAAAGGCCACGTTTGTTATGCGTAAAATTTATGACAGACACACACACCGACAAACATTCACACACATATACTATATGTATGCCACATGCTAGCAGCACCGCCACACGCAGCATGTGGCAGCATAGATAAATCTTAATGCATTTGACATGAAAAGTTGTCATCATCAGCGTCAGTGTCAGCAACAGCATCATCTTCATCATCTTGCTCATAATCTGCAACACCCTACAAAACAACATCATCATCTGCAGCATCTTTCGCATTATCTGCATCATCTTTCTCGTCATTTGCATCATCTTCCTCAAAAACATCATCATCTTTATAGTCATTGCCACTTGGCTTTCACATTTTTCTAGCTTTGCATGAAATGTAGTATGGCTGACAAATTTTTTTACCATTCTCATGCATATGTGCGTATGTTTTTACGTTTATCTATGAGTTTGCGTGCGAGCATTAGATAACATTATTTGATTTTGCATTTGCATGGAAATATGATTTTATGTTGGCATTTTAGAATAATGCGATTGCGATTTGTCAGCCAAAAGTGGCACTTATTGGCTGTTTTATGCTGGTCTACAATGTCTGAGACATAATCATGAAAACAAACTACAGTAAAATGATTTTTGTAGAATCAGAAATGTTTGTTTTAAATTTGTATGCAGCAGACCAGAACTTGTCATAAAAAACAGCACACACAAAAAAATATTTAGCTAAGGAGAGAAAATGTTTATCACAATATCTCGTTTTTAGAGTGCATCTGTTTGGTTCAAATATCGAACATATATTCTATATTTTACTTTAACTTGGTTAATTAACTATTAGCTTTTAAGTTTATTTGTTTTAAAATCGTAACTACTTAATATTTTACAAACATTCTTAGCCATTGTTATTATTGTATTTGGTCACCCAATTCGTTCCGTATATTTCAGGCTTTGCGACAAAACAACTTTTTCGAAATTTTATAAAATTAAATTTTATTTCAAAGGCAAAGACCTCAAACAAATAGACAAATATGAAGTTATTGCTATCACGCTAATTTTTTCCTAAGAATAAACTAGTTCATCAATATCAATGCTATGGGGTATGTCAACATCTATTTCTGCTCCATCTCGAAAACGCTTATTCGATATCGAACAAAATAATGAAAATAACCTAAAAAGAATTCTTATGCGGTAATAATTTTGGGTTCGTACTCTCTTGAAAGTGAATTTGGCAGCAAAAATACAAAAATCGATTTTGACAATGTCTTTCACATACACTGTAGAAAGTAATCCTAGTATGGTTTGTAATTTCGATTATTTGCCGATTTTTCGATATATGAATATTTAGCTTGACTTGAATGATCCCAACTCAAGCCACAAACAATGCCACTAGTTATACAACTCGACTGTTTATCGAAAAATTCAAACAGTTTTATTTGCCGTACAACAATACAAAATTTCATTAGACGACTCCACTTACGATGCAATCGATTGTACAACCAGATCGATAAACAGTAGATATCCTTTAAATGTTTAATTTTTTTGAGAAACAATCAAATTGTACGAAAGTCGCATCGTATATGGCTTGGGTTAGGATAAAATAAGTCAATCTAAATATTATATATTAACCGATAAATCTACAAAAAAAAAGGAAATCTCTTACCACACAAAATGTTATTGCTTAAAGCCAAGTTTTATATTTTTTATTAAAATATTCTACCTACGCAAGCACGCCCTTTGCCAAGTTTCTCAAAAAAAAAAAATGTGGGCAGACCAAAGTGGTCAATATAAGCGCAACGATTTTTTTGTTGCCAAAGTTACAACTTTATTTCAGACTTTAAATCGAGTTTCTGTTGCCAACTTTTTTACTTCTTTTTGGTTTTAATTTTTGCACAGCATGCACACGCATAATAAAGAACAATAAAAAAAGGTGAATAACTGGTGAGAAAACCGACAGTGGAATACCCTACAACCACATAATCCAAAAATATTCTTTTTGGCACCTTAAGTGAGGATTCTAGATGCAGGAATGTTGTTTTGGGAAAATCTTTATTTATCATTGCTCATTAGACTCACACGAGTCAACATAGCGCATTATGAGTTTTTAGCTTCATTTATTTGTAAGCCTATCAGAAGACTGTACTTGAGTCTACCCAAAATTCAATATTAACCAACACTTATTTATTAAACTAACAACAATAACTGAATTCTAAAAAATAATTTGAATTATTTTTTAACTTAAAACTTCATCTTTTGCTTGAAAGATATGGCTTGCAAAACAAACATCTAAAGCCAAAAATCGAAATTTTCAACTTTCGATTACTCAAACAAATAACGAAATTTTTTAATAATTAATTTTTTTTTTTCATTGAAAAACTGAAACTGAAAAAATTTTTATATATTTTATTTTCTTAGATATATTGTTTGTCAAAGAAACGTTTAAAACCAAGAATATAAATAACTCAATGAAGAATCGGAATTTTGCAATAATTCAATTTATTTTTTAACATAAACTTTTATTTTTCATAGAAAAAAATTTTTTTTTAAATTTTTACATATCTTTGTTGGCTTAGTAGACATGGTTTGTCTAAAAGCGTCTTTAACCAAAAATCAAATATTCAGTTATCGATAAGTCGATAAATAGTCGCAATTATGGAATAAAAATTAACGTGGTTAATACTGTCTAGCCTCTGTCAAATAAGTAAAAACGATCAAATTCGAAGAGTTAGACCAAAAAAGTGGCCCGCTTCAGCTATTTTCGCCGATATACATATAGTATATAATATATATATATATATATATATGTATATAATGATATATATTTTTGTGTATTTAATATTTTCAATATGGTTGTAAATTCCATATTTTTTTTATAAATTTTAATATATCTTTAAAAATTTTTTTTCAATCATAATAATTTTTTTACCATCGGATGCAGGATAACTGCGACAATTTTTGAACTGGTGGCTTTTACAGTGTTGGTTAATGACGAAATTAGAAACAGAGAATGCGAATCTTTTGGCAAACTGATGTATTTGAGATGTATATAGGTGTTCATAGAAACGCATATGGCAAAAAACTTATTTTCTGCCACGCCTCTTGAGCTTATTGCACAATTCATAATACCCTAAAGCCGTAAGCTATAGTGTACTATAAAACAGAAGATAGGAAAAAAAAGAAAGATGCAAAAAGTTCGAAAGTGAGTTTTATGACTTTTATTGATTTACTTATTTATTGTCAGCCGCATTCTATTATGACTTTTTGTGAAAGAGCGTTTTATTTCGTTTATTGCAACTGAAGAACGCAAATTGGCAAGTCAGCTTGCAACTTGCACCTGGTGCCAAAAAAAAATAAAATCCAATGGGAAGCCTCAATTTCAATTATGCAATGATAACGAATAAAAATAAAAAAAAACAAATAATTTATGGCTCGATAAGTTTTTATTAGAAGTGTGCGAACATTATATGTGTACAAGGCATATGATGCGTATACTTAATATTGGTGATAAATATTTGTTTTATAAAGGTTGCTTATAAATGTGGGTATGTATGCAGATGAATTGAGTGCAAGACTGTCTAGCAGTACTAAAATTTTATAGTATAGAGTTAAACTGTCTTATCAATGGAAATTCAAATATTCCATGACTAAATTTTTTTCGCTATTGCTTAACGCTCGCGATTTTTGTTTTGTGCTCACTTCTGTTGTTGCTTTAATCGTCACTAAGCTGATGGAGAAAGCACACCACGTAAAGCTGACTAGACCTTGTGTAAGCGTGAATTCTCAAAAATTTAGTCGTCGATTCGACGAGGCACAACTTTTGTGTGATTTTAAAGACTGTTAAAAATTTGTTCACTATTTCTTAAAAATTTCGTCGCCTTTTAGACGTAGAATAACATTTGTTTCATTTTTAAAGAATGCTAAGAATTTTTTTACAATTTCGCAAATATTTCATCGTCAATTAGACGTCAAAAAACTTTTGAGTGTTAGTGTTGGTATTAATAATGTTTATTGTGTTTGTGCTTAATAATAGTTGATTATTAACATGTTTGTTTAAACTTATATGTGAACGATGCGAGTTACAATTTGGAAGGTACAATCGGGAGACTTGTAATCGATATCGATAACGATGGCAAGGTTGCCAACTAGCTTACGGCGTTGTGGGTTGCCAGATGTATCTCTAACACTTCCCCTCAGATGGCACCCCACTAGGTGATCTTACGCATGCCCAATGCTTCTATACATGCGTTATGTTTTGCTGCTGCTAAACCTTTTGTTAAGACATCTGCTGGCATCTCGGTCGTTGGGATGTAGTCGACTTGGATTTCCTTCTTTTCTACTAGTTCTGGCAAGAAATGGTGACGTATGTCGACGTGCTTAGTGCGCTTGTGAAATATGGGATTTCTCGTGAGTTGGCCAGCTCCTTGGTTATCGTTGTATATTGTAGTAGTTGCAAGTTGACCAACCACTTCCTTCAGGAAACTTCTAAAATGTATGGCTTCTTTTGCGCACTCGGACGTAGCCATATATTCCGCTTCTGTGCTTGACAGTGCAACAGTTCTTTGCTTACGGCATTCCCATGAAATCGAAGCATTTCCCAACTTGAAAGCAAATCCGGTAAACGATCTGCGATCATCTATGCTTGCAGCCCAATCAGCATCGGCGTAACCAACCAATGCCTTTCCACTTTTACTGAACACCAAGCCATAGTCTTGTGTTCCTTTTAGGTATCGTAATACCCTTTTTGCCGCAATCCAATGCTGTTTTCCATGATTAGCATTGTACTGACTCAGTACACTTACGGCATGTGCAATATCGGGACGCGTGCACACTGCTAACCACATCAAGGCGCCTATCAAACTTTGATATGGTAATTTAGAGGCTTCTTGTTTTTCCTCTTCGGTCTTTGGACACATTTCTGTAGACTGTTTCTCGCTCGGGTTAATTGGCGTAGTGACTGTTTTGCAGTCTTCCATATTGAATTGCTTTAACAGGTCTTTGACGTATTTTTGCTGACACATAGAAAATTCGTTCTTTTCTGTATTTTGACGGAAGTCGATTCCCAGACAATACGACAGCCTTCCTAGATCTTTCATTTCGAAATTGCTGGACAGTTCAGATTTCAATTGGCTGAGCATATTTTGGTCATTGGTTGCTACTATAAGATCATCGACATATAAAGAAATCATTAAAATCTTGTGTCCTTGTCTTTTCAAGTATACGCATGGATCGGCTGAAATTGGCTTCAGATCCATTTCAATCAGTTTATTGTTCAGCTTTTTATACCACTGGCGGCCACTCTGCTTTAGACCATATAAAGCCTTCTTTAGTTTACAAACTTTGTCCTGGCCGTACTTTTTCTTTTCTTTGCCTGTCAATATCTTTTCAAATTCTGGTGGAGTGCTGATGTAAATTTCTTCTTCTATATCTCCATTTAGATATGCACTGTTAAAATCGAATTGGAACACATCCAACTGTTTTTCGACTGCAATCGCAATCAGAGCTCGTATTGATCCTATCTTTGCAACTGGCGAGAATGTTTCATTATAATCAATACCCTCTCTTTGTGTGAAACCTTTAGCAACAAGTCGTGCCTTACGACAGCTCACCTCTCCATTTGGGTGATACTTTGTTCTGAGAACCCACTTCGTCTCTATTACCTTTTGATTTTTCTGCCGCTTGACGATTTCCCATGTACAATTCTTTTGTAGTGCCTCATACTCATTTATGAGTGCCTTTTTCCATTCCGGCCCATTTGGACCTTTGAGCGCTGCGTCTACTGTAATTTCGTTATTTTCGCCGATTAGTGATACTGCCTCGTAAAATTCTTCAGGCTCGCTTTCAGTCTCGGAGCTTTGCGCCTCACATGGCGCCACGGGTACTTCATTGTAAACCAACTTCGGTCTACCTGGTTTACCAGTTCGCAGCAATCTGGGTCTTCCCGGTCCACGTGCTACGAGCATTGGAGGAGCTGATTCATCAGACGACATCTCATCATGGCAGTTATCTTCTTGTTGATTTCCCTCTTGATCTTCAGGAACGTATCCTGGTTCTATAGCGTGTTGTGGCTCTGCAAACTCTTCGAATTGTTGTTGTTTGCCAAACAGATTTGTGAACACAACATCACGGCTCTTTAGTACCTTTCGAGCCAGGGGGTCGTACAACCTATAAGCTTTGGCGTCGCTGCAATAACCAATAAAAATAGTTCGATTAGACTTTGAACTGAACTTACTCTTTGGACGCTTGTTGAGACAGTATGCTACTTGGCCAAACGTTCGCAAATGTCCAACTTTTGGAACACGTTTATTCCAAAACTTGAAAGGGGTCTCGCCACTTAGGCTGCTGGATGGACATCTGTTTCTTATGTAATTGGCTGTGTTAACGGCCTCTGCCCAGTAACTCGGAGATAAGGATGCTTGTATCATCATGCATCGGGCCATCTCCACCAAAGTCCTATTTTTGCGCTCGGCTACTCCATTCTGCTGTGGAGTGTATTCTACTGAGAATTCGTGCTTAATTCCTGCCGCCATTAAATAATCTTTGAGCTGATTATTTGTGTATTCTGTGCCATTGTCGGATCTCAGCGTCTTCAATTGTTTTCCCGTTTTGCGTTCAACGTAGCTTTTGAAGTACTTAAACTTCTCGAAAACTTCTGATTTGCTCTTCATTGTATAAATCTCGCACCACTTTGAGTAATCATCAATAAACGACACGAAGTAGCGGCTACCTCCATGACTGGCTACACGCATTGGGCCACATACGTCGCTATGTACCAGTTCCAGCAATTCGTTTGTCTTTGAGTTCGATGTTTTGAACGGTTTCTGGGTCTGCTTCCCCTTGATGCATACTTCGCATAATGGTAACTGTTCATTCACGTTGACATCTACTCCTTGAATTCTACCTTTACTTATAAGGTCTTTTAAATCCTTTTCATTAAGATGGCCTAGTCGCTCATGCCATTCTTTAATGCTGTTTTGCTTTGTAACAGCTGCTTTACTACTTTCAGTTTGTAAGGAAGTTCTGGTGCTGGGGTATAACTCAGTCTGCCCCAGGGCCAACTTACAACTAATTTGTAAATTTGCTGAGACACTGGGCAGCGTAGGGGGCCTAGAAACTGTCCTCGCCGTACCTGCATACATACACACGTACCTTTACTCCTCACTTAGTGCAGTTTGTGTGTGTGCTGGCGTGCTCTCAGCACGATTAACCGACAGCAAGATCTTTGTGGACTACGTCGCTGAGCGAGGCTCTCGCGACCGCATCCGTTCACGAGGGGGTTGCGGGCGTAGCCCACGCTTACCTACAGCGTGTTCGCCACAAACTGTACCACTTGAGCGAGGCTCTTTAGGGCTGCGTTTGTGCACGAACGGAAAGTAGCGGGGTGCGTTGTGGTGGCGGGCGAGGCTCACGCGTACCTACAACAGGGCCTGCGTATGTACAACACCAGAGAGGCGAGGCCTGCTCGGTTTCTCATACACGCGCGGCAGGAAAGGGGAGAATAGCGAAACGACACTAACACACTCACATATACAGCGGCGTTCTGCTTCTCATGCGCGTCTTGCGTACGGCACCAAATATTTGATATATTAAAACACTTGCGGTTTCGATTCACTTTATAATTTTATTCAGTTTAATTCCCTTTTTCTTAATACCCACAACCGCAGCCTAACCTTTACTAATTTTCACCCTAACCTTTTCTCGATCTCACCTCAACCTTTTCCTTAGTCTTCGTTTTACTCTGTCTTGTTATGCCGCTGCACGTCTGTGTGCTTTGCTGTCTCAAATCTCACTCCTCGTGTTTCATTTTCTCATCGCCCACGCCGGCTCGTACCACAGCCTGCCGATATCCGTCTATCGTTTTGCCGATCGAAGGCTATCGGCAGCCTGGGTTGGCAGCCCGACGTGGCGATGTTCAAGCGATTTCTACTCATCGATATCTTTTGTTTCTTTATTTTCTAACACTTAATCTAATACCAAACTTATAACTAGTAAACTGAAAAATGCATACATTCAACTTACATCTAAATAATAATGAGAACCTTACATCTAATAATAATTAAAAGCAACTGAAAAATCCATATATTCACCTTATATCTAAGTAACAAGGCAAACCTTACATCTAATAATAATTATAAGCAACTGAAAAATCCACATATTCACCTTATATCTAAGTAACAATGAGAACCTTACATCTAATAATAATTATAAGCAACTGAAAATTCATATATTCAACTTATGTCTAAGCAATAATGCAAACCTTACATCTAAACGCGAATATAATTTATCAAATGAGGCGGAGCTTAGAAGCTTCGTCACACCCCCCCCTTCCTTCGATAGGGACGACACATACTGTGCCGTCGCGCCGCTGCGTAACGCGGTATTGCCGCCCTCCTGCTCTCACCGTCACCCTTCTGCGGCCTCTGTCCGGTTGGGCGCGTGAGAGGCGGGCCTGAATGGCCTGAATAGTTGCCCCCGACAACAAACCATCGTGTGTTCGAACCGTCCAACCTACTGGCGGCCTGACAAGTCCGGCGTCGGGAGGTTCGGGGTTTCCCGGCTCTGTCAGGCGTATGCCGCACCTAATCAAGTCGGCCTCGAGGCGCGCTCCCCAGCGTTCAATGTATGCTGTGGTCTCGGCGACGCCATGACACTCCTCGGGATCGTCATACGGGCGGACGGTCTCCTGTCGTCCACTGCCGGAAGGCTGGCTGTCCGACACATCAACCGTGTCTGCGGGGACGCTCCGGGTGGGTGATGACTTACTCTCCGACGGCTCGTCCTCGGCCACCTCGGATATAACTATAGCGTCGTGCCTCGCGGATGGTGGCATAATCGCCGGTAACGGGGGCGGTGTAGTTGGCTCCTCTACGTACGGCCTTTCGCCCCACACGCCGGGCGCCTCGACGACTACGGCCTCCGTCTGTATCCGGAACATGTATACGTAGCCGTCTATGGTGTCGTGGTGTTGCTCGCACGTCACCGTCCTGTGGTGACGTCGCGGTGGCGGGGCGTTACGGCTCTCCTCGTCGCTGCTGATGCTCACGTGGTCGGACTCGGAGCACGCGTGGCTGTCCTCGGTGGTACCACTTTCGTCGTCTTCTAGCTGAGGGCTAGCATCGTGCTCCGGCCCATCATCCCCGTATCGAGGCGTGGAGCCGCCACTCAGACTCATTCCTCCCGGGGTGCCTTCTTCCGAGTCCTCGGGGTCCGAGGGGTGGGTAACCTCCTCTTCCGCCGATGCTTCGACGTTGGGCTCACCCCCAACTTGGGGCTGTCTTGCCTCCGCCGACGTGTCTGAATCGCTGATTAGGATGATGTCGTTGTCCATCTATA
The DNA here is from genome assembly GCA_018150985.1 of Chymomyza costata. Classification (NCBI taxonomy): domain Eukaryota; kingdom Metazoa; phylum Arthropoda; class Insecta; order Diptera; family Drosophilidae; genus Chymomyza; species Chymomyza costata. Next base: position 6,217,724 of record JAECWU010000803.1, on the reverse strand, counting down.
ACGATATAATAGCTTAAAGATTACCTCTTAAATTATTTCTCCTGCCTAGTACGGTTGTGGGGTTCCCCTTACGCCTATGTTTTACAATGCTTTTTCTTAAAACTAACAAAATTTACTCATTAACCGCGCTGACGGGCTGCCTCTCTACCTCGTCACCAGCTTCGTTCTCGTCCTCATGTTGCTTGTCGGAGTGGAATGCTTTCAACTGCGCAATGCTGGCTACTCTGCGATTTCTTTCGCCTGGCTTCTGCAAACGCACGATGTTAGGGGATACGAATTTGACCACCCGAAACGGCCCGTCGTACTTCGGCGCTAGCTTTGCGGTGAAACCGTCTGCCGCTCGTGACAGCCAGTGCTGGCGCAAGAGTACCAGGGAACCCAAGGTCGGCCGCCATTCTCTTCTGCGCAAATTGTAATATCGCCTCTGGTCGTTGGATGCCCGTTGTAGATTGCTGCGAACGATCTCGAATAGTTCCTTGAGCCTCTGTGCCTTTGCGTCCGGTGTCTGTGGTATACTAGACGACCCAGGTGTGACTTCTTCATAAAGTGCTGCTGGTAAACGTGGTTCGCGGCCTTGCACCAAGTATGCTGGTGAAAAGCCTGTAGAGTCGGCTATACTGGAGTTGACCGCTAGTGAGATTTCTGGTAGTAGCTCATCCCACGTATTCTGCTGACCGCCGATAAATTGCGTAATCATCGTCTTAACGGTACGGTTGGTCCTCTCCGTTGGATTTTCTTGAGGGCAGTAAGGCGCCGTATACTGTAATTCTATACCCAAATTTTTCATAAACGCTTTGAATGTTCGGCTGCTGAATTGCGCTCCGTTATCGCAGACGAACTGTTTGGGCACTCCAAAGCGTGCCAATATGCGTTCCCTGAACGCTTTCTGCAAGGTTGCTGTTGTCGCCCTCCGTAGGGGCACTAGTTCTACCCATTTCGTGAACATATCGTGAAACACCAGTAACATCGTGTTCCCTTGTTTGGACCGGGGCAAAGGACCCACGAAATCTGCGCACAAAATCGCAAACGGTTCGCTGACTTGCCTCGTCAGCATTCTGCCTGCCAGCTTTGCCTGTTCACATTTATGTTTCTGACAGACCTCGCAGCACCTTACGTGGCGGCTCGCGTCTCGAAACATACCAGGCCAGTAGTAACGTTGTGTGAGTCGGGCGATCGTCTTGCGCACTCCTAAGTGTCCCGCAGTAGGAGCGTCATGGCATTCCTGTAGTACCCGACCTCGTTGAGTAGTTGGAACGCACAACTTCCAGGGGACATGATCCTCGTCATCTGCTCTGTAACCCAAGTTTCGGTACAGTTGGCCGTTTTCCAACGTGTAGTCTGGGTATTTTTCTGGCTCTTCGGTCATCTTTGCAGTCATAGTGGTTATCCACTTGCACCTGCTATCCTCCTCGGTTATTTGCTGCAATCTCTCGAGGGGTTGTCTAGATAATGCGTCGGCCACAACGTTCAGCTTGCCTCGACGGTACTGCACATCAAACTGGAACTGTTGCAACTCTAGTGCCCAACGCGCGACGCGCCCCGAAGGGCTCTCAATAGAGTTCAACCACTTGAGGGCCAAATGATCGGTGATCACCTCGAACCGATATCCTTCCAAATAACAGCGCATCTTCCTGATCGCCCATACGATGGCCAGGCATTCCTTTTCGGTCGCGGTGTAATTTTCCTCCGCCTTCGTCAACCGTCGGCTAGCATATGCGATGACTCGTTCCTTTTCCTCGCTTTCTTGTGTGAGTACGGCTCCCAGCCCGTAGTCGCAGGCGTCTGTCTGTAGCTTAAATTTGAGACTGAAGTCCGGGCAAGCAAGTACTGGGGCCGTGGTCAAGCTCTCCTTTAGGTTGTCCAACGCCGCTTGTTGCTCCTCGTTCCACGTCCATTTTTTCCCTTTCTTCAATAGTGAGGCCATCGGGTGTATCATCGAGGCAAAGTTGGGTACGAATCGTCGATACCATGATGCCATGCCGATACATTGCCGCAGCTCCTTCAAGTTGGTGGGTGCCTTCAAATTCTGGATTGCCTCTATCTTTGCCGGATCCGTGCGGATTCCCTCGCCTGTCACCACGTGACCAAGGTAGACCAATTCTTTTCGAAAGAATGAGCATTTCTTCCGATTGATCTTCAGATTAGCCTTGCGAAGACGATGCAGTACTTCCCGCAGGTTCGCTACGTGCTGCTCCTCTGTTGCGCCCACGACGATTATGTCATCCAGATATGCGAATGCGTACGGCTCCATATCAGGCCCGATCACCGAATCTAAAGCTCTTTGAAATGTGGCACTAGCCGAGTGTAGTCCAAATGGCATCACTCGCCAGTGAAATAGGCCACGCCCGGGCACTGTAAAGGCTGTGTACTCTTTGCTGTCGGCCGCCATCGGGATTTGCCAATACCCATTCTTGAGATCCAATGTAGATATGTATCGAGCGTTGCGCAGTTGCTCGAGTATATGATTGATCCTTGGAACTGGATACGCGTCGGGAACTGAATTCGCATTTAATATCCTGTAGTCAATGCACATTCGTTCGCTTTTGTCTTTTTTGGTACCATCACGATCGAGGCGCTATGTGGACTGTGGGAGGGCTCAATGGCATCCGATTTCAACAGTTCATCCACCTGCTCGTTAATGGCAGCTTGCTTTGCAGGGTTTTTCGGGTAATACCTCTGCTTCATGGGTCTGTCGTCCTTCAAAACGATCCTGTGTTCGGCTATATTGGTTAAGCCTCGCATATTTTCAAACGGCGCCAATTCTTGCCGCAGAAATTCTTTTAACTCTGGTTTAAGGTCGGCGGGCCAGGGGGAATCTTCATCATCCACCTTTGCTGCCTGCGTTATGACCTTTGCGCATCCTATAATGGTGGTCGGCGTCATCGCTGCATCTGCCGCCGGGGACATGGCCTCGCCTATTTCCCTCGCCGCCTCCAGAGCAGCCGACGTGATCGCCTCTTGATTGTTGCCTCGGGCTTCAGATGCGTTCATAATCTTCACATCTCCCGAACCCTTGGCCGCCGTTGATGTAGATGAAGAGGCCTCGCCTGCTTTTTCCATCGACGGCGCCACCTGCCTCTTAGAATTCTTCGCCTTCCGCGTCGTGGCTGACGGTGGAGAGGCGGCCCTGCCGGCTCCTCTCACCGTGTCCAAACCCTCCGTATCGGCCTTCATATTCTGGCCCTGGTCTCCCCTTGATGCTGTGATCACGCTTTTACCGCCGATCGTCGTCGCGCCTCCTGTCGCTTTGCCCTGGGTCCTAGCCCTCAGAGCTTCTCGTTTTTCCACCGTGCTGCTCAACTGCTCAGCCTTTGGCTTCCCTGCCTCCATCCTGTTCCTCGCTTGTGCTGGCTGGCCTAGCGGCTCACCCTGTGATGTCTCGGGCCCCATCCTCAGCACCGTTGGTCGCAGTCGGGGGTCCTCCTCCGGTAACGCAGCGGGTCTTAGCTTCAGCTCTGCTCCTGCGCACCACATCCTTGTACCGACTGCACACAAAAAATCTATACCTAGGAGTAGGGGGTCTAGCATTGCGGGCATGACGAGCATTGGCATGATGACTAGCGCGTCTGCCAATCCGACTCTCAGCCTCAACACCTTGTTCACCCTTACTCTCGTGCCGTCTGCCAGTCGAATGCGTGTCTTTATTTTCAGTAATTCGCCTTCTCTCGCCAAGGCTACGGCCGTTTCCTCACTCACGAAGCTTCGTGAGGCTCCTGAGTCGATCGTCGCAGTCTGCCATTGCGACCCAATCTGCACCGTTGCGATGATACGACTCCCATCCATTTTTAGTATATCGTTTAAATCCGGGCTGCTGGTGGCTGCGCCGCTACGTGATCCCGGATCTGGTAGGGCGGCTGTCCGTTTCCCTGGACTGGTCGCTGGCAACACTCCTGAGTCTTGCGCCCTCGTCGTCCACACACCCGGCAGAACACCACCAAGGCATTGGGGCATTCCCGGGCCATGTGACCGGGCTGCGCGCATCTAAAGCATGCGTGTCTGCTGTCGTACGGTTGCTGGCTCGCCTGGCCGATCATTCTGTTCGTTGCCTCCACGTCGGGCGGCCTGGCGTATGACACTGGCGGTGAGTTCTCATACCCGAATCCTGCCACCTGTCGCGGTGTGCTCCTAAAAGGGTTGTGCGGGCTGCTTGTGGGTGTTTCCCGTGGGCGCCTGTTGCTATTTGACCGCGCGCGGTTCTGGTCCCTGACCATCTCATATTCGCACGCCAGCTGAGTGAGTTGCGCGATGTCTGCAAATTCATGGCGGCGAATATGTAGTCTGTATTCGGGTGCAGCGTTTTCGTAAGTCCTGTAAAGCCGCTGACTTTCTGTATACCCAGCGCGGAACATCATCGTTCCGATGGCGATAGAGTACGCCTTAAAACTTTCTCGATCCTGTTGATGGCGTGCTCGTATCCTATCTTCTAACCGTTCCATGTACTGAGGGGGTAGAAAAAACTCTAAAAATATGCGTCGGAACTCAGCCCACGACGCCTCGCGTAGTCGGCTCATCCGGAACCATTGCGCCGCTTCGCCTGTCAGCACCTCTATCATGGCTGCGGGTAGGTCGTTGACGTTGATACGGTACGCTGCCGCTTTATCCTCCAACTCTTCGATGAGGGCGAGCGCGTCTGTGCGGCCGTCGAAGTGTACGCCCCATTTTCGAACCTGATCCGGTACAATTACGTTGTGTCTAGTTGCCTGCGGGGGCGGTAAGTCGCGCGTTGGGACTGACCAATGAGCATCCGAGTCCAACTCGGGTCGATATTCGCGATAAGGAACGCTTGGTTGAATTGGTCGATCTGCAGGGTCTGCTGAGAGATGGCTGGTACGATGAGTGGGTGTAAAAAGAGGAACTGCCAACGATGATTGTGGCAGTGGGATGCTGCTTACAGGTTGGGGGGACGGTGGCGCAGGGCTCGCGCCTCGGCTGGGCGACACGCTTGTGCGCCCTTGCTCTGCCAGCTTGGCATAGCGGGTCTCGTGCTCCGCCAACCTCGTCCAAATGTCTGATGTGTGTTCGCCTTTTGAGACAAACGCTGCCAGCGCCCTTCTCAGCTCATCCACCTTGCCTTCAATGGGCATGCCCAGTTCAGTGAGGATGTTACATAGCTCCTCTTTGCGTCGATATGCAATCCAGCGTACGCCGACGCCTGGGTTCTTAATCTTTCCCACCCATTTGGACTCACCCGTATCCTCTGTTTTGTTCCGGGGTACCTGCGTGTCGTCTACTGTGCTTACTGCGCTGTCTTCTGTTTTTTCCTCCATTGTATTTATTGTTGATTCTAGATTTTCCCCTTCAAATGAGTTTTTTTTTTTTTGATTCGTTTTATTAATTTAATTGATTTAGTTTTATCGGTCCAATTTTTATTTTATTTCAATTAACTTAGTTTTCCTTTTTCTTTAAAATTTCGATTTACTTTATTTTGGTTTAGTTGATTTTTTTTTTCCGATTCTATTGTGTTTGTTTGTCTCTTGTTTAACTGTTTTATTGTATTTTATTTTATTTAATTTTGTTTTATTTGATTTAATTTAATTTTACTTTATTTTATGTTATTTTATTTTATTTTATATCATTTTGTTTTATTTTATTTTATTTTATTTTATTTTATTTTATTTTATTTTATTTTATTTTATTTTATTTTATATTATATCATTTTATTTTATTTTATTTTAATTTTATTTAATTTTATTTTATTTTATTTTATTTTAATTTTATTTAATTACTTTCACTTCTGGCACTAGTCTTTTCTCCTTTTTTTTCCACTTTTCAACCACTGTCACCTTTCGTTCACTCTCTCTTTTTAACTTTCGTTCAACCTCTTAATTTTCTTTTTCACTTCGCCCCCATTCACCCCGTTGGCTTTCGCACTGTTTTTCTTCCTTGGTTATTTATCAAAACCGTTATCCATTTTTTTTTTCCCACTTGAAATTCAATTTTCCTTAATCCTTTATTTAGTGCACTTTAATTTTGTTTAGTTAAGATCGGATTTTATTTCGTTTTATAAACTTTATTTGCTCTTATTTAATTTTATTTTATGCTCTTTAATTTCACTTGACTTAATTTAGTTTTATTTTTATTACACCGTCATGTCACTTGATAGCTGTTTAACTCTCTTTATCTTTCAATTTCTTTTTTTTTTTTTTTTTTTTTTTTGTTAACACGTGGCTTTCGCCCACTGTCACTTTTTAGTTTTGTTTCGGATACACCGTCGCTGGCCCACTGTACTTTTGTCTACGGCCGTTACTCGCGATCCGTTATGCGTAGCCCGTTATGTGTGCAAGGCAAAGACACAAAACCACGCTGCTTGGCACACACATGTACATTTTTCGCACTCGACTGTACTTTACACGCGGTTACCGCGACGCGCCGTTCTTAAGCCGTTTTACTTTTCGTCTTTTCTGTCTCTTCTTTATGTTCGTTTACAACCTAACTTTTGCTTTGATTTTGCTTGTCTTTTAAATTCCTGCTGCTCCGTTTTGCTTGTTCTTACTATTTTTCTGTACCCTTTTTTTTTCCGAAATTAAACCGCTGCTGCACCTATTGCTTTTGGCGAAACTAAACTGCTACTGTACCTCTTTTGCATGTATGTATGTATGCGACTGGACTATATATGTATGCCCTAACGGGGCTTTAATCCGCTATATATTTATTGAAAGATGTTAATATATACCTAACTATGCCTCAGGTCCCTGCTCGGGCGCCATTTGTAAGGAAGTTCTGGTGCTGGGGTATAACTCAGTCTGCCCCAGGGCCAACTTACAACTAATTTGTAAATTTGCTGAGACACTGGGCAGCGTAGGGGGCCTAGAAACTGTCCTCGCCGTACCTGCATACATACACACGTACCTTTACTCCTCACTTAGTGCAGTTTGTGTGTGTGCTGGCGTGCTCTCAGCACGATTAACCGACAGCAAGATCTTTGTGGACTACGTCGCTGAGCGAGGCTCTCGCGACCGCATCCGTTCACGAGGGGGTTGCGGGCGTAGCCCACGCTTACCTACAGCGTGTTCGCCACAAACTGTACCACTTGAGCGAGGCTCTTTAGGGCTGCGTTTGTGCACGAACGGAAAGTAGCGGGGTGCGTTGTGGTGGCGGGCGAGGCTCACGCGTACCTACAACAGGGCCTGCGTATGTACAACACCAGAGAGGCGAGGCCTGCTCGGTTTCTCATACACGCGCGGCAGGAAAGGGGAGAATAGCGAAACGACACTAACACACTCACATATACAGCGGCGTTCTGCTTCTCATGCGCGTCTTGCGTACGGCACCAAATATTTGATATATTAAAACACTTGCGGTTTCGATTCACTTTATAATTTTATTCAGTTTAATTCCCTTTTTCTTAATACCCACAACCGCAGCCTAACCTTTACTAATTTTCACCCTAACCTTTTCTCGATCTCACCTCAACCTTTTCCTTAGTCTTCGTTTTACTCTGTCTTGTTATGCCGCTGCACGTCTGTGTGCTTTGCTGTCTCAAATCTCACTCCTCGTGTTTCATTTTCTCATCGCCCACGCCGGCTCGTACCACAGCCTGCCGATATCCGTCTATCGTTTTGCCGATCGAAGGCTATCGGCAGCCTGGGTTGGCAGCCCGACGTGGCGATGTTCAAGCGATTTCTACTCATCGATATCTTTTGTTTCTTTATTTTCTAACACTTAATCTAATACCAAACTTATAACTAGTAAACTGAAAAATGCATACATTCAACTTACATCTAAATAATAATGAGAACCTTACATCTAATAATAATTAAAAGCAACTGAAAAATCCATATATTCACCTTATATCTAAGTAACAAGGCAAACCTTACATCTAATAATAATTATAAGCAACTGAAAAATCCACATATTCACCTTATATCTAAGTAACAATGAGAACCTTACATCTAATAATAATTATAAGCAACTGAAAATTCATATATTCAACTTATGTCTAAGCAATAATGCAAACCTTACATCTAAACGCGAATATAATTTATCAAATGAGGCGGAGCTTAGAAGCTTCGTCACAAGTTATTTCTTTTATTTGGTACAAATTTTGATCACGAACCGCAGCAAACACAATTTGGCCATTTGATTCTCTTTTAACTACGGCCCCATCCTTTTTGAACAGTACATTAAAACCATGATCGCATATCTTTGCGACCGACAATAGATTTGCCCTTAAATCTGGTACAAATAGCGTTTTTCTTAAGTCAGCTGAGAACTTACGGCTTGGCTTAAAAGGAACTAAACCACAGCCTTCTATTTTTGTAGATTGACTATTTGCAAGATTCAAATCTAGACAATCAGACTCGCCGACGCTGTTAAATCTCTCTTTCTGCGAGCACATATGTGATGTTGCTCCAGAATCTAGATACCATGTTTTATGTTCTGACTTGATCGAATTTGCTTCTTCTATAAACATGCTCTGATTAGAATGTTTTTTCTCATTAGCGTTCTTTTGACTTTTTGCCTTGCAATCAACTGCCTTGTGGCCTGGCTTTCCGCAGTTGTAGCACTTGAACTTAAATTTGTCTTTTTGATAAGTTTTTGGGCCTCTTTTATTATTGTACGTTATCAATGCTCCAGGCGACGATTCACTTTTGTTCCTGTTTCGTGCCTCATATTCATCTAGCAGTTTAATTTTGAGCATTTCTGGATCAATTAAATTGTCCTGAGTTTCAATTGCTATGCGAAATGTTTCATACTCTTCAGGGATACTATATAGCAACAAGATTGACAACACATCTTCTATGCCCATAAGTTCTACTTCATTTATCTTGTCTACAATATCAAAAAATTTATCTACGTGGCTTCTCATGTCACCACCGGGGCTCATCTTCAATAGTACCAGTGACTTTAATAACGTTGCTTTACGAGCCGGTCCCGTTGATTGATAAATTTCATGCAACTTTTTCCACACATCATTTGAAGTGATACAGTTCTTAATTTGCTTTAATTCAGTTGTAGACATTGCCAAAATAAGGTCTGATTTTGCTTTTTCATCTTCGTTCAACCATTGATCGAAGTTATCTTCAGGCTTTACACAAGAGCCATTTACGTATTTCCACGAATTATTTTTGACTAAAACCGCTTGCATTTGGATTTTCCAAGTGTCAAAATTGTCTTTGCCCAAAGGCACTATATGCACGCTGGCAACACTCATTTTTGTGCAATTGTTTAGTTTTTGCTACACAAGCTTCTTTACAGGAAAATTTCTGATGAGTATTGAATATGTAATATAATCGATTAAGCATCGATTACATAGTGCTGTAAAATATAGATCATAAGAACCATGTAAGGGGTGTTGTAAAACAAAAGAAACAAGAACCACGAGAATAAAATAAAAAGACACTTCCGTTCCAAACTTATGAGTGTAAATACATTACAATTGGCGACGAGGACAAACAAAAAAATAAAACAACTTTATATAAAGTGTGGAATAGTAATTACTATAAATAAACTGTAAATACAGTGCAAAAAAAAGTGCTCTAAAAACTAAAAACAATAATATTACAAAAATTCACAAAGATGCCGACAGACAATCAGATTAAATCTGAAAATGGAAGCTGCAATCTTTATATGCGGACAAGTGTGCCAGAATTTATTCCTGGCGAAACAACTTGGCTGCTATGGAGGGAACGCTTGGACATATATTTATGTGAAATGGGCTGCACTGATACAAACATGTGCAAGGCCGTTTTACTCAAGTCAGTGGGACATGAGGCGTATATGGTGCTGCATAGCCTATGCAGTCCTGATTTGCCGTCATCCAAGACGTTCGACGAGTTATGCGAGATGTTAAACACCCACTATACACCGCCAGTGATAGTGTTTCATGAAAGGAAAAAGTTCCATGTGGCCATCAAAGCAGGTGATGAGACAATATCAGCGTGGCATGCCAGAGTAAAACAATTGGCTCTGAGCTGCAAATTTGGCATACACTTAGAGGCATTTGTGTTGGATAAATTTATAATGGGCATGCCATCGATATTGTTTGAAAAGTTTTGCGAAGAAGATGAATCCATCACCATTCAAAAAGCTTTGAAAAAGGCACTCATAATGGAAACGAAAATGAAAACAAAAGGGATCACTGGAGCTATGGAAGAAGCAGACACAATCAACCTGATAAAAGGCGGAAGGCACCACAGAGCACCTAAAAGCAGCATCACCGAATCAGCACCGAAGGCGAAACCTTGCATGCATTGTGGCTGGCGCAATCATGCCTCAAGTGTATGCAGATTCAAAAACAGCAAGTGTCATAACTGTAATAGAGTTGGACATCTTGCCACGGTTTGTAGGAGTAAAATTCAAAAATCAAAAATTATTAACCATGTATCTACCCTTGAAACAAATTTTAATAAACACATTTTTAATGTAGGTCATGCATCAGACGAGGACTTTACATTGTCAGTAAAAGTTAATGGAGTCAACATTGCAGCGTTATGCGACACGGGTGCATCATGCAACCTCATCCCTGCCAACATTTACAACAATATGAAAAATGTACGACTAAGGCCATGTGAAGTTCCATATGTGACATACAACAAGGATTGTATAAAAGTGCTGGGTGAGTTTATTGCACAAATAACGTATCGTAGTATAACCAAATCTTTAGTTGTTGTGGTGACCAATACTGACAATCCGCCCTTGTTAGGTAGAACATTCTTAAGGAGTTTTGGTTTCGGTTTACAGCAGATTAATAACGTCAAATCAATAAACAATCAGTCTATGATAGTAAATGAAATAAAAAATGAGTTTGCTTCGGTTTTTAAAAAAGAGTTAGGTTCCTTTACAGGTGGTAAAATATCACTAAAAATTTCTGATGAGGCTAAGCCGATTTTTCACAAGCCAAGACCATTGCCTGTGGCTTGGAAAGCTAAAGTAGAGGAGAAGATCAGGGAACTTGTCAAGTCAGACATGCTCGAAATGGTCGATGGTGCAGAATGGGGCACACCGCTTGTGCCAATCTTAAAACCAAATGGTGATTTGAGACTGTGTGCAGACTATAAGGTAACAATAAACAAATACCTTTTAGATTTCAAATATCCCTTGCCAAGAATTGATGAAATATTTACGTCACTTGAAGGAGGGAAAGTATTCACCAAATTAGATCTGTCTCAAGCATACAACCAACTGTTCTTAGACAGTGAGTCGCAGTTGCTATGTACTTGGAGCACTCACATAGGAGTTTTTAAAGTAAAGCGGTTACCATTTGGCATAAAAACAGCAGCCGCGATCTTTCAGAAAACTATAGAAAATCTTCTACGAGGTATTCCTAATGCTGTTGTTTACCAAGATGACATTACAATTACAGGTACAGACATGAAGTCCCATTTAAAAACTTTGAGGTCTGTGCTTAGCAAAATAGAATCGGCTGGTTTAAGATTAAATGAGGAAAAATGTCAGTTTTTTCAAAAACAGGTGTCTTATTTAGGTTTCACAATTGATGAATATGGAATTAAGAAAAATAGTGAAAGAACTTCGTGCATTATTAATGCACCGATACCTACCAATGTATCCGAAGTCAGAGCCTTCACAGGCATGGTGAACTATTATTCAAAGTTTATTGATAGGTTTGCGGAGAAAATGCACCCGCTCTATCAGCTGTTAAAGAAGGACACTAAATTTACCTGGAATAAAGAGTGTGAACAGGCTTATGAAGTCATTAAGAAGGATATTTTGTCAGACAATTTGTTAATACATTTTAATCCAAAACTGGAAATCATATTAACAACTGACGCATGCAACAATGCAGTGGCGGGAATTCTGTCACACAGATGCGATGACAATGTGCTGAGACCTATAGCCTTTGTTTCCAGAGCTTTGCAAGCTGCTGAGAAAAGGTATAGCACGATAGAAAAGGAAGCTTTAGCAATTGTTTATTCTGTCACAAAGCTGAAACAGTATTTACTGGGCCAACAATTCACGCTCAGAACAGATCATAAACCACTTCTTTGCCTATTTGGTGAAAAAAAAGGTTTACCTGTAATGGCCTCAGCAAGATTACAAAGATGGGCGCTAACCTTATCTGGTTTTAATTACAAAATAGAATACATCAAAGGATCACTTAATGAAGCAGACTATTTGTCACGCATGTCGCAAACAATTCAAATTGATACGCCCTCTACAGAATATTCATACGTGAATTTTGTCAATAAAAACAATCACATTGGTCTTGATTTCAAGACAATTGCTGTTCAAACGAGGCGTGACTCAGTCCTATCCAAGGTAGCAGAAGCCATAGAAAAGGGCACGATAGGCCAAATGCAAGGAGAAGAAAATAAACCCTACAAAATAAAAGAAAACGAACTATCTGTTGAGTACGGATGTATAATGTGGGGTTATCGAACCATTATCCCAAAAAAATTACGGCAAGAAGTACTCACCTGTTTGCACACGTCACATTTAGGAATAGTTAAAACAAAAGCCCTTGCTAGATCGTATGTATGGTGGCCAGGTTTGGACAATGATATAGAAAGGTTAATAAAAAGTTGTATGCCATGTCAGGAGTTACAAGACAATCCTGAAAAGAGCGTTCTCATCCCATGGGAACCAGAGACTGGCGTTTGGAAAAGGATACACATCGACTTTGCTGGACCCGTTAAAAACCAGTATTTGTTCGTTGTTGTAGACTCTCTATCCAAATGGCCAGAAGTTTTTGTCACAAAAAACATCACGTCACATTTCACAGTGTCAAAGCTAAGAGAATTGTTTTGCAGATATGGCTTAGTAGAAACGTTAGTTAGTGACAACGGGCGTCAATTTACGTCTGAAGAATTTAATCTTTTTATAAAAATGAATGCTATTAACCACATACTAACTGCTCCAGGACACCCATCCACTAACGGCCAAGCCGAAATATTTGTTAAAATATTAAAAAAATCAGTGTATGCGTCAATAGCGAAATCTCCAAATGAAGAACTAGAAACCATTGTCAACAGATTTTTAGCAGATTACAGAAACACAAAGCATTGCACAACTGGTGAAACACCGGCCAAATTATTTTTCAAAAGGAGCATTAGAACCAGACTAGATCTTTTAAAACCGCCTTCGTTGAGAGAGGTGATAACACAGAATCAGAATAAGAGTATCCTCAACTACAGAGGGGGTAGGAAGATAGAATTTAATCGTGGTCAGGAAGTTTTCATCAGAAATTACAGCGATCCCAATAAACCCAGTTGGTCACCAGCAACAATACAGAAGAAGTTGGGTATGCGAGCGTATTTGTGCAATTTCTCACACAGCAATCGAACTATAAAAAGACACACGGATCAGATACGCGCGGGAAACTGTTCCAATGATGTTGATGTTGACAAGGATGAGGGAGAGACAAACATCAGCGAATCACCGACTCATACTGACAACAATGTAGAGGCTTCGCCTGATGCATGTTCTGACCCTCCAAAAATGAGTTTAAGGCCAAGAAAAGATGGCAAAGTATTAAAAAAATTAAATTTGTAAAAAGAGAAAATGTACTTGAAATGTAAAATCATGAATTTATATATATATACATATAAAAAGAATTGTTAAATTAAGTTAAATTGTTAATAAGAACATAAATTGTTATCTAAATTTGTAAAAAGAGAAAATGTACTTGAAAGGTAAAATCATGAATTTATATATATATTTACATATAAAAAGAATTGTTAAATTAAGTTAAATTGTTAATAAGAAAGAACATAAATTGTTATCTAAATTTGTAAAAAGAGAAAATGTAAATATCAGTAGTTGCTCCAACTTAGGGGGAACATGATGAGTATTGAATATGTAATATAATCGATTAAGCATCGATTACATAGTGCTGTAAAATATAGATCATAAGAACCATGTAAGGGGTGTTGTAAAACAAAAGAAACAAGAACCACGAGAATAAAATAAAAAGACACTTCCGTTCCAAACTTATGAGTGTAAATACATTACAATTTCTTTGCACATATATAATGTATATATAATATATATTGTCACTTCCACAAACTCGACTCATTAGTTTCTATGTACATATGTATGTATTTCTATTCCTTGCTACACAAGCAAACGTACGCTACACAAGCATTACATACACACATGTATGCACATAGGCGACACACGCAAAAACTATTTCACCACAATGTAAAATTGTTGACCATCACACAACTATTACTGTCTTTATGCACTTATACACTTATTATTGTTTTATTAGCGCAGTGGAAGCATGTCCTGGGCCCATAACCTGTTGGTATTAATAATGTTTATTGTGTTTGTGCTTAATAATAGTTGATTATTAACATGTTTGTTTAAACTTACATATATGTGAACGATGCGAGTTACAATTTGGAAGGTACAATCGGGAGACTTGTAATCGATATCGATAACGATGGCAAGGTTGCCAACTAGCTTACGGCGTTGTGGGTTGCCAGATGTATCTCTAACAGTTGGTTTACTTATCTATTTTGTTTATGGCTGAACTTGCTTAAGTGATGACAATTATAAATTTGCTGAATTTGAGGAAGATGTACCTGGCGATGCAACAGATGTTTCTTTGCTAAGTTTGAATCAATAAAAGCTGAGAAAGTGTCAATTTATTGTAACAGAAATCTGTTCCAAATGATCGACCTCGATTGTGCAGTACTATGAATTGTTCTCGCTAGAAAAATAAAGTAAGATTTGGTTAAAACAAATTTTGTGATCTAAATAAAGAATATTTGGAAAAGCTTGCTAAGAACATAAGTTCGGTTTTAGCCCTTTGTTTGTATAATACAGAAATCAAAGAAGCAGAAAAATTTTTTATTTCAAATTAATTAAATTGTTTATCATACCAGAGGTTGTGGGTTCGAGTCCCAAGTAAAGCATGGTCCTGTACTTTGCACTTTTCCCATTCCCCTAATTTTTCAAGTCTCTTATTCCCATTATCGGTATCACAACGGGCCTACTCTTGGCCTAAGTGAGTTGGGACGCTAAGTCCAAGCAGCCGCCCTAACCTACCTATCTACCTAATTGAATTATTAATAAAATAAAATGTAAGTTGAGATTTTTGCGCTAAAAAAACAGACGAAAATAACTCAAAACTGGTCGTAGTCGTTTCGACGAAGAAAAGATTTAGTGTTTGTTTAATTAGCGTAGCCATCTACGGTTAACAAAAAGAGATTCAAAGGCGAAATAAATAAATTATCTTTTATATAGTGTTTTTATTTTTTTTAAATTTGTAACCGGGCGTTTCTGAAACCTATATGCCCAAGCATTCTGCAGCTTGAATCCAACAGACCTCAAAAGGAATTTCTCGTAAATTTCCATTGTAATTTAATGGGTTTTTTATATTAATCTATAAGCTGGGATAAAGAAGTTATTAAGAAATTCGTAATAAAATCGCCATCTTCTACTAAGCTACATACCACAAATAAAAGTGCAGCTTTTATGACCCTTAAAATGAAAGAATTTCGAACATTGGTAGTAAAAAATACATAGTAGTTTAGTTGTTGCAGCTTGTTCAACATAAATCAATGAGAGACGTTGGCCAAGGGTAAAGCAACAGGAACAGGAGCAGGAGCAGCTGCTGCTATATAAAGAGGGCGTTTTCATTTATACGCCGTATTGTATGTACAAAATCATTATCACCGCTAAATTGTATAAAAATATGAGAAGCTCGAGCTAAAATGCATGGCTTGAAAAGCATCAACAACAACAACAACAAAAGAGTAAACTAGCCAGGGACTCATGGAAACCAAAAACCGATCAAAGATAGCAGGCGTATTAAAGAGCGCATTTGGCCAAAAGGCAAAACTCGGGCCAGACTCTGTGACTGACTTGGCTGTGGCTTCTTTGATGCGTACGCGAGATAAAGTTTGTATATTGGCCAGGTTCTTTTGTGGGCAAGAGATGCCCCAAGGCCATGCAATAGGTACAACAACACTAATTACCAGCTATGAACAAGCACAATGCGCTCACGCACACTGGAGCACACAGTGTTACACTGTGGCACAGACTGACTCACAACATGTCATGTGCATAAAGAGTGTTGGGAAACGTTGTTACAGCGCACACAATTTTGACGCCACAAGCAACAGAGGCAACGCGCGACAGGATCAGCAAACAGACTCAACAACAGCATATTGAAGCTTGTAGCTTTGGCACCTTAAAGACTTGGAGAGTCCCGCTGGAAACAAATACAAAAACATTAACAAGGGGGTCTTGTAACAGTCGGCATGTCTCGACTATTAGATACACTTTAGCAATTTCACTAGTTTTATACGATTTTGAGCCACTTTGAAAAATCGTTTGGAAACTGCTTCTTCAGTGCTCACACAAAGTTTCAAAGTTTCGGATAGAGTAGCTTTAGAGTGGAGCTCTCAGAAAACAAGGGTTTAAATTTTTAACATTTTTTTATAGTTTTAACCCTGGGCTTATAAGGCATGACATGGCCTGGTTTGCTAATTCTATCTAAATGTTTTACATTTTTTTACGCGACTATCAAGAAAACATTGTAAGTTCAACGATTTAAGATGGAAAGAGAGCTCGTTGTGAAGGCACTTACTTGAGTGGAGTAAAGATTCGAGAACCTAGAAGTATGAGAATGCTTCGAGAAGCTCTAAAGCAAGGACCACAAAAAAAAAAGGCAGGGTGAACTTTAAGAGTTGTAGGGCTATCCTTATGGATTAAAGCCATGAGATATTTTAGGGCACTGACTTGCAAGGTTTTTTTGCACCATGGATTGTATCGTCCAGCCTCATTCTTTTTTAAAAAATGATCCAAAATAGTTTTACTCGTCATGTCGGAAGGAATTTTTACGTACAAGGTTTTTTTGCTCAAGATTATTTTTCACCCCAAAACGAAACGGATTACTGTCTAATCGTCGATACATCGAGAATTGAAGTATCGGTTGGATTTGAAGTCAATCCATTTTTCATTTTAATAAATTGTTTGGGACGGCATGATTCCTGTTTTTAGTAATAATGCTATTCGGTATAGTGTAACCCAGTGCCGGATTCACGGATGGAGGGTTTCGGTTCCGGACTCTCCTCCAAAAGTTAAAGAAATGGGTTGACAGAGACCTCTTAAATACTATGTATGCTTCGAAATGAAAATCCCCTCCAAGAATAAATCCTGGATTTGCAACTGGTTAAACCCTAAAAGCATTTGACACCATATACAGACGGGTCTTTTACAAACGAGGGCAGTGGACGCGGGATTAAGAACTGCGACTGTCAGAGGCTCTGGGCATATAAGCTCGCATATTTTAAGCAGAAGCACGTGATCAAGGCCGCTGTTTAGGCCAAAACCTAGCAAGGAAATATTAAGACAGAGATATTGCAATACTATCAAACCGTCAGGACGCGAGAAACGTGGTGACTGTATTGAAGACCAATTCAAGATGGAAACCAGAACCAAATTAAACCTCTGGGTTAATGGAATAAAGTTTTGCTTAAATAAATCCCAGGACAAAGGAACATTCCTGGAAACAAAGCAGCTTATGGGCTGCTGAGTAAAGCTGCTGTGAAACTATTAACAGAGCCTGTCCCCCTTTAGCTTTTAAAAGAAGAGGAAAGATCTAGACGCGAATCAGAACATAGATAGGATTAAGAAAATATCCCATATGGGCAAGAATTCCTTTACGACACTGAATGAGTTTCTTACACAACACAGCAGATTCAGGAAACACCTCAGGAACGCTGGCTAGGTTTTGTGGAACGAAGAAGGAAACCTCCCAACACAATATAGAGTGAAGCTTTAGCCAGACGAAGGATTTCCCACTTTGGCGTGCATAGAAGCTCGACGTACGAGTTCACCCAGCTAGTAACATCATATATAATTATGTTTGTTTTGGAAATCGGCCTTGCTGAGAAACTCCACGGCTAGTAAGGAGCAATATAGATCCATCGGATCACAATGCAGCTTTCCCAAATTGTATTATTATTATTAAGGAGAGCATAGAAAACAAATTTCAAGGTAAATTAATGTTTTTAAAATTGGCTGCCAATATAAGTATGTCTGGACTAAAAATCGAACCTGCGCCTGGAGGTTCTTATTGCGTTACGTGACGATTCTTCTGCCTAATACTATCAACTAGATTTTGAATTATCTCGCTACTGTTTGCTTAGTGTAATCAGAGTTATTAGCTCTCAAGCTACGTACATACTTAGCTTTTCAAAAACCTTTTGGAGTCTATTACTCGTTTCCCTTCAAGTATTACACAACATTATTTTAAAGATACACCTTACTCATTCGAGTACAGTGTATGAAAAACAGATACAAAGTGTGCGAGCGCCCGAGAGATGCAAACATGATATGCGAAATTGCAAATACGTGCATTGTCTGTGTGTCCGTGTATAACGCCCCGTAAGCTCAAGACAAAGACTTGACTAGGTGCCCCCCTATGCGATGCAATCTTAAATGCTTGTCCCACATGAAATGCAACTCGGAGTTACTCAGACTTGGGCGGGGGGCAGGAAACCAGCGGAGAAGAAACAAAGCTGTAGCTAGAGAGCAGAGTGCTTGATAGAACGCTTGACCAAGGTGCCGAACCACTGTTCCACGCTTCGTTGCACGCATCGACCTGTAACTGGAGGCTATGACGACTATTGCTATGCGTACTTGCAGCTTCATTGATTTGGCTTTGACAGCATTTTTATATGTAGGTATATAGAGACATATGTTTAGACGGCTACTAAACTAAACTAAACGGACTCACTTCAAGTCATTCCGTCACTGCGTCAATCTGCCAGTTGGTCACTCCATTGAAATTTTATGAAAGAAAACTGGCTACAATCTTGGGTCTAAGCCACATACGCTTGATTAGTTTTGTGCAGATTTTTTTTTCCTCTGCATGTTTTTCCAATATGCTTAATGGAAATGCTTGCCATGACAGCGGAATGAGTTAAGTTTTGTCTCTCTATTGGCGTTTTCTGGTTAAGTCCCCGAAGCCTCTAGAGCGGGTACTGCTTTTGACATTGAAAATGTTGTTTGGCAACAATTGCAAGTTGTTAAGTGCTTGTGCTGATGTTGTTGTTGTTGTCGTCGTCGACATCTTCGACATTGCTGTAAAACTTGTTAGAAATTTTCTTATAGGCAGACAAAAGCCAGCGAATTCAAAGGGGGCGTTTGAGGAGCAGCTGCAGAGTATGTCAGGAAGTGTGACACTGGCAAGCAGCAAGTTTCTTCATCTTCTAGGAACTATGAGTATTGTTGTTGTTCTTGTTGTTGCAAAGGAAAGCAATATGTGTTATTATCCGTTGCAGCTTGTGACCCAAAATGCAGTCAAGATTTACCAGTTGTTGTCAGTACTGCAAGAGTTGCACAAACATCCATCTCAAGCCACTAGCTATCTAGCTATATGCAACAAAAAATTGCAATTGAGCTGGCATGTGCTTTCAATTGATGAGTTTGAGAGTATTATCTGCAAGTGTCTGCATCGAAATGAAGTGCAAAAAGATACAAAAAAAAAAAGGAATTGAAATAGAGTGTACACAAAAAGCAGATTAGCCAACACTGATAACAGTGCAAACAGTATAAAGCACTTTAATGGAATTCCACTTCCATACGGATTAGCAAGTAATTCAGGGCATTAAGTGCGGATAAAATGGATATAACAACGTGCATCAAAGCGAAAGGAAGACAAATTATTTAGCAATACATTTGACTTGGTTTGAGTTCGGCTGACTTTGAAAAGATTAAGATGATACAATAAATTGAAACTACAACTAATTGCCTTAAAAGCACTTTACCTATGACAAATACGCTGATTAATTGCTTGTAAAGTCCAGAGCTACATGTAGTCATACAATAAAAAAGACTATTAAAAATATGTTTTAATCGAGAAAAAACTTGTTTCCTTGGATTAAATGCACTAAGACTTTTTGCTTTGAATACTCAGGCAATGCGAACGAGCATAAGAGTAGATTTGTAAAAAGTCCATAGGAAAACTTTTTCTTTTAATTGCATATTGAATTTGAAGTCCGGTTCCCAAGACGGAATCGTTGATTTAGGAGATCTCGTTTTAAAAAAACCAATGACATAAATTTGTCAGACAGAATTGGTTTGGCTGAGTAGCTCTCAATGGATTAGACAATTTCTTTTAGTTAATAGCGCTGAGATCTAATACATTGTCTTCCAAGCTAAATCAATGTTAGCCATAAAGTGCTAGTCTGCTGCACAGCTCTGAATGAAAATCTATTTCAGGGAGGTGCCTTGGTTTCAGCAAATTGAAGCAATGAGTATATTATCTTGATAGGAATGATTTTGACATTAAAACCGTATACCTATACTTTCTCTGTCTCCAAAGATTGTTTCATTAATTTTTTATATGATACCATGAATTGGATTTTAAAAGCCATTGATACAATAAACAAGTCTCCAAACATTGTTTTTACTACAATGTTTCTTATTTCGTAGAGAAGTTTATTAAGCTGATTACGCAGAAGCAAAAAGCTGAGCTAAAAAAGAAAAGGAAGACGACCGAACTTGATACTTTTGATGATACAAACTGAGAGAATTGAATCATCATCTTAGCAGAATCGTTGATCAAGTTCAGTAGATAAACCTGCTCCGTGCCGAAAAACTCACTAAAAGAAGTTGAATATTATGTACTTGAGGAAAAAAAAACAATTTTGGGATCCAGAGGACAGATATAACCTAAAAAACAGGTTTTTTTTTCGAGATCAGTCGACGGCGATGTTTTTTATATGTTTTTGAAATTGCTGAATCCGAATCCAAGGTCACAAATACCACAGCACGTTTGGGTTCTGACATAAACTCAAAAATGCCGCAATATTTTGTTTCGAGACCATTTATTCGTTATTGTTTTTAGAATGTTTTTGGGGACGCAGAATTCGTTTATGAGATCAAAGAAGACCCCGGCACGTCCGGGTCCTGAGTCCACAATATTTATTTTTTTAGGGTTTCTTGAAGTTATGTTAAAACACTGAAGTGCTGGAGTTTTGTGAACCTCGGATTCGGATTCAGCGACCCCTGAAAATTAATAATAGAAGCTCTGACCTGTGGATATGAAAAGTTTGTTTTTTTTTTTTTTTTTTTTTTGTGTGGCTGTGTTATTTACTGAGCACAGAGTTAGATTACAAAAGGGCGTTCACTGAAAAAATAGAAGAAGATTTACCGTCTTCTTAGCCATAGCAACTCTAAAACATTGTGATCTACATTAGGAGATTAGAGCTTTGAAAGACTTCTTAAAGGGTTTTTCTCTTCAGAAATAGTCTCTAGTCTATTTTTTTCAAAGAGCCATTTAAAGTGAGCTTTTCTTGTTAGCTTCAAGTTGATAAGGATATGTGCAGGAGCACAGCAACAATCTCTTAGCTGCCGGCAGTAGACTTGAAGATCTGTGCTGAGAGTTTCCAAGAGGAATTTGGTGCAAATATAATGTAATTGAGCAGAATGCACTTTAAAGTGTATTTTCTAGAGCACAATGATATATTCACTAGAAAATGCTTTACTGAATCTTATTAAAATTTTTACTTAGTTTTAGCAGATAAAACTTTGGGACAATTTAAATTTTGTGATCTTATTAGGGAGATCGGAGATTTTTAAAGGGTTCTTCGTGTCTTCAAAAAAAGAGACATATTTTAAGAGATCGTCTAAAAATTTGTTGGCTTTAAGCTGATAAGCATGTGTCTAGGCTTTGGTGAGAATTTCCAACGAGGAAAAAGTGAAGGCAAATAATAATTTAATGTAATTGAGAAGCAACCGGAGATCTAAAAAGTAGTTTCAAGCATGAACTGCCGTCTGCAGAATTGGTTCTGATGAGAGTTCCGAAAAAATATGAAGTAGGTTTTGTATCTGCTGTGTAGAGAAAATTGAAATCGCTGCACCAAAGAGAGTTTCGATAGAACCATTTAGTATAGCATAATGTATGTCATAAGCTAAATCCTTATTTGCGTGCATACCACATACTATTAACAATGTTTAATTTCCACTCATTTGTGTATGCACACCAAAAGAATCTTTAATATGCTAACTATTTTTTTAGTTTTCCCTCAAAGAAAATAAACACCTCATAAAGGTATTATATATATTACACCTGCCCTAGATGAAGAACGCTTGCGAATTTAGTAATTTAAACAAACACAACAAGATGAATTTCCATATAGCAAAGTCCTCAAACTCACATAGTAGCAGCTCTACCATTTCAAACCAGGCGGAGTGCTGCTCAAACAAGCGACCCCAAAACACACACTCACACAGACAGTATCACACAAGGACTTATGCAAAGCCATTCAGCTAATGGATTCATGCTCTGTAGATATATTTCATAAGTTATACACAAAATATCTATAAATATTTTGATATGCGCCACTTACCTTCGTCCTTGGGCTTGGCAACAGCGCCGGCCTTCAGTTTGTTATTCCTTTCATTTGGATGAACGACCACATTATTGCGTATGGACTCTTCGCCCACATTAATGTCGCGCGGTTTCTTGGCCAGCACTGTGGGCGGCACGTCCGCCTCCTCGATAAGAGGTGCGCCACGACCACGTGCGGCATTGCCATGCCCCACACCAGCAATAACATTGCCATTGACACCAAAGCCCTCGCCAGCTTCGAAAACACCTTGGGCCTGCTGCTGCTCCTCAATAGCGGCTGGATTGCGCAGTGCCATGGCAATGCCATCATTACCCGCTCCGCTGACAACATCCTGTGCGCGTCGTCGTGTGTTCTCCGTATAGAGCAGTATGGCTATGCAGAACCACAGGGCCAATAGTATGGCCACAATTTTTACAATTGAGGTGGAACGACGCCGCCAAATGAATGCCATTTTTACACTCTGCTCAGCGCTCCTTTAGACTCTATAAATAGGTGAGTGTTTGTGTGTGTGTGTGTGTGTGTGTGTGTTTGTGTCTGTGTGTGCCCGCAGGAGGTGCAAATGCAGTTGCGGGTACGGCTTCTGCTCTGGCTCCTGCTACGGCTGCGGCTCCTGCTGCTGATTATGCCGTGTAATTATACGTGGTTAATGGGCAGCATGGGATTCTCTACTAGCTGCAGCGCTCAATGGAGGCAGCATGCGTACGTTGCGTATACGCAACATTAATCAAAGTGAAACGCGGTTGGAAATGGCTTTGCCGTTGCGGTTATTTTTGCTGTTGTTGCCTGCCTTGTTTGACTTCCTTTTGAATTTATGCTCCAGGATATGTTACACTTATTTGATCGTTTAATTTAGTTAGCTGATATGTATTGTAGTTCCTTTGCGTTTAGTTTGTGCTCTTAACTGGAACACTGCTTCGGGATGTTGTTATCTCAGTTCCTGTAGCTTAAAGTAGCTTGTTGTGCAATTTTGGCTTTTCAGCAGGATATGGATATGTGTGACCGGAAGTTCTGGTTGTGCGACTTGTTTTACTGTGCTCTAGTCAATTTTGCAGTCTCCTTGTTCTTGTTTTTGTTGGTAGTTACATTTGAGCCTGTAAGAAAATTAACGAAAAATTACTTTAGAAATAATGTACTGACTTTTTAAAAGAGAGAGAGAGCCATAAAAAAATTAAAATTTAAGTAGGTAGAAACTATCTTGACGCATTTTCAAAAGGTCAAGTAGAGTGGATTTGAAATCCATGTACATTTTTTGTGTTTGGTTTTCTCACGTACAAAAATTTTAAGTTTGAAAATGAGTATGAACTTCGTTGAAGTTAGGAAAAAGAAATACTAAATCCATGTAGATTGAAAAAAAAGAAACATGAGAAAAGCAGTCTTGGTAGTTCGACTCAATATTTGGCCATAGCTATATAGATTTCTCTACATTGTCATATTGGTTTATCGTTTTTCAAATTTTTCCGAAATATGTCAAGTACACTGAGCATACAAATCGAGTATTTCACACTTAAAAATCCACATTCCAAAACTTTTTAAGCAATTTTGGATAAGGAGAATCGAAAAAGTTCGATGAAGGATTAATCTTATAATAATTAAATCTATTTAAACTATTCTATCTCAAACCGACAAGAATGCCAAAAGAATGTTCACAAGTGTGACAAGAATGCCAAAAATTTAGGAAATTTTCAAAATTTAAAGTTATTGCCAAAATTTGCAACCTTTTTCCATACCCCAAAATTAATGCAATTAGTACTCTGCACCAAACACTCTTGTCAAAGTTAACTAAAGTCAATTTCTTGCTGATTTAACATTAAATCCTTAAAACCAAATTCAGAATCCAATTAAAATTCAACCAGGCAATTGAATTTACTTATGTTAATCAAATAGTTGACACACTTAAGTACATTAATATTGATTTTTGATTTAGTATTTAATGAGCCTACGCCTAGCTTAAGATGTAGATACGATAGTGCGTAAGCTAGCAAATAGAGATACATATATGTATAGAGAGAAAAGAAGTGGCGAGAGGGGAGAAACAAGCCACAAAAGAGGAGACTCACCTAGAGCGACAGAGAGACCATAAAATGACAGTCAACATGCAACTAATGTCAATGTACATTATTTAATTGCAAAGAAAAACCGCAGAACTGGCATAGACACGAGGGCAGCTTGAAAAGTTACTGGCTATGTAAATTTCGCAAATGTATCATTTACTGAGATACATATCAAAGGGGGAAAATCTATTTTTACCATGTGAGTTATTTAGGCTTAAGAAACAATGATAGTTACAGTGGGTTAAAACTGAAAATTAGGTGACTAAACTCTTGTTAGTTGGAAAAAACTTTTTACTTAGCTATATGAAAGTTTTTTGGTTTATATCAGCTTTGAATAGCGCCAATGGATCCGAGCAATACATTCCAATTATGGGACTGAGTAGTTCAAGCTAAACCAGGCAAATTACATTCTACGAGCACCCTTAACCATAAATTATTTTTTTTTTTTTGGCTAACAGAACTGCTCTGATTATCTTCCGTGTCGATTCCCATAGAGATGGCTGCGAGAGTTTCTATTAGACTCAAATTGAATCCATATATACAAAACGACCCAAAGTCCTTATTTGGATTCAATTTGCCAGTATTTTCTTCAAATAAATATTCTTTGCTACACTAATTCTGAAATAATTTGATCTAAAAAAATAACTTATTAAAAAAACAAAATTCCAGCGAGACCAACTTATTTTCGCAATCTCCCCAAAATGGACCAACCAAAACGTTGTTAGATAAATAATGACGTATTGGAGTACAACACATCGAAAAGATATTATAATTTTTACATAGTATTTTAATTGGAATGGATAACATTGGATTATTACAAATTCCAAACACAAATCTTTATATTATTCCAATAAAGACGAAGAAATTGCATAAAACTTAAAAATCACAAAAAAAAAAGGTGAAATCACAAAAATTACCGAAATTGTTCAAATGTACGAAAGAGTTATTTAAATCGAAAAGTTTGGACAAAATCAGACCTAATTTTGAGAAATAATTCAAAATTTTACGTTTTTTGTAGAAACTTTGACATTGAAATAGAAGTTATCTTAATATAGATGTCTAGCAATTTCAACATTTTTCCGCCCGAATTGTACGTGGAATAAGATGGTGCTCCATTTTGGGCTCATGGAATTACGAAAATATTGCTATTTTGGAACGCAGAAATTTTTCTTCATGTTTACAAGGAAATAAGTGACGGGTTAGACTCTTGAACAATTTTGAAAGAACTCGTTTCGATACTTTACCGTAAGTTAATGTTTGGAATTATGTGAGTGTAGTTTTCGGATAGTACCCAACATTGATTTAATATAAATTAAACATTAAAAAAAAAAAGTAATTAGTATTAAATTTTGTACCCTCATAAATAATTTTGCTGCGATAATTTTCCGGTAACCTTAATTATTTACAAATTTCATTACAATAAATTCCAAAAACAATTTTTTAAATTATATTTCCCAAACGATTTTGTTTGATTTAAATAGAACATGCATTGAAAAAAAATGTAAAAAAAAATTAGGGCCACCCTACTCTAACGAACTTTGAGCCGCTGAATCCGAATCCGAGGTCCCAAAAAAAACTAACACCCAAGGTAATGAGATAACCTCCAAAAACACCATGTGATTTTTTTTCAATTTAGTAAATGCCATGCGACCCTTTTTTGTATGTTTTCGGAGCACGTGAACCTGAATCCGATGTCCAGAACCCACTAGCACTTTGAGGTTCTGTGATAACTTCCGAAATAGATTATTTCATTATTTCTAAAGTGTTGCGTATTTTTAGAACTCGGATTCGCATGCAGCGACTCAAAAAAAATATAATAAACCTTATCTGACCTCCGAACCCAAAATTCGAATTGTCCAAATCCCACAATATTTTGTTTTCATATCTGTAGTCCAGAGATGTTTTTAGATGCCTTGAAATAGCTCAATCAAAGTACAAAAATATTATAGTTCCCGACTAAAGCATTTACTTTTCCGACAGCCCTCGTAGTTTCTTTAGCAACAAGCTTAAGCAATTCTCACACTTGCCACTGCCGGGGGTAAATGACATGGCATCTAAGCAGTTGCCAAGGTGGCTGCCACTGCCACAACTACGTCACTGACTAAGCCACTACCTTTGCCACTTTATATCAGTTAAGACAAGTCAGGCAAGTCAAGTAGCTGTTAGCTGTTAGCTGCGTCTTAGGCATTCAGAAGTCAACAATTTGCAACTTGCAACATGCAACTTGCGTGCCAAGTTGGCGCATCTGAATGGACAAACGATGGCAGGGACGGTTGGATGGTTGGTTGCTTGATTGCAAGATTGGATGAATGTTGCATACTAAAAGCGGCTTAATAACTAAAACTAATAAAACATGAAAAATTGACTGCGCTGCCATCGTATAATAATGGCTATAACGCAGTGAGAATCAGTCAGTCTGCATCAAGCAATCCATCCATCCGTCCAGCTCTACTCAACTGGCAGCGAAATACTCGTAATTGCATGCACATGATGATGAAGCCCAGACCCATAAGCCAAGCGCAGCTTAAAGTGCTGCCAACCTCAGCAGGCAGCACATTGTATGCCATACAGATCTAGTTAAGGCCATTAGCCTAAGACGGTTTATCAATTAGAAGGAGATACTACAATTTGCTGCCGCCCAGAGGCCAGAACAACAACAACTATGGCCATATAAATATGAACAAGTTAATTACTTTGTGTATGTGCGTGTGTGTGGCATTTGCCACGGCTGGTTGCCTTCAATTGTGCACCACATCAATCCATGCCACATTTCGGAGTCATGACCTGACCACATGCTGGCTTGCAATTTCCGCTTACAAATCGGAAAATTGTTTGCCATATTTTTGTTGGCGAATTTAATAAACTGGGCTAGTACATAGTTATGTTTAGGTATTTTGTGTTTTCACTCGGCTGGAAAATTCTGACCGAGCTCTGATAAAATAAAGAGATTTGTTTGGCTTAAAGCTGCAGCTTACTATTGTTTAAAATTGTACAAAAAAAATAAGTGCTCTAATCAAATAAATTAACAAAAACAAAAAATTCGAAATTTAATGACATGATTTTTATAATAGCCGTTTTTTTCGCTGTGCTCAAACATTTAGAATAATTTTGGTAATCAACTGGGTCAGCTTAGTGACAGTTTGATGTAGGTTGTTTTTTGTTTTCACGTGCCACAAATTGCAAATTTGGCTTACTTATTTATATTCTAAAGAGGATATATCTGTTTGTTCATTAGGGTTGCAACCCATTTCAAGCATTTTTAACGAGTTTAAACCGCTTTGTTAGGCAGCTCTAGGATAGGCTGATAGACCTATAACATGCATTTTTGAATTCTTCTAACTTTTATTAAGTGTAAGCGGCTTCTCTCCAACTGTCAAAACCAGTGGCTTAGCTGCAAAAATTGAGGGTAAGCTCCAAGATTCTGGCGCCCCCACTTTTCCACACCATTCCTGACCATATGCGCTTGTAATGGTAAAAAAAAAACCCGCAATTGTTTTTGCATTTTTCTAAAGTACATACTTTTGAGATTTTTTTTATAAAAATTGTATAAAGAACTGAGCATGAGCACTAGATCCTTCTTTAAAGCTATTAACAGCGCGTCACCTTCAAGCGCCAAGAACCATTGGATCTATCGATTTAATTTAATTCAAAATCTTGTTCGTGAACAAAGAAATTTTTATTTGGAACAAAATTATTTTTTAGAGCAAACAAAAATTAAAAAAAAAATATTTAAAAAAAATTCAAAAAATGTATCTATCTATCTATCTATCTAATAAAAATCTAAAAATATATTTTTTCAATATATCATGCTCACCGCCATAGAAGTCTTAAGAATAGTGTTAAAATACGGCGGCCATACTACCAGCACTTTCCTCGGAAAGGTATGTCAATAAGTTTAAAATCGCTAAAAATGTTCTTTTTCACATTTTATGAGAAATTTATAAAAATGCATTTAATATCATTAGCGCATCTCAAGATATTTAAAATAACAAAAAACGTTTTTGTCAAAATCTTTTACACAACAAGACATTGCAGAACTAGCAAAGCACTGTTCACTTTTATAGGCCGCTTATTCACTTTTCCCGGGTATCCTTCTGCGGCATACTTCTTTCACAAGAAACTTAAATTAACCTTAACACACTCGACTGACATAAACAACTGATCCCAAGCCAACACACGTCTGTGAGCTGCGGTAGTCTAATCTTAAAGTGAAGCCTTGGGTTTCCAAACTGAAAGTTAATATAAGGCCTGTCATTTGGGCGCCTATCGATAACGATTTTGTGCGCGCGACTCTGTTCACTGCTTGACCAAAGCTGGCTGCTACGTTATAAAGACAATGCAAGAAAGCGCTTTAGAATACAAAATTTTTATTTTCATTTGTATAAAATTATTAACTTAAAATAAAAAGCCAAAAGTCTAAGTAGCCAGTAGCCTATAACTGTATTCCCAAGCCAGCTTAAATATTTATTAGTTATCTTGCTTTATATAATAATATTAATAATTAAAAAAAGCCTGGCATGACTAAGGTTTAATATGAATAGAGCTTAAAATGTTATCAATAATCGTTTCATGCAACTGTGTATTTAATTTTTTTGTGTTTTTAAAAACCAAGAATCTTTAAATGCAATTAAATAATTTAAATTAATATAAATATTATTATATTTTTTATTTTTTATTGGCTTTTTGTTGCTTTAAAATAGAAGCTAATTTCTAAATAATTGTCAAATTTTACATATTGGAAAAATCTTTTAGTAATCCGAAACAACATGCAAAAAGAAAAGCTTTATTTTATATGAAAAAAATAAAATAATTTATACTTTTTATATATTTTATTTAGAATTGTTTTTCTTTCTTTTGCTTTATTCAAGAAGTTTTTTCTTCATTATTGCCAAAAATTTTAGTTTTTAGAATGCAAAAGGATCATCAACCTTGAGGTTTTTTTAAATGCAAAACAAACACAAAAATTTCAAATGGATTGGAAAAACTTAAAGATAAATGTTTTAATTGTTTGCCGCAACTGCGACGTAGCTCGTCCGTGAGGAAGGTTCCAATTTTCGATGCCGCGTTCGAGCATAATCGGCAGTATCTTGCAAGTAGCACGGGTAATGCTTCAATCGTTGCTGGCTTATCCATAAACACCTTAGACTTCACATAGTCCCTTGTGATATCACAAGATCTTGGTAGCCAATTCACCGGTCCGGAGCGTGAAATTAATTGTTCACTGAATTGGTTTCATAAAATGGCCTAAGCGCGCGAAAAACATTCTTTACAGAACGCGAATTTTCGTAACATAATTGTACGATTTGTAAAAGTTATTCGGGTGTAAGTCTTTCCATGATGAAATTGCAATGAAAACTGAATAAAAAACAAATGGCAACTTGACACTACTCATGCGTGATTTATCAAAAAAAAAAAAAACCCTATTGAAAAAAAAAACCTCAAGATTGATTACCCTTTATAATCCGAAAACTTATTTTCTATTTATTTTTTCGTTTCTTTACAAAAATAAGAACAAAACAAGAACTTTCAATCTTGAAACAAATCCATTCGTGACCAAAATCTTAATTTCCAATTTCGAACAATCTTGAAAAAAGGTTTTTCTGATTTACGAATTTTCTATTACGAATTTCGAAAAAAACACGCTTGATTGATTTCAGTTCTTTAAAGATTCATTAGGTATGTTGAACAGGTTGTTGATATTTTTCGGAGTTCTCATTTCGATTTTGTTTCTAGACAGTTTGAGTATCCGAAACGGGACTAGAGCTAAAATTTGCTGTATTTTTAGAAAAAATCTAGTAACTTCAAATCTAGTAAAATTCACTTATTAAAAAAACAACTAAAAGTAAAAGTAAGTTCACAAATGATAAGTTTACTACTAGACTTATACAATCATCAGAAATAATATCATTAATAATATTAGTGAAAGCCTATAAAAAGTTAATCTAAAAAAGTTACACAATAACGATGCGACAAAAACAAAAACAGCTTATAGACACCATTTTGTAAAATGAAGTTTGTCACGAAACTTTCAAAGGTTATAGCTCTTTATCACGATAGGTAAACAGCTGACGGCTATTAAGCTAAAAAATCTAACGACAAAAAAATTAAGAAAAAACATAAATATATCAAGAAAATATTTTTAGAATTTTTTAGCAAGCAAAGAAAAATGTGTTGTATGTGTTATATTATAAAAATAAATATTGATTGACACATAAAGAACTATAGTGTGTATAATAAAGCATTATTTAAAGTATTCCAAATTGCTCAAACGCTTTACTTAAACAAAAAAAATTACACTGGTATACAAGAAAAACAATATTTTTTGTTGAAAGGTTCTGAGCATGATTTTAGTAATATTTTTGTCACAATTGTTTTGGATTTTCTGTCAGAAATTAGTTTTTCGAGGTATAACAAATAAAAACAAAGGTATTACAAAAATTAAAATCCTCATTTATGATTTAAAAAATTTTACTAAGGAAAGTATTAGAACTTACACTGGTAAACAAAGAAACAACTTTTTTTGGCACGATGATATTTTGTTTGCTGTCAGAAGTCTGTCTTTCGGTATATCGAAAACAAAAACGTCAATCACACAGGTTTTTTACAAACACTGTCTATTCTGCATAGATATAAACTAAGACAACGCTCTATGCTAGGCCAAAATTGACAAATAAAAAACATTACACACTATTAGGGAAATCCCCCCAGATCAGAATTATTTGAGCTCAATGAAAATTACATGCAAACATTGAAACTTTTATTGTTCATGTTATAGAGCTTTCTTGCCTTGTTCACGTTTTGGAGTAGTCAATGCACAAAAAAATTTGTTCACGTTTTGGGGTGTTCACCTTTTGGAGTATTCACGTTATCGAGCGTACACTGTAGTTATAATTTAGCTTGATATAAGATAACTAAAGATAACATGTTAATATTTTTTAATATTTTTACTATTTTACCAAAAAAAATGTTAAAAAAAATTTAGTTTACACTAAACTTATATTTAAAAAGTTACAGCGTTCATTCGAAAAAAAGGGTTGTAAATTTTTTTGTTATTATAATTTTCTTGATTATGTTCGTTATGCATGCTGCTAAATAAACGAAATGAGTTTTTGTTCTTTTGTAGCAAATCGTAGATAAGTAATTTTATAATTTTTTTAATTTTATTTATTGTAATTAAAAAGCATTGAGCAGTAAACTTGGAATTAATGAAAAAAGTTCAAATTAATTTTAAACACTTAATGTCGGATAAACACACTAATTGGTTAAAAAAAAAAAAATACGACGAACGATGCACATATGGCATATATTTTCAGTAGACTGCACATAAAGCCATTTAAGTCGAGCAGATTTTTTAACTACATATGTATGTACATATATATAAATAAGTACCACAATTATGTATAATATAATAGTGCATAAGTTATGCATTGTTTCTGAAATTGGCTCTGAACTAAAATGCAATTTTTATTCTTTCACTTTCATTTTAATTTAAATGGATATCAAATGTGGTACACATGGCGTATGCGTAACAAGCTATAATTACAAATGGCTGCAATGTTTTGCCTAGGAAATAGCAATGATAGTATACTATGTATATACTTTATGACAATTATACATGGTATTATGTATGTGTTAAAATATGACTAAATTTACCAATAATGCAAATTGATGGAAATCAAGCACCAGTTTGACATATATTGTTTAAAGTTTTCTACAATTTAGAGGTATAAAAAGTTCTTGTATTTAATTTTATTTAAAAAGATACAATCTTTTGGTTATACAGATTTTATAAAGCAGTCAGACTTAAAGGGTTTAAATATAGCATTATATAAATTTGAATCTAGTATTCTTTTAACTCCTGGCAATATGGTTAGTCTTGAGATTTGAGAAAAGCATTATGTAAAGAATTTTCGGACCTGTTCGACTTGAAGACGGCACATATCGTTTTCATTACAACAACGAAATTGAAAACATTATTGGTGGTGCGAATGTGATATGTTTTATTAAGGCAGCGCGGATTAGATGGATTGACCACATTATAGGAATGCCTAACGAAAAAATTCAAAAGAAGGTGTTTACTCTACGTCCAATAGAAAAAAAAAGAGGCCGACCAAGAAGAAGATGGCTTGATGACGTCGAAGCAAACTTGAAGACGATGAACATTCGCAATTGGAAAGATGAAGCGGGAAAGAGAGTGAACTGGAGAAAGATTGTTGACGAAGCTATGGTCCACCCCGGACTGTGAAGCTAAGAAGAAGAAGAAGAAGAAAAGAATAGTTAGTCTGAAAAGATTCCATAATTCGGAGCTTCCAGATCTATTTTATAATCTGCACCTTGAAGTACAAAGGTAAGTTTGTTTAAGCCGAAAATGAAAAAAAGGAGACGTTAGAGAGCTCCCAAGCCTAGAAAAGTCGATATACCCAAGTGCGTCTGTATGAACGCCTAGAACTCAGAGATGCTAAGAGCAAGAACAACCAAACCTTTAGATTAGATTCCTTATCACAGCAGCCAAGTTTTGATATCGGCGTTATATGACATAGCTCCCACAGTGATGTTTCAAAGCAACTCAAAAAAAAAAAAAACACCAAAAAGTTTAGATGGATAATTCGTAACTTTATCATTATTTGGTGCTTATAAGTTTTTTAGTATAATCAATATCATAAAAGCGTTGTACACTGGCTCCGCATGCCGAGTTTTACACGGCGTACAACTAAGCGATCTTTTTGAATTCAATAGCGTAGTGAAGCAAGGATGCACACTGTCGCTCTTGATCTTTATTATCGTTCTTGAAATGGTATTTGAAGCAGCTGAATTAAATAGTTTTGGAATCAACTGGAAATTTAACCGTAAACTAGAAGATCTAGAATAGGCGGATGATGTTGTACTATTTTCTTACCGTCATTAGGACCTTCAAGTCCAGTTAGATAGACTCGCCACTGAAGCCTCTAAAATCGGACTTAAAATCAACTGCGCAAAAACGAAAAGCTTGCTAGTAAGCCCCACTAATACAAGCGCCTTTAGTATCGACGACTTGCACATTGAAAACGTTGAGAAATTCGAGTATCTTGGAAGCCAAATTACATCATCCGGAGGAGAATTCGCAGAGCCGCCTTTGAACAATTAAATAGATTCTGGCAAGAACCGAATATCCGAAAAAAAAAACCAAAATACGAGTCTTCAACGCATGCATGTGAGACATGGTTCATTACCAGTATCATTGTCAAGAAGCTCCTAACTTTTGTCAATCGATGTCTCAGAAACTTATTACGAATGTGGTGGCCCCGATCCATTAGCAATGTGCAGCTTTGGGAACTTTGTGAACAAAAATCAATCGTGATGGAAATTCGCAAGCGTCAATACGGTTGGTTGGGTTACACGCTGCGCAAAGACTATGATGAGATACCGCATGCAGTTCTGGAATGGAACCCACTAGGTAATCGATTCAGAGGCAGACTTAAAATGACCTGGCGCAGGACGCTCAACCGGGAGACTGGGAAATCTATTATCGAGCATTTGAAATACTTCGTTAATACCCTTTGTAAATGACTAAGTTTATAATTTGTTTAAATTATGGATATGTCCTTAATAATAATAATAAGTTTTTAGGGCATATTTTATGCGTCTGTTGCTACCGATTCTTAGAAAAATTTACTTTGGTTGTCCCAAATACTTAAGCACCCAGAGAAGACAGAATTATTCTTATAATAAAAACCGCAATTATTTATAAATTTATAATAGACTATCCGAGCATTTTGAATTCATTTTTTAGTAATTAGCAGTAAGTAGTTTTTTATGTCAGCTTAGTCATTAGGTACAAGCACTTACATTTTTAAATGCAACATTCTTTGTCTTGAGAGCTACTCACGAGTATATAAAATGCCAAATATTACTTTAAGCTAGTTTCCTTCAGGTAAATTCAGACCACATTAGCAAAATTAACTTTTTATCACTAAATCGTGGGCACACGCCGTCAAAATTTTAGAAATATTGCACTTTACATTTTACGAATTGATAAACAAAACACTTAAATGTCCAAATGCTGCAAGAGCCATTAAAAGATACGTTCACAAAATTGCTAGAAAATTAAAAAATGTCTTGCCACGAACATGCATAGTTCAACGTCAGGTAGTTAATTAAAACCCACCACTGCTTAGTCATAACAAGTAAGTGAAGAATGCGCACAACTCGCAGCTATAGATACAAAACGTACTGACAGATACGCGCCAGTTTTGGTAGAAAACAACGGCACTTATCAGCTGTAGCGCACAGACAGTTACATGGCAGTCAATACGAAAGTTATGCGGGGCGCTCTTGCTACAAAATGTGGGCAGGTGCTGAGTTACGACTTTATTGATAAGGTGAGTTATACGATGTATCTGCAAATGTGTGTCTATGTGTGTGTGTGTGTATCTGTGTGTAGTATGTAGCTCTATCTGCGCGCTAATTGACTTTGATAAGCGTCAAGCAATTTGTGAGATGCCTTACCAAACAATTTTTTATTGCTTTCAATTTGGCAGTTGTGCTGCTGATAAGATAAACTTTAATTGAATATGCTGCATACTCTTTGTGGGTTAAGAGCTTTCTTGGCATCACAGGAAATGGCTCTAAGTAGCAAAATGTGTTTTAAATAAGTTTCTCAAAGTTAGTTATTTGCATAGCATTGGGCCAAAAAAACTTTAAGAGCCCCCACAAGAAATAGTTTAGCCCCGGGCTAAGTAGTTTTCACTGTCGAGTCAGTGTCTGCTACTTAACTATCATTATAATAATAAAGTTTCGGTTAATATCAGTGCCATGATACTATGCTTAACATTTATCAATGTCTAAAATAATTGTGGGCATAATTAAGCGCACTTAAATGCAAATTAAAAGTAGCGAACAAAAAAAAATTAAAATATGAAAAGATTTTTAAACTGTAGCAAAAGTAGCGCAAAAAAAATTACACGCAACAAAGTTGTAAGAATTCCAAAAGAAAACTCCAAGAAAAACTTTTGCTGCGAAATCATGCAGTAAAGAAAAAAAAAAAAAAAAAAAGTAAGGCAAAGAAAACTTCATTGTCGCACTGCTTGTGCAAATTTCCCTTTTTTTTCTTTGTTTCTCAGAAAGCTCTTCTTATTTTTTTTTTAAACGACGCTACTTTTAATTCTTTGCCAGAACTCAGCCAGCAGCATCATCTTCAACGTCATCTCCGATCATTTGTCATTTTCTTATGCAAAAAGTTTTCTTTTCTTTTTTGAGCTGTTTGTGTTTTTGTTGCAAGGATGCGGGCGCAAACATTGAAGATATACTTTTGATATACTTCATTGCATACTGTGAGCAACATTTAAATAGAGACACTCTTCAAAAGTACAAAGATAACAAAGAAAGTGACATTAAGCGACGTAATGTAAAAAGAAACTAAATATTAGATGTACATGGAATAGTTTTGTTAGGCAGCATAAAACATCGGTTAGGCCGACTTTAATATACCCTTTAACTACGTCATAGCACTGCTTCTAATTCAATATAATTCCCGCAAAAGGAATGAGCAGAAGCGGCCAAAAGGTCGCATGATACGAAGATAGTTCCTCATTTCTCTCTCTATTCCAATATCACACTCAATTATTTGAATTTTGAATAATGTTCCAGATGAAAAGATTATTATTATATATAAATCTGTAAATTTTAGTAGCGGATCCACGGGGATGGTTTTCGGGTCCGAACCCCGCCCGAAAGTTGGAAAAATGGGTTGAAAGTCTTTTGCGAGTTCTTCACTTCGAAGTGAAGAATGACCTGCCTGCAACAAGTATGAACGAGACAATTCAAACATGTTTGCTGAATGGTCAGCAAACAGGTTTGAGTGCAAAGTGTGTCGAGTTCGATCAGGTATGAGAGCCAACCTTTTCATGCTATCACGGACTTGATTGCCTACTATCGCAACCCGCAACCGGCTTCATCCTCTACAGCCTGTTCACAATCAGGAAGCCTACATTTTGTATTTAGTGGTTCAAATTTTTAAAGGACTTAAAAGTTTAACACCGAAACTCTCTGAATTCAACGATCGCAAGCTTTGGCAAACATATTTAAATCATTTTTATATTCTCATTAATATATTAATATAGCTCCGCTTAATTTTTGCTTTAAAAATGATATTCCTATTCATTTAGCCCGCATTGTTCAAACAGTTGATGACTTGTGCGCGCTGATGCGCTTTTTACTTTGAATCCTACGAGTGCAGTTTATAATCGTTATTATTTATGCAGACTTAATCTTAAGATATCAAAATGCAACCGCCAACATACACACCCTCAAACAAAAGCTGGATATGACTCGATGTGCTGCTGCAGAACATTCAACTACTCAGTGACAAAAAGTTCTGGGCTGGTTGAAAAAAAAAAAATCCAAGAAGTGGATTCAATTTATGCGAAACTAAGAACACAATTTTTTTATTTACAAGAAAACTTATTAAAAATAAAAGAAATTTAAATTGTACATAGTCCCACTCGAAATAAATTTATTGATAACTCTTCCTAGGACGCAAAAATTACACAGAAAACAAAAAAAAAAAATGTTGTGAACTGCCGATGTGGCATTTGTATTCGTTTTTAGACGTTTCTCTTACAAACCATATCTAAAATATAAATTGGTTAGGTTCGGTTGTACTGGTTGACCCCGGGGGAGTCACGCATAGACTAAATAGTCCTTAGTGGTACCGGAAGGTACGGCTGGTGTACAATACACGTTAATTTTAAATATTACCAGACACGTAATTTTTTTTGCAAATAACGATTATTTATATTTCGATAACTCCGAATATTTTGATATTTTTTTTTACGTTTCTTTGACAAGCCATATCGCATAAACAAATACGAAATTATAAAAAACTTCACGCTACATACCGAGACTTGTGCATCAGGGAAATCGTGGAACGAATTAAAAGTAATCGCAGACAATCGTACAAGACGGAAACGCGTCACAGAGGCCCTATGCTCCTCAAGCAGATAAAACAACTAACAATTATAAAAAAAAACAGTTTTTTCAATAAAATGTAGAACTGTCATCCAAATTTTTATAATAACGAGCCAAGTTAATTTTTTTTTTTAATTCGGATTATTTATAGTGGAATCGAATATTTACATTTTTTTAGACGTTCCTTTGACAAGCCATATCTCCCAAGCGAATAACGATATTTAAAATTTTTTTTTTAATAAAAGACAAAATTTCGCATAAATAAAAAGCTGGATTTTCGTTTTACAATAAATTGTTTCCTAAATTTTTTTTAATATTTAAAAAGAATTTTTTTTTAAATTTTAAAATGCAAAATTGATCTCAACTTCTCTCAAAAATCGAATATTTTTTAATCTATGCGCGTAAATGCACTGCGGAAAAAAAATCGGAAGTTATGCTTATTTAAGAAATGCCTTCGACGAGTGTCTTTTGACGTCGCAATCTGAGCACTATATCTCGTTATAAGTCAGTTCTAGAATTTTTGAAATATTCTAAAAAAAATTTTGTTTTCTATGATCTTAAATGTCAAAGACGCGTTGCGGAAATTTGAATTTTTTACTATTCTCATACAAAAATTTCTTATTCTTCTTTAAGGATGACAACTCACATTCCCAAGAAAAACGTCATCTCAGGATGTAAATTGTTGTTATCCAGTGTTAACAGTTCTGTTCCAAATTTTGTCTACGATTTGTAAATACAGTCATTTTGACTGTTCGCAATCCCAATGCACATCCGGAACAAAGCTGCAAATCAAGGCTGTTTGAGCCAGTTTATTATTCAGATTCTTAAGTTTCCTTCTTTGTAGTTATCATAAACGAATCCTGTTTCAGAAATAACTCGTTTGCGTATTGGATACGATTAAACAGTTTACAAGCAAAAAATCAGTTCATCGTTTAAACTTTCTATGACGCGTTTCTAGAACAAAAAGTTGCCAAACCAAAGTGGTTTGGTTACGTATTTTCCTAGTTCCCAGCCTTGTTCCAAATTGATCAAATTCGATTAGATGATAGAACTCTCCGATGCCGCCTCCGCAATGCAGCTGCATGCTGACGCTGCTCTAACCGCAGGCAGTCGCTGACCCGAGTTTTGATAGAGGATGACTTCTTGGTAACCACAAGACCATGGAACAATGTTGTTGAGATTTTGAATTATGTTTGTGTCGGGTCGAAGGCAAAGGCCGTGGCCAACCGCCAACCCAGTTTATTGTTGTGGCTTGCAGTTTTTGATGATGATGATGACGATGATGATGATAATGATCATGCTGATTATAGTGTTGCTGGATGTTGTGTACAAAACCAGCAGCTGCAATTGCTGCACGCACACACATACAAACAGCTATTGGTATACAGAATATAGTGCCCAGAATCCAGAAGCTGTAGTGCCTGCCACAGCACTATGTGGAAAGAAAGTGCCTGCCACAGTGAAAATTTAATCAAAATATTTGCACATCCGCCAAATACAAGATGCGGCAGAGGCGCAGCAGAAGAAGCTGCAGCAGCAGCAGCAGCAGCAACAGAACTCCAACTGGTTGTTTGAGACAGGTCTTTTAGCTGGGTATCTGGATAGTTGTAGTCATTGTATCTGTGGTGCCTTGTACTCCTTTTGGCATTTCGTGCATGTCATGAAACCAGTCAAACTTCATTTGCTGAAGTTGTTGTGGCTGCTGCCCCCAAATGGCAGCCACCGTTGAGATGAGGCTGCATCACGAGCGTTTTTTAGAGCAACAACAGCAACATGTTTGACAATTATTTACCGTTTAGGTATAACTGTTAATTTAGCAGAGCGAACAAGACCCGTTTCCATTCCACGGATTCAAACTTGAAACTCGAACACGAATTGCGACGATAATTGCAACTGCCGCTGCATTTGCCACCGCATTCGGGTTTTCAATTGAAACATGCCACGCATTTTTTATTGCTTTTAATTTGACATGGAAAATGTTTGTCTGTCTCGCTATGCTCCCAAGCTGCAGCATCCTTTTAAATGCAGCGCACAGATACAAAATTATCTTGCTGTGTGTTTTGTGGAGCACGCGTAGCTGTGTGAGTGTGTGTGTGTTGAAGAGAGTCCGTGTTAGAGCGTCAATGTGTGTGAGCCAAACAAAAGTAATTAAGTGTTTTTTTTTTTTTTGTTCGCCAGTGTATTTGCTCCTTTAAACAACTCTTTATATACACTGCTGTTGCTTTTGGCATATAAATTTGCTTAACATTAAATAAACCAGGTGACAAAACTTCATATAAAAAAATCCCAAATTGTGGGATTTCTTGTCATTCCGTTCGAAATTTTTGCATGCTGCGTACAGGTCTTAAATCAAAAAAGATCTTAAAACTTTGATATAAAAAAAGAAGAAAATAATAAAAATCAAGCTGAACATTAAGCATCTTATGAGAGATACGGGATGAATAAATTAACTATAAAATATAAAACGAACGATTTAGAAGCAAATAAACAGCAGCAAGGGATTTAACAGCGTTATCGATAAACCGAAGTTAACATAAGCCTAACGGCTGTTGTAGTTATCGTTATACAGCCCTAAAACAAATTGATTGAGCTGCAAATGCTGCATGCCGATAACGATAACAAAAAAGCTAAGCAAATAAATAAAAGAAAACAAATGATGTTATTATAATACCATGAAAACTATGTCTGCTACTGCAAGGGTATAAAAAACTTAAGCTGACTTAAAACTTTATTTTCTTATTAATTTACAAAAAGTTTGAATATTTTCTTTAAGTATTGCAAATTGCTTTCCATCGCATCTGCTCTACAAATTGACTTTCATTTCTCTATTTTCTTTTTTCAATATTATTTTTTCACAGAAAAGTTTTATTTGATTGCTGTCAGACCAGTCCATCGTTCTCCGCGCTTTTCATTAGAAATTAAATTACAGGATGAGCTGCAATTAAATACGTTATAACAAAAAAAAAAAAAATGCAATAATAAAAAGCACAAAGGAATAACTCTGGAAAATGCCAAAGCGGGTTTTCACGTTGATGTTGATAAATTGCTGGACAATTTGTTTTCCACATTTTCAGTGACTTTGAGCACTTTTAGCTGCCAATTTGCTTGAGCTTTTGTGAATGGCATAACTCCATGTCCAAAGCCATTATTGAACCAGTTTAATTTATGGCCAAATGCACGGATTGAACCAAACTGTACACCATTGATAAAGGGGTACAGATATAAATCTGTAATCAATCTAACAAAATGTAACATTTGGGTTTTATAGGCAAGCAATCAGAAGTTATGAATATTTATTGCTTTAGAGATAGCATATTCAATCGATTTGATTTTCGATCATTTATCAAGGTAGATAGACGTAGACGTAGACGTAGACGTAGACGTAGACGTAGACGTAGACGTAGACGTAGACGTAGACGTAGACGTAGACGTAGACGTAGACGTAGACGTAGACGTAGACGTAGACGTAGACGTAGACGTAGACGTAGACGTAGACGTAGACGTAGACGTAGACGTAGACGTAGACGTAGACGTAGACGTAGACGTAGACGTAGACGTAGACGTAGACGTAGACGTAGACGTAGACGTAGACGTAGACGTAGACGTAGACGTAGACGTAGACGTAGACGTAGACGTAGACGTAGACGTAGACGTAGACGTAGACGTAGACGTAGACGTAGACGTAGACGTAGACGTAGACGTAGACGTAGACGTAGACGTAGACGTAGACGTAGACGTAGACGTAGACGTAGACGTAGACGTAGACGTAGACGTAGACGTAGACCATAAGAACCCACCACTTTATAGTCTATATCGGCTCTATAAACTTTATTAAGTTTGTTTCGTAGTTAAAAAGTAAGGGGCTCCTCTTACTTCTTCATTCATATTCCCAAGTGTAGAGATGTTCTACTATTCTTCTAATGAAAACGAAGCCAAGTTCTCCACATAAGAATGCAAGAAACAAAAAAATGGGAATCATGCCAAGTTTCAAAATATTTCTTTAGAAGAAAATAAACGATGTACGGAAGAAAAACTTTTTATGACATGTTATGATTAGTGATGGTCAATAAACGCAAGGATGGTTATTCACAAGTTGTATAGTGCATATGGCAGTTAGTCCTATGCAGTACAAGCCGGCGCCAAACTAATCATTATTTGGACTTTTTCACAGCACTTTGCTTAATATGACCTTGAACTTGGCGCCAACAACAAGGTCATCACACACACACACACATACATACACATACTCTCAGTAAAAACTCTTTTAACCTCGTAAAATGCACACATAGCAAAAATGTGCCCGCAAAATGCCAACAAAGCATAAAACGAGAAGAAAAAAAAACGCCAAAAAAAAAACTTTAGCGAAAACAAAAAAAAATAAGTTTAAAGAAAAAATCAATTGTTCATTTACATATGCATGAATTTTCCGCAACGCCAAGAACCAACTGCAGAAAAGCCAATATCAGTTGAACGTCTACGGGCAGCTTTTAGGCACTCCACCGGTTTATTGCCCGTTGACGACCCCAATATTTATTTGTTTGCTTTTTGTACACGTTGCGCTTCACTGCCAATCCTTTCAGCCACATCCCGACCCTTTACCAAGAATCGATTTTCCTTAAATATTAACTCACATTTTCCACGTTTTTCGCTCGTTGTAAATTTCAATATTTACGTTGTATTCGGGCCCCAGCTTGGGCGCTTGGCTCGTTGCCAGAATTTCTGGCTAACTGCCTGCAAAACTTTTTAAATTGAATAAGAAAAAAATTAATTTTTGCCAAAAACTGGCCAAAAACTATTTGGTTAAGTGGCAAACAATAAAGAACAAAGTTACGCTTGCTAATTTTCTCGAATTTTGTGCAAAATTCTTTCGAAAAATATTTCAATGAATTGATGCAAATTGAAAACCAACTAAATGGTATTATATAATATAATGAAATATGCTCATAAACACAGATGATGATGATGATTTAATCAAATGATAGCCACGCACAAACACTCATTCACTCACACAAACACTCATTCACACACACTTAAACATTCAAACTATAAAATTGCCTCGAAACAAAATCAATATTGCAGGTCCAGATACTATAGAAGGACAAAAGGCAGCCAAAACTAGTAAGGAAATTACAGTTAATTAAGTTCGACCATGGGATACTCTTAAATTTAAAACTTTAAAGTTTAAAGAAATGTTATCAAGCTCGGTTGAAAGTTTTGCAATATACCATTTTCCCCTGCATCATCTTCTTTGCTACTTTTTTAAGAGCTATCTAAATTCGAACAAGAACTTAAGTTTATTGAAATTTGTAGATGGCAAAAATTTAAAAGTTCTAAAACGTTTATATTCGAATGTCAGCCAGTTTTTAGGCTATTTCATTGAACAAATTTTATACAAAAGAAGAAGCAAATAATGGTCAAGGTGCTTTCAACACAGAAACCCACAAAAATACATATAATGTGAGTTTTATCCGAATTTCGTCAGCGAAAAGCCACGGTAAATATTAAACAGTTTGTTCATAACAAATAGTTTATCAAATGAGAATATTTTCTTGTAGGTACCAACTAAAGGATTTTTGCAATTGCCGATTTGTTCAAAAATCCAACGTATTTGGGCAGAAACCCTAATATAAAAAAATTTACGTGTTGTTAATTTTCTTTAAATTGTATCTATCAAAGCAAAGCCGTGAGGATTTTCCAAAAAATATATATATTTTTGAAAAGTGTTACACTCATTTATCTGATACCCAACACAACATAAAAAAAAAAAAAATTTTGTTTTTTTTTGTTTTTCTGCCTACGTCCACCAGAGGGCGCCATATTTAATTTGATGTGTTGCAGCCTATAACCAGCGCGCAATCATGACGCTGCCTATGATAACTTATTTGTTGCATTACGCTGAGCGGTTTAGAAGATACAAGAGAACAGATGAACTACAGGCACATTTTGCTACTCCACAATCGGGTTAAAAAAGTAATACGATTTTTTTGGCACATCAAATAATATTATGCTATACGCTGCTTCGGATTTAAATTTATCAGCTCAAAAGATAAGCTCTTACATTTTCTCTTTGCTGAATTTCACGATTTTGAAAATTTCAAATCAAGAACCAGAACTGTTAGTAGGACTTTCAAATTAGATAGTATTCAAAGAAGAAAGTGAAGTATTTATTGAGGTTTATAAAAATTTGACGGTTTAGAAAAATATTAAAATCGAAATCGTGATTAACACAGATAGCTTGTATCCTGGAATTGTGCAAGAAAAAGCAATTTTCTCCAAAATTTCGTCACTGAAAGTAATGAAAAATTTGAGATGTATAGGGTTTACCAATAAGATGTGTTATTTTGGTATTCAAAGAAAAATTTCATTTTTTGAGATAAATAAATGATCGAATGTTTATTTCATAATAAAGAGGAAGGTATGCCGTTAATAATGAAAAACAACATCAGCCAAATGGCCACAACGACCACGTCTACAGGACCATTTCCTTTTCATGAAATTTTCCATAACCAAATCGCAAAGTGGCTGCCCTATGTCCTCGATAGGTACAATGACCCCGCCGGACCATAAACCGCACCAAACAGTCACACGTTGAGGATGGAGAGGCTGCTCAACAATAACTCTTGGGTTTTCCAAGCCCCAGATGCGACAATTTTGCTTGTTGACATAGCCACCGAGGTGGAAAGATATTTTTCGATGGAAGATTTTCACCATTTTTGTAGTGAATTTTAATAATTTCAATGCGTTGTTGAAGCGTGTATCGTTCCATTTTTAGTAATGGCGTAGTTTATACTTGTCAAATGTCAAAGAATAAAAGCTACAAAATTGACAGCTACCGAAATACCGGGTAATTCAAAATAACACCTCTTGTTGGAAAACCCTATATAAACATTTTTTTCAATATCAAAATATATAGTACTCAAGGAAATTGTCTCCAAGTACTCATAAAGT
This sequence comes from Chymomyza costata, assembly GCA_018150985.1. Classification (NCBI taxonomy): domain Eukaryota; kingdom Metazoa; phylum Arthropoda; class Insecta; order Diptera; family Drosophilidae; genus Chymomyza; species Chymomyza costata. The sequence goes on along the minus strand of JAECWU010000803.1, from coordinate 6,173,506 downwards.
TGGGTTATAAAGGGTGTTTTTTTTTAGAGTTACACAAGTTTAAATCATAATAAAACAAAGAAATATATTTTTAATATCATTGAAACGGGCTTTATTCGATAGAAAATTGTATGACAAAAATGTTCACATATGATTTCGGCCATGTGGCTGACACGACTGGCGCGTACAAGGCGCAATCTGGAACACCAATTTTTACAAATTTTCCGCAGCATTTGCCAATAACTCTTCGAATTTTGATTTCCAGGTGTTCAATTGTCTCTAGTTTATCGACGTGAAGAAGTGGCAGTAATTTTTTGTGGATGTAATGGTGCTTCGACAAAAGCTTGTGGATTATCTTCACTCCAAATGCGACACAATGGGCTTCATCGGAGAAAATTTTGAATTTTGAATAAGTTTGACGAACGGAATCATTATTTAAAAAAAAAAATATATTAAAACAAGTTGCAAGCGTTGCTTAAAAAACTAACTGCTGATTTAAAAAACTTTTGAGAACTTTATTATGTTTCTTACGAACTTTTTGCTTTTAAAGAGTATACAAGTGCAGCTGGAAAAGTGAGCATGAAAAAAGCCTAAGTTCAAAAGAAAGAATTTGAAAAATTCATGTTGCCGGTTTTACTGCCGTATCCAGGTTTGTTTTGTGTAACTTTTTGTATCTGTGTGTATCTGCGCCTATATGTATGTGTATCTATGTGCGTAATAGGGAGAGAGAGAGAGAGCGAGAGAGAGGCAAACCAAATGGGTTTTTCTGTTTTATAAACTATCATTGTCAGATTTGGGTCATTTTATGGGTTAAATGTTGTGGCTGCTTTGTGTTGACCGCCATATTTTTATGGCCAGCATATAAATATTTCTGTGTGCTCCATTTGGTCCTTTTTTTTTGGAGGGTAAATTGTGTGTTGCAAGCACAAATTAGACCTAGAAAAGAATGCAAAGAAAAATTGGAAATCCTAAACAAGAAAATTGCCTGTCAAATGACAAAAATGCTTTTATTTTGGGTTAATAGGTTTTGGTCAAACTTTTTCGTCGTTATAACGACTATATTGGGTTGAGTTTGGGGCTTTTTGTAGTAGCATTAGATACAAGAGGCGTGTCAGGACCACCTCATAGTGTCAGTGAACAAGTTTAGTTCATGCATAAAACATAAGACCTATGGCTAAAAACTTTGCATGTATTTGAAGTCTGTTTTACAATAGTTTTTACCAAAAGGTTTGACATTATTGACACATTTCCACAACACACACGCACACACACACACGAACATGTGTAGGTGTTAGAGCCATATAAAAAGTTCAACGTTCTTAACTAATACGAAATGGCTTAAATGACGACAGTGCCATAAAATGTTATGACCATAAAATGTACATATCAAATAGTATGGAATATAGCTGTCTAATTTAATAACTAAAGATTGTTTGGTAGTGCCAGGCAGGTCGCAAAAATCAATGTGAAATGAATGTTTATTACAAATGCATATAGTCGAACCCATTTTAAGTTTCAATTTGAAAAATTCCTCTCTCTTCTGGCAGTAGATGTGAGTAGCATACATTTAAAAATATTTTACAACCTTAGAAATTATAAAAAAAACATGTTTTTTTGAGCGCCCTATATTGTTGTTTGGGGTTTTATAAACTGGAATATAAATTTGCTTTCAGCAAACAATCAGCTAAAATTTTCATGTTTTCTTCAAGAAAAAGGACTCTGTATTCACGAGATAAGAAAATCGTAATCGATGGATATTTAAGAAAGGATTCGGAAAGTATAACTACCCTGCAGTTCGGTCGTTCAGGCCTGAAAAATTCAGGCATGACATTTCAAAGTCAATCAGCACTGAATTCATAGCTGATTGTTACGGCTAAGGTTCAGGCCTGAACGCCTAGGACATGCATGTGTTAAGTTCAGTGACAAATGAATGCGCGGATTCATTGGTGGTACTGAAAATTCAGGCATGATTTCATGACTAATTCAGGCCTGAGCCGAACTGAAGGGTATTTTAAACAAGGTAACGTAACTAAAACAATTTTTAAAAATTAAAACGACATTTTTAGAGCATCGTTTTTGTTTGCTGCGTACTGGCGGTTCATGGCAGCATCTCACAAGATCGTAAACACATTGTTTGAAGCTACACTATACCATAAATTAAGTTTTGACACCAACTTTTGTTTTCCTTCTTATAGCGCCAGTTGTACTGATACGACATAGATAACAACTTCATTTACCCGAATAGTATAACAACTCAATCTTGTTAAGTTTTTTTTTATAGTTGAAGATACCTCATTAGCCATGCTAACAAGCAACAAAACTCATTCTGCGATTGTCTTGTCAATTTATGGCACATTACATTGCTCCAATTAGAAACTAGTTAAAAACGCATAAATCGCTTACACACAATTGCATTGCATGCTGTGATAGCAAAACACACAGATACTTCAGCACACAGATACACAAACAGACAAACGTAGATAAATTTGTATGTGCTGACGACTTTAGCCAATGAGCTCATTATTTAATGAAGCATAAAAATCCATTGGCAGTATACAAGTATCAATAGCAACTTACAATATCGTCCGGTAGTCCTCCTATCTGGATAGTTCCAGTTGCTCCAATGCGAAGACTGTCCACAGCTCGTTAGCTTTAATGTTGAGCTATGCCAATGTCCATTTGCAAAGACATGCATAAAACTGTCAAAAAGCGCCTATATAAATCGTCAAGCTAAATGCCTTTCATAGTTTAATGTCGCCTCAGGGGATTTAAGTCAAACACAGATACTCTCCACACACACAAGCACACACGCATATATATGCGAGGAGCTTCACAGTTGCAGACAATGTGTCTCTATTGCAAAGGGCGACAGAGAGAAAAACACCAACAGTACGTCCCCTTGCTTCCCTGCTTCGAAAATACGAGGGCAGTTTGATAGGTTCGTGATGAAACCTGCGTAAATTATTTTAAATGCAAGATCAGCTATCATCATTGCATAGACTGCTATTAAAATAAAAAAATTCGTGTTGAGTTCCATTGAAAGCAAACAAACTAATGCATTTCGACAAAATAAATAGTGAATTTTGGTATCTCAGCAAATATAGTATTTAGTATATAGTTTCGAAATCAAGGCAAAGCCTGGTAAATACTTTTAAACTCTTCACCATCAAATTTCGTTCCGAAAGTAGAGGTCGGGAAAAAATCTCGTCACTTCAAAAATCATCTATAAAATTTATGGAATAAATAAACATCTGTGAAAAAGTTGGATTTTTAAATTTTGTTTGAAAATTTTGACCAAAATCAACTTTTATTGAGGTGTGGCACAAACCTAAAGGGTCTCTCAACGGGCGCGCCTGGATTTCAAATTTGAATAAAAATTGAACTGTTTTCGAAAATTTATTTTCGATCGAAAGCTCTATGATCGCCATAAGTCAAATGGCCGCATCGGTTGGCCCTGGTGGCCTTCATGCAGAAGGTCCAATTTGCATTGACATTTTTATATATTTTGAGCATCGTCTGATATCGTTCACCGTAACAGTGAGCGAACACGAAGAAATGTCTCCAATGCGACCCATTGGACTCGAATTTCTCCACAAAAAGAAGAATGATGCCTTTAACGCATTGTGGAACCGTATATCTTTCCATCGTGAAATGACAGAAGACGTCAATTAAATCCAATGTCGAAAAAGTCGCAGGGTTGCCAGATGGGTGCAATTTTAAATCCAGGCGCACCTTTAGAGACACCCAATATAATGTTCTCAATGGTTGAATAATTAGGGGGACACTTCTTTTGGAAAGATATGATGGTATTTGATTTGTCTCGATTTCATATTTCTCAGCATCTCAAAATTAATTCATCCGTTATTAAGGACATAATCTTCTGCTATATATCTATTCAGGTTAATCGCTGGGTTAAGATATATTAAAAATAAATATCTACTCCTAATGGAATCCGAAATTTTGGTTTTACACGATTCTCCCATTTTTTTGGGTTTCTTGAGGGGAGTCAACAAAACCAACTCAAAACTAATCGGATGCTTTGTTCCGTAGTTACGGTATTATAGCACATGACATTATGTTATATATGAATATTTGGACATATAAAAACTAACAATTAATCTTGCACATAGAGGAAACACTGGACTTGTAAAGACCAATGTCTATAGAAGAAGCCCAAAGTGGGTCTCTTGACAATTTTTTGAGATGCTTATGGTATTATTCACAGCGACAAACAGGGCGTATATTTTTTAGAGTTGTTGAACGGATTAAAGATATAATTGGCGAAGAAATATTTCTTAACTATTATAAAAGTTTTACCCCATCCAGCGTATTTTTTAGCTAAGCCCATATACAACTTTTTTTATCTCCAAAGCTGGTAAAGCTGTTCAGCGCCAGAAATCCATTTATTGAACTAATAAACCTATACAGCATAGTCTGCAGATTTAGTCCCTTGGAACCATTCCAGTTTCCAAATCGGTGGAAATTCATTAATTAGTTTTGCAAAAAAAACGCTGAAGAGCCCCGAATATTTGGTATGTATAAAAAAAGCTTGAAGAACTGTAGAAATTCGTAAGCTGTGCTAACCCACTGTTACAGATTCTCTATTAGGCAGATTCTCTGGACTTCGATTTTCAAAAGGTGGCAAAAAAGCTCGATGGTAAAAAATAATTTTTTGAAAAAAAAAACTTCCATTCAAATACCTTGAAGAATCCCATTATTCGGAGGGTAAAACAAATGAAAAACATCTTCAAAAAAAAACCCTCTTTTTAAAAAGCCACTAACATTTCAAGCTGCCCTCGTAGCTGTTCCTACCTAACTGGCAGCACTTTTCTCTGGGCTCATAAAAACGACATGAATTATGCAGTAGAGCAAGTGAACCTCTTGGAGCAGCTACTATGCAGTGTATAGGTCGTTCGGCTGTTTGGTAGGTGGGTTAGTTTTTTTTTTGTATAGTTCCAGACCGTGTTGTTGTTTGTTGTTTTAATTAACTAATTAAGATTTTTCCATGTTGTCTGTAAATGTGGCGCGTCTGGAACTGCGCCAAGCTTTTGCCTCGTTTCAAGGTAAGCAAAATGTTTGCATTATTTGTTGCAACCAAGTTGTTAAGGACCCAATTAACCTTTTATGGCCATTTGGCACAATAACGAGACAACAGCAGCAACTGCAACAACAACAGCAACAATAACAACTACAACATCTTTCAAAATAGTCAGCCGTTGCAAGTTGGTCCAAGAGTTGTGTCTGAGTTGCATCCATTTCATTTTTGTTAGACTCTTGACTTTGACTCTTGCCTGGGGACTTGGTGTTGTATTGCAGGCAGGAGCTGCTCCGAACATGGTCTAGCCAACAGCCAAATGGCCATACAGTTAATCTTGGCCAGCCCAGTTGTGGTCACGTTGTGAAATTGTTGGCCTTATTTGGTGTTTATTAGTTTGGCAAAGACCAAAAACAATGCGCTTGTGAAATCATAAATTCCTGGTACAAATTGACATTGAAAATTTGTGGGTTGTGCGTTCCAAACAAGGCCGGCTGAACCAGTCAATTGTTAAGATTTATGGCTGGTATTACTATATCTAGTTTATACTTGTAGCATTGCTGTTCTTATGTACTCACCTTAATATATGCTTTTTATAGATTGCAAGCAACTATGTATGCTATTGCATATATTATGTACATAATATACTAAATCCAGAGCGTCACAGAACTGCAAAGAAAAAGAAATATAAACTCGTTTTTACAAAATGCCCATAAACTAGTATAACTTTTATAAATCATATAAAATGTCGTTGGTGATATTTATATGAATTTTTTTTTTTTGCATATGCAAGCTACAATAAGTTTACGAGAGTTGTTCTTAATTTTCGAGAAAAGCAAAAAATAAAACATTTTGCATTAAAGAACACTTTTTATTCTTTTGAAGCATATTTCGAAAGATTTTTGCGCTTTCAATGTACGAGGGTTGACTTTCATGTTCCGAAAGCAACGCACAGAAACGAACCTCTATTATCGATTATTTTGTTTTTATAAGAATGATCTTTGCCTTTGCTTCCCAATTCATTAAAATTACATTTTTTATTATGCAAGAAAAACAGAGTTTTATTTCTAAAGAGAGGCCGTTGCAGCCCTGAAGATTTGCGGCATAGTGCCCAAATTTGTTAACGATAGATATAAGAATTATGTCCCAAAGCCTTTATTGGACCTATCCGTCCAATGTACAAGGTGGCGCCATCTAAATGCCGCCTAAGCTATTGAAAAGTGTATCGACTTTCAGAAAAAATTATGTGACGATATAAAGTAGTAAACCAATTTTTTATTTTTTATACATTTTTTTTTTTTTTTGAGATGCTATGTAATACACCTATAAATATCATATAATATAACACCGCTATCACAAAAATAAAATAAACTTTTTCTCTTGACATAATCAGAAATGTATTCCGAAAATTTAGTTTCTTATCAACTCTTTGCTGTGTGTCTTCGTTAGTAAAACTGATCATAAAGAGTTTAGAAAACTTTGGGGCGTCACCAACGTCTTCTTCTCTACCCTTTTCATGCAGAAACTTAGTATACCCTTTGTACCTTGAAGAACAGGTTTTAGAAATAAAACTACATTTTACACAAAACAGACTTCATCGGATCGATTATTAGGGATGGGTATCGCGTATTCTAATTTCGATATTATGTATCGATGTGTATCAAATGAAACCGATGTGGAATATCGACCAAAAATATCGATATCTCGATATATCGTCGCGTATAAATAATTCAACATAACAAGTGGCATAGATCATACAGAGTTTAGAAAACTTTGGGGCGTCACCAACGTCTCATTCTCTTCTTTTTTTCTTGCAGAAACTTATTATACCCTCTGTACCTTGAAAAACAGGATTTAGACATAAAACTAAATTTTACACAAAACAGACTTCATCCGACTATAAGGAATGGGTATTGCGCACTCGATATTCTGTATCGATGGGTATCGAATGAAACCGATGTGGAATATCGATATATCGACCAAACATATCGATATCTCGATACATCGTCACGTATAAGTAATTCAACATGAACACACAAGTGGCACTTGTCACCTTGCACGCTTAGTTTTGGCGCCGAATACCTTAATATCGTCAGTATCGGAGCAAAAGATCGATATCGGTTATATCATCAAACATGGATATCGATACAAAATCGTCCACAGCCAAAGAAAGAATATCGATATTCCAATACATTGATACACTATCGCCCATCCCTACCTACTATACCAAGGTTTCCTGTTTTCGAAATATATACGAGCAACCCTCGTTTATGAACTAACTGTGCATTACGATGTGTTTTGCAATTTCCGTTGCAAATATTTTTTAACATTTCAATAAATTGTTATTTGTCATTTAATTAATATTAAATTGTTACATTAAGTAAAATTTTATTTTATCTCTGAATCGTATTTAAAAGTTATTTTTGGCATAAATTTAAAATAAATTTCCATTTTAATTACCATTTTATATGCACAGCTCTGCGACACCCCACCGCTTTACACAGACTGATTTAAATTACTAACAACTGAAAAAGCATCTTTTCAACTTAATTGTTTTATTAATCCTTTAAGTTTATTGCTTATAGCAATTTAAAAGTCAATTAGTAGCTTACTTAAATTTGTAGTTAATTAAAATTTTGTTTATATTTCTTAGAAGTATAATAATTAAAACACCATTAAACATGTTCTTCTGTTTAAAGTTTATTGTTATAAAAATTTTTGAATAGATCATCAGATTCATTATTTTACTATAAAAAATTCAAATTGCTAATTAAAATGTCATTATATTATTTTTTAAAATTTTGCAAGTGCATTTTGGGCAAAGTTTATAAATATAATAAATGAATTCTTTATTAATATGAACAGTAATAAAAATGTAATACAGTCGAGGCGGTGCCCGACAGTGTAATACCCTGTACCTTTTTTTTTCGAAAAAAGTTGTATTCCTGCATATTCTTTCTATGAACTTTTCAATAGGAATATTTTATTTGTTGGTGCAAAACGATATTTATACCTAAAAGTTCCGCAAATTTTAACCGATTTTGATGAAAATCGAAATTTACGTCAAAGAAGTTATTTAAAGTATATGAGGAAAGTTTTAAGGGGATGTGTTGAGGGGTGTGGGAGAAAACACGATAAATCGATTGCGGGGGGTGGGGGGCCTGCATTGATAAAATTTTGATGTAGATTGGTTCATTAGAGTCACATGAATCAGCTTACCAAAAATTGTAATTCTAGTCCATTTGTTACTATAATTACGTAGAGTCAAATATTGACGCAATTTATAGGGAAGGGGTAGTGAAATTTGTACATTTTAGGCTATAACTTTTGTTGTATTTGTCCGATTTTGTTTATTTTTGACATACAGATGCATGCAACCAAAATGCATCGCTCTGTTAAATTTCAGACTAAAATATTAAACGGTGTAGTCAAAAAAACTCTGCTACGGGGAAACGGGGAAAGATATGGACATGATTCAACAAACTTGATCTTCTCAGGAAATATGCGCATCAGCTGGTAAAGTTTCGTATCTCTAGCTTTTATAGTCTCCGAGATCTAGGTGTTCATACAGACAGCCAGACGGACAGACGGACGGACGGACAGACGGACAGACGGACAGACGGACATGGCTCAATCGCTACCCGAGGCTATGATAAGCATTTTGGTATAAAGGACTTGGGGTCTGCCACGCCTCCTTCTTGCCGTTACATACATTGCACAAATCTAGTATACCCTTTTTACCTATAGGTACAGGGTATAAAAATGTGTACACACTGTAAGCTGTTGGCGCGCAACACAGTTTTTGGCAGAAGTGCCCTAATTTGTACTACAGAAAAACTGCAAGCTGAAAACTCTGCTTTTCTGCCCAGACCCTTGATACGAAAGTGGAGCACTTCTGCTCTAAACAGTGTTGTGCGCCAATAGCTACCAGTGTGTACACATTTTTAAAACTGTTTATAATTTTAATGTCTGTTATGGAACAGAAAACTGAGCAGCTGTTTGTTTGCTAACAAAATTTTATAAAGTTTGTGCAAAAAAACAACTTAAATCATTTTGCATTGAAAGATCAGCAAATAAATATCATACTTAGAAGTATTCAAACTTTAGTGTTTTAAGCTTTTAACACTATTTATCTAGCAAAAAATAAAAGCGAAGAACGATATATGATGCTTGTAAAAAGCTGATGGCTGTTGCTCATCACTTTGTTGTTATGGCACCTTTGCTCACTTCGTAAGTTGGGCACTTTTGCATTTCTGCCCAGCAAAGCAGCCTTAAGCAAGATTCAAATTTCTTTTAAAATTGTACGCATTAAAAAAAGTTAGCTTATCAAAAGTACAATCATAGTAAGGCGGCTTAAGTAATCGAAAAAAGTTTTCCTTTTTTGTTCGACTCAGAGGTTCTAGCAACATGCAATGGATTTCCATTAAATTTTAAGAATACTGGTAAGCAGAAGTAACGCAGAAAATACTATATGATTTAAGCCAAGAGATCATATGAACAATTGCTACAATAACCTACAATTCCACACAAGTGCCCATTAGTAACGATAACTTTGACTTCAATCTAAGAGATATTTTAAATTTGCATAGCACTAAAAAAGGCAGCAATAAGTAATGCATTTGTTAACTCGTAAATCTTGTAGAGCTGTCACATTGCAAAAAAAAAAAAAATAACTTTCAACAAAAACTTCCATTAATACGACACTATATGCATTTAAAAACCTATTATAAAATATTCATAGACTTTCTTTATTTCTTCAACAAATTGGCGATACCTGGCAACTCATTGGCCAAGTCAACCAACGTCATTGTCAAACACTTTACGCTTATTAGGAAAACTGTCTGGTAAACTGTCGAGTCCAACCACTTGACAACAACTATAATTGTTAATTAACAAATTCATGCTAATTTCAGTTGTAACAAACTGCACGTGTCAGTTTAAATAATTAGTTTAAAAACTTCTGGTGCATGACGCATGTGCTCTATCTTTGAGATAAGCAAAGTCTGAAAACTACAGAGCGTCTTGTTATCTGTAGAGTGCGAAAATAAAACCAACATTTTTTTAAAGATATGCTACGTTCTGTACTGTGTGAGGGCAGCCTTCTGGGAAGCGGATAATAGATGCCTTGCCAATGTCGAGAACATAAAACGAGGCGCATAATTCATAATAAAGATGTTGCAGCCACTGACGCATGCGCCACAAGAGTCTACACCGTAAGACCCTGGCTAGGAGCGGCAACTGGAGTGGGACTGGGAGCTGGAAAAGCAAAGGCAAATTCATTTTAAAATGCCGCAACTGACAGCGAAGCGCTCGTTTATCACAATGCAAAGGGACAGCGAGGGAAGCTCTATATAGTAGTTGTTACAACGAGTACAACGAGTATTCAAAAAGTTGAATCAATTGATGAGGGAGTCGACTTTGGGATACACTGCAGACAGTTTTGCTAAAAAAAGAAAAAGTGAAAATATGTATATATGAAAAAAAAGGAGTAACATTTGTACATCCAAAATTCATACAACGCGATACTCTGCTCCAGTGTTTATGGAGCAATGGTAGCGAAAATTGATAGATTGGAAATTTGTTTCGGAAAATATCAAAATTTTTGTTGTTTATTTAGCTCACATAAATGTACATATTAAATTTGATGCAGTAAGAAAATACATGAATAATATTTGTTTATCCATAATTAGTATACTGGAATACCCTGCTCTCAATTTTTCCAAAAGAAAAGTGTTTATCTGCGTCTATTTTACCCAAAAAGATAGATAGTAAATTTTTTTCGGAGCGACATATTCGTTTTTTTTAGGGCTCCTGAACAACAAAAATTATCTGTGCGCAGCATTAGGATTACGGAAATAGGCTGTTTCTTTTACTAAATTTGTTGGTTGTACAAAATACATAATCAAAAAAAAGGGTAATATTCATTAATGTAATGTTAATACTACGAAAAACCTTTAAAACAATTCGTGCATTGGCTAAATTTAATAGAAATGCCTTAATAGGGTTGGAAGACATTTACACTGTTTTAGGAAAACATAATCTTTTCGGTGCTTGTTAGGCTCACCCAAATTTGGCTTAAAAAATGGTTGAAGGCCAGCAGGTATGGTTTGGGAAAACGTCAAAGTTGCATTGTTTATTAGGCCCACATGAGTCTATAGACCCAATTTGTTGGTTGTACCCAATATATAAATGAAGTTATGTGTAATATGCATCGAAAGCTCAACAACCATTTTCCTTTAAAAAAAAAAGTAATTATCTGCACTCAGGGAGATAGGAGATTAGTTTTGGGGAAAATGTCAACGTTTTTTCGTTTATCAGACACACATGAGTTTAAATACGTAATTTAATGGTACTGAAAATATATTAAGCAAAAAAATTTTAAGGTAGCTCTATCTAAAACTGACACATCGAAATATACAGCAAACACTTTCCCTAAAAAAGAATCATATCTTTAGCCCAGGTGCGTACAATGGGAGTTGGAAGTTAAGCAGTTTGTATTGGGAAAATGTAAACTTTTCAATGTTTGTTAGGCTCACATATATCTATATACTAAATTTGGTGGCTCTGGCAATTATAAATCAAAAAATCGACACATGATCGAATTGTATACTTAGGGAGATACTGTACCCACTTACCCATTATTTCCACTAAGTTTTGTACAGCAGGTTTCTAAGTATATTCAACGGAGTGGTTTACAGTGATTGCAAGACAAAAGTTTTGTTTTGGGAAAATGTCAACTTTTCGTTGTTCATAAGACTCAAAAGAGTCTAAACACTATATTTAGTGGTTCTGGCATAAAATTTAATAAAAATCAAAGTAAATATTTTCATTATTATTTATGTCGTAAGTTTGACTATCTTTTAAGACTTCGTAGACTTAGAAAACATGTTTTAGAAAACATCACGTTTTGTTGTTCATAGGGCTCACAGGAGTATATATACCCTATTTGGTTCTACATATATCTTTAGTTTATAGAATTTTAGCTATCTACAAGTTAACGATAAAAATAGTTTTTGCGCATGGATTTTTTGTTAGTAAAAAGTACTACAAGAGTGTCATGTTTCAACCAGATAGCTTTTATAGTGAGAATAAAAGAATCGAATCTCCGATTCAAGTACTAAGATAAGCCAACAAACATAAGAATAATACTGTGAAACATTTATGGTAAAATTTTTTTGGTAGCAATATGCCCCAGTTGTGGATGATAGGACACGATAAGTATTGAAGATTTATAGAGTTGTTTTCGTTCTGATGCCTAACTTAAGTAGTCTTATATTTTTTTTCTATAGTTTGGATATCTTTCGGATCGGATTACAAAGAACATAGTATTGTTGTCAAGAGACTGTCATTATAAAATAATAATATAATAATAATTTCCCTGACGGACTATTTTTGTCAGACGCCCCTGGGTGGAGCATTGGTTATCTCTATTAATAACTGTTCGAAGAGAACAGGGAACGGCGGTGTCTTGAAATAATAGAGATTTTCTTGGGCAAATAGCGTCTTTGAGCTAGCGATGCCAGTGCAAGACAAATGCGCCCGTGCTAATGCGGGGAATCGAACCACCGATCATCGGTTTGCAAAGTAAGTACGCTACCACTACGCCTCCGACGACCACAATGTCAACTTAAACCTTTTTTCCTACAGAATTAAAAAAAAAAATTTTCGAATAAAATTAAAGCTCTCCGAGAACGTACATGTCTTAATCGCTATCCGATTCTCTGCAGATCACTTTGCTATAACAAAAACTTATTTTCTGCACATTAAGATAGTCCATAATACCCTTGACCTCAAGGGCATAGTGTATTAAAACCCTAGCTACATTCGTTCAACAATTTCGACGATCCGGCTGGTACGTTCGGAACGCCTTCCCACTGCATAATTACAAGTTTGTACGCTTTTGTGCGGCGCTTCCTTGGCATGGAGCAGCCCTGCTGGACTGGGGGATTGCCTAAGCCTGCCTGCTCTATGCGGCACGCTAGTCTTTTTTTTTTGCGCGCATTTCGGTGCGGATCTGCTTTGGTCTGGGTTCCCGCCAGGCTGGGACTTGTCTTGTCCCTGAGTTATGGCATCGTTTCTATGCATTGTATTAATGTGCGTGACTGCCACTGCATGTTGCACTGTTGTTGCTTTTGTTATTACTGCCACTTTCGTTGTTGTTGTTGCTGCAAGTTTTTATTGTTACATTGTTGCTGTTGTTGTTGCGGCTGCCGCTTGAACCAAAGCCTGAAATCGATTTTACTTATTGATTGTAACGACTTTGCCACATTGCATGATTAACTTTTATGTTAAGAGTCTGGCTTTTTGTGCCGTTGATTTGAAAAATTAGTGCAAACTGCAAATTATCATAAATCAAACAATTTCCTGATTGCATTCGAAGTGCACACAAATTGCATGATTTGCAATTTCAGTCCATAGTGAGCCAAACAGTTGGATTAACCATTCCCTATTCCCTAGACTACGCCATTTGTAGCTGCATATGCCGTCCTTAAGCTTACTCGTCTCTGCTTGGGTAGTATCCTTGCGTTGACCAGAAGTTGCAAGTATGATCGATTAGTCGGCTATTAGATACTCTAAAAAAATAGCATACACAAGCATTTTTCCCAACCGTAATGTTTTTTGCCATTAAAATAACTTGTTTTAAGCGCTAAATCGAATTAGCTGTTGCTACTGCTGGCGCCAACTAGCTTTAATTTCTTTTTAAAAAAGATGGGCAGCACTGTTTGCTCACAAAGGCTGCGCACAAAATAAGAGAAGCAGTTTTTACCTCGCACCTTTTTTTGATATTATGCATGGTCGAAGACAAATTAAATGGAAATGGCCCATGGGGGTGAGAAGATAAGGAGTTTGTTTTGGAAAAACGTCATCTAGTTACAACGGAGGCCCAGCAACCTCGAACCCTTAAAAAAAAAAGTAACTCACTGCGCTCAGGTTTTTACGGAATGTTTTTAAGCGTAGTCAATGGAAACGGGAGACAAGAGTTTAGGTTTGTGGAAAATGTTAACGTTTCTTAGTTTATTAGGCTCACATGAGTCTATGTGACCAATTTATTGGTTCTGAAAAAAATATTAATCAAAAAAATGCAATGTTATACTAACTATTGAAGACAAAGCGAGTTTTTCTATAACAAGCTCTGATGGTATGTCTCTTAATCTTTAATTGTTTTTCTTTGAAGAGGTATTCCAAAGTGGAATGCTGTTAGTTTTTATGTCATACGTATCCAGATTAGTCTTGTGAGCTGAGGTGACATCCATTTTATTACCATTATATAAAGCTATGGGGAAGGGGCTGTTCCAAAGGGACAGTCCAAGGGGTTTTTTAATATTTTATTTAACACCAGTTTTATGAAATCTCTAAAGTCCTTACGAAAACTTGTTAAAAAACATTTTATTTCGTGTCTAGACATTGTTAACACTCAGCTAGTATCCTAAAGAAATTCCTGGGATAATTTCTGGAAACCGTTCAAGTTATAGGAAACGAGAAGTTGCCGATCTTTCCTCACCTCTTAGCCTCTTAACTAGTAAATTGCGATTATCTCTAATGATGTTTGGTATCAATAGAAAAATTCTTTGTTTCCTGAATTTTACCTATAAAAAAGCGGTAGCTTAGAAATTGTGGAAAATATAACGCTTTAAAATAATTCTTGGGAAGAAGGGGGCATGAAAGAAAAAGAGGCTTGGTCTAGCTCCAAGATAGAGGCGTTCATAAAGACAGATAGACGAACGACCATGTCTAGACCAATTGCTTTTATGCTCCTTTCTTCTCTATGTCATGCTCCTCACCTAAGGGTATAAAAGCAATAACATCAAACCTAAGCTATTTTATATAACCTTAGTATAGTAAATTTGAAATGGTCCAATAAACAAATAAAAGTCGTATAATGGGCTCTAAACAATACATCATGTTTTATATGGACGCATCTATAGCTATACGTAGCATATGTTTTCATATAATTTATGTACCCTAAAAATTACAGCATATAAAAGATATACGAATTACGAAGTAGTTGTAGGTACTACTACCGCTACTACTGGTAAAAATAGTTGGAATTTTTGTGACTGCAAGTTGCTTAAATTATTGCTGGTATTTTTATTATTTACTTTTTATTGTTACTTTATGTACGAATAAAAGAGATTTTTATCTTTTGTATGTTCGTTGCGAACCTAAGTCCAGAGCTCGTGGCAGGAGCACACTGTCTGTCGCTACTACTGCCGCGTCCAGGCTGTATCTTTTTTGGTTTTTATTTGTATCTGGCGGCTTGCTGTAGCGTGTATTTGTTTTGTAGGTATTCGTTTGGCTTAATTTTAATATATTAAAATTAAGTTACTTGCCATAAATTTTATTTGCTTATATGTTGAAACGTTTTAGTAGTTGGCATAAAAGTTTATCCTATTTTGCATGAACCACTTGCACTTGCAGCACTTGAGATGACTTTCGAACTTTCGCAAGAATTGAAAAACACTCAGTCAAGTCAAGTAAAGGCCAACTTTGCATTGACGCTTGACTTGGCTTTGCAGCACATGTCCAAAATTCAAAATCAATAAAGACAAGTCTTCAAGTTGCTAGACATTGGGCAGTATATGATATGAACGACGCCTAAAACTGGTTTTTATTCTGACAATCGACAGCGGCAGCTGCGACTATGTAAATTGAGTATTGAAATATGCTGCATGTATTTATAAAAATACTTGTGTACAAAATTCATAAATACAAAGATGACCTTCAAAAAAAAAAAAAAAGAAGAACTGATCAACTGAGCAAAACTGACCGGTTCAATTTTTAATGCGTGTTCCAATCCAATCGGCAGAGGAGCAATTGCAAGAATTAATTGCGTTTAATCAAGTTATTTTGAGAGAGACCTTCAATGACGCAAGACGGCTCTGAAGGCACATTGAATAAATTAAAATACGTAATAAAAAAATTCAGCAGAAATAAAAGCTAAGCGAAGCTTAGATACACTTGAGGCTATCTTCGCTGAGCTAGAGATACTTCGAATTTCTCAATTTTCAAAAATGTAATTTTCGCTTGTGTTTTAAGAAGCCCCTTTACCAGGCTTAGACAGAAATGTTACGAAAATCGTTACGTAACAGTGTGAGCTATGCTGCAAGTGTATGCGTGAGTGTATCGAGTGGGCCGCTCCTCGAATCCGAATCCGGGGCCAGAATTGGCCCATCACGTCAGGATCTTAAGATATTTGAGGCTATGTACCCGAAAAACTGCGTTTCTTTAAATATCTCAAAATCCTGACGTCATGAGCAAATTCTGACCCCGGATTCGGATTCTACGCAGCAAATTACTTCGGAAATGACCCATAGCTTTCCAACAACTAAACCAGTTGGCCTGTGTTATTGTCTCAACAACTGAAATAACTCCGGTATTTGTAGACCTGTGAAATGCTAATGACGTCGAGGGGGTATACTTCGTAACTTTGAGGAAAAAAATCGTAAATGATCGCTTGAACTTTTAAAATAAAGGGTAAGTGGTACTAAATGATATAACTGGAGTGACAGAAAACAAAAATTATTTTCACCCTGTACGTAACCTCAAAAGTAGGCAAAAACTCAGTTTTTCGGGTAAATAACCTCAAATATCTCAAAATTCTGACATGATAGGCCAATTCTGGCCTTGGATTCGGATTCTACGCAGCAAATTACTTCGGAAATGACCCATAGCTTTCCAACAACTAAACCATATTGGTCTGTGTAATTGTTGAAACATTTTTTCTTTTTCAACTCAAAAATAGCATACACAACTCAAAACGAATTGTAACAAAGTGACTTTTTTTAATTCTAATCTTTGCGGATCTCGGACTGAAATAAAATAAAATGATAGAAAATTCGACATGATAAAAGAAAATCTATTTTTCAATTTCTTGTAACGTAACGCCATGCGTAGTTTCGCGTATATTTACATACAATCGATTAGACTGAATGTTATAATTTCTTTTTAATAAATATAATGCTTGTTAATTTTTACCTAACTACAAAAACAAACAAAAATTTTAAAACTTTGTTTTTTGGTTTAAATATAACGTCACGCTTAAATGGAAATGTTCATTCCCCAAAGAAATTTAGTTAATTTTTCATCATCTGAAGAATATTATTAATACAAGAATTTTACTTACAACTTTTTTCCTTTTTTTTTTATTTGAAAAACTTGATTTTGTCACAGCTTACCTAAAAAAAAGAGAAGTAAAAGCAAATTAATTTTTAAGTTTCACAATGTAATTACATAAATAAATCAATTTTCATTTTCAAATGCATTAATTATCACAAAAAAAAAAATCAATTTTTATTAAATTTTAAGTATTTAATTTTTTCCCAATTTAAGAGAGCAATTTTTCAATCCATCAAACTAGTGTTGCATAAATTGAATTTGTTTTGTCGCAATATTTGGAACATATATGTATTTAGGGTCTTGCATACGAGTACATACGCTCTCATCACAAGCTTCTTATTGTTTAACAAAATATCGATCACAGATAGAGGCCGCACTAAACTGTTATCGTTATCAGCTTCGATAGATAGACTCACACAAAAGATATCATCTCAAAACTAAGCTACTTTTTCACTAGCGTAGTATTCTATTAAAGCAAAACAAATCGAACAAAATTGAAATTTATAAAAAAACGCCGCTGGTCAAGTTTTAATTTGAATTTTTAATTCATTTTTTTTTTTGCCAACGAACATCAAAAGCATTAAGTACAAAACTCTGATTCATGTTGTACATGTTGTCGTTGTCGTTGTTATTTATTCATTAATAATGCTTTTGATCATTAGTACATAATTTACGCCATTTATTGGCGAGTATCCCTTTAGGCCCGTTTTGTACATTCGCACTTGCTTTCAACGTGTTGTAAGCGGCTTAAACTTATTGAGCAACATTTATTTAATGAACTACCCTCAGTATCGGATGTATCTGAAGCAACCGCAATTATAATACCAACTACTATGTACAATGACTTGCTGTCGTTGTAACTTTTGTTATTGGTGCTGTTCTTGTCGCTTAGCACGTTTTTCTTAATACGAGGGCAGCTCGAAAAGTAGTCGGTCTAGACCAAGAGCTAGCTTTATATTTTCGGAATTTCGAATTTTTTATAAGCCGAAAGCTGTCAAAGTTTTGGGCACCCGTGTCGCCTTATCGCTTATCCGATTTCTATTCTGACAACTGATAATAAACATGACATACATATACCTATATATATATTATTTTCAAATACCGAGATATTTTTTTTAACAAGTGAAGAAAGCTTTTGGAAACTCTGTACCGTCCATACAAACTATAAAATATGGAACAGCTGAGATTAAAGGCGAATGCACATACATTTTTTATAAGAACCGCCAAGGCCGGCGCAGAGAAGCCTTCAGGCCAGAAACAGCTGAAAAATGGTTTTTGAAATAGTCAATGACTACCGAAGGAAATATGGGTATGAGTATGAGGTATAGCTTTTGTCCACATTGATCGTAGGACCATTTTTTAAACATGTTCGGCGAGGTTTAATCGGATTGAGGAGAACATTATGCCCGATTTCGGAACTGTGGCGGAAATTTCGATTCAACACAATACATAAAAAAGTAAAGAAATGGACGAACCAGTGGACTTCTTCTTTGGAATCGACACTGCAAACGGCCATGGTGGGTTTTTAAGTCAATAAGTTGTTGAAAGCGATTAATTGCTAAGCTCAATGAATAAAGGGTGTTTTTTAAGAGCTTTCGTACAATAAACAAAACAATCAAAAATTTATGAGTTGAATGAAATTTGTACACTGTTTGTGGGGAAATTCTAAGGCATTTGTGTTTTCAAAATTATTTTTAGTATATAAGCGTCACGACAACTAGTTGCAACATATCGCATCCTGACTTTTTCAAGAACTACTTCTTCTGCTTTCATTATGTTGGTGTGCCAGCGCATAACCTCCAAAGTCATTAATCAAGCGGAATCAAATCACAAGACCTTAAAGGTCCATTTCATGAAATTGCAATTGAATCATAATGACATTACAAAAAAAAACCATAATTTTGTAAAATAAAATAATTTTTGATTTATGGGAATACAAATTTAACGTCGAGAAAGTTCACCATACTCCTTCCTCATTTCGAAAGCAATATCGACCGATGATGGCATTCGCTGATCATTTGAAACAAACAGTTCAGTCGCAACATCAAGTAGTGCAAAATTTCGTTATTTCATTAAAAAAAACTGCTCTGAAAGACTAATGAAATGCTCTATAGGTTTGTCGAACATTTCAAAGTTGTTGTTCCTGTTGAAAGATAAGACAAGCTTAAAAAAACACACTTTTTTCGGAGCTTTCCACCATATTCTATGGAGTATTAAGTATCTTTGTACCGAACTAAGTAACATTTTAAAGTTTGACATAAAGTAGTTATTCTATGAAAAGATAAGGCAAGCTAAAAAAATCACCCTTTATTATTCAGAGCTGTCCACCATACTCAACGAAGTAATGATAATCTTTGTACAAACTTAAAAACTAATGTCGAATTAATGAAAATCTCTAACTAGATGCCAATTGTGAAGTGGTTTCTTAGTATAAGTATTTGGCAGCCCAAAACTCAATAGCCCACCCTCGCATTATAACAAAAAACGCCATTGGTGGGCTACCACAAAAGTGTGCGAAATTTATTGTACTGTCAAGTCTTTAAGCCTATTAAAATGAAAAATATCCAAACACATTTATAAAAAGAAATAAAGCAAAGAGCTCTTAAGAACTTGCACTACACATGAAAAAGCAATTTGCCATAATTTAAATAAATGCTAAAACTTTGCTTTTTCATAAAATTGATCTAATTAATTAGTTTGCCAGCTGGCGCTAAGAATAACATATTAATTTCCCAGTTACATAATTGCTGAAGCAAATTTTATGCCATGATAATGGTAATTTATTGAGTTTCCCAACGATTTTGTTGTTGTTGTTGTGATAAACTTTTGCAAGCCGAACATTGTGCTCAGATATTTAAATGTTTTTGCCAAGTCTGCCTGAGAGCTGTGTAGCAACAGTAACTAGGCTAAAACTCTGCTAATTAGTATTATAATATTCATTAAAGCATAGATAAATAAATGCAGAAATAAAGGCAGACATTTGCTAAAGATACAAATGTATCTATCTATAAATATATATGTCACTGAGCTGTAATTTACTAAGAGAGCGCAGCTGCCTCGAATATCAATATTTTGCCTTTTGATTGTATCATCGGGTTTTGCGGAAATGTCTATATGAGCTTTTAAGTAGGTTTCTATATGTTTTCAGTATTTAAATCAAGTTTTATGAACTTGGAACACGTAACAAAAAAAAAAAAAACAAAGTTAAGTTATAAACATTCCATGACCATCCGAAAGTAATATTTTGCTAAGCCCTCTCGACAGACAGTTTTCCGGTTCACTTTGGTATATGGAAATTTGCACAGAAAGTAACATCATTACCGAGAAAATAAATTTAATTCAATTAAAAAAAAAAAGCGGTTATCAATTTTTAAATAAATTTGAATAACGTCACGCCAAAAAACGAGAAAGGGTGTTTTTTATTTATTAACTTGCTAAATTTTCCAATATTATTTCAAATCATACTAAAAAAATAGTTTTATGACAAAAGACTGCGTACCATTCGCAGAAATTTGCGATATTGGAAGCTAAGTCAAAATCCACTTGTATTTTTTATAACGTAACGCCATGCGTGTTTTTTGCAATTTTTTTAAATGATTGCTTCGTAGTCACAAAAAAAAAATTTGTTAATTTTGCTTTTTCGATATTCACATTTTATAGTACAAACGTAACGTCACGCCAAAATTAAAATAACCATATACTTTGTGAAAGAGAATTTTTCGTAGTAACTTAAAATACCGCTGCACATATTTTGAAAACTAAATACTTAAGACACTTAAAGATATTTATGTTTAAGAATTCCATGGAATAAAATTTCGATAAAGAAAATCGTGGAATAATGAAGCTTTATCTTTTATTATTATATAGATTAAATTCCTTTAGCTTAACAATAATATAGATGATAAGCAATCATATGTGCTAAAATATTTAATATTTATTATTAGATAAGCTTGAGTGACAGACAATTGAGACACTACATATACATATGTACTTACTATATACATATGTACTTTGTTATTTATGCACATATTGTTATTTGTTGTGCACTAACATTTATTTTTTTTATAATGTTATACCAAAGGAATACACACCTTTTTTTATAATACAATTCTAAATCCGTGAAAAGATTTGCATTTAGAAAAAAAATTTAGGGACCTTGTTAAATGGTATTTGTATGCCCTGTACCATATGGAACAAAGAGTATATTAAGTTTGTGCAAGCCGAAAATGTGTGTAACATACAGAAGGAGACGTCGGAGACCCCCCAAAGTTACCTTAAGTATAATCAGGATGACAAGAGATTTCGATATACCCATGTCCGTCTGTGCGTCCATCCGTCTGTCTGTATGAACGCCTAGATTTCAGAGATGGTAAGAGCTAGAGCTACCAAATTTTCAGATTAGATGCGTAATTATGTCAGGGAAGACAAGTTTATTTTACTTTTTCGATATCGGGGTTATATTATATAGCTCCCATAGGGTTGTTTCAGAGGACCTCGACAAAACCCAAAAGTTTAGGTGGATAATTCGTTTGTTTATGAAGATATCATAAGCAAATTTGGCACTTGGAATTTTTTTTTAATGTTCTCAAGCATTGAACCAAATTTTATCAAAATCGGTTAACTATATCATATAGCTCCCATAGGAACGATTGGTCAAAAAAACGTTTATTGTATTATACAAAATTCGTTGTGTTTCGTTTGTTTTTGTAGATATCGTAACCAAATTTGGCAGTCGGAAGTTTTTTATAGTTCCCAATCAATGTACCAAATTTGGAAAATCGGATGACTATATCATATAGTCCCCATAGGAACGATCGGTAAAAAAAAATTGTTGGTGCAAAATTCCACTGATTTCTGTTCGTTTATGAAAATATCGTAGCCAAATTTGCCAAATAAAATATCTTTTGTATGTCCATCTTTTGATTTTCATTTTTATTTACGTTTTGCCTTGAACTGTGTTTCAATTTTTCTTATTTATCTTTATATATAATATTTATTGTGCAATAAATTTTCAAAAAAAGACTTAAAGTACAAAAATAATTAATCTTGAGGGAGCTCCGAAACTACCAATAAAGTAAAATCTCAAAGGCCAAAAATTACGAAGTCGTGAAGAAATTCACAAAATGGGATTTAGAAGATTTTATATTATAAGGTTCTCACCCAAAGCCAGCAAAAAATGAATTTAAACAAAATTCATATAAAAAAATATGCAGAATGTTGGAAAAAAACTAAGGTGACTAATAAACAATATATACTACGCGTTCTAATAAACAACAAGCCTATGTGGCTAGACTATAAATTTCTTTATAACTATTATATAAAAGTTATAATCTTTTCTAAGATAAGATGTGCTACATATATATAAGTCATGGCTATATAGCCTCAAGGCAACTCATTAGAAGATATGTCATCAAATTATCATCAACATGCGTGGATTTTTTTTTCACTTTATGTCAATATACTTAATGGCTTATCTATGGAGTCATATATCATTTGGGCTGTCTATTATAAAATGCCATATTGTGGAAAAAGAAATGATAGTAGCAGTTCTAGAAAAAGTAATTTGATGTATACTATAAATAGATAGAAAAAAATATAAAAAGCCAATTGCGTTGTATTTAGCCAAAGATATCTTTAAAGTAAAGTGACGAAAGATTATAAACAAACAAATTTCAATTTTTAAACAAATCAGAAACCATGTATGTTGTTAAATAAATGTACGAGGTGTGATCAAAAAGTATCGGGAATTTTGAATTTTCGCGGTCTACGGATGTTGGATTTTCGATCTTTTTGTGGCGTTATGTTGGTACTCATGACTCTCAACTATGTTGACAATCTCGGCCATTTTGAATATTCAGTCAGTTTTTGACAGCTATTGTGCGTGGAGGTGTTTTAGCTTGTCTTGGAGTATAAAAAAACTTGATCTAGACATTTTTATCTGTCTGTAACTTGTAACTTGTACGAACGTGACATTCGAAATCCAGTTAGCTTAAGATTTGGTTTCTTCTGTAACGCCACTTTTCTTCACAAATTAATTTCAAGGCGCTATATTTTCTACACATTAAAAGTTACAGCTTTAGTGTGTAGCGGCAGAATGCGAAAAATTTCAAAATCTTACGTTTGATGCCAAACATCATTCAAATAGGACCATAAATATTAGAGATAATAAAGAAATAGCATTTTATAGGCTAGATTTCGAAACGCCTCAGTAGCTTAAGGGTAGCTGAATTGTTTGAGTATTGGTCTCAAAATCTAACATGGTTTTAAAATCAAGGCTCAAGTCCGATTGGAGCTATTTTTTTTTTTCGCAAAAGATCCCTTATGACGCCATAGGAAAAAATTTTAGTTTTTTTTTTTCGATATCAAGGTTATACAACAAATGGGTATTTCAGAGCGCCTAGAAAAAAAGAAAAGTAATAAAAAATAAAGATTTCATAAGCATATTTTTGCGCTCCGAAGTTTTTTCGGGTTCTTATATTTTTTCAAAATCGGTTGACTATATTATAAAGCTTGCCTAGCGCTGGCATCGCTAGCTCAATGACGCTATTTGCACAAGAAAATCTCTATTAATTCAATACACCGCCGTTCGGATTCGGCTTTAAACTGTAGGTAACTGTTTTCTTCGAACAGTTATTAATAGAGATCCCCATGCCCCGCGCAAGGGCGACTGACAAAATTGTCGGTCAGGGAATTATTATTATTATTACATATTATAAAGCCCTTAGGACCGATTGGTTGAAAAAAATTGTCAGAACATACCTTACTCATTTATTAATGAAGATATCGGAGCCAACGACGCATACAGGGTATCTCAAAGTCGTCCGCGCCCGACTTTAAATCATTTTCCATATTTTTTGGAGTTAATTGTCAATATTCATCAAATCAATTTTTTTCTTTTCAGTTAACAATAACTGCATATTTAGGTCGACTTATCCTCGATAAGGCATATCTCGTAAACGAATGAAAAATAAAGCTTTGAGTTTTGGGGCTCATACGAAAATTAATATTAACTTTATTTTTTTAATCTATAATATTTGTTGTTTTGTCAGTTTCATAATTATATAGAGATCTGGTCACCTAATCACAAAAATTATTTCTTCAATTGAGGAAGATTTGCTTATTTTTTATGAAAGCGTCGCTAAAAGTCACCATAGTATTTGGTAATTTGTAATAATGACAAATATGCATAGGTCTTTGGAATGAAAAGAAAATAAGGAAGAACTCAATTTGATTCGATTTTATTAAGGAGTTTTCAAAGAAATTACTAATAGCGTGATTGTTGCACTCATAAAGCTATATTTCGCGATGGAATGGGTCAACTGTACCAGATATTTTTGTAAAACAATTTTTTGAGATATCAGCGCTCTACGAGCGTTTAGAATATTTAAAAAGAAAAAGAAGCTTCATAGAACATTTTTGTCGGAAATAATAGAGTTACCTTTAAACTTTTGGTATATCTCGCGAAGGCCTGGGTTAACTATAGCAGATATTTTTTAAAACAAATTTTTTCAGAATTCTACGCTTTACAAGTGTTTTGAATATTTCAAAAGCTTGTCAAGCATAAAATATTTTATATTTTATTTTATTAAAGAAGCTCAGAAAATAAATATAACCTTTACGAGGTAACGTTTTTTCGAAAATTAAAAGAGATCCTCAATACTCCGCCCAGGGGCAACTGACCAAATAGTCAGTCAAGGAAATTATTATGACTAATCCCACTTTTTCGAGGATACGCGTTATTTTTTTTAAAATTAATCTATTGTACAGTTTAGAACTTTTGCAGTTATAGTATTCAAAAAAGTGAATTTTTCATACGCTATCTTCTTAAAGCTCCACTGAAATAAACCTATTTATAACTCAGCTTTAAGAAAAGCTACAGTCATCAAAATTAGTATACGGACGTATATAGACTTAAATATGAAAATTCCTGAAAATTTTGGAATACACTACCACAGTACACGGCAACAGTTAACACACTTCAACATAACCTTTCCATGTAGAAAGTCAATAAAGTCGTCAAGCTATACATTTGAATGAGTACGGGGTACATTATTGACGGCAACATCCTACTTATTTTTGATACAGTTATGTTTATAAGCATTACTGTACTGTTTACATAAGGCTATTCGCGAACATTTTGTTTTGTTTTTCTTTTTTTGCATTTTTTTTTTAAGTTTTGTTCAATACTTAATACTTTTTGTTGATATAAATATTGTTTGAATAAATGAATATTGACAAAATGCCATAACCTGTTTAAATATTGATGTAAAGTTTTTATTTATAAAGCACAAAAGTCAAACAATATATTTTGTTGTATATAAATGTTGCAAAAAGTAAATAAAAAACTAAATCGTGAACAATTTATATGATTTGTTTGTATGTGCCTTGGTGTTGGTAGTTTCCGCTTTGGGATAGCAAAAATTGCACAGAGCAGAGATTAAACACATTATATACTATATGCGCATCTATGTGTGATTATTACAATAATAATAGTAATAATAGAAATATAATAAGCATATGCAGCGTGTAAAAATAAACAAAAAACAGCATTTATGTTGTTCATTGATGATATACAAACTTTTGATATTCATTTCAATATTATATAAGCGTTGAGTGGCAAGGGAAGTGAGTTGGCTTAAAAAAAAAAACGTCTAATCATGGACCCTGCAGCAAAAAAACTGAGCACCAGCTGATAGTGAAAGTTGCCAGGTTCCGCAAAATAAAAACAAACACGCTGCTCAGTTATAGAAATCCCCAACAGCTTATAATTTCGCACAAAAGAAATTTAATTTTATATTGTTTTGTTGTTTGACAACTTATTGAAAACATCTTTTACATAAGTCAAAAGCTTAACTAGCTGCCGAAATAATCATGACAGAAAAATTTCGGGAAGTAAGATTTCTGACTAAGTTATTTGGCGCCCTGCGTACCCCTTGCAGCCGCCACTGCTTTTTTCCTCTACTAATGAACGCATTAAGGCACCCACACACGTAGCAACAACAACAATAACAACAATTACAATTCATGTAGCAATTTTCCATAATCGCAGCTCATTTTCCAACAATGAAATTTCCGAGTTTTTTATTTAACAATTTTTTTGTTTAAACATTTAACAAACATAAAAAAAAAAAACACAATTTTTTAAATAAATAAACAAAAAATTGTGTTTTTAGTGTGCCAGAGCAAGAGCGCAAAAGTCAGAGCAGTGCAGCCATAAAAGTATCTCAAAGGTAATCAGACGGTTGTTCACCTGCGGCCAACGACGACGCGCTCGAACTCATTTCTTGGTCATTTCAACGCCTTTTTTGGCTGGAACCGTTGTTAATACTCTGCTTTATGACCATTAAATTGATTAAAAGGGTACATTAACTATGGGCAAATTAATGCAGCATGAAGAAGCGTGCATTTTATGATTGTTGGGGGGGCGTTGTCCCGGGAATGGTGTTCTTGATGTGAAAATAAATGTGTTTGGCACAATCTGGCTGCACAGACAGTCGCTATGCAGCTTTAAGATATTAAACGTTTAAATTATAGAGCGTAAGCCCTTGAATGAGAGGATTGATTTGTTACTGAAAAGTAGCATATTTTTATTTCAAAAAAAAAGGTACGAAATATGAGATACTAAATGTAATGATGGTAAAAGAAGGAAAATAGTTTTTTGCATTTTCTAAATTGCATACTCTTCAGATTGTTTAATTGTTTGACTTGATAAAGATCTGAGCACTAGAACCTATTTTGTAGCTATTAACAGTGCGCCACCTTCAAACGCGTGACGTCATACTTTCATTTATAACTTTAAACGAGAATATCTTGAAATACATTTTTACCAAAATTTAGGAGCAAGGTTTCTCGAGAACTCTTGTTGGTATACTATTTTTTTTGGTGCGCTAAAAAGCTGATTTCCAAGAACTCCCATAATGGATTTTTTTTTTAGAAAAATTCCACTTGCATCCAAAATGTATTTCGCCAAATCCTTCGCTCTCGTACAGCATCAGTTTAAAAGTGAAATAAAACGTTTTTGCATATAAATCATATAGCATGATCCTACAAAGGATATCTGGCAAAAATCGCTTTCGCAAAAAGCTCGTATTATGCCCTATTGAAGAAGTTATTGAAATATTTAATAAAATATCAGTTAACTTCAATACCTAGATATGCCCAGAATGATCCAAAACTGTATTGCCTTTGCAAAACAGAATTTCTCGAAAATAGTATTTTTTCGTGAGAATAAATATAGGGTGGGCCATTTGTCGTTTTGGTTGTTAAACACTCAGATTTCGGGACATACCCGTCCAAAGTGAATGCTCATTGACTTATGTCCAGTTCAAAACTACTTGAATGATCAAAAACTGTATTGCCTTTGCAAAACAGAATTTCTCGAAAATAGTATTTTTTCGTGAGAATAAATATAGGGTGGCCCATTTGTCATTTTGGTTGTTAAACACTCAGATTTCGGGACATACCCGTCCAAAGTGAATGCTCATTGACTTATGTCAAGTTCAAAACTACTTAATTTTAGTAATGGATCTTTTAACAACCGAACAACGCGTAAACCTAGTACATACATGTAACGAGTCGCCGGAAACATCGTAGCGTCATTCGGAAGAATTAGACCTTGCTCGGACTATTTTGCGCCGAATTTTGCATGCAGATCTGCATTTACATGCTTACAAGATTCATATGACGCAACAATGGAAGCCCACAGACCATTTTGTTGGAAAATATAGGAAAAAAAATTTAATTACAAACAAAAATCAGATGACCCACCCTATTATATATATAAATCATATAGGGTGGGCCATCATTTTGTTTTTTATTAAGTAACTTTAACTAGTAGGTTAAGCTTAATTCTGGACTAAAAAACCAGTTCAGAATATAGATTCCAAGCAATTTTTTTTTTTTTTTACAGACCGGTACAAAACATTCGCTTTGTTGCATTTCGAACCGGTCTCTGAGCTACATCATCTTTATACCCTGTACCTATAGGTACAATGGGTATACTAGATTTGTGCAATGTATGTAACGGACAGAAGGAGGCGTGGCAGACCCCAAGTCCTTTATACAAAAATGCTTATCATAACCTCGGGTAGCGATTGAGCCATGTCCGTCAGTCCGTCCGTCTGTATGAACACCTAGATCTCGGAGACTATAAGAGCTGGAGGTACGAAACTTTACCAACTGGTGCGAATATTTCCCGAGAAAATCAAGTTTGTTGAATCATGTCAATATCTTGCCCCGTTCCCCCGCAGTAGATTTTTGCGGTTTTTAGCCACACCGTTCAATATTTTAATCTTAACAAAGCGATGCGTTGTGGTTGCATGCATCTGTGTGTCAAAAACAAACAGAATCGGACAATTACAACAAAAGTTATAGTCTAAAATGTACAAGTTTCACCACCCCTTGCCAATAAACTGCGTCAATATTTGACTCTACGTAACTATAGTAACAAATGACCTAGAAACACCAATTTTGGTAAGCTGATTCATGTGGCTCTAATGAACAAATCCACATCCAAATTTAAAAACAATTGCACTTGATTATAGTTAGCTTCTAGGATAGAAATTCTGATATTGATAAAATATAAACTAAACTAAGAAGACTTGCTCTCTTCTAAAAATCTTCTAGGCTTAGTAATCTTAGTATTGAGAGTATTTTATTCTGCACATAACCAAAATAGGCAACAAAAAATTCTTTAAAATTCTAGAACTAAGCCAACTCATATTTAACAAAATCAAACTTAAGTTAAGATTGGCTCTTTTTTTTTGAGTGTAATGACTATGTATTAAGGCACACTAGAGATTAACTTGGAATATTGGTAACCATTAAGAAAAATATTTTGAACAAAGCGCAATGAAAGAGGCGAATATAGGTTAAGATACGAAAAAAGGGCTAATCGATTGTATAATAGATGACATTAGAACAATCGGTATAAGAAATTTGAAGGACCTTGCACAAGATCGAGACGAATGGAGGAAGATTGTAGAGAAAGCCAAAACCCACTCCGGGTTGTAGAGCTAATCGATGATGATGACGAAGATTGGTAACCATTATACGGCAGTCAACATCTCCAACACAAGCCATTACTTGGTAATAACCAAAATGCTGTTAAGACCTGAGTTACTTAATGGACTGGAGTGTTTTTCTAAGGTCACATCACTGACTGATACGAATGTTAATTTAGGCACATTGTCTTTAACACAAAAGGTAACGCAGCAGATATTTTTTATATAAAGAAATGAGCATCCTTAATAACCAATATTTTATTTTCATTTTTTTTTAAATAACCATTTTTAATGCAAATTATTCGTATTTTGTCTACCTTATAATTAATTTTAATAAATCGCTTCCTTTCATCTTTTCTTCTACATTACTTTATTCTTCCTGGGCTCTTCACATTATTAATTTTTGTATTAATCTTGTTGCAAATTCTAAAAAAAATTTCTCAATTATAGCCCAAGTTATTTATTTAGCAATTATCTCTATTTATTTTTTATTTCGTGCCTTCGCATGTTCATCCAATTTTTCATGAAGCTCACATTTAAATTCATAATAGTTATCTTTCAATTGTAGGATTATGTATTTAACCTGTGTGTAAGCATGTACATATGTTCATCTGCTCCCGCGTAACTTCTAAGTGGCTTATCATAAGTTGAAAAATTAGGTATCGTTGGAAGCGTCCTGATCGTACACTGGTTATAGGCTAAGTGACGTCACATCAAAAATAAATATGGCGCGCTCCAGAGGACATTAAGTTATGCATACAAAACTATATTTTTTTTATGAAATGAAAGAGATTTTGAAAATATATTTTTTATACAGATAGAACTGTTCTTAGTCTTCCTTATAAGCAAGTTTAGTGAGAACTGGCTTTATAATTACTCATTAATGTGAATGCAATTGTTTTAAATAAGGTAAATTTATAAAGTTTCGTATAAAAAAAAAACTACCCGCTTAATTTTAAGTTTGTATTAAAATTTTTCGAAAAAAAAAAAAAAAAATAGTTGAAGTACATCTGCTAGTCGATATCTCTGCGACTTCGGAGTTTGTTGTTGGGATGACTACGTTTTGGTGAATTTTTATTCTTTACGTGCTTGGTTTGCTAAGAACCAGATACTCACTCAAACACATACACATTCGTACTTCCACATACTTGTCAATTGGTTGAGCACGTTGATTGGATTTGCTTAAACTTTTTTTATAACCTTTTTGTTACATTTACGTCTCAGATGATTTTTTTTTTTTAAACAAGTTTGTGCCGGGCGTTAATTTTTGTTGACCCACATAGTCGCCAAGCCGGCAAGACGACTCAAGTCAAGTTAGACGTAAGGGCCCTTAAGCGATTTTTCGTTGTTGCTGTTGTTGTTGCTGCATCTTAATATGTGAAAATATTTTAACTGTTGTATTGCCAATGCACTGCAATGCCTAATTACAGCTCAATCAGTTCAAAAGACAGACAGACAGACAGATGCAGGCAGAGGCATTCAGACACATAATGAATGTCTCAACTGCCACTCGCAATCTGTCTCACTCTTGTCAACTGTCGCTGTCTTGCTCTGTCAGCTGCAGGGCAAAATGTTGGCGCTGCTGCGGCCTTAGCTGCTGCTGGCTTGTTACCTAACTTAAGAGTTAATGACTTACTAAAAGTAGAGGCAACTACCAGCAGCAACAGCAACAACAACAGCAACACTTGTAACACCTGCAACAACAACCAACAACAACACCCAAAACCTCAGCAACAATAAAAGCCAGGTTAAAATGAGACTCGCAGCATGCTTTAAATATTTTGCGGCACCTGAATGCATTTTATAAATTTTTATTTTTCCTTGCAATTTTCAAAGATTGCAATATACGAGGGCAGGCTGAAAGATAATTGGTCTAGCAAAATAATGCAACAATTTTACGCTCTACAATATATAATGTATTTTGTTCTGTCAATAATGTTACCAGTTTTTTTTTCTAGCTCCCTCTAGCGAAAAAGTTTTCAGCTTGCCTTGAATTATATTTTTTTGCTGCTGCCCTCCGGCGGATGACCTTGGAGCTAGGCGTTTCCGCAACAGTTTTTTTTTTCAATTGCCGGGGTAGTCCCCAAGTAAGTAAGACTTTTAAAACATTAAATGAGCGTATCATTAACAGTAAATGTCGTTCCAAAAAGCAATTTTTTTTTTAAATTTAAAAAGGGATAATAGTCACAGTAGGTCCAAAGTAAAGGAATAGAATGCGTGCGAGATTCATAAAAATTTCTTAAATTTTTAAGAAATGATCTGTTGGAAAAACAATTGTTTAAATCAGTATCTAATCGGTTCAATAACCGTGAACAATGTTTTTGATAATTATTTTTTGCACTCAAAAAACTCATTGTCTACATCTTATTTGGGCCGTCGATTTCTCACAAGAAATGCATTGTTTCGACTATTCCTTGGCATCTGCTGTGCTAGAATGTATCCAAATTTCAGTTAGATCGCCTGAATTCGTTTGTTATTGACTTGAGGTAATCTAAACGCCTTTTCGCAATAGCTTCCATATGTCCAAATATTACGGCTAAGTATTTTCCACTCGTTTACTAGGGCCGCTGAAATCTCACACACCCTCACTCATCTATGATGCATAGCCATAACTCGGATTTTGTCAACTATAGTTGACTTCTACTGGGCGGCCTAGGCGGTAAGTATCCAAAAAAATATGTTCTTCAGCTGTCCCATATTGACTGTACAGAGTCCTATTGAACTATCATCCACTTCGTTTTTCTTCATATAATTTTTCGGTAAATCGATTGACTGCAAAATAATCCATTTTATTCATGTTCTTTATCATCTCCCAGGAAGACACTGGTAGCTAAACGGTTGCTAACGTGCCTTCCATTTACTTTTCAATCTACCCTCGCATGATGCAAGTTAGTCAGCCAAAGCGACAGGGTGACAGGAAGACAGTGGGAAGTAGCGTCTGAGGGAGACGCGCCACATGCAACATGTGATAAATTGCAGACTGCAGCAACAGACAACAGCAACAACTAAGTAACAACAACAATTACAACGACAATTGTTGGCAGCCTACACAAGACCGAGCTTTAATTTGGCATTACGAGATGAGTCCACAACGTTTTTATACATATCTACTCTTTTTTTTTATAGCCTTACAACCGAGTACATTCATTATTTAAAGCTGCCAGATTTTTATTGCTTTAAAAAAGAGGGGGAATAATTACTAAAAGTCATATATCAAAATGTTTAACGAAGGCAACGAGAGAGAGAAGTTTTTAGTGGTGTACCAGAAATCGCTGTCAAACTATTTTTAACACAACAGCAATCCATCAGATATTCTTCTGAACTAAAGTTTAAGCCAAAAGCAATCTGTCGAATTGGCACAGTCATATCTCCCAAATCTTTGGAAACAGAAATATAGCGATAGCTATGACGGCATTTTTTCCAAAGAAATTATAATGAAAATTTAGTGCAAGCCCATCTAGAGATTTCTGGCAGACACTCTTGCATGTTTTCTGTTCAGAACCGAGTTTGAACCCATCATCAATCTATTGGATAGATAGTCTTGGCAGCAAAATGTTAAGCCAAGAGTAAACTGTCAAACTACCAGAGCTTTGGAAAAATAACTTTAACAATAGATATGTCCAGTGTTTTTTATGAAACAAATTTCACAAGTGGAATAAGTGCAAATCCATCTAGAGATTTCTGGCACACATCTTTCCTAGTTCAATTTGTTTTTCTTAGTTCAATTTGTTTTGAACGTCTTGGAGCTTTGTGTTTGTACAAGAGTTTTGATTATTTAGCAAAAATCCGAAGAATTATTTTTAATACTGAAATCTTAAACGAAAATTAATTGCAGTAAAAACGATTAATTGCATTATCATTGCACAAGACTTTTGATTCTTTAGGAAAATCCGGAGAATTAATTTCAAGACTGCGATAATAAGCAAACGAATATTTATTGCAGTAAAAACGATTAATTGCATAATAATCATGTTATAAGCAAATAATCGCTTATTTGCATAAATTTTGAAATGAATACATTTTTTTGGGGGTTTCTGGCATGGTTGGGCATTAAAATTTGTTGCGAATATTTCAAAAGTTTCTAAAGAACTTAAATAAAGTTGTGCTCTATGAACAAACGGATTGCATGATAGAATTTTAAAACTCTCAAATTTGTACCATGTGAGATCGCTCTCGGGTAAGAATTCGGGAAAAGCCAGCATTGAGTACTTGCGCACCCCTGATATATATCTCGACTCCTCTCGAAGTTTTACTACAGATAGGAATTTTTGAAGAATTACTATTTTTGTCAAATAGTGCTTTAAGACTGTTTTTAAATGAAACAGTTCCAATCCCAAAATGAATGAAATGCTGATACAGATTTTCTGATCTTCACAATTCTTCTAAACATGAATTAAAACAACACACATCAACTTTACCTAGTAAATAAGAAAATGATTATCTTTGTGCGTTGTGTGTAGATAATAAGAAAATTATATATTTTATACTTTTATGCGCTAAAAGGTTCGAAAGATAACCATTAACAAGAACTCGGTAAGGTAAAGCCTGTCTTCAGTCTATTAAGAAGATTTAAAAAAAATATTTTTTTAATGTCTTAATTCGTAAATGAATATAAATTTATCTTTGCAACACTTTTATAAACAGACTGTATGTCTAAAAAATATCTACTACAAGGATCTTCGTAAGGTAACATCCGTGCGAAATATTTGATAAGAAGATTATGAAGATTTGCGAAATAATACGTATTAAAATGTGTGCAAGCTTCGGTATTTTCTCAAATGTAGATAAATAGAAATTTTTATTTTTATTATTACTCCTGAAAAAGATCTTTTTAAAAAAACCTGATATGCTTAGACCTGACCTAAATCTCTTGGAAAGATCTCGAAATATGCTGCAATTTACTTAAAAGATTTTGAAATCTTCTGCAATAATACGTATTAAAGTTTGTAAAAGTTTCGGTATGTCTTGAAGAGTAGATGAGTAGGAGTTTACCTTTTCAGTATTTTTACTGAAGGAGCTGTATTAAAAAGATTTTAACGAGATAAGACCTATCTTCAGTCGCTTAAAAAGATCTCGAAATATATTGCAATGTGTAAAAAGATTTGGAAGATACAAAAAAATTTACGTAATGTAAGCTAAAAATACTCAAATAAGGTAAGAAGTTTTTAAAGATTATAAAAGATTTAGGAACTTATTTGTTTAATAATTTTGTATAGGCCTAAAAAATGGATGTGATAAAAAGGTCTCAATAAAATGAAGTCTAGTAAAAAGATATCGAAATATATTGTGTTTGGTAAGATTTTAATTATTAAAAAAGATTAAAGATATTCTCGAAATAAGCTGAAATTTGGTTAGAAGATTTTGAAGATTAAAAATAATTTACAGAATAATACGTATTAGAATGTGTGTAAATTTCGGTACGTGTAGATGAATAGAAAAACATATATATTTTTAAATCTTTCATAAAAAGACAATTAAGGTAGAAGACCTGTGTTGAATCTATTATAAAGATCTCATAATAAACTGAAATTTATTAGAAAGTTTTTGAAGAAAGGTCTTGAAAAGATTTATGAATTTAAATATACAAAAGCATGTCTAAACATCAGATTTCTTAAGGCGATTTTAAAGATCTCGAAAAATAATAAAATTTGTTAAGAAGATTTGGAAGATTAAAAAGTTGTACATAGTATTATGTAGTAAAGTGTGTATAAGCTACGGCATGTGTTTTTCTTTTTTTCCACATAAAGATTATGTCTTACCAAAATGATGTTTCTCTTTATAAACGCCTGTTGACACTTTTACAACACTGACTTAGTCACTCATTTACAGTTGCTGCACCTTTTGGGATTTTAGGTTTGGTTGCCCAAAAATATAAAAGATGAAAAACTTCATTGCAATTGTTAATGCCAAAATGCAACCCGTTCCCAGTTTCAATAAATACCAATACCAAATATGTTGTGTTTTTGAACACAAAAGAGTTGGACACCAATTCACAATGAAATGATGATGATGATGGTTTCTTTGTTGTATGTATGGCACTGTATGTGTTAATGATGATGCAACATTTGCCACAATTGTTCAAAGTGAAAAAAAAAAAAAATGTTTAAAAATACGAACTCCGTCGAACCAAACAAAGTTTAAAACCCGAAGGCCAAATGCGCGTTTGCAGTTTTCAACTTTTTACCATTTTTGCAACCGATTCTTCTGTTTTCATTATTATTTTATTTTTTTTTATTTTTATGTTTAAATGCCAGCACATGAAATATCTATTGGCATTTTTATTTAACAAGCTAACAAATGCAGCTACCATGCTGTCAAGTTTTCCATTTATTTTTTTTTTAGTTTGTTAGTTAAATAAACATAAATTCTTAATGTCAACAAAAGACACAACTATTTATTATTATGCATAGCTACTCAGAAGAGCGCACCAAAGTGAACTATTGTAAGAGGTTTTTATTTTTTATTATTATTATTTAGTAGGTTTTATTTGCGAGTTGTTTGGTTTTATTTAAAATCTTCTGCCTGATAATATCGTAATGTGTTTTATAAAAATTTTTTTCCCCTGGTGATGATTTGTTGCCCAAGGTTAGTTTGTGCTCATCTCGAAGTTTTAATGCTTGGAAGGTTTTCAGTGTCGTCTTAAATACAATAAATCGACGATGATTTGCTCATATAAATGGAATATATTTATCATAGTTATTTGGAAATAACATTGTAGTAACTTTTCAGTAATTATCATTACAAAAGACCATATACAAGTTGTTCAAGTGCATAGAAACCAACTTCGGTAGCCTAGAGATATAACATTGGAGCAGCATTATTTAATTTAAGCTATAAATCGCAGTCCAACTGCGGTACTAGTAGTCTAGAGATACCCTTGTATATGGAAAACAATTAATTATGATGAGAATTTGTATCTAAAGGGTGATTTTATCAGCGTTTGGTTTTTAAATTTAAAAATAAGCAACAAAAATGTATAAAGTTTTTATTTGAAGTTCTTGAACAATCTTTGCCATTTACTTTTTAAAGATTACTTCATGTAAATGTTGACCGCGACTACGCTTCAAGTGGTCCATTCGGAAAGTCCAATTTTGGCAAATTTTGTTGGTCCATTGATGCCACCGGCCAAATAGTACATTTGTGTGGATTCATTGGCAGCTCTTGCAATGCTTTTCGTTGCTCTTCACTCAAAATACGACAATTTTGCTTATTGACATAGCCATTCAACCATCGCTGAAGACAATTCTTCGATAAAAAAAAACGGATTTCCATCGAGCATTTCCAAAGCCCATTCACCGAACGCGCGACGTTGTGGCAGGTTGCCCGGCTTTAGTTCTTGCACCAACTGTATGGTTTTAAACCAAGATCCTTGCGTAAAATGTTCCATGTGGTCGAATAACATATACCCAACTGCTGCGAACGACGCCGAATAGATATTTCACGGTCTTTATTAACACTGGCTGCTACAGCAGCAATATTCTCTTCAGTACGCACTCTACGTAGACAAATTGGTGGTTGAAGATGCAATAAAGTAAAATTGTTGCGAAATTTGGTAACAAGAGCTTGAATAGACTGCTCAGAAGGTCGATTATGACGACCGTAAAATGGACGCAGTGCTCTAAACACATTTTTTACTGAGCACGATTTTTGGTAATAAAATTCAATAATTTGTAAACGTTCGGTCGTAAGTCTCTCCATGGTGAAATGGCAATGCTAACTGAGTATTTTTGACTTTGACATATGGTCATGAATCACGCGTGAGCTGTCAGAACAATTAGGTTGAAAAACCTAATAGCAAAAAAATCACCCTTTATATGATTTTTGGTACTTATGTTATACATATCCAAAATATAAGGAGTATGTATATAAGGTAAATTTTGTAGGCAATATTTTTCAGTTAAGCAAGATACATCATATGCTACACATTAGCACAACAAAAGAACAGAATGAAACTTAACCATTTTCTTCAAACTTCCCTCTGGCATAGTTGCTACACTGCTTCACAATTTCACAATTTTTGCAGTCGATAGATTCGGAATTCCCCTTTCAACTTACAAAAATTTCTAATATTTCCCTTCAACATGGTTGCCACAGATCTGCACTTTACAGTTTATTTTGATTAAATTATTGCTGGCTTTAAAATATATTCATTTAATTAATTTATTATAATTTTAGTTTTAGCAACAATAATCACTAAAACTAACCACGATTTAGCTATTTTTATTGCAAGGGGAATTTTTTTGTGGAACACATCAACCCTGTCGTAGCTATATAACTTGCAATTGGCTTAGAGTCAAAGTATATCAAAGTATATTACAAAAATTATTCCAGCTACGAATGCGTACTATTTTAAAAATATTTTGCCAATTCGTTTTGTTTTCTCTTGTTGTCTTTGTTATGGTGAATTTGGAAGCACTAAACATATGAAATCAAAGCGCTTCGGAATATTTGATTCGTTTTAGTTTTGCGGAGCACGGTTGATTCTCACATTTTCTCCCTAATAAAATCTTTGGTGTTCACAATAATGCTTTTCAAAAAACAATCTGGCTAATGGACTTATACTTCTCTGTGTTTTTAAGCATCTATGCATTATATTTCATTAAAGTCGGTTTGAGAGTATTCTGAGCTCTTTAATTGAATCCCTTTGATGTAAAAAACTACTCGATTAATTTAATACTAAGATTTTGTAAATTTGCTGATGGGCGATAAGTAAATCGATCTTTTCGATTTTGATGATTGATTCATTTATTTTCCATCAAAATAAGCAAAAAATCCTTAATTCTTGATGTTATCGATTGTTAATTTTTTGTTTTCTTCATAGAATTTACGCCCATAAAATGCAATTATTTTTATTTTGAAGCAAAAAGCAGATAACTCTTTAATTTTAAAATAAAAAAAAAATTGTATAAATAGAAAAAAAAAGTTATAAAATGAAAAAAAAAATTTTATAAAATGAAAAAAACAAATTTTATTAAATGAAAAAAAAAAAAAATATTTTATATCTAAATTCTATAAAAATTTAAAAATAAAAAAAAATTATTATTAAATTATTATTATTAAATTATTATTATTAAATTATTATTATTAAATTATTATTATTAAATTATTATTATTAAATTGCATTAAAAATAACTTAATTATTTTGATACGTTTAAGAGAAACGTCTTGTCAAAGAAAATACCACCTCATCACTCAGTTGTCGATAACTCGATAAATAATCGGAGTTGTGCAATGGTGAATATTGGCATAATTGAAGAGATAGATTTAAAAAGTGATCCTCTTCACTTATTTTCACCGTATGCCATGGACAATAAATTCAGTGTGTAGCCTTATAAGGATTTACTACTACTACCATCCATTAGTCCTTCTATATGAACTCTTAACTCACAGTATTACATCTTTAATTATATTCATTCCGATTGAATTACGATTTTCTTGATTCAAACCAATTTTGTCTAAAGTAGTATAAAATTTGCCAATTTACTCAAGACCTCCCAAAAACATATTGCTTCTTAATCAAAAGGTATGTAGCAACAATCATCATCATCAATTGGCCATTACAACCGTGGGTCGGTCTTGGCCGCATCCCGAAGCCTTCGCCAGTCGTTTCTGTTTTGCGCGCAATGACGACAGTTGGAAATATCAAGCCTAGCCAGGGCAATAGATAGCTGAGCTTTCCATCTCAGAGGTGGTCTCGAAGGCTTTTTTTGGCTGGAGCATCATCATCCATCCATCCACATGACCTAGCCAATGCAGTCGCTGCAACTTAATGCGCTTGACTATGTCTATGTCGCGGTATAGCTCATACAGCTCGTTGTTCCATCATAAATGCTACTCACCATCAACGCAAGAGGGACCAAAGCTTACGTAAAATTTTTCTCTCGAAAACTCCTTAGACTCGCTAGAAATCATTTTCTATCTGGTTTTACAAAACAACGCAGAAAAATCGTACAAATAATGTAAACTGCTTTAGAATTTAAAAAAAATAGTAAATGTTTTGATAAGCCGGATGGCAGTAAGCTAAAAAAAAAAGCTTAATTAATTATGCAGCGAAGCTATAATAATTTCATTAGACACTTTTGGGTTTATTTATAGCTCTCTTGCTTCAGAGCTTTATAATTCATATCTTTTTAACACAACACTAATTAAAATGTATCAATTATTCATAGCTTTTTTTATACTCTTTGTATGAAGTATGAGTAACTGTATACAGAGATTTTTTGATCAAAGATAAATGCCAATATTTACAGAAACAGCTTTTTGCATAATCTGCGTTGTTATCATAAAGCTAGTTCATTTAGCTCTCAATAAGTTGTTTATAAATTTTTTGCTTTAAGTTTAAATCAGTGCTGGCAATGCCCAACAACTTCTGCATCATTTTAAAAGTGTATCAATAGAGCCAGCTAAAAATTTTTAATCGTTGCACAAATTATATATAATCTTCATATTTGTAAATGTTCTAACATAGACATTGTGTCTGTATGTCGTCTAGTTAACGAGTCCGTAATTAAAGTGCTAAGTTATGGCAATTAAGTCAAAATGGTAACTCTCACTGCCTTCATTTCTAATATAATAATTGCTTAAAGCTGCATTTAATTATGAACATTAAAGCTACAAAAAGCAAACTAATTGTGCGTGAGCTATAATTAAAAATGTCTAAAGTAAAAATGAACAAGGCAAAAAGTAAATAAAAGATTAAAACTTTACTTTTATTTTTTTCGTAGACTTTATATAACCGGCAACTAGTAACAGCTGATGCGCTTGCAATCAAAGCACTGGCCAAGTGCAACATGCAGCAGCAACAGCGCAGCAACAACAACAACGAAGACAAGACAAATGTTTGGGCAGCAAAAGCGCAACTAACAACGATAACAACAACAAATGCAACAACGATAGACATGAAAAGCCGACGCAGCAATTTTCTTTGGCAACATTGAGGCGCACAACCTGCAACTACAACGTGTGCCTGTGTTTAACATTAAACAACACGACTGGAAGCTGCAACAGACGACAACGAAAAGACAACTAAAACAACAATAGCAACAACAATCTATAAAAGAAGTTGAAGCTTGCTTAAGCCGAATTTTATATACACTTTTTGTTTAAGTACCACTTTAAATAATGACGAATGGAATGATTAAAAGTATATGTATTTGAAAAATTTAAATAAGTGTGAGATTTCGGTGTAGCTAACGAGTACTTCCAGAAGACTTCAAGAATTTTCCAGATTTAATTTAAAAATACTTTCTATCAACTAGCTTGACTTAACTGCCATATTTGCCAATATGGTGTACACGACTCTGTTAACTACATATATCCTCAAATAATTTATTAAGCAAGATCAAGCAGAGTCGGTCTTCCACCGATTACACTAGTTTACAAATTTAAGGGTGAACTTTCCTAAAAAAGTGTTTTTTATATTAATTTGAGGTCGA
Organism: Chymomyza costata; assembly: GCA_018150985.1. Lineage (NCBI taxonomy): Eukaryota > Metazoa > Arthropoda > Insecta > Diptera > Drosophilidae > Chymomyza > Chymomyza costata. The sequence goes on along the minus strand of JAECWU010000803.1, from coordinate 6,132,938 downwards.
GAAACACGAAAATGGCGACCTTTTTTTTATTTAAGCATCGTTTTCGAGATATTTTTGAAAAACATGCTTTTGGGCACTATTTCAGTTATTCGTCAATATCTCGTGATCAAAATTTTGTATCGACATGAAAGGTGTTTAGATCGAAAGGCATTGATGTGCTCTTAACGAAAATTTCGAGTCTAAGATCTTCGAAATCGGATAGGAACTGTAGATGTTATGGAACCATGAACGAAATATCACGACTACTACTGCATACAAATTCGTGAGGACGTAACTGAACGCAACTGAAAAACTTTGAGTGAATATTTTTTTTTCATACAAAAGTGTGAATGAGTGAAGATTTGAACTTCGGTACATGGTACGATAGCATCTACAGTTCTTACCCGATTTTAAAGTGTAAAGAGCACATCAATACCTTTTGATCTAATCGTCTTTCATGTCGATACAAAATTCACGAGATATTGAGTAGTAACAGAAAAAAGTGCCCAAAAACATGTTTTTCGAAAATATCTCGAAAACGGTGCTTAAGAAAAAAAAAAAAAGGTTGCCATTTTCGTGTTTCTCGACCCCAAATAAGACTCTTTTTTAGAAAGGTTAATTTTTCGTGTAAACTAGTGTTATCTCATCCAACTCTACCCTTAACCCCAACAACATCTTTTATACAGTTTTTAGGCCCGCAATACCAAAATCTCAACTAGCTTTGAGCAGACTGCCTAACCAAAACTAGAACACGAATCTTATATACCTTTGAACCTTTTATAAAATGGAGCGAAATTGTTTTTGACTTTACCTGAAAAATACCGACTCTAAAAGTGATTTTCAATTCAGAATACATTTTTCAATTCGATCTGATAATTTGACGAAAAAAAACCTACTGCTTTGACTACATTACCAACGTTATCAAGAAAGAGGCAGAAGAAAAATAATACGAATACTTCCAACGAACAGAAAGCAGAACCAAAAAAAAATGCTTGAGATAAAAAATTTACTATCGTTAAACACTACTTTATAGGCCATGTTTAAAATTTTCAAGAAATCTAAGTATTGCGAAGAGGTTTCATATTCGTGGTAGGAAATGAACAGATGTCGGTGTTTTAGATAAAACTTTTAGCGCGTTCTCTTTGTTGGGCAAAAAGGCAAAAGTGCCTGACTAACGACATGTGCCAAATTTATGGTAAATGTTTGTTAATGTCTGCAAAACGACAAATGCTTATGTACTTACTTTATTGTAAACAGTTCCTGTCGAGTAGCACTGAAAATATAAAGATTAAAAACATTAATTATAAATTATTATTATTTCCGAGGAAAAATATTTAAAAATGATTACAAAAAACCCTATCTTCGATTTATCACAAATATTAAATAATTTTTTTCTGCAAATTTCAGATTGCAAATCAGCTATAAAGGACAAAACTTCGAATAAAACGTACTGTAGGAAACTTATTTATAAATATGTACTTCTAATTAGTGCTGGAGAAAACATCGATGATCGAAATTTAAAATCTCTATATATCTCCAGCACTTCTGCACTCATCAAATGGGTGTTTAGTAGTGCTGGAGAAACATCTCTGTTGGTCAACATCCATATATAGAGATTTTAAGCTTCGATCATCGATGTTTTCTCCAGCACTTCTTCCAATATTTTTGAACTGCTTGGCAATAAATCAATGCTTTGAGCTTTTAAGTTTGCATTGTTCACAATGCTAAAGAGAATAACCAAAAGTAAAAAATATTTTTTCAACAGTCTAGTTACATTCAAGTTATTTCTACAGACTAACCGAAGTTTTGGAAATGACTACCATTAATAATTTTTGAAAAAATTATATTTATTGAGATTACTGCAAAATTGAAAGATTTTTGTTTGCAGTTTTGTCCAATAAACAATTGACTGCTTATACTTTAAATTTAGATTAAAGTATTATAATAATGAATATTAAAGCTAGCAAAATTCACCTAATTAGCAGTCGATCGACTAAAACTAATTTCATTCCAAAAATATTTATCTATCTTTAAAACATTTTTTTCGTTTCAATATATAGTAGTATAGTTTTTTCTGCGTTTATTTGTTTATATTTGCATAAAAAAATATTATTTTCATAAAAAAAGCCGTTTTTGCAAAAAAATTTCATAACGCAGAATATAAACTTAAAAAACAAGAGTGAGTATAACTTTATACCCCCTCAACTGACATTCCCTTTCGATACAAAGCGCACCTTCCCTTTCTCCTCATTTGCATGCACTTCAGTTAGCAGACTCCCGCGTCTTTTCTCCATTCTCTTTATTTGCATGACAACTTGACAAGTAAGAGAGGGCATGCGAGAAAGAGTTTCATTTTAATCAAAAATAATTTATAGTGACATTAGTGTGACGTAACATGAATGTGCAATATGTTGGTTTGATAGAATGCAAAATATGATACAAAAAGAAAATAAAAGGCCCACCAAGTATATAACGTAATACAAAAAAACCCACGAGCAGAACAAAATTTTATTTTGGAGTTAAAGAAAACTATGTTAAGCACACAGTTGGAGAAGCCCCCTTGTTTTGTAATAACCTATTAACATAAAAGCTACGAGTACGTGACACGAACTAATGAGTATACTTTTGGAACAAAATTCGAATTTTTTAGTCAGATTTGTACGTATGATAATTCGAGCGGAACATAAAGCTGGGTCACTTTTAAATAGTTTATTTGCTAATGCAAAGGTAAGCGGCAAGTATAGATGAACAAAAATATCTTCAAAAAAAATAAGTTTATTTCGGGGTTAACGAAAATTAGTTTAAGCAAACATTTGGAGGAACCTTTTAGTTTTTGTAATTACGTGAAAAAAGTAAGAAGCTCAGAGGCATATAAGATAGCAGCATAATCACGATTTCTAAGTGAATAAAAAAGAATAAAGTATTTAGAATAAACAATTTAAACAAATTCACAAACTAACTTTTATTATTAAAGGGTGATTTTTTAAGAGCTTTCGGATTTTGTTTATAAAAAAAAAAAATACATAAAATTCAGAAAAATGCATGAAATCTTTATTTGAGTCGATAGAACGATCTTTATAATTTACTGTTTAAAGATGATTTCATGTAAATGTTGACCGCGGCTGCGCCTCAAATGGTTCATATGCTGGGTTCAATTTTGGCACACTCTCTCCAACATATCGGCTGGTATCTCACGAATAAATTCATCAATACATATTGGCTTCCAGTGCTTCAACCGTTGCGGGCTTTTTGCTTTAGACATGAGCCTTAACATAGCCCCACAAAAAATTGTCTAAAGGCTTTAATCGCGCGATCTCGGCGGCGAATTGACCGGCCTCAAAAGTGAAATAAAGTGTTCACCGAACTCGCCTCTCAATTGCGCCATTGTTTCGTGTGCTGTGTGGCATGTGGCAGCGTCTTGTTGAAACCACATGTCAGGCAAGCCCGACTCTTTCATTTTGTGCAAAAAAAAGTTTATAGTTCACAGTAATGTTCCTGCCTTTGTCGTCTTTGAAAAAGTACGGTCCAATGATGCCAACGGCCCATAATCCACACCAAGCAGTGACTTTTTGGGGATGCATTGGGAATTTTTGCAATGCTGCTGGCTGCTCTTCACACAAAATACGGCAATTTTGCTTGTTCACGTATCCATTCAACCAGAAATGAGTTTCGTCGCTGAACACAATTTTCCGATAAAAAAGTGGATCTTCATCCAACTTTGCCAGCGCTCCTACACTAAAAGTTAGCCGTTGTGGTGGGTCGTGTGGCTTCAATTCTTGCACCAGCTGTATTTTAAAAGGTTTTACACCCAAATCCTTCCGCAAAATTTCCCACATAGTGGTGTAACAGAGGCCCAATTGCTGGCGGATACAGCTGCGATATTTTCCTCTGTCCGCACTCTACGTATGCGTGTTGGTAGTTTAATGTCCAGTAATGTAAATTTGTTGCGAAATTTAGTCACAACATTTCGAATAGCCGCCTGACCATAAAATGGAAGCAGTGCACGATGCACTTTCTTAACCGAGCATGAATTTTGATAATTAAATTCAATAAACTGCAAGCGTTGTTCGTTTGTAAGTCGATTCATGGTTAAATTATAGAGCAAACTGAACATGTTTGACAGTAACACAAGACACAAAAGCAGCTGAGCTGACAAAAACAGTGTTACCAAAAAGAAAAAATCAAAAAATAGAGCCGATCTTAATTTAATTTCGTGGGTTTTGGCAAATACAAGAATTTGCATTTCCTATTCTTCTTACACTTAGAATTTAATACTCTTTGAGACTAAACGTTCTTGCGTACGAAGTGCTCCTTGAAAGCACTTCTTCCTAAAATCAGCCCAAATATTTTTAAATGCAGTCTGAGCAATCTCAAAATAAGAATATAAACTATAAAAAACAACCTCAAATTAAAAATGAATTTTTGTTTACAAAAGCTTTTCAAAATAATAATTTTGCTTTCAATAATATTAAAGAAATCGCTCTTGGAGTACTTTTGACAACACATATTTCAGGTACAAGGCCAATCGAGAAAAAGAGCTGTCCCATAGATGTCGTGTCAGAAATCAAAATTTCATCGAATATTATTATGTTGGCTTTCCAAAAACACCCGGAGAAGCTTAACAAAACTCCGGACTTAAGTTTAGCTGCTGACCTAGAATTGTCTTTTACAAAAAAGACGGTGCCTGAAAATCTTTTTCCGGTGAATTACAAATGTGATCCTGAAAAAATAAACAGACCTTGGGTCAAAGTCAATGCGTCGATTCACCCCAGTTTGCTAAAAATCCTTTTCAACGTAAATGCAAAATTTATGCTTCGATTTCTCAAATGTACTTGGTATAGCTTTAGAAACCTATGGCCTAGGAGGGTACCCATAAATGATCCTATTAGGTAGTGTCTGAAAAAGTCTTTCTCCGGCTTTTTTCAAACCAAAACCCTTGCGTCGATGAGTTTGGCAAACGCAGCGATCTTGAAAAAAAGAGAACGATCTTGTACCCAAAGTCAATGCGCAAACTTGCCATAATTATTTTGAAGAGCTTGAGATGTCTATAACTAAAGCTTAACTGCTAAATGTGAGTGTATATTGTAAAAATCTTTTTTGACCGAAATTTAATCGAAAACTCATGCGTCGATTTGTCCCAGATATCGATGAAAGAGAAATTGATGGCTTAAGTTTTGATTGTCGTATTTTAAGATTTCTGCTGTTAGTAGCTCAAAAAGTCTTTTTGACACAAACGGTGGCCCAGGAATTTTTTTAGCTAAAATTGAAACCAAATGAATGCACAAATGCACAATGCACAAATACCATGAAAAGCTTCAGAAATCAATGAGCTAGGATAGAATTTCACCAAAAAGCTATTCCATTGGCGAAATCTGAAATCTTGGTGAATTTAAAATCAATGCGTCTAATTGCGTTAGTAATATATCTCTAATACATAGTTACAACTCAATGGTTTTTCTTTTTTTTTCAAGAATATTCGAATATAATAAAAAAAAACATTAAGTAAACTTCAGCACATCTTAACACTTCGATTCCCTTTTATTCGCTTCTACATCGAAGCGATGCATCAAACCATAGTTCAAAAACGAATGCAACCTGAGTTAAGGTACAACATGCTACAAGATGCAGCTTGTAGTTGAGGAATATTTGTTCGTGTTTGCTTTGAGGGAGTTAGACGAGCTGCAGGCATAAAAATTTGTAGCTGCTAATCCAATTCGAAAGCAATTTTGCATGGCACTTAAGTAAAAAGGGTGAAGAAGGAAGTGCTGCAACTACTGCTGCTGCATTTGCATAACTGCATGCAGCTGTATGTGTGTGTGTGTGTGTGTGTGTGTGTGTGTGTACCTGTGTGTATAGCATTTGGTTGTATGTGCCACATTTGCCATGTTGGCCATTTAGCAGCTAACACACATTTATGGCTACAGATATGGTAAGTTCCCATGTGTGTGTGTGTGTTGGCTAGGCACAAAGAGTCAATGCCGTGTTCTAAGCTGCTTCACTGCCGGTAGTTATTTTTTTTATTGCCATGTCTTGAAGACGAGTTCATTGAATTCTTCTTATTCGCCAAACTCGTAAATTTTCAACCAAATACACATAAAAAAAAAAATCAAACTCAAACAGGTTCCTTCTGCTGCAACAGTCGCAGCCGCAGCAGCAGCAACGAGTCCAAGTCGCTTGCTCTTTGGTTTGTTTTCGGGTTTATGTGCAGCTTGGAATGCGGCAGTCATCTTTAGTTGGCGCAAACTCATCTTTTTCCTTTGGCTCAAACGCTCAGCACGCGTCAGACAGAGTAACCATATAGCCAAAAAACCAATGAGTGCAAGTGAGCCAGTGCGATCGAGTCATTGAGGGCGCAGAACATTTCGAAAAATGCATAAAAATCATTCCTAGATTTTATTTTTTTTGCCCTGTGCGCATTTAAGCAGCCGTTCGTATATGTATCTTGTATCTTATATTTTAAATTTGTCGCAGCGCAGCTGTGTGTGTGTGTGTGTGCAGCATGTTACTGTTGCTGCGTTTTCTCTTAAGATACTGCTGCTCTTTGGCTGTCAGTTTGGTGAAAGCGCAACGCATCTTTAAGCTGTAATCTTATCTTGAAGTTTGCCGCCAGCCGGCCCGGTCATTCTGTTAATGCATTGACCCATTTAGCTAGAGCTTATCGTAACATGTTTTATCAATAGCAGCATAGTAGTTATATAAGTCTCAGATACTTCAACAAGTATCTTTTGTCTGCGTTGGGCTGTCAGAATTGTCATAGAGCTGTCAAAACTGCTAAGATACTTACAAGAAGTGGCCCATTGAGACTTATGAGCCAAGCAGCCAAATATTTGGACAAAATTCAACTAATTGGCCCATCAGCATGAGCCGCTCTAATCACTTTGTATAGCCAGCACATACACAGCTTAGAAACCGAAACCACAAAACAAATATGGTAATCTATTGACAGACGCAAAGATACATTAAACATACAAAAAAAAAACACACACAAACACAGATACATATATACAAAGCGCGCTAGGCAAAACAAAGCAAAAAAAAAAAAGAAATAATAAAAATATTTAACAAAAGATTTGTATCTGTAGCTTTGTGGCTGCTGCGGCTGCTGTATCTGTAACTGCTACCCAAAAAACGCCCAAAATACACACATACACACACAGTTAGTTATCGCATTTTCTATTTGTATCTTTTACTTAGTGTACTGTAACCTCAAAGATACAAAAAAAACTGGCTGCCCTCTTGACGCAGCTACTTCTTTTCTTATTAGCTGCGTTTTGCTAGCAACCATTAATCAAAATTTACAAATTAGATTTTACAAAGATAACCTCCCAAAATACACACACACATACACGCAATACTGATATCAGCTGCAGGCCTTTTACTGATGATCCGCCTTTGTAGATACATTACGTTGTGAGCTGATTTCTTGCCGGAAATGAAGTTTGAAATTGTTGTAACTTTGTAATTACGCATAGATTGCACAAGATACATTTGTATCTACTAGTAAATATGACGCACATAACGAGCACACCTAAAAGCCAATCTTTAATGACCTTGTAACTCGAATGTCAGCTGATTGTCACGCACAGTCAGAGCAGAAACAAAATCAATAGATACGAATATTAATGTATATACAACCATAAATTACAGTTAAGATATTTATGTGCATTTTGGCCAATTGCCAGGCATATGCGGTAAGCAATCTATTAACCAACCGAAATTGCTTTCGAGTTGTATGCCAAATTAAAGTTGACAATTGAGATAGAATTCAATGTGAGCCCTTAACCGAAAGCCGTCAAGTATTGTACTTGAAACTGCATGAAAAACGATAACACTCTGAGTCATATGAATAGAAACAAAAGGATAGAACATGCCTTAAGAAAGGGCATTAAATGCATGTATGATTTTTTTTTTTTGTATTCATTTCATTCAATTTTTGCTTCATGTCTATTTGATCAGACCAACATTCTGAGTACACTGAATGGAGAGAATGCTTTAAAGTTAAAATCCATTCTATGAAATATTTTGTCTTGTAATTCGTTTTTACTGATTTAGATCGTTTTAAATATCGAGCATATTCATTCACTCAATATAAAAGAAACTCATTAGGTCGTGTTTACTACCCAGCAAAGATCCCGAAATATAATAAAGCGTTGAAGAATTTCGAAAAAATATCAATGCTGATTTCGTTTGGACAGTAACAAATTTTTATATACTTTAAAACACAAAAATGTTGCAATAGACTCAAAATTTGCAAGTTTCTAGTTGTCAACAACTGAGTCGAATTTTAGAAAATTTTCAAAACTGGAACTATCTGAAGCAAATTCCGAAATATAATGACGCGTTGAAGAATTTTGAAAAAATTTTATATTCTTCAAAACACAAAAATTTGCACAAACACAAATATTCAAATTTTCAAAATTTTGAAAGCAACTCGAAGAATATCTAAGTTAACTTAAATTAAAGAAAAATCAAATATTCTTCAATATTTCGTAGAAACAACAATATCATTAGCTACAATATAATTATAAATTATTGTATTTTTTTCAATGTTTAAAGCACTTATTAAAACCAAGATTGGTTTTTATAATTATAAGCAACAAATTGTTATAGCACGCTTTTTGGTTTAACCCAACCTGAGCGGTTTACAAACTTACTTAGACAATTAGGTATCTAATTATCACTAAAAATGTTTTAATAATTATTGAGGCATGGTTACGATTCAACTAAGCTTTAAAAACCGACAATGAAAGAGTCCCAAACCTTAACCTTCGTACTTAAATGCTAATGCTTTAAATGTAAATGCTGCTGTTCAGAAAACATAATAATTTCAGCTTAAGATTTCCTTGCGTGCCTATTCAATTGAGCTGCATTGTATTTCTTTATGTTTAGTATTTGCTTTATACTTATGATATGAGCTGCAAAATTCTGTAAGCTCAACGTCCGTTGTGGATTCTTAGACGCCCCCTACATTGCCCGAGAGCCCAACGAAACACTTCTATAATGCTTTGAGCGCCTGCGGCTGGCGTATTTATATAAACGCTTATCGCGCTAAATTTGTTGTATTGTTTACGCGCAAGCAACAACAACAACAACAATAACAACAGGAGCGACAATAGAAATGAGAGCAACAACAATAACAACAATGACAACAACAACAACTACTTGAGTTGGAAAAGCAATAAAATAAAAGCAAGAACTCAGCAAATACAACAAATAGTAAAATGCGATATCTGGCGGATACGCACGCAGTGTTCCAACTTCCTTATCCAAAGCATTGTTGGATTTTTTTTGTAAGCACCAGCGATAAAAAAAAAAAATACAAAGAATAAAGCCAAAGGAACAAGAGTAATACAACAAACAAAGCGAAATAAAGAAGAGCAACCTCAACAAGTAATGAATTATGTGCCCAAAAACAAATTGCCAGCCAACTCCAACTGAAAAGAACTTCAAGAGTTTTGTTCCAGCGACGAAAGTAAAAATCTACAAGGTTAAAAAAAAAAAGTAGAAACAAAAAAAATATGAATTATTTCGGTTGGGTATGCGTCGGAGGCATACACTGTAAGCGTTTGTCATTGAAAAAAAACATATAGATGCTTTCTGTTGCAGCTGAACTGCTTGCTTGTAGTGTAACAAGCAGTTTCTTGTTAGAAAATTGATTTGATTTGTGGCAACTGATATTTAAGCTCAAAATTTCAAACAATTCTCAAAGTGATCAATTTTTAAAATATGTATAACAAAATTAATGTCTCACAATATAACCTTCGATACACCGATACATCGATCAATTCCAGTTAAAAGCATATAAAACATCGATATTTTTGTAGCACTGTAAATTAATTGCAAATTAAGTATTTGGTCACTCAAGGTCAAGTACTAATATGTATCTCCTTTTGGCTGAAATTCAAACTGCTTGAATGCAGTCGAGCAAGCAGTGTATAAAAAGTAAAGCTTAAAGGCCCATACGGAGCATGAAAAAATTCCGCACGAAATGTCAAAACTTCATATAAAAGAAAATTTCCCAAAAAAGGGCATTTTTTTTTTTTATATGAAGTTTTGGCATTTCTTGCGGAATTTTTGCATTTTTCATTCTGCGTATGAGCCTTAATCCGTACGTTCGCACGGATACCCCAAATGGGATTTTTTTTATATGAGTTTTTGACATTCCGTGCGAAAATTTTTATTCTGCGTATATTACTTTAAGTGGAAGAAGATGACAATTTTGAGTGCAAACTGCCCCAATGCAATCTAGAAAGCAATTTATTTTTTATGGACAATATAATTATTGAATTTTTTAATAGCTTAAAAGGGAGAAAAAATTAATCTATTTGCTATTAAAATTTTTATACGATTTGGTTCACTTGATTAACTCAATTTGGTCACTCAAGAACATAAGATCAAACTGCTTGAAAGCAGTCTAGCAAGCAGTATGTTATAAGAATTTTTTTTTTTAAAGCTTAAAAGGCAAAAGAATTTAGTCGATTTAAGATTAGAGTTTGATAACTTTGGTATAAACAACTAATGGTCTGCCATGCCTGTCTCTTTCGGCTACAAAAATCCATAATACCCCCAAAACAACGTATATAGTGTATAATAGAAATATTAAAAGCACTTGCTAAATGTATACACGGCTTTACTTTATATGAAAAGCAGTCAAAAAACTTTGCTGTATTATTTGTTCTCAGGCAAGAGTTATTATAAAAGAACTTTCAGAACTTCCATACAAAAGATCGTCCGGAAAGTTGTGGTTGTTGTTGGCGTTAACATTTTGGTAGTTGTAGTTATTGTAATTGTTGTAGTTGTTGCTCTTATTGTTGTCGTAATTGGCTACGGGCTTTTGTGTGCTAGTCAAACTTAGTCGTAGTTTTGAGATTTACTTGCATAATACGATTTGATTTTGACATGGACTGAGAGAGAGCAAAAAGTATCTGTCAATGTTATCTACAAAATAACAAGGCTGCCAATTTAGATAACTAACTTTTTTTCACGATTTGTCTTTTGTTAGAAACTTTTGTAAGGAACAGCAAAAACAAATTGGAATGGATTAACTCTGGGATGTACTGACATAGGAAAAGAACAGGAAAAAAACTATTATAGCTATATATAGAAACTTTATGAGCAACTTTTGCAAAGCTTTTAGTTAGTTTGACGCATTAATTATATAATAGCTGAATTATGGTATGTCAAAGTTGACAAATAATTTGGTATTTTAGCAGGAAATGTATTTGGTAGCACTAAAAATAAAAAACCGCATTCGTTTAGTTTTAGTGATTTGTCTTATTTATAAGTAGGTATATTTATTGATTTTATGGTTTAAGCCATTTCTATAAATTCATATTTTTTAGCTTTGTAAATTGTATATCAATCTTTTTTATTTTTTTGTTATAGCATTAAGAGACTCAATGTCAACTTTGAGCGCCGTATTAAGATACTTTGCAGTTCCTGTTTTTATTTAAAAGGTCTATTGTGTTTAGAATCCGGTTTTGGTAATCATTACTTAATGGTGATTTATTATTTTTTAAAAAAGTGCTGTGTTTAATCATTTGAATAGGCACTTTAAATAAAAGAAATTTAAACTGTGCGTAATTAGTTTGTGGTTTGTTTTGGTTAAATGTCAACCTTTTTTTGTTCATTAAGCTCACATGGCTGCTAAAAAGTTTATAAAAAATATGCAATTTTAAAGCAGATGAAGTTTAAATTTTTTGCAGTTTCATCTTTTTAAGTTTTGTTCATACGGCCAGACTGTCATAGCTTTATTGATACTATTTGGATGTCGAATCGATGACAACGTCTATAAAATGAATCTAAACATTGGCCCGATGGGTACAGCTTATAAACTGACCTTTAAATGTTCTGATACTCATAAATCAGCTTTTCCATTTAGTCTTTGATTAATTAGGATTTGTATTCAGTAACTTTTAACCACTATGCATATATAAAAGTATTCAAACTTTTTAAAGTTCATCAGCGCTTTTCTTTGATCATTCATTCATTAGGAAATGCTTAAATATTTAATGATCTCTTAATTTTTCATACGTGTTCGCTTGGAAAAAAAGAAAGAAAGGCATATCACGAACAATAATGCATATGAAGTCCCCCTCTTGTTAAATTTAATGAAAAAGTTCTAGTAAAACCTATATAATAGCGATACCCTTTATCTAAGAATCTAGTGAAACAATAAAATATTAATATAAATAAAAAAAAAGATACAAAGTTTTTCCTCAAAAGCTGTTATTCGCAGCAACGAGGCAATAGAATATCCTTATATAGGATTTGGGACATGCATGGATGGGATGAATGGAATACTTCTAAAAAACGAAGAATTTCTTTATAATTTCGAAGTGCTCTTAGGTAGCATACTGATAGGGAGCATTAGGTTTAATCCCAGAAGAAACTGACATTTCTAAAAGCAAGATTAGCGCACCTTATCAAAAAAACACAAACAATTTGAGATTTCTTTCTTTATTTCTCAAGATCCCATTTTTAGCGATGTTCAATAGCTTCGTTTTCCTTTCTATAATTAGAAGGTGTATATCATACAAAAAATTCCCATCAGGCAAGACACACGAATTAGTGCAAATTTTTTTTCTATCGTAATAATGTTTTTTTCCCATCAGTAGGCCATGTACAGCAAGAGCTCACGAACGTTTAGTCGACGGTCAAACAATATCACTTTGTGATTTTTTTTCACATGTTTAGGTGGACCACTGCGATTTTCATCTTAGCAGATATTCGAACTTTTAGCACTTTAAACTCTACCAGCAGAATCTCCTAGAGTGCAATCCAGCTCAGCTTAAGTATTGATTAAACCAAGACTTTTCGAATGAAAGTGCTGCATCACATAACGAAGACCAATTTTTCCATCTTAGCAAATTCACTGAAAGCGTTCTCTAATAATAGCTTTCAAAAACAAACTAATAACAAACTTTGAAGTTAAGGTTTCAAAAATCGGTAACCACCCTTTTGAATTTTTCTCTCGAATTTTACCAGCACTAGTAAGTTTGGCCGACTAACTCTGGGACGACCCTCGGAATACTGAAAATTTGAATTTTTGGAGCACTTCACCTGGAAATTCTTAAAGTGTTGCCAGAAACATATCTTACAGTCTACTGTCTACTTTGTTCTTGAAAACTGTCTATCGACTTAGTCTGCTTAGCAATTATCAACATCTTCTGGAAAATTTTTCTATTCCGAGCTCCAACCTTTCATAGAGACAAAAGAACAATTAGACGTACTACTCGATTATTCTTATTGTGTTATCTTCTATATACAAAGCTTTATGCTTTCATCTCCCACTTGAGTAAATTCAAATGAACTTAGCAACTTAACTCTATGAGTACCTAGTACATAAAGGTTATATCTAACTATGTTGCAATGCATTTTAAAATAATTGTTTTCTATCTGTCACCTGTCTATCTAACAAAGATAAAAGCCAACCAATAGTTCACGCATATGCTTCGAATACTAAAGTTTTATCTATGCAAAGCTCTAACAAAAAAAAAAAAAAAAAACTAGGTTGACTCTGAATTGCAAACGAGAAACAACAACTTTCACAAAAATTGCAACAATGCAACACGCTACGTGCACATGCAACAAAAAAAAACAAAAACAAAATATACATAAAACTGCAACGTCTTACAATAACAACTTTGGATCTAGTATAGTTTACTTAGTTACACATTGTTTGGGCCCTTCATTTTTGTCACTTGCACTTCCGCTCTGTATTGCCCATTGCAGCATTACGTGATGGCTCTACTTTCAAGAGAATGCCAGAACATACCTGCAGAGATCAAATTTAAAAGGAATAAAAATAAGTTTTGGTATGTCAAGACTATTATATGCCCTGTAACTTCCCTTAGTCATTAGCAAAATTTTCATGCGCTTCTAATGAGCTTTAAGGGGTTACTCGTAAATACAATTGTGAAAGAGAAATATATCGAAAAACAAATTTTTTTTAGTTTTCCTAACCCCTGAGATTATTAATTAAAAATTTCTTACAGAGCTGATCACTAGAACGTATGTTGAAGCTCCACCTCCATCTTCGCACCACTTTAAATATCTCGAAATCCATTTCTTTTTTAATTAGGCTGGTAACGAGCCAGATTTTTCGAGAATTATTCATCTATCGATTCAATTTATACTTTATAATCTCAAAATATTATTCGTGAATTTTTTTTAGAACAAAATTTTTTTTGAGGCCTGAAGAAACTGACTTCGAAGACCGAAAAAAAAAATGTATTTCGTCAAGTCCTTTATTTACAAACAGCATCAGGATATAAGTACAATAAAAAGTTTTTGCTCAATCATTCTCCATAAATTTTGTTCAATGCAATAGATGTCTGGAAAAATGTGTTTTCACACGACAACCGTAACACGCCCAGTTTTAGGAATTTGTAATCGAAAAATTAGATGCGCCAAGACCATTTTTGAAACAATGCTTCGCCTTTACGAAGCAAACTTCCCGAAAATACAATTTTTTTTTTTAGGAAATAAATTTGTAGAGCTCCTATTCTTTAAGACAGTTAATATTTTGTTTTTCGCTTTAAGTCCCAAGCTTTTTCTTCGAAAGTTTGAAAGTTTGAAAGCAAAAAATGTAAAATTCTATTAAGAAGTATTCCCAAGTATAAAAAATATTTATCAAAACGAGTCAAACTTATTCCTATAACGGAAAATCTTTTTATTATAATGAAAATGGCGTAAATATTTCGATATAACTCCAGTAATTCGGGAAAAGCTTTACAAAATGTATGTATAAGCTTTAGTTTCTGATAACTGGTAACCTTAAAAAACGTAATGTTAGGATTGTTGCCTTTTCACCAACACATTTTCAAATAGGTTGTTTCTAGCGGAGTTTCTGGGTAAGAAGTGTTGAAGAATGTTTGTATGCAGGTGCGGATCTAGGATTTGGTCTTGGAGAGGGTTGTTCACTTCGAAGTGTATATATATCAGAGCTCACAAAAGACTTTCAGCTCATTTTTCCAATTTTTTGGTTCCCGAAAACCCCCTGTGGATCCGCCACCGTTTGTATGTCCCGAAGTTCTTCACCTTTTGAACAGAGCTTTCGGAAAAGAGGAGTTCAAGTATGCATATTTTTCCCGAAGTCCTCAAGCGATTAAAAATATTTGTTGGGAGTTCTTTTCCATATTTTAATTTTAATATATGTATTGTTCTTAGCGGAGCTTCTGGGAAGCGTTTTTTTGATTTTGCATACATTTTCCCAAATTTTCAATTTTTAATTGTTTCTAGCAGAGCTTCTGGATAAGAGGCGTTCCCGGATTACCAATGTTCTCAGCCGATTTCAAGCATATTTTTATACATTTGTAAATTATAAAGTAGGGTCAATAAATGTCTAAAATTAGGGATTTGTTTCCTGAAGTTCTGAAGCAATTTTAATAATATTTTCATCCATTTGTAAAATTAATACAAAAATTTCATTGTGAAAGAACTTATATTGTTTTTATCAGAGCTATTGGCAAGAGCTAAGATGTTCCGATGTTCTCAACCGATTTTAAGAACATTCTTGGAATACTATACAAGAGGGATGGTCTCAATTTTCAATGTGGAGAAATTTGAGGGCAAATTATAAAAAAACGTTACGAGCAACAGAAGAGCGATGTTTCAAAATGAAAAAGATATTTCGAATATAGCTCTTTTAATAACATTTTGAAAAATTTGTGTTTGTGTGCATATTCCGGTTTATAAATAAGTCCAAAAGGTCCGCACCGGCTTTAACATTTTATTCCGTTTGAAAAAAAAGAAAGAAACTTGAAAAACTTGTTGCAGCCAAAAAACAGCAAATCTTAAATGGTAGGAAAGGTCGGGAAATGTAAGTGAAGTTTCAGAGCACATGACGCATCTTTTGACATATATACATTCTTCCAGTTCTTTTTTTAGCAATACGCATAAAAGGAAAAACAATCACGATCTTTCGTGATCATTTAGTTCAAAACTTTGTCCAAACTTGCAGCTTTTTTCTAAAGACTCTAATATACCCCAAACGTTTGAGCTACAGTGTACAAAAAATCTTCGATCATATTACAAGCCAAGCGCAACGTGCACATGGGGCCTTGAAAAATGCATCAAAAGAATAGCCGAATTGCAAAATATAAAACAATAGTCTGAGTTCTAAAGATACTAAAATATATATATATATATGTTCATGACATGGCAATTGTAGCCATTGTTAAAAGCATAGTTCATCTTGGCTTAAAATTCTGTATATCAGTTTATTGACAAACAGTTCCAATGTGCTACGTGTGCTTTGGATGCAGACGTGCAAGATTCATAAAATTTCAAAAGTTGCAGCAGTTTGTAGACTATTTTTTACACCTGGCGCTGCTTAACTCTTGTAAGAGGTCAATTTCAGATATATAAATCAAGCGCGACAACAACAGCAACAACAACAGAAAATAATAGCCACTTAAATCAAGACATACATGATGGGCTCTGATCATGATGTAAGCCAACACATAATATCTTTTTGATTAATTTATTCAAATTAACATAAATGGCAACAGTTTTAAACTTTTACCCCCGACCAGCATAAGACCCAGGTCTGCCGCAGACCACGGGCGGTAAATACGAAGGCCCTGGGTTACCAACCCAAGCTGGCCGAAGAGCAATAATTAAATTTAATTGCCGCTGCTGCTGCTTCTTAATGATACAACTGCAGCAGCTGAGGTGGGGTGCACATCCCCGCTCCAAGTGAGAGAAAAAAACTTGTTTCTGATATGAAAATAAATAAAAAATACATATAAAAAAAAACGGAAAAAAAATTTATTATATTTGCCATACTATGCAAAACTTTAACGTCAGTCAAGTTATTGCAGCAGTAAAGAGCCATCTAGCTTTGGTTCAGTGTCGGGGGTCTGCGCGGAAAGAATCAAAAAACTAGGGAAAGCTGTCGGTCACGCATAGCTGTGACGGATTTTAAATTTAAACTGCCACAAGTGGGAGAACCACTTATATATGATATTGCCACAGGCGCTGTAACACCATGAGTTGATTTCATATGGCTAAAATGAGCTCTCTCTAGACAACAGACCTTACAGCAAATAGCAAGAACAATCAAAGTGTCTGAAGCATGTTTTAGAACATACGTAATATTTTGAAATACCTTTTGGAAATGTTTTTGTTTGCTTAGTTGGATGGGCACTAAAACAAACTTTTATAGACGCAGGTCTGTAAACGTAATCGATTTGAGGAACCCAGCTAGTTGGCCAGAAGCAAGATTGTAACTACTAGCGAAATGTACAAATTTTAAAGACGGTCTAGAAAAGTAGTTAAATGCAAAACAACCAAGGATAACGAACAAAGATCAACCGCTGTGCCCATAAGGCAAACTCTTAAAAAAAAGTTTGTCCAATTTGGGTGCAAAATAACCAACTAGGGCTAACATAAAGATGCCTTTAGTGCGCAAAAGTGGGTAAGGTGTTGAGAACAACAAACGTGCAAACCGCCTAAAGATCGAAAACTTTAAAACCAAAAACCATAAAATAGCAAACAATAATAAATATATGCATAATATCCATAAATTAAAATGTTTAAAAAGCTGAAAAGAGAAGATTTCAGAGGGATTCACTCGAATGTAAACTCATCTTCGTATCTGACTTTTCACATACGAATATTGATTCTGAAATCATCTTCGTATCTCAGTTCTACGAATATATTCAATCTATTGTATAAAATAAAATGTTTGAAAAATGCGGCGTCAAATCCACACTAGCTAAAAATGAATGTCTTTGAAGAGATTCGCTCCGGAACCGACGTTCTCTTGATCGTGAACTTATCTTCATAGCTTACTTCTTAAGGCCTATACGCAGTTCGGAAAATTTCGCGCGGAATGACAATGAAGTTTTGTCCCAAATGGGATATTTTTTTTTTATACGAAGTTTTGTCATTCCGCGCGAAATTTTCCGAACTGCGTAGAGCCCTTTTTACATACGAATATATTCAATTGTTATACTGAAATATTTGAAAAATGCTTATTTTAATCCGTACAAGCACATAAGGAGAGTCTTCGGAGAGATTCCCTCCGGAATCATCTCGGACAAGTTGATAAGAAGAGACTTTTTGGAGATTCCCATCCTCCCTTAATCTGTAAATGAGAAAAGGAGAGACTTGGTGGGATTCTCTCTAGGGGCGAATGTACTCTTGAACACGAACTTATCTTCGTTTCTCACTTTTCATCTAGAAATATATTTAATTAAGAAAAGATTTCGGGTGTTTCGCTCTGGACCCGATATTTTCAAAGATTTGAAAAAAGGTATTAAACATTTAAATTCATCGAAAAATTCTTCGCAAGTTCCTTCACAACTAATTTGCCAATTATTAAAAGGTTACATGATTACAACAAATATATAGCTTAAAGTTAGGAAATCGTATTTGAATCAAGATGCCTTCAATAGTACCAGGGTTTAAGTTGTTAATGAATTGATCGTTAGAAAAATGTTTTGAATCGATTTATTTTGATATTTACGTTATGCCAGTAGCTCAAGACCCATTTCCTTTTAAGAATAGTAAGACAAGCTTGGGATACGCTACTGAACTTTAAGAGTGCACTGTGCTCAACTCAAAAAAGTTATTCTTTTATACAAATTTCGCAACAAGTCCAATAAACTTTTCACAAATTAAACCAATTATTTAAAAGTTTCACTATTTCATGCACAAACTTTTTGGTGAGAAAAAAAAGAGCATGTATTAGACGCGCAGGTGACGCAAACAAGTTTTGTGTTTAATCTAGATATAGCAACTAGTATAGTTTTTTGAAAGTTTAATAATTTAAAATTTTTAGCTGAGCGACAAAAAAAACGCATAGATTAGATGAGTTTCATTGGATTACCCAACGGATGATGAAGTCAGGGGTTGTGAAGTATAAAAATATTTTAAAATAAAGCTAAGCATTGAAAAATGTTACTAATAAATTTAAATTTACTGTCAACTATAACATAATAGTATTAAACAAAGCAGCTGAGATGACTTAATATAGTAGATTTTTTTAAGCTGACGTTCTTCAAGGACTCACAAAGTTTTTAAAGCAATTAATTATATTTAGTAAGAATTTAACAAGTGTTTTAGTAATGCTGGGGGCTGTGGATTGTTGATTTTATTTCCTACTTAAAGTACCAAAGCCAGAAATAATTCGTGTGAAAATACGTGATTTTTGGTTGCAAATACAACTCAGGTAGTTTTGTGCAGAAATTCTTTAAAAACGACTTGAATTACTGTACTTAAATTTAAAACAAGATAAGCATTAAATTATTATATCAGCACGTGCGAAGAATTAGTACCTATACATCAGAGTAGTTGGAATTTTGTTTACATTAGCTTATACTAGTCATTAAAATTCGTTTGATGCAGTTAAAAAAGAATATTTCAAGAATAGTAAGAAGTTCTCCAACAAATTATTTAAAAATAGAGTTTGCGGTTTTCATAAAAAAAGATGGCGTACGTTAAAGTCGGACGCAGACGACTTTGGGATACCCTATACCACCACATTGCAATTAAGTCCGAAATATTGCTTAAAACCTCCAAAAGATACGATATTTTCATAAACAAACAGAAATCCGTCGAATTTTGCACCAAAAAATTTTTTTGACCGATCGGTCCTATGGAGACTATACGATATATATATATGCTATAAAAAACTTCCGACTGTAAAATTTGATTCCGATATCTTCAAAACCAAACGAAACACAACGAATTTTGTAAAAAAAGCGTTTTTTGACCGATCGTTCCTATTTGAGCTATATGATATAGTCAACCGATTTTGATCAAACTTGGTGCAGTGCTTGGGTACTCTAAAAAACTTCTTAATGCCAAATTTGGTTACGGTATATTCACAAACAAACGAAACAAAACGAATTTTGTAAAAAAAAACGTTTTTTTGACCGATCGTTCCTATGGCAGCTATATGATAAAGTCAACCGATTTTGATAAAATTTGGAACAGTGCTTGGGAACTCTAAAAAACTTCTTAATGCCAAATTTGGTTACGGTATCTTCACAAACAAACGAATGACAACGAATTTTGCACAAAACACGTTTTTTTGACCGATCGTTCCTATGGGAGCTATATGATATAGTCAACCGATTTTTATCAAATTTGATACAGTGCTTAGGAACTCTACAAAACTTTTTAACGCCAAATTTGGTTACAATATCTTCAAAAACAAACGAAACACAACGAATTTTGTAGAAAAAACATTTTTTCGACCGATCGATCCTATGGGAGCTATATGATATAGACAACCGATTTTGTTCAAATTTGGTACAGTGCTGGGGGTCTCTAAAAAACTTCCGATCGCCAAATTTGGTTATGATATCTTCATAAACAAACGAATTATCCATCTAAAACTTTAGCTTCTTTTCGAGGTCCTCTGAAACACCCCTATGGGAGCCATATAATGTAATCCCGATATCAAAAAAATAAAATAAACTTGTCTCCTATGGATTAATAAGGGAACTAATCTGAAAGTTTGGTTGCTCTAGCTTTTACCATCTCTGAGATCTAGGCGTTTATACGGACAGACGGTCAGACGGACAGATGGACATGGGTATATCGAATTCTCTAGTCACTCTGATCATACTTTAGGTAGCTTTGGGGGGTCTCCGACGTCTCCTTCTGTACGTTACATACATTTTCGGCTTGCACTAACACAATATACCCTTTGTACCATACGGTACAGGGTATAAAAATCGTTTTTACGCAGAAGAATTGCACCTGAATGCTTTAAAACTAAGAGATGAAAGATCTATAAGTTAGATTTTAAACATACAATAACGTAAAAGAAAAATCTTAGCTCTTTGCGTATCGACCCTGTAATACCTTTAGCGTTATTAAGAATATTGAATTTAGTTCTATAAGTATAAACTCTAGCAAATTGCCACCCTGCACACTTTCGCGATTTCGTTACCGCACGAACTAACGTCCTTAGTGATGAATGCGTTTCTAGGACAAACTGATTAATTTTAATTAACCCGCATAATGTAGATTTCTTGCATAATAGCAGTTACCTCAAGTACTTGTTCTCATCTTGAAAATATGTAGTTAGTAATTAGTCCTTTAACAGAACCCTCAATTTGGTCTCCATTTCTCTTTGGCGCTTTGTAGGCTTTTTAACCTTAGCTCCCTTTCAATTCCCTTATAACCCTTGGTCAACAAACTGTCCAACAAACTAACCCAAGCCTGGCAAATGGTTTGTCTAGCGACTTTCTCATGACCCGCATGTGATAATTAATAAATTTGCTCGTTTCTAGGCCAGCGCATAATTGGCAAGCCCAGAGCGCACCTTTTATGCCTGTCTGGCAGAAAACTAAAAGCAAAACACAGACAGCGATAGAAAGAGTAAGAGAGGGGTGGAGTTTGCGGTAGCGATAGAGCAGGTGTGGTGGGGGTGGCAACGGAATAACAAACATAGCGACAAAGCAACAACAAAGGCCTTTTAAGGGTTAAACGAGGGCAGTTTGTTGAGTCAGTGAATTTTTTAAAATATTGTGATAGATTTTGTGAATTGTGTACTAGCACAAGAGACGCCCATCGTTAACTTCATTCATAAGAGTTCCTAACGCCATAAATCGTACATAATATACACTGTAAGCATCTCATCTAAGCGAATACACCATTTTTGACGTCATTGTGTACACTCAACCATAAACGCAATCGTGTCATCAGTTTTAAAGAGTGCTTGGCTATTTCTAATCGCAATCCGAAAGTTTTCGTGCGGTTTTATAACAGTGGAGACGACACATGGTTTTTTTAGGTCAAAGCAGTATTCTTGACATGCAGCTATACCAAGGTAATAGTTTTGTTCAAAAAGATTAAACTGATAAATATTACACAGCATAGATGGTCAAAATTAATTCATTTAATTTGGTAAAGAAAAAAAAAGTTTCTCCATCGTGACACTCCACGATACGACGATTAGTATAGCCGCAAATGCAAAAATCCAAAAATTATGCTACAAACTAACCCTGACGATCGATATACAGCATATGTTTCCTATTTTACTGTCTCCACATACTGAAACAATAGTTTAATTTTTTTGCCAATATTTTTTTAATTTAAAACTCTTTGACTTATCAAACTGCCCTCGTAGCAAAATATGCCAGCCTTTCTTGCGTCTTTCTGTCAAGGAAACACACAACGGCCAAAACAAAGCAAGAAAGATGGCAACAAAGCAAAGGCTGGGGACTAAAAATCAAATGAACTTTATTGATTTTTCTGTATGCACGTTGAGGGGCCAAGCGAGGGGCGAGAAGTAAATTTGTTGCCAAGGAAATGGTCAATAAAAGTTATTTGCAAACAAAAAACAACAAAAAGCAAAAAAAAAACAAATTTATGTTGACAAAGTCAATGCACGCTACGGCAGAAGCAGCAAGCAAAGCAAAAAACACACAAAAACACGGCCAACCGCAACAACAAAAATATCAAGAAAAACACGCAAAGGAAAAGACAGCAAAAAAAAAAACGCGAATGCGGCGAATGCGAAGGCAAAGTGCGTGTCACATAGCCAAGTGCGGCAGGTGGAAAGAGACAGGCGGCGGGGTGGAGTAGCGGCATTGTAAATGTCAGCTTGAGTTAACGGTACTAAAAACACAGCCAAAGCTAGCGCACGCATGTCAGAGCAGCGCAGCAGAGGCTAGACGGCAGCCGGCATGCCGACGAAAGGCAAACAAAAGAAAAGGAAAACATTTTTTGTTAAACTGCACGACAGTCGAATACTCTGCTTTTGATTTTGTCAGTAAGTTATTTAGCGGTTTGCCAGAAATTTCTTTTAATCAAAACAAGAACCGTCACTGTGCCACAATTATCTATTAAGGATTGTACAAACTCTTTGCTTGTAAATGATTTAACACATTTTGGCTTTTGTTATTTGATTTATAAAATTATTTAATTATAATTTAATTTATGAAAACATTGTTATTTTCATAAATAAACAGCATCACAGTGCGCAACTAATTTGATGGTTTTAATTAATAAGCAAAGTAATTTAATAAGTGCGCAGCAACTATGCAAGAATTAGAAAATAAAACTGCATTAAACACTGCGAGAATAGTTACCATACACAAGCCTTTCTTACGCATGCTTTTTGAAAAAATAATAATCTTATAATTGGGGTATTAACAAGACGTTTTAATTTTTTTTTTTTTCAAATAAACTAACAAAAAATTGCGGTTTAAACAAAAATAATGTCTTTTTTGAAAGAAGAATTTTATTAAATTATGCGTACAACAAAAATTGCACAAATGATGAGTCAAATCACCAATTTTTTCCGAAAAAATTTCATCACATTTTCACACGGTTGGAAAATGGATCAATTGCAGGCCACAATGTCAACCAAACTGGGACTCTATTTGAATGTATTCCAATAACTTAGTGAGGATTTTTAGAGCCTTTCAAGCGGCTGCCGCTTAGGTTAAAAAACATAATATTTGAGAAAAATAATTAATAATCAGCCGTGCTCCGGAAAACTAATCCGAACAATTCATTCGGATTCGTTTCGAAAACGAATAATAAAGAACTAGCAATATTTTTACGAAAATTAAATGTTAAAAACATATGCTCATAAAAAGGTACAGAGCTGCGTCCAGGGCCGTAGAGAGAAAATGCGGGCCCGGGGAGAAAATGTACCAGCCTTACTTTTACACCTTTAGCTTGAATCATTGTGTTCAGTGAGTCTGACAATAATTATACCGGGCCCCCGAGAAAACTTCGAGCCCGGGGAAATCCCTCCTTTTCCACCCTCTTTCGTCGGGCCTGGCTGCGGCAATCATATCAGCTGTTTTGTATCAAATAAAAATAATGTCGCGCCAACAAAACAGGAGAATTTATTGAAAAAATAAGGGGAAATCTACGAATTTATCAGGGAATTAAACAGGGAAGTTCTTGACAAAAAATTTTTTTGTTTTCCGAAACACGCAAAAAAGAAGATTGTTCGTCTTTTATATTTGGTTTTCCGAAGCACGGCTGAATAAAATGTTCCATTATTGATTTGCAATATTTTTACTACATAAACATCGAAGAAATACGTCCAAATATTTGACATGATTTTGTCACGTTTACATCCTAAACTTGTTGTTGAAACACGCTTATTATGCATCTCACAAGTTGACCCTAGCTATGCTTCAGTCAAAAAGCCAAATCAAAATACAGTACCTCCCTCAAACTTCCTAGTATTTTGCTAACTTTTTAAACTATTGCATGATTTTTTAAAAAGAACATAACATGTAACCTTAATATACCATAGATTTGTAAAAAAATAAAATTAAAGTAAAATTTTAATTACAAAACTCTAGTGCACAAAACTCACAACAGTCAAAATATGTAAATTTCTGAAAACAAAATCTCTACTGTTACCACCATGTAGACGAATTTTTCTACCAATTTTAAATGTTACTTGCTGCATACGAACAATTTTGAAATCATTGAAATTCCAAAAATACCGCTTTACCGGCATAATTTAAAATTCTTGTCAGTACCCATCCCGTCCCGATTCTATCACTCCACATATTCTGTCTCTTAGCCATGCGTCGTTGTTTAGTCGGTAAGTAGTAGTTATGAGCATTTTGATATAAACAACTTAAGGACCCTTCTTCTCGTTGCTTTTGCCTGTTACATTGCACAAATCTAATAAACCCTATGACTGCAGTGTATAAAAATATTTCGCTGCTTTTGTGGCGCCAGCAGCGACAGCGGCAGCAGTAGCAGGTGCCGGCAACCGGCAACGTCGCCCACTGCATTGTTGTTGCTTGCTTTTGCTGCAGTCGCTGCTGTTCGCGCGTGTCAGAGCAAGAAAAGAAACAAACAGAAAGACGAGCATGCACTTACTTTGCTTTATTGACTGCACTGACGTTGTTGTCCCTTTTGCACCAAGGTTAAAGCACTGCTTAGAAATTCTTGTCAAAATATTGCTCATTAAATTACGCTTTGAATTTAAAATTAAAACACTGTTGACGCGCGACTGCGACGGTGACGACGACGTTGACTGCGACGCGGCGACACTGACTACAGCAGAGGACGACGATAGACGTTAATTAAAGGACGCTCGGTCGGGCGGCCGGTCGTTAAGCAACGCTATATCAAATGCTGACTATTTTTTTTTGTAAATTTGAAATACTTTATATTATTTATTTGTTTTTATTTTATTTCGCACTGCACGCTTTAATTTCATTTGTATAAAAAAACACTTAAACATTCACGCTATTAATTTGTAATTTATGTATGCTTATTATTTCATTTGCATTTGCTTTTCACACATCACTTCTGGGACGCAAACTTCACAGGTGACTGTGATTTGCTTTGTGCGCTCGTTGTTGTTGTTATTGCTCTTCTTCTTTTCCTTATTTTCTTTTGCTGCTTTTTTTATGATTTTGTTGTTGGTGTTGCTATTGCTTTTGTAATTTCACGCGCCCTCATACGCACGCACACACCAATCCCAATACATATGCGTTTGCACTTGTTCGCAAGTGTGTGTGTGTGTATGGCAACGATTTTATTTTAACGCGAAACCGCTTCCAACTTACAGAACGGCCAAAATTCAACTGACGTTTCAGCAAGTTGGCCCGGCAAACGATGCCTGGCCATGTTAGCTTGCAACATTGTACACGCAACTCAAACAAGTTGCAAGTTGCAACAAGCACAAAATGTGTTCGACCGGAGAGAATTTCCTGATTTGTGATATCAGTTAAGACCAGGGCTGCAAAACTAAAAAACTATTTGTGAGGTAAGGTTCTCGTTTCAAAAACTATTCGAGTCAAAGTTTTGGCTTGATTTAAGTTACTCTTTGTGCTCAACTCGATTCGAGCTAAAATTATTTTATTTAATTATAGCTTAATTCTAAATATAAATGTTATACAATTTTGCGGTTGTTTATAGCAACTGCCTTTATAGCGCATAGTTCATTATTATTATTATTTTATATAGTCTTGTTGTACAACTTAAACTTTATTAAAAAATAGCTATATGGGCCGAAAAATTGAATGCTCAAAAACAAATAATTTTTTTCACCAAAGTAAGTCGAAAATACTTAAAAAAAGTTAAGCTTATAAAATAATCACTACTGCATGTATTTTTACTAAATAGAGTTTGACGCTGTTGACTGATAAGAGCGCGACAATTTGTGATTTCAGTTAAGACCAGGGCTGCAAAACTGAAAAACTACTTGTGATGTTGAGGTTCTCGTTTCAAAAACTATTCGGGTCAAAGTTTTGGCTTGATTTAAGTTACTCTTTGTGCTCAACTCAATTCGAGCTAAAATTATTTTATTGAGATTTAGCTAGGTTTTGGAAACTAGTTCATATATTTAAATGATTCTATAACGTCTCAGCTTACTAAATTATTATTTTAATAAAGCCAGCGCTTTTTTCTTGTCTGTTAGTCAGATTAGTTTTAAATTTCCCCAATATGCTGCTTTTTAAGCTATCCCTTATGACTTGCTACTTAAATCTTATATTCTATACCATTACTCATTCAAATTTGTAATTTATGGCTTTTATCGAAAGGACGTGAATTTACAAAAAAAAAAATTGTGTCATTTGCGATTTAAACAATTTTATGCGTTCATTTTAAGAATTATTGGCCATCGTAGCGTCTGACATTCTATTGTCTATTAATATTAATTACACCATCAAAATTTTAGCTTGTTACTTCTTCAAATTGCGCTAAAATTATTTTCTGAAAAAGCACAACGCTAAAACAAACTATATATAATAGTTCATTTAGACATACAGATTTTACTAGTGCATTTTACGAATGTTTTACTATCGTAGCGTCTGCCAGTTAGCTTTTACTGAAAAGCTGTAACCATAAAAGTATGTAACTGCTCCATTAGCGTTTTATACGACTTCACCAGTTCATTTGAAAAATCTGCAAAAATATGCTTATACCCGGGCTTGAACTAGTTCAAAGCAGGCTTGCAGTCCTGAATATCTGTCAATTCAATAATTATTAGGATAATATTGCTTATAATATATTACTTATAGTTAGTTCTACAAGTGTGCGCTCTTTTTATCTAATCGCAACTTGGTAACTAAACATGACGGTAAAGCATTTGACACGTAATATCAATTTTTAATCACAAAATATTGTTCCTACAATGTTGTGTAGCTAATAGTCATTCATTTAATTTAAAATCTGTAGGTTAGTATGTTTTTGGAGAAATATTGTAGTTAGTATTTTAGAGGCACAAGTTCATTTTACCCATCAAACATGTCTCTGCATAGTTCGAACATGTTGCGGCTATCCTACGTGTTTACCAAAACAATAACACATTTAGATACAATTTACATAAAATAGTTCAATCAAGTGTCATATTGTATCTTCAAACTTTGCGCGATGAGCTGCAAGGAATCTGAGCTACCATATTGTATTTCTCATTGTTATGTTTATAAGAGGCAGAGAAGCCTAAGAGTTGGGCACACTGAATATTATTAAAAGATACGCGTTATCTGTACTTAGCGGAAGTCAATGGAATTATGTTGATATGTGATACACCTTCCAGTGTTGTAGAATTTTGTTGTTTTGTGCGCACTATAAAGTCATGCGTGCGAAGCTTACTATATTTACGCATTCTGTCAAGATCTTATGATAAAATAAATAGGATATAAAGTATAAATTAGCAAGGGTGGCACTCATATAAGCAGCAACAAAATTAAAGTTTTTGTAGATATGAATAATATATGATAAATACTAGAAGGTAGAGACTCCAAGTTAGGTATTAGAATTAATGTGAGCCTAACAAACAAAAATAAGTTGACATTTTGTGAAAACAGTAATGAAATATTGAGCTGGGACGCTTGGATTTAAACAACATATTAAGTACTTACTTATAAAACGTCAGGTTTTTTTTATACATACCAAAAATAATTGTACCAAGCTTAAATTTTGAATATGCTGTTTTCTATTTATATTAAATAATTGCAAAAAAATAAAATTCAAACATTTAAATTGTAACTAAGCTTATACTGGACTCACTCTTTTAGTGAACTTTATTAAATCATATAACGATATATTTGTTAAGCATAAATACTTGTAAAAATTGCACTGTTTTAAAAAATGTTCCACCCATAAAAGAAAAAATTTTTTTTTTTATCTTGTTACTAAGGGATCTAGGTATTTTCTACGTACATATTTAAAAGTCTTATTTTAAAGTACTTAAACTTTTTTTTATGCTTTAACTAAATCAAAGCAAGACTCGCTCATGTAATTCAGTAAAATTTAAAAAGTATTTTAATAAAAGGAATTTCAAGTATTGCACATTTTGAAAAAAACTTTAAAAATACATAAATAAAATTTGGGAAAAGAACAAATATATTTTTTTAATTATAAATTAAATTTGGTTAACTTTAAAAAACATTTTTTTTAAACAATTTTGAAGTAAATTAAAATTTTTAAAAAGGCATTAAAAATCGTTTTGTAGATACGAATTCAAGTAGACAAAAATTGGAAAAAATTTCAATTTTTATAAAAAAAATTTTACTTATAGAAAATTTAAAATTTTTTCTTCTGAAAAATTATCTTAAGAAATTTAAAATTTTTTAAAGGTAACAATTTTTTAGAAGAACAAATTTAAAATTTTGTAAGATAATTTTTTAGTTGTTACCTTTAAAATATGTAAAATTTTTCCTACTAAAAAATTGTTACCTTTAAAGTATTTAAAATCTTTTCTTTTAACAAATTTTTTCTTGTGCTTTTTTTATAAAAATGTTTCTTTTTTCTGTCAATTAAAAAAAAATTGGGAAATAAAATGTGAGAAATAATTTTTAAATTCTAAATTCAAGTAGAATAAAAATGAAAAAAAAAAAATGTCTTTTTTCCAATAAATTTTTTCAAAAAAAAAAATAACAAAGTTTTGTGTTATTTGGGAAATTATTTTATGTAAGCCTTGATTTATATTCGTTATTATTATTATTTTTTTTTAATTGATATATGAATGGCTCAACTGTCAAATCGATTAACTCCACTTTTTGAATTTAGCTAAATTTAAAAGACCAAGTACTTGGGGATCATCCATAAACTACGTGACGCTGATTTTAGTCAAAACAGACCCCCCCCCGTGTGACACAGTGTCGGAATATTTTTGAAGATTTTCCATATGATCGTGACATTCAGACTGATGTCTGATCAGTTTCGAATTCCGTAAATTTTGAACGTCTAACTGAAGTCAAGAACCAAAACATAATTTCCTGCAATAAATCAGAGTAAAATTTTCAAAATACTAAGACTCTTAGACCTCAAATTTACCGAATAGGGAATTTTAAGAATACATACTCTTAAAGTGACGAATTTTTAGAAAATACTTAGTCGTCTTGTATAATATATTCGATTTCAATAACGATTTAACGAAATGACTGCACGGTCCATTTACGAAAAACTATTGCGACAAACAACATTAGTATATCGATAACACATAATCGAAAAACGTAATGGCTTGATATAGTGAATTTTAAAAGTTTCCTTATAACTACACTAAAGAATAA
Source organism: Chymomyza costata (assembly GCA_018150985.1). Taxonomy (NCBI): domain Eukaryota; kingdom Metazoa; phylum Arthropoda; class Insecta; order Diptera; family Drosophilidae; genus Chymomyza; species Chymomyza costata. Next base: position 6,103,485 of record JAECWU010000803.1, on the reverse strand, counting down.
ACATAACCTGTTTTTTTATTGGCCAAAATATTTGCCTTCCTAACTTCCTGCCCCCAAAAAAGACCACTGCCAAAATGCATTATTCGAAAAAAAAGTGTTGCTGCCATTTTTCTTTATTTTGGCCAAGTTCTCATCGAGTTTTGCTTTTATCAACAAACAACTGTCAAATTTTGTGGAGCATCGAAAATGCATTTATATTGTATGGTCTTTGGTTCGACTTGTAATAGAAAACAAAACACTTTTGTGAACTCCCTTGGCATGTTTGTATTTTTATTGAAACATGGCCAATACGAATACCACTAGCAATACAAACAATACTACTAATACAAAAAAACCCATTGCCAACACCAACCAACACATGCATAAGTTGGACATCTTGCTGCATTATCGAATGTAACTAGAATAAAAACTTTTGAGATACAATGTTGTTTTTTTTTCACTGCTGAATGCAATTCACAGAGTGATGCCAAAATGTAGAACAAGTTTTTTTTTACAAGTTTTTAGAACTTGCAATTTGTTTTAATGTTGTTATTGCTGTTTGTTTTTGTAATCTGCAGCCAAGAAATACGTTTGAAGAGTTTGTTGGTTTTATAAAGATAAATGTTATGGAAAGTATAGGGTGTAATATGAAGCAGTAAACTAAATCTAGTTTTAAGACAGTTTTTTTGATTTACCCTACAAGCTGTAGGAAGAAAAAATATTGTTCAAATAAATAACACTACACAACAAAAAAATATGCTCGGCTGACACACAACTTTATAGGGTAGCTGATTCAAAGTTCGGAAAACGTTTTTGCTGACATTTTCATAACTTTGATTTGGAATTCTTGCTATTTTAAATAAGTTAATATTTATTTTTCTAATTTTCCGACACGGTTTTTGAATTTTCCTGAATTTTTGCTATTTTCCGAGTGTTCCAAAAAAATCGGGAATGGAAAATTATTTACAGGTTGCTCCATGCGGATTACTTTGCGATCAAAATTCCATAGGCCCTTCAAAGCTTCGTATTAAAACTAAGTTTTTGTAAACGTTGTTGAGAGCCTAATAAGGAAACGCATAAGAGAGTCACAGGACAGTTCCTCTTCGAACTACTTGACTATGCTCTTGAAATCTTTGAATCCCTGCATATTGATGCGAATCTTCGACTTGAAGTTGATAGGACAGTGTTTAAACGAAATTCAAAAGTATATCGGAACTAATTGATGAGCGATGTCTTATCCGGCAATCGTTTTTAATTTCGTAACGACTTAAAGTTTTGAGCGAAATTTCGGATAGCCCAATGAGGGAATGCCTGAAAAGTTTCTGAACTATTAGCGATTTTTCGGAAACATGGCGATAGCACTGGAGCTCTCCGAACTGTTTGACCGTGCAAGATTTCAGACATTGCAATTTTGTGTGAATTTTCGATCTGACTTTGTAGAAGAGCAGCTTTCCGAATCATTTAATACGCGATGTCTTACCTAGCAATCTTTTTTTAATTTCCAATTTCTTCAAAAACTAGTGCGACTTTTCGAAATGATGTTGTTAAGATAGGAGCTTCCCGAACCATATGTTGCCGGTTGTCGGACAATGCGAATTCCTATACTCAAAGCACTTTAACTTGGTAGTAAAGAGAATAAGGCGCAAAAAACCGGATTCCATCGGAACAGGACTGTTAAAAGAAGTGGCCAAATGCTTATCTATATAAGATATAATTTAAATTAAAAAATAAATTGCTGAAGACATGACAGCTATTAAAAGAGAAAAGGTTTGACCTAGTAGCAAATGAGAGCAAGCATAAGAAACACTCTCAGATGAAAATTGTAATTTTAAAGTTGTCAAAGACTTCATCTAGCTTGGCGCAGCTTTCACATCAAACAACTTTTCATCATGGAGACGGAGCGGATGACAACTGAGTAGAATATAACTTTTTAGCAGAAGATGATGATAAAAAGCTATTAGAATATATTATTGTCGCAGGACTTTAAGACAGTTGTTCTTAAAGTGTTGAAAATAGAAGAATTCCGTCAGATCTTTAGACCTTTATTCGCGACTATTGCCGCTTCTGAAGGAACGATTATCTTTACGAGATCTCTACATAAGAAGAAATGAGTTCAATGCAGCTTTTTACGAAGCCCGCCGAAGTATAAGACTGCTAGACGTTTGTATCGAACTTATTTATTTATATTGTATTTTGATGCTAAGAACAAATATTTCGAACTTAAGATTTGCAAATATTATTTTTAATTTTAAGTAAATCAATATGAACAATAGATTCGCATGTGGGATAGATCATGGAAGCAAATTTTGAACAAATACTTAAGCGATAAAAACTTTGTTAGTTCAAATGTTTTAGAGCAACTGCCTAACCGAAATAAATTGTATTCGTTATGGATCTAGACGGTTCTTACAAAACCTGAATGAATAATGGGTCGTATGGTTCCAGGCTGATCTTGATAAGTACCAAGCAGTCTATTCAAGCTAAACTAATATAATTTCTTTAGTGCTAAGATTTGAAAAAACTAATGTTGGACAAACTTTTTACTGCTTCGATCATATTTTAAGACCAATTTAAGGATATGAAGCTATAAGATAAACAAAAAACTTGAATGATTTGAGGCAATACCCGACCCAGTATTCAATTCAAAAATACAAACAAGAGTATTTTTTAAATTTATAGAACGTTAATAAATCATTTTGTATTATACAGATATAAAGTTTTTACTGCAATGACATCTAAAAAGTAATCTCTTAGACAGAGGGACGAAAACCCTCCTGTATGGTACACTAATTGTACCAGTTCTCACCTAAGCAGGGCAAATGAAAACAAACTTCAAATATTTGAACGTAGGATCCTGCGAAAAATCTTTGGAGGTATACAAAAAAATGGAATATGGCGACAACGATATAACGACAGTCACCCCGACATAATAACATTTCTTAAAACAAACCGATTACGATGGGCTGGCCACCTAATGAGAGCAAACGCTAGCTATCCTCCTAAACGAATAATGTTTGGACAGTGTGTAGATAACCGAAGAAGAGGTCGACCAAAATTAAGATGGTTAGATGGGGGCGATCAAGATGCTGGGGACTGAGATGTTGGAGAACACAAGCCCGAGATCGCGACGAATGGAGGCGAAAACAACAGCAGGCAAATACTCGACCAGGGTTGTCTCGCCAATGATGATGATGATGATGATGATGATGAGATATAAAGTTAAACTTTTCACCCTGAAGAAGAATGAAGGTATCTGTTAGTCGAGACAGCAAGTCAGTAACTTTTTTCTTGTATTTTTGCATCTATTTTTACCTTGTTTGAGTTTGCACAACTGTTAAAAAAGTATCTTAATAATAAGTATCTTGCAAATATGCACATAAATATTAATCGCGCTGTTTCATTGACACGGTAATTACTTGGGACTAGGTATTTATAAAAAGCTTTCGACTCTGCCGTCGTTGGAATAGAAAATGGAAATATTTTTTAAATGCACCGGAAGAAATGCATTTAATACAAATAATAAAATATACATTTTTTTGTGCAATATTTTTACGATTTCGCTCATAAAAAAATAGATAGTTTTTTAAAATTTATTACAATCTCGAGACGAATAGCCGCTTAGCTTTTAGCGTAGAGAGAGACCTTAATGGACGTTAGCCGGCTACTTTTTGAAAGCTGGGCGCGGTTCAAAGGCGGTTTGTTGCTTAAATGCTACGAAAATCTTTTGATTGCCAAACTTGGTTACGTTTTAAAACTAACTCTGCCCTAAACCGTTTTTTTGACATATGGTTGCTAAGAGAGCTGTATGAAAGAGGTAAAAATAAAGAGATCTACTAAACTAACTGTAGGCAAATATGTTTTCACCAAAATTGGTATGTCTATTTTACTTTTATTTTTATTTTTGTTTCGTTTTTGTTTTTTTTTTCACTCAAAAACCATTAGTATTCTCGGAACACGCAGTAAAGAATCACGTCAATATGCCGCTCATGCGGCATACTTAATAACTCCAACTGAGAGATTTACGTACACACATTTTCTCCAAGTGTATAGCTAAAACAAAAAAGTCAATTGCAGCTAGGGTTACCCAAGATTGCTCACCTTTGCACAATCTAAGCACACTTCATTGGCTTTGCCACATAATGTTAGCTAATGCAATGGGTTCCACACGTAGCACACATTACATGTTCCTGGCAACGTGTCAAGTTGGTTGCACCATGTTGCAACTTTAGTTGAGATAGCTTTGATATTGTCATGTCTGGTAACTGCCGGGTTAGAGTCTGTCTGCTCAGTCAAAGTAATTGCCATTGTCATTTGGTATCAACTATATGGCCATCTCTACTTATATTATTATGCACTTGCACCCACATGGTACATACGGCACAGTGTTACCAAAACATTGTGGTTGCCACAGCCCAGCCCTCCCAATGCATTGTCAATTTGCAGCCAATTGAAAAAAATGCAATGCACGCCCATGAGGCAAAAACTCATTTGCAACACTTCACGCAATGCAGGCGATTTCGATTTAGCCAAGAAGATCAAGGGCGATAATTCCACGTAGCCCCGGGGGCAACCAAGCAGCGAAGCAACCAACCAACCAACCGATCAAAGAACCAACCTGACCAGGCTACCAAGACCATCCAATAAACCTGACCAAAGTGTCTGTCTTGGCAGCAGCATTGCGTGCTGCAAAGTCAAACTATAAATAGTTTCCAAAGGCAGGCGCTGTCCCAAGTAGGTGCACCATGCACCATGCTGCAACAAGAACTACATGGGGAAAAACATTCCTTTCGACATTTAATTAACGATCGCGATTGCAATCAACGCACATTGTGAATGAAACGCAAACTTTGCGGAAAAATTTCAATACAACGCCGCGCATGTGCAACATTTTGTGGCAAGTTAGCCCACTAAGCTGACAAATACTGTAATTAAATTTAATTGCAACGATTGGCGCTACGTTTCCGACTCATTAAAGCCAGCAAATGTTCTAGCATCTGATTAGCGTCTGATAAGGCGCCAGACGCCACAAGACCTTGCCTCATTGTATCTATACGTATGCACATACATATATGTGTAAAGATAAATATATAGCTAGATATGAGTCTTGTAGTTGTGGGTAAGCGGGACAACTGTCATATATGCCGCAGCTGTCGTTCATAATTCGAGTTGCCACATGGGCTCACTGCCAATAAACTCCACCATTGCCAACTCCAATTGTCCGTCTCGTGCTCGGCTTGGGCGTTGCGTACGTGTTTTTGGGCCTAATTGCAAAGGCGACTATGCACAGTGAGAAAAAAAATCAGCTATAATTGTAAACAAAAAAGTGCATATTTTTTTGTGCACACTGGGCGAAAATGCGCGCCTTTTTGTTGGCTTTGAACAATTTAGTATTATGTTTTTTTTGGTACAACCAATGTTTACACATAAGAAAATACCACTGTATTCATGGTTTTGACAGCCTTTTAAAGCGTCGCTGGTTTTCGAAGCTTCAAATTTACAACTAGTTTGCTTTAGTAGTTTCAAAATTTGCGTCACAGTTTGCATCATATTTTCACAAATTTTTGAGGTATACTAGGAATATATATATATATGGGCTGTTTGATAAGTCAATAACTTTTTGAATAAAAGATACAATATTAATGTTTATAAATTTGGTATGTTTTTTATCAGCTTAAGGCCTATACGCAACACGCAAAAAAATGAAAAACTTCATATAAAAAAAATAGTCGCGAAAAATTCCGATCAACAATTTTTGACAATGGCACGCAGTTAAAAAAACAAAACACTGTTGTCTTAAAATGCTTAACGTTAGATGGCGCCACTACTTCAATAGGTGTGGTAACACTTACAACATCTGTTTGGTTTTTGGCGCTTTGGCGCGAATTAATGTATATGCACTATATTTTGTTCGAAATGGCAGGTAGGCGAAAACGGCGCGATTCATTTCTAAGAGATGAGAAAATAGCGCTTATTAAAGCAGTGGAGGAGTACCCTGTGTTATGGGATATAACAAACAAAATGCACTTTAATGTACTAGTTGCCAACTTGGCTTTAGCCAGAAGGCGTGTCTGGTCGTGTTAGCCGTTTAGGAACCAAGAAACGCTCCAACGTTTCGAACAATATATTGGAATTTGTTAAGGACATATGAAAAATTGGATGAAACACCAATGGATTACGCACCATAGCCTCAAACTTTAAATTGAACACGATATGTACACAATTGTGTTGTAATTTTAGTCCAATACAAAATACATACATCTTTGAAAAATCTTCTACTTTCTGCTCTGCCCTTTAAAAAGGGTTCACCCAGAACCTTCCTTCTTATTTTGCGCGCATAATTTTTGTAAACATAAAGCAGCTGATTATAATGTGAGTGTGCCCACATTAACCCAAAGTATTGGAAAAAATATCGATTAATACCACAAAAAAAAAACGATAATTCGATAAAAAATAGCACTTTGACTTACTATGCACACACTGGTGGCTCCATCTGAAGTAATATAAAATAGTTTCCATATGGAATTTTTGGAACTGCGTAGACCCCTTTAGAGTCTGCTTTTAGTTCTATAAAGTTCGCAACCGTACAAGAAGTGCAAATTAATTACTACCGTAACGAGCAGTGTGTGCATACAAAAATAAAGTAGTATTTTTTGACGAATACTGAATTTTATATGGTATTCATCGCAATTTTGATGCACATGGATATACAAAAGTCAGCTGCTGTTTGTTTCATATAAAAATATAAAAATCGAATACATACCTCCAATCTATGAAAATGTTATGTGCCAAATTATGATAATTTTTATGATGGCAAAAAACTAATAATAAATTTATTTGTTTGTTTGGATTGCTCGAAGCTCACTTGCTGCCTAAGCAGCTCACAACAAATAATAAATATTTAAGGACTTTGTAAAAAATGTTTTGCAACGATTTTTTCTACCAGCTATTTGTTATGCACGTAATAATATGCTTGTAGCTGTTGTGACTGCTGGCGCCATCTAGTGGATTGCTGGCGCTAACTTACGTTCGGTTTTATTATAGAACAACACTGTTTTGTTTGTTTCTCAGAGACCATTTGCCATTTGCATTTGAAATTTCGCAACTATTTTTTCATAAGGAGTTTCTTCTTTTAGACACTTTACAAATATTAGGTTTTCTCAAGTATTCTTCTTTAAAGCGGCCAAGAAACAAAAAAGTGCAACGTTTTCTAATAATTCAAAATGGACAACGATTTTTCTAAAATTTCCAATTGAAAACCAAATGAAAAACAATGCTAGTAAAAAATAAATAGAAAGTTTTTTAATACTAATTTTCATTCAAGAAATAAAAATATTTTTTTTTAATTTCAATCAATTTTTTTTTAAATATTAAAATAAAAAATTGTAATAGGTTTTATATAGAACATAAATATGTACCCCTAATTCTGTTCTTATATAGTGATTATGTTCCAGAAAAAAACGTGTAAAAAAAGACATGAAGCAAATTCTTAAGGTGCTATGAAAATAAATTAGAGAGGGAATTCCCTAACAAAATTTCTAATAGATTAGCTTAATACAAATATTTCTTTAAAATTTCAATCAAATAGACCATGTTATATCAAAATCTTGTAAAAACAGGATGTAATTGCGATGAAAAATAAATCAGTTAGCCAGTACGCAGCAGCCCGAAACGCTTCCAAACCATAACAAACCTACCTTATGCTTTTTTGACTACTTCGGAAACTCAATTTCTAAACTTGGATTTTCTCTCTGTGTGGACATGGCTCAAGTAAAAGTGGAATGCAACCCGAGGCTTTGTGAAAAAAATGTAACTACCATGCGACAACTTGGCTGGGCAAACATATATAAATATGCATATATAACGTATATACACTATATATATTTATTTATGTGCGTTTGTATGCCTATTTGTTGTGTACTTTGCATAAAGCAGGAGCCTAATGGTGTGTAGCAAAATGGCCCAAACAGTCTGCCAAGTTAAGCAACAATAACAACAAGTTGCAGTTGCAAAAAAAAATAAATAAAAGAAAAAACTCGGTTCGGAGCAATAATATTCAACTAGAAAATATATATAAAAGACTTTTAGTGCGGTTCATTGAACGTGCACAAATCCAATTAGATTTTCTACATTTATGCTCAATGGTAGGCACACACACACACACACACATACAAACAAGTATCAGACACTTTCCAACACACACACAGATACAAAAGTATCTTGGCAGTACAAATAGTAGGTCAGTTCTGAAGATTGTTTAAATGTGTATGCAATGGATTATGAACTTGCAATAAAATGTAGCATACTTTTGCGTGATAACTAAATATTCAAGTAATCTGCAGTTTTTTTATATGTATTTGTAATTATTGGATTATTTTATATTAAGTGTTATTTGTACATAAAATTGAAATGGACTTTTGGACTTGGAATGGGCACGAATTTTAAAATTCGACCAAATAACATGAAGTTTTTCTTTTAAGTTGAATTCTGTGTAAAATGCTGGTAGATTTCAAAATTAGAAGCACATTGCTTGTACAACGACCCCTTCAACGGATGCAATGTGCATACAGGACGGAAAGGTCTACGGACACAGCAACCCTCATTGAGGAATCTTTAACTCATAAGGAAGTGGCACTATGCGCTTTTGTGGATGTACAGGGTGCCTTTCATAACGCCTCCCACGAGGCTGTCAACGCATCACTGGCCAGAAGGGGCCTAGACGCAACCACTAGTAGATGGATCACTGTTAGCGTCTAGGCAAGCCACAGCAACTATTGGTGGGCAATCCACCACCGTAGTAACGATAAGAGGCTGCCCTCAAGGCGGGGTACTATCACCCCTCCTATGGAGTCTGCTAATAGATGAGCTACTGGAAAAACTAGCGGGTAGCATACTCTGCCAAGGCTATGCTGACGATATCGGTATTATAGCCAGAGGCAAGTATGAGGAAACACTCTGCCGTATTATTCAGCTAGGGCTCAAGGGAACTAATGGCTGGTGTAAAAAGGCAGGCCTGAGCCTCAACCCTGCCAAGACAGTCTTAGTACCCTTCACAAGGAGATATAAACTTGGAAGGATGAGGAGTATAACCCTACCAGGATGCAGAATAGAAACAAGTAATGAAGTCAAGTATCTTGTCACCTTTGACTCCAAGCTTAACTTTAGGACCTATGTTAACAACACGATAAATAAGTGCTAAAGGACTCTCTTTACGTATAAAAGCATTGCCGGGAAATCGTGGGGTACATCACCACGAATAATAAGATGGCTGTACCTAATGGTTGTCAGACCCATGCTATTATATGGGGCAATAGCCTGGGGCAGCAGGGCGCGCCTTAGCACGACCATAGCCAGATTGCAGAAACTGCAAAGAATGGCCTGAATATGTATGACAGGAGCAATGCGTACTTGTCACACTGCGGCCATCGAAGTATTAATGGATGTTATACCGCTTTATATCGTTGTTGATAATCAGCAGAAAGCAACGTTAATAAGAATTGGGAGGGAAGGAGTTGACTTCAACCTCACCAGGAAAGACGCTGCACACTACGCAAAGAACATACCTATGCTTCTGCAACCAAGGGATATAATGCCAGCTGAGTACACGTTCAATCAGAACTTCGATATTAAACTCAGCACGAAAGTGGTCTGGACAACTCTTTCGGCAGTTCATCCAATGAAACCACAGATAATAAAGTGAATAAGGATGGATCCCTCACCGATGAAGGAAGTGGCCTGGGTGTAGTAGGATCCAGGACTAAATATCATGAGTCACTAGGCAGACACACCAGCATTTTCAAGCTGAAGTCTGTGCTATTGGAAGGTGTGCAGAATTTAATCTGCAAAAGAACTACCACGACAAGGAAATTTCCATCCTGTCTGAGAGTCAAGCAGCGATAAAGGCAAAAAGCAGAGCCAAGATCACATCAACGCTGGTCAAAGAAGTGAGAACTGCACTTGACAAATTAGGTGCCAGAAACAAGCTAACAATTAGATGGGTTCCAGGACACAACAATATTTCTGAGATGAGCTAGCAGACAAACTTGCAAGAACAGTTGCAGCAACACCGCTAGTCGGACCTGAACCATACTGTGGGATTGGCAACCACGTGATAAAAGACCTATTGAGGAAAGAGGAAGAAAACAAACGGCTGCTTCACTGGGCACAGATACCAGGTCTTAAGCACTCAAAAACCCTCCTCTCTAACTACAACCGTAAGAGTTTCAAACTCATGATAACTCACGGGAAAAATACCGTGAGGATCCTGACAGGCCTCTTGACGGGAGACTGTAGGCTCCGCAGCCACTTAAATAATATTGGCATAGCGGATAGTGGACTTTGTCGCTTCTGTAGTATGGAGGAAGAAACTTCAGTGCATCTACTATGTGAATGCATAGCACTCGTCAGCAAAAGAAGCTAGCTTCTAGGCATGTACGTTATCTCACCGGAGAGCATTGTTACCATAAATCCAAACAAAATACTGGAATATATTCAGGCAATTGGACTTTTGGGAGAGCTCTAGGCTGTGAAGGGGATACAATAGATCTATTCGGGTTGCAGTACATATTACACTCATTACAAATGATAATAATAAAACTTCGAAATTAATTCTAGGAAACAAAGTAATTAAAGCAAGAGCAACATAGGCCGTCAAGCAACAATTTTCCATTATAAATTGAATGTATATATGTACGAAAAGCTCCATTTTACGTTGATGTTAAATCAAGTGTAAGTGCTTAATAATTCGCAACTGATTTAAGAAAGAAATGCTTTAGGTCGCAAAGCTTTGGCCGTAACTACTGTAATACATATATTTATTTCGGTGCTTGAAAATTTATATTTATTTATTTATTAAGGTCTTCAGACGTTGCTTTGGTTTCGACGAGGGTTGTTATGGCATTTTTTTTTTTTTTTTTTTTTTTAGCTAGTTCCCTACTACCAATCATGGCAGCTTAACCTAGATGTACATAAAAAAAAAAATAAAATAAAAACCAATTATAATTTAAGGGTTTACATACGAAAAAAATTACAAATAATAATAATAAATTTACAGGAATATATACAAATTTATATAAAGCTTAAAAACGTTTGAACTTATTTATAAGAATCTCGTAGGAAGATCCCCTGGATGACACCTTCTAAGTCTTCTCTTTCTAGGTATCATCCAGGGGATGACATTTTCAATTAAAAAAAATTAATAGTTGTGAAATTTATTATATAGATGTTTAATAGATAAAAGATGTGGTTCCTTTAGCAATAAAATTAAAAAAAATATTATTTACGTGACGATAGCTATAAAAACCCTTTTGAAAACAACAAACCGATTCAAATGAATGCCAATCCGCATCATTTTGCAACTTAGCTTAAGTTGTTTGTTGTCCAATAGAAATTTGCAAACTCACACAGATACACACTGGCACACTCACATGCAGATGTATGTTCCCAGCTGATTATGTTCTCAATACGGCAGTTGGCTTCACACAGCTCGCAATCATAATTAGTTTCCTGTGCAGACATCTGGGTTATGTGTGTGGGTGCATGTGTATGCGCTGCGAGTGCTCGTTAGTCTCCGTATCTATGTTTGTATCTGTGTGATTATGTGCGTGCATATGTGTGCCTGCATATGGCGTTTGTTAGCTTGATATATTGGCATTTAAGCCGATTGTGGCTTGTTGGCATTGCCTTGGCCGCATCTACTACCTGGTGTACCTGTCGGAACATGAAATATAAGCGTCAATTTTAAAGCCACTTGAAAATACTTCACATTTCAAGTGCTTACAATTAAAAAAAAAAAAAAATGCAACAGGATATGAGAAAATAAAGATTCTCCATTAAAGTGAGCAAATGAAAGTGGAAGCATGACAACTGTATTTGTTTAATTAAAGCTTAGACTGCAATTAGGCAGCGTAGCATAAGAGATACGCAACGTGCTAATGATTTTCATAATGCCTTTTCCAACACTTTTTTCCAGCATCAAATCGGAAACAGCAGCAACAACAGGAAATGCCTTCACAACAACAACAACAACAAGAAGAGAGATAACAACACTAAATTACAGCTGCCATAAAACACCTTGGCTAATTTAGCACGAGTTTTAGCCAAATACATAGGCCGCAATGAGATTTTTTTTTTTTTTTTTTTTGCGTATACTTGTTTTTGATGTATGTATCTATGACGTGAATGAGAGAGCTATAAAATGTGGTCAGCTAATTATGCAGCCCACATTAATTTTCCTTTTACAGCTCTATTAGCAAACAATGTCTCGAATTCAGTCAGATAAATTTTATTTTTTCGAGAGCTCTTGATTTGATTAGTCAGGTAAACACGTCAATACTAAAGGCGCACAGATTGACTATTCTACTGTTTACATCATCGAAAAATCTTGATACTATTTTCGATACCTTAGGGTTACCGAAGTTTCAGCGTTGTAACATTTACGTTGTAACGTGAAAACATTACATTTTTCCTGTATTGACATTTCTCCCTGCCAAATTTTTATCTACTTTAGCAAGGTACATAAAAAAGAGAGTGAATCGGCATCTCCTTAAGGTTACAAACTTCTGCCTGGCATGAATTTAATCATCTTCTTTTTGTTTATATTCTCAACGAACTCTGAAGTCCGTCAGGGCTGCCTTCTGTCACTGGTTCTATTTCTAATCGCCATCGACGAAATCCTGCGCAAAATACTAGATGGAAAAAACAGTGGCATTCCCTGGACGTTTACAGAGCAGCCTGAAGATTTAGAGTACGCCGATGACGTCTGTTTCCTTTCTGTTCAACATAATGATATGCAAGGTAAACGGTCTCGAGGTAAATGTGGAAAACACAAAGGCATTGAAAGTAAACGCCAATAGTCATGACGACTTTACAATACGTAATGAGCGCATTGAACTAGTTACTCTTTCTCCTTCCTTGGCAGTGTCATAGCCGCAGACGGTGGCGCAACGGCAGACATAGAAGCCAGAGTGGCTAAAGCCACAGCTGCTTTCGCGGAACTCCGTAAGAACTGGAATTCCAATTTTCTGTGGACAAACACGAAAATCCTGATATTCAAATCTAATGTGCTATCCATTTTACTTTATGGGAAGAAGTCTTGGCTAACAACAGAAGCTGTTCTTAGCAAGCTACAAGCCTTTGTTGGAAGTGGTCTCCGACGCAGTCTGAAAATCTGGTGGTCAAACACGATCAACAACTCTGAGCGATGCAATTTGGAGCCGATTTCCTACATAATTACCAGTCGCAAATGGGGATGGATTGGGCATAGTTTGCGGCCCTTGATTGGAACCCGCAGGGCAACCGAAGAAGAGAGAGATCCAGAACAACATGACGCCAAACTGTTTTGAAAGAAGCTAAAGAATCAGGACGTTCCTGGAGCGAAGTGAAGCAATTGGCACAAAACCGGATACGTTTTAGATGTTTTACAGAGGCCCTATGGAGTAAAAGGAATAAAAAAAAGATGTTTACATATATTGAAAGTAATAAATCATGCAAGCAATTACAGCTGCCCCCCGTCTGTTTATAAGGCTGCATATAGCACATACACAATCTAACCACCAATACCTCCCCTTTTTACGGGTACCGTATATCTGCCTTGGAGATAATTTATCTCCTCCTAAAATGTTCCAATTTCCATAGTATTACCTTAATTTATAAGTTCTTTAAAGAAATTAAATTTTTTGATGAAGCATAGGATAAATTACAAGCTTTGCTTGATAGGTGCTGCATTTAAGTAAGCAGGCAGGGAAACCCCTTGCTTTAAACTACGTCTGATTTTAAATAAGCTGCAACTTTAAGCACTTTCATAGCAATATATCTGTTTTTATTGCCACCAAAAACATATGTATAGCCTTATATATAAAGTAAATATATGTATGTATTTTATATACTTTTTTTTACCGCAGAGCACCTGCTCGTTTGGGTTCCATTTGTCAACAATCGTGATAAACCAAATAAAAAAAAAAAAGTCTTTGCCAAGTCATGACACATCTGTGTATGTTCGTAGTTTGTGTTGTTTTTTTTCTCACATATATGCATGATTATGCAAATCCTTTCGTGACTGTCAGCAGCAATTCGCAGTGCCATAGATCGACCTTTTTTTTTGGCCCAAACCCTTTAACAACTAGATAGTACGTGCCAACAAATCGAGCTGCCGCAAACACCCAGAACTTGCCACATATGATGCACTACCTCAACATTTTCCCCTGCTCATTTCGTATGGGAAACTCACTTATTTTCCGTTTTTCAAATTGTTTCCCAGTAACTTTTGCATAAAGTTTTTGATTGTTTTTTTTGTGGTGGCTTCAAATGGGTTTTAGGTTTATGGATTTTCAAATTGGAAGTTGTGCATAAAAGTGTTTTGAAAAATTAGCATGCATTTTTTTTATTGGATTTCGTTTTGAGTTATTTTTTGCTTAATTTTTACCACTCAATGAACTGCTGCATAATACAAAAAAAAAAGATTAATTACTTGTCATGTATGCAATAAATTTTGACTACAATTTAAATGTTTATTAAAATTGCATCGTATTTATTATATTTACATAAAGCGTCGCTTAATGAAGCCACTAATTGTGCAGGGAAAAATAAAAATTTTTAATAGCGCAAAATTTACAAAATATGTTGCGATAAATTTTCAAATTATTAAAATCAAATTTTGCAATATTTAATAAAATAAATTGGTAAAGTACTTACAATCAAATAAAATACAGTCAAACATTGGCAAACGCGACAATTGAGTTACGCTGCTTTGATGAAATGCTCTTTATAAAATATTAAAATTTTTTGTTTTGTTGTTTAGTCAAAAGATTTTAATTAAAAAAAAAAAAAAAGTTTCAAAATCATGTAAAGAATGAATGTGGATGATGTTTTACAATTTATTTTGATACAGATAAAGGATTAGAACAGGGAGATAATAAAAACAAATACATTAGTTTACTTTTATCTATTTAAATATAACTTAGTTTCGTAGAGCAAAACATGAAGTTCGTTTTCGATTGCGAACAATAAATGCGTCCATTCAAGATTCGATATCAAGCGTATCAACCGAATTCGGATATGTATGTAAAATGGCCACGTGATTGAGTCGATCCTGTGCCATGGTAGATCTTAAATAATTTTTAATTTGGCGTAACACAGAAAAACTTCTTTCATTGGAACACAAAGAACGTGGTATCGTCAGAACTAATGTAAGAAAACGAACGAATTCGGGAACGATTTTCATGAAGCTTTTTTACCCTCACGCGCCATTATCTCCAATAAGAAGTCTCTATCTCGGTCAAACGGAGTTCATTGAAATCTCCTCTGTAAAATTTTATGATTGTGTCAATATTTTTTGATTCGTCAATCGCAAAAGTTTCTAGAGCTTTGAAAAATCGGGCATCTTTCTTTGAGAGAAAAATGTATCGGGTCGAAAATCTCACAAAATATTTTTGTGTAATAACCTTTTGGGGAATCAAAAATATGGTTTTCTGTTACGCCATCTTCCAGTCGTTTTGGAATTCGACGTTTTCTTGGCAATTTCGGTTTTTCAATCTCAAGCTTAGATGCCAATTCGCAACTGTTTTTCCATATCGATTCAAATTTTTGATCCCGAGACTCATTCATTATTTTTGACACGATTTCTACCTTTCGATAAGATTCGACAACACACAGTTCCGATGATTGCAGTTCTTTGTTGAAGATTTCGGTATGTACCCACTGGGATATTTTCCGAGTGGGTACCACTACCCATACAACCTACTGCCCTGGTCAGCCTTTATATTTAAGAGAAGTCTGTTCACTTCTAGTATATCGTATACCATGTTTTTTTTTAATTAATTAATGAACACAAGATCTTCAACAATCTTCAACAATAACTTGTTTTTTTTACAATCCAATTTTTGAGATATCACAATTGAATAACAATCCCCAAGCTCCCAAACAATAAGTTCGAACGTGAGAAAATCACTTTTTTTAATTCGTTTTATTTTTAATTTATTAACTAAAATTTTCTAGGGCCCAATAAAAACTGCTGCACGAGAGTTTTTCTAATCATAATTATTCGGGAACCCGCAAGAAAGCGTTGTACTTAAAATCGGTTTTAAATCGTGATATCTCTAAAATCATTTCTAGAGAAGATTGTTTGCCTGCATATGCTAGAGTTATTGCAAGCAAATATACCTAGTTATAACTATAGTGTTATAGAAAAAACACAGCTTTTCTTGGTACAAACGAATTGGAACTCCAAAAAAAAAGACGAATTATGTCAGCAATTCGAAACCTTGAAGCATCGTCCCAAAAAGTGCTAGTTTTTTTTGGCAATAACTTTTGAAGTTCCCGACCTCTTTTAAAAATACTCAAATATAAACATCCCTTTTAAACATATACTCAGTATTCAAGAGAAACACAATCCATGTGCAATAATCACGTGGTAGTCGACAGCTTAAAGCTGAACTCCACTTCACTTTTTTTAACAAACCCTTGGTATGGAATACACAACGAACATAAATACTTCAGGTTGACACTGCCAGATGTCTTAACTCATATCATTTGCTGCACTAAATTGCAATTGCAACGTATTGTCAACATTTCAATTAGTCAAAGTCGCATAGTTGCAGATGATCATTAGCCATGCTTTTTATCTGCTTGAAAGGAATGCTGTCATGCTCTCTGGTCCACGTAACCTATAACAAACTTTTTATAAGTTTTCGCTCTGACACATATTGAAAAAAAAAAGAATATGCGAAAAAACAAAAAATGCATTGTTCCATGTTAGTTTTTCTCATGGCCTGTCATTGACGCCCCTCTTTGGGCGCCTTGTCATGCCCTATGCTTTGGCAGCAGCCAAAAGTGAAAAAGAAAGCGTAAACATTTTTATGCGATAATGGCCATGTGGCTCCGGTTCGGGGACCTCGACGTTAACGCTGCTTGTCGCAATAAATTTATACGGCAAAGTGATAATGAAAGTGTTTCCTTCCGTTTTTGCCAAATCATGTGCTAAAGCTGGCAAGCAACGAAAAAAGTAAAACATAGCTGCTAAAAACACTACAACGGGTCGTATGTGCAATGTGCTCAGCCACTGCACACCTAGGGTGCGTTGCTTGGTTTATTTATAGGTTTCTGTGCTCGGCAAGAAATTCAATTTTAAAAACAAACACTTGAACAGTAACAATCACAAAACCAACAAATGGCACCAAATGCATTTCGAAAAATAAATCTTTTTGTACAGAAAAACAAACTGTAGCTAAAAGCTCGCTTAATTGTGCATTAAAACTGAACTTTGTACTTACAGTAGAGCTTAATTATAACGAACTTTTCTTTTAAGTACTTTCTCCCATAACGAATATTTTTTTGAGTACCAGACTTTTGTAATCACAAAAGATATAAAAAATTAAATATGTCGAAATTTTTGCGTATTTAAAACAAGTATTTATGTTAAGTACTTTTTTTAAAATAACTTTACTTTTTTGATTTGGCAGCTCTTTAAGACATTGACAGTGGTTGAGTTGGTTTATATAGCGCAAGAAAATCCAAGCTTTAAAGCACAAAAACTCGTTGATTTTTGATTTGCTTTTGATTATCGAAACATTATTGTCAACGTGGTTTAGTTGTTCAAAAGCTAAGGGTCATTCCCAAAGTAATTTGCTGAGTAGAATACGAATCCGGGGTCAGAATTTGACCAACACGTCAGGGTTTTGAGATTTTTGAGGTTATGTACCTGAAAAACGATGTTTTTTTTCCGGATTCGGATTCTACGCAGCAAATTACTACGGAAATCACCCTTAGCTTTCCAACAACTAAGCCAGTTGGCCTGTGACGTCGAGGGATATACTTCGTAACTTTGAATAGCCATTTCTTTGCGAAAAAAATCGTAAATGATCGCTTGAACTTTTAAATAAAAAGGTAAAAGTGGTACTAAATGATGTTACTGGAAAAAAAAGTATTTGCACCCTGTACATAACCTTAGTTTTATTGTTTTTCTGAAGTAATTCTTATTAATAATAAAGTGAATAAAGATTTCTTAGCTACATGTATCATGGTAAATGATTTTTTTTTTCTGTAAATTATCGCGAAAGTTTAAAAAATACAATATGTCAACTTTGATGGCTAATTACTTAAAAACCATTAATTATAATTCAAAAATTTTTTCTGCACAGGATACCTCAATATGTGTAAAATAATATTAAATTGTCATTTTGTCCAAATTTTGACCTTCATCTGGAGGGCTTTTGTCCAAAATCTTGCCATGCGGGCCCATTGTGCGGCGATTGAATTAATACACATTTTCTTGGGCAAACAAATTATTCTGCAAACAAGCCAATTTTCTGCTAACATGCCAATTCGCTTGAGGCAAGTTAGACTGTACTTTAAATATAAATTTAAGCAAATTGTGGCACACAGAGCTGGTCACACTGCATATTGATAGTGTCGGTCGACACCCGACAGGACACTTGAAAACAATGAAACTTACACAACTGGACGGCACAAAAAGTTTTGTTGAAATATTTTGCACAAAAATAGAAACAACTCTAAATGTTCTTTCACTTAGCATTTGAAGTAAGTTTTCACAAAATGGCCGCCATTTTGGTCATGGCTGTCGCAGGAAGTACTAAACAAAATGGCTGCCTGCCAGTTTTTGTGCTTTTGTTTGGTTTCATTTGGTTGCCGAAAGTTGTTTTGTTTACATTACATTTTAGAAATTTTCTCCCTTTATTTTTTTATTTGTTTTTTTTTTTTTGCTATCTGGTAAATAAAAGTTTCATTTGGTTGGAAAATAGCAGCAGGAGCTGCAAATGTTGAAACTATGACAAAAGATTGCAGTGTCAAAAGTTTGGCGCAGTGTTAATTAATTTTGCAGCAACGGATATTAAAGTAAAGGGAGTGTTGAAGAGTTGAGATAAAAAGCTCGAGGGCTCTTGTTTAGTTCAACTAGTAAATTAAGTTGATTTTGGAAAGCATTATTTTAAGAGCTACGGTGTTCTTCTAAGAAAGCGCAATATGCTGTTTCTAAGTATGCAGTTTTTGTAGTAATTAGTTTAGCGATATTATGATAATAATTTCTTTTTTACTTTATGTAATAAATAGATGAGAGTGAAACTTAACTCTATTTGCGTTAATAGTCAGTTCATACACTTTTCATAGTATGTATAAGGCATACAAAAAATTATATCCTTTCAAACATTTTTTAAATGAAAAGAATCGGAACAATAGATCAAGAACTATGCTTGAAATTTTAGAACATCCCTCAGCGCGTGCGACTTAGGTGCGTTCAAGACGCTCTGTTTCTATAAATATCGAGCGCATCGGAAAGTCCTTTCATACTCATATTTTTCGACTATGTAGCCTTCATTTTATGTAAAAAAAAATGTATTTTCACGACCAAATTTGAAAGAGCCTCCCCTTAAGCTATTTATTTTTAATTTGCCGGACAAACTTTTGCTTTTATATAAAAAAAATTATTTTTGGCTTATTTAACAAACTTATGAGGGGTGACTTCAATTATCTCAGCCCTGGCTATTTAAAGTGTGACCAGATCTTGTCCATATTCAGAAGAAGCGCTTTCATTACTTTAAAAAATCATAAAAAATATACTTGCTCTCCGTAGCATAATGAGTGTTTTTTTTTTTTTGCTCTAGCTTTTACCATCTTCAACAAGGAAGCGGTAGAGTTTCCATTGGCTCATGTTGAAAATAACAGCGTAAACCGGAAACAGGGTGGAACTAGAACAGAACAATCCAAAGCGACTAATTACAGGAAAAGAGTTGTAATGGGGTACTGAATCATAAACTACAAGGTTGGATCAAAAAGTAGTGGAACTGAATTTCAGAGCGGCCGAGGGCCGTCGGACCACATGGGCGTTGTAGTGTGGAGCATTTCGATGCGACCGGTTAAGCGTAGTGTAAGCAATTCAATCGCGAGCCATGATAGAGAAAAATCTCAAGCAGCCTTACGCTTTTGAATTCTGCGTCAAACTACAAGAAACTACGACAAAAATAGTTAAGAATGCCTACGAGAATGCTGCCGTGAGCCGCTTAACAATGTGTTAGTGGCATAAGCTGTTCCGGTAGGGGCAGTAGCTCTTCTAAGGAGATCAGCGCCGGTCGCCTATTGACTCCAAAATTTTATAAGAGTGTGGCTAAAGTGAAGGCGCTCCTGGACTCTGACCGGCACACAAACATTCGTCTGATTGTTGGAGATTTTGTACGGTAGCTTCCAAAAATGCACTTCCGAAAATTTAGGCAAGTCAAAGGTGTGCATGTTTTGCTAAGAGTCTCGGGCTAAGCACAAAGCCACTTTTTCACACCCCCCCTACAGTCCGCCAGACTTCTTCCTCTTTCCTTGGTTCAAGCAAAGCCCCAAGGGATACCGATGCTGGTCTATAAAAAACAAGAAGAAGTGAGTTTCCGAAGCCATTCGTCCAGTGGATATCGCATTATCCGCGCAATGGTTATATTACGAAGATTACTAAGGACTTGTGCCGAAAAAATGTTAATTAATTTAGTGCTACTACATTTTTAAGCTACCCATGAGCGAGAGCATGCACCTTTCTGATCCATTCTTCTGTCATAACTGCACATAGCTTAGACAAAGCACCCAGTATCTGGAAAAGCCTTTCTTCAAAGACCTGTACTGTCTAGCAAATCTGCTTAGTCCATATTTGAACACTTAAAGAGAACGATTAAGCCGTCTATCATAGCGCCCATCAGTTTATTCCCATATCTACATATCTTACCCTTCCTGTCTCATCATTCTTTATTTTCCTTCCTTACCTTAGCTAACATAACCAAATGTGGGATGGTCAATGGTTATGGTAACCCATGTTTGGCAGCAGTCTTTAGAGAATTCAGAATTTCTTTCTACCTTCTTTTAAGATTAAATTTCCCTTATGAAGTAGCTATTTCTAAGTGCAACAAGTGCTTTAAATTGGCTAAAGACTATGGAGACTACTTTACATAGCATTTTAACCAGTGTTAATGATAAAAATAATACGCCGGCTATTCTAGAAAAACATGAAGCAGCCCTCGTTTTACCATACATGCCAAAAAAAAAGCTACCAAGCTGCACAAAATTGAAACCATAATAAATATATGTTTCAATTTAGTTAAGTATATTGATCTGAACACAATAGACTTACTGAACTGCTTTTTTCAATAAAGTAAAATCTAGCTCTCGGAATTTATTAAAAGCATTCATTTATCAAAATTACTTTTATTTTGGAATCCCACAATTGTATACAGTACTAGAGGATTATGCAATATTCCTTGCTTCCTTACTCAATTTATGTTAGTCAAGTCAACATAATGCATACAACATGCTCAGCTAAAATCTTTCTATAGATAGCAAAAATTGTATGGGTGTTTCTTTTTTGGATGCTGTTTCTTTGTTTGCTTCGTTGTGCATTGTCTGCAGTATCCTGAAAAGGAACAACCAAACCGCATCCTGATTACGCTTGCACTTGTTGTGTGTTGCATAACAAAATTGCAGACACAATCAACAAAGCGGCAAACACACACACACACACATACACGCCGACATAGTTGCACACTTTCCAACACTTACACGCACATAACCTGCAATCAGTGTCTGGTCCCGGCCTTAGGACCCTTGGCGCTGTAAAGTTGTGCACGAAAAAAAAGGAAAAATGCTTCTATATCAAAAAACAAACAACAAAAAAGGCAGCCAAAACAAGTTGTTAAAATGGGTTGCATAAATTTAACATGCCGTGTGTAACCCTGTTTTTTGATGCCGTTGTTGTTGTTGTTGTTGTTAGTATTACCATTTCCCCATCCTGGGGGGCGATAATGGCCAACATTAGAAATGTGTAATTAAGTGCCTCACCATTGTAGCATTTATTTAGACTGCTTTTGTGCTTTTATGCTAATGACCATTGTGAATTGTTTGCATTCAGTTAATAAAGTTAAATGCACCATAATTTTGTGACCTATGTGGCGTATGCGTAATGCGTATTGTTAACATATTTTAAGCTTAACTATTAAGTTATCGAAATCGATTTTGTGCATGCCACAGCATAGTATAAATAATAAAACTATACAATAGAAAAGAAAAACTGCAAGTAAAGCCATTTACGAGGGTAGGCTTAAAAGTAATGCAATTAGCCAAGAAAACAAATGGGTAACTTTTTTGATTAATTTTCTTTGTAGTGCTAAAAACAGTATGGAAATGTGTCTTTTTTTTAAATTATAAGACCTATACGCGTAGTTGGAGAACTCCTCTACTTTTTTGGGCTAAGCAAAAAAGCTTTTGTTTCTATTACTAGATCTAAGTCCAATAAGACGTATATTTTCAGCAACAAATTGTCAATTGATTTAATAAATCAAAATATAAATTATAGTAAAGCCGAAAGAAAAGCCAAGGTCACAATTTTCAGCACAGAAGGTGCTTTTGCGCTCCAAAATGAAAGTGGAGCGTGGCCAAACTAGATTAAACAAACTGAAATTGAATCAGAAGAAGAAATAGAAGAAAAAACCGAATTTGAACCAGGCCAAGCTCGTATCATAAAAACACTAGGAGATACAAATGGAAGTTGGAAGATATAAAAGTAGCAATGGAAGTTGATTCTGGGCACACTTGACTCCTAACTAGAATGGAATAAGAAATGCAAGTTGATCCTGGCCAAGCTTGAGTTCTTACTAGTTATGAAGAAGGAAAGGAACTTGAATCTGGCCAAACTCGTATCATTAATACAACAGGAGAAAACGTATGAATGTTGGGCCTATCTAGTCCTAACTGATATAGAAGTAATAATGAAAGTTAATGCTGGCCAAGCTCAAGTCCTTATTAGATATGAAAAAGAAACGAAAATCGAACCTGTCTAAACTCGAACCATAATTGCATTAGCATACAAAAATTGAAGGTGGGTCTATCTAGTCCTAACTGAAATAAAAGCAGAAATACTACGCGATTATAGAAAAGAATAACGAATGCAAGTTGATCCTTGCCAAGCTCGAGTTCTAACTAGATATGACGAAGAAATGGCCAAACTCATATCATAAATATGGTCAAAGGAGAAAAAAAATGAAAGTTGGGCCTATCCTAACTGTTGGACCTATTGAGTTCAAACTAAAATAAAAGTACAAATGGAAGTTGATCCTGTCCAGACTTCATCTCTATGACATTTTCACTGAACAATATAAGCTCACAATAAAAATGTTTGTCATGATATGTTTCCATTCTTTTCTGCAACGCAATTACATTTTGTGAAATTTTATGTAAGTACTTAAGGACGATAATTTCGGTATACAAAAAGCTGTACCATTTTTAAAGCTATTTCGTTATAGGCTAATACAAAGCAGTGTAAGTCCGCGAAAACAAAAACTTCATATAAAAAAAAACGAATATACAGAAAAATTTGGTTTAAAATTCGTTACAAGAAATTTTAAATGCACTAAAAAAAACCTAATTTATTTTAGAAAAGTTTATTATGGGGACTGTCGACTAGGTAAAATTTTTGTTTTCAAAACATTCAATAATCTATATATATAAAAATGAATGTATGTTTGTACGAGGCTTATAGAATCAACTTTATTGCAGTTTGATTGTGTTCATATTTACAGGCTATGTTCGGTATGTTGTCGTGAAGGTTTTCAACATAAGTATGGACAGGTGTTCGATAGGTGGCGCTGAGTACTGGGCATAGTTTTCAAATGCAACGAAAAAAACACAGTGTTCACTTAGTTTCCATTCAATTAAAATTTGACAGACGAACATTTTGAATTGGAAGCTCATTGCTAATGATAAAGAAAACACTTACTGGAGTCAAAATTAACATAAAGAACAATAAAAAAGAATTAATTCATAGAAATTTGTAAGTGTTTTTGTGTTTTGTGTAAGCCAATATCTTCATACAAAGGTACAAAGAAGCATGCCACCGAAAAGACAAAACATCGCACGAAATACACGTAAAAATCAATAAAATAGAGTTGCAAGAAATAATTTGACTGAAGAGACAACGTAATGAATCAGAAAGATTACGCGTCGCACAATTACGTGCAAATGAAACAGCCGATCAGCATTCATCACGAATTGAAAGTGTCCGATTGAAAACGAGAGAAATTCGAAACGACCAATCAGGTTATAATCAAGAAATTTCAAACAATCGGATACGAATCCAATCACGTCGTCTACAAAATCAATCGTCATTTAATCGGATTGCATTTGAATACGATAGTGTTTTTGATTCACATGCATTGCAATGCATTGAATTTCCTGAAAGAAACGCCAGGAATGTGCTGTGCGAATGGAAAATTGAAATTGCCAGCACTGTAGTCTCCACCCGAACCATTATTTACATTAGTATCCGGTATTACGCCAGAATCGAAGCATTGTATGATGACATCATACATAATAATTTCATGCCGACATTCAAGGTTCAAGGCCAAATTTACCATCATGCTGGCTCTCTTTTCCCATTACCAGCTTCAGTTCACAAGTTACTTCAAATATATTTCGTGGGAAATATAGATGAGCAAGTGAATCAACGTTGTTCATACAATACAATTTCTTTAAATTTAGTAAACGGCACAGCAAGGCGGGACGAGTATAGCTAGTTTTATAAGAAAATCTACAATTCAACACTCAGAATACACTACGTATACGCAATTTAAAATTAGTAAATAATTTCTCTTTTAGGCCTTTAGTTTTAGCGTTGATAAATAGCAAAATTTTAGGAATGATTTTGGAAAGAGGATTATTATGTTAGCATAATTTTTTACGAATCTGGCAAACGCCTACCATTTCGCTTCATAAGAGGCTACAGTGCGTATACGTAGTTTTATTTAGAAGTCTCATAACAGCGATTAAAATTGCATTCGCAAAAAATTTTCGACTTATCTGCCAATGCGTACGTGTACCGTCCACACACATCCACATTGCGTATACGTAATTTTGATTTATAAAGGGTCTTGCTGGATAAGGTACTGGAAACTGCCCCCAGCGGCTTTTGAAAACTAACAATTAAATTAAAACGAAAAAGAGGTTTTTTTACATTAAGCCGTAAGGCGTTAAATTAAAACACTGAAATTTTGAGAAATTTTTCTTGTTTGACCCATGGGTCAAACTGCATTATTACTTTTCCAAAATCGCTGGGGGCAGTTTCCAGTACCTTATCCAGCTAGACCATTTAATCAAAAAATTGTTTTTTGGTTCGCTGGCAGTTGAAAAAGATTTTCTTTTAATATTATGGTAACTAAGATCTATAATAATTTCAGAATTTAGGCAAATCATTACTTTTTGAAAAATAAAAGTAGCGTTGTTAAGTATTTTTCTTAAGTGCTCTTTTTGCTACTTTTCAGCCAGCCCTCGTCTAAATGTGTATAGTTTTTGTCATTCATAAAATATTTATGCTGTCATGCATAGCAAAGGCAACTCGTGTATACATGTGTAGAATGTATTTGTATTCGACCATATGTTATATGAATGAATTGTATATACATACTATATACCTATGCATGACAAGAATAGGGTCAACTATTGTAGATTATGAATTTATTATTGTACCCTGTAACTGAAAGATAAAGGGCATATTAAGTACAAAATAAATATGAACTTGGAATGACAAGGCGAACTCTGTCCAGTTTTTAAGCTCTTGGGGCTGGTGATTTTTGAGATAGACTGACTTGAATAAATTGATTTCTTTGATCCTTCTGTTAATTTTAGAACAAACTATGCAGAAAATAACTTGTTGACTTCTGTATATTACACACAAAATTTTATGTGCAGTAACTTTTAATACCCTCTAAAGGGCATACAAAAATTTTGTGTGAAAAACAACATAAAGTGCGCGGAAGTATTCCGAATGTTGACTGTTGCATACGGCGATGCTACTTTGGACAAAAGCAACGTTTATCGGTGGTACAAAAATGTTTTCAGAGGGCCGAAATGATGTGTGCGACGAAGAGCGTTCCGGACGCCCGAGCACGTCAACAACAGACGAAAACATTGATGAAGTAAAGATACTAGTAAGTTTGCTGAGGACCTAAATATATCGATTGGCTCGTGTCATTCGATTATCACCAAAAGTTTGGGCATGAGGCGGGTCGCCGCAAAATTCGTACCAAAATTACTCAACTTCGACCAAAAACAGCATCGCATTAACGACCCAAATTTGCTGCAAAGAGTCATAATTGGTGACGAATCATGGGTCTATGGTTATGACATAGAAACCAAAGCTCAATCATCCCAATGGAAGCTGCCGCATGAGCCAAGACAAAAATCGAAGACATGCTTAAACACGTCCACGTCCACAATAGCTGTCAAAAACTGACTGAACATTCAAAATGGCCGAGATTGTCAACATAAGTGAGGGTCATAAGTACCAACATAACGCCACAAAAAGATCGAAAATCGAACATCCGTAGCCCAAAAATTTTGAACAAACCTCGTATATGTATATCTATGAAAACAAGTGAAGCGGTCCATTACTTAGGTCGACTCTTTTGATTTTGATGAGTTTTACATAAGTGATAGGGATGCTAGCCAATATTAATCATGAACATTTTTTTTAAAAAAAGTCCAATCAAATATCGAGCTATCGATAAATAATTGTGTCGATTTTTTGTAAGAGCTATCTTTGACAAGCAAAATCTTCTAAGCTAATAAATATATGTGAACAATTTTTTTTTTTTTCAATAAAAGACAAAATTTTAAATTAAAAATAAATTTTTTTTAATTTAATTTATTTTGAAAAATGAATAAAAAAAAATTTAATTTAGTTTGATTTGTAGTGGCTAACACTCTCGAATTTTAGTCGAAATTTTAATTAAAAATTTTTTTTAAATTTAATTTAATTTAAAAAAATTAAATTAATTTATTAATTAAAAATATTTACAAATAGTATTTAATAAATAATAATAAATATTTATCAAATTTAATTTTAAAAAAAATGCAATCTTATTTAAAAAAAACAATTTTTTTAATTAAAAAAAAATCTATCTAATTTAAAAAAAAACAATTTTTTTTAATTTAATTAATTAATTTAATAAATAATAATAAAAAATAATTTTTTTAAATTAAAACTTAAAGAGTTCTTAACTTTTCTTAAAATTCCGATCAATTATATTTTATGCGTTAGCTGAGAATTTTGGGCTTTATTTAAAAAAAAAAAATTTTGAGCAATAATAAAAAAAAAATATAATATTATTTTGACCTGAATGTTTTATCTTCCACTAATAAAAAAAAAAAAAACAATATTTATTTATTTATTAATAAAAACTAATAAAAAAAAAAAACAATATTTATTTATTTATTAATATTATTAGAATAGCTTAAAAACTAAACTAATTAGGTGATATGTACTTATAGCGCTGGCAGCATAGGACTTCGGCTAAAAAAAAAACAATATCTTTAGCATTCGCTAAGTAGATATGTCTTATCCAAGAAACATCTATAAAAAATATAGAAACACTTGCTAACTTGATAAATAACACTAATTTACAAAATTTAACATTTTTTTGTTATCCTCAACAGGTTTTTGGCAAGCTTAAATCGAAAGTGCAGTCCAAAAGTTTTTTCATGGAACGCACTTCGAGATATTTTGAAAAAAACATTTTTCGAAATTAAAAAAAGCAAGTACTACAAAAATGCTCGTTATTTCCATAATTTTTCTTCGATTTTGATAAACAATCACTCTGTTTCTTCGTCATCGATCGAACTTTACGAGCCGTTAATAAAACTGCATAAAAATTTTGTTTATAATTTTTAAATTAACGTTCGAAATAGAATTTTTTCTCAAAAATTTGCTGAAAATTAAATATTTCATATGATTGGATAAATTATAAAGAAACCGTAAATTTGACAATAATATTTTGCTAATTAATCGTTGCATAATTTAATTATCTACAATTGCGTATAAAAATAATCAAAATCAGTTTAGTACAACCAGAGATATTTGCTTTTATTATAAGTAGAGACACTTTTTTTTAATTTCGAAAAATGATTTTTTCAAAATATTTCGAAATTAGTTCCATGAAAAAATTTTCTTGACTTCATTTTCGGTTTTAGCGTGCCATTTTATGTTCATGATACATTTTGCTGTCAGCAATAGATCAAGGATTTATAGTGTCCCAAATATTCGAAATATTCTCTGAATACAAAATCGATATTTACTGCCTGTTTGTAGATTTCAAGCAAGCATTTGATAGCATGGACCGCAAAAAGACAAAATACTACCTCCAATGCCTGGGAATTCCATCGAAGCTTATACAGCTCGTTGTTATGACCTTAAGCGACACTATAGCAAAAGTTTTGGTACAAGGCGAGTGCACAGAACAGTTTCAAATAATATCAGGTGTTAAACAAGGAGATGCTCTTTCTGCACTTATATTCAATTTAGTTCAACATGCAATAACTTTCAGATTTGTGCATTTGCCGATGATGTACTAATAATGGCCAAAAGCAAGTCTGAACTTGCAAATGCATTCAAAAATCTGGAACGAAACTCCAAAGCGGCGGGGCTAAAAATTAACACTGATAAGACAAAATATATGGTTCGATCCAGCTCTATTACTGACTCTAGCAATCTAGCCATTGGCGACTACATTTTTGAGTGCGTAGAAGAATTCAAATGGGTATAATGCTATCTGCTATAAAAGACTCGACAGTAGCAATTAAGGAAAGAATACAGGCCGCGAACAAAGCATACTACACAAATCTAAAGCTATTCCGATCAAAGATTCTCTCACGCAGCCAAAATTCAGAATGTACAAAACAGTAATAAGACCAGAATAGCCTTTGTATTGCAACCGATTGGAGGAAGAACAAGAGGACGTCCAAAGAAACGATGGCTGGATGATGTAGAAGCCGATCACAGAAAAATAGGAGTCCGACACTGGAGAGATGTCGTTGTAGAGAGGGACAAATGGAGAGAGATTGTTGCGGAAGCTATGTTCCACCAAAGACTGTAAAGCTAAGAAAAATAGAGAAGAACAAGATACATTTTGCTGTAAACTAGTGTAATCGAAATTTAAAAAAAAAATGGCGTACGTTAAAGTCGGGCGCAGACGACTTTGGGATACCCTGTACCACCACATTGCAATTAAGTCCGACATATTGCTTAAGACCTCCAAAAGATATTTTATTCGGCAAATTTGGCTACGATATTTTCATAAACAAACAGAAATCAGTCGTATTTTGCACCATACAATTTTTTTGACTGATCGGTCCTATGGGGACTATATGATATAGTCAACCGATTTTGATCAAATTTAGTACACTGATTGAAAACTATAAAAAACTTCCGACTGACAAATTTGGTTCCGATATCTTCAAAACCAAACGAAACACAACGAATTTTGTAAAAAAAGCGTTTTTTTGACCTATTGGTCCTATGGGAGCTATATGATATGTCAACCGATTTTGATCAAATTTGGTACAGCGCTTGGGAACTCTAAAAAACTTCTTAACGCCAAATTTGGTTACGGTATCTTCACAAACAAAGGAAACACAACGAATTTTGTACAAAAAACATTTTTTCGACCGATCGATCCTATGGGAGCTATATGATATAGTCAACCGATTTTGATAAAATTTGGTACAGTGCTGGGGGTCTCTAAAAAACTTCCGATTGCCAAATTTGGTTATGATATCTTTATAAACAAACGAATTATCCATCTAAAACTTTTGCTTTTTTTCGAGGTCCTCTGAAACACCCCTATGGGAGCTAAATAATGTAATCCCGATATCAAAAAAATAAAATAAACTTGTCTCCTATGGATTAATAAGGGATCTAATCTGAAAGTTTGGTTGCTCTAGCTCTTACCATCTCTGAGATCTAGGCGTTCATACGGACAGACGGACAGACAGACAGACGGACAGACGGACATGGGTATATCGACTTTTCTAGTCACTCTGATCATACTTTAGGTAACTTTGGGGGGTCTCCGACGTCTCCTTCTGTACGTTACATACATTTTCGGCTTGCACAAACACAATATACCCTTTGTACCATACGGTACAGGGTATAAAAATGCTCTATCCCAAAGCTAAAAGATGGCGTACGTTAAAGTCGAGCGCAGACGACTTTGGGATACCCTGTACCACCACATTGCAATTAAGTCCGACACATTGCTTAAAACCTCCAAAAGATATTTTATTCGGCAAATTTGGTTACGATATTTTCATTAAAAAAGATGGCGAACGTTAAAGTCGGGCGCAGACGACTTTGGGATACCCTGTACCACCTCATTGCAATTAAGTCCGACATATTGGTTAAGACCTCCAAAAGATATAATTTATTCGGCAAATTTGGCTATGATATTTTCATAAATAAACAGAAATCAGTCGAATTTCCACCAAAAATTTTTTTTTGACCGATCGGTCCTATGGCGACTATATGATATAGTCAACCGATTTTGATCAAATTTGGTACAGTGCTTCGGACCTCTCTCTTCGGACCGAGTGCCAAATTTGGTTACAATATCTTCACAAACAAACAAAATACAACGAATTTTGTACAAAACTCGATTTTTTGACCGATTGGTCCTATGGGAGCTATATGATATAGTCAACCGATTTTGATCAAATTTGGTACAGTGCTTGGGAACTCTAAAAAACTTCTTATTGCCAAATTTGGTTACAATATCTTCACAAACAAACAAAATACAACGAATTTTGTACAAAACTCGATTTTTTGACCGATTGGTTCTATGGGAGATATATGATATAGTCAACCGATTTTGATCAAATTTGGTACAGTGCTTGGGAACTCTAAAAAACTTCTTATTGCCAAATTTGGTTACAATATCTTCAAAACCGAACGAAACACAACGAATTTTGTAAAAACAGCGTTTTTTTGACCGATCGTTCCTATGGGAGTTATATGATATAGTCAACCGATTTTGATCAAACTTAGTGCAGTGCTTGGGTACTCTAAAAAACTTCTTAATGCCAAATTTGCCAACAATATCTTTACAAACAAACGAAAGGCAACGAATTTTGTACAAAAAACGATTTTTTGACCGATTGGTCCTATGGGAGCTATATGATATAGTCAACCGATTTTGATCAAATTTGGAACAGTGCTTGGCAACTCTAAAAAACTTTTTAATGCCAAATTTGGTTACGGTATCTTCACAAATAAACAAATTACAACGAATTTCGCACAAAACACGTTTTTTTGACCGATTGGTCCTATGGGAGCTATATGATATAGTCAACCGATTTTGATCAAATTTGAAACAGTGCTTGGGTACTCTAAAAAACTTCCTCATGCCAAATGTGGTTACGGTATCTTCACAAACAAACGAAACACAACGAATTTTGTACAAAAAACATTTTTTCGACCGATCGATCCTATGGGAGCTATATGATATAGTCAACCGATTTTGATAAAATTTGGTACAGTGCTGGGGGTCTCTGAAAAACTTCCGATTGCCAAATTTGGTTATGATATCTTCATAAACAAACGAATTATCCATCTAAAACTTTTGCATTTTTTCGAGGTCCTCTGAAACACCCCTATGGGAGCTATATAATGTAACCCCGATATCAAAAAAATAAAATAAACTTGTCTCCTATGGATTAATAAGGGATCTTATCTGAAAGTTTGGTTGCTCTAGCTCTTACCATCTCTGAGATCTAGGCGTTCATACGGACAGACGGACAGACGGACAGACGGACATGGGTATATCGACTTCTCGAGTCACACTGATCATACTTTAAGTAACTTTGGGGGGTCTCCGACGTCTCCTTCTGTACGTTACATACATTTTCGGCTTGCACAAACACAATATACCCTTTGTACCATACGGTACAGGGTATAAAAATCATCAAAATCAAAGCCGTCGAGCTATAAAGTTGCCCGTTTTACTTATTTTCACCTACATATAAATATTTTGATTAAAACAGAGCAACTTTTCTTAAGAGTCATATATTATTTTATAATTTTTTTTAGTAGCTTAGCTTAATGTGCCACAAAGTAAAAGTTTTCTGTTGTTTTAGCTTGTCAATTAACCGGCTAAGTTCCATGACTAATATAAAGTTTGTTCCATGAAATTAGTACTCAGTTCAGTCTCTTGGCATTTTGCACTTGAAATGGCCAATTTTAATTTATGCAAAAACAGGTTGGGTAAAAGTCAAGCCAAACCAATAGTAATAAAAAACGAAAGGTGCGCCACTTTGCAATATTGTGGGAATATTGCGAATCGACTCGGCCAGGGACGGATTCAGATGACTGCAAACAATATTGTTAGGCATCTCTAGAAGACATTTTCAATAGTGCATACAATATTTTTTTAAGCTTGGGTTCCGACGCTTAAAACAGGCAGCAGCGCACCTGAGAGCGCCCTAACAATTCACATTTGTTTTGCTTATTCGTCTAGACCCTTTTTTTTTTGAGTCCGTTCCTGTGCTAAGCTAACTGCAAATATGTCTGGAAAATTAGCCAATTTACTGACTACCAAAAAAAAAAAAAAAAGCTAAACTGCAGCAAAAAAACAAACAGACGTTTCTGTTAATGCCTCGAAATCAAAGTTCAAAAGAGTCAGCCGAGTGTAGAGCAGCCCTCTCCATGCTCCAGAGCGTGGTTCAATGCAAAGTACTGCCGTCAGTTCTAGAATTTTCATCAGTTCCATCGTAAGTCTGTGGGCTTCGTCAGTTAGCTTGCCAATTTTGTTAGACTTCAAACACTCACATGAGCCTTGCAGTGGCTTAAGCTAGTAATGGTTATGGCTTGGTAGTGCAATATTTTTTCCAGCTCTTGAAATGTGCTTGGAAACTGGTTGCCGCGTTGCCTCCGTTTGTCCCGGACTTGCCTACTGTGTGCTTTGGTAGCTTGGCTGATTGCACGAGCTTAAACCAATTTATGGTTTTTTATGCTGTTGATGCACTTTTCCTATAAACCTAGTAACTTGCAAACTCTCTAGCAGTACCAACTGAACGTACGGGCTTTTAAGTCTCTTGACCACAAGGTCATGATGTGAGTCAGCATTGGGTTGATTGCAGACACAGTGTATGCTCTGCTACTGCAACTACTTTGTCTCTGTAGGTGTATGTGGCATAAAATTGGAAATCCATGCTATGTCAAATGTAGGTCAATTCCAAGTCAACCAAATAAATGGGTTTTCCCTGTGTCAGCAGCCGCGCAGTACTTGCAAGCTGTGCCAACAAACTTAAGATCCCAGACATTGCAATTTCACACGTTAAGCCACATAAGTTTGTACAATGTTAGAATAAGTATATAGAGTTACTATGTAAGATACGGACTTGTTTTCAAAGCAAACTTCTCATTTCAAATATACGACGTTAATCTAAGCAGCATGTAAGTATCTAAACTTAGAACGCTATTAGTCTTAAAATTGCTTTTCGAGCTCATAACTTTAAAAGTTTTGATGCCAGCAATATGTCTATGGAGAAGAAGTTACTAAATTTATGCCAAGTGTGATTTCGATTAATCGATTTACGCTACTTAGTTGGAAAATAAATACTAAACAGTCGTAAGTACAGTCAAACCTGTTTTTGTGCGGACCCTAACCCCCGCATAAGAGCAGGTTTGTCTGTATATTATTATATATTTTGTTAAGTTGAAAAAAACTTTTTCTTTGAGATATCTAAATGGAAACTTATAAAAAGCTTAAAGTAGTCGCTATGATGCAATGCAATGTGCTCTACCAGCTTATCCCCATAAACAGTAGGTATTTTTAGACGATCCTATCCCAAGATTATGTTTTGTAAAAAAGGTTCATACCTGATAGATCAAGCTTAAGCTAGTGCATATTTAAAAATTCTACGTTGCCTCAAGACCAACATTTTTTTTATTCTGCAATTTTGGGGTTTGACGATTTTGAAGCTTTTCTGCCAGTAAACTTTTTTCCGGGACGTTGTCTTGACGAATTCTGGCCAATAAATGCTTTACTTAAAATTTATAAATACGCTTCCATCTTTTATTTTTTCTTTATTTATTTTAAATTGTTGAAGTGATGTAAGTCCTTTTCCCACCACTGCACTGTGGGCCCAGATTTTCATATTTTGGCCAAAACCCTGTCATTTCCATAATAATTTTTTTAGAGTGATGAAATTTTACACACGTGATCCTAAATGATTGAACTATTTTTCTGGGTAGTTTGAGCCTCCTCTGATTTTTTTGAGATATAGATAATCCAGACCAAAATGGAAAAAAATTTAAAAAAACCAAACAATTTTTTTTAACTTAATCAAAAAACCAAACTGTTAATTGGAATTGGAACATATTTCACACAGAGGTAAATATGAGCTCCTCATACATTGAAAAACAGCCTATACCCAAAATATTCAATGGTTTTGGACTTAAAGCAAAGCAACCAAATGATACAAAAACTAAAAAAATCTTTTTAACTACTCGAATTTATTAAAAACCCAAAAGTTGTTAAGCTCAGTTTTATTTTTTTCCTGAAGTTATAGTTTATAAATAATAAAGTGAATGAAGATTTCGTAGCTACATGTATAATGGTAAATGCAGGTTTTTTTTTTTCAAAAATGTTCGCGAAAGCTCATAAAATACAAAATGTCAACTTTGATTGCCAATAACTTAAAAATCACTAATTATAATTTACAATTTTTTCTGCACAGGATACCTTAATATGTATAAAATAATATTAAATTGTCATTTTGTCCATATTGTGATTTTCATCAGGAGGGCTTTTGGTCAAAATCTGGCCACGCGGGCCCAATGTGCAGTGTCATCTATCTATTCTGGCTAGAAAAGCTTTGTTGAACAATATACGTTTATCAGTCCTGTAATATCTTGCTAGTGCAGTCCAAAAGACGTACAAAAGTTAAGTTAATTTTGTTGAGTACATTTCAGTTAAAGAATAAAGTTTTCCGTGTCAGCCTTTTTTCTTTTTTTTCGTGCTTTTTAAATGTAATTCATGTCTTAAGATGTTGTCAGCTTTTCTACTCTCAAATTTTATCACAATTTTAATGTGCAAACAAAGTTAAATATTCGGTCAAACTCAAACTTAGTTCCATCTTCATGCATTAATTATAATGAAAATCAAAATGAAAGTCACCATTAAATTGTATTTCCGCTTCCGCCGGAGTTAGTAATTTGTCAGAAAGCTTGTCATAAAATCAACCTGTGAAAGTTCTGTGAATTTCTTAATTAATAATGTAGCTTTTATTTTTTGTATACCTGTTAATTTTAGTAATAAAGAGTATATTGAGCTGATATGTATGTAGGTAACCGGGAACAGTAAGCTGGAAAATAAACGTCAACTTTTGAATAGACATAATGTAGATTTGGGTCGAAAGAAAATTTTGAGAACTTTTAGAATGGATTGTAAAGCAAATTGTTGCTGAAAAATAAGCGTTGATAAAAAACGTATGTAACTAAAAAATATGTAAAAATTTTTACGTTATTGAAGAAATCAACAAATACGTATACGTAATGTAGCATTGTATGGACGGTAAAGATAGATGTTGCCATATTGGCAAAAAAAATTTGCGCAAATGTTTGCCGCGCTATCATTATCGTATCCGCCGTGTTTCAAATCCGTACAGGTATTCCACGATTTTGGCCCGCAGATTTGGCAATACTGTGCTACAGCGAGAGCAACTTTTTCAAAACCAGAAACTATTATCTTCAAGATAATCGTAGAAAAGATAAGCTTAAATCACTTATATTATAGATGTTTTCTTTCTTGATTGAATTTTACAACTCATATTTTGATGATACAAAGTTTATTCATGAACTGTAGGCTTATTGTAAAACAAACATCGCTAAGAGAAATCTTAAAAATACAATACAATTATATTAAAAGATATTTTATGACTAAAAATATCGGCAACCAACGATAGCTAAGATAAAAGAAATTCTCTAAATAACACGATTTAAAAGCTTGACCCGCTGGGTTTGTACCCTGATGTACTCATGTCGTATACTCACTCATGTGATTCTAATAAACAACAAAACATTGACTTTATACAAAAAAAAAACCTTTAGAAAACAAATTTTCTTAAAAAACATCTAAAAATTTGCGCAGATATTAATAGCTCTTAAGGAATATGGCAGCACGGTATCCTATAGTCGGACTCCGCTTTGACTGCCTCTCAGTTTTTTATTTGTTTTTGACCTTATTCTTTGATGAAATTGAATGAATATTAATTGCACCAACAACAACAAAACCAACAGCACAAACTTTTACCATTATGGGCTGTCCATTAAATGCCAATTAAGCTTGTACGCGGCCATAATATGCAAATCACGCAATGGTCGCTGCCGCCATTTTGAAAAGTTCTACCAACCTGATCAAAATTAAAGCCCGGCATTGATTCGTTATGCAAAATTAAAGCCAGTTGGTCATAATCGTAACAACCGTCGGTTTGGTTTAAGCCAATGTAAGCACAATTGTGTGTGTGTGTGTGTGTGTGTGTGTGTGTAGGAAATAAGTATCAGAGCGAGAGAGAGAGAGAGAGAGAAAGAGAGAGAGAGGGAGACAGAGCATTATATTAGCATTTTATTGCCCAAATTTCA
Source organism: Chymomyza costata (assembly GCA_018150985.1). NCBI lineage: Eukaryota > Metazoa > Arthropoda > Insecta > Diptera > Drosophilidae > Chymomyza > Chymomyza costata. The sequence goes on along the minus strand of JAECWU010000803.1, from coordinate 6,067,070 downwards.
ACGCATCGAGCAGCGGCTGCGATAAAAACAAAAACCTTAGATACTACAAAAAAACATCCGACTATAATATACTCTAAATTAAGGAAGTTCGGGAACGGTACTAAACATACTACTGTGATCAAATAGAAAGGTGAATTTTTAATTGAAACTTCCAGGGTTGTTGCAATCGATAATTTCCTCTTTTGTGAGGTGCTAAAAGTGAATTTTGCGATTTTTACTATGCGAAATTTATTGAACAAAGAAGTTGCATGCGTTGAGAATGCTACAGATAGCCTTTGGGGATCAGACTCTGTCGTTAAAGAATGTTTACCAGTGGAATAACGAGTTCAAGGCCGGCCGCGAAGAATGTGGTATCTAATCGAACAAAAACATCGACTGATGAACATTACGTCAAGCAAATCAAATAAATGGTGCTTGGAAATCGTCGTTTGACTATTAGAGATAGTTTGGGTATATCATTTGAATCGGTGCAGGCAATTTTGAGTGACGAATTGTGCTTGAGATGAGTCCAATCTCGAATGGTTCCAAAAACACTCAATTTTCAATCTCACACGGCACTGGCTCTACGAGAGCATTTCGCCAAAAATTCAACAAATATCGTTCCGCCAGCTGCTTATTCACCTGATTTGGCTCTGTATGACTTCTGGCTATTCAGCAAACTCAAGAGGCCGGTCCGGGGACACCGTTTTGACTCGATTGAGATACAGATAAAGCTGAATTGCAGAAGGCTCTGATGGCCATTCCGAAGTAGGCACTTTGCGAAGTGCTACGATAACTAGAAAATTTGTTGGCATAAGTGTATTGCAGCGGAAGGGGATCTCTTTAAAAGGGACTAAATAGATTTAGATAAATAAGGATTTTGAAAACATAAGAAAATGCACCTTTCAATTTGATCACAGTGGTTGTATACAGCAATTACATCGATATGCTGAATCGATAAGAAAAGTTCTGTGAGCGGCATACTTGGACCGAGCGTCGAAATGTTTATCAATAAGAAGATTTTCTTACTATTGCTGCTATTCTCATTATTACGTGCTTCCATAATGCTGTTTCCAAGCAACTACCAATTATTCTTTAATCAGCGGAAAATTTAGCTCAAAATTTGAATATTTTCATAAATGAAATTAAACCGGTCTTACTTTAAGAAGTGAATTCCCGCTAAAAGTAACTTTTAATGGATAAAATATTTCACGTTAAAAAAGTCACCTCGGTGTCTATAATCACCACTAGAAGACATCTCCAGCACTTCTGCACTCATCAAATGGGTGTTTAGTAGTGCTGGAGAAGCATCTCTGTTGGCCAACATCGATATATAGAGATTTTAAACTTCGATTATCGATATTTTTTCAGCACTTATCACCACCATATAGACGTATGCTAGACAAAATGTAGAATTGTGCAGCTTAAGGACATTTATAGGTACGCCATGGTTTGTTTGGACCACAATTCTAAAGGCAGATCTCAATATGCCTAAGCTCAGGGATTAATCTAATCCAAATAAAATATTTAGGCATTAACTGAACCCAGACGCCCCCAGACGCCTAAAGCAAAATATTGCTTAAAGAATAATAAGCAAAAAATAGCTGAAAAGTAAAAAAATTTCTTATGAAATATAAGTAATTCGAATTTTATATAACATTAGATAAATATTTAGAAAAACAAAAATTATTATGAGCTTTAATTATTAAATATGAAAAGGTAATCATTTGAGTCGTCTTTATTGGGCAGTAACTAGGTGACTTCGTATCATCTTTATTGGGCAGAAACTAGTGGACTCCAGACGTTCCGGGCCTTGCTTTCTAACGCCCTAAACGCAACGCCGACTTCCGCTTTAATTTTTTCCGCTTTTGATTTGTTTGTGAGATAAATTTCCTTTTATTTGCCGTTACATTTCCTCGTTTTTAAATTTTAATCTATATATATATATGAACATTTTGATTCTTGCGTGACGTTATATTTCAACGCTGAAATGTAACAAAGAAAAAAAAGATTTTTAAAAAGATTTTATACCTGGAAGTACCAATTAAGCAGAACTATGTTTAATAATAATAATGACAAATGTTAATCTTTCCAATTTAAGCACATACGAAAAATACATTTGGCGTGACGTTACAAAAGTACATAAGCGTAGTTTGACTTGGTTTATTGTATGTACGTCAATTCTGCAATATATTAAATTGCAAAACTTTTCTCTTTTTATTAGCCTTGGTATCTGGCGTCACGTTACATAAATTCCCATAAGAATTTGTCAGTGCTTATTTTATTTTAAGAAAAACATTTTTTTTTTTATTTTACTTGTTCAGAAAAAGAAAAAATTCTGTAAGTAAAAAAAAAGCTAAGAAAATCTTTGAATTTCAATTTAATTACTTTTAAATATGTATTTTTTTTAATAAAAAAACAAGAAAATAGTTTTATTAAACTTACAAATTTTGAAAGGAGCCATGGAAAGTTTAGAAATTAGTGAAAAAGAAATCTTTTCAAAAAATTTGATGTCATTAGCTCTTTTTTTGGCTGCTCGGAAGTATATAGAGAATTGTCATTCAAAACTTTTTGGTACACCTCATACACTTTGAGTACAGTGTATAAGAGCCACGCCCAGCCATAATAATAATGAAAATTGAATTATGTCTTTAATAAAAAGCGTCAGCCATTTTAAAGTTGCAGGAAATGAAGGAAACCTGCGTAGATTTTTCCTCATTTGCATTTTGTTGTCTTTGCTGGGTTTCCAAGTTTCTGGCTTTGTTTGTTTCCCCAACATAGTATGTGTGTTTGTTTAGGACTGTAATTTGCATTTTATTAAAAGGAGCAACGAAAAAAAAAAAAAAACCGTCCTTGCCAAACAAATTGAAATAAGTAAGTGAAAATCTTGTTGCTGACATTGTTCAAGTATTTACTTTCAATTGAAGTCAAGCTGCTTGTCATTTATTTTCATTTTACATATCAGCTGAGTAACAAAGCATATAATTCAACAATCTTCATGGCAAATTTAACCTTGTTTATATACGGCGCCTTAGCTATTAACTAGGCACATTATATGCATTATGAGCACTTCCAGCTAAAGTGCATTAAAAATTTTTAAGTCAAGAAGTAAATTCTGCATATTTCTTTTGGTTTTGGGTACTTTTTGCAGTACTATAGCTACGCAACGGAACGAAGCGCTTAACAAGTTATCTGATGTACCTTCTATACCCAGAGATCAATGGAAAAGCAAAGCTTTGCATGATTCGCTTTCAAATTTTAAGAGAATACGTAAATTCAATGATTAATTAATAACAGAATAAAGCTTGCAAAAATTGAAAATTTTTTATGTGCAGATTTCTTTTATACTTTTTTGATAGCCAATCCGTGGGCTGGGAACTTGGGGAACTTCAACAACTTAGCTAAGCTGGATCTGCCTCCACGTGTAAAGACTCCAAAACTGAAGTCCAGTTTTCCTAGCTTCATTAATCTGCATGATCTAGTTGTTCACACAGACAGACAGAGGGATCTTCATAGTTTTTTTGTCCCAGTCTTTCGTATGGTCTTATTGTAACTTATTGGCGTAGGCCGACTTAAAGTTATCCGGCCCAAATATTAACTGAACTACCCCTATAGCGCTTGTTGTGCCTCCACGTGTAAGGACTCCAAGTCTCAAGTTCATCTTCATAATATAAAGGATAGATCTTCATCAATTTTTCGTCCCAGTCTTTGACGTATTGCCTTGAGTCGACTTAAAGATACGAGACTCGAATACAAATAATTTATTATTTATTCCTTGACATGCAGTACCAACTAAGCTTACCTTATAGCGCTTGATCTGCCTTCAAATGTAAGGACTTTGAAGCCCAAGCTTACTTTTTCTAGCTCCTTTGATCTCTACGATCTAGACGTTCATACAGGCAGCCGGACGTTTAGATCTTCATAAATTTTTTTCGTCCCAGTCTTTCGTATGTCTAGCTTTCTTAATCTCCATGATCTAAGCGTTCATACGGACAGACAGACTTAAAGTTCGAGGCCCAAATACTTACAACTCAGCTAACCTTATAGAGCTTGATCTGCCTCTCCGTGTAGGGACTCCAAACCTCAAGACCAGTTTTCACAGCTCCATTGATCTCCACGATCAAAGCATTCATACAGACAGACGCACGGATAGGTCTTCATCAATTCGTTTCGTCCCAGTCTTTCAACTTAAAGTTACGAGACTCAAATACAAATAACTCAGCTTACCCTATAGCGCTTGATCTGCCGCAAAATGTAAGGATTTCAAATCAAATTTTTCATAGCTTCTTTCATCTTTTCGATCAAAGCGTTCATACAGACAGACGGACGACATATCTTCAATAATTTTGAACATCCCAATCTTTCGTTTGATCAATTTGGAGGTAACTTTGGGGAGATTCTTCTCAGACTCATGCTCGATATTAGATACATACACAAGCTCAGGGGACAAAAAATCCTGCCACTTCCCTACTGTACAATGAGAATCTAGAAATTCAACTGTACCACATGTTTCTTACTCAAATCTTTCTTCTTCTTTCTTTCTTTTTTATTTAAATCTCTTTTTAATAATTATTGACGAAATTGACGTGCTGGCTTTGTCGGCCACACATTCGCATATTATACTTCCTTCAAAAACAGTTCATCATCTATATCGTCAAATATGGTTGGATGTATCACTGTGACAGTCTGCTCTTCGACAACTTCTTCATAGGTCTTGTCTTCACCATCGCATTGATTGATTTTAAGGCAGCCGCCATTGTTATTAACCACGAAGGATTTTTGACAGCCGCATCCATTTTCGCAGTGATAAATGCATTGGGCACCAGTGGTCGGACAAGTCTTATGGCAATATTCTTGGCAGCTCATAAAAGTATCATCAGAGCAGGTATTGGGATGTCGTGTCCAACCCAACTGTAGCTGCATCAGCACAAGCAGCAGACTAAAAAATGTGCCAATACTGCTGGACTTTGACATTATGGTAGCCCCAATGCTAAATCTCGAATGCCATGACGCCGCCATCAAAGCAGTGCTAGTTTAATTTGATTTAACGCCGAGCTGGGCATAAAATTGCACGGAAACGTGGGAAGCTTATGAACTGCCTGTAACTCTAATTGTTTTAGTGACACTTGAATGGGCTGCGTGGAGAAACTGTAGAGTGGAACTGAAAGAATTATGTCAAAGTCGATTTAAGCTGAAATAATTTTTTTAAAATGGTTTTGGAAAATAATTCCAAACAAATATTGAGTAAAAATTTATTTTATTTGGTCCTTTGTTTATATTTAAAATCCCATCGAACGAGGAAAGTTCATCATAGCTTGCAGCAGAGAAAGCTTTAGAAACATAATTAGTTTACTCCCATAGCATGAGGAAAGTAACTGCAATCCTTTTCCTTGTTAGGTTTCTTATATAGAGAAAGAGTTCCTCTCTAAAAGATAAACTTTCTCATTGTGTATAGATGCATACACCTCGAAACACAATGGTATAATGGTCCTATACGACCAAGGGAATAGTCTATGTAATAAAGTAATAGTCTATGTTATAAAGTAATAGTCTATGTAACAAATAGTAATTGTTCATCTAGTACAGAGGAACTCATAAAAATGTGCCGAGTCGAAGCCTTTTATAGTAGTACCCGAATTATGCAGAAGCATCCCGCATACACTTCAGCTCATGCACACATCCATCGAACCGACAACCCAGCCTTCTAAAGTAATTCCATTCTCAAGAAAAATTAGACTTATCTCCAAAGATTAGGTTACGTTAGTTAGGCTACTCAGTCTTTACCGAGATCAACCAGGGACCATGGGAAGGGTGGGGAATATGGGGGAGGAGTTCCTAGTGCTGGGTGGTTGGCGTCTTTTTTTATGGCGTAGGGCTGCATTAAAGTAGGATTTAAAAAAAACTGCCTCCAAAACGTCTGACACAAGTAACTAGTATCGTGTAGAGACGCTGAAGAAAGTCTTGTTTGGATAAACAAAGTGCGCTAAGATTACGGAGGCAACACTTCTACGATTGTTTGTAAGGTGATGACGGATACAAGGTCACAACCGTTAAATTAAATTTCTCACCATGACGATCCCTAGGCTGTTATCAAGCGGCTCATGGGCAACAAAGCTGTTGGCACCAATGGTTTGCCAGCAAAGTTATTTTGGTGACAGTCAGTTGGTAGAGTGCATGGAGCAAATGTTTTCCAAAAGTTGGCTTGAGGAGTACATGCCCGATGACTGGAATCTTGGTGAGCTCTGTCCTGTCCTCAATAAGGCTGACCCCGGCATATGCGCCAATTACTGTAGTATTAGTCTTCTTTGCATTGCACACATTGTTCTCTCCAACGTATTGTACGAAAGACTAAAGCAATAAGGATCGGCCATTACCATTGCAGCTTGTGGTTGGGTGGGAAAGCAGATCCGCTATGGTTAGATTTGCCAGGCTGCCCAGATTTTGGAAGTAGGGTTTTGTGTGTTTTTCTAAGAAGCGTAGGGCAGTCGCAGAGCAGGCGTTAACTACTTTCTAATTCTGCCTTATCTTCGCATCTACGACAGAAGTCGTGAGAGTAATGGTGCAGTGCATTACAACTTCTCTAACCACCCTTATCCAGCTTTTGTGAAGTCGAAGAAGTTTCAATGTTCGCTAACGACTTTACCTTGGCCAGAGTGCTCGAAAGATGTGACACTCTTTTTCTGCTCGAGCTCTAATTATATTACTAACCATCCAGGTCCTGTTGTTCAGTTGTCGCTTTGGATTAAACCTTGACCAGAGTTCTCGAAAGATGTGACATTCTTTTTCTGTCCGAGCTCTAACTATCTTACTAACCATCCTGGTACTGTTGTTCAGATGTTCGCTTTGGATTATACCTCGGTAGATGTGACATTCTTTTTCTGCCCAAAATCTAACTATGTTGGTTAGTGCTTTGGATTATACCTTGACCAGAGTGGAAGATGTCACAATCTCGTTCTCACTAATCTTTTTATATCCGCAACCGAAAGGGTGACAGTCAGAACTCATCCATTCCTCCCTATGTATTTTAAACTATGCTTGGGTTGCATACCATTTGAGCTTTCTTGCTTGCAATGAGTCTAACTACTGTTTTTTGGAAAGCCTTGCTTGGTTAATAGTTCACTTTGGTTTAGTAGCTGCTGCAGAATCTAACCATATAGTCTTTGCAAGATTAATGGGTGGCCGCGTCATATATGCAAAAACTATCAACCGCTTAGAATCCTTAACATTTATTAAAAAATTACTAGGAATTAGAAAAAAATTAAGGGGATTCACCTGCTGCTTCAAACGCCAGTTTTTGTACAGCATCCCTACTAAAATATCCACTGCACTTTCCTCAATTTCCTTAGTGCTTATCGTCTTCTTCTTGAGTGCTCTATTCCAACGCAGATTGCTTCTTGGTAGCTAGGGAACACTACAAAGAGGCCATTGCAACTAAAATGTCGATTTAAGTTTTTAAAAGTTTGTTGAATGGAACACGTTTAGACAACTGCATGTAGATGACGATCCCAAAAAAAAATATAAAAAGAATTTTATCTCATTTATAAATGTATTCTATAATCACTAAGCACTATTACCTTTAATTCTAAAGTTAATTCGCTGCCAGGTTGGCTTTCACACAGTTTAAGTTTATTAGAATAATTCACAGCACTGAGTTTATTAAATACAGTATTGACATGTATTGTGCCTTAAGTACTTCAAATTAAATTCCATCGTTTAGTTCACTGAGTACTTGAATGGCAAACATTTAAACGTTTAAACTGTGTCAAGTGTCAAACGACAGTCGAAAGTTGCAGCAGCAGCAAAAGGCCAAAACCAAGTCAAGTATCAGCTTAAAAGTTCATTGAAGAGCAGCATTAGGATTCAGGCTTGCAAAGCTAATTAACCTGATGTATACACTGCGTATACATAATATGCGCTCCTTTAACATTTCAATGCACAGCAAAACCAAATCTTTGTTCCATTGTTGCTTACAAGATAAGTACACAGCAAAAAATAAAAAAAATAAAAGATGCAGATGATGATCTTTTAAAGCTCTGCAAAATCGCTGGCAGCTGTTGGATGACACTTTATGCATGCAAAGTTTGTGGGGGCTCGGATGCGAGCAGCCGCAAAAGTTGTCTGTTTGCTCCCAGCTTGGGTTCTTGTTTGTGCATTAAGTTGGCCCAAATTTACTTAACACAAGCTTGCAAACTAACTATACACAGATACTAAGACATAGTTACTTAAACACACAGATACTTACACATACTAAATACCTACTACAGATGTATTAAGTGTGTTGCATAAATGTCACTACAAAGATCTAAATGTTGCACGCCCGTTTCTAATGTAATTAGGCAAGTTGTCATTGCCATTTACAGCTGTTGAATGACGAATGAAATGGGTCGAGGATGTGGTTGCTCCCATTGTATTGTGCTCAGTGACGTAGATTCCTTTTTGGCGAAGGGAGATGTCGAATTTAATTTTCTACATTTTCTTCTGGAAATAATATATTCCATACTCGAAATTATAGTATGCTTTAAATGGTGCACGAATAAGTTAAAACATCGCATACCAGCAATTTTTTTTGGACCCGGTTGTTGAACACCTTTTGCTTTGTTCACTAAGTTTTGAATTCTGCGTACAGGGTCTTCCGTACACATTTTTCCAGAGGTTATGTTTTCCATCATCACAATTCTACCTTGCAGCAACAAGAATGAGTATTGATTACAAGAATAATTTTTTTTAACTAAGGGGTTCAACCTCTTGCTTGCTTTATTTAGTTTTGAATTCTATACAAGTTATATTCTTGAAAATAAACTTTAAAGATGGCGAACGTTAAAGTCGGGCGCAGACGACTTTGGGATTCCCAGTATCACCACATTGCAAATAAGTCCGACATATTGCTTAAGGCCTCCAAAAGATATATTATTCGGAAAATTTGACTACGATATTTTCATAAACAAACAGAAATCAGTCGAATTTTGCACCAAAAAATTTTTTTTGAACGATCGGTCCTATGGGGACTACATGATATAGTCAACCGATTTGATCAAATTTGGTACAGTGCTTGGGAACTCTAAAAAACTTCTGACTGCCAAAATTGGTTATGATATCTTCTTTAACAAACGAATTATCCATCTAAAACTTTTGGTTTTTTTCGAGATCCTCTGAAACACGCCTATGGGAGCTATATAATATTACCCCGATATCGAAAAAATAAAATAAACTTGTCTTCCCTGATATCTTATCTGAAAACTTGGTCGCTCTAGCTCTTACCATCTCTGAGATTTAGGCGTTCATACAGACAGACGGACAGACGAACATGGGTATATCGACTTCTCTTGTCACCCTGATCATACTTTAGGTAACTTTGGGGGGTCTCCGACGTCTCCTGCTGTATGTTACATACATTTTCGGCTTGCACAAACTTAATATACCCTTTGTACCTACGGTATAGGGTATAAAAATATACAAATAGAGAGAGATTAGTTCGATTCGTTTGCAAATCTCATCATTTTTCGAGAGATTTTAGTTTTCGGACACTTGTTTTCGAATGAGTTCGCTTTTATGAGAATTGCAGATAAGAGTTGCTACTGTAAAACCATAATTACAGCACATTTTGGCACTTATTTAATAAAATGCTTTTGAAGAGTGGTCTAAGATTAAATTTTAGTTTTTTTTTGTTAAATTTCGCTTCCGAGCTCTGTAAAATAAATTCGAATATTTATAACACCCAACCCTACGAGACATCAACTGTCATCAGTGTACTATTGTTGGCCTGTGAGCCATTAAAAAAAAAAAAACCAGCTAAAAAAAAATATTTTATTTTAATTTTAAGCCAACTGCTGAATTATGGACATTCACATCATATTTGAAAGTATATGTCAACAATCTGATATATATGATAACAATATAATAGACAAGTCAATTTAAATAATATTTTTTTTAACTTAAATTTGACAATTTTGATAAATAAAATAAAATTAATAAAAATCCATAAATTTTATTTCATGTTGCCAAGATTTGGTGGCAACTATTTAGTTCGGTTGGTTTTGGATTTTGACAAAGAATTAAATACTTTTTTAATAAGTTATGTTTTTATACCCTGTACCGTATGGTACAAAGGGTGTATTGTGTTTGTGCAAGCCGTATGTAACGTACAGAAGGAGACGTCGGAGACCCCCCAAAGTTACCTAAAATATAATCAGTGTGACTCGAGAAGTCGATATACCCATGTCCGTCTGTCCGTCTGTCTGTCTGTCCGTCTGTCTGTCTGTCCGTCTGTCTGTCTGTCCGTCTGTCCGTTTGTCCGTATGAACGCCTAGATCTCAGAGATGGTAAGAGCTAGAGCAACCAAACTTTCAGATAAGATCCCTTGTTAATCCATAGGAGACAAGTTTATTTTATTTTTTTGATATCGGGATTACATTATATAGCTCCCATAGGGGTGTTTCAGAGGACCTCGAAAAAAAGCAAAAGTTTTAGATGGTTAATTCGTTTGTTTATGAAGATATCATAACCAAATCTGGCAGTCGGAAGTTTTTTAAAAATCCCCAGCACTGTACCAAATTTTATCAAAATCGGTTGACTATATCATATAGCTCCCATTGGATCGATCGGTCGAAAAAATGTTTTTTTTACAAAATTCGTTGTGTTTCGTTTGGTTTTGAAGATATCGGAACCAAATTCGGCAAGAGGAAGTTTTTTCGAGTTCCCAAGCACTGTTACAAATTTGATCAAAATCGGTTGACTATATCATATAGCTCCCATAGGACCAATCGGTCAAAAAATCGTTTTTTCTACAAAATTCGTTGCGTTTCGTTTGTTTGTAAAGATATTGTTAGCAAATTTGGCATTAAGAAGTTTTTTAGAGTACCCAAGCACTGCACCAAGTTTGATCAAAATCGGTTGGCTATATCATATAGCTCCCGTAAGAACAATCGGTCAAAAAAACGCTTTTTTTACAAAATTCGTTGTGTTTCGTTTGGTTTTGAAGATATCGGAACCAAATTTGGCAGTCTTAAGTTTTTTATAGTTCCCAATCAGTGTACTAAATTTGATCAAAATCGGTTGACTATATCATATAGTCCCCATAGGACCGATCGGTCAAAAAAATTGTTTGGTGCAAAATTCGACTGATTTCTTTTTTTTTATGAAAATATCGTAACCAAATTTGCCTAATAAAATATGTTTTGGAGGTTTTAAGCAATGTGTCGGACTTAATTGCAATGTGGTGGTACAGGGTATCCCAAGTCGTCTGCGCTCGACTTTAACGTACGCCATCTTTTTTATGAAAATATCGTAACCAAATTTGCCGAATAAAATATGTTTTGGAGGTTTTAAGCAATGTGTCGGACTTAATTGCAATGTGGTGGTACAGGGTATCCCAAAGTCGTCTGCGCCCGACTTTAACGTACGCCATCTTTTTGATTTGATTTAGTTTTTTTGGCGAATTTGTTGAAATCTCTCAACGATTTCACCGAGAGCTGGAACCTCCTGCTATATGGTTTAATGATAAAAATATTATATTTCTTTTAAAGAAAGAAAAAGTTACGCCAACTCATGTGGATATTGTTATGCTAAATCCCTGCTATCTACGCCACTGCTCATGGTCATAGTGACCGCAGTATTTTATGGGCTTTTGTTACATTTGGGGCTGCAAATATATAAATTATTCAATAGTTGACAAAAATGCAAAAAAAAAAAAAAAAAAAAAATCTGAAACTAAAACTGTTGACAGTGACGACGACGCTGACAACGACGACACTGAGGATGGCAACTCTGCTGTGTGACGATAATTGAGGTCAGTGAAATCAAATCGCTTGGACAGCAGGAAAGACTGCAAGTGGTTGGCACTTCAAAAGATCTGGCAGTTTGGCAGCTTCTGTAACCGAAGTTTTTGTTTTGTTGTGCAGCGAACTATACGAAAACTTGAATTTTTGTGTCTAGGTGTCGATTATAAAGTCAGACTTGGATGTGGCAGTAGCTTTGCTTCGGCAGTTTTCAAAGGCTACAAAGTCGCTTTAATGTAAACAAGAAGACAAGCTTAAAGGCCGCAGGGAGAGTGGAAACCGATTGAGAAACGCCCTTAAGCCAATTCCTATTCTGGTTGTGTGCAACTCTTTAGCTATGCACTACGAGAGCAGGCTTTAAAGTAATCAGCCTAGACAAACAAGCAGTAGCAATCATTGCTTTCATAATGTTTATTTTATACTCAAGTAAAACAAGTAGATTACACTAGTTTACACGAAAAATGAATCTTCGTAAGTGTTTAGTGTGTTAGGGTAATTGAGGGTCGAGAAACACGAAAAAGGCATTCATTTTTTTTTTTTTTCTTAAACTCCGTTTTCGAGATTTTTTCGAAAAACATGTTTCTGGGCACTTTTTTTCCGCTATTCGTCAATGTCACAAAAAATTACGACTACTGCTGTGAAGACGTAAATGAACGAAAGAAAAAACTTTGAGTAAACAATTTTTTTTCATACTAAAGTGTGATTGAGTGAAGATTGGAACTTTCGTCCATAGCATCTACAGTTCTTACCCGATTTTAACACGTTTTTAAGAAGGTTCACTCGATGACCCTTAAAGGGTCTAGCTGGATAAGGTACAGGAAACTGCCCCCAGCGCTTTTTGAAAAGTAATGATGCAGTTCGATGCATAATCCAAAAAAAAAAATTTTCGCAAAATTTCAGATCTTAAACTTAATGCGTTGCGGCTTAATTTAAAAAAACGTGTTTTTCGTTTTTATTTGATTGTGACTAAACTACTGAATATTTTTGAACCATTTTTTTTTTTTAATCTAAGTTGGCAACAGGGCTGTTTAAAAAAAAATATTTCATTATTTTTTAGCCAACAGATTTTCTTAAAAAAAAATATGAAATTTTCTTATTTTTTTTTAAGTATGATCCAAAAATAACTCAATCACCATTTTTTTTTAAAACACGTGTTTTTATACGATCTTTATTTGCTGTGAATTTGAATCAAATCGATTTGGTGGAACAAAGTTAAAAAAAAATAAAACAAAATTTTTTTTTTTTTTTCATAAAAAAATGCTACAAATTTTTTGCGATATTAAAAAAATTTTTTTTTTTCAAAACTAGTAAACTAGCGTTATTGGTGTAAGCGAAAAGTGTAAAATTTCACTTATTGTTGCTTACAATTCATAACTCATTAAAGCGATAAGGGCGTTAAGATGACTTATATTTTTAAATACATAAGTTCATAATTTTTTATAAATTGTTATTGTTATATTTTTTTTAATATTAACTGGTGTTATTTGCAACTGACTTTGTGTTGTCACACGTGTTGTCAGAAATCGAGCTCATGTAGGTCCCTTCTGAAAAACAATGCCAATCAATAAAACTAACTTAAGCCAAATCGACACATAAATAAAATTAAACTGTACATGTTAATTTGTTAATTATTTTATAAGTACAGCTGATAAAAACAAAAGCACAAATTAAATCTATTTTATATAGTTTCCAAATTAGCATATAACAAAAACAAAGCTCTAAATATCGCCAGATATCACGAAAATAAATATTGGAAAACATTCATAAGTATGGACTATGCAGTCATAAGTCATCATAAACATGACATACATACATAATATACATATAATATCGGAAATATGCAGATCCGATCAGAGAAAATGTGCGCCTAAAAATGATCAATGTTGCAAGAGTTTGGGAATTTTCAATTAAACAAATTTTGTTAGAAACTCATCAAAAATGGGCTGTATAATAGAAAGGCCCTTTGCTGCAACTAGGGTGAGTTAAGAAAGCGAAAATAAAAAGCAAACTTTTTAAGTTATGAGATAATCGATTTTGTGACATGTGGCATAAATGACCATTCTTGTGATAAGTTGGGTTGGACAGTTGGACAGAAAAGCTCCAGCATCCAACAACTTACACTACAAAAAATTATGCATTTCGGCCCGTCTCAGACTCTTGACTATGAATAAATGCGCACATCTGCCCAAAAGTGAATTGTAAAAAGCGCCAACGTCTACCAATGTGTACCTATTTTTTGTAAGCCTTTTTGGGTATTAGTAAGTGCCTATTTTGTGACAGGAAACCAACAGCCAAAAGTCCTTTTGGACAAAATGCTTAAAATAGCCTCGACTAGCGATTGAGCCATGTCCTTCTGTCTGTCCATTTATCTGTTTGAACATCTAAATTTTGGAGACTGTACAAGCTGGAGACACAAAACTTTAACTAGCAGCATAGTTCCTTATCCCGTGCCCATCCAGTAGCATTTCACGCTTTTTAGCTATAACGCTAAACTTTTTGATCTGAAATTTCACAGAGCTACGCATTGGCATATGCGTCTCAACAACAAACAAAATCTGGCAAATAGAGGGTGGGCCAACTGTTGGTTTGGTTATTAAACACTCATAATTCGGAATATACGCGTCCCTAGTGGATGCTCTTCGAGATATGTTAAGTTAAAAACTACTCAATTTCTTTCATGGACCGAACAACGCGTCAACCAAGTACAGGCGTACTATGAAAAAATCATAGTTGACGCCAGTGTCGACGGACGCCGGGAACATAGCAGCGTTGCAAGGACCAATTTACAAACTTACAAGATTAAAATGACGCAACAAGTAAAGCCCACGGAACAGTCAGATGAGTTTTTGTCAAAAAAAGTCATTGAAAATTACGATGTTTGCATACGGGCCTGTAGAGTCAGCCGCGTAGGCCATTTGAGCGAAATTATTTTTCATACAAAAATTAATTGCATAAACTTGCACTTGGCATAAACATTTGCACAATTTTGTTGAAAAATATAAGAATAAAATGCAATTAACAAACAGCAGACGAGTAGGACGACCAAAAGCAACCTGGCGGCGGACTGCCCTTCAAGAACTGGCTCAGCAAAACATAACATGGGTTACAGGTAAAAACAAACAGTGCAAAATAGAGTTCGATGGAAAGCTCTTGTAGAAGCTCTAAGCTCACAAGAGGAGTAAAACCGTAGTATCGCCAAAAAGTCTGCATATTAGGACCAAATCCGATTTTTGTTGCTCACGTCTGCATCGTTGTTTGGGTTGCTCACGTTGCACAGTGGCACGGCAGCCGCAAATCGTTGCAAAAATCGATTTTGCGATTATTTTTTTAGGTAATACATGCATCTGATTTCGAATTTCCCAGGGATTAAGAAAATGCGTTTTATTCAATTCGGTCCGTGCCACTGTGCGTCGTTAGTTGGGCACTTCTGCCCTATTAAGTGAACAACCTAATTGTAAAAAAGTGGAAAAAAAATAAGTTAATAGCTTTAATGACGTGCCCTTCCTTCCAATATTATATATCAGGTATTACACAAATCAAAAAGATTTGTTGACATCACCGCTTGTCCGACCTTGAAAAGCTTGCAAAATACGAATCCGTCAAGAACAAACAGCGAATTCAATGGCAACGAATTTCCGCTGATGTAAGCCAAAATGCTAAAAAATGAGCATCTAAAAATATAAACAATTAAATTTAAATCGATTAAACGCCAATCAAATTGTTTTTTTATTTAATTTGGCAAACGATATTGATAAGAGAGAGAGAGAGAGGTTATTAGGAGACCGCGCCTATAAAAGCATTTGCAGCACTACGGAAAAGCGACAAACCATAAACAGGACGCAGTGTATAGACCACGTCAGTGCTTTGCTTAAGTCTTCTAGTATTATTTACACCGATACATAAGTTGGCAAAATGGTTGCGACAAAGACTCGAGGACCGCCCAAGTATGAATCGGATGCATTCGACAATGTGCACTATGAGCTGCAAATGACATATACTTTGGAAACAGATCGACGCATCATGAGTTTCTATGATGCCATGTGGGGCATGGAGGTAACAGGTGGCAGTGATCAGTTCGAGCCCTTGACCATAATCAATGTGACACCTACGGGTCTGGCCAAGCGTGCGGGCATGCGTATAGGTGATGAAATCACACAAATTAATGATACGCCCGCCCTGGAGCTGACCTTTAATGAGGCGCTGCAAATGTTTCGCAAAAATTCACGCTATGTGCGTGTCTATGTGCGTGGGTAAGTTGCATAGTTACTTATGCACATGGCTAAGTAAATATATACATTTATTTGCAGCGATGACGATGCAGCTGGTGAGGAGGATTGGACCTGCGATTGCTGGTTCAAGCCGCGCAAGCCCTGGCGTCGCGACTTTACGCCCATACAGTGGGTCTTTCCCTGGAACGATCGTCGCAAGCCGGTCTACAAAGAATCCAACTGTTTTATGGTGCCCAGCAAAATGGAGGAAAAGATACGTCAACGCCGTGCCGCCACTTCGGCAGTGCACAAAAAGGAGGAAGCGCCACCGCATACACGCTCATTGACGCCCACACCGCGACCCAAAAACCAGCCCGGACCCAATTTGCTGGAATCCGTGCTAAGACCGCGCGGTCCTCCACCTAGGGACTAGCAACAAAGCAGCCACATATGTTAAAGTGCGTAACTGCAGCTCAAATGCTTGGATGCAGGCAGCATGGGATTACATGTCCGCTGCAGTGTATTCTATAAACACACCCAGCTACCAAGTTGGGGAATTTGTGCGCCAGACAGCAGCTAAGTCAGCTGTTTGTGGGCCAGCATAGCTTACACGTAGGAAATGACATTGTTAATATCGTTTATAAGGCAGGTCAAGGTCAATCCCAGGGAACTTGGCAGTACCAAAAAAAAAAACAATAAAATATGCTCGTAGCAACGAAAGCAATGAATACTTTCTCGTTGTTGTCTTGTTGAGAGAAACTTGGGCTGGGTCGAGGCAACGTACAGTAGTCAAAAGAATCAGCCTTAGTGAAATTTTCGAAAGAATCGAGATCGTGCCGATCCAACACACCACATCTGTATGTTGCCTTGTCACTTGATTTGGTGGCATGACCGCTGAAGGGTTCAGGTGTTGAGGTCCAAATAAAAAGTTCACGTTCGTTTTCCGAAGCCCGGCCTAATATCTAAAAACTGCAGCAGCACCACATATGGAAAGAAAACAGTAGAGGTAATCTGATTTGCTTCTTACTTTATTAAAAAAAGGACTTGGGGTCCGCCACGCCTCCTTCTGTCCGTTACATACATTGCATATATGTAGTGTACCCTTTGTACCAATAGGTACAGGGTATAACGTCATTGTTAGTTATTGTTACATGTTAGCATTTCTTTAGATGTATCTATAACTTTATGAAAGAAAGCCTCTATGGAATTCGAAAGACACTCCAGTTTTCCTTCTTTTAGATTTAAAGATTTTGATGCAAAATCTGCCAACTTTTGCAAGGCCTCAGCTGGATTTGTAAAATCAACTTCAATTGATTTGTGGAAACAACTTTTTATATCGGGAGCCAATTTCGAGAAAGTAATACCGATATCTTGAACTGTGCCATAGAAAATATTAAAACAATCCAGGAGGGTTCTTGGTTTTGCTGCTGCACATGTCAGAAGAACGAAAATAAGCGCAACTATCTTTAGCTTCATTGCTCCGCTTACTTGAAAGAATCTCGTGGCACTAAAAACTGCAGCTGGCCTTATTTTAATGCAATATTGTGGCTTGATCCGCAACTAATCGCTACAAAAAAAATACCCTACATCCAGGGCCGTTGAGAGAAAATCCGTGCCCGGGGGGTAAAATGTATCAGCCCCTCTATTCCACCTTTAGCTTGAATCACGACAGTACGACAGTAATTACACTGAGCTCTGAGAATGGGGATGCCCTACTATAATGAACAAGAAAGTTAAATACCTTGAATTTATATTTGACAGAAAACTCTAGTTTTCATGAAGGATAGCCGGTAAATCACGGAAAACACCGCCTATCCAATGGCAATACCTTATGGTCATTAGGCTAATGCTTACTAACAGAGCTATCGGGTGTAGAAGTGAAAATTACATTCGTCCAAAATACCTTAAGTAGGTGGCTAGCTTACGTACGTATGACTGGAGCGACGGGAACTCGTCATTCTAATGGACCTTACACATTTTAAGGCTCCAAATGAAAGTAACGCTGCTTGGAATGTCAGTCGAGGATATTGACAAGAGAAACATAATAACCGCTAGAGTTGCCGACGAGCTTTGAAAAAAGTCACACCAATTTTGTTACCCAGAGAGTAAATTAAAAGTAAAGTAAGTTTAGTATTTTTATGAGTAACAAAAAGTGCTTGATCACACTAGTAAAGGGTGTTTTTTTAACAGCGTCCGGACTTCCTAAAGGGATATCTCTAAAACCAGTTGTTACTTTTGACAAATTTAAGTTCATTTTTTTCAGTAAAGACTAACAATTCATTATGGTAAGATTTACACCACAACAACGTCTTCAAATCTTCGAGATTTACAATCAGAATCAGTGTTCTGCTGTAAAAACTAATAGAGCTCTTCGTACAATTTATGGACCGAATAATCGTGCAAAAAACGTGGTATTCGTTGTGTTCGTGATCATGTACGAACTCATTTGACATTCCACGATGTCTGACCACCAAACAGAATGAGAACAGCACGGTCCGAAGAAAACATCGCTGTTGTAGAGGTTAGTTTAGAAGAAAATCCAAGTTTATCGATTCGCAGCGTGCTACCGTCAATGGTGATCGATACAGAGCGATGATCAATAAATATTTGTTTCCAAAATTACGTGACATCCATGTCGAAGAGTTCTGGTTCCAACAGGATTGCGCTACGTGCCATACGACGACCGCAATCATTGATTTACTGAAAACTTAATTCTGTGAGAAAGTTATTTCAAGAAATGAGCCCACCAACTGGCCGGTGCGGTCGTGTGATTTGATAATTTAGATAATTTTCTTTGGGTCAAGCCAGCAACAATTGACGACTTGGAAACCAACATTAAACGTGTCAAAAATTGGAACCACAGGATGCGCTTTGTAAGTCGTAGTCTAGCTGGTCACATGCCAGAGATCTGTTTCAAATATTAAATGATACAAAATTATCTGTCTAATAAAACCATATTTAGGATCATTACATTAATTTTTCTATGTTTTATTTAAGTTCGAAATCCGGACGCGCTTAAAAAAACACCCTTTATAAGCAAATACACGGACAGGGATATATAGTGGGGCAGTATTTAAAGCGAACCACATCAATTATATTTTACAATCAGCCATGCTCGGTATATCAAAAAATGAAAACGAATCAATTTTATTTAGCCGTTCTGCGGAAAACGAAAATCCAAAAAAAACAACTTTATTCGGATACGGTTTTGCGTGCTCTAGCGAATTTTGTCGTCGAGAACTTCTCGTTGGCTCTGCATATTTTTATATCCTATACCGTAGGTACAAAGGGTATATTAAGTTTGTGCAAGCCGAAAATGTATGTAACATACAGCAGGGGACGTCGGGGACCCCCCAAAGTTACCTAAAGTATGATCAGGGTGACAAGAGAAGTCGACATACCCATGTTCGTCTGTCCGTCTGTCTGTATGAACACCTAGATCTCAGAGATGGTAAGAGCTAGAGCGTAATTATGTCAGGGGAACCAAGTTTATTTTAATTTTTAGATATCGGGGTAATAATATAGCTCCCATAGGGATGATTGAGAGGACCTCGAAAAAAACCAAAAGTTTTAGATGGATAATTCGTTTGCTAATGAAGATATCATAACCAAATTTGGCACTCGGAAGTTTTTTATAGTTCCCAATCAGTGTACCATATTTGATCAAAATCGGTTGACTATATCATATACTCCCCATAGGACCGATCGGTCAAAAAAAATTCAAATTTGGTGCAAAATTTAAGTGATTTCTGTTTATTTATGAAAATATCGTAGCCAAATTTGCCGAATAAAATATCTTTTGGAGTTCTTAAGCAATATGTCGGACTTAATTGCAATGTAGTGGTACAGGGTATTCCAAAGTCGTCTGCGCCCGACTTTAACGTACGCCATCTTTATTACTATATGTTGTTTACATTTCATTTTCATTAAAACATTGTTAGTTCTTTATTATTTTATCTTTTAAATAAAATCACACAAAAATATTGCTATAACAACAATATTAATTAAAATTTTAAATTTTAAATTTTCTTTGTGTAACGAGGAAACCCTGTCGCACTTATCGGCCATGTGCTTATGTACGATACGCACATATACACAAACAAAAAAAAAAATTCGTTTTGCACAACGCATGCTAATTTTTGGGTTGAGTCGTGGCAGACCCCAAGTCCTTTATACCAAAATACTTATCATAACCTCGGGTAGCGATTGAGCCTCGTCCGTCTGTCCATCTGTCTGCTATGGTCAATAATGTACTATAAATTGCACCTCACCTTGCCAAAAAACTAAATCAATATTTGACTCTACGTAATTATGGTAACAAGTGACCTGATTCATGTAGCTCTAATAAAGAAAACCACATCAAAATTTTATCGATGCGGACACCCCACCGCCCGCAATCGATTTACCGTGTTTCCTCTCACACCCCTCAATATATCAACTGGAAAGTTGCCCCTTTGACGTAACTTTCAATTTTCATAAAAATCGGTAAAAATTTACAAAACCTATAGGCATAAATATCGTTTCGCACCAAAAAAATTTGAAAAATCTTTGAAGGAGTATGCAGCAGTAACTTTTTTTTCGCGAAAAAAGGTACAGGGTATTACACAGTCGAGCACCGGCTCGAATGTTTACATTTTTTTTTTCTAACTTTTATGTTGATTCATTTTAATGCCTCTCGCAACAAATCATTCGGTTTCAAACCACATGAATAATTCGTTAAGCTGGAATTGCTGGAAACATATGAAATCAAAATTTTTATTTAAAAACAGCAAAGGCAACTTTTACGTTTATTTCACAATTCAAAATGAGATTTACATACAAAAAATATATATTTTTTTAATATACATACATTTTAGTTAAGTTAATATATTTTTTATTGTTCCGCCAAGCAGGCCTGGTCAGTGAACTTCTTCGAATATGGAGTGACAATTTTGATCATTTTGGAGAAGTTTGCAACTAAGCAATCCAATTTTACGGTAACAGCCTTTTTAGTGAATTCATAAGCAACCCTGGCGTATCCCAGGGCACTCTTTGGTGGCAACGTAATAGTGTAGTCTACACAAGTGATAACCTCCTTGAGAAGGTTGACAGCGTTAACAGTAACCGCAGAAACTCCTTCCAAAGCAATTTGAACGCATGACAAACGTTTTTCCCACTCCGGAGTGATTTTAGCGTACGCCGACGGAGCGAGCACGACCTGGTTATAAGAGATTGTTGATTATTTATTTTTCTTTTTTAAGGTAAAAACTTACAGCCAAAAAGCCCAGCAAGAAACAAGTACGCAAAAGACTCATATTAACTGTTTGAGATGCACAACTAACTGGGCAGTAAGACTATATATAGCAAAAAATATAATTAAATTTTGTATGCCTTAATTATAACTTTTAAAGGATATTAAACTGTAAAATTGTATTAATGAATGTCAAGGCTACAGTATTGCATGTGAAGCATGCAGACACGTAGCCTAGAATTTTTTTTGGGGCAGCGGGCGGACTCATAAGGGTATTGATAGAGCAGCTTCTTAGCTAACAATGTATTATATAATATCATTATTTAACATTATAATTTTTTTAAAGTTATCATGAGTTTAAGGGCCTTAGTTTTAACAACATAAGACAACATAACAACTTCAGTTGCTGACACTTTTAAGAGTGCTAGGGATCAATAGGACTAGACTAGAATCGTAGCAGTAAGACTTTTAAGACCCATTATACTTTCGAGATCAGCTTTCATTGCTGAAAGAGTAGCCAAAACTGTAAAAGATAGATCAGCCGCAAAGTACATCAATCCAATAATTTGAACATATCAGTAGAAGATTCTGTTGCTTATCTTTAATGTATGGAGCAAAATTTTTCTGTATCATCTACTTTTTTTGTTTGCAGCAAATCCTAGAGAAAGTACATGGTTGATCATCAGAAATTTAGCAGATATCTTCTTTTTTCATCTAAGTCAATAGATACCTTTGAAAAGTTCAACAATATTTGCAGAATCGAAGAATTCTGAAGGAAAACATTGTTGAACAGTGAAGAAATCTTGCATTCAGACTAAATTTAGCTACAACCATCATAAATAGCTGAAGCTCCTCGCAATATAATTTTTAGACGACTAATCTATTGTTGGGATGAAACCAACAAAATCCTTATCTCAACTTAATTGGCGCTTTAGGGTGACTCATAAAAAATTGGCTTAAATCTATTATTCGATTTCTGAATGAAAACAAAAAGTCCTTGGGTCCCTCATACTCAGCTTAACTTAACAAATTTGTATGACCCAATTAAAAAAGATTACATCATTTGGGGTGATGCTTAAACTTGAGATTGGTGGCACCCATTATTCCCGAGTATTTCCTTAGTATTGTATGCGTATTGGGCAGGTATAAAGTAAACAGATACAGGCGCTTTGTCGCTTTATTTCGACAATGAGATTGACACAGGATTATCCGATTTAGATCAAATATGTCCCGTTTTCTACGTTTACTTTTTCAATCTATATGGAAATTCCCTGATTGAAGACGTCCTTGTTTCTATCGGTTAACAACCTGACCAGCTCATTTTCACAAGCCTATCTTGAGGCCATTTTTCTACCATCAAGAAAACTTTTTGCAA
Organism: Chymomyza costata; assembly: GCA_018150985.1. Lineage (NCBI taxonomy): Eukaryota > Metazoa > Arthropoda > Insecta > Diptera > Drosophilidae > Chymomyza > Chymomyza costata. The sequence continues at coordinate 6,044,504 of JAECWU010000803.1, read as the reverse complement.
ATGCTTAAATGGGTGATAGTCGCTTGGTACCAGGTCTGGACTATGCAGTGATTGCAATAGAATATCATATCCAAACTATTCGAGCTTCTGATGTATGCGGCTCCGAATTGAGTGTTTGGCCCAATGCTCATAGTGGATGATTTCCTTCCAATTCCAACAAACACACAGCAAAGTCTTTTTGGCCACTGTTGTTTACGTATGTGGTCCATTTCTCAGCGCCAGTCACCAACCGCTTCGGTACGTTTCAGCGAAAAATCGAAAGTATCAATTCGGACCAAAAGGTTATTTTGCTTCAATTAGTGTGGCACTCATAACATACATCTAATTTTGTTCAACTTCGTAATCAATCCTTACATTCGAAAGTTTTTTATAGCTCCCAAGCACTGTACCAAATTTGATCAAAATCGGTTGACTGTAACATATAGCCCCCATAGGACGGATGGGTCAAAAAAACGTTTTTGGTGCAAAATTCGTCTGTTTTTTGCTTGCTTATGAAAAAATATTAACCAAATTAGACAAATAAATATCTATTTGCAACATGGTGCTACTAGTACATGTAGCGACCTCCTGTTTGTCAGGAACAACGGCTGGGATTGCTCAGCTATGCCCAGGGTAAATGTCACACCAAAAATATGGCTCGTTCACGGAACGTATAAACTCCGACGCGGCCGCACCCGGTGCGCTACTAATTACATAAATCCTTATATCCGTCCTTTTGCGACAATTCTATATTTTTTTACTCGAACCGCCTTTAAATCTGCGGCACTGATCTTAATACTTTTCTCACTGGAAGACTCTCTCAGACTGCGAACTTCAAAAACTCACAAAGACTGTCTCGATTTGGCTGCAGACCCGCCTTATATAGGCCACGATCGCCGCCAAATCATTAAATTCCCGCCCAAGTTAATAGTATCAAATCCTAAGTGGCACTCTGCTTATCTGACTGTGTATCCTAATTGATTAGAACGAGCACGCTGTACCTAACACTATCCCTACCACCTACTCTCCACATACACCTGTGCACTAATACATTTCCATACTCACTAACATTAAATAAAAACTTGCGCGCCAATCTAAAACCCGCTATACTTTAACTAGTATTGGTGAGGGTAAACGCGTTTTCACCGCTACTCTCACCAAGTAACTACTTAGTGCCCTATTGGCAAAGTAGGATCTATGTGTATGGCTTCGGGAAAATAAAAAAAAATTAAAATAAAAATCCGGCACCTACCCTGGCAAAGTTTTGCCCAGCTGTGGCTCCACCAAACGGCATGGCGCCCGTGACCAGTTGTACCGCACCTGGCGGATCCCTTTGCTGAGCTGACCGACACTCGTACTTAACCGTTTGCCCTTACCCCTACCATAAAACGGAAACGGGTCAAGTGACAGAACGGCCTCCGATGCGTTCTGATACCTCCTCTCTTTGGGAGAGTACACAGACACGCTGCCTTATTTGCTCGTTCCTATTCCTCCATAAATAAAAGAGAATGCGGCCAACGCAGCAATTAAAATTAACTATACCAACTCATCGCACACTACTCGGGATGCTCCACCAGCCATCCCTAATCGCGACTCTGCTCATTTCCTACAACTGCCACGTCCCAAAACCGTTGGCTTCGCCCGCAGCTGCCAAGCTGCTCTTCCTTTATTTTTCCTCCTATTATCGTTTGCCCTATGCTACCTTTTCCGAAATTTTTTTTTTTTTTCAAAAACATACTTCTACCGTGCCCACTGTGCACGATCACAACCAAAACCGTTACTGCTATTTCCTAGCGACCAGCTTCCTACTGTATCAGTCAGTTTTTTAGTGGCTATCCCTCTCAGCGTTGCCACCTATGCACATGCGCGCCTGGCAACGCTATCATCAGCTGCGCTACTAAAAAGAAGAAGGGTAGCTGTAGCAAAAGTACAATGTAAGCAAATCACTTAAAAAAATACAAGAAAAGCCTTTTCCTACCCACCTAAACTATTTCTGGCTATGTGAAGACGGTAACAACACCATCCTTCTATCCACCTGCATCTGCGGAATCGCCGTCCACCTACCTATTTCTGAATAGGCCGATTTGCATGTTTTGGCCCCGGCCTGCAAATTTACTACCTGTCTCTTATTGGACCCGGTATGTACCTAAAATGATCCAATTTCCATGGTGCGCTTATCTTTTATTTTCTTTTCAGGACCCCCTACTTATTAGGGGTTTATAATAAATTAAAAAAACCTGTATTGTGTAAAAAAAATATACAAAAGTGCCGGAGCTCGGAGCAACTTTTAAGGCTTGACCATTGCTTATGGCAGTCGTGCCCAACATCCCGCAACGCCAACAAATATTCTATTGGCTGGTTGCGGCACATCTCGAAGCAATGTCCAGCCTGCCCGCACCGCCAGCAAGTATCTGCTAGGCCTGGAATATCTTCCCGTTGCTGGCTATTTTGAGGTCTGCGCGCTTCACTACACATATTAGGCAAATTACGCTGTGCTACCTTGGGCGTCTGCCAACGCCGCTGATGTGCACCTGGTATATCACGGCTTAGCCGCATCTCACCTGGTGGCGCATACATGGCCCTGGGCCGTGCATGCCGCGCATCCGCCACTAATTTTTGGCGGTCTCTCTCCAAATCCTCAAACTCATCAGCTAACTCTATAAGCTGGCTGAGAGTTTGAAATTGGCCTCGCCTTATAAAAACGCGCAGATCAGTCACGCTGTGTTCGTAGATGATCTGCAGCTGGTGCTCCTTCGTATAACGACAAGGACGCATCAGAGTCTGTATCTCTCATACAGCCCTTGCCTGCGCTGATTTATTTCCTCCCGCAGATTCGTATAATAGCCTCTGGGAAGGAAATAGCCCTCAAAATCCTCTACAAAAGCCGCCCATGTGGTCCAATGGTTATTATTGGCCACATACCATTTAAGGGCCACGCCTTGTAGGAGCTCAGGCATAGTTCTTGGAACCAAGTTTAGGTTCTGGCCATAAGCTTCGGCCGACCATTCAACTTGTTCCAATAATTCCATCGGCTTAAAGGAACCATCAAAACTGAATGTCCACTCGCGCACTTGCTCCGCAACTTTAGCATAGTCGCTAAGCCCGCTGAAACCGCCACCATTTTGTGTATGTGTCCGACCTAGGCTATATGAAATATAAATTCAAAATCAAAGCAAATTCTTATATTCAAAATATCGAAAGTCCCTGCTCGGGCGCCAGTTCTAACGACCATCGGTAAATCTAAAGAATCATCTGGAAAAAATACTAAATGGATACAACAAGAATACAACAAGGTCCCTAACGATCCCTGAAAGTTTCATTCATAAAGTATTTATTTCCGATAAACGCCTTTTTTGAGCCTAGATTTACTGTACTATACAGGGTATCTCAAAGCCGACCGCGCCCGACTTAAAGGTACGTCATCTTTTTTGTTTATTTTTTGCTGTTCACTGTTGGAGAAGATAACTATAATTTTGAATACTCGCCTGTTTCGTATTTAATCAAACATCATAATACTTGATTGTATGGCCAAAAGTAGTATTAAATATTTAGTTGGATATTGTCACACTATCAGTTTCTTATCTTATGTTATGAGTCAGTTAACAAATACAAATACATACATTAGATACGCAATGTCTACTGAAAACCAAGAAAACTTTAACTCTTGCAATAAAAATAACCATGCTGAAATGGTTCTGAAACTTATGAAATCGCATCTGGACAAAGAGCAATTATGCGATGTGGTTCTAATCTCGGGCATGGATGGAAAACGGGTGCCAGCCCATCGTTTGGTGTTGTCCGCCAACAGTGAGTTTTTTTCGGCCATGTTCACCAGCCCAATGCGTCACGCCAACGACAATGAGGTGACTCTGGATGACGTAAACAACGATATTCTACAAATTCTTGTGAACTTCTGCTACACGGGGAACCTTGATGTGCACGACGACAATTTTGAAATGCTTTTTACCACCGCCCATAGGTGGCAGATGAACTCTGCAGTTACGGTCTGTGGGAATGTTATGGCACGCAAGTTGGATTTATCGAACTGTCTGGGCATAAGCTTAATTGCAGAGCAGCACAACTGCACCAGTTTGATGGAACTTGCTGTGGACTATATCTGCAAACATTTTGTGGATGTAAGTCAAAGTCAAGACTTCCTACAACTGGATGTCGATCAGCTGGGCAAGCTTCTATCTAGTGATGATCTTCAAGTGCCATCCAAGGAGTTTGTGTTTCAGAGTCTAATGTCTTGGGTGCGCAATGATGAGTCCGCCCGCAAACAGCACATACCAAAACTGATGGCCAAGGTGAGGCTGCCACTACTAACGCTGTCTTTTATTAAAGAACATGTGGAGAGCGTATGCAATGCCAATGAATGTCAGAATCTGCTTTTGGAAGCATATAAGAATCAATTAAGGCCCGAGCGACTGTTATCGATTGCCCGAAGAAAGACATCGGCAAACAATGATTGTTTGCTTGCAATTGGGAAAAGTTTCGAAGATCTTGTTATTGAGAGCTACTGTCCTATTCAGAAGCAATGGACACCTTTAAGGAAACTAGAATTACAACGTGAATTTTATGGTGCAGCATTTATTGAGAATAAATTGATGTTTGTTGGGGGACAAAATGCAGAAGAAGGTGAATTAAAAACCATGTGCAGTTTGGACTTAAATAGCATGACATGGACCCAACTACAACCAATGAGTGCACCAAGGAGTCATTTGGGCGTGGCAGTGATAAAGGGACTACTCTATGTGGTAGGCGGTGGTAATGTTACACTGTTGAATTCAGTCGAGCGATGGAATCCTGCAACAGATACTTGGAACAGTGTGGCACCCATGCCCACTGCAAGAAGCTTTGTCGGTGTGGCAGTTCTCAACGATTGCTTATATGTTATTGGGGGATATGATGGCATTGAGCATTTGAGCTGCGTGGAAAGGTATGATCCATGCACAAACGAGTGGAGTCGTGTATCGCCCATGAACCATGCTCGTGAATGTTGTGGAGTGGCACAAGCTAATGGACTTCTATATGCAGTAGGCGGCTTTGGCTATAGTGGATATTTGAATTCTGTTGAGTGTTACAATCCAACAATTGATAAATGGACAAAAGTTTGCTCGCTGACAGTCAGCAGGGTTGCACATGGATGTGCTCTGTTTGCTAATCGTATTATTGTAGCTGGCGGTAAAAACTCTAGTCGTCTCATTTCGTCTGTCGAGGAATACGATCCAGTGCACGATGTTTCGAACAAACTGGCATCATTAAACACTCCCATGAGTGAAGTTTCCCTTTTTGTCATACCCAATGATGTCATATAGCTAATAACAGACCCATAACAGCAGCGATTATTATTATTTTTATTTTATTAGTTATTATTTTTATTTCTAGCATAAAATGTTTAAATAAGAATACAAATATTTGAGTATATTAACAATAAAATTTAAAAACTCATGAGTAGTTTTTTCTTTATAACAATATATTTTATTTGTGACAAGAATGATTTTGATCGAAATAATAAAATTCACCATTTACCATGGTCATACCTATATAAATATTGGAAATATGTTTCAGGCATTGGACGTAGTAAGTTATACATATAAATGCACAAACTCAGGATTGTAATTTTTAATTACACTAGCTTACAGCAAAATGTTTCCGTAGTAAAATGGCACGCTAAATCCGAAAATGAAGACCCAAAATTTTTTCATGGAACGGATTTCGAGGTTTTTCGAAAAAAACTACTTTTTGAAACAAAAAAAAGTGTGTCTACCTAAAAGCAAATATCTCTGGTTGTACTTAACTGATTTTGATTATTTTTTACCAAAGTGTAGATAATTGAATTATCTATACTTGGAACACATTTTTGTCAAATTTACGGTTTGGTCGTTATGAATCCAAATTTAAAAAAAAGGTCACACTGTTTTATTCGTGGCTTGTAAAGTTTGATCGATTACGAAGAAAATGAGTGGTTGTTAATCAAACTCGGAGTAAAAGTATGGAATAAGCGGGAATTTTTTTTAAAAGTACAAAAAGTAAATTCTTCCGAAAACCTAAAGTTTTAGCGTCCAAACAGTAAATTTGACAAAAATATGTTAATTCAATTATCTACAGTTTAGTAAAATAATTGTCAAAATCGGTTCGGTAGAACCAGAGATATTTTCTTTTAAGTAAAGACACTTTTTTTAATTTCGAAAAATGGTTTTTTCAAAATATCTTGAAATCCGTTTCATGAAAAAATTTGTTTACTTCATTTTCGGATTAAGCGTGCCGATTTACTACGGAAATGACTAAAACATGTTGAGGATATCAAATTTTTTTAATATTTGTAAACTATTGTTAGTGAACAAAATAGATATAATATTTTAGAGGGAAAAAAATGTAACAAAAAACCCATGAAAAATAACTTAATTAAAACATAACTGACTAACTAACTTAACTAGCTTCTACATAAAAAACCTTTGCACAACAAAATAAAACGATTTTTTTATAAAATAAATAGGACAGTAGCATACGGTTGCTTTTAAAATTTTAAAATTCACCAATATTCCACAAAATTTTATAAATTTGGATTTTATGGATATCTACTTTAAAAAAATCGCTAAATACACTTTATACTCGAGCATTTCGACAAAAATAATTTTTATCCCGAAAACATTTAATGTAAATTTTATAAGACCTTTCAGATTGCGGATATATGAAAATGTCTCATTCAGAACGCCAACGAGAACTGCAACTCAGGATCTTTTCATACATACTCATACTCGCCTAAGTTTTGATAAAACATTTGAAATCATAAATAAATCAAGGCCAGTACTTTGCAACAAAGCCTTGAATTCAAAGTCGAACCAAAGACCACTCCTCCGAATTGGACACCACGCAACAAACATTTTTGTCCACGTCAGCAGAAACCACAAAGAACGATCATTTACTTCAAACAAAAACCATAAACCAAAACCAGCTGTCACCAATACGTAGTAAATTGTACTGATGCTAAAACGCAGGCTTTTAATTTATAATAATCTTCGGATAGAGGACAGATAGGTTTGGCACAAAAAAATATATTTTGACCGATCGATCCTATGGGTGCTATATGATATAGTCGACCGATTTTGTTCAAATTAGGTACAGTGCTCGGAAAAAAAACTAACTCTAAAAAACTTCCGAGTGCCAAATTTGGTTACGATATCTTATGAAGACGAAACGAAAACTAATTATCCATCTAAAAAATTTTTTTTTTTTTTTTCGATGTCCTCAGAACTCCCCTATGGGAGCTATATAATGTAGCCACGATATCGAAAAAATAAAATAAACTTGTCTCCCTTGACATAATAACGCATCTAATCTAAAAATTGTCTTGCTCTAGCTCTTACCATCGCTGAGACCTAGGCGTTCATGCAGACAGACGGCATGAGTATATCGACTTCTTTAGTCACCCTGATCATACTTTAGGTACCTCTGGGGGGTCACCGACGACTCCTTCTGTATGTTACATACATTTTGGGCTTGCACAAACTTAATTTACCCTTTTGTATCAGGTAGGGTACCTTTTGTAAGGTACAGGGTATGAAATAAAAATAGTCACGACGCAGATAACAAAACAAAACAGTGTTGCCTTATGATTTAAAAAATGATTAACGTAAGATGGCGCCACTAGTTCATTAGATGTAGGCAGCACTGTTTTGTTTTAGCCGCCACAGCTAAAATTGATGTGCAAGCAAATTATTAGTAAATAATGGGCTGGTAGAAACAAATTGTTGCGACACATTTTATACAAGGCTGTTTACCGAGCGGTTAAAGTATTCAATTAATTATTTCTCGCCATCATATGAAAATTAAAAAAAAAATATGTGAAATAATTACCCAAGCAACCAAACAGACCTTCCAACCGGACTTCTACGATTAAGTAGAACATTATCAATTATCAAAAAACACAACAGACTAGAATGAGTACTGAACCTTTCAGACTTACAGCTACATAAAGCGAATTAAAAAAAACTTATGCTATATGAATTTCCAGAACAATTGATGGTCTTAGTATAGGGTGCGCCATCTATTTGTTTGGTCGTTAAACACCCTTAATTCGGAACATACGCTTCCAAAGCGAATGCTCTTCGACATATGTATGTCAAGTTCAAAACCACTAAAAAAAACTAAAAGTCATGGATCGTTTAACAACAGAATAATGCTAAAAAGTGGTACAGGCGTACTATAAAAATACCAGTTAAAACGACTTTTTCTTTGAAATTTTCGGATTCAAATAGTTATTGATAAATATTTGTAATTATTTTTTTCTGAATCAAATAAAATGGGATTTTTTATATGGTTTTGTCATTTCGTGCGAAATTTTTTTCCGTTCTGCGTATAGGCCTTAAGTTCAAATTTTATAGCGTATTAAAACGTCTTGTTAGTTGCTTAAACAATAGTTTAGCTATTTCTGCTGAATATATAACTAAAGTTTTAAAAATTCGACACAGTACTTTAAAAGCTATTGAAGAATAATGTACATTAAACTCATATTAGCGCTAAGTTTTTTTCCAGTAAGTATATATATCCGATATATACATAAATACATTGCCTTTGAAGCATTTTCCTTATTTTAGTTCTTTGCAACGTCTTTAGATCAAGCCAAAGGGAATTTTGATGATGTTTTAAACGTTGTTAAAAGTTACAGAGGAAAAGATAATGAATTTGATTTTGGTTTGGTCGACCGATGTGTCCAAATTATGTTAGAAGCGGGCGCTGAAATACTGCTGAGTGTTATTCCAACAATGGAACAGACCAAACAATGTGTGGATGTGTCACCTACAAAAAATCCTGATAATGGCTCCATGAAGGCTGTGTTTAGAAAAGTCTATGAGTTTATCAAGAGATTAGTGCGCAGTAAACCAGATTGCTTGAATATTATCATGAAGGAATTCAAAAGAATTTTGGATCCGAAATTTGATAAATTTGATAAACTGGAGTGCATAGAAGACCTTTAGTTAATTTATTTGAAATAAAAGCGTACTTGGAGTCCAAATTTATTTCAAGGCTACCAATTTTTTATTCTAATAGGTCCACTGCGGACCTATTGTCGAAGTGATGTGAAGAGTACGAAAGCTGATTCTTTATTCAAAGTTCAGTTGGTGAACTTTAACACAGGAGCAAAAAAATATGTATACCACCACTTATCCTAATAAGATGAGATGTACGCAACAGTACAGTCATGCCTTAAATGTCATCTCATCGAAAGTAATTTTTAAAAGCTTAATTTTTTCCAGCTCAGATATGCTCGCTAAATAATAATACTCAGGTAGTTCACAATCCCAAACAACTTAGTCGATATGGTTTCAAAGAGATACCGCAAAAATTTGTGTCGGGCAACCAAATTTTGTTCATAGTGTGACTTCTGACTGAAATAATATGGTGCATCATAGAACTTGTTCAAAATTTGTTTTCGACGGATAGGAAAAGTAGGGCTGCAGTGTAGACAGGGAAGAGAGACATATATAAGATATATAGGTTTTTTGTCTCAGCTATGATTTGGCACACGAGATTCGTCTAAGCATCTCTACGAATAAGTGTTTTTGCATACATAACTAGCATATGGATCCTTGGTCGGGATCCTAATTTCTACAGTCGATACAGACTGGCCTGTCCTCAGCGAGAGTTCATTTAAGTTCTAACCATTTTCGTGACTATTTTGCATTATCTTATTGACTTCACTGGCCTCTGAATAAACAAAGCAAACTCATTCTTCGTTTTACACGGATAGTCTATCAGCAGTTCTTCTTTTTGGGACGCACTGTACAACGTTTGCCCCATATCTCAAATTTAGGAAGATATGTATTCCTAAATTCGTACTCACAAGCATCTAAGTATATTTAAGAGACATCGTCAGCTTAGGCAACGGGGCTCTGGAATATCGCTCATATATCGAAAAGTTTGAATCCTCCAGGAACTTAATTTTACAAGGCAGCGCTGCTCTCATCTTTGATAGTAGTCCTGCATAACAGACTTTGTCTTTGACATGTACATACCAATTTCTGTTGTGCTGCTCCAGAGCTTTGGTGGTGTTCGATGCGATTTATTATGCTATAAAAAGTTTTCTTTTGCTTGCTATAGAAACTGTCCTTTTTGGTATATAGCAAGGAGCCATTGAAATAAATGAAAAGTTTTATTTAAAGCCTTTTTATTTATATATTTCTTTAATAGTGATACGCCCACGTATATATCATGTTATATTATACATACATATAGCATATATATTATAGTATATATATATATTTTTTTTTTGGTTTGCTCTTTGCTGTTCTTTGTAGTTTCTTTACTAGATCCTTAACTGTTTGTGGTTTAATCCTTGTGTGTGTTTTAATCCTCGCTACATAGGTGTATACTTATTGGTTTTCCGTATTACTTTAGCCCAAACGAATTTATTTGTTACAATAAATGTGATTTGCGCGCTTTTTGAACGGTGCTTAAATAACTTTGCACACGATTTATATATATGTCGTTATATATAAGTTCAAATGTATTGTTTTTTTTTTTGTATTATATATGCAGCTAGTGTGCATATAGGTAAATTTTAATACATGATTATTATTTGTTGTACACTGCTGCACTTGCTATATATATATTAATACATACAACATATAGTAGTTAAATATATATTGAATATTGTATTTGGTAAATTACAATTCTCTAATATGTTACAATTCCAAATTATTTCAATAGTTTAACAAATGTTTACATTTTGCTACAATTATTAAATTTCAAACCAAATTCAAACTCAACGGCTCTCTCGCTTGCCTATTCAGAACACCGCTTAACGTTAGATGTTTTTTTTATTGGTTTAAACATCAACGAAAGCAGTTTATATAACAATTTGTTTACCAAATTGTGCTAAATTCCGACTTTTAACTATACATAGCTTGGCACAAGCTGCCAAACCAAACCAACTTTCTAGAGCTCAAATAAAAGTATGTTACAAATTTAAAAATTGAAATTTAGTTATACATAAGTTTTATATAGTTAGTATATAGTTTTGCTTTTCGTTTATAAGTTAGATTGTATACATAAATACCATATAGCATATGTGTATTGTATTGCATTGTAAGCGCATTTCATTGATTTTGAAATTTTCTTTGAAATTTACAGGTGGCTATAGCTTTAAATTTTAGATTTTATCAAAATTACTTATAGATTTGCTTTAAGCTTTTGCAGGTGGTTTTTTTTTTTTTTGGGGAGGGGTAGGCTTTAAGGGTAACAAAAATGAATTGCTTTTGTTTTCTTGTTTTTTAGGGGTATGTGAGTGAAAAAAGCTTAGCCAAGCATTTTGAGCAACATGCAAAAAGTTCTAAGCGCTAAGTTTTGAAATTTATAGTAAATAAATTTTTGAAGCTTTCTCATTTTTAAACATTTAAATTTTGGATACTCGCTATTGTACAATTACATGCAAATAGCATTCATTTGTGTATATAGTATACGTTATAATATATGTTTAGTAAGCTTTTTGTTTTTTTTTTTTTTATAATATTTTTTGTTCCATCCAAATGTTGCTTTTGCTAACTCTACTCCTAACAATAACATGCTTTACGAGACTTGCTCTGCTCTGCTCTGCTGCTTGTCATTTGCATTTTAAACGTATGTATTACATTGGTTTTACATAAAATTTTTTGTAAATAATTAAATAAGTTAAATTTGCATTTTACTGAGCTTACATTGTTCGCTTTTACTAGAACTATATACTGTACGGTCTTGTTTTTCTTTTTATTTTTATATATGTTTTCATATGTTGAGTTGAAAATTTGTGTATAAACAGCAAACATGTATATATAAATATGTTTTTATACAATAATTATATATATATATGTATTTAAGTTTCTTTTTTAATTTGATTCTTTTAAAATGCATATACATATGTGTCTATACGTTTATAAGCATTATTGATTTTCCATTTTCAGTGTTTTTTGTTTTTTTTTTACCATAAATTAGTAATTGTTTGCATTTCTTTATGTACTCAACATAATATCACTTGAAAAATTATAAACAAATTTAGCGAAAAAAATATCAATTAATATACAATTTAAAACTATTTACAAAAAAATTAAAGTCCTTGTTTATGACTATATAAATAATTAGAATAAGTTCTTCAGCTTTACAAAGCCTACTTTTAGCTGTTGTACATAATTTTTCATATATAATAAATACACATAATAATAATTAAGTTTTAATTAATCGAATCTACTTAATAATTACGTACGTTTTGCACTTGGTTTTCGCTTTTAGCTGCATCCAAACTTAAAACAACGACAAAAATGTTATGCTCTTGACTCGTTAACATTTTCGATGGAATCCTCAAGAATCGCTGGCTGCTGCGGCTACATAACATGCTATATAGAGCATGTATATGTATATATAAGTGTTTGTTTGTATGCTTTAGTGCTTGGAACTATTCAAACGTTTGCCCACGACTAGTCGTTGCAGCCAGCTATAGCCTGCGTCTCAGTAAACCAAAACGGACTCCATCGTAATTGTATCTCATTTGTTCGTATTTGTAGCATTTGCGGCCATTGTGGCTTGAATTTGTGAGGCCGTCTGCGAGGCTGGCTCCAAGGTGCGACGCGCCAATCTGGATCTGCAAGCATTTAGTAGAGATACACATAAATAAATAATTCATTTCAAGCTGCCTTCAACTTACTTAATTTGACCAGCCAGCAGTGGATTGATGGCATATAGCCAGTCATGCACCTCCTTATCGCCCAGTGTTTGCAGCAAGTAGCCTCGATGTTTGGTCACCACGCTGTAAAACAAAATCGTATTAAATTAAGTGATTTATTTTTATACAAAGCACCACATATACCTAAACGTGTTGGGTATTTTGACCATAGCAGCCTGGTCCTCGCTGCATTCTACATGAGCGGTAGCCAAGTTTAAGACAGCACGCTCCACAGGATCCTTCTCCGAGCGATAGATAAACACATAAGGACGACGCACAATCTGAAAATAAATAAGAAATTAATATTTTTTAAAGCTGCTGTTACTTTTTGATTCTATTTTTTTTTTTTTAAATTTATATTTTTAATGATATATGCCCATTCGATTAATGAAAGCTAAACGAATATATTGTTAGAATAATAATTATATAACCATATATAGATATTGCCGTAAATTTGAGAGTTTAAATTAAAAAATTAAAAAGTATTACGTTATTTTTATTTTGTATATTTATTTACAAGATTAACTTATTATTAAATTATATGAAACCTGGATTAAAAAAAAAATTATATGTTTTGATATTAAATTTGTGAATTTTTTAAGTAATTAAGAAAAAAATTAATTCATTTTAAAATGCTTAGTAATAAAAAAACTAATTATTGAATTTATTAATTTTTTTTTTTTTTAAATACATATTTAACTTTTTTTAAAACTAATTTTCGCATTTCAAAAAAAAACTTCTTAATTTAAAAAAAAGGAACTATGTAACTCTAGTTTGCGATTATATATACATATTACTGTGCGCAAACTATTTCACCTGTCCAAAATACCTTCCACCTACATAATCTGTCATCCAGACATCTCTTCGCACGCTCGATTGATTACAGCCCTACTATACATACACTAATTCTTCAACTTACCACCCAACGTTTCTTCCAGCCCGATCCGCCATGCTCCAGCACATTCAATAGACCCTTGCGTGCCACTACAGGACTAACCCGTATCTCCTCCAATTCGGGCACATATAAGCGCAAAGGCAGCGCTGGTTGCGTTGCCGGCGCAGGTGCTTCCCAGCCATTTGGTGCATCGGCACGATCCGGTGAGCATAACCTATACACAAGTTAATTTGAGATTAGTTTGAAACTCACTTTCAATAAAATTGTGCAAGGCAAGCAATTGGCGTAGGTAGTATATACGTAAATACAAGCATAGGCATTTCAATAGAAACGAAAATTACCTGCGTCGAATTACGAATTTGTTGTTTCTAATTTTAAAAATAAATAAACAAAAAAATAAAAACGGAAATTGTTTTTGAGTTTTGAGTTACCAAAAAATATATAGGTTTAGGTGTATGTTTAAAAATAAGACATGTGGTGTTAAATTGTTAAGTCTATAACTAGGATAAAATGACACAGGTGAGTACTAAGGGACTGTCTGTCCGTGGAAACCCAGAACTTCATTAAGCGTCGTTATTGTAAAGAAAGAAGTCAAGATGAAAGTTCAAGTTCCTCTACTGTTTTTGTCAGGAATTTCGTTGGGCTTGGTGACGTCATAGCTACACAAGAAGCTTGCTCTTGGCATTACATGTTTTCAAAATTTTATGGGCAGACTTGTGCTTAAGAAAGATGATAGCAAATTTGACCATTTAAGCGACTTAAACTTAACTTGGCATTTGTACCAAACAAACATATTTTATCTTTAACTAAACTAACTTTTGCAATAGAAACATCGTTAGAGATCGAGTTAATTTCAAGCCAATTATCCATGGTGGAAATTCATTAGAAAACAGCTATTTTCAGAGTTCCAAGTGAATAGTAGTTCGAGAGCAACAAGTCAAGGTGACGAAGCTCTTAATATGAAAACAGTGCTTCTAAGTTATTGTATCTTATACATAACCCTTTTAAAACATTTCCAAAATGTTCATGCGTATCGGGAGAGCATAAACAAATTCAATGCGCTGCTAGACAGCGAGGAGTTCAACCCGCCGGGTTTAGCCACTACTGAGGACTCAGACTATGACAATGAAGTTACAGTTGTGCCAAAAAAGAAACACAAAGGGAAGCAAAATCCGCCCTTAAAAGAATTGGATTACATATTTAATCCTTGGCATTTTACTGGTTGCAGCAAGAACACCACCTATGTGAGCTGTGCGGGCGTCTGTCCGGACACCTGCGAATATCACTCCGTCTACTGTGTGCCAATTTGCGGACCACCCTGCAAATGCAAGCCGGGCTATGTTTTTAGCATACCCAATAAGAAATGCATCTTAAAGAAGGATTGCCCCAAGGGTATAGTGCAAACTTCTGGTGGTGTGTATAGAGTGTTCATGTAAGTGAACATTGTGCCAATAAAGTGCTTTAATAAACCAAAATGAAATCTCTAAGCTAATAGTAAACTCTATGATTACTTACTCCATGGAATTGCTGGAAATGCAGCTGACTGTCATGTCAGCGCAGCCCTCGTCGCTAGGAGAAACATCCGACTGGGTTTGTGTATCGTTCTGTTCGCTCTTGCTGTAACGACCTAAGAAAATCATAGAGTGTATTAAAGATTTGTCATTTGTTTGAGCTACAACTAGGGCTTGCACTTACCTTGCACCAGCTTTAGGCATTTGAGCATCAGCTCCTGCTCGCGCTGATTGTACTCGCGCTCTGGCAGCATTTGCTGCGGATCCTTGACAGGCGTTTGCGGTGATGGCGGTATGACCATGTGCACTGGTGAAGTAGCTGCTCTGGCAGCCAGATTGCACACATCTTTTTCGGTTTTGGTTGTAGGATTTGGATTGGTATCCATGCCTAAACGCTCGCGCAGCAGCAACAGATGCCGCATGCGACCCACTTCCTCCAGACGCGTTAATTTTTCCAGCTCCCATTGATGATCAAAGATCAACGAATCGCCACGTGGACGCCAGCCATGAAGATTCTCTTCACCGCGCACATAGGTAGAGCTGGTATCAAGCACACGACGCTGACGACGCTGCACACCTGAGAAGTGCAAGTTTGGAAGAAATGGTTTAAGTGCATGATGACTGGCCAGTTAACACATGTGTGTAACCTTTAACGTTTTGGGCAAAGAACAACTACAATGAGAATTGCTACCTGGACTACCTGCTTCAGATGCTCTGCGCAGTGACAGCTCGTAGACACCGGAAAGACGATTGGCCTCCGGATTGCGGTATTGGCCAGAAAATAGATGCTTAAGTGAACGTGGGCCAGTGCGTGCATCGCGTCCATAAATGACCATGCTGAGATCCTTGGTAACAATGGCGGGACGTGCGCAATTCTCCAGCTGCAATTGGTCAAAATGTTAGTAGACATCATTTAAATATGCACTAAAGCAACGCACCTCCAAATAAGCGCTAAGAGTTATGTAAATAGTTTCGCCGCCCTGTGAAACGCGATTCAATAGTGCCGAGTTGTGTAAACTGGAGTCCCAGGCTGCCTCAAAGCGATAGAATGAGCGATCATCGCCAGGCACCTCTAAGACTTCGCCTGGGAACAAACCCAAAGACAATACACAAGCATCCTCATCCTGTTCATCCGAAGACTCCGGTGTGTTGCGTATTCGTCCAACGACCAGCTCATTAATATCCTTCCACTTAACCTCTGGCGTAGGCTCATGTACAATGGTAATACGTATGCGTCGCTGTATGCCCTGATGCAACAGGAACAGGCCACGGCACGGAAGATCATCGCTATGCTCAACAACCTGTAAAGTCAGGAAAGCATAAAATAAACAGACAAACATTTAACTAGTTGTAGACTTGCCGATGGCACATATTCGCCATTTGGTGCTAGCTCACAGATCTCGAACCACACCAAGACATCATGCTTCGCCAAGACAGTCGACGAGGGTGGACAAGGCAAGGGTCCAAATTTGGGACTACGCACTGGCTGACTTATGGGTATGCTTGGTGGCAACATGCGTCTTGGTGGTGGACGAGATATAAACTCCTGCTTGGCATCCTTGTGCAAGGGATGTGTCTGATAGTGGCCAAAGATTTTAAACATAATGGGTTGCGTTTTTAAGTATTCAATAAACGATTTGGTAACGGGCACAGTAATCTGCAAGTACAATTAATCAGCGTAAAGAATAGCTTTGCAAGAGCTTCAGAAATATACACATACATTCTGCACATGGTAGAAGCCAAGTGGTGCACCCGAGGCTGAGTTCTTAACAGGTTCCGTGGAGAAGGCCTCCTCATGGCGATGCAAGAAACTGCAGCATAAGATCGTTAGAGCATTTGTAGTTTTGTAAGTAACCAAGTCATGACTTACTTAAACTGGCAGAAGATATCCGCATATTCGGCTCCTATGCCGGTAGCTTGCAAGACAGTCACACGGAAGGTAAATTCCTTACCCACTTGCAGATGCTCGCCAGGCTCCTCGGAATTCTCGTGACACTCAGAAGCTGAATTGGAATCAATGCCGCGACCGGAGTCAGCATCCTCAAGTTCTAATGTCATAAAAATGCAGCTTTAACAACGTTTCTTTTAGTTTAAGCCAAACAGCTTACCCTCTAGTTTGCTATCTAATCCACCATTGTCAATATAACGTTGCACATCGTCCTTTTCATTAAGCGCACGATACTTGGGCTTGGCATCGTCCTCGTTGAAAACCAAACGTGCCGACTGCTTGACGCCATTATTGAAATCAATGGATTCCTCATCGAGCACTGGTTGTACAGCAATGCGTAGATAGCCACGCACATCGCCACGTTCATTTACAATGGCCACCTTGTGCACCAATGGCACGGGATAGAGCAAGTTGCTCAAGTAGATAAACGAACGGCCCACCATGCGGAACCAGGGAAAGCGATCATAGAAAGGATCACCACCGGTCAAACTTTCCACATTATAATCCGGTGAGGTGGGACTCAATTCGGCCTCATTGTGATACATCTCGCGCATCAGTTCCAGACGTTGCCTATGGAGAGAAATAAGAAACGAATAGGTTTAATTGATGTTCTAGTTTGACGCATTGTGATGAAATCTTAAGCTTTTCAGAAAAGTGCACTGCAAATAAAAGCACACAAAAACGATTATATATCGAATAAACTTAAGTACGAAAACATTCGCAAAAAATATATTTAACAAAAATTAAGTTTAAATCATCGCAACAAGCGTATAAAGTAAAAACATTTTAATTTTTTAATCTCAGACTTTTGTTTTGGGAAATAACATATAGTAACTTTTTGGGTCACCTTTGAAGATTATTTGTGTAATAAAATAAAAAATTTGTGTTCGTAAAAATTGAACATTTCAATTGATGCTAGGGAACTATAAAAAACTTTCGAATGTGAGGTTTGATAACGATAAATTCATAAGCAAACGTAATACAACAAATTTTGGACAAAAAACGTTTTTTTTGACCGATTCGTCCTGTGGGGGCTATGATACAGTCAACCGAATTTGATCGAGCTACAGTGCTTGGGTACTCAAGAAAACTGCTGAATACAAACTTTGGTTATGATACATTCACAAAC
Source organism: Chymomyza costata (assembly GCA_018150985.1). Taxonomy (NCBI): domain Eukaryota; kingdom Metazoa; phylum Arthropoda; class Insecta; order Diptera; family Drosophilidae; genus Chymomyza; species Chymomyza costata. The sequence goes on along the minus strand of JAECWU010000803.1, from coordinate 6,026,345 downwards.
ATTTTATACAAAAAACATTTTTCCGAACTTTCAAAAACTTTCGAACGCTAAATTTGGTTACGATATCTTTATAAGCAAACGAATTATCCATCTAAAACTTTTTGTTAAGGGATCTTATCTGAAAGTTTGGTTGCTCTAGCTCTTACCATCTCTGAGATCTAGGCGTTCATACAGACGGACATGGGTTTATCGACTTCTCTAGTCACCCTGATCCTACTTTGGATAACTTTGGGGGGTCTCCGACGACGCATTCTATTGTTTCATACATTTATTCGGCTTGTACAAACTTAATATACCCTTTGTACCATAAGGTTCAGGGTATAAAAAGTGACAACATATTTAGCGGATTGTCGGATGCCATCTGGAAAAAAATGAAGCATCTTTTGAGGCGATCTACGAATCGATCCATTTTTTGACTTTCATAAGAGTGGAAATTCTGGTCAGTTAGAAAAGCAGCAAGTTTTGAAGAATACGGTGGGTGAGGAAAGATATCCCCTTTAAGCGGAGTAATAGGTATGTCTTGACCGATCTGGCCACATTTGGCCGAGCACTGTCATGCTGGAGTGTGACTTTATCGTGGCTCTCTTAGTACTGTGGCCACTTTCCTTGAATGCTCAGCTCTAACGCATCAATTGCGTTCGATACCGATTCCCTGTGTCAATTTCACGTGGTTTTAATAGCTCATAGTATACTACACCGAGCTGGTCCCAACCAATACAGAGCATAACCTTAGCGCCATGAATATCCGATATGGCCATCGACGTGAAGGCATATTCAGGCATTCCCAATGTTTGTCTTGCTTGGGGTTATTGCAGTGAACAATTCAAATCGATGTAAAAATCGCTTCCGATTTTATCGTTAAAGCAGCTGTTGACAAATAAAGAAACATATTTCCAATGCAACTCGTACGGAATACAATTTTCTTGCCTCTGAATAATTCCGATGAAGCAGTTGTCCGTGACGTCACTGCGCCACTCTCACAAGCGCAGCCTAAAATGTGAGTGTATTTTTTGACGACCACTCCTTTAAGGCGTTATGAAATCGCTTGTTGAGTCACTACCAATCATATTACCATTTCTTTTTGCGTTTTGCACGAGTCTTCATTAAGTTATTTCTGCAATTCGGAGTCTTCAAAGCTCGCTCTCGACCATCGCTATGCTTGTCCTCTACGCCAATACTTTCAAATTTGGACCCCTTATCTGAGGCATATTAAGTTAATTTTTTCCAATCACGCACACTTCCTTCCACATATAATTTGAAAACGCTATATTTTCCGCAATTTCAAAGATAGTTTGAATGGGTTGAGTGCAGAAAATTAAAAGAAAACCCTCAAAAATCATTAGAGTATCGACGATAATCGCAATATGGTACTTTGGAGGCCTAGCCCGAACCGTGTTTGCATCAAAAAATAAAGTCCCTACAAGTTGTTTACAAAAACCAGAGTTCAAAGAAGTTATAACTATTTTTGTGGTATCCCGTTTAAAACACTCCAATAAATATATTTATAATCAAAGATCATACAAAATCCGTTTTTTGCAAAGAAAATTTTTTTTGTTTTTAAAATTAATATTAAAAAAAAAATACATAAATTTTACAAAAATTGTACACTTAATTGAATTCATAAGTAAGTATATAAATAAGAGGAAATCCTCTTATGAGAAAATCAATATTTTTTTTCTAAGAGCTGAATTATATATATAAAAAAATTAGTAAGTATTATACATATTTTTTTTTAATAATTCGGTATTTTTAAACCAATTGGTTGAACTATAGGAAGAGTATTTTTAAAGAAAACTAAATGCGCAACGGAACGACTCCATTACAATACGAACAACTTATTAAATTGAAACCACTTTTCTCTAAAATAACACTTCCTTTTTATAGTAAAATTTTTGTGATTGTAAATTTAATTAAAGTTCAAAAGTTTTCCTCAAAGGCACAAACATAATGTACAGGACACTTAACAAAAGCGAAGCCATGCTAGAAACAAGCAAATAATAAATATACCAAGTCATACTACAATCAAAAATAATCTCGAAAGAAATACCAAGCAAACCTAGAAGGTATTAGATTGGCCAATATTAAACGTGTTGGAGAAACTCTTGCTGAGTGGTTCAACTCCGGCTGTGGCACAGGAAGCTGCTGTTGTGATTGATCCCAGCTCACCAGCTGCTCGCCTTGAGTTTCATGTGGCACCTGAATAGCTGCTGCCAGACCAATCGCCTCAATGCTGGATGTATCGAACAGCATGGACGACGGTGGGCTCTCTACATTATAGACTTGGCGCATCAGCTCAAGACGATTGCTTTAATGTGTAGCATTATAAATGGGACGAAATGTTTTGGTATGGACATGGAAAATTGTGGGGAACGGTAATATATAAGAAAACCAAAAAGTTAAACACTAACTTTATTGGTACTACTGCGAATGACGATGAGTTGAGTGGGCGTAAATGGTGGCAGTGATTAGACATATTTCGGATGTACAACAAACGCTTGGAGCGGTTAAATATTGAGCAGCTTTTAGTAAGATCTTAAAGGTAGTTAGATAAGTTAAGCTACATTTTATAGAACTACAACCACCATGCACGTACCAAAAATTAAAAATAAATTAACAAACTAAAAATAAATCAAATATTTAGGCAGTTTCAACTTAGTTTCATTTGGCCTTTAAGCATAAACTCTTGGCTCAAAACTCATATTTAACATAAGTGCAAAAAACAATGATTGTGATTTTCTTTTTTTGTAACTAAAAGTAGTATGCTCATTAGTATTAGACACTTACCGCAACTTCTCCAGTGACCAGTAATGAGTAGCCCCATTTTTGGTATCGGTTACCTCAACGGCTACCAGCGTCTTGGAGACGGGCGGTATGCCAAATTCATCCTCTTGCTGTAGAGGCGCCACGCTTGATGCCAGCTCCGGTGGCAAGGGTGAGTATAAAGTATCGGTTAGCAAGGTAAATTGGAATTGCACCTGGAAAAAATATGAAAAAATATACATTTTTCAGAATTAGTACATTTAAAGAATTTTCTCAATTTTTATATAAAATCTTACCTTTTTCTTAAGTTCCACAGAAATGGCATTGGCTTCCTTTAGGAATATGGCGTTGCCCCAGAGATCATCACGCAAAGATGTAAACTGATGGTAACGCCACTTGCGGAAGGCCCAGGCTGCCAAACCAGCCTCACGTGCAGACCAGCAGGACTCGTACAGCGGATTGGCTGAAGGAAAAAAGAACATATATAAATACTTTGCGGTGGTTGTAGCCACATTGGACACGAGAATATCAGCATATATCCTAAGTGTTCTAGAACTATGTTCTGAATCCTTCAAACCAAACTATTTGCAGTAGCGTCAGTAGCTTGAGTTGATGAACACTACAATTTCATTCTATCGCAATTGCTTAAGAACCATTTCCAAAATTAGGCTAGTTGATGACCAAGACGAAAAGTCTTAATAATCATAAAAATGCTAAGATAATTTTGACATAGAGAAATTCATTCCTATAACCCTGGCACCCTAACTGCCATGCGTTCCTTTCACAAATTGGCATGAGCAAGTGGGGTCAAAGTGGCTATGAAATGTTTGAACTCTTTCCAACCTCATGTCTGTATTTTTTTTAAAACGCTAGATTTTTGTTAAGGCGAGACAAAGGAAAAGGGTTTGAAAAAAAATCGCTATCTCAATACGGTTGGGCCAAAAACATCTGAGAAACAATTTTAGATTGAGAGGAGAGATGAGATGAAATCCAAACTCATGTTTGTATTTTTTTCTTTAAATTCGAGATTTTTGTTAAGACGATACAAAGGAAAAGGGTTTGAAAAAAATTCGCTATCTCAATTCCGTTGGGACAAAAACATCTGAGATACAATTTTAGATTGAGAGGAGAGATGAGATGAGATAAAATCCAAACTCATATTTGTATTTTTTTTTTAAATTCGAGATTTTTGTTAAGACGATACAAAGGAAAAGGGTTTGAAAAAAATTCGCTATCTCAATTCCGTTGGGACAAAAACATCTGAGATACAATTTTAGATTGAGAGGAGAGATGAGATGAGATGAGATGAGATGAGATGAGATGAAAGAGGTGAGGTGAGGTGAGGTGAGGTGAGGTGAGGTGAGGTGAGGTGAGGTGAGGTGAGGTGAGGTGAGGTGAGGTGAGGTGAGATGAGTTGAGATGAGATCCAAACTCATGTCTGTATTTTTTTTAAAATTGGAGATTTTTGTTAAGACGAAAAGGGTTTGAAAAAATTTCGCTATCTCAATTCCGTTGGGACAAAAAGCTGAGATACGATTTTAGATTGAGAGATGAGATGAGATGAGATAAGATGAGAAAAGATGAGATGAGATGAGATAAGATTAGATGAGATGCGGTTCTCCATCATGAAAAATCCAAGGATATATGAACAAAGATTGGGATTGGAATGCACTTGGCGAGAACAATGCAAGAAAGGTACTGCTGAAACTGCTTTGTGGGCAGCTTACAAATATGACTGCATTAGACGTAGATTCAATTGAAAATGTATAACCAGCAGCGTTATTCAAAGTCCAAATTAAGCTCTCCTATTTACATAACAATTTTTAAATTATTATGCTTGAACACTTACTGTAGACATCCTCCTCCTGATGGAAATCTTCGGGTGAGTAGCTGCTATACATTGACATGGTCATAGATTGCTCTTCTACCTGCTTCTGTAGTGCATCAATGCGCGCCTCATATGACTAAAAATATAAATATTTAATAGAATACTTCAAGTAAAAAACAATATTTTATTTTACGAACCTTGCGCTGTTCCTCAAACTGCTGATCAGCCTGCTGTTTCTCACGTTTGTATTGCTCCTCTAGATTATCCAGACGTTTTTTCATCTCCGCCTTCAAATCAATGCCCTGCTTCTCCAACAATTCACACTGTGCAAAGTTCCAGTCTACCGGCTGGGTGTCGCACTTTTCGTTCTCATTTTCATTTTCATTATTCTCGGTTATCTTCTCACGCAGCTCACGTGCCTGTTCCGGATTGGTAAAGCGAAATACATGATTCTTGCCCAATATAACACGTGAACCGGTCTTGAGTACTTCGGGCTCCACAAGTTTACGCCCGTTAACATAAATAATAGCATCCTTGTGCGGCATTAGTGTGACCGTACTGTTGCGATTCTCAAAGGTGCAGTGCTCTTTGAGTATATGCGAACCAGAGAGCTGTATGTCTTGTGGCAGATTTGCCTCATGAGTGCCCAAACGTGTTAGACCATCTTTAATATAATATAACAAACACTCGGACAAGTTGGGATCTTCATTAAGATTAACCAAATGTGGTGTTTTCTTGGGTGAGAAAACGCCTACAGTAATGCCATCCTCCTTGACAGCCACACCCATTTCGGCAAAGACGGCTTCGCGCTGCAAGCGTATTTCCTCGGTACGCTTCAATTTTTCCTCCCAGGTTTCATTAAGTTCTATAAGAGCGTAGAGTTGTTTTAAAGTTCCACAATAGCTATAGCTGGGATACAACTTACCTGCTATGAGTTTCTCGCTGGCCTGCAGCTGATCCACGGCCATTTCTGTGGTTGAACCATTGCGATTACGTCCCTTGCTAGGTGACTTAAGCCCCGTAGACTTGTTAAGCTCATCCTCTGAAAAAGTTATTTATATGAAATGGGTATAAGCTAGAAATTCGACTAGTGCCATAAGCGCAGTGATAAGCGTGCTTGGAATATTTAGTTGGGTTATTAAGATAATAGATACAATGTAATTATTTGAGATACAAAGCGTGGCCAATCTGGTTTTCGAGTTCCGTACTGGCGTTAGACGACACGTGGTTTAGACAACGTTTGAACAGTTCACTTTTATGGCAACAATTCATATAACTCTGACATGTCCAAGGCAAGTCTTGAGCTGCCAAAATTAAATGGACTTTTGTAGAGTATATAGTTAGAAAGTTCTTGGTGTTGTGGTTTTGCTGGAGCAACATAATCATAACTAGAGATATAATTGTATACAGTGGAAGACAAGCTCGATTAGAGTTACACCATAAAACCGTTTAAGATTGATCGATTGATTGATTAATTTTTAGAAAAATTTAGAAAAGTCTTAGAACTTGAGTTCGTCAAAAATCTTCCACTGTATAGCGTTAATTGGTGAATTATTGTAGAAAAAATGCAACATAAATAGGACATTTTGTAGATTATCATAATGAATATATTGTGTATATGTCCTGAAGCAAGACTTTACAAAAAGCACAAAATTACACACACAAATGCACAATTATACAAGTTAAGGCAAAATATTGATATATGCTTTTGATAAGCAGTGTTTAACTGTAGAAACTCCAGGGCTGCAAACCCACGATACTGCTTAGGAGGCTCGTAACTAAACTGAATTGAAATACTATCGTCGGCACTATCATAATTATCGATTACTTTATTGAAAGTAGAGCTGAACAATTTTCGGTAATCATATTCAAAATATTTTCCACGTGAGTTGCATAAACACTCAATAGATTGTGTATATCGGCGAAAATAAGTGAAGCGGGCCACGTTTCCCACAACTTTCTGAGATTTCGATGATTTTTACATATTTGGTAGAGTAGTAACTAGTAGCCAATAGTATCCTCGTAAAATGTTATTGCGAAATTCCGATTATTTATCGAGTCATCGATAGCTGAAAATTGGGTATTGGAGATATGGCTTCTGAAAGAATGAAAAACCCAATTTCAGTTATCGATAGCTCGATAAATATTCGGAATTTCGTAATAAAATTTTACGAGGATGCTATTGGCTACTAGTTACTACTCTACCAAATATGTAAAAATCATCGAAATCTGAGAAAGTTGGGGGAAACGTGGCCCGCTTTACTTATTTTCGCCGATATAAAAAAAATAAAGTATTATATTACACTAGCTTACAAATTTAAGGGTCATCGAGTGAACCTTCGTAAAAAAGTGTTTTTTAGGGTAAATATGTGTTCAGAAACACGAAATTATATTCTTTTTTTTTTCTCAAGATCCGTTTGCGAGTTTTTTTTCGAAAAACATGTTTTTGGGCCCTTTTTCTGTTATTCGTCAATATTTCGTGAACAAAATTTGTATCGACATGAAAGACAATTTTTTAAATTTTTTTTTCATAAAAAGGAAACCGAAGATGTGTAACTTTGAAAACTGTTCAACTGCTTGTAACTTGAATAATTTGTACTTAATCTGTAAATAACCTGTACATAACTTAGGAGCCTATAATGACGGTCCATACTATCATAGTATGCGGCCCTATGCCCCACTAGGGAATATGGAATTTAAGAAGAAGAAGAGTATCGTAGTAAATCTATAAGCGATTTTACAACCCATTGGACAAACAGCTGACTTGTACAATCAGACGCATCAGTTATGGTTTAGGTAGTGACTTAATTAAATAATTTCTTAATAAAATTTAATAATTCCGCACTATCGTAGTAAATCAATAATACAATTAATGGAAAAACAGCTCAACAGGTCTATCGATTTTATCGAACAACATCGGCAGTCCATACTATCGCAGCAAATCGACGATATGAAAATAACACAGGCCATACACGATACAACTGCTTGTACAACTCGACTGTTTAAAAAACAGTTTGTACAATCGATTGCGTTGTGTGTGGGATCTAGATTTTTTGTATTTATAAATAAGGTGGGTCATCTGTTGGTTTGGTTGTTAAATACTCATAATGTGGAAAATACACATCCAAAGTGGATGTTCTTCAAGTTCAAAACTAACAGTCCAACTCATCGTAGTAAATTGGTATTGTATTTATTGTAAGCAGTTTGATATCGATTTTATCGAGCATCATCGACAGTCAATTACTGGAAGATGTATTATAGCTCCATCGATTTAACTAAAAGTTTTAGTTTTCCGTAGTGGGAATCAATGACATGGCAATTAATGGACGAAACCTTGTTACTTTAACGATTTTAACGAGCATTATCGGCGAATATCGAATATCCATACTATCCATACTATTATATAAGCTTTATCGATTTTATGAAACGATCCATTAAATCCACCATTGATCAACATTTTAAATTCATTTGCAAAATTTTGAATTTTTAAATATCGCGCTATTGCTATATATTCGTATATTTACTTTAAAATTGTTTTATATTTTGATTACTATTAAGACGTTAAATTTTTATACCAAATCGTTCTAATTTTCGCAAATTTTTTTATTTGAATTCTTTAAAAAAAATATGTTTTACTCTTTTTAGTGGAAAATATTTAAATCATTTTTTTTGTGTCCAGGTTTATTTTACAAAAAAATATATATATATATTTGACGAACCAGTTTGAACCCAAATCGGTTTGCAGCCTTGACGAGCCCTGGGGTTATATAATCGTTGTATATTAATATAATAATGTTGCATATGAAGCCGTTTTAAACGCAGAGTATTATTGATTTTCTTTATTTTTTTGATTACTTACTATTCGCATCACGCTTCTCACAAACCACTTTGCCATCGGGTCCTAAATAGGTGAAATAGTTTTGGGTATTTGAACACACGCTTTTGGGACATAACTAACTATTATATAACTAACTTAGGTATTTTTTTTTTTTATGGCAGTTAATTTCAAGAATATCTGAGGCTTAGGTTTAGGCTAGGTTTACAACAAGTTCTAGATGTAAAAGCAACTTTGGGACTTACCTTCCTGCACCTCAATGCCCTCGGCTTTGAGCAAATCGCGTAGTTTTTGTATCTCCTCCTTGAGTTCGCGTATAAGCTTGGCATTGGCATCCTCGTTGACCACGGCTTTGCAGACAATTTGCTTAGCACGATCGGCATAGCTGTGCATAGAAAGTATAAACGAGGTTATGTAAGTTTGCCGCATTAAGCTGTTTTTTAAACCTACCGTAGAGTGCTCAAAGTTTCGTCATAGTTGATGTCCGCTGGAGAAATAGCCGCTATCATAGCAGTTTTAGAATTACCGCCCAGATTCTCACGTAGCAGCCAGGTCAAGGCGGAATCGCGATAGGGTATGAAATCAGCTTTCTTGCTATTCTTTTTCTTGGAGGCCTGTGCAAAGTATAGGTTTATAAAATAATTTAATCTGTGTTACTCCCACAGTCTATGCAAAGATGTTACTTACAGACTGTCATTTAATTTGGCAACAATGGAAGTTCAAAATTGTTGTTTTTTACAAAGTTTGTCAATTAAGTCTTATATAAATATAATACTTACAACTTCTGCCAGCGCGGATATAACCTTGCCCAGTGTGGTCAAGGACTTGTTTATGTTGGCGCCCTCCTTCAAGCGTGTGCCCTTGGCACCAGTTGAGTCAGCGCGCTCAGAGCCTGCCAAATCTACCAAACTTATTTTGGATACCTTCTCAGTAAACAAATCGGTCATAGTATCATGACGCCTTTGCGTAAAGAATATGGTAAAGACGGCATGGGAACGTGAGCTGGTCTCGTTCATGTTAGTGGCGGCCACAGTACTAAAAAAAAATCCACTAAATATAGCAAAAGCAAAAGACAAATTTATAGCACAGCTTGGAACATACCGCGCCTTGTTGCCCTCATCAATGAGATCGTGTATGTCCTGGTAGTCAGTGACAGCCAGCTTGGAAAGATCCTCTACATAAGGACCTAACAAGGGATGTTCGCGTACACGTAAATTGCCCTTATTCTTTGGATTTAACAAATCTCGCACGCGCTCGCAATAGATTTCCATGTAGGAAACTTCAACCTAGAAGAGAAGCAATTGAACATATAATATAATTAAAGTTAAAAACTTTTAAACATTTTTCTGGGATAATGGTGCATATGTAATGCTGGTACTTTATTAGTTTGGAAATAGTTGCGAACTTGAGTTCAACGACTTTTGCTACTAGTGGGCACGGGCAACTGGACTCATTTTTGGGTTTTCAAGCATACCTTAACTCATATGCGGATCTAGGATTTGTTCTTCACTTCGAAGTGAATACATGTAATATATCAGAGCTCGCAAAAGACTTTCTAACATTAAAAAAACTATAAATGCACATAAAATATTCGGTATTTAAAAAAAAATCAAAATCGTTCAAAATAATTTTAAAGCTAAAAAAAAATGTTTAAAAAAAAACGAGAAAATTTTGTTTTAAATTTTTTTTTTTTTTTCCCCGTATGTGTTCCTCACAAAATAATTTAATTAAGAAAAAAAAAACTATAAATAAGAATTCAGTGCCACTTAAAAAAATTATTTTTAAAACTTAAAGAATTGAAATAGAAATTAAAAAAAAATCATCTTTAAAAATTAAAAGAAAAATTTAAAAATTGATTTTTACACTTGGCATTTTTTTATTTTTAAAATAAGAAACCGTTTAATTAAATTTTTAAGTAACGCATTTTTTGTTTTTATTTTTAATTATTAAATATCAGAATTCTTCGAGTTAAATATTTGGTTCGATTTGCTGTCTTATTTTTTATTTTAAAAAAAATAATATTTTTTTTTAAAAAGAATTGAATAAGAAATTAACAAAAAATCATCTTTAAAGTTAAAAAGAAAAATTTTTAGTTTTTATAATGCAAATGTTTTCAAAATAAGAATTTGTTGAATTAAATTTTTTAAGTACCGAATATTTTTTTATTTTTAATAATGGTTGGTTCGATCTGTGGTCTTATTTTTTTAGTTAAAAGAAAAAAAAAATGGGTTAATTGTTTTAATTTATTTAAATTTATTGAAAAATAAGCTAAAAAATGTTTTAGTTTGAAAGTTTAGAAAGAAGCTATAAAAAAATGTAACTTCTGCTAAAAATTTCACGGTCAAAAAGTTTATCCGTCCGATCCAGAAAAAAAGTTCGAGGACTAGCTCAAAATAGTATAGAGAAACAGAGATGTTTAGTGGGGATGTCCGTATTCTCCCGCTGGAAGCGTTTATTGTGAGGCATATACATATATACAAGTGCTGGAGAAAACATCGATGTTATATCGATGCATAGATTTATCGAAGTTTAAAATATCTATATATCGATGTTGGCCAACCGAGACCAGCACTACTAAACACCCATTTGATGAGTGCAGAAGTGCTGGAGAAACATCTCCGTTGGCCAACATCGATATATAGATATTTTAAACTTCGATACATCGATGCATCGATATAACATCGATGTTTTCTCCAGCACTAATATATGTGCTCCTCCATTCTCATCACTCATTTTAAAACCAGAAAACACTATAATTTTTTGTTTTTTTTAAACCAAAAAAAAATATATGGGAACTTAAATTAACTTCTTTCTTTAATTTTATATGATATGCACCATGTCGAGTTCCATTCCTTATATTGCTTAAATCTTAATCTATATCGCAAACAGGCACTGAATAAATTTTGCCTTTAGTCGATCTGGTAGCTCAGTGACCTAAACAAAGCTAAGGCCCACCCAGCCGCTTTGTGTGGTTACCAAACAGAATTCAAAAGCAACAACAACAAAAGTAAAGGAAACCCCAACAGTTTATTGCTTTTTTTTTACTCACCGAGTACTTGAGCTCATCGGTTTCCGTTTCATGTATGCGATTAAATAGATCCTTGCATATCATGGGTATTATGCCCTCCTGATGATCCTCCTGCCTGCCCATCATGGTATAGGATTTGCCAGCACCTGTTTGGCCGTAGGCAAATATGCAAACATTGTAGCCATCAAATGAATGCTGCAACATCTCCTCGCCAATGTCCTTGTAGACCATCGACTGTGTGGAAAAGTCTGCATCGTGTGGCTAAAAACAAGGAAACACAAAAAACCCGTAAACAAATTTTGTTATGGCAACAGTAAGGTGTCGGCGTAGCTCTTACATCATGCGACCAGTAGGAGTAATCAAAGTTGAAACGTTTCACCGACTCGCTGGTATTGGGCGGCACCTTGGGGTTGGTAATGGCTGTAAAAGCAAACTTTTAGTGTTATCGGTTAAGCATGCTGGGACTACGCAGAACTTACCGGTCGTTGCACCGCTCATCTCGATGATGCATTTTGACTCGCGTCCAATTTCACGCGAGTTAAAGGGACGAACCCGCACCGCCACCTTAACCGACGACATCTTGGCGGCTAGAGACTCCCTGCTTGGAACTCTTGTCTTATATTGCGGCTAACTGGAATGGAAAATCGAGTGACCCAAATGAATTAATGCCTAAGTATAAGCAGTCAGACTTGGTATTTAATTTATGTACATATATGGGGTAATTTGAGAGTCGAGCCATAAATAAGCCACAGCGCCATTTTGTAATGAGACCGAGTAAGTAAGTGTGTGTGTGTGTGTAGTGTTTGTTGTTGGCACAACTCGAATGTGCGTGGGTGTGTTTTGGTTATAAGTATGAGTCCTGTGACTCATGCAAAGAAAACACTAGGGGCTTGACTTTAATTTGGTATTATAAGTGGTTGACGCGTGATGTTCTTCAAACTAAAAAATAATTGTAAAATATGTTTTTAGTTTTTTAATTATAAATAAAAATATACAGGCTTCTTTTTTTGTTAAACTTTAATCAGAAAATTTTTTAAATATTTTGGTCTGCGCGTAATTTTGTAAAAATAATTTTGCATCCAACTAATCTCTAGCTAGAATTTGTTTTAATTTGTATCAAAATTCTAATGCTGAACTAACTTTTTTGTTATACATAATTGTCCAATTCATCTGTAAACAAATATGTGGAAAATTTTCACATACCCTAAAAAATTTTACCTAGAATATTGTATAAAAAATCTCAAAAAACGTGAAAATAAATACGAAATTCTTTTAAAAACAATAAGGGGTTCCTTAAGGTACACAAGACTGGTTTTTGAATCATATAAGTATCTCTAGTAGTTCCAAAGTTATAACGCTTTAAAGTTTGCCCGCGCCTTGAAAAACAAGCAAGCCCTGCACTTTAGCGCCCCTACCGTTCAATATGTTTATAGACTGGCGCTGCACTTACATGTTCTTCAAGACTTTAAAGCGTTATAACTTGGAAACTACTCAAAAAAAATACTTACATGATTCAAAAACCAGTCTTGTGTACTTTTTTGAGATCTACAATTTGTTTATACACACCAAAAACAAAAAAGGGCAAGGGGTGGCTAAAAATACGAAAAACTGGGTTGTAGTAACTTTGGCGCCCTCTACCGCCAAAATTTTAAACTCAATTTTGAACATTTTTTACCTTGAAAGTTTTTGTGTACGACATAGAAACTTATGTCAAAATAACGGAAAACCCCACGGGGGGAGGAGATCACCATTTTGGTGTTAGTCTTTTTGGATCCTTAATACAATACGCAAGAGAAATTCCAGCGATTGATTTTTTCTGCTCAACCCCATTTTTTGTCTATTTTTACTGTACTATTCTTTGCTCAAGTATATTATATGCAAAATTTCGAAATATGTGTAAAATAATTTTCTACTTGGGATTAAAAAAAAAAAAGATTTAAACAAAATTCTATGTCGAACTAATTTTCTACCTAAATAAGTACAATAGTTCTCTTTTTTGATTAATTTTACGAAATTTTTAAAAATAAAAGCATTCTTATTTTTAAATCGCCAATGCAGCCTGTTGAAGTAGATTTCTTGCAAATAAAATATATTTTCACATGGAATTTTCAAAAAAACTAACTGCCGAACTAATTTTTTTCAGTAATGCTCTAACAAACTGAAATCTTGTTTAAATCTTTGATGAAAATTATAATTATTTACTTTCAACCAAAAAAAAAAATGTGAATAACTAATATTTTGCTTAGTTTTATAATTTAAAAAATTATAAGTGCTAAATTTAAATTTAGTTTTTTTATAAGTAATTAAATTTCCCTTTTTTTACACACACACACATACATGCACTTAAACTTATATACTGGTAGCACACAAATTCCACAATCCACAATTTCCAATGAAAACCCCAATGAGAGGTGGCTCTAGAATGAGTCATCGTCAAATACAAAGCGGAAATAAATTAATGCTCACACCCAAAGCAGCTTACACACAAAAGTATTAAGTATTTGCCAAATATTTGTAAAAACTAAATAATTTATTTAAAAAAAAAAACTGTTTAAAACTCATAACAATTTGTTGTTAGCACTTTCTTCAACAATATTTACCTTTAAAAACTCAGCCTTAGTGACTTCAAAGTTTTAAAGTTGTTTAAAAGTGTTTTAAAACATTTTAAATTTGTGGCTTTGTTATTTTTCTTATATATGACACTTTAAAGTATTTATTAAAATTTAATTTTCAATTTTTTGCACAATGTTTTTATTTTTAATATATTTTATGCCGCATGGTTTTTTATATGACCAACGAAAATTCTTTTACACGCTTACAGTGCGCTCCTAAAATATTAGACAAGACTCACATAAGTTTTGCGCAGAAGTCAAACTTAAATACACTCTCTCTCACTGACTCTCTTGCTTATGCTATTATTTTTGGACTCTCTCGTTTACAAAAAAGGTTTGTTTATATTTTTAACACAACTGTCAAAGCAAAAATGCAACAGCCTAAAAATAAAAAAAAAAACTCAAAGTCTACACTAAAAATGTGCTCAAAAGCGTCAGGAGGCAAAGAGAGAGAGCGCGCAGTTATGGATGCGAGAGCAAAAATTAGGTAGAGTTTGAAAAACTTTGAATAAATGAGAAAAGAAAGGTAACAGTTTGAAAAACTTTGAATAAATGCAAAATATTTATATTATAAAAATGTTTTTTCTATGGATTAAATTAAAAGCATGTAAAAGTAATATTTGGGCAAAAATTGAACCTACAGTACTATAAGTTAGTTTTATAGCTTGTTATTTTGTTTCCTTTCAAAATTCGAAAAAAACATACTTAGAACAAATAACTAATATGAATTGGAGTAATTGAGACAACTTATGGATGCATGATTTCCTGTAACCCATTTGGGTACAATTAGAAAAATGTTCAACTCTTTTAAAGACCCACAAAATTTTGCTTTATTGGTTCAGTCGTTTAGAAGTTTTAAAATTTGTAGCTTTAACTTAAAGTTCCTCACGCTTCCTTCCGCCTATTGCATACGTGGCACATATCTATAATACCCTTTACCCTGCAGGCAAAAAAGACTTGTAAAAAACCATCTTTTATAATTTAGAATTAACTTCTATTTTATAATTATATAAATAAATAAATAAATAAAAAACCATTTTGTTTTACATTTTTGCACTTTAAAGTTTTCTGCGCAGATTTTGGTTTTAAAACTAATTAAACAAAACAGCTGTTCAGGTGCGCTAGCTTGCTATGACGTTTGTGACACCCACTTGTGACGTCAGTGTGACTACAACAGCATCAAATGCGTTGGCAAGCTTTAAGTGCGGCCACCTGCGTTTTATAAATGCTGGGAGATCCCCTTAAACTTTTAATAGCACAGTCTTGGACATCGTTACGTTAACTGTTTTCAAAAACCATACCAGGCTACCTGATAAACTTTGTTAAAAACTCTGCATAAAGGTTATGCAAAAGTCCAGCTGCAGGCTGTTTTAAAAATTTAATAGAAATATGCTATACAAATTTTCCAAGCCTTCCAAAAACTAATGCGTGCTTATGAGACACATCTTTATAGTAATTTTGAGATATTACTCACACTCAACTAGTGTCTCATTTACGCTTTTTTAACATTTTTTAGAGATATATATTCTATGTACTTATGAAGACATTGCCATTTAGTAAGTTTTAGGTTTATAGACATGCCATGACTGTTGCTGAACTTTGAAGCTTTTTTATGCTCTTTGTCGTCTATGTTTATCACTTGAGACATGTACAAAACCCAGAAAGTCCTTTACATTTTCTTTTATTACTGTATGTTTAAGTTGCTGTGGCTTTTTATGATGTCGTTTGTGTGGGGACACTACAAGAACCATGAAATTTTATGCCATATGAGGCTCAATATACAAACATTATAATACACCCACACTAATACGAACACGCACATACACTCTCACGCACACACACACACAGATATCCCTCGCGGTTGTCGTCTTGACCTTTATTAATAAATTTTCATGTTGCCTTGGGCTTAACAGAAAAACTCTACACAGAAGAACTCTACACAGCAGGTTACAATATTTTCGAGGTTACTGTAGCATTCTTGTTTTTGCAATTTAAGTGAGAAAAAGTTGTTTTATGTAAAGTTTATAGCATTTTTTTTGAAGCAAACTTTTAGAAAAACAAAAAACGCAGCAGGCTCAATATTTTCGAAGCTACTGTAGCAGTCTTGTTTTTTGCAATTTGAAACAGAAATCAATTTTTTATATTTTTTTTTAACACATTATTAAGCTTTAAAGAATATGAAAATTGAAATTAAAATTATGTTAATGATTTTGGCTTTGAATTTCGAAATGATTTGCGCGAATTGATGAATTTTTGAAAAATATTTGCTAGATATTTTTGAAGCATTTACCAATTTGATTTTTTTGTTAAGTTAAAATTTAAAAAATTTTAGACTTGTACAGCAAAGGCTGTTCGGGCAGTTGTTGTTGTGGTTGTTTTCGTAGAAGTTCTTGTTGTTCTTGTGTATTGTTTAGAACTAATATAAGACACTCAAGCAAGGATATCTTGTTTGTTGTTGCAAAAATAATCGAAAGCACCAAAATTGTAGTCAGAATTAAGGAAAAAATTAATAAATA
Source organism: Chymomyza costata (assembly GCA_018150985.1). Lineage (NCBI taxonomy): Eukaryota > Metazoa > Arthropoda > Insecta > Diptera > Drosophilidae > Chymomyza > Chymomyza costata. The sequence continues at coordinate 6,009,766 of JAECWU010000803.1, read as the reverse complement.
ACCAAAGGCGCACATTGACTTTATATAGTATATATATTTTTTTTATGTATAGCATACATATAAGACGTATGTATATATGTGTTTTAAAGTTTTGATTTTTTTAAATTTTCACAAACTTTTTAATAACTCTTAAAGTCACTGTTACTGCGTTGAAAATAAAAACTTGTTTGCACTTTTTTAAGCTATTATTTATTTATTTTATTATATTATAATACTTGGCTGTTTCAATAAAAAATTTTGCACAAATTTTTCTTTTCTGCACAAAATCGATGACAAGTCGCACGTCAAGGAATTACGCGCGCGTATTCCTACGTACTGCACCCAACGAGGGTAGACAACACATTGAGCAGACCCAACCAAAAAACGTAGCACTTCGTGACCAGTTCTCGGGATTTAAGGCATGCGCAGTTGCTTCTGTCAAGTTGGCCAAGTTAGTTTGATATATTGGCATGAGCGCAATGTGGAAAATTTCATAATAACAACGCAGCAACGTCATTTGGTTAGGTTTAGCATAATGAAATGAATTTCATTACAGTGCCTGCCAACAATATTGGCGTACTATGCTGTATTTTTTTTTTTACTTTTTACAGTCTAGTATAGTTAGTTAATGTCTGATCTTATTACGGATGGTCGCTACCGGCACAGAAGCTTAGCCTGGCACAAGAGATGACGTAAAATGAAATTTATATTGATTTCTTTGGCCATTAAGGGGGCGATAAACGACAATGGCAGACGAACATATACATGATGTATATACCATACATTATATATACGCATTTAACGCATACCAAAGCAGCTTGTCACAGCTTGTTGGATGAGCTTTTTATGTTAGTTTCATTGTTTTAATGTAATTACTTTGACATTGAAAATAACGCTTTGGTTGTATCCCGGTATTAAGTAAAAAAAAAACAACATTAAATTCTAATGTTATCTGTGTTTGGAGTACATGAGAGTGGCAGTAAAATAAAACTTTTTAATGGTATGTAAATTCCTGCAACAGTTTTTCCAACAGTTTTATTTCGAAAGTATCTGCTGTATTATTTAAATAGCTAATGAGATACATTTGTTGACCAAATAAAAGTAAGAGCAAAAAGTATTAATTAGTGTATGTATAGCTTTATACTTTTTCTACTTATCTACTAGAAAATCGTAGCCCATACAAATAATAGGCAGTTTGGTTCAACAATATGATATAAGTAAGCTATAAGCAACTAATTTCTAATTTCATTTCACCTTAGGCTTTAAAAGTATTAAATAAGCGTGACCATATGAAAATTTAATTTGACATCCTTATACCGGTGAGCTACGCATGCCAACATAAGTGAAGATACTTACTATGGTCGTTTGGCGGGCGTCTTTTTTAATTAAATGTGACCTCACCTAGCTTATAACCAGCGGGCGAACAAGACGCTTCCAACGAAACCTCAGTTAGCAAATTATGATCAACGGTTCAGAAGTTATGAGGGAACAGATGAACATACATCAAATAGATACATGCATGCTAAACACATAAGCTTCATTTTTGCTTTCCCGTATGCGGATAAAAATCAGTTAAAAGGAGTACGAAGCACGTGCTGTAAAAATTCCATATTTACTAGTCTTAAACTAAACTATGATAAATAATAAAAATAAAAGTTTTAGAAGAAATGCATAGGTACATGAAAAAATACTACTAACTTTTTTAAAACAAATAAAAAAATATATAAAAAATAAGCTATTTCAATTAAAAATAGTTCTGCTGCAAATTCGATAATCGAAAATCGTAACAAAAATATCGATGATCGAAAAAAATTAAAAAAATCGATGCATCGATATAACATCGATGTTGCCTTCAGTACTACTATACAACATCGAGTATTACATTATGAACGTCCAATGCCTGAAGCATAAGTATTTCCAATATTTACATAGGTATAAACCTGATAAATTTACGCGGCATTTCATTATTTGCAACAAAATCATCCTAGTCACAAACAAAATTGATTGTTATAAAGAAAACAAGTACTCATGAGTTCTTAAACAAATTTATTGCCGATATACCTACTAAAATATTTTAATTCTTATCAAAACATTTTATGACAAAAATAATAAGAGGAAGATCTTCTCGCAATCGTAGCTGTTATGGGTTTGCCTTTTGCTGAATGACATCATTGGGTATGACGAAAAGGGAAACTAGTCCCATGGGAGTGTTTAAAGATGCAAGTTTGTTCCAAACATTGTGCACTGGATCGTATTGCTCCACAATCGAAGTGATTCCTTTACGGTCATTGCCGCCAGCTATAATAATACGATTATCAAACAGAGCACAGCCATGTCCCCGCCTGTCGTCTGTCAGCGAGCAAACATTTGTCCATTTATCACTAGTTGGATCGTAACACTCAACAGATTTTAAACTTTTACTAGAACCGCCTATTGCATAAAGAAGTCCATTTGCTTGTGCCACTCCACACCATACACGAGCTTCGTTCATGGGCGATAAACAAGTCCACTCGTTTGTGCAAGGATCATACCTTTCCACGCAGCTGAAATACTTATGTCCATCATTTCCACCAATAACATATAAGCAATCGTTGAGAACTGCTACACTGACATCAAATCTTGCGGTGGGCATGGGTGCCACACTGTTCCAAGTATCTGTTCCAGGATTCCATCGCTCTACTGTATTCAAAGGTATACCATTAAGACCGCCTACCACATACAGTAATCCTTTTAGCACTGCCACGCCCACAGAATATCTTGGTGTACTCATTGGTTGGAGTTGGGTCCAGGTCATGCTCTTCAAATCCAAACTGGACATGATTTTTAATTTAGCGTTTGCAGTAGCCCCGCCAACCAATATCAGTTTATTCTCAATAAAAGCCGCACCATAACTAATACGTTGTAATTTTATATTCCTTAAAAACGTCCATTGCTTCTCAATAGGGCAGTAGCTCTCAATAATAAGATCACTTCCCCTGCCTCCAATTGCAAGCAAACAATTATTGCTTGCCGTTATTTTTCTCCTGGCAATCGATAACAGTCGCTCGGGCATTAATTGGCAATTGTAAGCTTCTATAAATAAATTCTGACAATCATTGGCATTGCACACGCTCTCCACGTGATCCTCAATAAAAGAAGGCTTCAGTAGTGGCAGCCTCACCTTGGCCATAAGTTTTGGTATGTGCTGCTTGCGGACGGGCTCATCATTGCGCACCCAAGTTATTAAACTCTGAAACACAAACTCCTCGGATGGCACTTGAAGATTATCACTAGACAGCAGCTTGCCCAGCTGATCGGCATCCAGTTGTAGGAACTCTTGACTCTGGCTTACATCCACAAAATGTTTGCAGATATAGTTCACAGAGAGTTCCATCAAAGTGTTGCAGTTGTGCTGCTCTGCAATCAAGGCAATGCCCAGACAGTTCGATGCATCCAACTTGCTAGCCATAAAATTCGCGCAGTTCGTGACTGCAGTATTTAGACGCCATCTATGGGCGGTGGTAAAAAGCATTTCAAAATTGTCGTCGTGCACTTCAAGGTTTCCCGTGTAGCAGTAATTCACAAGAATTTGTAGAGCATCGTTGTCTACTTCACCCAGAGTCACCTCAGTGCCATTGGCTTCACACATTGGGTTGGTGAACATCGCCGAAAAGAAGTCACTGTTGGCGGACAGTACCAAACGATGGGCCGGCACGCGTTTTCCATCTATGCCCGAGATGAGAACCACATCGCACAATTGTTTCTTGTCCAGATGCGATTTCATAAGTTTTAAAACCATGTTGGCATGGTTATTATTATTGCTAAAGTTGCAGTTTTCTTTGTTTTCCGTAGACATTACGTAACTAATGTATTTGTATTTGTCAACTGATTCATAACATTGATAAGCAACGATTATATATTAAAGAGTGGCGTAAGAACGGCCGTTGGCTTTTGGCGCTGTTATCTTATTTTGAGCTAGCCAACACAACTTAGCAGTTTTGAGCAGTGCAAACGACGTTGCTCGGGTTTTTTCCATCCTCTTTACTCATATGCATGACCCGAGCAATTCTGGCATTCAAGCTCAAAATAAGATAACAGCGCTCAAACGCCGACGGCCGTTCTTACGTCTCTCTTGAACATATACTCTTTGATTGATAAGAAACTTATAGCGTGACAATATCATACTAAATATTTAATGCCATAATTGCCCATACAGTCACGTACATACTATGGTTTTTGATTAAATACCAAACAAATTCATGGTCACACTAAAAAAAATGTAAATGATTGAAAAAATCTTTTTTTCAATTTGGCAATACTGTTTACACACAGAAAAAATGTTTTTTTAACGACCTATGTATTTCAGTATCATTAGTTATACAAAATAATTATAATGTTTTGTCAAACTTATAAAAAAAGTTTTGATTTTGTTATGAAACTATTTTTTATTTATACAATTTGTTTTGGTTCACACTTTCGCTATAATTAAGGTTAAACTAATTTCGGTATAAATTAAAAACATATTTTTTCATAAAGCCATTTTTTATATTAAAATAAATTTTAATTATAGTATTCTATCAAAATAACTTTTAATTATATTATCTAGAGTAGCTGAAGATTTTGGAAGTCATTGCTATTGAACTCTTTGAATTATTAGTTTTAAACAAACTTATTGGGGAAAAGATATTTTGGGTAAACATATTTAAAAAAAAAACTGCAAACAAATGGAAACTCTTTTGTCAATCTGGCAATATTGTTTTTACGCACAAAAGTGCATTTAACCATTTATTTGGTTGTTTCATTAAAGAACAAATGTTTCATTGATTTTCTTCGATTTTAAAATGGATAAGCATTTAGGGTTCAAAAAAAACTTACAGCTGTGTTTCCTTTATAACTATGATTGATAAATTTTTCTGAATTAAATCTTTATCAAAGAACTGTTTACTTGCATAATTTTTTAATCTTAAAATATTTTACTAGTTCCGAACACTTTCAAAAATAATTGTTTTTGGAAAAAAAATTCTTTCGCGTCATGAGTAAAGCAAAACCAAATAGATTGGTGGAAAATAAATTGTTTAACACGTGTATTGGGCCTTAGGCTTAATCAACGCTGTAATGAAATTGATTTTCTCGTCAAACCCAATCAAGCCAATTATATATCAATAAACCTTTGTTATAAATTATCTAACTGCAATATATGTTTGAACATTAGTACTACAATAAAGACAGTCTGCATTTATAATCTAAAAGCATGCTAAATGTTATGTCAATTGTGAATTTAGCATTAATGTCAATGTGGAGAGAGATAAAGCACTTATCGCAAACTAAAATAAAATATTATTTAATGTAATAAGTATTTGTTCTACAAAGATATAGGCATATAAACATGCAGAACACATAAATGTGAAACTGATAAAAATAAAAGGTCAACATTTTTTGGTTTATTAGGCCCACATGAATGTACCTATACGCCAAAGGTGGCTAAGCTTGTGAAATCCTTTTAAATGGCATGGTATATTTCAAGATCGATGAAACTCCAATACATATTAATGAAATGAAAAAATAAAATGTTTAAATAAACGCATTTGGAAAGATATGATAGACCAATAACTAACTTCAAGCCCGACTTTTGCAAAAGATATAAAGTTTTATAAGCCACTAAAATATATCACACTGTTATCCCAAAAAAAATCAAATCTCACACACACTTTTAATGAGAGTAGATAACAATTATATACTGAAAAGTATGCTACATATACGAGCCTTTTGTTTAAGTCGTCTGTTGCTACACAAGCGTCAGTAGCTCCTTCTTTTGTGAATTTCACAATTCCTCGATATTCGAGGTGACGCACTATTTCTTGCTCCCTGGCTGTCACGCTTCTTTGTCACCTGTGTCGTAAAATTCTGGAAATTTCGTTGTTGCAAAAAATTTGAGCAATAATTTATTTATTTTGCGAGTCTCCTTCCCAGTCTCGACGGCTAACGTACTTTTGCATTAATTTATCAGTAATTAGTACAGTCTTAGGCAAATTGCTCCCGTTTGTGAAAAAACACATCTTGCTAAAATGTTTTCCTGTTTGTTTGGGATCATCCATAAACTACGTGACGCTAATTTTCGCTAAAAATACGTCCGATGCGTAGCCAGCGCGATCCCACACGAAAAGCATTTGCTGCGCAGTCTGTTCATTCCTGCACACACGTTTGTGACTTCAAAAAATCAAAAAACGCAAAAAAAATTATTTTTTTATATAGGTGGCTCCGCCCCCTGCGTGTTTCGCACGCTAACCGCCGTGCGTTCTTCTTTATTTAATTCAAATCATCCAGACCATAATATCCACGGTAATTTTCTTTATTTCCATAATGTTCATTCCGTTGCATGCATGAATGCTATAGTCGACGCTGACCGACTTTAAAATACCCTGTACTAACGCATGTATGCCCTATCATAGCCAGAACTTTCTTCTTCTCTGATTCCCAATTGTTTCGCATATTGATCAATTCCAATTTTCTACAGTTGAAAAAACTATCTATTCTAAATCCTCTTTTATCAAAGTTTCTTAGCTCTGACCTTACTATTGGGTCGTTCACTAAGTAATTTCGTTTTTTTTAGTGCAATTTAAACACGATTTTTTTATTGTGTAAAACATTTTATGAAATTATATATTCTCCATTTTGATCCAATACCTTTTGCCATTTTTCGGGCAAGAAATTGATTCCACGCTCATACAATTTTTGATCTTGCAGGCAAAAAACTGGTCCTAGTGGTTTTTGAAGTCCTGATTTGAGGTGAAGGTTCTCCCATCCAAAAAATTTTGCAGAGACCGAAACAAGTGATAGTCCGAAGGTGCCAAGTCTGGAGAATATAGTGGGTGTGGTAGCACATCCCATTCAAGCTGCAAAAGCTTTTGGCGAGTCATCAAACTTCTATGAAGTCTCGCATTATTCTGGTGGAACACTACACCTTTTCTATTGATCAATTCTGGCCTCTTCTGTTTGAGTGCATCACTTCAGAATTAATCGTGGTATTGTCGGGCAAAAATTTAAAATAAACGATTCCTTTGAAATCCCACCAAACAGACAACATAACCTTTTTTTGGTGACTATCGGCCTTCGAAGTGGTTTGAGCTGGGTCATCCTTTTAAGACCATGATCTCTTGCGCTTTACATTCTTGTAAGCAACCCACTTTTCGTCGCCAGTAACAATGTGGTTCAAAAATGGATCACTTCTTTGACGTTTGATAAGCAAATCACAGTTGTTAATGCGACGAAGCAAATTTCGTTCTGTAAGAACATGAGGAATCCATATGTCAAGCTTCAAAATTAATCCTAGACGTTTCATGTGCTTGTGAACGGTCGCGTTAGACAAATTTAATCTTTCAGCAATCACTCGAGTTGTTATTCGACGATTTGCATCGACCATCGACCTTATTTCATCCACATTGGCTTCAAGAGGCCTTCTAGGACGTGGTGCATCCTCAAGATCGAAATCGCCGAAACGAAATTTTGCAAACCAATTTTGGCATTGGCGTTCGGTCAACACATCTTCTCGCTCATGAACTGCATTTTTACATTTTGATAGTAAAACAGTAAAATATGCCGAAAATGCCGTTTTCGATCTTCCATCTTTGATAGGGCACCAAACAAAAACTATTCCAAAAAATGTAACAAAATTTTTTACAAAAAAGCCTTACTACATCAGCTGTTCAAATATATAAAGTTAAAGCGGTTAAGTATGAAGTTGGCTGCGAAAAAATTCAATAAGATCCGCTGTTGTCATCAAACGAAATTACTTAGTGAACTACCCAATATTTTTGTGTAGCTCTCCCTACACTTTCTCTTAATATCGGCATAAATGGTGGAAAAAGACAATTTCTCTGAATCAAAATCTAAGATCATATTCAGAGTTCACTGTCTCTCACCTGGAGCAATAGCTAGCTAGCTTTTGCCTGGACATCCATTTCTCAAATATTTTAAATATTTTTTAACATAAAAACAAGACGGACAGTATTTAATATTTTGCTAGATTTTGAGATTAGTTGATTTACAGATTTATCGAGTTATTTACAAAAAATTCACACTGCAAAAATGTTGTCAACGGGTAATAAATATGGTTTAAGTTTAGAACTTCTTATTCTTTAATTTTTACATTTTTAAAATCTAAATTCTAAAAATATGTGCGTGATACAAAAATAACATTAGTCGACGATGATTTTTCTCCATGTCAAGGTTTGAGCACTCAAAAATCGATTTCAGATTTGTCCTGCCATGGCTTTTTTTTTCTATGGCTATATACAAAGTATATATTAAGTTTGTGCAAGCTGAAAATGTATGTAACATACAGAAGGAGACGTCGGAGACCCCCCAAAGTTACATAAAGTGTGATCAGGGTGAATAGAGAAGTCAATATACCCATGTCCGTCTATCTGTATGAACAAATCGGTTGACTATATCATATAGCTGCCATAGGAACGATCGGTCAAAAAAACATTTTTGGTTAAAAATTAGTCTTTTTTTGGTTGTTATTGAAGGTTTCGTAATCTAATTTGACAATCAAATGTCTTTTGGTGTTCTTAAGCAAAATACCGAATTTAATTGTACGCAGTGGTACAGGGTATCCCAAATTCGTCCACGCCCGACTTTAACGTACGCCATCTTTTTGTAAAAAAGAACATTTTTCTAAATACGCTGGCTCATATGGGGTCACACGAAAACTTAGTGTACTAATTCGAATTTTTACTTTATACTTTTTTTCTCAAAAGTAAAGTACCCTACCTTCCCGAAATGAGCCAAAATCACAATAATTTTACGATTTAATCGTGGTAAATCTAATCAAATTGTGTAGAAAAATTTTTTTTTCGAGAACGTGTTATTTCAAAACCGTGTAAAATCAGAACTAGGTGTATAAATTTTTATAACCATTGAAATTATACATATAACGCTGTTATACCCTAAATATTATATAGCTCACACACACGTTTAATCAGAGATAATAATAATTACACACAACAAAGTATGCTACATATTTCCGGAACTTTATATAAGGAAACTTTGTTGTCATACAAGCCGGAAACATGCTCAGCTTGATGTATCTATAAATATATTTATATAAATCGGTTATCATACATCAAAGCAAATCACTCATTAGTCAGTAATAAATGTTGCTTACTACAAACAATGGCAACTAGACAACAAGCTGCGAACTGTCGACACCTACTCATCCACACAGATACATTCTTACTCACACTCACAAAGATACACTCATGCTTGTAAAAATACATTTACATTCTTAGAGATACACTTATACTTATAAAGACACGTATACACTCTTAAAGATACACTCACATTTACAAAGATATGCTACACTCACAAATACACGAGGCAGAGTATTCAAAAACGTCAATGGCTAGCTTCAGGGCCGGATTCAGAAAAAGATTTTGGGCGCTGCTTTTCTTCGTAACGCGTTTTCTGACAGAGTGGTACAGACTGACCAGATAGCAATCATAGTTTTTTCAACAATGACATCACACCGTGAATGGGTTTGAGCATGAGTACATTCCTTTTGTCGCAGCCTGATCCTTAATTGTAATAGCATGATCTCTAGTCACCATATACATAAATAGGTATAAGTATCGTACGTAAGTTGTAAATGTGCAACCTGAGAGGGCATAGCATAAGTGAAAGAGAATAAAGCGAGTTAGTCTAATAAGACGAGCTGAGCAGAAAGGTTGCGTTTAATTATTGCCGGCTTGGGTTCCGCTGGGTTGTGCAGCTACACTTTAGACTTCAAGCTCCCAACTAGACAGAGATTGCTGCGAAGTGAAGACAACTTAGTCGCCATAGCAGCCAGATCGCAAAAAATGTTTAGAAAAGTCGGTTCCATTTAGGCATACATGCTTATTAGATTGTGGTGACGCAAGAATTGAAGTCTAGTTTCGGGTTTTTGCACTGAGAGCAAAGCCGAGCACTTAATCTGACAAGAATTTAGCTTTTAGTCAGCAACAAATTGATATCTGCCACAGTTTTTGTTTTACTTAAGAAACCAATATATTTCGAAGAGATTTGCTTCTCCAAAGAGTCCTGCCAACCCTAGATCCGTTCATGCTTAGCTTATTGTGTGGGTGTTTTGTAAATGCTTGACTGACTGCATAAGTTACTGTAAGAGAATTCTGATTCTACTCAGAAGAAATAAAATAAAATAAACAGACAATAAACGCAACACGCGAATGTCAAGCACCAGGACCTGGACGTGTTACTAATATATATAATTTGTATCTGTGTGTAAATGTGTGTTAGTATGTGTGTGAGAAATGCGTGGGCGCCCAGAAAAACCAACCCAAATAATATCGAGCGGTTTTTTTTTTGTCGAGTACTCAGTAAAGTCGTTGCCTTTTTTTTGTTGACTGCGCAATTTTTTTCGCCTGCAGCAGTTTGAAATCTTTTTTGGTTTGACGCACTTTGAGTCAATGACAGTTCGGGGTTTTGGTTCGGTGCTAGGATACGAATTTGCTGCATCATGTTTAGTCAGGCGACTGGTTTTTTTAGGGGGGGTTCAATGACATCAGGCAAGGCACCAAAAAGTAATTAAAAAGTAACACTTCAATGTCTGGAACATTTAGTAATCATGCAAGAAATTGAAAATAGAAGATAGCTTTAAAGCAAATGGAATTGAAATACGCTTCCAAATAATTGGAAGCTGATATTTTTTACTTTAGTCTATAAAAATTATCAGCTTTCGATTGCGCTGGGCCATCAGTTATAGTCTTTTTATAACTTGTACCCATTTGTTTGTGAGAATTGTTCAGCAGACCGCACAAAAGTGCTCAGTGTCGTATCGAGTTTTCGTTTAACCATGTCCATCTATCCTTTCCGATAAACATGAACATGTGCTGGGGTTATCTAACCGCGAATTCGGATTCAGCGTCTCCAAAAACATATAGAAGACATGGTCTGAGCACATCAGAAGGCAGAGTAACGAATCTTTTTCGAGTTCTAATGTTCAACGAGGTTTTTTTTCGTTTTTTTGGTGTTGCCGCTTCCGAATCCTAGGTCAAAAAGGCCCAAGCACGACGGCTTTTTGAGATAACCTCCGAAAAACCTCGTTTTGTGGCTTTTTTGACGTTAAGATAAACAAAGACCCGTTGGATCAATTCTGTTAATGGATTCGAACTAAGGCGTCGAAATACATGGGAAAACCCCAGAACACGACTCTTTTCTTCGTATGGCTGTGTAATCTGTTAGCCGGGTTCTACGATAACGTTCTTCGAAACTTTGGGCAATCGTGATACCTAATCCGAATTCTGCACCTCATATCCTCTTCATTTCTCATATCCTCTTCAAGTGACCACTCCAAGAAACTTTTATTAGCTTAAAATGATTTCAAAATTTAAATTTTGAGGCTCTTAAAAAAACACCCATTATATTATTGTTTGTTTTATTTACAAACTGTTCTAAAAATTAAAAATTATATTAAAAAAAATGTTATTTAATTTAATATCCTTCTTAAATATGTGAATTGTGAGACAATCACACATTCCACTAAACCATGGCCGCTTTTTGTGAATAAAATGACTTGTGCTGAGTTTTAGGGCATCAAATATTTAGAGTTCTGATAAATAGTAAAAATAAGATAGAATCTTGACGGGAATGCCTCGCGATGGGAAATGGTTGTCGGTAGACTTCTCTGTTTTTTTTTTGCATTACTGCAAAATTCCTGCTAGCTCCAAATTTTCTGACGGTTCCAAAACGTTTTTTTTTTTTTTTTTTATAACAAATGCCTTATTTTTTGTGTATTTTAAAGGATTGTTCGAATTTTCTTACCCCATTCCATCTCTTGCATAAACGCTAAAGCCCAACCAATATACCCTTTTCCCCCTGCATATAGCCATGACTCACCGCCTTTAAAGCACAGTCTGCCCTAAAGCAAACATTTCCATTGCGATTTCAATCAAATTCTTAATTCAATTTCAATCATACTTTTAATTCAATTTCAATTTGCAATGTCAACTGACTCAAGTGCTGCTACGTGTTCTCGTTGTCAGATCTGCGACTTTTAATTAATCGCAAAAATACCAGAAAAATCATTGAAATCAAAGAAAAAACATCCCAGCAGGCACGTGTGTGGCAACACTTCCAGATCTCTTTCCAAGCACTCCCAATTTAATTCCTTAAAGGGGCACAGCAAGCGGCTTTTGTGTAATCCATTAAGTCTAGAACATAAACTAAATGCGATTTTGTTATTTAAATTATCGAGGGAAGCGTGCAAAGGCAGCCAATATAGAGACATTTCCTTTTGCACCAGAACCGGATGACTCATTCAGGCTGCTTGAAACACAAGCCCAAACACAAACACACACACTCATATGAACATATATATATATTTACGTATATACACATACACAAAGGCGCATGTTCGTGCCAAGCGAAGCAGACCCCCTCGTGTCACTTGAGTCCTGGAGTGGTATGAGCATATACTATGGCCATACAGTCGCGTCGAAATTATTATGTCTGCTGCACAGTGGCACCTACCGTGAATGTGGTGAATCATACTTTTTGACGCGCTTCCTGCTCCTAGACGATGACGACGACCCCCGACACTCACTCACACCTTTATATACACATATTTTTGTACAGTTGCTTTTTGGCTGCGGTTTTTATACTCTTTGCGTCTTTTATGGGTATTGTCTAGTTTATATAAGTTTGGAAACACTAAAATGATGGCACCAAAGTGGCTAAAGTGTATTCAAGTGTATTTATATACGCTCTAACACTTGATTTTAGTGATACATATAAGCATTTAAAATGATGTGTACCTAACCTTATAAGTAGTTCTAATTTCTAATTAAATATTTTTTGGTAATGTACAACCAAAATTGTCCAAAAACCTATAAGCGTCTTTTAGACAGAAAAAGAAGACTTGGTTGTGCCAAGAAAATGTACCCTAACTCTTCCCAAGCTTTTGATTAAAAAAAGATACGAAGATGAAAATTTGCATCCCAGGTTTCATTAAAGAAAAAAGAAGGTACGGGTCGTAAGAAGATTAATCCTAAAGAGCCACGTGTTGAGTATTATAAGACACCCTGCCCTGTCAACTGGGTGAAGTGGGGTACCCCCCGGGCTTGGAGTTGTATAAATGACTTTTGATTTGAAAATATGGAAAATTAAACATTTAAATTCTTCGGGCAAATAGAGTGCGGTTGGTGCCCGTCTAGAGCACAGGTTCACAAAAAAAAGTGCTCTGAAGTTTACCTGTGGCAGGGCCACCCTTATGGTTATTGAGCTGCTGAATACAAAGTCCAAGAAAAACCTGAGACAACCTCCAAAAATTCTTTACATATTTTCTCGATTTTTGGTATTTACAATGACGCGCTGACCACAAAAACAGGGTCTGAGCCTGAAAATCGATTTTTGTTTTGGTGTGGCTGCGTGTAAAAAATACCACAGGTCGCTGAATCCAAGTCGGAAGACAAAAAATCGCAGAATGTCAGGTTTCTTAAATAATCTACAAAATACCTCTTTTAGGGTATTTTTGAGGCTACGATGGAATTCTCGAGCGGAACTCGGATTCGGATTTAGCGGCAAAACGACTGATCAGATAACCAGAAAAAAGACATAACGAGAATCGGACACAGCGTCTGATTGTCAGCCCTACCCTGTTCCTTAGCATCAAACCTGCATGGTGAAAGGAGCAGCAAAAGGACACTGCAGTATATGCCTTATGGACGAGAGGATGCATGTTTCCCAACTCGTCTTCTGCCCTAGCTGTAAAGATGATAAGGAATACGTCCAAAACCTGTGCTAAGACTACCCTGTACTTTTTAGGAAAAGCACCCAGTACTTTCTAAAGTTATTTTTAAAAAAAACTGAGCTGTCTGAAAAATATACTAAAATGGACCGATCTCTGCTATCGAATGCTCAAAATAATACGGCCGGGGAAGTGTATAGGCTATCGCAGAAAACGTTCACGTTCAACCCCTTGAGACATCACAATAGGCCGTTTTTCCTGAGCTAATCGTATCTTAACCAGCTAGAAATGAGGAGAACTTATTTAAATTTTATGCATTATCCTTTACTAAGTCGGCTCAAAAAACTGAGTTTTACGGAGTTTAACAAATTGGAATTATGGAACAACCCTACAGCTCTGATTTGACACATTGCTTCGGACAGTCAAAAATAAATTAAAAAATCAGAGATTTCTGACGCCAGAAGAGACTGTTGAAGCTTTTCAAAAGCTAATTTGAGAGGAAAATTTTTTTCAAAAACTGATGAGTGTATCATATCGTTAAGAAATACGGGTTAGGCTTTCCCATTAGTTTTGAGCTTTTTGCTCTTGCTCTGCTTCTTAAGACAATCAACTTACTATTAAATTTATAAACTTAACTAAGCATTCTCACTTCAAAATGAATAAATAAATCAAACTCATACAATAAAGGTATACAAAAAAAAAAAAAATATTAAATTTGGATGCAAAAAGAAACGCAGACCTGTTAATTATTATTAATTATATAAAATGCGAAATAAAAAATCCAAGAAAATAAATTGTTTGTGGAAAACGTTCCAGCAAATTTTATTGATAGGCGGAGAAAAAAACTTTTTTTTCAGTTAAAGGGATAAGCGCAGTTTAAAAAATTTCGCGCGGAATGTCACAACTTCATATATCCCAAATGGGATTTTTATTTAATATGAAGTTTTGTCATTCCGCGCGAAATATTTCGAACTGCGTATAGGCCTTAAGGTGTATACGCAGAATGAAAAAAAATATCCCACGGAATGACAAAACCATATAAAAAATATCCCAAATGGGGAATAAATATTATTTTTCAAAACTTTTTATAATAATTTCGGCATAACTGTTCACAAAAACTGAGTTTGTCGTAAACATGATTTATAAATCAGTTTGGTTAAAAAATAAAAGAGTATTTTAACTTCGTTAGCACCAAGGTTTGCGTGTTTTCTTGCTATATATTTACTATATTGAGTAGAGTCGTTGGCATGCACCCAAGTTGCTAAAAAAAATTTTTTTATTATGATTTTTAATTTTTTTTGTTTTTAAGCAGTTCTCATAGTAATTTCAAGGTCTGTTTATGATTTCGTTTTTGTTTGTTATTTTATTTGTGTTCAATTTATGAATACCCCCAACGAGACAAGACAAAAATGTTGTTGTTTTTGTTACATTTTGGTGCCCTGATGTCGCCATGTGTGTCCCAGCCATAATTTATCTGCAATCATCTGTGATACATAGATACACACGCACACACCCAAAAGAGCGTGCCTTTGATGTGACCGCAACTTGGTATAGCCTACTTATGGGCGTATGTGTAAATTAGCATATGCCCGAGTAAATTAAGGGAAATTCTACAATAACCAAGTTAAATCAGCAAAAATGTATGTATTATAAACCACAGGAAACTAGATGCAGCCCATTCAGGAGCAAAAAAAAAAAGAGGTTGCAACTAGCTCTGCGGTCAGCATACATAATAACATGTAGTACTAAACCTAAACTGCGGCAGCTGCAACTTAAGTGCAATTTTCGTAAAATGAGCTACGCTGACAAGCCACACGAAGCCAGTTCCAGGATCGTTCCGCAGGAACACTTAAAAGTGCACGGCCAAAAGACCGCACATTAAAACCAAATACGCAGCGACATAAATCAAGACAAGAAATGGCCAAAAAAAAAAAGAGAAAAAAACCTAAAACCCCAAAGTTGCCTTTAATAAAAATTTACAATATTTGAATTTTAGTACCAGGGCTGCAAACTTAAAAAAATTGTTTGTAAGAACTCGTTGCGCAGGCTCAAATAAAGAACTAGAACTACTAAAAACTAAAACATAACATATGCAGCTTTTTAAAGTCAAACATTTTTTATTCATCAGAATTTATGTTAGTTTTGATTTGTAAGCACACGTTTCGCAGATTCAAGCCAAAGGCGCAAAAAACGTTTTAAGTACAACTCCGACCATGTTTTCGGCTCGAGCAAGGGTTTACTAAATCACTTTTTGTATAGATATAACCAACCACATTTCATTTACTGAAATTCACAAATTTCTTGTGAGATTTAGTTTACGTTCTTAAACCAATATGGCCGCTTTGTGTGAACTTTTAAAACAAACTACTGACTTTAACAAAACTTTAGAAAAAATTTGGAACCAAAACCAAATTACAGAAAAACGGCAAAAGATTCAAAAGCCGCTTTGAGTGAACCTTCGTACCAAAGTATGGACTTAAACAAAGATTTGGAAAAAGCTTAAAACCAAAATTACACAAGAAATGTGTACATAAAAAAAATTACATATAAATTTTTTGTACGATTCGTTTTTGGGGGGCTTTAACTTTTGAAGACGCGTGTAAGGACAAACAAGAGTTTTGAAATAACTTTTAAAGTCAGATTTCATTGATTGACTACAACACATTATGTATTTATGCAGCTAGTAACAGCCAAAATGTATTCCTCAGTACATAATAGTGTTTTAGAAAAGTTAAAAAAAAACTTGCAAAAATTTAAGGAACATAATAATCAGTCAGGGATATTATTGTTATTACTAACATAAATATTTCGTAATTTGGGTGTTTGTATTCAAGAAGCGGTTTCAGAAAGTAAGGGTTTCCTTTGACCCAACATATAGACTTGACTAAAACTTATATACAAAAAAATTTTGGCTTGTAATAAAATAATACCCAAAAGGGCGTCATTAAAGATTAAAATTTTTTCATGAGAGACTACTTTTTAGATTTCTTATCTCAGCAAATAAACGTATGACTCGAATTTGGAGATGTCTTAAGAAGAAAAATTTTAATTTTTTGAATGAAATCAGGATTAGAGTTAGCCCAGTTTATAGAAAAATTGAGTTTTGAATTGATATTATTTGGAAAACTTTAACTAAAAGGCGGTAACACGTTTATGTGCATGCTTAGTGTTTATGTAACTTTTTTTGTTTTATACCCTAAACCCCACAATAAATCAATTTAGTCATATCTGACTTTCTGTTCACCCTTCCAAGCATATTTCTCGAAAACCAAAAGATAGACGAGTACTATATTTTTTATATAATGGCTCCTATGCTCTATTTCTTCTCTTTCATTCAGTTTGTTAGCGTCTATTCTAATTTACCACTAAATCATGCACAACGAACTAGAATTTAAAGTTTAATCCCTGGAAATAAATACGTATCAATTAATACTGTTGAGACCCTCGTCGATTTATGTAGAATGTCAATGTTTGACTTTATAGAAATGTTGTTCCGCGTTTATTCTTAAAACCTTGTGACGTAGATACTTAAAACTTGATGCGATTACTTTGTAATAATTCTTTTCCGTATATAATTTTTAAGGCAAGGTTGAAAAAAGAAGCCAGTGGAAATTACGGAGAGCAGGTAGTAAACCTTATCTGAATGTTCCGACCAAAATTGGGCCTTGTTGTTTGATATGGCATTTATATGAATTAAAAAAAAAATTTTAACCAACTGTGTTTACGCCACTCGATAGTTTGTAACGTTTTTATATGGGCGAAAATAAGTGAACCGGGACACTTTTTTGGTCGACCTCTTCGATTTTGATTTTGCTAACGTTATAAAACTATCGAATTATCGATTACTAAATATTGGATTTTTTATTTTTAGGCTAGTCTTCGAAATCGAAGACGTCGACCAAAGTGGCCCGGTTCACTTATTTTCGCCCATAGAAATTTTAAAGAAGATTTTTAGCCTAATAAAAATATATTTATTTCGACTATAATTTGCCTATCATTTCTAAAAATCGTTTAAATTCAAACAAAATTTCAAATTAAAAATAAAAAACATTTGTTTAATAAAAAAAAATTTATTCCGACTATAATCTGCCCATTTGTTCTTAAAATCTTAACGAAAATTTAAATTAAAAAAAAATTATTTATCTTCGCTACAAACTGGTTTGCTACGCGAAAAATATCCGTTGCAGTTTTGCAGCCCTGGTTGCTATTATTTAAAACAAAGAGCAAAAATGGCAGCAACAAAAATGTCAAGCTGCATTGCAGCCGCAAGAAGCCATTTTTTTAACCTCGTGGGTGTGGTGCATAAGCCAAGCTGGGTCCTGGTCGTGCTCCTGGCCACAGGTAGGTGCGTTTGGTGTGAATTTATTTTTATTGCATGGAGGCAAAATGGTTTTTTAAAATGTTTTTACTTATTCATGCGGTTTCTGCAAAGTCATTGCGAAGTTGTGGGGCTGGGAGCCTGGCACTTAAAAAATGAATGCACGTTCCAAACTTTTTTTGGAAATAGTTCAGTTACTACATGGCACAAAAGGCTAAAAGGCATCCACTAGCCCATGAAAATTTTTTCAGTTCCCTGCGATATGCAACGAAAAATTTGTTTATGTTTGTTCCATATACTGTTTTCAATTTTAAAAGGAGTTAGGATATTTTATACGATTTGAAAACAACTACTATGAGATTTTTCTGTTAATACGCATTTTATTTCACTTGGATACGCGTATGTCAAATGTAATGGGCAAATTATGGAGCAAAGAGGTGATTTTGTTGTCAAGAGCTGTGAGAATCTCTGGATTTGCATGCCGTTTAAAATTGAAAAACGCATCATTTACGACTTTACTAGCACTTACTACTAAAGCCGAATTTATTTCGTTTCGAAATTGTATCGTATAATAATAGATTTTGAACTTTTTTATATTCGGCCGTGCTCCGGAAAACGAGACCGAAAAACGAACAATTTTATTCGGATTCGTTTTTGCGTGCTGCGGTTCAGAACTTCTAACAAGTGGGTCACGTAATTTGGGTACAGTCCCTAACATTCATACAAAAAAAAAAGGAACTACACCGAATTTGTTAGGCAGTCAATAAGTATACCAGTAAAGAGATCAGATATTGAATCAACTTGATAAGCTTCATCAACACCCGGATGCTAAATGCGTGTTGGTAAATTTTGGTATTCATAGCTCGAGATATAGCTGCGAGATATAGCTGTTCATACAGACGCAAAAGTTTTACGCCGAAATTGTCAGGCAGTGCGATAGTATGCTAGTAAGTGGGCAAGGGAATAACGCCTAAGTCTCAATCTATTTCTAGATTATGCATATCTGTCCCTTAAATTTGAAGTACGTGCCGGTAAAGAATTACGCCGAAACTTTGGCGCAGTGTAATAACTATCCTCGCGGGAGCTTGTAGTCCCTAGAGAGTGTGTTCCCAAGGTTGCGGATAGGAGAAAGCCTCCCAGACATGGGTGGTGGGAGGTAAATCAAATACCTCCCGTGGATCACACAAGCCAGAGAAGGCCCACCCCGTTATAAAAACCACCAAGGTCGCCCCACATACCTTAAAGTGGGTTGCGTTGGGCTAGTAACCCGACCGGAAAAACAAAAAAAAAACTCAAGAAACGGATCCATCCTATGCTTCGACCAGGAGTGACATACATTATCTATTCATTTTTTCTTTTTTACTAAATTGTGATATGTACTGTACTATTTCCAACTTTAATAAAACACAGAAAAATTAATGTAATGATCCCAAATATGGTTTTATTAGAAAGGTAATTTCTTATCATTTAATATTTGAAAATGATCTCTGGCATGTGCCCACCACGATTACGAGCTACGAAGCGCAACGGTTGGGGCCGTTTTTACAGTAATGACACGTTCAGTGTTGGTTTTAAAGTCGTCAATTGTTGCTGGCTTGTCTGTATAAACCAATGACTACGTGTCCCTCAAGAGAATAATCTAAAGGGGTCAAATCGCACAAGCGCGGCGGCCAGTTGGTGGGCCCATTTCTTGAAATCAACCTTCTCACTGAATTGAGTTTTCAGTAAATCAATGGTTGCGGTCTCCGTAGGGTAAGTAGCGCCATCCTGTTGAAACCAGAACTCATCGACAACGATGTCACGTAAGTTTGGAAACAAATATTCTTTGATCATCGCTCTGTATCGATCACCATTGACGGTAACACGTCAACACTTGCCTCTACAACAGCGATATTTTCTGCGGACCGTGCTGTTCTCATTCTGGTTGGTGGTCGGACATTGTGGAATGTCAATTGAGGTCGAACATGAAGAATAGCACGTTCTGATGGACGCTTATTCGGTCCATAAATTGAACAAAGAGTTGTATAAGTTTTTACAACAGAACACTGATTTTGATTAAAAATGTCAAAGATTTGAAGGCACTGCTGTGGTGTAAATCTTTCCACGATGAATTTTTAGTCCTAACTGAATAAAATGACATTGACATTTGGCAAAAGTGACAACTGGTTTCAGAGATATCCCTTTCGGAAATCCGTTCCCTATTAAAAAAGCACCCTTTATAATAATAAATCAGCGCAGTTAAGTGTGTAATTGCTATTCGATGCCATATAATTAATATTCCAAAGGTTGAATATGGCAATTGAAGCATCCCTGTAACAAGTGTCCACAGCGTTTGCGTTGGATCATGTTTATAACAAGCTGTGACGCACACATGCAATCTGATGCGCAAAAAGCAAAACCCACGCAGACACAAAGGACAAAAGTGGCAGCATGCATAAGGACGATGGCTTGTATATACAAACATACATACAGCAATGAAGCGTATTATTTGTATATATGTGTACTTGAACGTATACATATGAACATTCATGGAATTGCGTCGCATAAAGGTGAAAGTCAGCTTAAACGCAGAGCATGTGTGTTTACGTCTGTGTCAAAGGTCAAAGGCTAAGCCCACAATATGTCCAATCACGCACTTGATTAGCAGTCAAAGAAAATTCTGAAGTGTGCCCCTTTGGAAAATGCACGCACATAGACGCTCTTATCGATAAACGCCCCAGAGAATAGCAAATATTTGAACTAACCATCCATAGAACTTAATTTCATGTGATATTTATTTTATCTATTTACATTAGGACGCCCCCGCGAACACGTTGATGACGTCAAAATGTCATGCAGACATTTTTTAGTTTGATAAAGGCAAATATTGGCAGGTACAGGGTGTTTTTTTTAGGTTAATAACTCAAAAGCTAAATAAAGCACAAAAGTTAAAAGCATCGGAAAGTATCATAAATGTTTTGACAAAACCAGCCTATGAAAAAAAATAGCATGAATTTTTAAAGATATTTTTGAGAAGATTATTAAAGAAAACGTGTGAGTACATTTCTAGTACTAAATTTACTCCAGAAGCCCATCAGCTATTTATTTGCCAGATATAACTATTTTAATTCAATCCAAAAGTCACTAGTCTAAAAAGATTTTTTTAAATACTTTTAAAGATTTTCACCCCGATGGGACATTCATTCAAAATACGAAGTGCATAAATTTTGTTTATTTGGTACCAATAAAAATTAAAATGCGTTTCAGTAGGTTTAAAAGTTACTTAGTTGCCAAAAAATAGCACCCTCTATAAACGATGCATGGGCAAAACTAATCAAAGTAATGTACCGACTTAAAGATTGACTTAAGACTCTGAAATTTGCTGCATTTTGGTTGCCCGCATATAATTGGGAAATATGCAAAAGAAATGTTTTTTGGATCAGAATCAAGGGAAACAAGAACGAATTTTATAAGGTACTTATCAGTGGTGTAGCATAAATCTCTTTCAATTAAGCCAAACAAAAAAGCATTCTATTCGAGTAGAGGAACATGAGTTCAATTCGGAAGTGGGGTGTATCCGGAAACGCGTCCTTACGGATTTCTAAGTTGACATTTGACAATGGCACCAATTTTCAAATAAACGTTATTACAGTCGCGAGGGCGGTTTTTGATAACACTCCGACTCGAGTACACGTGTTTTTCTGTTCAGTGTAATTTTTCTAAAAAAATGTTAAGATTTTGTTATTTTAAGTTTTTGTGTCGCTAAAATTTTAACATTTTCTCGATTGCAATCAAATGTAAGTATATCCATATTTGTATTTAGACTCTATGCTTAAAAAATGCTAAAGGACTCGTTTCGATTTTGCCACATCGTTTCGAAAAAGTCGATTTGGGGTAAACCCGGAAGTGTCGAAAAGAGCCAAATAGTAATTTGGAATATAATTTCAGCACGAATTTCAACCGTTTTTATGCCAAAATGCCTAGAACTAACAAAAGAAGAAGAAATCCCCGTAAACCGGCTCCAAGCTCTGATGATTTTTTGGAAATGCTGAAGGCAGTGAAAATCGACCAAAGGAGTGCCTTTTCAGACGATTTTCCTCTTTTAAAAAAATAAAAAAACATTTTTTCAGACCATTTTGCTAGGCAACAATTATTTTATTACACACTCAACCTATAAATAAAGAAATAAAATATTTGCGATGCAATTTTATGGCGGTTTTCCTCATTTTTGGACACTCCCGGTTTCACTCCAAAAAATCGAATATCGCGAATTTGGCATTTTTTGCTCGGATCGATCAATCTAGCGGACAAAAAATCTTCGTATCGATCTAAAATTTTGACACAATGGAGCTAATGAAATGCCCAGAACGACACCACTGTCAATTAAAAAAAAAAAATTTGGCACTCCAAAAAATCTACGAAAAAATTTATCCGAATTCAGTCCACTTTCCTCACCTTGAAACTCCATTTAACCAAATCTCAACCTAAAAAAATATGTTTAAGTGCATCGTTCAAAGTAATTTAACAGATTATTAAGGCAGGCTCTCCGCAGATTTTTGTCACATAGGCGCATAGGCACATTTTGTTTAATTAATTATTTATTGGTGTGCTTGAAATCGCTTTCAAGCGAATCATTATCTGCCCGATATCAGTTTAATGGTATCCCTGAATACTGAATTGACTGCGATGTTTTCGAGTAGTTTTACTCCTTTACTAGAAAGCAAAAGAAACGACCATGCCCAATGCGTTTCATTTGAATTAAAACTTATAAAAAGCACCCTTTTCAAGGTAGCGCCTTTGTGCAGGCAACACAAATGGAACCGACTATCAGACAGATAGACGGACTTGGGACTTTGCAACTTGCGGCATTTTATCGTTATGATTATTGTCTGCTGATGACAGGTTGCAGCATATGCTTTAGAAATTTGCAAAAACAAATAATAGTGTTATTTTTAGATCGGAATCAAGTGGGTGGAGCTTACGGAGCGCCTAACGCCCTCCAGGAGCAGCGGTTCCAAATGAAACAACAGCTGGCAACAACAGCAACAGGATAAGGACGGAGTACTCATAGGGACCAGTGGCAGTGTGTGTGTGTGTGTTTGTATATATGTATGTGTGTGTGTGGCATGCGTGCGCATATCTGGCGCCTGAGTGGGGCGCCTTTGGTATATTGATTTTTCACAGAATTTCTTGATACAGTCAAAGTAATTTTCGGCCAGTATTAGTCATGATAAAGAAAACTTAAGAAAATGCATTTTAAGTCAGCTTAAACTTAATTAATTGTACTTACATTTAGTGTAAAGCTACAGTTAAGGCTGCAGCTGCTGCAGCAAACTAACTGCAATAAATTGCTG
This sequence comes from Chymomyza costata, assembly GCA_018150985.1. Classification (NCBI taxonomy): domain Eukaryota; kingdom Metazoa; phylum Arthropoda; class Insecta; order Diptera; family Drosophilidae; genus Chymomyza; species Chymomyza costata. The sequence continues at coordinate 5,986,416 of JAECWU010000803.1, read as the reverse complement.
GCTTTTAACAATTTTCAACAAACACCTCTTGAACTTAATTTTGGCTAATTGTTTTATTATGAAATTTTGTCACACACACGATAAACAATTTGGGGCCACTCTTAACTGATTTGCATTGTTTATTTGGTTTTGTCTTTGTTCAATTTGCGCATTTCATTTTTATTTATTTTTTTTTGTTTTGCCGCAGTTTGCAAAGTCAGAGAACCGCTTAGAAACACGCACCAATTTACTCTGAACCTTGCATGTTCGCGAACATTTATGCTGCGATGCTGGAAAAATGTTTGCACTTGCGCACGCGATGGTGGAAAAACTTGGGAAAAACAATGCAAAGTGAATTTTCCTCGCACCGCCCAAACCGATGACAACACACAACAGCGGTTTGTTTTCATTAAACAGCTGTGCGCACAGCTGTGTTTGTATACTTGTTTGGTATTTTTAAGCCATGCGGTATTTTTTTATTTTGTAACTTTTAAACATTAGGGTCACACTGAAAACTGCTGCGCGCAAGTAAATACAAATTTAAATAAATTTATTGTTTGTTAGCTAGCTGAAAACTACAAATAGTCTATTAAATAATATAATTTTTAGCAAAAATAATTAAAGTTGCTTATTATACGTCTGTCACAGACTTGTTGATTAGTTGTAATAACGAATTTAAGTATTTTATTAATTTTTTAAGGCATAAAAAACCTGCATACATTTGCATGGGTGAGCCATTTAGAATACGTTTTTTGGATTTTGCTCATATTGCCTTGCGAAAGTTGTTTGTGTTCCACAATAGCTGGACACTTATTTAATTATCATATTTTTGGTATGGTTTGTTTGGAATTATGAAATTTCGTTGTTTTAAGAGAAAGATCATAAAAATATTCAGAAATGGATGATTCTAATCTAGTTAAGAGGATTACAGAACTTTTGAAATTTATTGATTTTTATTTTTTACGCGCCTCAAACCTTGTTATGATGATAAACACAATTTTCGACATAACAAATGTTTTGATCTAATCTCTATGACCTTAACAAAGTTGCTGCCCGCCCGTGTCCAACTAGATTCAATTGCGTTTGAATACGCTTCTTTTTCTTATACTCACTGGGTAGTTTGGAAAAGTGCAGAACATCCAAAATTATTTGATAGCTGTGCGCAATTACTTTATCAAGGATCAACTGACAAATTCATTGACAAAACCACATATAAATGTTACATTTCTATAGATTTGAAAGACATTTCTCAGAAAACCGCCGAATTGCTCTTGTATTAATACTCGACCAAGACAGATTTTCAACACAAGTGACATTTTGACTCTCACAGTAGCTTAACAACCAACAAATCAACATAAAATTTTGACGCAGTGTCCAAGATTGAGCCATAAGAGTTCCTTCCATACAGTTTCGTATTTATGCAGCGAATCGAGTCACTTTTTATATTACATTTATTAACTGCTCTTTCAATATTTGACAATGATTAATAGGCCTTTGGCCTTGCTACTTTAAACATATACACTGGAAAATTGCCTAAGCGCACAGTTTCTTTACTTCCTGATAACGGCACGAAATATCATCCCAGTTAGCAATATCCCAAATGGCCTCCACATATGAGGGGCGCACGTTCTTGTATTGCAAATAGTAGGCATGCTCCCAAACATCAATGCCAAACAATGGAATAAGACCTGCAGATACGAAACATTACATATGACTTATTATTTGCTTGCTGTGTGCAGCTACATACCAGTGGAAGCTTCCAAAGGATCCTGATTGGGCATGGCGACAATTTGCAACTTGCCAGTTTTCTTGTTATAACCCAACCAACCCCAGCCGGAACCTTGCACGCCCACAGTCAAAGTAGTCATTTCCTTTTTGAACTCTTCCAAGGTCTTGAATTGCGACTCAATGGCTTTTTTTAGCTCATCGCTTGGCTGGCTTTTATTGGGCGAGAGATTCTGCCAGAAAATTGTGTGATTTATATGGCCACCACCATTGAAACGCAGCGCTGAACCCAACTGAATAATTTTGGTAGTATCGCTCTTTTTCTTGGCATCCTCCAGCTGCTCTTCAGCGGCATTCAGATTGTTAACATAGGTCTGATGATGCTTCTGGTGATGCAGTTCCATAATCTCGCGGCAAATAATGGGCTCCAAAGCGGCATAATCATAAGGCAGCTTGGGCAGTGTGTGCTTGCCACGAATGGCGGTGGTTCTATAATTTTAAATAGTTAGCACATAAGTAGAAATCTAGTTATTTACATTTTATTTTGCTTAATCGATGACGCTTAAATTTATGACTTATTATTGTTGTTGCTATTTATGTAATCAGCGGCGGCCGGCACCGTCCCTTGATAAAGGTGTTTGTACTTACCCAGCTGCCTGAACTAACTTGCGTGCCACAAACATGTTTTAATAATTTTAAATTGCTATGCGAGTAAAGAAAATACAATAAATTTAATATTTTAACAAGCTGTTTTCGTATTTTTTAATTATTATTAAATTTTCTTACTTGTCGGCGTCTGACAAAAAACACAAAACTAACAAGTTGAAGCAAAAACAAAATCTATGGCAAAAAAAAATTAACTGTTTCTGTCGCGCACACATTTAGCGGTGCTAGTGTGCAAGCGAGACAACTAGTTGTGTGAGTACTGCGCATTGGCAAATCAGCTGTAAGCTGCTGTTTACCAGCACTGTCACTTTGGCGCGTATGCACTCGAAAAATAGAATTTTAAAAAACTTGCCAGCACTGCTACTTTGGCGGGCTTTCATTTTTAAAATTCGTTTAATGCTGCTGGGAATAGTAACAGTTATAAAAATAAAGTATATTTAACGCATAAGCCCGCTATAGCTTTAATAAGCTTTTATATTATTTTTTTTTTTTGAAGTATATAAGCTGTTAATAAATAATAACACATGGCCGTGGTTAATTTTAATTTAATTTTAAACGAACAAAATTTGTTTTGGCTTTTCATTTCTGGAGTAAGGTTCTCATTTATTTTGTTACCAAGCATATAATAGAAAACTATGAATCAAATGCGAAAATCTTTAACTCAGAACGTCTGTATCGTTGCATAAGTAATGGCAGATCATGTCCCGGTGTACACATATAGGCGAAAGCGAATTTATTGCTTCGATTCCCAAATTACCATACCCTGTACCCACCCCATCCGAACCAATGCACTGGCGCAACTAGATTTAAAAGAGCTTTGACAACTTTTGATAGGAAACCACATTAACGTTAAAAAAACAATAAAAAATTGGGAGAGGTGTTACCAACGGACTTCCTTCCAACTCCTGTTTTTTTTTAAAAACTCACGGTACTAGATAAAATATATGGATTTCTTTAGTCATCTTATTTATAAAGACGAGTTGCCTTGACACTTTCTGTCTTAATTTCATCTATATCTTGGCAAAATCAGTAGGTAATGAATTATTTTTTTATAAAACAGAAGTCCAAAGCTCCGAGAAAATTCAAGTTTATTATCTTAGAAGAAACATGCGGACAAGTTGCCTAGGGCTGTGACGAATTACAACACGATTGTCAATTTCATTGAACCAGAAAAAGCTTTAAACTATCTTTTTTTTCTGAAGTTTCTCAATTCAGTTCAGATTTGACGAATATGCCATCTTATTGTGTGTGTGCCAAAACTTTCTTCACAATATTCCTCCATATCTTCTTAATTGGCGAGTTGTCTGGTATGCGTAATACATGACCAAGCCAACGCGTTCTTTGAGATATGATGAAACGTGTTACCGTTTCCTTTTTTTATCAGGCACTCTATCTCGTCGTTAAATCGGCGCCGATAGATTCCGTCATTAAAAAAAAAGGACCATATATTTTTCGCATTTGCGAAAATAGGAACACCAATAAAAACGATTCGATGAAGCTACCGATCACAAAACTTATTCAATGGAATCATCATTCATGCTGTCCGAGAAATTGGCATATCAAGATATTTTTATACCTTTCGTTTTTTTCTGATTTGCAATTCAAAATTTAAAAACTTTCGCAGGGCCATCAAGAGAAAATTGCTAAGTCTATAGGCGCTTTAGGAAACGTCGGGTCGATATCTTGCCTGCGACCTGGTAAAAATGTATACGCAGTACAGCTTATTCTAAATTATTAAAATCGAATAAAATCTTCAAAGGTTCAGACCCGCTTGCAAACTGCAGCAATATTCCATATTGTTTCATCTAAGAACTAGCTAGAGTGTCCAATTTTTGTCTGCGGACTCATGCGAGTCCTTGCTGCATACGTCTCGTTGTGCTCCTAACTCGTAAGCTGTCCCACATCATTTTTTAATAGACATCTTCAGTCCAATTTTAGCATTAAAACTAACTACTCAGTCCCATAAAAAATTGTCAAAATTTTTTGGTTTTCGTAAATTACAAATTCCAATTTACAAACCTCTAAGGCATTGTACCTTTTCTGAACAAAATCAAACGAATCCTTAACCAGAATGCACGAGGATGATTTAAACACTTCTATTGTCATCGACAACGGCTCGGGGGTATGCAAGGCTGGATTCGCTGGTGCAGTCGCTCCGTGTGTTGTCTTTCCTTCAATTGTCGGTCGCCCACGGCACAAAAAAGTCATGTTGGATTATAACACTGCCGACGCACTTGTAGGCCAGGCGGCTGAAAGTAAGCGCGGCATGCTCACACTCAAGTATCCTATAGAGCATGGCATCGTCAATGATTGGGAGGACATGGAAAAGGTATGGCATCATACCTATAAGCTGCTGAGCGTGCAACCGGAAACGCAACCCGTGCTGCTTACTGAGGCGCCGCTAAATCCGCTGAAAAATCGCGAAAAAATGGCGGAAATATTTTTTGAGACCTTTCAGGTGCCAGCTTTTTATATAGCCATACAGGCGGTGCTATCGCTATATGCAACTGGACGCACCACTGGCCTGGTCTTGGACTCCGGCGATGGTGTCACACATATAGTGCCCATCTATGAGGGTTATGCGGTATCGCATGCTTGCCAACGCATGGATCTGGCTGGACGTGATCTGACCGACTATTTGTGCACATTACTACAGGAGCTGGGCCACAAATTTGTCAGCAGCTCCGAGCGTGATATTGCGCGCATTATCAAGGAGAAATGCTGCTATGTGGCTATAAACTACGAGCAAGAGTTGGAGGCAAGCAAAACTATAATGGAGGGCATACAAAGCAATACAGGGCTGACGGAGATCTATGAACTACCCGATGGGCGTACACTAGTTTTAGACAATGTGCGTTTTCGCTGTGCCGAGGTGCTGTTTCAGCCCGCACTGCTGGGTATGGAACTACCAGGTTTACATTTGGCCACTTTTAATGCCATACAAAAATGCGATATGGATTTGCGCAAGGACATGTATGGTAATATTGTGCTCTCGGGTGGCACGACAATGCTGAAAAATATAGAAGAGCGACTGCATCAGGAAATTTACAGAATGGCACCGCCTGGCATTAAGGTCAAGATACTGGCCAGCCCAGAACGCAGATTTGCCGTATGGTCCGGTGGTTCAGTGTTGGCCTCATTGTCTACCTTTGAAGATATGTGGATTGATGCGACAGAGTATTTTGATACAGGACCTAGCATTGTGCACCGCAAGTGCTTCTAGTAATACTATTTATTATTTTATATATTTTATAAACTCTAAAAAGTTGGTTAGTCTGCAAAAAAAAAAATTAATGGACTTGAACAAAATTTTAAAAAAACTAATAAAAGTTGTTCAATTGTTTTTAAAAAAAAAAAAACTGTCAGCTGTTTCAAACTATCATAGCAATTATTTAAACAATTTTTGGTTTTTATTTTCAATTAATTGAGAATTTATTAATAATGACGCATACAAATGAGAGACGCTTGCAAGTTGCGACAACCTTAGCTTCCTTTACAACAACAATTACAGGCCTTTACTACAAAAGCCAAGCTGACATTACCTTCAGCATAATCATCTGCATCATCATCATAATCATCATCTTTACCATCATCTTCATCGTCGTCGCCATCAACTTTGTCAGCTGCACTTGAGGCGCTTTTGTTTCTGCACTTCACTTGATTTGATCACGGATCTGCTGGAACTGCAACGTCTTTGGCGGCTCTGCCACCAGACCCTCTCGACGGCACTTGGGGGCCACGCGTGCGCACTCCAAAAAAAAAAAAAAACTGCATTTAAAATTTTTGGGTATGACAACTTTGGCATACTCTTTTATTTTTCGACAAAACGTTCCCTTTCTTTTTTTTTTTGTGGAATTTAAAAAAAAATTTTGTTTAGTTTCTCATTGCTTTAACTTACACTACATCATGGCATAACTGACCGAAGGGTTTTGATTGTTGCAAGATTCACTAAAACCAACTACAAAGTAAAAAGATGGCGTACGTAAAAGTCGGGCGCAGACGACTTTGGGATACCCTCTACATTGCTAGTAGACACGACAGACGTAATCCTGTCCTAACGTTGGCTAGTAACGGGCTCAGGCAAATTTTTTTCCATTTTCGAATATTCGATAAACTATAGACTAAGTAAAGTACTTTGACGTACAATTCTACGTTTCCATGATCATACAGTACGGCAAAAAGTGGTCTACAAGAATATGTAACCGTTTTTATTTTTGACTTTAAAAAGTTAATTTTTACTTTAAAAAATAAATTAAAAATTAATAGTAGGGGAAAGGCTGGTAAGTTGGTCAGGGCTTGTAAGTTGCCCAACCTGGTCGATTTTGATGTTCCAGCAATGATTTTTTTTTGGTGCAAAAAGATATTTATACCTATAAGTTCCGTAAAGTATCGATTTTTATGAAAATCGAAAGATACGTCAAAAAAGTTATTTTAAGGCTATGGGGTAAGTTTCAAGTTGATATGTTGAGGGGTGCGGGAGAAAACACGGTAAATCGATTGCGGAAGTGGGGTGTCCGCATCGATAAAATTTAGATGTGGTTTTCTTTATTAGAGCTACATGAATCAGCTTACCCAAAATAGTGACTCAAGACTCATTGCTCTGTCGAGTTTTAGATGAAAATATTAAGCGGTGTAGCTAAAAACCGCGAAAATCTACGGGGGAACGGGGAAAGATATTGACATGATTTAACAAACTTCATCTCTTGCTCTTATAGTCTCCGAGATCTAGACGGATAGACGGACGGACGAACGGACGGACGGGCAGACGGACATGGCGGAATCGCTACCCGAGGCTACGTAAATCATTTTGGTATAAAGGAGGTCTGCCACGCCTCCTTCTGTCCGTTACATACATTGCACATTGGGCCAGAAAGCCGATTTTTTGGCATAAATTCAAAATATTCATAGAAGCAAATTCGTTTTTTAACATTGCCATTTTGTAGTCAATACCCTAGTTACAAAAAATTAAAAAATATTATTGATTTTATTGCAACCCTGAAGTTTTGGCAGCCCTTCAAAGTTACATGTTCGAACAGCAGCGCGTTGCAGTAAAAACGGCGCGAAACTTTTTGTTAACTTTGCGAGCTTGTATTTTTATTAATTTTAAATATAAAGATAATATTAATAATGGTAAATAGAGGTACGGGTATGTAGAATGTTTATGTTAAAAAGGTGTTTCCTTATACATATTTGTTAATTTGTTTTATATGTGTATGGTTTTGTGTTGCCTTTAATTAGAGAAAACTTAACCAACTTGGCCGTCTATTATGGAATAAAAAATAACTTTCTGCAAGCTTCTGCTAAAAAGTATTAATGTAACATAAAAGTACAAAATATATACTAATTTACCCTTTTTATGCTTTTTGCGGCTTTTCGGGTATTGCCATTTTGAAGCTAAGGTTAATTTCTGCTATGCAACGCTGCTGAATATCTGGAATGACAATATTCGAAAGGCATCTGATGTTTCGCACTGAATATTTCATCAACTTAAAGACTACAACTTAAGCGCAGGAAACACTCCAAGTGGCTGTCGTCAAAAATTATATTTTTTTTATTCGATAGCTTAGATTCCACATCTTCAACCAAGCCTATAAGGTCATTTTTAAACACAGTAGGACGTCCACCGATGGAATATGCTGAACCACGTTTAAAAAGAAAGTTAGCATCCGATTTAGCAGATAAACAACGCCACAACACTTGTGCACGCTGCTGCAGTTTCGGTCAAAAAATTAAATGAAAAAGACACGTCTTTAATATTGAAAAATACTTTGCTTGCTTCAAATGGCCCAAATCGAGTAAGAAAAAACCTTTTTGTTTCGGAGCGAGCACCCTTAACGCCCAATGAGGCTTTGGCGTTTTTGCTCGAAAACTCCTTTGGAAAAAGCCAATATTGCAACATTCAGGTGCTTCATAAAAGCCGATCTTCCGATATTTATCCCAGTTATAATAGAAAATGAGAAGCCAAATGTAGGCCTTTGGAAATTATGGTAACCGATAAATAACAAATTTGCTCAAAGCAAAAAAATACCATTACCGGCAGCTGTGATTGACCTTTCAGAACCGCAAAATTTTAAAAATAATTGTGATAATTATATCCTAAATAATAATTATAATTTTACAGGTAATCATAGTGACACTAAAAAATCACACCAAGCAAAAATTCACCTTATATGGGCGGTGGGAGTGGGCGTGGCCGGATCGTTCTGAAATTTATCTCAGTTCTTATATATGTCATTACAAACAACTACACAAAATTTCATGCCTGTAACTTTATTTTTCGAATTTATGCCAAAAATTTGGCTTTCTGGCCCAATGTGCATTGCACAAATCTAGTATACCCTTTGTACCTATAGGTACAGGGTAGTGCTGGAGAAAACATCTATGATCGAAGTTTAAAATCTCTATATATCGATGTTGGCCAACAGAGATGTTTCTCCAGCACTTCTGCATTCATCAAATGGGCGTTTAGTACAGGGTATAATTAAGGTAAATATATATGCTGGAACTGAAATTCAATGAATTTTCATAAGCAAAAATGGTTTTCCAACTTACAGTGAATAGACAAATTTTTTTCAATGCATTCCAAAATGGCTTGAAAATGTAAGATGCCAAACTTTTTGGCTTGTAAGTTGCCACACATCTATTTTCATTTTTTTCCATTGCTATGTTGTTTATATGACTTTTTTATTGTGTGGAATTGTCATTGAAACTATTGTTTTTAGTGGATTTTTCTGGCATTCTCGGATATATTTTTTCAATATTTTCCATAACAATTCATTTTTAATATGGCGACCACGAAAAAGCGATTACAAAAAAAAACACAATTTTGACTTCTCTGGAAAGTTAAATTTTTCTTGTTTTTTTTTAAATTCCATTTAATGCTCAGTTAAATTTAAAATCAATATTATAAATTTTCATAAATTGTATCACTCTTGCGTTTTTATTTCAGTTTTCTCCAATATTCAGCGATTTTTGCAGGAGTGGCAACGTACAAGACTTTTCTTTTGGTGGCCGTATAGCCAAAACAGCTATGGTATGGCAACTTACAAGCCTTTCCCCTATTATATAAACGATATTTGTAAATCAGGAGCCTTGTTTTCTAATTAAGCTCTTATTTTGGAATATGTACTCTCAAAAATTTAAAACAACTATATACAGAAATTTACTTTTTTTTTGTCGTTTAAATTAATAATGTCGTTTCACTTTTTTAATAAAACTTTTTGAATATGAAAGATCTCTTTATTGAGGACCTAAATGGCATATGATGTTCCGTGAAGAATTGGAATGCGAGTTGGTTTATAATTGGTCTGTACAACATTCAGTATCACAATATAAATCTCAATACAAAAATACGTTGAAATGAATACGGGTCTAATTATGGTCAAGATTATATGCATGGTTTTAGTCGGAGACTCCCTTTTCACTAAAGTCAACTTCACTTGCTTGTCATATTACTCTGGCTATAATATATTTTTATACCCTGTACCTATAGGTACAAAGGGTATACTAGATTTGTGCAATGTATGTAACGGCAAGAAGGAGGCGTGGCAGACCCCAAGTCCTTTATACCAAAATGCTTATCATAACCTCGGGTAGCGATTGAGCCATGTCCGTCTGTCCGTCCGTCTGTCCGTCTGTCCGTCTGTCCGTCTGTATGAACACCTAGATCTCGGAGACTATAAGAGCTAGAGATCCGAAACTTTACCAGCTGATGCGCATATTTCCTCAGAAGATCAAGTTTGTTGAATCATGTCAATATCTTTCCCCGTTCCCCCGTAGCAGAGTTTCGCGGTTTTTAGCTAAACCGTTTAATATTTTAATCTAAAACTTAACAGAGCGATGCGTTGTGGTTACATGCATCTGTGTGTCAAAAATAAACAAAATCTGACAATTACAACAAAAGTTATAGTCTAAAATGTGAAAATTTCACCTCCCCTTGCCTATAAACTGCGTCAATATTTGACTCTACGTAATAAGAGTAAAAAATGACCTAGAACCACCAATTTTGGTAAGCTGATTCATGTGCCTCTAATAAACAAATCCACATCCAAATTTTATCAATGCAGCCCCCCCACCCCCCGCAATCGATTTACCGTGTTTTCTCCCACACCCTTCAACATATCCCCTTGAAACTTACCCCATATACTTTAAATAACTCCTTTGACGTAAATTTCGATTTTCATCAAAATCAGTTAAAATTTGCGGAACTAATAGGTATCAATATCGTTTTGCACCAACAAAAAAATTTTCCAATTGGAAATTCTTAGTAAGAATATGCAGGAATAAATCTTTTTTTGAGAAAAAAAGGTACAGGGTATTACACTGTCGGGCACCGCCTCGACTGTATTACATTTTTTGAATTACTTATCCGAAAATAATTTAAAATTCAAATGCTGCGTCAATATAACGTCGAATGCCTGAAACAGATTTCCAATATTTATATACATACATAGGCAAATGGTGCATTTCATTATTATACATATTATATATATATAATTATATATATATATATATATATAATTTTACATATTAGAAATTACAAATAAAATTCATGAGTTTTTAAATAAATTTATTGTCGATATACACAATTATTTTAATTTTTATTCAAACAATTCATGAAAAAAATAAAAATAATAACAGGAAGATTTTCTCGCAATCGTAGCTGTTTTGGGTTTGTCTTTTGCTTAATGACATCATTGGGTGTGACAAAAAGGAAAGCTCTTCTTATGGGAGTGTTTAGCTATGCCAGTTTGTTCCAAACATCATGCACTGGATCGTAAGCCTCCACAGTCGTAGTGGCATTATTAGACTCTGAGCCGCCAGTTCAACAATACGATTAGCAAACAGAGCACAGCCATATTCATCCCTGCTGACTGTCAACGAGCAAACCTTTGTCCATTTATCAATAGTTGGATTGTAACACTCAACAGAATCTAAAGGTCCACCGTCATAACCGCCTATTGCATAAAGAAGCCCTTTTACTTGTTCCACTCCAAAATATCCACGAGCTTTGCTCATGGACGATAAAAAACTCCATTCGTTTATGCATGGATCGTACCTTTCCACGCAGCTTAAATGCTCACGTCCATCATATCCACCAATAACATATAAGCAATCGTTGAGAACTGCCACACCGACGTCATATCTTGCGGTAGGCATGGGTGCCAAACTGTTCCAAGTATCTGTTTCAGCATTCCATCGCTCTACTGTATTCAAGCATGAACCTTTATAACCGCCTACCACATAGAGTTAACCTTTTAGCACTGCCACGCCCACATTATGCCTTGGTGTACGCATTGGTTGGAGTTGGGTCCAGGTCATGCTCTTTAAATCCAAACTACACATGGTTTTTAATGGACTGAATTCTGCATAAAGTCCCCCAACCAATATCAGTTTATTCTCAATAAATGCTGCACCATAAAATTTACGTTGTAATTCTAATCTCCTTAAAAGTGTCCATTGCTTCTGAATAGGACAGTAGCTTTCAATGACAAAATCATTGTCGCTTTCTCCAATTGCAAGCAAACAATCAAAATTTCTCCGGGCAATCGATAACAGTCGCTCGGGCCTTAATTGACTCTTATATGCTTCCAAAAGCAGATTCTGACATTCATTGGCATTGCATACGTTCTCCACATGTTCTTTAATAAAAGACAGCGTTAGTAGTGGCAGCCTCACCTTGGCCATCAGTTTTGGTATGTGCTGTTTGCGAGCGGACTCATCATTGCTCACCCAAGACATTAGACTCTGAAACACAAACTTCTCGGATGGCACTTGAAGATCATCACTAGATAGAAGCTTACCCAGCTGATGGACATCCAGTTGTAGGAACTCTTGACTTTGGTTTACATCCACAAAATTGTTGAAGATATAGTCCACAGCAAGTTTCATCAAATTGGTGCAGTTGTGCAGCTCTGCAAGGAAGCTTATGTCCAGCCAGTTCGATGAATCCAACTTGTGTGCCATAAAATTCGCGCAAACCGTGAGTGCATAGTTCATCTGCCACCTATGGGCGGTGGTAAAAAGCATTTCAAAATTGTCGTCGTGCACTTCAAGGTTTCCCGTGTAGCAGTAGTTCACAAGAATTTGTAGAACATCGTGGTTTTCGTCACCAATAGTCACCTCGTTGTCGTTGACGTCACGCATTGGGCTGGGGAGCATGGCCGAAAAGTACTCACTGTTGGCGGACAACACCAAACGATCTATGCCCGAGATGAGAACCACATCGCAAAAATGTTTCTTGTCCAGATGCAATTTTATAAGTTTTAGAATCATGTCAGCATGGTTATTATTATTGCAAGAGTTAAAGTTTTCTTGGTTTTTCGTAGACATTGCGTAATTAATGTATTTGGATTTTTTAACTGATTTATAAAATCGATAAGAAAATGATAGTGTTAAAATATCGCACTAAATATTTAATACTATAGTTGCCCATAATTTCATAATTATTGATTAAATACCAAACAGGCGACTATTAAAAGTTATAGCTATCGTCTCCAACAGTGAACAGTAAAAAATAAACAAAAGATGGCGTACCTTCAAGTCGGGCGCGGACGACTTTGGGTTACCACCGAAATGTTACCTACAAACACTTTGTCAAGAAATTTTTTTGAGGACTCGATGTAACGAAAAAAGCTCGATGTTACAAAAAAACAAAAGCATGCATTATATTGCACAATATAAAACAGCCTAATAGACAATAAAACTGAGTTTTTTCCATTTGAATCCAATGTTGCCTATAGGCAACAAACCTAAAAGGGTTAACATAGGGTGCGCCATCTGTTGGTTTGGTCGTTTAACACTCATAATTCGGAATATACGCATCCAAAGTGGATGTTCTACAACATATGTCAAGTTCAAAACTACTGTGTCTTAGTCATGGACCGTTTAACAACCGAACAACCGGCCTTCTGAGCCTGGAATCAAAAATTTATTGATCGGTTCGGGTCTCTTGGTTCACTACACCCACTACACACATAATTGCATGCTCCTCCGGTTCGTACACGAGATAATATTGATAAGTTAATTACACCTTGTTAGGAACCCCTTTGCGTTGGAATTTGCACGCAGATCTGCATTTACCCCCTAAAATGATTCAAAAGACGCCCACGAAACAATATCAGCGTCGCGACGGTCATCGCCAGCAGCGGCGGCCATTTGGGCGATATTATTTTACATACATAAATGAATAGTTTCAAACATGCATTTGGTATAGTGTTCACATTTGACCAATGTTGTTGGGAAATAAACGAATAAAATGCAATTAAAAAATAAACCAACAGATGGCCCACCCTATACTAGCAATAATATGAGGAAATATGAGGATTCATCGAAAAGAGTAAGGGAAATAAAATATATACGTATTAAAAACCATAAGAATCGGCGGTGCTCTGAAAAACGATTGTGACCACATATTTCATTGTACAGGAACTGAAGATTAGCCAGAAAACCGTTTGAAACTATTTTCATGAGTCTCAAGAAGAAGCTCAATTAATGGGTGCGAATTGACGCAAAAAAATCTTGTGGGACGAATCGATGCTTGCGATTTTTTGCTGAAACATACCGAAGCGGATGGTGAGTGGCGTTGAGAAATGGCTCACATACGAGAATCACAACCAAAAAGATTATGGTCCAATCACGTTGAGTCGGCCAAGTCCGGATTAACGGCCAAGAAGATTTTGCTGTGTGTTTGCTGAGATTGGAAGGAAATCACCCATTATGAACAGCTTTCATTGGGCCAAACACTCAATTCGGAACTCTACAGTAAACAACTAACCAGATTGAATCCAGATTGAAGTATTACGTGGCACCAATCGACTATCAACCATTTAAGCATTGATAAGCACTGATAACTCCGGGCCCGGGTGTAGTTACTGTCGCACTTCAATGATTCAAGCTAAAGGTGTAATAGAGGGGCCGGTACTTTTTTCCCCCGGGCCCGGATTTTCTCCCTACGGCTCTGGGTATAGGTACTTCTAAAAAAAATTTATTTTTTTCTTTCAAAAAAATTCTTTAAGAAACAAATTTTCAAATATTTTATCAAAAAAAAAAATTGTTTAAGAAAATATTAAAAACATTTTTTTTATTCTTTCTTTCAAAAAATGTTTTAAGTTCTGTGCCTTGAAAAAATGAACCAAAATATGCAGCTATCGATAGTTTGCTAAATAATCGAAATCTTGAAAAAATGTAAGTGTTGAATAGGGGCAAGTAACTGCCTTGGCATCAAAAAAATGCAGTTATCGATAGCTCGCTAAATATCGATAGCTTGCTTAATAATCGGAATCTTGCAAAAATGTAAGTGTTGAATAGGGGCAAGTAACTGCCTTGGCATCAAAAAATGCATAAAAAAAAATCAGTTATCGATAGCTCGCTAAAGATCATATATGTAACAATAACACAGTCGCAAAACAAAGTATCGTAATCTGGGAATTCGCTCAAAGAATTGGCTCAACGGCTCTTGATTCTGACCTAATCTTGAAAAACTCCCCAAAAGTTGTTTTTGAGAGCGGTGGTTGGCGATATTTTCAAGTTCGCTGATTCCGATGCCGAATTCAAAAAAACCAACACGTCAGGTTATTCAGGTTTTTTTTTTTTTTTTTTTGAGGGGGCATTATGTCGGTAACCTAGTACTGTGGGTTTTTGGCGCATGGATTCGTATTCAGCTATCCCAAAAACATATAGCAGAAAAGGTCTGGCCTCTGAACCTGAATATAGATTTTTTTTTGTATCCTCCATACCATAACCTCAAAACACCCTACAAAAAATCTTTTTGGATTCCTGATGACCGACGCTGTTTTTTATATGTTTTTGGAATTGCTGCGTTCGAATCCAAAAAGTTTGTACCAAAATAACTCGTTTTATTTGGGATTTTCTGAGGATACGTCAGAACCCCGATGTGCTGTGGATTCAGCAACTCTAAAGACATAACAAAAACATGATCTGACCTTTGAATCTGAAAGTCGGGTTTTTTTTTTGTGTGGCTGTGTAATCAAATTCGCAGAGATCGATTAAAAAGTTAAGTTCATTTTTTTTGTCCATAGATAAGCATTTGCTTCAACATACAATGACATTTGCTTAATCGAAAAATATTCCTGCGAAAGTATTTAGCCCAAAGGGGGTTCATATATATTTTATATGAAGTTTTGTCATTCCGCGCGAAATTTTTCGAACTGCGTATATGCCCTATGCTGAAAAGAACTGAATCATTTTCTAAAATACCCAACTCCGTAGACTGGCTTAAAGACTTAACTCCCATATAAATACTTTCAAAATTTTGAAAAAACAGATTTTTAATCTTGCCGATAGGTGGCTGCGTTCTGAAGTAGGACATTTTTTAAGCAGGCGCTGCTACTAATAGGACTTTCTTTAAGGAGTCGCTGCTTCTTGCACTATATCTCCATATAAATAGTAGTACCAAAGGCAACGAGTGCGGCCCCTACGTGTTGTTTAAAATAGAATCACGGACTATCTTTCTTAAACAGCCAAATGGAACATCCGTCAACCTGAAGCTTTTTCATCCATACGCACAACTTACCCAAAACAGTGGAGTCATTGTTGTGGCAGAGCTATTAAAAAATCTTGTATATTGTACTCTCAAACTTCTTTCAAAACAGATTGCGGCTTTTATCAATGCTTCAAAACTCCTTGGACAGAGAACTACGAAACTGTTTAACCTGAAGCACTGTTGCATATAGAGATGCCTTACGGGACGTCTGATCATGGAATTTAGGGATAAGAAATTTTTACATAAGATACGTATCTGTATCTGGACACGGCCATCTGCCACAGTTAATTGATATAGGCGAGGGGTATCTAGAAGAGTTTAGAAACATGGGACTGGTGTTTCCTCACCTACTAAACCCAACATCTTATCTGCGCTTTCATCTCAAAGTACAACCGTAGGGTCTTATATCTATACGGGGGTATTGGGCGCAATACGTTTAGTCATCATGATCAGATCGGAGCTCTTTAAAGGCTATAGCTGTCGATTGCTGAACTTAATATTTAAGGTAAAACTTCTCAGCTTATGTGAGTCCAATATTAAAAAAATTGTTGACATTTATCGATGCTTACATCGCTGTGTATAGTCGTGTGATTCCCTCAAAGCTTCGACATAGAACTTTACGAATCGTCATACGTTACAAACTCCATATCAATATCAGCAGTATCTTTGCAAGGGTATTTTTAAAGCTGCTGCTGATGTAGTTGCTCCAACTAATTGTTAACCCAAACTGCATCAAGAATACCTTTGCAAGAGTATACACAAACATTTTTGTCGCTAGAATTGCTGTGTTTTAAAGCTGTTGCTGATGCAGCTGCTCCAACTACATGTTTCGCCCTTCTAAACGCATCATAACCAATTTTCATCTTTTCAACGACAACGCTGAAGTGTAAAGTTCAACAAACTTTCCTAAGCTGTCAAACAAAATCTTGTCTAGCCTCATTTTGGCCATATTGCCTGCCATGCGTTTATGTGGCCAACTGAAGTGCAGTTGAGTAGTAGTAAGCCATATTGACAGGTTTCCAAGGGTTTTTCGATTTGTCATCCAACTGGGCCAAGTTGTAGCTGCCAATTGTTACTTGTCTACGTGTCTAACTCAAGGTTCCATGGATTTGGCACTTCACTTTTGTTGCAATATCAAATTATGAGATTTTAAGTGTCTTAAACTTATATATATGTATATATCCATATATGTATGTCTAGTACATAAATACTTGTACAAAAGTAGCAAATTACTTACGTATGTTTAATGTTTTGTGCAAAATTATTTTCAATTTGATAGTAGCTTCAAAAGTCTTGAGGATTTGCTCGTCACTTTGCAATTGTTGCCAAATGTTTTGCATTTTGAAATTTATTTGCCTTTATTCTGTGCAACACATAAATAAATTCAAACTCGTGAGGTTATAAATTAAAAAGGGACATGCACCATGCACTAACTATTTATCGTATGTACTCCATGATTTTTTGGATTTTTTTTTTTTGGGTCTAGTGGGGTTAGGCGTGCAGCCATTGTGGCACGAACAAAAAACAAGATCCACAACATTACCTACAAAATAGCTTCAAAACAGAGTTGCTAATTTTAAATGCATAAAGTAAAGCGTAAATGTTCCAAATGGAATGTTTTTATTTTGATAGCCGGTTTAAGCGCTGGGAACCATGCTTAAGGATTGTCATCTGTAATTGCTGCTCCAATCTTAAGAAAACGCCGGAAGCAAAAGGTGCGACTTTGTTTGCAAAATATATATGCAAATAGACGGAAGTGTGTCTAAGCCAGTTTTTATTAGTTGACAGTAAAATGCTTTGGCAAAAAAATGAAATGCTTTTATATATAATACATAAATAGTGTGAGCAGTGCTTCACCAATTGTTTTGTTTCCAAAGCTGTCAAAGTTATGAATGACATCGAACCGTGAAAAATGTTGAGCGTGAGGCACTCACGAGCCCGTGGGTTACTAGAAAAAATGTTTATAAATTTGATTTATTAATAGACTCCCTTTGTCGAAGACGTTCAACCTGTTTTAGTCATTCCCGTAGTAAGAAATGGTAAAACGTATGAACAATTTGAATACCCGATATTTTGAGTACAAGTTGGGGCAGAATAAATTTGTGTGTAATATCTAAAAGGAAAATTAAAAGATTTCAACCAAAAGAACTCACAGCATGCAATTCCAAGCATACGTTTTATGATCTACAGCGTGCTTTTTTAAGAGGTTCTCAAACTGAGTTGGCAACACTGCTTTATCTGACAACCCATTTATTTAGTTTACTACCACATTTTTTTAGTTGACCCAACTCATGTCTTTCATTTTTTATTACCCAATCGATTAGGAATATCGAATAACAATCCAACTTAAATGCCATTATTCGTATGCAGGCCCATATAGACTAAAATATCAAAAATTCTTTTTGCGAATAGCTTTTAACTTTTTGCTCCAAAAGCTTTCTCGTAAAAAGTTTAATACCAACACTCTACTAAAAGCTTGATTGCCAAAAATAAATAAAAAAAAAAATTTTGGATTTTCAAATGTTGTGCTTAGAATCTCAACTCCATTTTGTCCATTGAACTTTAGAATGTAGTTCTTTATATTTCAATGCCATTCACATCAATAATTAACAATTAAATCATCTGTAAAAAATTTGTTTCGGCTACTCGAAAAATAAAATTCAACGAAGTTTTAAAAAATAAACATTCAATTATTGAGTAGGTTAAGTTTTATATTGTATTTTTTTAATAGCAGTAGTTTATGAGGTTGCACGTTTTTATGGGTTTCTAGTTTAAAACATAACCAATTAGTAAGAACTCATAAAGTATATATATATGCACAATTTTAATGTGCACCATGACGTCATCAAATTTTCTATGGTGTTCAAACTGCCTCGAAGTGCACTTTATAGAGCTTATTGCTTATAGCAAAATAGTCGGCATTATGAGCCCGTATCAATTGTAAGCTAAAACCCATGCCCGTTCTAGTTTTTCGTTTATGCTTTATTTTAGAGAAAATAGTTATTTAGTGCTTAAAGATCACATGATGGTGGAAATTTTGGTAGGATCGGCCTTTTTTAAATTAATATTCTTATACCTCAAAAAGAAAGAAAGCAATATGTTTCTTAAAACGGTTTTCGGGATATCACGATTTAAAACAGAAAACGAGATCTCAAGCGCCTGTGAATTCCGTCATGTATGTAACTCACCAAAAATGATTCCGATCGTAGCATCTATAATTATTTTTAAATTATAAAATAATATGACGCTGGAAGCTTTAAAAAAAGTGCTACTTTTTTATGGGTAAAAAAAAAACCATTTATCTCGAAACAAAAATTTGTTGTACCTATTGGTTTTCGCTAAATATTTAAAAATTCTTGACGTAGGTCTTCCTTTATACCCTGCACCAAAGGTAAGATGTGTATCAAGATTGTGCAAATGTATGTAACAAAGGCAAGGCGACATCGGAGACCCAACCAAACTTTATAAACCTATATGTTCTAATAGATTCCCTATTATGTCATGAGAAACAGTTTTATTTAAGTTTTTCGATATTCGGTTTTTATTGTATAGATTATTTATTATTATCCCAAAGAGGTATAACAAAGTACAACGAAAATAGCCCAAAGGGCATAATTAATATATTTATAAAGATTACGGTACCAAATTTGGTGGTTGCAAGTTTTTAAGCGGACTATACTTAAAGGAACCATCGGCCGAAACAAGTTTTTAGGGCATAATTTGTTTGTTAGTTAAGATTTAATACCTTAAACAAATTCTGGACTGAAAAGTTTTTTTAAAGTATATTTATATCTTGTGATGGGACAGGATACCTGAAAGTTGTTAGCGCCCAAAAATGGAAAATACACTCAGAAAAAAAGAACCACAATAATATTAACAAGAATTTTTACGTTATCTATTTTGCTTAAATTAAGAATGAAATACACTTAATCTCAGCAATAAAAGTAAACATTTTTACAATGAGTACGAGAAGCTCTTTTTCTTAAAATCTATCTAAACCAGTGGTCGGCACTGCCCTATCCCATGGGCCTTTGGTTCACACGTACTGTGCTGTACACAAAACGCATGCATGTGTGCTTTATTTTCTCTCTCTCAGCCAATTCTCTGGCGTTGCCACGCTCTTGTTGCAAAGCAACAGACACGAAGTTGCTTGTGCATGACATCGGCTCTTGCTTAGAGAGCGTGCTTGCTTTTTTACTCTCACGAAACTAAAGCGCTCCAGCATTAGTATGCCGTGGCTTTGGTGCTGTGTGGCCGAAATACAAAATCAGTTTATGTCTAGTTGGCTACAAGCTTAGACGTCAGCGTCGAAATACGTCACAGCGGCACAAATACAAAAAAATGCATATGTATATTGTGCCGACCACTGATCTAAACCTTTTCAAATTAAGAATATCTGTGTTACAATCTAGCGTAACTGTTCTTAAAATTCCTCTCTACAAAATAAGCTCTAAAACATAATATTAATAGTTTTCTAAAAATTCGCTAAATTCTTAATTTTTTTTCTTGTGTATATGCAAAAGATTTCTATTATAAATCAAAAATCTTTTTGTAAAAAAGCTACAGTCTTCATAATAGTTTTTAAGTCTCATTTGGAGTATATTGCTTTTAGACATGGCCCACCCACTTATTTCTGCGTAAAAATTTTTCACAGTTTAAACAAATAGATTTGTTCCTATTTTTGAATTTTTCAATGAAAATTTTAGGAGGGTATCTGGAAGCACGTTTCGTCATCTAAATTAGAAGAATGTTAAATTATTGCTAAAAGTCGAAATATGCCTGGCCAGACCCATGTGCGTGTTCGAGTTTTAAAGAGCGTCAAAATCAGATGAAATCTTTGTCTTTTTTATTAGATAGCTAAGTTTATTAAATATTCCATGTTTACTGAAAATAAACAATAATTGTACCTATACAAGAGTTACGGCAAACTATCGTAGCAGGTAATGGCCTTGCTATTTACAAGTCTCTTCTGTACATATATGCGAATATATGAACATAGGTATAAAAGTTTATCAACACTCCCTTTCCCCACTCAAAAGAAAAGTGTCGAGGACAGTGCGATACACTCACCCCTTTTTACGCGTAAAATTCTATACTGCGTAGCTACAACTATTTTTCAAAGCTAAAACTGCTTGAATGCAGTGCACAAGCAGTTTACAAGTGGAAAATTTGGTTTACGTTGAGCATCGTATTTTGATCTGCGAACAACTTGAAAAATGAATGGTTTATTAAGGCAACCAAGGGAAAATAAAGTCATGGGGACTGCCGGTCATGCTTTTATGTTTTATGTGGAGTTATCTGTTAAAACGTGCCAGTGATGGCACTAAGGAACGGTATTGATTTCTGGTGAATTAAGATGTTTTTTGCTCTGGTAGCATTTGAGATGTAATTGTTTAGAGAGACAAACATACAGACGGACAGAGGGAAAAACAGACAGACTAACGGATGGACACTCGAACATGCGTCAAGCCGAGGTGATGCTTACCATTTTTGTATAAAGTACTAAAAGTACATTCTTTTGCACAAGTCCACCATACCCTTAACTGCTATGGTTACAGTGTATTAAAAGGCAATTTTATCACCTGTTGCTTCCTGTCACAACAACTTAAGTTCCAAGAGCCAAAAATATACATATGTATGCTGCAGTAAATAGCTTGCATAGTTGACGTAAATGAGTTCCGGACCAGGACATTATTGGAAAGCAGTGCGCAGCTGCCAACAGGGTTGTCAACCCTGCGCACAAATTGGGACGCAGTACAGGTTTAACTAAAACAGTTGAGAGTAAAGGTAGAACAAACATACTCTTAGCTAGCTGGCAACCCTGCCATGACGCACACAGGTTGTTGACTGGGCTAACCACAGATGTGCTCTTGGTGCTCAGCTCATTAAATTGTCAACCTTAGAAAATGCCAGACCCCAATGCAATGGCTGCAAACTCTGCGTCTCGCCTGCGCCTGTTGTGCATTTGGGGGCTACTCATATCCATATATTCACTGCACGTTAAGATACAATTGGATCGGGATGCCAACTATACGGCTATATGTGATTTGGCGGAGAAAATAAGCTGCACAGCTGTCTTTAAATCAGAGTAAGTGGAAAAACTAACAAAAAAAAAACCACCAATATTTAGGCAAATGCTTAACTGCAGCTATGGACGTGGTTTTGGGCTTACCCAGCTAGTCTTTGGTTCCGTCTCTGGCTATTTAAATCCACCAAATGGCATTATTGGCATTGTTTTCTATGCTGCACTGCTTATATCATGTAAGTTTTGGCCACTTTATGTAAATACCACTTAGTATTTTATCTTAACCCTAGCTGCCTTTGAAAGCCGTTGGCTTTGCATCTGTCAATTGTTGGCCGCCGTTTTAACCCTTTTGCTCTGCGTCTATCTGGGAGGACTACTGCTCTTTGTGCTCTTCGAATGCTGTGTGGTCTGCCTGCTCATCTATGTACTACACACGCTGCTCTTTCTAGAGGTCTACGGACGTTATAAGCGCTTATATGCCCGTAAAGGGGTCAACGTTGCTGCCAACTAATTGAAAATCCGCCTTTGTAAATTATGCAAAGAAATAAAAAATTATGAATATGTCAGTTGTAGATAATCTGCATAGATTTTATGGTTCAACTAGGGGTTAAGCACGCGGACGTGCTACTTGTTTAAGTTTTTTTTTCCAAACGAATTAAATCATTTACTCTACTAGAGTCTACATTATTTTTGGCAAACAGTTTGGAAGCATAAACTAACATATGGTGCAAGTTTATGGTGAGTCAATTTGTGAATCAAGGAAAGTATTCCCAAAAAAAATAAAACTTTGCAAATTAGAATAGGGTAGGCCTCATATGAACTGTCTGCGAAATTTGTTAACTTCAGCTTTATAGAAATAAAATGTACCATAGTGGTTCTTAAGTTTATATAGGGTGGGCCACCTGTTGGTTTGCTTATTAAACACAAACATTATGGATGCTCTTCTTCAAGTTCAATACTACTCCATTTTAGTCATGGATCGTTTATCAAGCGAATAACTCGTAAAAGTGCTACCTACTGGCGTACTATGAAATAGGTTGTTCTGCGAAAAAAAACATAGTTGAGGCTATTGTCTATTTTAGTGGCAGATTGTAAATAGAATATATTAACAAAAAAAAAAAGCATGCATTTTTTGTTTTAATTTTATTATTTTTTTACAATTGCTAAATTCGATGCCACGATATAGTAATGAAAACCTCTCAGTATTTTATGATTAATTTTACACAATATTTTGTTTGAATTTTGTAATTTCGAAGACCCAAATTTATTTAGAGTTGTCGCTAGTCTTCAAAAGAAAAAACAAAAAAAAAAATAATGGTAGTAGTAACTCTTTAATTTTCATGGCGTTTTTATTAGTTGGCGTGTCTAAGCCTACCTTGGTTGCAACTAGTATAGTACCACATGCCCAAAGTTGGGCGCAAACGACACAAAAATAGAATGCAATTAATTTGCCATAAATTGTGTGGGATCAGCTCAGAGACAAAAAAGGGTCTAGTTGGTATAGAGTAGGTGTATGACAACAGCAGGAATATTGCAAATTTCTTTACAAATTGCTGCCAAGATCCCGCGTTTTAAGAGGCAAAGTAAATCATGCGCATGGAAATCATGCCCTACACATATGATAGATTTAGATATAGATGCACTTATACCATACGTAGATTCATGCAATAATCACAATTGGGGTCGCCCATAGCACGATCTTCTTTAGTTTTGACAGCACAAGCTGCCGTTACTAGACAGACATTCACCGTGCAACCAAGTAGACTACTTTGGGGCAAACGTAATTCCAACAAGCACCAATAAGGGGCAAAACACAATCACCGCATGGCATGGTGAAGATGTGCAGCAAGAGTAATAATAATAAAAGGTAAATCAGCCTGCACATGCGCAGCAGCAGCAGCAGCAACTTCTTTAGCATCCAAGTTGGCGTCACCTTCGTTGTAGCTGCCTTCACGTGCGCTCACTCAATGACGTTGACAACAATGACAAACAACGACGACAACAACAACAAACAACAGCAACAACAACAACTCCAAAGTGATCTAAGCCAGATCGTTGTTGTTAGAGATTTTCTAGCTAGACAAACGACGACTGACAATACATAGAACTGGCAACCGAGTTTTCGCTTTGAAGATGAACGTATGTGGCAGCTGATTGTTGTGGTTGCCACATGTAGCGCCAGCTTCACCACAAACGCCACCACATAACTGATGAGGAGCCGAGCGACATAGCGACTCATAAACGATTTCATGACATTGTATCTGTACTGTACTGTTTGTGCATCCTAGACTTTCAGTTTCGTTTTGGAGAGCAGCAGTCAAAGTTTTTCATATAAATAGACACTGCCTGTGCAGCTCAAGATCAGTCAGAATTTGGTACGCTATTGAAACGCAACGCGCAGCACACACCAGAACGCAATTCGTGGAATATGTTCAAGTTACTCGGCCTGACGCTTATGTTGACGGCGGTGCTGGCACGGCCTGAACCGCCAGTTAATGCTTATTTACCGCCGCCTGCGGACAGCTATGGAGCACCAGGCCAAGGTGGTGCTGGTGGCAGACCATCAGATAGCTATGGTGCACCAGGGCAAGCTGGTGCGGGTGGTCAAGGCGGTAATGGTGCAGTCGGACGTCCATCCAGCAGCTATGGTGCGCCTGGTCAGGGCCAGGGACAGAATGGTTTTGGTGGTCGGCCCTCGGATAGTTATGGCGCGCCAGGTCAAGGCGGTAATGGTGCAGCCGGACGTCCATCCAGCAGCTATGGTGCGCCTGGTCAGGGTCAGGCACAGAATGGTTTTGGCGGCAGACCCTCGGATAGCTATGGCGCACCTGGTCAAGGCGGTAATGGTGCGGTCGGACGTCCATCCAGTAGCTACGGTGCACCCGGACAGGGTCAGGGGCAAGGACAGAATGGTTTTGGTGGCGGTGCTGGCGCAGGTCGTCCCTCCAGCAGCTATGGTGTGCCTGGACAGGGTCAAGGACAGAGTGGTTTCGGTGGACGA
Source organism: Chymomyza costata (assembly GCA_018150985.1). Classification (NCBI taxonomy): domain Eukaryota; kingdom Metazoa; phylum Arthropoda; class Insecta; order Diptera; family Drosophilidae; genus Chymomyza; species Chymomyza costata. Next base: position 5,961,516 of record JAECWU010000803.1, on the reverse strand, counting down.
CCTTCGGATAGCTACGGCGCACCTAATGGTGGTGGTGCGGCTACTGGTAATGGACGCCCCTCAAGCAGTTATGGTGCACCCGGACAGGGTCAAGGACAAAATGGTTTTGGTGGCAAACCCTCAGATAGTTATGGTGCTCCCAACGCAGGCGCTGGCCGTCCATCAAGCAGTTATGGTGCACCGGGACAGGGTCAAGGAGCTGGTGGTTTGGGTGGCAAGCCCTCGGATAGTTATGGTGCGCCCAATGGTGGAAATGCTGGTGCTGGACGTCCGTCGAGCAGCTATGGCGCGCCAGGTGCTGGACAAGCGCCTGGCCAGGGACGCCCCTCAGACTCTTATGGACCACCCGCTTCGGGTGCTGGTGCTGCTGGGAGCGGCGCTGGTGGTGACTATGACAGCAATGTAAGTAGCAAGTTAATTGGGTGCAGTTCTTACTTGGTTCCTTCCAACAAAAACAATATGAACAACAACCACAACAGCTCACTTGAAGCTTGCTTAAAAACGCCATGTTGCAATACGCCTAGATGCACGCTTTGAAAAACTACAACAACAAACAAATTTCGTTTTTTTTGCACCGCTTTCCTTTGCTTGCAACTTTCTTTTTGCCACTCTGCCAATTTTCCATTTTCGCTTCTTTTTAACGCTCAAAACTCTATGAATCTTGTACTCTTTCTTTCTCTCTCTTCCCCTTCCGCTCTGTCGTCAATACTACGTAGGAACCAGCTAAGTACGAATTCAATTACCAAGTTGAGGATGCTCCAAGTGGGCTGTCGTTCGGGCATTCAGAGATGCGCGACGGTGATTTCACCACCGGCCAGTACAATGTACTGCTGCCCGATGGAAGGAAGCAAGTAAGCGCGTTTTTCTAGCTGGGTCAGGGAAAACTTAAATGGGTCACCATTTCATCATTTGGCGTTTTAAAACTTGCTAATTATTCGCTCTGCTTTTCAGATTGTCGAATATGAAGCTGATCAGCAAGGCTACCGACCACAAATACGCTACGAAGGTGATGCCAATGCTGGCAGCGGTGCAGGTGGCGCCGGTGGTGCAGCTGGCCAAAACTTGGGTGCTGATGGTTACTCAAGTGGACGTCCCGGTGGTCAGGATTTGGGTCAAAATGGTTATTCTAATGGACGTCCAGGCGGACAGGATCCTGGTCAGGGTGGTTATTCTAATGGGCGTCCCGGTGGTCAGGATCTAGGTCCAGGTGGTTACAGCAATGGACGTCCCGGTGGCCAAAATCAAGGTCAAAACGGTTATTCCAATGGTGGACGTTCAGGTGGACAGAATTTAGGTCAAAACGGTTACTCCAACGGACGTCCAGGTGGTCAGGATCAAGGCCAAGGTGGACGACCAGGTGGCCAGGATCTTGGACAGAATGGTTATTCCAGCGGTCGTCCTGGTGGTCAGGATCAAGGCGCAGGTGGTTATTCCAACGGCCGACCCGGTGGTCAGGATCAGGGACCTGGTGGTTACTCCAGCGGCCGCCCAGGTGGTCAGGATCAGGGACCAGGTGGTTACACCAGTGGCCGGCCAGGTGGTCAGGACCTTGGTCAGGGTGGTTATTCCAATGGACGTCCAGGCGGTCAGGACTTAGGACAGGGTGGTTACTCTAATGGACGTCCAGGTGGTCAAGACTTAGGACAGGGTGGCTACTCTAATGGACGTCCAGGTGGTCAAGATCTCGGTCAGACTGGTTACTCGAGTGGTCGCCCAGGCGCTGGAAGCGGTGGCTTTGGTTCACAAGGTGGTTTAGGCGGCGGTGGCAATGCTGGCAGCGGTGATGGACGTGTCATTATAGCCGGTCAAATTACAGGACCCGGTCAGGGACGCAATGGCAATAGCTTTGGCCCTGGCGGTCAAAATGGCGACAACGATGGCAGTGGCTATAGATATTAGAGCACTGCAAAGAAACAGATACACTAGCTAGCACTTTTCACAGGACACCTGACCGCCGTAGCAGCCGCATCTTGTCCTGAAATCTTTTTTAAGGTCTAATATAATTGTTATCCTAATACTTTCTATCCTATACTCATGCGCTATTTTATGCTATACTTCATCAAAAATGATTTCATCCCTCCACTCTTAGGCTAAGTCCTTTAATTGTTGTAAATGCAAATGCAAAAAAAAACTTTGCTTATAAAGCAATAAAAAAAAAAAAAGTTGCGAGAGACGTTCATTACCTTAGATAAAGATTATATACAATTTGTTTGACAATAAGCCTATGAAATAAAAAATTTTTTTATAAAAACTCCATAATTGTTGTTCAACTTGGAAAAAAACATAAAACAAACAAATTCTTCGGATAAATGAAGTGCGCTAAGGGAACGTCGATAGTGAGTGACGGGTCCCAACTTTTCTCTCGACTCGAAATCCCCAAGTTAAGTTCCTTAGGGTCCCCCAGCCAATTACGCTGACCTTATAACTAAAATCTTAGGGCATATCTCTAAGAAATGATTTGAATATCGAAATGAATTGGTTGAATTGAAATTTGTAGTCTTTATTTAAATTTTTTTGTATGAATTGCTTTATATTCTTTTGTTGGAGTCACCAATTCAGCGTATAGAATGTTATTATTAGCAGTGCCTTCAATGAGGCCAGGTTTGCCCATTGGAATAAATTAAAGCCTTCGATTGGGAATTAGGGTGTTTATTGTTTTTCTTTATAAACTCTTTATAGGATTGATGTTGGAAAGGTTTTTAGCCAATCTGCTTAAGAGATTGTTAACTTGGAGATCCACGGTCTCCAGATTGAGGTCATGGTGCAAGGTCGAATTTCCTTTTTTTGAAACAATACAGACGTAAGCGAGTCGAGTGAGCACCATACCCATGATCTGGATAGCAAGTAAGTGCCATCATTGTATTGTAAGGCGATCTTTTGCAAAGTGGAGGAGGCGGGCTTTTTTTTATAGTATGGATAATGTGTGATTTAAATTTTAGTCTTTTCACAAGTATTATCCCAAGAACCTTCGCTTCGCTTTGTATGCTGAGTAGCCGGCTGTCTATCCATACCGCGGCTGGGGTCTTCCTGTTTAAAGCCTAGAGAACAGATCTACATTTGGCCTAATTCAACTCTCAAGCAGGTGGATAAACCCTTGTCTTCCGTTCTCTCCAATATGCTCCATTGGAGTAGGGATGTCAGCAGTGGTTTTTGGTTAGTATCCTAGATTAGGTTCCTAGTTGGAGCAAAGTGCCTTCTTGTTGAGAATACCCTAATTGGTGATTTTTTTTTTTTATTTAATCGAATTTTGGGTTTTTTGGTAGTTTTGCGTTTTAGACGTTTGCTGAAACAGTGAAAAATCAATAAACTTTAATATAAAACAAAAGTGTTTTCAAGTTTTTTAAGTCTAACCATTACAGAAATAGATTTCGATTATATTATTATAACGATCAATAGATTTCGAAATTCGGAAATGGGCGTATAGACTCGAACTACTGATCGATAACGAAATCAAAAGTTAAGCTTCGAGCAAAAAATATAATAGCCTACCACAGAAGTTTTTTTAATAAGTGTTCCGGTAAATCCCGACTATAGAACGATAATATTCATAGTATTCATTCAATTTGGGCTCGTTTTGAAGTAGATCTTAAAAACGATTATACTATTGTTATTTTGAATGGAGCAAACGGTGTTCAAATTGAAAAATTTTTTTCTCTAAAGGGGTCTACGCAGTTCGAAATATTTCGCGCGGAATGACAAAACTTTATATAAAAAAAGATGGCGTACGTTAAAATCGGGCGCAGACGACTTTGGGATACCCTGTACCACCACATTGCAATTAATTCCGACACATTGCTTAAAACCTTCAAAAGATATTTTATTCGGCAAATTTGGTTACAATGTTTTCATAAAAAAAAAAGAAATCAGTCGAATTTTGCACCAAAAAATTTTTTTGACCGATCGGTCCTATGGGGACTATATGATATAGTCAACCGATTTTAATCGAATTTAGTACACTGATTGGGAACTATAAAAAACTTCAGGCTGCCAAATTTGGTTCCGATATCTTCAAAACCAAACGAAACACAACGAATTTTGTAAAAAAAGCGTTTTTTTGACCGATCGTTCCTATGGGAGCTATATGATATAGTCAACCGATTTTGATCAAACTTGGTGTAGTGCTTGGGAACTCTAAAAAACTTCCTCTTGCCAAATTTGGTTATGGTATCTTTACAAACAATCGAAACACAACGAATTTTAAACAAAAAACATTCTTTCGACCGATCGATCCTATGGGAGCTATATGATATAGTCAACCGATTTTGATAAAATTTGGTACAGTACTGGGGGTCTCTAAAAAACTTCCGATTGCCAGAGTTGGTTATGATATCTTCATAAACAAACGAATTATCCATCTAAAACTTTTGCTTTTTTTCGAGGTCCTCTGAAACACCCCTATGGGAGCTATATAATGTAATCCCGATATCAAAAAAATAAAATAAACTTGTCTCCTATGGATTAATAAGGGATCTTATCTGAAAGTTTGGTTGCTCTAGCTCTTACCATCTCTGAGATCTAGGCGTTCATACGGACAGACGGACAGACAGACAGACGGACAGACGGACATGGGTATATCGACTTTTCGAGTCACACTGATCATACTTTAGGTAACTTTGGGGGATCTCCGACGTCTCCTTCTGTACGTTACATACATTTTTGGCTAGCACAAACACAATATACCCTTTGTACCATACGGTACAGGGTATAAAAATCCCATTTGGGATATCCCAGGCCCTAACTCTCGAATATTTTAGAAAAAGTTTCAACTTGCTACATAGAAAGGTTAGTAGGGAATACATTTACCCTCATCACGAAAACATTAACAAAATTTTAAAAAATCTGCCGAAATCATACGGTTCACGAAACTCGGAATCCTCAGCCGGTATAATCTAAATTTTATTGTACTTCAGTTTCATCATCTCCAAACGCGCTCAAATCACCGATAATAATATTATTTTCATACGATTGAGTATCGCCAAAATTTGTCCACGTATAGTTCCAAAACTTTGGTGCCGCTCGCGGATCATTTGGTTTATTGGAAGGAGGAACAGCGCTGGCATTTAAATGCTTTAACTCTGTCAGCAAGGAATTCAGCACTTTGGGATATCTAAAAATTTAAATCCATATAAGAAGTAATCGTTCAATCTATCAATTGCTACACTTACTTCTCTGCCAGATTGTAACGCTCGCAGGGATCATCGCGCACATTAAAGAGGCAGGGCTGCAGCAGCGGATTGCATACAGTGCCTTCCTGCACATAACTCTGCTGCGTCATGCACTCCACCGTCGAGGCGGCTCTAAGTCTTTGCTGTTCCGCTCTGCTGGGCAGTAAGCTCAGTTCGCTCAAGGCCTGACCCGCTCGGCTCTTGTGCACTGCAGCCCAATCGTATTGCTGTGGACTGCGCACACCCGCCGGTCCATACCAGCCATCCCAGACGCCAGCATAGTTTGTGCCACGCATTAGCTTCCAATCACCCACTGTCACCGCTGCGCTACCCCAAATATCATCTATATTATGCAGCACGCTTTTCCGAGGTGAGGCTTGATCATTGCTCAGCGCCTGCCAGACGCTTTGACCATCCAATGCCACATGGCTGAGATTGCTAAGCGCTGCAGTACCAGCTGCAGCCTCCACCAAAGTGGGCAACCAATCTGCTATGTGCATGGTCTGTTCCGAAACACGTTGACTTTTCTGCAAAAGTGGTGACCATATAAGACCAGCTCCACGTACACCACCCTCCCATAGAGTATTCTTAACACCTCTTAAAGGATAATTCGAGGCAAAGTTGGCGTTAAAGCCTTCAGCTGGACCGCCATTGTCCGTGGTGAACACAATCAGCGAGTTCTCCAACATATTAAACTTGCGCAGTTGCTCCACAATCATGCCCACAGACTCATCAAGTTTGGAAACAATTGCTATGGTTATAAAAAATAACTTATTAGTGAGCTTATTAACGTCAAACTTGGCGTGTGAAACTCACCTGCATATTTGCGACGCTCGAAATTTTCAATATGTCCCATTTTCATAACCGTGTCATCGCTAGCGGGCAGCGGATTATATGGATTACCCGAGTGTGTAGCAGCATGGGCTACATATAGAAACAGCGGACCCTTCGAGCTGGCATTATGGCTGGCAATGACATTTAGCGAGTGTTCCGTAACCACATCGGTGGTATATCGGCCATGTAGATCATAGGCTACATCAAGGCCGTTGCGCATGTCCAGACCCCACATACCATGCTCCACAGCTGTATGATCAAAGTAGTCTTGATGACCAGTCCAGAAGCCCACATGACTGCTAAAGCCTCGAAATAGCGGCGTATAGATGCGTTTATAGTGACCCAAATGCCATTTGCCAGCTATGTGGGAGGTGTAACTAGAAATTAAGAGTTGCTTTGATCTTATCCTTAACAAGGTTAAAGCCGCGTAACCTACCCCAAATCATTCAGATACTGCGGCAGTATTTTCTCTTCTAGCGGCAGACCTCGTGCCTCAGAAGCATAGAGCACCGTATGTTGCATGCCTGGTGTGTATGAATGAGTACAAGCTCTATGTAGACTTGGACATGGAACTCACCTGTATGTATGGCATATTTGCCAGTCATAAGCGCAGAACGAGAGGGCGTACATATGGGACTGACATAATAACGATTTAATATAATGCCCGAATAGGCCAAGGCATCTATATTAGGCGTGGGTATCTCCGCCGAACCATGGAAACCAACATCGTTAAAGCCCTTTTTGATAAGATTAGACGTAGAAATACATACTATCCTAGTTATATATATAATAATTACCAGATCATCGGCTAGTATAAATATGATATGTGGTTGTACATGTTTGGACGTGGCTGCACATGCGCTGATCAGGAGGCTTCTTAGTAGGAATCCATAAAGTATATGATTTAAATGCATTCTGTTGATGGGTGCTGAAAAATAAGATTGAAGAAATCGTTTAAATATTAGCAAAAATAATTTCTTGACTTCAGGAAAAAGGCGTCGACTAATTTTGACTTCTACTATTAGAATAAAGAATATATATTTTAATGCAAGAAGAAGTCGGGCTAGGACATAACCTAGGTTCGCGTAGCAGCATTTCGGGAATCACATCCACCCTATAAACGCCATCTAAAAAGCATCCTGACATAACTCGATTGAATACACAAGATGTTTTTGAAGCACAGAAAAAATTGTTTTAAAAAACTATTTTTTGTCCTTAAATATAGTAGGACTCGGTTACAAATTCTTGTAAAGCGTACATATTCAAAGCCAGTTTCTAATTCATAAGGAGGCGTTGCTACGAAAACAAACAAATTATTCTTAGCAGTCCGAGTTATTATTAGTTTTATTAAGTATTATAATGAAAAAGAAGGAGAATAAACTTCACATGTGACGGGGCTAACCTTGTGGATTTCGTCCAAAAAACCCTAGCACGTCATATTATTTTCGAATCATCTTTATCGACGATGTTTTTTTCTAGTTGTATTTGCGTTTGTTGATTCTGATGACAAGGTACGGCTAAAAAAAAACTACAACAATTTTGTGTGTATTTTGCGATCTATATCCGAAGCCGAGGCCCAAAATAGGCTCAGCAATTCCGATTATTGATATAACCTAAAATACCCCCATTAAATACATATTTTGCAGATTATGTCAGAACCCTGTTGTGCAGAGGCCATTTGGACCTCGTATTCGTACTCAGCGAACTGAAAAACATGTAACAAAACATCGTCCGAAGCTCGGGCTCGAAAAATAATTTCTGCGGGGTGTTTTAAAATTAGCATGTTATAAAACAGGTACAAAAAAAAATCAGTTTTCGGCTTTGGAGATCAGACTTAGTTTTATTGAGGTCGCATAATCTGCATCTGTAGTCAAAAAAACCCCAGCACTATAGGGTTCTGATATAACCTTAAAAGCCCCCATTTTAGAGGCTATTTTGGAACCCAGATGCATCTCTATTTTGGAGATTATCTGAGAGCCCTAACGTGTTTGGTTTTTTGGACCTGAGATTCGCACTCAGCAAGCCCAAAAACATATTTAAAAATATCATCCGTCGCCCGGTTTCGTTAATCGGTTTGGATTAAGGCGAGCGGCTGATTAGGCTACCGCACCCGATCCTGATAACCTGACACAGGCTATACCGCCTTGATTCGGTCGCCAGAGCCTTATTAATTTTAAACAGAATGCGGCTTTCTAGTCGTTGTAGAACTTATAGGTACTTATATACATACATATATATACGTCGCCCGGACTCAAAAAAATGTGTTTTTTCGAGAGTTTCAAAATTACTTAACAACGCAAACACACAAAAAATCGATTTTCGGGTTCAAAGTTCAGACCATGTTCAACCCAAGTTCTTGAGGTCGCTGAATCCTCAACTGAGGTCCTAAACACCCCAGCGCGGTAGTGTTCTGATATAATCTCAAAATCCCCTATTAAACAAAATATTTTGGAGGATTTCTTTTTCAGATTTTTTCGATGTCGGATGCGGGTTCAGCTGCTCAAAATCCGTAAGGATAGCCGCCCTTTCTTATGTAAAGTTCAGATCAGTTCTGTTTATAGGCCTGCCTCATCTTAATTTTTTAATGCCCTCAAAAGATCACTTAAAATGTAAACGTTGCGGCTTATGCGTTAAGCCGACAGTTTCAAAATATATTTATTGCAGGGGAAAACACAAAAGCAGCGAGTAGGACTTGATTCTTCCATGATTTTACGCCTTCTTTAAGCTTCAAAACAAGCAATTGAGAAAATGAATTACATTTTTGCAATGCTTACAAATTTTTAAGAAAAGGGGTTCAGCTGCTTACACCACAGCATATGTAAACTTATCGAAAAAATTAGGGAAATTTATACATTTATCGAAAAAAAAGGGAAATTATCGATAAGAAATTCGGTTTCCGGAGCACGCAAAACCAAATCCAAGTAAAATTGTTCGATTTGGTTTCCGAAGCACAGCTGAATATAAAGGTTTCGAAATGAAAAAAAATTCTTTTTTTTTTTAATTTACTCGTTAACGTGCCTCATATTGTATTATAAGTTGACATAAAAGTCTTATTGTCGAGTACTGATTCATTAATCGGAAATTACAAAAAAAAAATGACAACTTGATAATCGGCTTATAAAGAAGCTGGCTGGAAAAAAGTTTAAATTATATAAAATTAAAAGATCATTTTAAATATGGCCTTACTCTTAATTAATTTGGTAAGAGAACTAATAAAAAAAAGTTTTGAATTTTTTCTTAGTCTTCTTTCTCTATGAGATCACTATAAGTTATTTTATTCATTCCTACATCCTGCTAAACAATTTTTTAAAAATTTTCTTAAGGAGCATAAAACTTTGATTTACCAAAGTCATATTTTAACTAGAGATGAGATGAGCAGCATTTAAAACCCTTGCCGCAGCTTTCAAAAAGTCAAACAACTTCTTACCACGTTTCAACTAATTATTTTTCCACTTCAAACTCCAAATTGAGATAATATATAAATGAATGCTCCAATGGTATTGATATCTAGACTTCCCGCTGTTTCATTAAAGCTATTTATGGGCGGGACACACACTAAAAGAGTGCGCTACGGTAGCGTTCAGAGATTGTAGCAAGCCAAAAACAATGCTAAGACCTTGCCACGAACCATTAGCCAGACATTCACTTTCCAGCAATTGGATCGCTGCTGCAGACAGCCGGCGGCTTAAGTTTGGGTACTTAGCCAATAGTTAACAAGAGTCTCCAATAGCCGTGATCGTCTAGTGGTTAGGACCCTACGTTGTGGCCGTAGTAACCCAGGTTCGAATCCTGGTCACGGCAATGCATGGCATTGTCACGGATGGAGATCAGTTTTTTTTTTATTTTGTTTTTTCTAAACTTTTTTTAATTTTAAGTGTGCTTTATTGCAATTCAAATGGGAAAGAAAATCTTTTGGGCTAAAATTGCTTTAGAAGATGACTGATAAAATACATAAGCCTTTGTCGCGCCCGAAGTAGAGTATAAGGTAGAAAAATATAAGCTGGCAACGCTGACTCAAATAACTCTAGGCACTGTGGAATTATAGAACAAAACAAGAACACCAATGTTCAGTGTAAATAAAAAACAATTTGTTTAAATTATGGTGAACTTTAAAGTCTGGCGCGAACGACTTTTAGTTACCCTATACCATCGTATTATTAGGCAACTTAGTATCTGTATCATATGCATTTCATAGTTCTAAATCCAAAAAATATAATTAAATTAAAAACAAAAAAAAATTCCGACTCGATTGGCTAACGAACATTGGTCTATAGACGTCAAGATGTTAAGTTTTGAAACCAGCACACTACCAGTTGAGCTGCCCTGTATATGCATTTGGCACTGAGGCCTTTCAAGCTCGCGCTTTCAAAAAAACTATATTCGAATTATCTTCGACGATTTGATCCAATAACAATGATATTCGGTATCAATCGAAAGATTTTCCCACATTTCGTCCATACTGTATTATAAAAATTGCAGAAAAATTATAATTTTAAAAATGTTTGGAGAAGGCATGAGGCGTGGAACTTGAGCTGACGAATCACCTAAGGAGTTCAAATGTCAAGTTTAGTTATCCGACTCATATATTCCAGCCGTTCATATAGACGGACGAACATATGTAGATTAATTTCTGTGGTGGTCTTGACCATATTTAAGTTAACTTTGAGGAGTCTTCGGCGTTACCTGCTCTATATTATAATAAACATCTTATCTTAAAATACAAGGTATAAAAATAATTGATTATCTTATCTTCATTTGTTGTCAGGTTATAAATAAATAGACAGCCGAGTTTAAAAGAACTATAGCTTCCAAGTAGACTGCTCATATACATACATATGTGGTATAAATATTAGAGCGAACTTTAGTAGGTAATATACTCAGATATTTACAATTGGATATCAAAGTGATCAATGCGTTATTAGGAGTGCTATGCTGCAAAAAATATCGATTATTTGCAATGTCTCACTTCCCTTCAGGGTACATTATATAAAAATCAAGTTAATACAAAAGCCAACTCTTAAAGGAATATCTTAAGCGAACATTGGGAAAAAAACAATTCTTCAAGCAGGCCTTTTTTTTTTTATCGATATATCCGATTATAATAATATTTACATATCTGATATTCACCTCGTACACTTTTTTTTTGCCAAATTCCGATTATTTTATTAGTGCGCAACTAAGTTCTCGCTGTTTTTTTGATGAAAATGTAACTTTATTATAAAAAAATGGTTATCAATGACTCCCATCTTTCTGGCAGAGTTCGAATACCTTGACGGTAGAAGTGTTCGTCTTTTGAGGCTATCCACGAATCAAGCCATTTTCCGATATCTTCATATGAATGGCACTGCTGATTAGCCAGACCATGTGCCATCGAGCGGAACAAGTAAAAATCGGACGGCGCAATATCTGGGGAATATGGCGGGTGGGGTAGCACTTCCCATTTGAGCGTTCCCAAGTAGGTTTTAACAGGATTGGCAATGTGAGGCCGAGCGTTGTCATGCAGTAAAATCACTTTTTCGTGCCTCTGCTCGTATTGTGGCCGTTTTTCTCGCAGTGCTCGGCTCAATCGCATTAATTGAGTTCGATACCGTTCCCCAGTGATGGTTTCGCCTTGTTTCAACAGCTCATAATAAACAACACCGACCTGGTCCCACCAAATGCACAGCATAACCTTCGCAGCGTGAATATTCGGCCGAGCCAGTGACGTGGAAGCATGACCGGGTTGTTCCCAAGATTTTTTCCTCTTTGGGTTGCTGTAATGAATCCATTTTTCATCACCCGTCACGATGCGATGAAGAAAACTCTTCCTTCTTTGTCGCTGGAGCAGTTGTTCACAGGCGAAAAACGACGCTCAACGTCCCTTGGTTTCAAATCAGAAGGAACCCAAGTTCCTTGCTTTTGAATCATTCCCAACGCATGGAATCGCTTGGAAATGGCTTGGCGGGTAACTCCTAATGCTGAAGCAAGCTCTTCTTGCGTTTGGCACGAATCCTCATCGAGCAATGCCTCCAATTCAGCGTCTTCGAAGGTTTTGGGTCTTCCTTTACGTGGACGGTCGTCAACATCGAAATCACCGTCTTTGAAGCGACGGAACCAATCACGGCACGTTGTTTCGCTTGGAGCAGCATCTCCGTACACTTTTTGAAGCTCTCGATGCGCTTCAGCTGCCGTTTTTTTCGAACAGAACAAGAAAATCAACACTTCCCGCAAATGATGATTTTTTTGCACAAAACTAGACATTTTCACACAACCACAAGTAAATAATGCAAAAAGAAATTCACTAATGAGCCATAGCAGTTTGCTTACTATATGCCTAAGCTTCGTTTATGAAGTTTTGGGTATGTCAAAATCGACCAGAACTTTCTGCTAAAGCCATCTATTGACAAACAGCGAGAACTTAGTCCAATATATGTTATCGAAAGCTTAGACAACTAAAAAAATATTTTTTTTTTTATGAGAAAATGAACAATCGATCCTATGGGTGCTATATGATATAGTCGACCGATTTTGATAAAATTTGGTATAGAGCTTGAGAAATCTAAAAAACTTTCGAATGCCAAATTTGGTAACGATATCTTTATAAATAAATGAATTATTCATCTAAAACTTTTGGTTTTTCAAACAAATTTACACTTTTCACTTTTTACAAAAATACTTGATATTTCCACATTTTTTTTCCGATTTTGGTAAACAACCACTCATTTTTTTCGTAATCGATCAAACTTTACGAATCATGAAAAAAACTGTATGAAAACATTTTTTAAAATTTTTAAATTTACGTTCGAAATAGAATTTTTTTAAAAATTTGCTAAAAGTTACGAAAAATTTCATATGAATGCATAGATAGCGTCCAAACCGTAAATTTGACAAAAATATGTGCCAAGTATAATGAGCAGATAATTCAATTATCTACAGTTTAGTAAGAAGATTGTCTAAATCGGTTTGGTAGAACCAGAGATATTTGCTTTTAAGTAGACACACTTTTTTTATAGTTTCGAAAAATTTTTTTTTTATAGTTATGAAAAATTCAAGTCGTTTACAGGGTATATAGAGTACAGGGTCTTTTGCAAAGATTGCTTATAAATATGACAGCTCTAAGTGCAATCATATTTTTAAAGATGCGCATCTGTAGTATGTAGCCTAAAGTATTTATGATTTGACGATTCGAGTTGAAATTACATAAGTACTACTGCCTTGACATTGTCGATCTATCGAAGCATTCACAATCGCGCTTGCAATTGATTATTCATTACCTTTTGTATATGCAAACATTATCGTTTGACATTGATTTCCATTGCACTCTATTTAAACTACGTAGCTCACATCACATCACAATCGAAATGTGCCAATTCACTTTTTCAATGATTTGCACGATCTCGTTTCAAAATTGTAAATGAGTGAGTAGAATTTTGTTTTGGATCTTAGTATCTTGGTTGTTCTTCTGCACTTGCATGACAAAAGTTTCCAACGCGTTTAAGATAAATTATATGACCATGAATTGATTTTCAACGCTAACCATGTCTGACAGCTGTCATAAGGTTTGGCATATTGATAAGGTTAAGTAAGCTGGTAGCTCTCTCGCATTATTCATGCGCCCTGTAAGCCCATCCCGTATGTTCACTCACTCACTCACTCACTCACTCACTCATTCATTCATTCACTTGTTCACTCATGCATTCCGTGGCGCGACGTAAAGTTGTTTAGCTAATTAGCATAAATATGTTGGAACTACATTTTGCGGTTTGTTGACCCTTTTTTTTATTTGTTTTATTCTTTGTTTTGTTGTGGTAAAGTACCGTTAATGTGTCAACAAGTGAAAAAAATCAAAACAAAACTTAATTAACAAAAATTCTTTTGTTATGAGCTTTAGCTTTATGCAATGTTTTATTTATATTTTGAGCTTACGTAAGTAGCTATGTAATGTACCAGAGTGTTCCAAAGTTTTGGGCAGTTTTCATGCGGACCACATCGTTTATTTTTCTAAAAAATTCCATTTACGCAAATTCGAAAAATTTGTTTATGGATCGATTTTTTAGCTATTAGAAAACCTTTTATTGTTAGTTTATAAAAATTTTAATAATTTTTAAACTTCTTAGCAAAGAGTCTATCAGGATAAGCTACCAAAAAGTGCCCCAAACGATTTTTAAAAACTAATTCATGTAAAAAAAAAATTATTCTCAAAATGTAAATTTTTAAACAAAACGTGTAATGACTTAATTTTAAAAAGTTATGTGTTTTCAATTTTAATCAATCAACTAATAAATTTTATTTAACCAATTTCAAACTTGGTGCTACAAACATTTTCATTTTTTTAAAACCACACATTTTCTAAAAAAAAAAAAAAGGAAAAAATGTGTTAAAAATTTGCTTAAAAAAATTAAATACGAAAATGATGTATTTTTTTACGAAATGTGTTAAAAATTTTCTTAAAAAAAAGAAATATGAAAATTTTTAATTTTTTTTTTTTTTTGACAAAATTTGTTGGTTAAAATTTTTGTTTTTAAGCCTTTAGGCCTATACGCAGTTTGAAAAATTTCGCGCGGAATGACAAACTTCATATAAAAAAACAATCCCAAATGGGATATCCTAAATGGGATTTTTTGTTTTTATGAAGTTTTGTTATTCCGCGCGAAATTTTTCGAACTGCGTATACCCCTTATCGCGTTAAAAAAAGTGAAATATGAAAATATAGAATTTTTCTTAACATTTTGTTAAGTTAAAAACTTTCTTTTAAAAAAATTAAATACAAAAAAATTTTTAAAAATTAAATGTGAAAATATTTAGTTGGTTGTTGGCTAAAATAAATAAAAATTTTTACGTTTACACCTATTGCGCTATGTCTTAATTTAAGACGACGTATTTTTCACTTTTTATTTAATTGTGGCTTCAGGCCTATACGCAGCATGCAAAAATTCCGCACGAAATCTCAAAACTTCTTATAAAAAAATTCCCTTTTTTGGGATTCCCTTTTTTGGGATTTTTTTTTTTTAAATGCAAAAATATAAGCAACGAATGGGTCTCAGCGATGACGTGATCCAGGATCGGAATGCCTGCAGACGAATGCTGAGATCGCATACCCACACCTCAGGAGGAGCATAAGAGAGTCCGAAAAGAGGTAAACAAGGGTTTGGAAGACGAAGGTATTTTTTTTTTATACGAAGTTTTGACATTTCATACAAATCCCAAAAAAGGGAATTTTTTTCTTATATGAAGTTTTGACATTTCGTGCGGAATTTTAGCATGCTGCGCATGGGCCTTTAGCTTTTGAATAATTTTTAACCAAATTTATTTTGAATCTAAAAAAATAATTTTTTTTTTTTTTAAATTTAAGTATGAAGTTATATAATTAAGTGTAGTAAGTAAAATGTGCTGTTTAAAAAAATATGAACATATTTTTTAAATTTTTTATTGACCACTTAGATTTAAAAAAAATGGTTTAAAAAAAACGTTCATATTTTCTTATCTGTGTTCAATGATCATACATTTTTTATTAAGCTCGTTTATACATACCAAATATCGCGCAATAAAAATTAAATTAATTAACTAAAAAGAGATCAAAATTTTTTTTTGCAAAAATACGTGTATAATTTAACAATAGTACCTACATATCTGAATTTAATTTCCGATATGGATAAAAGATCCAAGGATAAATAAAAATTGTATTTCATCATAAAGCTACGGAAACGTACAAAAACGGCCATAAATTCTCTATTTTCTTTTCGAATTTCATGAACAAATCATTTCTTTTATAACTATTTTATATTTATATATATTTTTTAATATTAAAGCAGAAACTATTTTTTAATTAAAAACAAAATCAAAAAAGGCCTTCTTCAGGCTAGTTCTTGCTAATTATTCGAACTCTTAAATTCAGAAATGAAATTAAATTTCAAAAATATTTATCACGAATATTTAAATGTATTTTTTTTTTAAATTAGAAATTAAATTAATTATAAAAGCTGAAGGCCGCTGATGCTATGGCTTAAAACAATCCTAGGTTTCTTGTTGTTTTAATAAGCATAATTAGCATTTTTTAAATGAATAAAAAATATTGAAGATTTTGATCGAGCTATCGATAGTTGAATTTTTCGGCAGACTTACCTGCAATAGTTATCTCTCGTTATTAAATTATAATATTAAAAATTTAGAATAAAAATTACGAATTTAGAGGAACAACTCTTACATTATGATTGATTAGTAGCGCACTTATAATAATATTTAAAAAGAAAAAATTCGTAAAAAAAAAAGTACCATCAAAATTTAATTTTTTTGTTGTTTTCGTATTTGGGATGCGAAAATTTCTTCAATATATATATATGTTATATCTATTGAGTCCTAAGCCAATGTTGCTTGTACTTTCGTTTTTAAATATAGTATATTATTATATCATATATTTAAATTAACAAATAAATAAAATAATATAGTATTTGCAATGAAAAGCAATTCAATTTTTAAAGATATGCAAATAATATTTGTTGCTTTACACAAAATATATTTCCGTTCTAAAGGCGTATATGCAGAATGAAAAATTTCGCACGGATCACAAAACTTCATATAAAAAAAAATTACCATTACGGGATATCCCAAATGGGATTTTTTTTTTTATATCATTATCATTCCGTGCGAAATATTTCGAGCTGCGTATGGGGCTTTAAGGAAAAATTTTTAAACACTTTCTCGACTGACTGATTTAGATTTAATTACAAAGTCGGTTGGTCAAAAGCTTATATGGCAGATTTTTAAAGTTTTAAAAAATTTTTAATGAGCTTAGAAGTGAAAATGTTTGTCGTTTTGCTTTGCAAATAAATAGTAGACAATTGAATGCTTTGTTTTGCAAATGCACGAAATGGTTTAACAAAACGAAACAAATCATCATTTTGTTTTAATTTATGAGCGTAAAATATAATAAATTATTTAAATAATAGTTGCCTATCCTTGCTTTACAATTTTTTGTTTGTTTTTATGGTTGCATTTAATTTTTTTTTTTTGCAAAAGCACAAAATGTTTGGATTTTTTTTGAATAAAATGTAAAAAATTCTAATTTTGTTTTTATAGCAGCGTAAAATATAAAAACTTATGTAAATAGTAATAGTTGCTAAAGTCCCTTTTTGGGAGCTTTATGGCTGCATTTCAAAGAAAATATAGTTATAAAAAAAGAAATAATGATTTTTTTTTTAAATCTATTTTTGCCTTTAAGGGATTAAGGCTCATACGCAGCATGCAAAAATTCCGCACGAAATGTCAAAACTTCATTCCCTTTTTTGGGATTTTTTTTTTTATATATGAAGTTTTGACATTTCGTGCGTAATTTTCGCGTGCTGCGTATGGGCCTTTATATACAAAGTTGGGCTCGAAAATAAAAAAATTGGCATATTCTGAAAGTACATACTTTCAAAAATATCTGCGCAAAATTTCATCCAGATCGGATCACTGGTTTTCAAATTACAGCCGTTTGAAGCGCGCTGGTAGGACCATAGGCATAGTTGACACAAAACTTTATGTGCGATTATCTCGAAATGCGTTTTTATCAAAAGTACTGTTGCGGTGAACGTGATATCTCAAAAACTTTTCAACCGATTTTCAAAATTTTTTTTTTTAATATTCGTATTTAAGTGCTCGTGTACTTGAACGATTCTTATTTCATCCAAAAAATTTTTAATTTTTTGCAATGCATTTTTTTTTTTTAATTTTGACCACCAAAAAAATCGATTTTTACTGTCAACGTGATTTTTTTATTGGAAAAAAAATTTTTTGGGAAACCGAATGGTTCAAGTACACCAGAATACATTTTTCTTAAATAATTTTTTTACTTTTTTGATTTCAGTAGAGCGGTTCGCCTTGGAGAATGCAAAAAAAAAGCGCTGCGGGGCATGGGCCATAATTCCGACAATTTTCGAAATTTTTTCGAAATTTTTTATTTCTTCGACAGTACTACTAGAACATTGTGTTTTGCTATTTCCAATAAAGTTTGCATAAAACCTCTTTAAAAAATCACAAGCTTAGCTCACTTTTTCGCCTCAACTTTGTGTATAACCCCAAAAATAAAAAATTGCTAATACATTGCTTACACTCATTCAAAAAAAAAGTAAATTGAATTTTTTTATTAGATTTTTTAAAAATATTTTTTTCTTGTAAACAATTTTTAAAAAAAGTTGGTCGATTTTTTATGTGGTTTGAAACCGATTACTTTATTGCAAGAGTAACTAAAAATTGTACGAGTTTTAAGCTGAAATAATTTTAAAATATTCTTTAATGTTCTTAGATGCTAGTTATGTAAATTTCAATTTAGATATTTATTGATAAATATTTTTAATTCATTAATTTAATGCATTCACAAGTCAAAACTAATATTTGCTATAACGTCACATCTTGCATAAATGGATTTAATGTCATACATAAAAAAAAAGTACACTTTAAACTTTAACGTCGGGAGCACCCGTTTATGAGATACCCTTTACCATCACATTATGAGATTATATTTTCAGATTTAAGGCAAGTAAAAGAATTTTTATACCCTTTACCATATGGTGCAAAGGGTATATTAAGTTTGTGCAAGCCGAAAATGTATGTAACATATATAAGGAGTCGTCGTAGATCCCCAAAGGGTGATTAGAGAAGTCGTTTTACCGATGTCCGTCTGTGTGTCCGTATGAACGCCTAGATCTCAGATATAGAAAGAGCTAGAGCAACCAAACTTTCAGATAAGATTCCTTATTATTCCAAAGGAGAAAAGTTTATTTTATTTTTTTGATATCGGGTTACATTATATAGCTCCCATAGGGATGTTTGGTGACCGTCGGTGGCGTACTGGTAGCGTACTCGGTACTCGCCGAAGGTCGGTGGTTCGAATCCCCGCGGTAGCACTGGTACAATTTGCCTAGCACTGGCATCGCTAGCTAAAAGAAGCTATTTACCCAAGAAAGCCTCTATTAATTCAAGACACCGCCGTTCGGACTCGGCTATAAGCTGTAGGTCCCTGTTCTCTTCGAACAGTTATTAATAGAGATGCCCAATGCTCCGGCCAGGGGCGACTGACTAAATAGTCAGTCGGGGAAATTATTATTATAGGAGTGTTTCCGACGAACTCGAAAAAAACTAAGAGTTTTAGATGAATATTTCGTTTGTTTAATAAAGATATCGTAGAGATCCCCAGCACTGTACCACATTTTATCAAAATCGTTTAACTATATCATATAGCTCCCTTATTATGCCCTAAAAGCTTTTTTATCGATCTGCCATACGGGTTTTATATGTTATAGTATTTGACAAAATTTGGAACAGAGCTTGAGAACTCTTAAATTATCATACACCAAATTGGATTACGATATCTTCATAAGCAAACGAATTATTAATCTAAAACTTTTGGGTTTTAAAAGAAGTTGTTATTTCCATAATTTTTCTCCGATTTTGATAAACAACCACTCATTTGCTTCGTAATCGATCGAACTTTACGAGCAATGAACAAAACTGTATAAACAATTTTTTAGATTTTTAAATTTACGTTCGAAATAGAATTTTTCTCAAAAAGTTGAAAATTACGAAAAATTTCATATGAATGGATAAATAACGAACAAAACGTGAATTTTACAAAAGTATGTTCGAAGTATAGTCGATGGGTTATTCAATTACCTACATTTTGGTGAAAAAAAATATTCAAAATCAATTTAGTATAACCAGAGATATCTGCTTTTAAGTAGAGACACTTTTTTTTTAATTTCGAAAAGTGTTTTTTTTTTCGAAATATCTCGAAATCCGTTTTATGAACAAATTTTTGGACTTCATTTTTGGTTTTAGCGTGCCATATTATTACGGAGACGAGTAAAACATGTTGAGGATACATTTTTCTGTAAACTATTGTAATTTTAAGATTTTTAAAATAACTTTATTTTGCTAAAATATAAGAAAATTCAACAAAATTAAGTAGTTATTTTAGAAATTTTTCATTTTTGTTTGAAAATATTTTATTAATTTTTAATTCGTTTCACATTTTAAATAAGTTTAACAACATTTTAGCTGCTGTTAGATAACCAGAATTTTATAAGCTTTCAGATTTTCGGAGTTTAAGGTTTTTTAAATTTTTATTATATTTTTTTTATTATTTTTATATAAAAGTTTGTTTCACATTTTAAATATTTTCAACCATATATGAGTACACAAATAAGCTCAGGCAAGCTAGGCACTTAATTAAGAACTTTTAGTTTTTCAGAACATCTTTTTAAAATATAAAAACTATTTGAGCAAACAGCTGCATTATTTTATTATAATTTATTTCATTAGAAATATACATTAAGTTTTTATTTGCTTCTCGTTTGTATACATTTTCACACCTTGTTGGGGTTTTTGTGCACTTGGGAAACCGCTTTAATACGCAGGCCAAACCAGACTGAGACTGACCCGAGGCAGCTAGCAAAAAATGGAACGCGCCTGCGCTGGCGACTCAGAGACTCGGCGTATCGCCGGCGTCAACAGTGAAAGCAGTGCCATGAGTCTCTGTTAAAACAACAGACAGACAGACAACAGACAAATCAATTATGCACAACCGAACACAATGCTGATGACTATGATAATGATGATCAACGCGATGACGATGACAATGCTGAGGGACAGAGTGCAAGTGCAACACAAACAATAATTAAATACACCAATTGAGCAACAGAGACAAACGAAATTAACAAAAAAAATTACAAATTTAAAAACCAAATCAAAAGTAACGAGGCGCTTTTGCAATTATGCAAAATATGCTACACTTTCGGTTTCAGTACTCACTTGATCTACTTATAATTTCCCTACACTTGACCCGAGTTAATTGATTGGGATCACGATTCATACACTTTACTCAGTCAACAAAATATTGAGCATTTTGGCTTATTTTTAGCTACATTTGTATACCCTGCATCCTCTCATGGCGAATACGGAAAACATTTTAAAGGGGTAGTTTAAAATGTATGTACATATGATGGAATTTCTCATTGTGTACTAAAGTGTAGTTAGGAACCACAAAGATTATAAGTTTAATTACACAAGGAAATTTGTTTTTTCATATATTGGGTCGTTCACTAAGTAATTTCGTTTTTTTTATTATAGTGAAATTTAAACAAGATTTTTTTATTGTGTAAAACATTTTATGAAATTATATATTCTCCATTTTGATTTTATACCTTTTGCCATCTTTCGGGCAAGAGATTGATTCCACGCTCATAAAATTTTTGATCCTTGCAGGCAAAAAACTGGTCCAAGTGGTTTTTGACGTCCAGATTTGAGGTGAAGGTTCTCCCATCCAAAAAATTTTGCAGAGACCGAAACAAGTGATAGTCCGAAGGTGCCAAGTCTGGAGAATATAGTGGGTGTGGTAGCACATCCCATTCAAGCTGCAAAAGCTTTTGGCGAGTCATCAAACTTCTATGAGGTCTCGCATTATTCTGGTGGAACACTACACCTTTTCTATTGATCAATTCTGGCCTCTTCTGTTTGAGTGCATCACTTCAGAATTAATCGTGGTATTGTCGGGCAAAAATTTTAAATAAACGATTCCTTTGAAATCCCACCAAACAGACAACATAACCTTTTTTTGGTGACTATCGGCCTTCGAAGTGGTTTGAGCTGGGTCATCCTTTTAAGACCATGATCTCTTGCGCTTTACATTCTTGTAAGCAACCCACTTTTCGTCGCCAGTAACAATGCGCTTCAAAAATGGATCACTTCTTTGACGTTTGATAAGCAAATCACAGTTGTTAATGCGACGAAGCAAATTTCGTACTGTAAGAACATGAGGAACCCATAAGCCAAGCTTAGAAATTAATCCTAGACGTTTCATGTGCTTGTGAACGGTTGCGTTACCTAAATTTAATCTTTCGGCATCTCTCGAGTTGTTATTCGACGACTTGCATCGACCAAGTCCACATCGGCTTCAAGAGGCCTTCCAGGACGTGGTGCATCCTCAAGATCGAAATTGCCGGAACGAAATTTTGCAAACCAATTTTGGCATTGGCGTTCGGTCAACACATCCTCTCCGTACACATCACATAATTTTCGCCTTGCATGAACTGCATTTTTACATTTTGATAGTAAAACAGTAAAATATGCCGAAAATGCTGTTTTCGATCTTCTATCTTCGATAGGGCACCAAACAAAAACTATTCCAAAAAATGTAACAACATTTTTATAAAAAAGCCTTACTATATAAGCTGTTCAAATAGATAAAGGTAAAGCGGTTAAGTGTGAAGTTGGCTGCGAAAAAATTCAATACGATCAGCTGTTGTCATCAAACGAAATTACTTAGTGAACGACCCAATAGTATAAGTTTAATAATACAATAAAAAAAATCAACTTAAAATTTTAAGGCAAAAGCTTTACCAGCTTAGCGCATAATTTTTACACATTTTACGATTATGTCCCATATTGATGGTCCCTAATTAATCGAAATATTACTTTTTTTTACGCATTTTACCCATTTCAACTAAAGCTGTAACTTATAAATTAATAAAAAAGAAAGTTAAGGTTATATGCGAGCGACTTTGCGATACCCTATAGTCTAAATCGACTTCTCTAGTCAACCGGATCATAATTTAGGAAACATAGACATCTCCTTTTCTATTTTATATACATTTTTAAGATAAGATATTTTAGGGAACCCCAGTCTGGTTACTCTCACAATTAGATACAAAATAATATCAAAATTTAAGCCTTTTTCGACCAACTTTCTTGTTTCTTTACCTCAACGTCGACAGCCGAATCAGTTCATTTTAAAAACGAAACCATTATTCTAACGATTTCACACCAAATTATTATTATATAAATATCCATGGACTACTAAAAGCAATTCTTCCTTAGAAGTATAATATGCACACAAAATCAATTTATGTCATTAGAACTATCAATGGTTCGTCCTATTATAGGAAATTTTTATAAGCGCTGTATAGATGAAAACTAATTGAATTTATTTTATTTATACAGAACATTAACAATAGAATAATGTAATTCAACTACTAATTAAACATGACTTTATTCTCAATTTGGGATTTTTGCTTTCCAAACTTGTACAACAGCCAGAGAATATACGACACTTTTGTGCTTAAGAACTAGAATAGGTTGGTACATAAGGCATAATAAATACATACATAAGTAACTAAGCAAGCAAATAATTTGCATATTTCGGAAACGGAAGCACCACACCCACAAAGCTTGCGAGTGCTATCTTAGAGTATTTCAAGATCCACGTGACGTATTTCCGGGTATTGCGTCTGCAGAAGTAAAAAATTATTTATCAATATTATACATAATTCTAATCATACAACAAACTTAAATTTAGTTTTTGGAATCATATGAAGTGCTTCTTGCATCTAACTGAATCAAAAAGTCGTAGTTATAAAAACTACTTTAAGCAAAGAATTCAAATAATGTTAAGTATTGTAAAACGCAATAGATCGTACGGGTCGCCATGCAGCTTTCCCATACTACATAGTTTTTTAAAAATTATAACAATATTCTCTTTCTGTAAACTCGTTTTTTGAGTGCCAATTAGCAAAATTAACAAAAAGTTCTGCTTTGCGACAGTTATTAGTAACCACGGAAACTTTCAAAATTTTTGCGGTTTTAAGCAATTAACGCCTTAACACCCTTTTAGTTTTTAGTTGCAACTATCTTGCATAGGACTATGGTACCGAAAGGTTCGCTTTCGATTTCCTATACCGCTTAACAAAATTGTTTTTGTATTGGCCACTAAAACTTACACGCAGATTCATTTCGATGCGATCAATTTCGCCACCCATTAAGTCGACAATGTTTTCACCATGATCCAACAAAAACATTTCAAGCTCTTCAGCGGTACGAAAAGACTGTACGGTCTGCGTAAAAGAGAACAAACAAATAACATGGTTAACTACAAAAAATCGCAAAGTACTTACAGTAAGCAACTTGGCCAGATCTTGCTTGTCCAGATAGGAACGCGTTAGCTCTCGTCCATCAAAGTCCAATTCAGCCTACAAGAAAATATATCGTAAGCAATAAATAAAATTAATTTAAAGCTACTTGCCTTATAACGCACTCGGGCATTGCCTATATCAATGCCTTTAACATCGTATATGGCGCGTATCATAACATCAGCCTCTAAGGCAGAATTAATCTTCTCCAGACGCTCGACGGGTATGGAAATGCCCACAAGTGCATTAGCATTTGTATAAATAATAAAAGAGGCCACAGCGCCTAGCAGACCGCCAATGACCAACGAGCCAGCAGCGTCAAACATAGGCGAACCAGTTAGACTGCTAAGTCCCATGCAGCCGCCAGCAACTAAAACGCCAGCCACCGCAGCCGCATCCTCACAGAGCACCACATTTACGCACGGATCCTTGCCCGCAATCACTGCAATCTCACGGACATATTAGCGCATGCAATAAACATTTAAACTTGAGTACTACTAACCGTAATCCTTGAAGCTCATGTTATTGACGCGCGCTGAGCGCTTAAGCTCATTGATAGCTACTATAAGTGTGGCGCCTTCGGATACCAACGAGCCCATTAGTATGCAATACACCCAAAAGAGATCGGCTATGGGCTGTGGATGAAGTATACCCTCAATGCCATGGTATATGGATAAACCGCTGCCCACGCAGAAAATTCCTACGCCTGAGATGAGCGAGGAAACGTAGCGCATATTCATATAGCCATATGGATGATCAATATCTGGCCGTTGTGAGGACTTGTATATACCAAAAGCGAGTATGAGCTGGTTAATTAGATCCGCCATCGAATGTATGCATTCAGCAAACATGCTGTGCGAACCGCTATAAACCCAGCCGCCTAGCTTAAACAGCAAGTTCGCCGCATTACTGGGGAATACAAAGGATTAAATAGAAAAAACGCAATGAATTTGCGAAGTTACTTACATAGCAATCGCCGTAGCCACAACCTGGCCGGACTTTTCCGTGCCATTTTGTTCATCCAGCATTACCTTGGTTCTTGAGCCCATTTCACGACGATAATCACGCAAGCGGCGCTTGACAGTAAAAAGATCTGTAGAATCATACACTTAAGTATCCCATTATAAGCTGTTTGGCTAAAAATTTCATGAAACTTACTTTGCTGATGCTGCTTACGATCCAATTCACGCTTAAGGCGCTCACGCAATAGATTTTCACGTGTACCCCAAACCTCCAACGCCTTGGCTTCCACATCGCGGCGCCAATAAACTGTCATGGGCGGTTCTTGCTCGTATGGCGAACGTCGTTTAATTTTTGGCAAGCTCTCTAGATCTATAGCCGTTAGCAAAAAGTCGGTCATAGCGCGTGTGGGCGTGACAAAATTGCGTTCCAATGAGACTCGATAATCAAAACGTGGACGCTTGGCTGCTAGCGTTTGTGCCGCAGGAGCAGCTTGTCCTGGCTCGATCGGGCTGGCATTTAGTTTCTCTTGAGTTTTACTAGCGATGGGTGCAATCGTTCGCAGCTTTGTTAGGTCAGGGCTGTCTTGTTTTGTTTGTGTTGTACTGGAAATCATATTAATAGCAGTTGTAGCCAGCGCTGGTTCATTTAGCTTGGCCACAGCCGAAGGTTTTGATTTCTCAAAAACAATTTCATTGATTTTTGAGTCCTCGACGGTAGTTGTTATAGTTAATATGCCTTTGGCAGTTTTCAACTCATAGTTCTTAGTCTGTGTAGCACCGGGTGTGACTGAGGCATCTGTTTCCAACTTCTTTTGATCATGCTCGGGTTCATCCTGCTTTTTGTTACTTTTGGCGCTGCCATCACTGCCACTGCTGCTGGCACAACAACGCAGTGGCATAAGAAGAGGTGCGACTGCTTCTAGCCTACTCCGTGCTTGGTGTTTAAGCTGGCTGCCACTATAATGGCATTGCTGCTGGTAGCCTCTATAGCCATAATGCTGTTGCCAATCTAGGAGGATGCGTGCCAATTGCTGTCGTCTCTGGTGCAATTGCTGCACGCCGCGCATAAGCATCACTGCGGCTAAAGCTGCCTAAGTGCTCTGAAAATAGCAATATTCCGCGTCATGCAACAAAAAGCGAAAGGGTTGATGGTCACCACCAGACTTACATTTTACGGCGCTAGCGCTAGTCGTCAGCACCCAAGATTATAGATCTATTCGCTTTTGTTGTGGTTGTGTTGAGTTTTCACTTTTTGGCGAGACTACGTCATACGGCCAGCCAACTAAGCGTATTGTTATTGTTTATTGACTATTGTCTTAAAAGCGTCAATTCTCTGGATTTCGTCTCTACACAATAGCCATTTATGGTTATAGTTGAAATTAGTAAAAAAAATTTTTCAAATTTATATTATTAACAAAATTACTGAAAATTTAGCAATAGCATAAGCGCCCGGCTATCCGCCGAACAGTGTGACCAATTGTATGAAATAAACTGTCAATTTGGCAAAAATACTATATTCATAAAAAAAAACCATGCTCATGTCATTATATTCAAATTTTGTTACATGTACTTTTCAAAGTTAAAAATGAATTAATTAGTTTGATTTGAAATCAAATAAATATAATTGTATAAAGTTACTTAAGCTAAAAAAAAAATGTTCCTTTGGCTAAAACCGTTTCGTTTGAATGTTTAGGGTAACTCCACGACAGATCCAGCATATATTAGGTCTAATACAGTCCTCATCCGATTCGCATCTATTTTAAACTCCACCAGCATCTTCTTAAAGTACATCCGGGCTATTGGTTTCTACATTTCTGCATTTTTTAGACTTTTAGACGAATAAGTACAAAAAAAAATAATTCATTATTTGTTCCACATCTTCGCAGCTCCAATTTTTTTTTTTTATGTTTCGCCACCCTAGTCCTTTTTGATGTTGCTTCAGCCATTTCAAAGCAATAATCTATAATTCGCTTCATTTAGTACATAAAATGTACAAAACATACTATTTTATTTGCGTTAATTGCATTAAAAGATAATAATATTAAATTCACATAGTTTAGCACACCAAATATACGATTCACTGCATTCAATTAATTTACTTTGTTCAATTCAAATCTGGCGCTTTTTTTTTACGAGTATAAGGTAACTCTGTAACAAAATGTTTAAAAAATTACAAATGCACACATGTGCCGGCACCAAGTCGTTTGATGCATGAATAGATGATACTAAAAATGATTTTCTCCAGTGTACACACCGATAAATCTGTTTGCAATTTTACTATCGATACATCGATAAGTACATAACACTGCGAGTTACTCAACACTAACGCACAGCTGTTCTTTATTTTTTTTGTGTACTCACGCCGGTTTTATAACCACTGTTTGCTGTTTTTAGAATTTCCTATTTTGTTTTATTGAAAAAGTGCAACAAAATGTCTCTGCTGCTGCAAAATGCCACAAAACTTGGTCACCAATTAGCACACAAAGTGCTGCCAACCTTATCAACAACATTCAACAAATGTCATTATTCAATCGCAGCCACAACGGGTGAAGAAGTGCGCGTGGATTTTTTAGGCGGTGCCCACGAAGGCATTACAGTATTGGGTCTAAATCGTCCCGCTGCCAAGAATTCTTTTAGCCGTGGTTTGGTCGAGACCTTTAGCGACGTACTTAAGGATATCAAGAAAGATAATGGCTCACGTGTTGTAGTGATACGTAGTCTTACGCCAGGCATTTTTTGCGCTGGAGCTGACTTAAAAGAACGCAAAGGTGAGTAAAGCTTTGTTTATTATGGGCTTAACTAATGGAATTTAATTTTCTAGGCATGACTCCGGAGGAAACCATCCAATTTGTTACGGAGCTGCGCAATTTGCTTATAAGCATTGAACAATTGCCAATGCCAGTAATTGCAGCACTTGATGGCGCAGCACTTGGTGGTGGCCTGGAAATGGCGCTGGCCTGCGATTTACGCACTGCCGCTGCTAATGCTAAGCTTGGCCTAGTCGAAACACGTCTGGCCATTATACCTGGTGCAGGCGGCACACAACGTCTGCCGCGTATACTCTCCCCATCTTTGGCCAAAGAACTGATATTCACTGCGCGTGTTTTAGATGGCAATGAAGCCAAAGAGCTGGGTCTAGTCAATCATGTAGTGCCACAAAATGATACCAAGGATGCCGCGTATCAGCAGGCACTGAAATTAGCCGAGGAAATACTGCCAAATGGACCTGTAGGCGTGCGCATGGCCAAACTGGCCATAGACAAAGGCATGCAGGTGGATCTAAGCACTGGTTACTCTATTGAAGAGGTGTGCTATGCACAGGTCGTACCCACTAAGGATCGCCAGGAAGGTCTGGCTGCCTTTGCTGAAAAGCGTAAACCTGTCTACAAGGGCGAGTAGACCTCAGCGATGTTGAAGCTACTCTTTAGTTTTAAGCTGGAAAGTGCATTTAGTAGTTGTTGTTATTGCTTTTAACTTTGTTTTGCGCAAACTGGCCCAAGGTCAACTTGTGTTAAAATATTTCAACATATTGTTTTTATAAAATATTCGATTTTATCGAGCTGCAAAATAACTTTTTTATTACTATAATTTGCCCACGTCAGTGTAATTTGTACATTTAATTAGTGTAATAAATTAGGTCATTTGTTTGTGGATAGGCTTAGAGGTAGCAGACACGTGACTAGGATTTGGAATGTAGTAAGGGGAAGTTGTTTTTTAAGCTGTTCTTAGGAAAAATTATAATGATCTCTTTTAACTGCTGACTGATGACTTTACTTTTAATTCCAACTCAATAGAAAGGAACATTCAATTTACGAAATACAATTGAATTTCGATCAAAACACGGAACTCATCGTAGAAAAACAGGCAAAACTAAAAACTTTTTTCGATACTTGTACAGAAACTATCTCTAAGCTGTGTCTAGCTAATGGCTATAATTATCTGCTTATCCCTTTAGCGTCATGCTCATCTCTTAAATCAATCTCTATTAGATTTTATCTAATTGCTTGTCAACCCACTGTAACCCACCTACCCAAAAGCACAAACCTAACCTATCATTAGCATAGCCGCTATGCGGAAATATTCAGCACTGTTGAAGTTCCTATGCGAAACAAGCGTCATCCGTAGCTTATTTAGAAAGTATCTAAAGCTTTCACAGACCGCATTCCTACGCTAATTCAATGTTTACCGCCCCATCTCAACGCCCCCTTGTCAGTGCGTCCTTCACACATGATTTCAATTGTTTAATTGTCTGTATTGGAACTTTTATTATAGTATTATATGTATTGTTATATATACAAAATACACATTTTATTTATGTACAATATACCTATGTACATATGTATGTAGCATGTATGTATAAACAATTTACTTGCATGTGCCTGGTGCGGCTTTAGGGTGTGTGTCATTTGTTGGTTTTTGATTTTAAAAACCTTTTTTTTTGTATTCGGCGTTAATAAGCGGCTGCATGCTTGAACAAAGATCTTTTGTTTTTATAAAACTTTTAACAAAAATTAAACAAACAAAAGTTAAAAAAAAAAAAAACAACAACGTTATCCACTTAATAAAACATTTCAGCTTATGCATATTACTAAATTTTGGTGAGACTTCTCAGCAAACCGGTTTGAGAAAAGAGAACTTTGAAGAAACGCAAAACAGGAGAAATATAAAATATTGCATCTTTCCTAAGCGAATTCCATTATTAAGCCGGAATAACGTCTTTAGTCAGGGGTTCCGTTTATATAATTTTGCATATAGTTATATACGCTTGCTCAGGATACTATAGTTTTTGTATGATATTTACACCCTCTATCAAAGATAAAAAGATATAATAAGTTTGTACAAATTTATGTAAGGGGCAGAAGAGGGCGTGGCAGATCCTGTAAGGTATGTAAGTAAGGTTTGTATTCTCAATCAGCATGAACGGACCGCTATAGCCACATCTGTCAGTACGCCTGTCCGTCTGTTCGTATAAAGACTATAATAGCTAGATGCAGTTTATCGATATCTTGCTGCATTCTCCCGTAGAAGAGAGTATTTCGGGACTGACACCCATGTTATAGTTGCTACCAAGTCCAAATTTACGACATATACGATTCAAATGTTAAAGGTAAACATTAGACTTTTGAAGACAGCCTTCCATATAAAATGCTGTTAAATCAAGTTATCGCGTTGCCTCGAAATTTGTGTAGAAGTACGCAGGAAGCAGATCCCCTATTTTTTATTAATTAACAAGTTCTTTTCCGTATAATTACATGTGTACATTAAACTAATCGACGATGAAAAATCTCCAGTGATTTATGTTAGGGCAATGTTTCAGCATTCAAAATCCGATTCTTGTTTTATTCTCCCATGGCTTGATTTTTTTTATGGCTATTTTTGAGAAAAGGACATTTTTTAAAATACACATGTTGCACATATGAGGTCATAAAAACTGTACTAATTCTATTAGACAGATCAAACTTGACTGTTATGCACTTTATATTCATATTTTAGCCAAATTTCTGGCATTTCCCTAATAATTTCCTTAGAAAGATAATTTTTTCCACATATATTTTCAAAAGAGAGAGCTTTTGTTAAGAAATTTTGAGTCTGGTCAAAAAAATGACAATAATATATAGGGTTGGCCATCTGTTGGTTTAGTTGTTAATTGCATTTTATTCGTATATTGTCCAAACAAAATTGGTCAAAGGTAGAAACCAAATGCAAGTTTGGTCCTACTCATTTATGTATGAAGAGCAATCTCGCCCAAATGGCCGCCGCGCCTGGCTCGACAGATCCGTACGCGAACATCATAATTTTCGATGACCTTTTTTTGGGCGTAAACTAATCTGGCTGTTCTGCCATCCATTGAATGAATAACTGACGCTGATAATGGGCTTCAATAGTTGCGTCTTTTGAATCTTTTTTTATACTGTGTATAGTACAATGCTTAAAATGTTTCTTTTTCACAGAACGACCGTTTCATAGTACGCCTGTACCACTTTTTTGCGTTGTCGGTTGTTAAACGATCCATGACTAAAATTGAGTGGTTTTGAATTTGACATGTGTATATCGAAGAGCATCCAGTTTGACCGAGTATGTTCCAAATTATGAGTGCTTAACAACCAAGCCAACAGATGGACCATCCTATATTTAGAGTGTGCATAATGGCAAAGCAAATATTTCCACTACATAATGAGCAAATAAGAACATTCGGAAGAAATATTTGACATAATGAGTTGCACCTTTGCTGAGCACAGATATTTGGCCAAACAAAGAGAGCAAATATTTGCTTCGTGTACTGCTAGCTTCAGTATGTTTTAAATCTTATCAAACAATCATTTTGCACTATTTGTTAGGGGTATTTCGACCAAAGTCTGTCTATGCGGGCCCAATGAAATTCAAGATGCTAAGGACAATTTTTGTAAAAGAATACGAATTGAACATCCCAGTTAGATGATGGTTCACCTGAAATATATTCATAGAGAAAACTGTAAGAAAAAACTGTCGCCAGTTCTATTCTTTATGTCCATCTTTGAAATTTGGAGACACATTTTGATATGCCTGGAATTATAACTTATGGTAAACCTTCTGCTAGTCTTTCGTTCACGCTCACTACAAGAGCGTATCTCAGGAATGGGTTTGCCTATGTTAAAGCATCTCTGGCAAAGCAGTTGGATTTTGATGTCATTATTAAAAATGATGCTGCTCAGAAGGCAAAAAAAGCTGGCTTATGTTAAAAAAAAACTAAGTTCCATTAAAAACTACTTTAAATCGCTAGTAGCCACGATGACGTAGATGATTTAAATTATTCAGTATGAATGTAAAATAAAGCATTTAAAGCATGATTAGTATTTTCTATTTTATATTAGTCCAAGCCTTCTTAAAATAATGCGCTACTGGTGCTTACTTGATAATAAAAATTTAAATTAAAATTTATAAAATTTCCATGAGCATTTTTTTACATTTTATTCGAAGCCAATCATCTTTGCAATTTATTGAACGTTTATATCAAGTTTTTTAAAATGCAACTATTTTTAATACTTTGAAGTGTACAAAAAAAAAAAACTTTATTGAAAGGGTAAAAGCTAGAGAGCTGAAATTTCTAATGAATTTGCGATTTGTGGTCTTAGTGAGCACTAAGAAAGAATTTAGGAATATTGCGCTCAAGAGTGGAGGAATACCGTGTCAAAGATTATATGGAAAGCATATTTTTTAATCACATCAGCTTGGCACATTACCCCCAAAACTCGCCCAAAGAGGGAAAATATGTACACTTCATAAGCATTGTTAAATATTGTATGTTATCAAACAGCACAAAGAAGAACTAGAGGGAATGAGCCTATTATACAAGAATTAGAAGGTTACGCCAAAAAGAAAAAGAGAGCATAGCTCTCTTAGCTACGCCAATATGCGTAGGTTCAATTTTTGTAAGCTAGCTACATGAAATAGCGGACTTATTTTGATCCTTTGACCTGGAATATGATAAGACGTCCACAACAGGTTCATATAGACATTTGAAACAGCACAAAAATGGCTTCTGCAAATTTTCACCTTATTACACTTTATTTCCCTCTTAGGGAAATACGGACAGCGTCAAAACAATCTTTGCTCTTATTCATAAAAGTTATCTCCGGGCCTATTATGTTTGTTAAATTCTCAATAGCTTGTTCTAAAACCTGGAGGTATTTTTGGAAAACTTTTGTCTAGCAAATTTTGGGTGCTCCATCTTGAAAAGAACCAACGTGGAAAATTTGGGAACAAATAAAAAATTTCGGTAATAGGGTGATGATTCTCTCCGGGCCTGAAAACAAAAGTCTTTTGCTGTGCAACACAAAAGATAGGGACCAAATAATTAAAAAAAAACTAAATTAAAAAGTGTGTACATTTTGAACCAAATCAATTTGTTAAAAATTCGTTGATCATCTTTTTAAAGTTAAATAGTTTTTGATAAATATTTTAAATTATTTTTTTCCATGTCTTGCATAAAATAAAATACTCCTTGTAATACTAATAGCATAGTCGTGTATAATTTCCCTCGAAAGGTGTAAAGGTGTGCTAACAATAACCAAGGGAAATATAAGTAGCTGGCGACAGCAAAAATTCGGGTTAAGGACCTCGTTTTTTTTTTTTTTTTGTTATTACGAATTTATAGGGGTTTTGGTTTTTTTTCCTTTTCCTTATTATTTTCAAGTGTCTCATTATCCTTAGCATTATCAGCACATATCTGACACGTATAAGAACCAAAACAGCTAACCTAGCTCCCATGTAAATACTATGTACTACATACATATACATTTTTGAAAGACAATAATGAACATAACTAATTCTGATAACAATATTTTTATACCCTGTACCTATAGGTACAAAGGGTATACTAGATTTGTGCAATGTATGTAACGGACAGAAGGAGGCGTGGCAGACCCCAAGTCTTTATACCAAAATGCTTATCATAACCTCGGGTAGCGATTGAACCATGTCCATCTGTCCGTCTGTATGAACACCTAGATCTCGGAGACTATAAGAGCTAGAGATACGAAACTTTACGCATATTTCCTCAGAAGATCAAGTTTGTTGAATCATGTCAATATCTTTCCGCGTTCCCCCGTTGCAGAGTTTCGCGGTTTTTAGCTAAACCGTTTAATATTTTAATCTGAAACTTAACAGAGCGATACGTTGTAACTGACATGCAACTGTATGTCAATAATGAACAGAATCGGACAAATACAGCAAAAGTTATAGTCAAAAATGTTCAAATTTTACCTCCCCTTGCCTATAAACTGCGTCAATATTTGACTCTACGTAATTATGGTTACAAGTGACATAGAATCACAATTTTTGGTAAGCTGATTCATGTGGCTCTAATGAACAAATCCACATCCAAATTTTAGTAGTGCGCACCACCCACCCCCCGCAAACAATTTACCGTATTTTGTCCCACACCCTTCAACATATCCCCTTGAAACTTACCCCATATACTTTAAATAGCTTCTTTGACGTAAATTTCGATTCTCATCCAAATCGGTCAAAATTTCCGGAGCTTATTGGAAAGTTTTTAGAAGGAATATGCAGGAATTAAACTTTTTTCAAGAAAAAAGGTACAGGGTATTACACTTTCGGGCACCGCCTCGACTGTATTACATTTTTTTATTTAATACTTTTCAGCACCGGATTTATTAGTAATCGGCTTTTTAGTTAGTTAACTATGTATATACACTCCCCGAAATTCAATTAAGAACACCTGTTTTTATATAAAAATATAAAGGTGTGACTCAAATAATATTTTTAGCGTTAATTTATTCCGAATGAACTAAAAACTTATCCTAAATAACCAAAAAAACGCTTGAAATTTTAAAAAGCATTACAAAATTAAATTTATACTGCGAAAAGGAACAAAAATTAAATGTTTTGTAAAAAAAGAAGGCAAAAACACAAAGCTAATAGTTAGTCCAGGCTCCCGACTTAGTTATAGCCTCGAAAATTCGGGTTGGCATCCAAGGATCCACCTACTGAAAATCTGAAATTGGGATTTGAGCCAATTCTTCGGTAACTGTCCTGCGTAGCTCCTGCACCGCCTGAAATTTGCGTCCGATAGCCTATACACGACGGGACAGGTTCCCCCACATGTTCTCAATGAGGTTCAAGTCCGGCGATTGATGTTTTTGTCCTGGAACCAACCACGACTGGACGTTCAGACGTGAATCGGAGCATTATCTTGTAGAAAATTAGCACAAGCATGGTTCTTTCTATTGATAATAAAGATTTTCCGATTCATTTAAAATTTTTGTGTGTTTTCGCATCTAAAAAAAAAAAAACAACATTTGCATTTGCATTATTAAAAGATTCCTTTTTTAGTTAATGAACTTAGACTGTAGAAGGCGCCATATTCGAATTGATTTGATCTATAAGACGCTTCCAGTGATACCACATTTTATAAATTACGATCAACAGTTTAGAAGTAACGAGGAAACAGATGAACGTACACACATACAGGCTAAAAATATAACCCTCCTTTTTGCTTTCCGTAGTCTGGGAAAATAGAACATGATTTTAATGGAGGCAGGTGCGGATCAAGGATTTTGTCTTGGGGGAGGACTCTTTACTTCGTATTGTACATATATTAGTGCTCCCAAAAGATTTTCAACCCATTTTTTTAAATTTGGGGGGGGGGGCCCGGAGAGACTCCCGTGGATCCACCACTAAATGGAGGTGAAAAATTATTATTTGTAGAAGGCGCCATATTCGAATTGATTTGATCTATAACCACCAGACGATCAAGACGCTTCCAATTAAAATTACTATTTAGTTCCTCATTCTATGTTCTCTATTCAATTTGATGAAAAGTTAGCCTATAACCAGCGGGTGATCAAGACGCTTCCAAAGATACCCCTTTTGGCAATTTATGATAAACGGTATGGAAGATAGAAGAAAACTGATGAACGTGCCTACATGCAGGTCAAAAGCATAAGCGTCCTTTTTTCTTTGTCGTGGCCCGGAAATAAATAATAAAAGGATGATTTTAATGGCGATAATCAAAGTCGCTCCTGGATAGTCACTACCGGAACTACTCTTCTTACAACAGTCCTGTTAATTTATGGGTTCAACCAGGCAACACATGCCAAAAAAATTCAAGACCATGATAAATGAGCTCATGCGAATTAATGCCTTTAAACCTAAAGTACCCCTCACTAACTTATAAAATTTCAAATGTTCTTTACATAAACCCAATTGATTGTGCATTGATAATTATCTAATACGTGCTTCATATGCCTCCAGCTGTTACGCAGCCCCCACGAATTAGTCACTCCTATAATACATTAATATGTCAAGTAACCCCATCAATTAGCATGCATCAAAGGTATTTGACATCGTGCAAGGTCGAGTGTGTATCTAGTTTGGTTTACTTAAATCTAAAATGGCAATCTTTAAAGCTCATGTTAATCCCCCAGTGCATACCAATTAGTTAATTAATAGCCACACCGTGTCAACTCTAGACGCAACTCAGACAGTGTCCAATCCGGAAATTGTTTCCGGAAGTAAATCATTTTCTTTTTATATATTAGCAATATCATTTGCGTTTAAAAATAAACATGTAGAAGCTGGAGAAATATGCCAGTATGCGTTTAATATTTACAAAACAAAAACAAGTTTTTTTTTGCATTTTAAATTGGCTTTGTTTTGATTTGTTTTATTTTGTTTGATTTAATTAGGAAAAATATGCTGAATATTTTTGTGCACGAGTTGCATTTTAAACATTTGACGACCTTTTTTTTATGCTCAGAGGCGGATCGGGTAAACAAATTATAACAGGGGGACTCCCAATAGAACACACCTTCATACATTTATTTATATACTACAATACTTTATACATATTTACATATGTACATGTTGCAAATTTGAAAGCTAACGAGATACTTCTGGCATGGCGGGGGTGCCGCATCCGCCCCTGAGCATACCATACTTAATATTTTTGTAGCGGTTTGCGTTTTTTTATAACAACTTTGTTTTCGGTTTGGTGTCGTTTTTTTATGCAAACCACAAGGTATTTATTTTTTTCCAGGAATTTGCACTTAAATAACAGGCGTGTCATTTATTTAAATAAGATCAATTGTCTTCACAATGAAAGTCAAATATATGGTATTATACGTAATTCGAGTTCCTGATTTTTTGATGGGGCAATAACATGCTTCATTTTTTTACCATAGCATTAACCATACAAAGCAAATATTCTCTAAATTTCAAAAAGTTGTAAATATAATATTCAGCTTGACCCTGCATAACAAAAAATTAGCGGACCATTTAAGTGCTTCTGCTTCAATAATTTTTTCCCCATTGTGCAATAATAAAGATAGCTAGGACTGATCCATCCTGAAGAAGCGTGATGCCAAAACGTTTTTTTTTTCCTATTTACTTCTCTTGGGAGCTTAGGGCCTCTACAAGAGCTTTCCATAGTACTCAATTTTGTGCTGTTTGCTTAGCTGTAACCCATGACAAGTTTTGCTGGGCCAGTTCTGAAGGCGGTCCGCCGCCAGGTTGCTTTTGGCCGTCCTACTCGTCTGCTTCCTTGGAGATTCTAGTCTAGTGGAATTCTACAATGCAGCTTTTTCCTGAGAGCATGACCTTTCCATGTCCAATTTCGTTTCCTGATTTGGAGGTGGATAGGTGATGTGCCACAGCTCTTTGATTTTCCTTGTGGTCAACCACGTCTTGCTACCGTATAGCAGCATGGACTTAACTCCCTCATGGAAGATTGGCAGCTTTGTTCGTCGGCTTATCTGCGTGTTTCTCCATATGTGGTATAATCACCCAAATGCTGATCGAGAGTTTTGGCGAGTCGACTTGAGACATCTTCGTTAACACCACCACTGCTGGCAATAATGGTGCCAAGGTTGGGTTCCCTCGATTGGGTCCCCTTCTATGGTGATGCTTCCTTGGCTGGTGTAATTAAAGCGCATTGCTTTTGTTTTTGCTGTGTTGATTTTGAGCCTGACTCTGCTTATTAGTTTTCCATGGTCATCTACTTTGGTCTGGATGTCACAGAGTCTATGAGAGGTCAGACAGGTGACTTGCATATCTCTCTCATGAACTAATCGATCACGATGTTGAAGAGATGCTACAACATGCGCCAATTACCGTGGTATTAGTCTTCTTCCCATCGTTTCTATCGAGTGTACTTTGTGATAGATTGAAACCACCTGCCGAAGCACTATTTCTCCTTATCAGTGTGGTTCCTGATCTGGTAAATCCAACATCGACCAGCTCTGCGCACTGCGCCAAATTCTAGAGAAGACCCATGAAAATCTGGTCGGTACGTGTCGATACTGCTTTTGATAGTCTACTGCGAGATCGCCTTGTCTGAGCTTGGTATCCCTGCAGAACGGCCTTTAGCAATACGTTCAGCTTTTTCGCTACCAAGCGAGGT
Source organism: Chymomyza costata (assembly GCA_018150985.1). Classification (NCBI taxonomy): domain Eukaryota; kingdom Metazoa; phylum Arthropoda; class Insecta; order Diptera; family Drosophilidae; genus Chymomyza; species Chymomyza costata. The sequence goes on along the minus strand of JAECWU010000803.1, from coordinate 5,923,736 downwards.
CTCAGACAGGCTCTTCAATCTCCTAACGCTGAGCATTATAAGAAAGGCTGATGTGCATCGGATGAGCACAATATTAAGGAACAGATGTATCGAACTCCTTGGATACGCCGATGACATTGATATCATCGGCCGCACCAAGCGTGATGTCACTGGTGCCTTTGGGGGCTATTGAAGAAGAGTCAGCTAAAATGGGTCTAGCGTCAAACGAGGGCAAGACCAAGTGTAGGGTGTGCTCCAATAGAGAATCGCGGCGTCTTGGCTGTCTTAGCTGACTGCAGGGACCTGTGTCTTCGAGTCTGGCAAGGAATTTGTTTAACTTGGCTACGCGGTAACGCACAACAAAAATGTCAGCCTGAAAAACAAGCAAAGCACAGTCAAATGAACAGTAGAATCCTATCTCAGACAAAACTGATACTATATAGGGCACTCATTCTTCCAGTCCTCTTATATGGCGCAAAGGCCTGGACGGTAACAAAGTCGTATGCAGCTGCTCTTGGGATGTTCGAGAAAAAGATTCTTTGCAAAAAATTCGGTCCTGTCTACGTTTGAGCGATGTAACGATGAGCTATGTGGCGATATTGACGTAGTGAAGGGAATAAGCATTTAGCGACTTTGCTGGCTTTTGATTTGGTAGTAGGCTGTCAGCGGAGAATAGAAAGATCACACATACGCTCTCAGGACCAAATAACTGAAGTTCTGTCAGCCCTTGGTGTTAAAGAAGTGTCTGGAGAGGAATGTTGCATTAGGCGGAGACTCGTTAGGGTTGTATAGGCCAGTTAAGAAGAACATCTTCATCTTAACTTTTCAAAGGAGACACTATTCTGCGCTTCTCCGTCATCTTTTCTTAGCAGGATAAAACATCTTCCTTCATGAATCAGTTAGAGGTCATGAGATACTGAAAAGCATCTCCTTGCATGCTTCATCCTCATACAGCAAAACAAGAAGAAGATCATCTTATTTATGATTAACTTAATCATATGACATCGATGTCTTCTAGCAGAGTAGAATCTACATACCGCCGCAGATAAGAGAAGAATATTGGTTCAATTCTGTTGGCGGATTTGAACTCAGCGCATCGAAATACATAAGAAAACTCATCCTTCGTTCCCAGATCACGACAATTGTTTTGTCTGGCAGTGTAATTGTTTATTTTTTACATCAAATAACTGTATAAAACATATACATACATACATAAATAAAAAATATAATAATTATTATAAAGAGTGGTAATGAAAGCATTGGGTACGTAACGCCTATTTTTTGTGTCCAGCAAAGGCAGGCTGCATGATAACTGGGAGGAATTACTCTAATAGAGTATTAGAGGTAGACCAGATGAAGAATAAATATTTGATGAGTGCTCAAATCTTATTCAAAAAATCAAAAGCATTCGTAACCAGGGAAATCGAGTATCTTCAGATCCACTACTAAGCAGCCGTGACGACCTTTTGGCCGATATTATTTTTCATAGATAAGTAAGTAGCTTCAAACTTGCATTTGGTAAACATTCTAAAGATCTTTTATTATTTCTGTGGCGCCCCCGATAAAGAATAAAATTACTCATAAGTTTTTAAATAAATTTATTGTCGATATATTTAAACACAATATTTGAATTCTTATTCAAAAATTTTATGACAAAAATAAAAATAATAATAAGAAGATTTTCACGCAACCGTAGCTGTCATGGGTCCGCTATTAGCTTAATGACTTCATTGGGTATGACGAAAGGGGAAACTTTTCTCATAAAAGTGTTTAACGATGCCAGTTTGTTCGAAACATCGTGCACTGGATCGTATTCCTGCATAGTCGAAATGGCACCTTTAGAGTTCTTGGCGCCAGCTGCAAATATACGATTAGCAAACAGAGCACAGCCATGTGATCCAAAGCTGCCTCTCAGCGAGCAAACCGTTGCCCATTTATCACTAGTTGGATTATAACACTCAACTGAACTCATATTTCCCTTGCGAACACCGCATACTGCATAAAGAAGTCCATTTGATTGTGCCACTCCACAATATGCACGTGCTTCCTCCATGGGCCGTAAACGACTCCACTCGTTTCTGCAAGGGTCTTACCTTTCTACGCAGCTCAACCAGTTACGACTATCATGTCCACCAATAACATATAAGCAATCGTTGAAAACTGCTACACTGGCACAAGATCTTGCGGTGGGCATGGGCGCCACACTGTTCCAAGTATCTGTTCCAGGATTTCATCGCTCGACTGTCCTCAAATATAAGCCATTAAACCCGCCTACAGCATAGATTAATCCCTTTAGCACTGCCACGCCCACAAAACTCCTTGATGTACTCATTGGTTGGAGTTGGTTCCAGGTCATGCTCTTTAAATCCAAACTGCACATGGTTTTTAATTCACCTTCTCTTGCATTTTCTTCCCCAACAAATATCAGTTTATTCTCAAGAAATGCTGCACCATAAAATTCACGTTGCAAGTTTAGTATCCTTAAAAGTGTCAATTTGTTCTGAATAGGACAGTAGCCCTCAATAACAAGTTTTTGGTTAGTATCCCCAATTGACAGCAAAGAATGCTTATTTTTCCGAGCAATCGATAACAGTCGCTCGTGCCTTAATTGACACTTGTAAGGTTCTATTAATTAATGCTGACAATCGTTGGCTCTGCACACGATCTCCACATGATCCTCAATAAAAGACAGCTTCAGTAGTGGCAGCCTCACCTTGGCTATAAATTTTGGTATGTGCTGCTTGCGAACGGGCTCATCATTGCGCACCCAAGACCATAAGACTCTGAAACACAAACTCCTCGGATGGCACTTGAATTTCATCACTAGATAAAAGCTTGCCCAGCTGATCGACATCCAGTTGTAGAAATTCCTGACTCTGGTTCAGATCCGCAAAATGTTTGCAGATATAGTCCACAGCGATTTCCATCAAATTGGTGCAGTTGTGCTGCTCTGCAAGTAAGCTTAAGCCCAGCCAGTTCGATTAATTCATTTTGCGTGCCAAAATTTTTTGTTTTCAATTTTATTTACAATCTGTCCTAAAAACAATCAGTAAACTATATAAAATTAATGAAACAATAACAGGAGCAGTCCAGTGAGACTAGGCGATATATGCGAATCGAAATCTGCTTGAAATATCAAGGACATGAAATCTTTTAAGTCTTCTATAAGTTTAACTTTTTAGTTTCAGTAAAAAATAAAATAAAAATATGGCGTACCTTAAAGTCGGGCGCGGACGACTTCGTGATTCCCTGCAATTAAATCCGGTGTATTGCTTAACAGTTCCGAAAGACATTTGTCAAATTTGGTTACGATATTTTCATTGACAAACAGTCGAATTTCGACACAAAATAGATTTTTTGACTGATCGGTGCTATGTCAAGACATTTTGACCATTTTGGAAGAGTGCTTGGCAACGCCCAGATACTACCATATGCCACGATATGTGATATAGTCAAACGACTTTTACGGTAGAGGGCTCTAAAAAACTTCCGAATGTCAAAGGTTACGATATCTTTACAAATAAACGAAAGATTCATCTAAAATTTTTTGTTTTTTTTTTGTGGTCCTCTGAAACAGTTCTTTGGACGCTATATAATATAGCCCATGTATCAAAAAAAATCTAAAAGCCTGTCATTTTTTTTTTTTTAATAAGGCATGTAATCCGAAAGTTTGGTTGCTCTAGCTCTTCACATCTCTGAGACCTAGGCGTTCATACAGACAGACGAACATGGGTATATCAACTTTTCTAGCCACGCTGATCATACTTTCGGTAACTTTGTGGGGTCTGCGGCGTCTCCTTCTATATGGTACAAACATTTTCGGCTTGCATAACCTTAATATACCCTTTGTACCATAAAGAACGGGGTATGAAAAACACATCAGACTAGAAAGAGTACTGAGCTTCTCCGACCTACTTAAAGTAAAATCAAAACTTATTTAAAGGAATATGAATAAAAACTCGAAAAAAAAATCCAAATAAAATCTTCAGAAAAACTCCATCTAGACTTAACTTTGCTTAAAATTCCGAATGATCTTAGATACCTGCTACAAAAACTATTGAAATTACCTTGAAGCAGACCAAGAAACCATTCTTAATAAAATATGGTCGAACATGCAGTCTGTGTTCTCTCCCAAGGAGAACAACCCAGACAAGCTCAGCCACAGTAAAGTTGAAACGTGTTTGATTGAAAAAAAAGCCTTGGACTCAGTTTGGATCAAAAGGTTAATACGCAAACTTATGCTATATGAAATTCTAGAACTATTGATGGTCTTAATATAGGGTGGGCCATCTGTTGGTTTGGTTTTTAAGCCATTATAGTGCGAGACATAGACGTACAAAGTGGATGCTATCGACATGTGTCAAGTTCAAAAATACTCAATGTATTGTCATGAAATGAAATGTTCGCACATCAACATTTGAAACATAAATGAATAGGTCCAAGCTTGCATTTGGTATATACATTTGCCCAATTTTGTTGGCAAATAGACAAACAAATTCAATAAATAAGAAAATAGACTAACAGATGGCCCACCCTACATAAGTTAAGAATATCTAAGAAAGTTTGAAAAATTATTTTGCCAATTCGTTTTAATTACTTTTGCAATCGGATTTAAACCACAGAAAAAATTCGGTTTTGTGAAATTGGGAGCACGTCCGAATATCATACCATTTAAGGACCCGAAACTCTTTCTTTTGGTCTATTTCAACTCGCAGAGGGGATCGAAAATGAAAATTGTATGCCGTTCCGTTAAATACCAAGTTGATCAAAAATTTACCGGAATCATCATAGAGTGGCGCTCTCAGTCATCAGATTTGATGTCTCTTTTTTTTTAAATAGCCTTCTGACATTCTATTCTTATGCCAGCGCTTGATCCAATTCTCGAAACATTTTTTATAATCAGTTTGCTTCTTGATCAAGGTAGTATCACATACCTGGACTTTTTAGTTTGCTTTTTTAATAATATAATTATAAAGCTATCAACATGAAATTATATTAAATAATAAAAAATTCATTAAATCAAATTTTTTAATAATTAAAAATAATTTTTATATTAAGTTTTTTATTTAAAATAATCATAAATAATTTGATTAAATAAAAATGATCAAATGGAACAAACATGTTTTAAAGAAATAAAAGATCAATGCGATGCAATGAAGACCTTTTTTTGAAATCCAAAATGAAATTGCTAATTTTTGCAAAATTAAAAGAAAATCAATTTAAAAAATCATCGTAAATATCACTAAAAATTTTGCACCATTCGCGTTTCTTACTCTATATATTTTTCGTTTTCCCTAATTTTCCATTTAATAACACTTTGATGTTTCCACAAATAAAAAACTCAAACTATTTCTTAGAACATATCAGCTACGCTTTGGCTTTGACGTAATTATGACTCAATTGGCTTTTAATTGCAACATTGCGTATGCGCCATGCTGTACACGCACGTAAGCAACTTTACCTTGTACTTTGGTACTTAACACAGAAAGATAATTATGATATTGGATACCAATTAAAACGACATGTTTATACACTGCTAATCAATAGCAGTTATCACAACTCTTGTAAAGCATTGTCATAACTTAAGATATGACAAAGTTATGACGGGGTCAGCTGACGCTTACAAAACGTTGAGGTAATAAACGTAAATGCAATGTTTTCATTATAAATTTACATAATTTCAATAACTAGAGCTATAAAACAACGTAAAGAAAACCTTAAAAACCCAAATCAAAGAAAAAAAATTTCAAAATGCACATCACGTGAAAATTGCATTTCAATTTTACTTTACTTTATGTTTGAAAATTTTCCACTGACGCTTGCCCCAAAAAAAAAAAAAAAAAAAAAAAAATTAAACGAACGGCTTCAAAATTTTATGGACAGACAACAAAAACCGGCAATCGAGTGCAACAACAACTACTACAACAAGAGTAACAGAAACAAGTCAATCTCAGGCAACAACCGCCATAAACTGACTTAAACAGACGCTCAAGGCGAATCCAACAACAAAAGCAACAACTCCAGTTACAACAACAACAACAAAAACAACCCATAACACTAAGTAATTACTATGTTAAAGTGTGCCCCTAATTGCCAAGTGTCTCGTTACCCAGGGAACACCAGAAAGCAGGTTAAAAACGACACGCAAATTCTTAAGATACAATGCACTCCAATTTGTTGTTGACTATTCACAAGTTGTTGCAACTTGCTACCAAATTGTCTAACATGGAAAAGTTTACAACAACCACACAAAATAGACACCAGACACTTTGTCTATAAGAAACTGACCGAAAGATGAAGTTGTTGTAAAAACAGGGTGTTGCCACATAAGAAAGTGTTGCGTATTCTGCGAAGATCTGTGAGGAGTAGTAGTACCATTGTTATTTTTAAGGCAGAAAAGGGGCTGCGAAAATATGACAACTGTAACTAAAAGGAGGCAGATTTTTCGTGAAGAAAGTCATAAAAAGATGATGCTTATGTTAGTGGACTGAAAGATGAATTGGTCCCAAGTCAGCAAGTCAACAAAAAAAGGAGTAGGGGGTTGCCACATAAAAGTATTGAGAACTCTGCAGAGTGTGGCAAGTACAGTACACCATATATATTTTTTAGCAACAAGATAAACAGAAGATGAAAAGCGGCTGTGAAAAGATGACAGCTGTACTTGAAATTTTTGTATAAGAAATTTACAGCAGATGATTGATTATAATGATAGTTGACAGAAAGATGAACTTGTTCAGCGAAGTCATTAAGCAAAAATAGTGTGTTTGAAATGGAGCGGAGCGTTGCAAGTACTTCGTTGTTATTTTTAAGGAAGAAGGCAAGTGATAGATGTTGGACTTCGAAGAATAACAACTGCAGCTTGAAGAAGACACATTTTTATATAAAAAATATATTCGATTGCCGTTCCAAAACTAACCGCCCTAACATATTAGCTTTGGTAGTGTTGGAAAAAAAATAAAGAAGGGAAGGCCGTCGACTAAAAGCTTAGACAAATTTTTAATCCGGTCACATAACAATAACGAAATTTTTTTCATATTGGAATATTCATGGAGCTTGTTCTCTAATAATAAGGGCCAAAAGAAACTACATAATTTTTTACACACCGAACTTTGAACTTAAGCTTTTCAAAATCGGTACATACTTCCATTTCCTAATTTTTCTCGTACGTTTAGCAACACTAGTTTGTTAAGGAAAGACCCTAGTAGATAAATGATGTAAATGCTATTGAAAGGAAAGATAATGCTGTAAAATGAAGCAAACAAAAAAACAGGGTGTTGGCCGCATCGGAAAGTGTTACGAATTCTAAGTGATGTTAAACTTTCCACTAATAAATTTTCATCTTAAATCTAGAACAATTATTATTAAATTCATTTGAACTTTATTAACATTTATATAAGTTTAAAAAAAAAATATTTCAATATCTGTACCTACATTTAATGCGTAGGTGTTTACCTCTTCATCTATTAAATAAAAGTAATTATAATATTACATCTAAGAATATTAAAGCAAAAATCTTCAAAATATAACCAAATTTTTTAGTTAAATTAAAAGTCTTTAATACAAAAAAAAAAATGAAATTGCGTTTTTTAGCATTCTTATAATTTATTTTTTTCAAGACCAAACTTGTTAAAGAAGTATTGAACAATTTCTTCATCCACTTCTAATTTTTTTCGTAATCGATCAAACTTTACGTGCCATGAAAAAACTGTATGAAAATTTTTTTTTAAATTTTTAAATTTACATTCGAAACATAATTTTTTCAAAAATTTGCTAAAAATTACTAAAATCTTCATAAGAATGCATACATAGCGTCCAAAACGTAAATTTGATAAAAATATGTTCCAAGTATAATGGATAGTTAATTCAATTATCTACAGTTAAGTAAAAAAATGTACAAAATCAGTTTGGTAGAACCAGAGATATTTGCTTTTAAGTAAAGACACTTTTTTAGTTTCGAAAAAAGTTTTTTTCGAAAAATGTTTTTTTTCGAAATATCTCGAAATCCGTTCCATGAAAAAATATTTGGACTTCATTTTCGGATTTGGCGTGCCAATTTTCTACGGAAATATTTTCTACGGACTAAAACATGTTGAGGATACAAACATTTTTAAAAATTTGTAAACTAGTGTAATTATAACTATTTTCAAGGGAAAAGACGATTGTTGGATAATAATTAAAATAGTGCTCCATACGTTTTTAAGTGCTGTCAACTATAGAGGAATCCATGTCCATAGCTACATATAAGTCTTTTATTGGGAGCTGCTTTTCATGTGATGGAGTACAAATCCTAAGCACAAGCCTGTTTACAGTATATAGGAGCTCACTACTCACACTTAGTAACTTTTTATTAGTTAAGAGATGTTATTGTTTATTAGAATCTAAAAAAAAAAAAAAAAAATATAGAAGAAAATGTGACTTTTGTTATCATTTAAGAGACAAGATTAGAAACCAAGAGATAATATGGTGCTGTGTCATAAGGGAAACCACTAACTGGTAATTTTCCTCTAAGAAGTCGACAGAAAGATAATGAAAGAAAGGAAGTCACTACAAAAAAGGTTTGAAAAACCTATTTTTCTACAAAAATCATAAAGGTTCAAAAGACAAAGAGGAGCTGGATGTGATATGGAAAACCTGGCTCTCAAAGAAGAGCTTGGATATCAAATTTACTGATCAGAAATTAAAAGCAAAATAATCTTTTTGTAACTGAAGCAGTGAAACCTGAAAATGCCGCATAAAAAGTGCAGTATGTACTTCAAAACACTTAAAATAGGGACACAATAATGTTTTTTTTTGGAAGTACATCGAAAGAAAGAGATGTAATTGGATAGGGTATGGACGGACATGGCTCAATCGCTACCCGAGGTTATGATAAGGGGCCATACCCAAATTACGTGACCTGTTTAGGTGGAGGGGAGTGGGGGTTTTTGTCACGTAGTGCAATGAGCTTTTTTTTTTAACACATATTACTTCCACAAGTGGTACTTTTCAATGTTTTTGTTGCACTTTTTTTTTTTACTTAAGCTATCCATTTTTTTCAATCTATGACCACGTGAAAACTAAGGGGGGGAGGGGTTAAAAAATAGTCAAAATCGGGTCATTTTGGTATAAAAGACTTGGGGTCTGCCACGCCTCCTTTTGTCCTCACATACATGGCACAAAACTAGTACCTATACCCTTTGTACCTTCAGGTACATGGTATACAAAACATGCTTATAAAGCATAAAATTGAATCAGTTTGGGCTAAATAAATCGATAAATATTCAAAATAATTTATTTTTAAATATGTATAATGAAGTATTCTAAAACTTTCTTATTTTTGCAAATTTTTTTTAATACCACCTCATTCTTTTGTCAATTTTTGTTGTTCCAGGGTCTGATGTTCCAGTTGGTATCATCTTTTCACAAAGCGTTTTTTCAACCTTAGGATTTTCGTCTTGCACTCTAAAATTTAAAATTTCTTAGAATTTATTTATTTTACTAACAAGACTGTTTTCTAAAGCACCTATAGATTTGAAAAAAACATTATACATTGAAATTATTTAGTAATAAGGGCGCGGCGGAGACTACATTGGATTTTCATAAGTACTTTTTTACATAATTTTCTTAATACTCCTTGTCTAGAGTTATGAGCAGGGCCGTAGAGAGAAAATCCGGGCGCGGGGGAAAATGTACCGGCCCCTGTTTTACACCTTTAGCTTGCATCATTATGTTCTGTAAGACGAAATTATCACTCGAAGAAAATTTTATTACGACAGTAGTTACACCAGGCCCCTGAGAAAGCTCCGAACCCGAAATCGGACAAATACAATAGGGGTTATAGTCAAAAATAAACTTATTTCACCCCCCTTTGCCTATAAGCCGCATCAATGTTTGACTCAGCGTAATTATGGAAAATAAAAAACGATCTAGAATCAACAATTTTGGTTGGATTATACATGTGGCCCTAACAAACAAACCAACATCCATTTTACAGATGCGTGCCCTATCATCCCTCCCACAACCCTTAACATATGAACTTGAAATTTACCCCATATAAATACTTTAAATAACTTCTTTGATCTAACTTTCGGAACAATTTACGGAATATATCGTTCTATATCAAAAATTAAAAGTTCCAATCGGAAAGTTCTTAGAAGGAATAAGCAGAAATACAATTTTTTTTTTTTGAGAAAGTACAGAGTAGTTCAACATTTTTTCCGAGACCTTAAGTTTCATACAACAACAGCTTACTGTATTTGGAAATTACCAAAATAGATGAAACATTTTCGTCAGTCCGAAAATCGACCCATATTAATTTTGTGAAACAACACAAATGTGAAGATTACATACTATGATATTGGATATCATGATATGATATCGTGAAATCCGAAATTTTGGCTTATAAAAACTCTGAGCTACTTCACAAGACTTCGAGGATCTTCGGGGGAGCCTGTTATTCATAGAGGACGCGTCGCAGGTAGCGAATAGCGAACGCCTCCCATATATGGGTAGGAGACCCACACTCTCCTGCGGACCACACAGGCCGGAGAAGCGAAACTCCGTTACAAAACCAACCCAGTCGGTGTTTCTACGGCAAATGTCAGCGTCTGTTCATCATGTAGGTCCGGCTGAAGCGGGTGTCTGTCTTGAAATAAGCGACTCGCTATAAAAATGTGTAATGATGTGCCTAGTCATCTAAAAGGGAGGCAGACCTTACTAGACCTTACAAGAAATATCTCGTTTATTCAAGTCTACGCGCCAACCGAAATCGCTGACGACGATTGCAAAACGAACTTCTATAATAAATTTACAGAAACAATCTCGAAAGCTCCCAAAAGGCGACATCATCATCTGTCTAGGCGATTCTAATGCCAAAGTCGGAGACAACAACATTAACTTCGAGCACATTATGGGCCAACACGGTCTTGGTGAGATGAATAATAACAGCGAACTACTAGTAGAGTTTTGCAACGAGCACGACCTCTTAATAGGCGGAACTCAATTTATACACAAAAAGGCGCATAAAATAAAATAAATTTCTCCAGATGGCCGAACCAAAAATCATATCGATCATGCATGCATCAGCAGGAAATGGAGAAAAATGCTATTGGACGTACGAGCTAGAACGAGCGTTGACATAGGCTCAGACCACAACCTAGTAACGGGGGTATTGCAGTTAAAAGTTGCAGCTTTAAGAAACAACAACAACACAAAGCGTTGCGACGTCAGTAAACTAAATGCCCAAACATCCAAAACACATTCAAAACAGCTATATCAGAAGTACCTGCACCAAGCAACCAAGTTCACCATACAATCAATGGAACCATATAAAATCAAATCCCCAACAAGCTTGTGAAAACATCCTTGGATATCGTCCGAAAGACCAAGAAACATGGGCACAGATCGAAACAAAACGAGAGGCTAAAAGGAAAAGAGATGCAGAAAACGATGATAATACACAAAATCAAACTATCATAGCATACAACAATAATAAATATGTCAAAAAAGCTTGAAGAAAAGACAAACGAAACTGGTTCAACAATTTGACTAATGCAGCCGAAGAAGCAGCTGCTAGACAAGATATGAGAACGCTCTACGAAATAACTCGCAAGATGGCACACTTATAACGTCCGAGACAGAACACCTAAATAGATGGCGGGAGCATTTTTCAGAGATATACACCACACATAGATAGACCTCAAACAACGAATGTGGCAGCAAACACAGCAAACACAAACACAAATAGAGCCGCTACCAATGTCGGTATCAACCGAACAATAAACTCTAACCCACCAACACTACAAGAAATAATCATTGCAATTAAAAAGCTTAAAAACAATAAAAGTCCTGGTCACGACAACATATATATATGTTCCTTTAACTCCTATTTGGAGCATAGGGCGTCAACTACTCCTCTTCGCCAGCGGACCCGGTTTTGTGCAAGGACTCTGAGTTCACTCCATGTTAGATTGAGAGATTTCATTTCGGCCTCTGTTGAGCGTCGCCAGGTGATACGCGGCCTACCAATGCTGCGACCTGCTTGCTGGAAAGGGTTCCATCGCAACGCCTGTTTTGCTACGCTGTCATCGACAACATAGAAGCAGAGATTCTACAATAAAAATATGCCCAAGCCACGTCGCCAATCTGCTACACCCATTGTTTTCAGACATATGGACCGAAGAAAAAATGCCAAACGATTGGTTACTGGGCACGTTTATAGTTATCCCAAAAAAGGGTGACCTCTCAATTTGCAGCAATTACAGAGAGATAACACTTCTACCTATTGTATCAAAAGTATTTGCAAGAATAATATTAAATAGAATTAAGTCTGCGCTAGAAAAACACAAGCGGGCCTTAGCCCCAGCCGATCATGCATCGATCAGATAAATAGACTACGGAACAAGTCAACGAATAGCAAGTGACTCTCCAACTCGCCTTATTAGATTTTTGCACCACATTCGACAGAATATATCGCGACAACATATGGCAAGCACTAAGCGATAGAGGAGCCCCACCAAAAATAATAGCCGTGATAAAAGCACGATACTAAGGGAATCTGTACCGAATACGGGCAGTAGGTTAGCTTACAGGGTGCTGAGCCTTCTAATTTTTAATAAAGATCATACGCGGCAAAAAATTGCTAAACTTTAACTTCAAGACTTGTAATGTATCGATTCCTCACAGTTCAGCGACTTTGTCGGTTATCTGGTATATGGTATATTATGTACACATGACCCGTTACAAGAGCTCATAGAACATATTAAGCGATAAAGGTTTGTAACCAAAAGCGTATCCGTAAGCGATATTTCAGTAGCATTAAAACAGTGCTATGCAAATTATGTCAATAGATTATGAGCGCAGCCGATATACCTAAAGTTTTAGGTCCTAAACATTCGATTCCTTGCTTTAACTTTTCGTAGTACTATGAAAAGAGTGTAAAAAAATTTGAATTGTTTGTTGAAAAGTAACAAGTTTTATATACTTCAGTTTTCAAGCCATTGGAACCATAACTAATGTCAAAAAACAAACAGTTCCGCCCAATACAAATACTTAAAGTGTCAAGTTCTGACTTTTTGGCAATTTCCAAATTGATTTGTTGCCAACTGTCAAAAAAAAACTACAATACATCAAATATTAACTGAGATACTATAGATAGGCTATGACCGTAGCAACGTTTAACGTCAGGCTCGGGTTTTTCATTGGTTATCATTTCAATACTACCATGTGATTTAATGATGCCTGCACAGCTGCAGATATCGTTTTATCTTAATATCAAGCTGCATACTTGGTCGAGAATGTGGATAAGTGTGTGTTTTATACGAGGGCAGTTTGAACATAATTTATTTATTTATTTATTTATAAACAGCTCCTACTTAATTAAAATTACAGTACGAGCTATAATTAGCTTTAGCGTGAGCCTTATGCTAGTCTTATTTGGTTATAATTGATGTTGCATATAGTACAATTTTTTTAATTAATGTATGTTTAAATCATGTTACACAATTTGCTTTCTTTAAAAAATTTAATAATGTTGGGGATGTTTGTAATTGAAGGTGTAGAAATAGCGTTGAGCAGGTTTGAATTAGGAAAGTATTTTGATTTGGTGTTGAGGAAGTGAGAACAGTCTGTAAGGATGTGGTGTAGGGATAGGGTGGTGTTTGAACTGCAGAAGTTGCAAAGTGGGGCTGGCGTTTTATTAAAATTGTGACTATGTGTAAGATGGCAGTGTCCGAATCGGAGGCGGAGGAGTTTTGTAAGGTCTGTTCGGGTGAGTGAGCCGGGTGAAGAATCCCAGGTTATTGGCAGATCAAGTAGGCTGTTTTGAAGAGTGTTTGTTAGTCTGTAGTGATTGTTGGTTTGATTGTAAATTTTTGTATTAGAAAGTTTGGTGTAGTGTTGTTTAATGTATTTGTTTATGTCTGAGCAATTGTTGTTGGGGTGTGTTATAAGGGGTAAGTTGTGGGCATTTTTAGCTGCGGAGTCTGCTAGGTCATTACCTGCGATGTTTGAGTGACCAGGTATCCAGGCTAGCATTATTCTGGGAGAGTGTTAGATAAGTTTCTGGCGGATGATTGTGGGGTAGTGTGAGGCGTTAGAGGGGTTCTTGATGGCATCAAGAGCTGAGAGTGAGTCGGAGCAAATGCAGTAATTTGTATGTGAGTTTTCAATTAGGGAAATTGCTTGATGGATGGCTATGATTTCTGCTGAAAATATTGAAGTGTAGTGAGGAAGGATGGCCTGATAAATAACTGATCTAGATGTTGTTATGCTGAATGAACAACCAGATTGAGATTTCGAGCCGTCAGTGAATAGAAATTGGCAAGAGGGAACAGAGCTTTGAAAAGCTAAGAATTCTGTTTTATAAGTTGAGATGGAGGTGTGTTCTTTGGGCCGAATGCTTAAAGAAGTGTTTATTAGGGTGGGGTTGACGGTCCAAGTGGGGTGGTTGTCTTTGTGAAATTTGATGGGCGTGGTGGGTAGTAGTAGTGAATGTGATGATAATAGTGCCAGGTGTAATAAGGATGATTGCTTTGGAGTTCTTTTAGATTTGGCGATTGATGATAATGGTTTCAAGAGTGGAGAATCTGATGAGTTGAGGATAGATTTATTTAGCTTGGCTATGGAAATTTGAAATCTGGTTTCTATTGGGGTGAGTTTTGCTTCGAATAACATGTTGTGGATTGGGGTAGTTCTGAAAGCTCCCAGAGCGAAGCGAAGGGCGGCGTGGTAGATGGATTTAATTCGACTGAGAGTTGACTTGCTTGCTCTTCCATAAAGAAACAGGCCATAGTCGATTTTGGTCATGATGGTTGCGTTTATTATGTTGATAAGAGTGCTGTGGTTGCTATTAAATTTGTGATGGGAAAGGCATTTAATGATATTGAGTTTTTGTGTGAGGGATTTGCAAAGGTAATCTACATGATTGTTCCAATTGTATCTATTATTAAAAACAATGCCTAGAATCTTTATTGAGTTAGCTCTTTCGAGTGGGAAAGTGGAAGTGAGTTGGAATTGGCAACGTGTTTTTTTGCATATATGGATGTGTTTGAGCATAATAATTTTGGTAGTAGCTATAAAAGATTAAATTTCTATTTCTTAAAATTTTGAACAAGCTGCTTTCCCTAATTCCAAATTTGCTCGAATTTCAAGCTAAATTCAATAAAATAAATTTTGTAAGCTCGTCAATCAATGATTTCAACGTAATTCAAATTGTTGCGTCATGTCGAAAGGCGTCCATGTAATCCAGGATAATATATTAAACGGCCAAAAACAAAAGTATACCTGTGGCTGCATCTGTCGGCATATCATATCACACTTAAGATCGAGAAAAATAAAAGCAATCGTTGTCTCCGGTTCAACGTGCAACAAAGAATACCGAAGTAGTCCGTCAACCAACAAGGTCAAGTTGACAGATTGTTGGGACATACGCCGTATCGTTTGCATGGATTATCTCTAGAAGCTCATAACCAAACCTGTTAAACAGATTTCAAATAATAATAATAATACCAAGTATTCTTGTGACACGATAACTACTAGGTAATCATAACCTTGCTAAAAATAAACGTTTATATCTCGAAGACAAGAAAAAATAAAGCCAATTTTTTTCGCCTTCAGCTGCAGCTTTACCAATAAAATAGACTACTGCGTATTGATAGAAACAAGTAAAAATTAGAAGATACCAGCTGCAATTTTCATGGGACAACTTCCTAGCAGAAGTTTTAACTGATTTTAAAGATTTATTACGCCAACCAAACAACACAGCGTCACTTTTTGAATGCGTTTCGAGTAATTGTGCCGAATCGACCGAGCGTCACATTTGATTTCTTTGTTGGATGGAATCATAATGAATCTTAATTCCACCCCCACCTATTACTCGATGCAGAAATTACTTTTCACGTTTCTTCCAGTAGATTCCAACTCAAAAAACAAACAAAGTTCTTTTGGTGAGTCATTAAAATAGTTGTTTGGGTTATTTACAAGCTCTTCTTGCGCTTGTCAGGAATTTTCTTTGAGTAACACGTCTTCGAGCGTTTCTTCAAGTATTTTTAATATGTAAAGTCAACGCTGCGAATCTCCAACTCAGTTCATTTGGTGAGCCCCAATGCTTCTAGACGCTTTAAAATTATTACTAAGGACACTACCAAACACTTCTTGTGTTTGTATCTTCTTCTTTGAGTCTTCGAGCCTTTGCTATGACCCAATAAAAGAGGGAATCTTAGTCATCAGTACCAAAATAATTAGTATTACAGAATCGAAACCAGTACTTAGTTATATACATATCATCAACGACGGAGTATGTGCGTCTTAGACAGCATTTGTTGACATTTCAGAAGCAGCCCCAATGCTTCTAGGCGCTTTAAAATTATTACTAAGGACACTACCAAACACTTCTTGTGTTTGTATCTTCTTCTTTGAGTCTTCGAGCTTTTGCTATGACCCAATAAAAGAGGGAATCTTAGTCATCAGTACCAAAATAATAAGTATTACAGAATAGTTATATACATATTATCAACGACGGAGTATGTTCGTTTTAGACATCATTTGTTGACATTTCAGAAGCATTATTTCAGCATTGAAAAAAAGCAATATCCAGCCAATGCTATATATTTTGCTTGAATAAAATTATAATTTTTACACTTTAAAGAATCATCAGTACTGATCTGCAATGCCAATCGCATCAAACTGCCCTCTTATCTTGTATAGCCATTGCACTTGAAGTTAATGCCGCCGCCCTGTGCGCACAGTGCGTATGAGCAATGTTAGACAAGCGGCAGACTTGTTTCGCCGGCAATGTCCAAAATGAATAATATAGAAAGCACACAGATTCGCACACATACGCACTCATACAATCACACGCACTCTCTCACACACACACACACACACACACACTCTCACATGCATAACTGCGTCACTTTGACGCTTATTGTTCCAGCAGCTAAGCCAGCAAAGACGTCAGCGTTGACTGCGCTGCAGCTAAACTAATTGCTTGCTACTTGGCCCAGAGTCTGACAGTTTATATGCTTTGCGAGGGCAAGCTGAAAAGTAATTGGATGAACCATGTGGGGTCCACAAATTTTGAAAAAAAAACATGTTTCGCAAATAAAATGCTTTTTTAGAGCAATACTTTAATAGATATTAATTTATAAGTTGGTTTTCTTGGCACTTAATACAACTTAGCGTATTCACAAATATAAACCTCATGTTTTTTGTAAATTTTTCATGCGAGTAACAATATATTTATACATTATATTATGTTATTATAACTGTTAGATTCCTTTAACTAGTAAATAATTATAAATAATTTTGTATACTGGAGAGACACTGTACAAAGCATATCACATAAAGCTTTTTGTTTATTAGAACTAAGGAAAACACTAAATAAAACTTAGCGTAGGTATACTAAATGATCATCAATTAATACTTTAAACTGTACATAAACTGAGTTTTTTACTTAAATTTCATGTTTCCTTAATTTAATATTAAAATATGGAAGATCCTAACATTTTAATGGCTTGCATGCTTGCTGTAAAAGACTTTTATGCTTAGGATTTCTACATAATTTAAATAATAATTTAAAAAAAAATGTTTAAGAATAGAATTCTGGAAAAAAAGTTGTAATATTATTTTAAATCATTTGTTTTTGAGCTGTCTGAAGTTTAGTTCGACGATGCTATAATGGAAAACGAATAAAAAATCAAGGTTAAAATCCTACTGGCGAGAGCCAGAGATCTTATGAAGTTCCAAACTTCAGACAAAAGGTAAATATATGTAACTTTATGCTGCACTACACTTTTGAAAACAGTCTCATTTTAACAATATAAAGTCAATTCAAAATCCAACACTTTTTCGTTATTAGGATTACGCCAACTTGTTTTATTTACTTCAAAATCTTTGAGCTTCTCCACTCTGTTGTCTTAAAGCTTGTTACTTTATTTTTTTATATAACTGAACTTCAGAAAAAAATTAATATATTGTTATTTTAAAGTTAAAAAGACATATTTTTATTGAACTTTAATACAAATATTTAAAAAAAAACTTTGTTGAGTAAGTTTAATTATTCAATATTTTCAGTTTAAATTAAACATTTTTATTAATTAAACTTTGCATCCTATACATGCCTATGAAAGAAGGGTGGGGAATGGGGACTGCAACTGGGCACAAATTTCCACAGAAGGGCTCGTAAACTTAAAAAAATATCCAACATTTAACAAGATTGATCTCAGGGTTCGTCGATAGTTACCACCGGTCCTTTATTTTTCTCTCAACGGCCCTGATTCTAAAGTGCTACAAAATACATAAAGTTACTAACGTCTTAAAAAAACATTTTAATTGAATTTAAAAACAAATTTTAAGATTTATATGTTGTTCATATTAGTCCCTAAAGTAAGTGTATAAAGATGGCTTACGTTAAGGTCGGGCGTGGACGACTTTGGCATACCCTGCACCATTTTGATCAAATTCGTTACAGTGCTTGGAAACTATAAAAAACTTTCGAATGTGAGGTTTAATTATGATATCTTCATAAACAAACGAAATACAACGAATTTTGTACAAAAAACGTTTTTTTAACCGATCCGCCCTATGGGGGTTATATGATATAGGCAACCGATTTGCTTGGGAGCTCTAAGAAGCTTCCGAGTGCCAAATTTGGTTACGGTACAGACGGACATGGGTATATCGACTTCTCTAGTCACCCTGATCATACTTTCGGTTCTTGGTACTTGGTGGAGTCTCCGACATCTCCTTCTGTATGTTACATACATTTTCGGCTTGCACAGACTTAATATACCTTTTATACCATAAGGTACAGGTTGTAAAAACTTATGAATGAATTTGCTTTTTATTAACAAAAACAAATTTTAACATTTCGATCTAATTGTCTTTTATGTTGATAGAAAAATTTGTTCACGTGATATTGACGAATAACTGAAAAAAGTATCCAAAAACATGTTTTTCGAAAAAATCTCGACAACGGTTTTTAAGAAAAAAAAATGTATGTAATTTTTTTGTTTCTCGACCCAAAATTACCCTCAAAAACAATTTTTTAAGGAAGGTTCACTCAATTACCAAAACATTTGTAAGCTGGTGTTATGTAAAAAAATACATATTTTTATAGGAAACTAATTAATTAATTTTTTGTTTCTTATTCTGCCCTTTACTATTTTATTCCTCGCTTCGCAAATTTATTATTTCTTAAGACCTATACGCAGAACGCCAAAAAATTTCGCACGGAATGACAAAACCGTATAAAAAAAAAAATCCCATTTGGGATTTTTTGGATTAATAGCTAATAACGAGACGAGGCCAACTAACAAAAAGTTCACAACAAAAAGTAACTTTTTGGTGTGGATTATGGGCGGCGTCGTCAAAGGAAATTCCTTTTTTGAAAACGATATTGCTGAGGTCATCGTCTTTAACCTATATATGAAGGAAGATAAGCAGAAAGACGATATATGACACACGCCATTTCAACATACCCCGCTCATGCTAAAAAGCCCTAAAATACAAAATAACTCTTACAAAAAAAAAAATTTGAAACCTGATTACTTTTGAGCCTGCCCTCGTATATTGCCATACGCTGCGTCGCAGTCGCAGTCAGCATGCGCTGCCCAACGCCGACGCCGTTGACAGCAATAGCAACAAATTCAAGCACAAACATTGGCTTAATATCAGTCACTAAGCGATCGCCGGACAGTTAACAGCTTACCAAAAAATAAACAATAACAAAGCTAAGGAATTAAAAAATAAATGTACATATATTTACAACAAAAGCGCGCGAATTTAAGTCACATCGAAAATGATCCTGACTATATGGCCAAGTGTTATCCTATACAAATTATAACCAATTAAATACAACAACAACTACATGGCTTTTGGAAATTATTAAAGTTGTTAATTAGTTTTATATCTTTAAAGCTGAAATAAAAATAAATAATTGATTTAATCGCTTGCTGTGTGACAATTAACGCCATTGTGCCAAAAGTTTGTGTTAATGTTTGTGCAATCGAAGCGTATTAAAAGACTGTCTAAAAAGTTATGTTTAATATAAAAATTATAGCTTAATTTTATAAATCAAAAAATATTTAAAAACTTATACAGTGCAAATTGTGTAAACACAAAAAATAAATTAGTTTTGTTTAACCCCATTTGAACAAAAGTAATTAAGATTTTTGAAAGGTAATTATGACAAATGCATGTAATTTAAATATATTTTTTAAATGATTTAATTAAATGTAATAAGCTTGAAGCAATTAACATTTTTGTGTGCATTAAATATAAAATGTTACAACTTTAAGTAAAAACAAAATGCATTTTTAATAAACACAGCTTTTCTTATAAACTAAACTTAAGCAATAAAAGCAGCTAACATTTTTAAAAAAATAAATAATAAGCTTGATTAAAATAATACAAAAAAATTTTTAAAATATTTAAATAAAACTTAGTATTACGTATTGGAAAGTGCTAGACTCAAAGCTTTCCGCTTTTAGAACATTTAAATAAAAAGTTTCCATAATTTAAAAAATTATACTATTTTTTAACAAAATTGAAATAAAAATAAATTAAAAACTAAAAGCGAATTTAATTAGCTTTAGACTAAGGCAAACAATCGTACACTAGTCTATTCTAGTTTTGTGGCAAATAACAAATAAATATAAAAAATAAATAAAGATAAAAAGTAATTTATAATAATCATGGCTTCTTATGAATATAACTTTGTTTTAAGTGCATTAAGCTTTTATATATTAAGCAAATTAATAAATAATAACTGATAGCAAGCCTACATAGATAATAAATATTTATCAATTACAAATAAAATATAACTTATTTTTTGCCATACAAAGTTCAATTTGCAAATACAAGTGTCCTTAAAACATTTGCTAAAAAAAAAATTAATTAATATAATAAAATCAAATCTCTAATCAATTATGTTAATTCTTTAAATATGCAAATAAGTTCACAATTCTGCTGAAATTTAAAGCAAATTATAATAATATGCCGCCTTTATATAAAACCTTATACATATTTATAACATATGTATCTATAAAAAATAAAAAATAATTACTTATGTAGTTTTTTTTGCATTTCGTAGAGATATGGCCAAAAACTAAAAAGCAAAAACAAAAAAAATTCAAAATTTATATCACATGAAATAAAAACAAAAAGAAATTGCATTAAGAGCAAATATTTATACGTTAATTAATGGCGATAAAAAATGAAATATTTTATTATTGTTGTGTATCATAAATTTCAGTTTGTGAGCTGATTAATTGCAAATTCCTGTTGACAATAATTAGATACTTTTTGTGCTTATTTCAAGAAGTTACTAATTTACGAAGTCAATTTAACAAAATAAGTTCGTATTAATATTATAAACACAATTTTTTTTTTTTTTAAATTTAAAGTCTGGCATTATTGGTTTTGTGATGCGAAAGCTATCCAGCTATAAAATACACTATACACCTTCTCGCTAATGCAATAAATTTAAACAATTCAGCAATAAGAAAGTAAGACAGGCTTAGGAAACTTAATTTGCATCGAGTTTGAGCGCTTTGTTATCGATAACTTTGTATCTCATGCTCTTTGGAACCTTGAGATACTAGCATTCAAATAGTCAATAATATATTATAATAAATATAAAAATATATAATACAAAATTTTTAAATTTTTTGTAAAAAAAAATATATAAAAAATATGGAAAAATTATATTCATAAAGGGTGATTTTTTTGCTATTTGGTTTTTCAACCTAATTGTTTTGACAGCTCATGCGTGTTTCATAACATATGACAAAGTCAAAAATACTCAGTTAGCATTGCCATTTCAACATGGAAAGACTTACGCCCGAACAACGCTTACAAATTATTGAATTTTATTACCAAAAATCGTGCTCAGTAAAAAATGTGTTTAGAGCACTGCGTCCATCTTACAGTCGTCATAATCAACTTTCGGAGCAGTCTATTCAAGCTCTTGTTACCAAATTTCGCACCAATTTTACTTTATTGCATCTTCAACCACCAATTCGTCTACGTAGAGTGCGTACTGAAAAGAATATTGCTGCTGTAGTAGCCAGTGTTTATGAAGACCTTGAAATGTCTATTCGGCGTCGTTCGCAGCAGTTGGGTATGTGTTATGCGACCATGTGGAACATTTTACGCAAGGATCTTGGTTTAAAACCATACAAAATACAGTTGGTGCAAGAACTGAAGCCGGGCAACCTGCCACAACGTCGCGTGTTCGGTCAATGTGCTTTGGAAATGCTCTATGGAAATCCGCTTTTTTATCGAAGAATTGTCTTCAGCGATGAAGCGCATTTCTGGTTGAATGGCTACGTCAATAAGCAAAATTGCCGTATTTGGAGTAAAGAGCAACCAAAAGCATTGCAAGAGCTGCCAATGCATCCACAAAAATGTACTGTTTGGTGTGGTTTATGGGCCGGTGGCATCATTGGACCAAAAAAAAAAGCCAAAATTTGACTTTCCGGATGGACCACTTGAAGCGTAGTCAACATTTACATGAAGCAGTCTTTAAAAATGGCAAAGATTCATTAACAACTTCAAATAAAAATGTTATACATTTTTCACATTTTTTATGTTTTTTTTTATGTTTAAGAACCAATCGCTTAAAAAATCACCCTTTACATGCTTTCGAATTTTGGTTAAAAGAATATATTAAGCAAATATCTTTGAAGAAAAGAAGTATTTTTTTAAAACTCAAATGAAAGTTATGCGTTAGTCAAACAAAATTTTCCAAGCTGAATAGAAAAAATATCAAATTTGTAAGTTTTTGGTAAAAAATAAATAAAAGCTCTATTAAATATATGTATGAAGGAAGCAATATACAAGAATATATTAAGCAAAAGTCTTTCAAAAAAAAAATAATAATATATTCTATTTAAAATTTAGGAATCAATATTAAGAGTTATGGGATTAAAAAAAAAAAAACAAGAAAACAAGAAAATAAGTCTAGAAAAGGCATAAGCCATAATATCAAACTATTAAAAAAAAAAAACATAAACTTTTATTTCGAATTTATTCCAAAAGTGTCTTATGTTCTCTTGTAACTTTAAAAAAATCAAGAAATAACTATTATTTATTAATTTTTTTTTTATAAAAATTTAAAAATTATTTTTATTTTTGGGTTTCTAGCTTGTTCGCGATATTGTTGAAATAATTTTTTTTTAAATAATTTACTGAATGTTTAAGAACAGATTGCAAGTAAAATAGCAAAAATTAGTTTGACCTTAAAATTAGGAAATAAGACAACATTATATTTTGGTGATTTTTAAATTTAAATGTTTATTTAAACCATCTTTAATTTTTTTTTTTTTTTTTTGTTAAAAAATAGATCATTTTTAATTTTTAAATCAATAAATAATTTTATAGTTATTTCATTATTTTAAGTTATAAGAGTTAAAATCAGCTTAAATCTTTAGTTAATTAATTAAAAAAAATATATACAAATTTTAAAAATATATCCGAAAAAGTTTCCTAGCCAAAACAAGTTACTATAACAGATAATTAGAACATAATTACAAAAAGTCCAAATTCACCGGCATTCTGCAATTTTTTTATAAAGGGTGTTTTTTTAAGCGCGTGCGGATTTCAAACTTAAATAAAACATAGAAAAATTAATGTAATGACCCCAAATATGGTTTTATTAGATAGATAATTTCGTATCATTTAATATTTGAAAAAGATTTTTGGCATGTGACCACCACGACTACAAGCTCAAAGGGCATCCTGTGGCACCAATTTTGGAGCATTTGGGGCCGTATTTCAGTAATGACACGTTTAATGTTGGTTTCCAAGTCGTCAATTGTTGCTGGCTTGTCTACATAAACCAAAGTCTTGACGTGTCCCAAAATAAAATAATCTAAAGGGGTCAAACCACACGACCGCGGCGGCCAGTTGGTGGGCTCATTTCTTGAAATAACTTTCTCACCAAATTGAGTTATCAGTAAATCAAAGATTACGGTCGCCGTATAGCACGTAGCGCCATCTTGCTGAAACCAGAACTCTTCGACATCGATATCACATAAATTTGGAAACAAATATTCATTGATCATCGCTCTGTATCGATTACCATTGACGGTAACACGTTGCGAATCGATAAATTTGGATTTTACTCTAAACTGACCTCTACAACAGCAATATTTTCTTCGGACCGTGCTGTTTTCATTCTGATTGGTGATCAGACTTCGTGGAATGTCAAATGGGTTCGTACATGATCAAGAAAACGACGAATAGCACGTTCTTATGGACGATTATTCGGTCCATAAATTATACCAAGAGCTCTATAAGTTTTAACAACAGAACACTGATTTTGATTGTAAATCTCGAAGATTTGAAGATATTTTTGTGGTGTTGATGAATTGTTCGTCCTAAAGGCCCATACGCAGCATGCAAAAATTCCGCAAGAAATGTCAAAACTCCATATAAAAAAAAATATCCCAAAAAAGGGAATTTTTTTTTTTATATGAAGTTTTGACATTTCGTGCGGAATTTTTGCATGCTGCGTAAGGGCCTTAACTGAATAAAATGAAATTTGTCAAAAATAATAACTGGTTTTAGAGATATCCTTTTCGGAAATCCGTACCCTATTAAAAAAACACCCTTTATTAGTTTTTAATACAGTTGTTAGATAAATAAAGAAGCAAAGATATTGTATTTTAATCAAAGACCTTTCATAATTTTTACACATTTTTCAAAATTTTTAACCAAGTGTGACTTCTACAATAAATATAGGTATATATGTAGAGTATGGAGATTAAAAAATCATGCAGATGTAAAAGTCTAAAGCCATCAAAGATGTTACACTTGGAAATGCTTTCCTATTCCTAAAACATGAATATAAATATCACTTAAATCAGTTTACAACTGAAATTAAGTGTTTGAATCAAGGTCTAAGTCAATTTTTAGATTAACATGGTATATTTAGAATATGAAGTAGATTTCCAAATTCCCTGTTATATATATATCATATATCGTCTTTAGTAATCAAAAAAGACGCATACTGAAACTTTAAATGGAGCTTTAAACTTGATGAGAACTAATATTCAAGGGAAATCCAGAATATGTGAATTTCTCATACATTCTATTTTAACTGATTCACCGCATGATCTGGAATGATTGAGATCAATCGTCTTGACAGTTGTCGTCAATTCTTCTTTATGTTTTTGTTTACATTTCGACACCAGTATGTTCTATGGATATTTTTTTAGATTGATTTTTGTTTTTTTTTTTTTTAATGTGAATTTTTCCGAGATTTCAATATTCAGTGTGGAGACGAATCCAACAAACCCTAGATTATCAAAATCTATCCAACCGTTCTTGAGTTTTAAATGGTGTAACGAACCCAACTTTATTTTATTTATATACTATAGATATAGCGCTGTGAGTAAACAGTTTAAAATCTAATTTTATGCGAATAAAAATTTCATTTAATGTTATACCTCTCTGAACAATGAGTAATGCGTATAAAAATTTTTACAAAGTAATACAATTGCCAAATAAAATCTATAAACTGCGGTAATAATAATAAAAATAATAAACTAAGCAAACATCATTTGCTTATTACCTCAAAAAAAATAGCATCTTAACACCTGTTGATAAGCGCAAAAACAACAACAAAATACTAAAAAACAAAACTGGAATTGATATGGTAAAAAGATGATTGAGTTAGTTTATCTGTCAGCTACTTTACAATAAAACGGCTTATAAAGTGCAATAAACTTCAAGTTCACTTGAGAAATGTTTAAAAAAAAAAACAAACATTTTGAAAAGTAAAATTCGAATGTTGTCAACTGTCTGGGCTTGCATAATAACTAGCCAAGGTGCTTGTTGCATTGATAAGGCACAGCTAATTGATGTAAATAATGAGCTACAAACGCACAGATACTTTTACAGATACAGATACAAAGTTATGCAGATAGCTTTATAATGCAAACTCACTTGCTTATAGCAAGTTCCATACCATATGGCAGTAGTTTCAGTTGTTTCAGTTGTTATCGCTTAATTATGCACAGGGAAAGTGCTGCTTGAGGAGGACTCAGTGCGGATCCCAGACTGAACCGCCTCAACCTCCATTGACAAGCTCTGACACTGAGCGCATAAAAAATCATTTAATGCCAAATCGATTGATGAATTGCGTTATTGATGCTCGTGCAACTAAAAAGTAAAACAAGTTTCTGGCACGTGAAGTTGACGAATTAATGAAGCAAAACAAAAAAAAAATATATATGTATAAAGATACAAGATACAAAAAAGTAACAAGCTAAAACCAAAAGTTGCTTTTGCTTCTTTTTTTGTGGCGTTTACTTAATTTGGCTTTAATGGAATGCCATGCATTGACCCAAATCGCTAGTTGCAGATTTTAATTGAAATACCATTAACAATTAACGGTACTTGGCAGGGCGTTACCTGAGTTCTCTTAAAGAGAGCGAAAGAGAGCACAAGGTAAAAAATTTTAATGGCATGCAATACATAATTACCGCTGCTATATGATTCAAGCATATACAATCAGAAAAAAAAAAATTATTTTCTTTTTTTTAAAAAGAGCTGAGTCCATTGTTTATATAAGATCTGCTTACAAAAAATACAGTTTTTTTTTTTTTTTTTAATTTATTGGCAATCAGCCTTAAAACTAAGGCTATAATCCAATTGGAAAATTACAAAGTTAATCGCTACTCTAGTCTGGTCTTTTGAATGACATTAAATCTAAAACAGATTATTTTACAAAATTAACTACACTTAAACAAATAAAAATTATTTACATGATTTACAAAAAAAATTGTGAGCACCATTTCATTGTTTCTCTAAATTTTAAGTTAACAATTTGTTACTGAACTTTTCGGTGCTTTAGATCCGAATGGTGCAGTCTTTTGTAGCCTTCACCTTAGTCTATGACCCGCAAGAGCACAGGCCAACGAATTCGGATGGGTTTCCAATCTACTCTCATACCTCCCGCTCAGATTGTTTATGGTGTCCCCTGTGAAACCTATGTTAAGGTCTTTATATAGATTTCTATGCCTTACAAACCAAGGAGCATCTGCTATTTGACGTAGAGCTTTATTTTGCGATGTTTGAATTCTCTTCAGTTTTGCTTTTGCTGCCGTTCCCTAAACTTGAATTCCATACGTACACGTAGGTGTTATGATGGCTTTGATAAAGTGATTTCGGTTAAAATTGAGCTATTTTAAGGACAGATGATAGCGTTAGCACTACTTTTAATTTCGAATAACTCTTTTAGTGAATTGGGCTTTTCGAAACACTCGGCATCCATTTTATATAAACGTAAAACTTAAATTATTTTTTTTAGAGAGATGATACCTTCGCTGCTTAATGTTAAGGATAGCCCTCATGTGAGTAAAAAAAAATATGATATACATACATATGTATATGTATTCTCTTTTAGTCAAATTGGCTTTAATTGAAAACCATGCATTGACTTTGCATATAGTTTCTGTTAACTCTAAATGGAAATTTATTGGGACACCCCCAACACCCAATATTTTTTTTTTTTTTTTGAGAGATGATACCTTCCCTTCGAATAATACCTCTGAGGTTAATAAAAAAAAATAGTTTATTTTTAAAGCGAAAAACTTAAAAACATTTTTTGGAGAGTTAATTCCTTTCTTCAGTGAATAACTGCCGCTTGTCTCTTGAGTAGATGACTGAGCAGTTTTCAATCCACCTCATATGGGTGCCAGGACATAGGGATATCGAGGGCAACTGTATTGCGGATGAACTGGCTAGACAAGGAACTACCAGCATCCTCCTTCAGGACAAGGAGGGCCAGCTGTAAACTGAGAATACGAAATTACTTCGCTCTCTTTGCAAACCAAAAGTGGAATCGGGCATCGAACACGTGCAGAATCTCACGGCAAACTTGGCCAACATACAGCAGTAAAAGAACTAAGAAAATTTGCTGTCTGAACAGAGCCCAGTGCTCGACTGTCATACGTGCTATCACGGGACATTGGCTGGTGGGGATCCATGCATCCACACTTAATGCTCACCACCATGATTTCTGTAAAAGCTGTGGCGATGAAGAGGAGCTGGAAACAGTTGAACACCATTTCTGTCACTGCCCTGGACTGTGCAGAACAAGATTTCGCTTTCTAAAGTCACACTTACTTGATGATTTATCTCAGCTTTCCGAACAGAGTCCAAAATGCCTCTTAAGGTTCATTCAGGCCGCCGTATGACAGACTCATCTCGTATAGGGGACCTCTTGAGTGGGGAAGAGCGGTGAATGGTCCATCGTTACGGTATCACAACGGGCCTATTCTTGGCGTATGTGAGTTGGGACGTTAGTCCCATCATCATACATCATTATTGGGTAAAGCTGCACTGCGACCCTTAGGATATATTGTAGTATTCCATGCTAGCGCTTGAGCTCCTCAACAAGCCCCAATATCTGAAAGAAGATGGTTCTAGTCGAATAACGTCAATCATTGATGTTATATGCCCGCCGAAGAGGTATTTGCATCTTCTGCCAAGGGCGTCACATTCTGCAAGTATGTCTTGGGAGGCTTACTGCAAAACCAATAAGTGCTTGAACTCAAGTTGCCAATAGAAGACAGGTGTTTCCTGAGGCTGCAGTGACCCTGAGTAGCCCGGGATTGGAATAATTTCTCTTATTTGAGTTACAGGAACCAAGCAGTTGCTTGGCTTGCATCTCTCGTCTGGAGCATTCTTCTCTGTCTGGAAGTATGTCTGCCAACTGGGTAAAGTGTCATATGACAGTCAAAAGTTGCAGCAGCAAAAGGCCAAAACCAAGTATCAGCTTAAAAGTTCATTAAAGAGCAGCATTAGGATTCAGGCTTGCAAAGCAAATTATTCTGATGTATACACTGCGTATACATAATATGCGCTGCTTTAACATTTCAATGCACAGCAAAACCATATCTTTGTCCAATTGTTGCTTACAAGAAAAGTACACAGCAAAAAATAAAAAAAAGATACAGAGAAGCTCTTATAAAGCTCTGCAAAATCCCTGGCAGGTTGGATGACACTTTATGCATGCAAAGTTTGGGGGGCATTTGGATGCGAGCAGCCGCAAAAGTTGTTTGTTTACTCTCAGCTTGGGTTTTTGTTTGCGCACTAAGTTGGACCAAATTTACTTAACACAAACTTGCAACTAACTACACACAGATACCTTGTCAAAGTAAGCTTCATGCCCTATTAGTGGTTTTGCATTACCGACAGCTAATCTGCTCCTTTGTTCGCGGGGATATTTTTGTTTCCTGGTATTCATCTAAGGCAGACTCTGTTCGGCTGAATCAATAACTTTTTTCGTATTGAACATTTTGGTGTTTTGTGTGGTCCTACTTTATTAAGTTATATATAGGGTAGGACAATGTAATAATTAATCATAAAAAAACAATAGAATATGTTACAAAATAATCTTATGCACCAACACAAATAGTTATTAAGTAGATTTTAGTCCATCAACTATTATATAAAAGGTCCTATAACTTTAAAAGCTACTAACTAATGGGAAAATTAGTAGACACTTTAACTTATATAAAAGATCACAAAAAAAGCAGTGGTGGGCAAAACTCATACAAACAAACATTTCTTTGTCTGAGTAAACAGCGCAGTAAGCAAAAGCGCACGAGAGAGAAAGAACCGCAATTAAGCAAAAACGAGAGAGAAATTCACCGTGCATGAGCCGACAGCGCTGCCGCAGATTTTGGTTCAATAGGCTTGCGAGTTATATAAATTGAGAGACTGCTCACCACTGACCTAAGGCCTGCGTCAGCTTACTCCTTGTGTTCCATAGCCTCCAAGGCGAAGTTTACCACGCGATGAAGCTGTTCTGGTGTGCCGTGACTTTTCGAATACCAAACTGTGCTTAAGGTATCGCCTCAGTCACGCTCGTCATCAACAGATGACTTATGTCTAGCATGAGCCTCACCAACTTTTACCTGGAAATTAAAGAACAAAAATTGGTCCATATACATTTATGGCCTTCGGTAGCGTAGTGGTAGCGTACTCGCTTTACAAACCGAAGCTCGGTGGTGCGAATCCCCGCAGTAGCACTGGTACATTTGCCTAGCACTGGCAGCGCTGGCTCAAAGACGCTATTTGCCCACGAAAAGCTCTATTAATTCAAGACACCGCCCTTCGGATCCGGCTATAAACTGTAGGTCCCTGTTCTCTTTGAACAGCTATTAATAGAGATCCCCATGCCCCGCCCAGGGGCAACTGACAAAAATTGTCAGTCAGCGAATTATTATGCATATTTGTGGGCTGCATTTCCAGTTTTGAAAACATTGATATAAATGTAATTTTCCAAGAACGAGAGTCTTGCAGCTGCCCTAGAAAGTAACACCTCGAGCAGCAGCATCTTGGTAAATCGTAGATGGTTTTAGAATTTTTGGTATCTAGAGGGTGATTTTTGGGTTTTCAATTGCAATACCACTTCTTCCAATGCGACTGGATTAGATGGCAGGGATTTTAGGAAAGCTGCGCTAATAACTTCTAGAGAAATATATTACAGCGCCCATATCATAC
Organism: Chymomyza costata; assembly: GCA_018150985.1. Classification (NCBI taxonomy): domain Eukaryota; kingdom Metazoa; phylum Arthropoda; class Insecta; order Diptera; family Drosophilidae; genus Chymomyza; species Chymomyza costata. Next base: position 5,893,259 of record JAECWU010000803.1, on the reverse strand, counting down.
GATATGCAAATCGTATCTCGCTTACATCCGGCATACTAACTTGCCACCAATCTATCAAATATATATTTTTTTGTTTTTGTATACCTGTATACCTACGCATAGCTGGAGACCTATAAACAACTATGACCACACTAATTACTGACGTAAGTCGCAGCAAAATTTTTATTAAATTTTATAGGCATTATTAGCATACTCTAATTACAGATTTAATTACGGTCTAATAAACATAAATATTATATCTATCCAAGTTCCTATCTCAAAAACTCAAAGCCCCCATCAATAATTAATCACGTTTGGTAATTGCTTCATATGATTCATAGCAAATGTCCAGTACCAATACTAAATATTGTGCGCGTGATCTCATAAAGTACAAGTATGTATTATAAAAAAAAACCTCTCTATATAGGGTATATATAGTATATAGTGCTATAACATATCCATTCAATGCTGTTCAGTAAAAATTATGATATTATAAAATACCACAGGCATGTTAGTATTGCATGCCCATAAAGATTTTATATTTGTGGGTTTTATGAGGCGCTCTATATACTATAAACTGAAGAACTGCAGTATATAAGTATATGGATTTTTTATTTTTTTTTTTTTAAGGGATAATACTTTGTTACAAAATAAAGAGTACAAGTTAGCGTTAAATTTTATATTGTTTCGTAATTGCTAATCTAATCAGCTGATTAACTAATAATTCTATGCCCAAGTTTTTGTAAAGGTAAATTTTCATTTTTCTAAATATTTCTAATTTAATAATTTTGAAGATAAATTTTCTAATTTTTATTTAATTGAGACATTAAAACTTATTACGTGTATAAATTATTGGGCAGTTAACAATTGATTTTAGCAAATTGTAAATCACAATTTTCTGCTCTAACTGATATCGTGATATTGGCTTTGTTGTTGTTTTTTTTTTTTGTTTTTTTTGGCCCATTTAAAAGCTGCACGCTTATCGTGTTATCAGCTCTGCCTTATAATTGATTTTAAAAGTAGCTTTAAGTATTTTATTATTATTGTTGTAGTTCTATTTATTAATTACACTTATGTTTGTTGTTGTGTACTTACTTCTTATTAACGTTATCGTTGGACACTTTCTGACATTTTCTGGCGCTTGCTTCGCTGCGATTTTCCTAGACAACTTTTAGTTCGTTTTGGACAGTGGGCACGCACAGTTGTAAAATCTGGCATTTATCGATAATCGTAAAGTAAGTGCATTAAGGAAGAGAGAGTAGCTTTTGAAAGCGTACAATCGGAATAGTTGTAGAATTCTTAAAAAAAAGCATTGGTCTAAAAAAATGTTGTTAAATGATTTTAAAAGCTCTTAAAGATATTCCGCTGTAATAACAGATTGATTTTGAGTTAAACTTAAATTCAAAGCCAATCCTGGCTCAGAAATGTTTTGTTGTTGGATTTGATTGAAAGTGATTCTTGGCATGCAACATTTTGTTATTTACAAATAATATACATGCATAAATATACAAAAAACCACTAACTTGTAAAATAAAATAATTAATAAAAATTTATTAAAAATATATAAAAAAAAAATAGCTATTACAATACATAAAATATAAATAAAAAATAAATAAATCAAATAAGTTTGTTTAAACAATTTCTGATTTATATATATTCAAAAACTATTTAATGCATGGCTCTATGCTCTATGCCTCCAGTGGAAGCTACAAGAAGCTGGTGATGACACATAATTTTTTAAAAATTTTAACCAAATAATTAACAAAAAAAAAAAAAAAACACATTTAAATAAAACCTACGAATTGCTTTTAAAAAACTTATGACGTGAAACAAAAATAAAATCAATTAAGTTTGGTACATAATGTTTGAATATGCTGCAAGTACAAAAAAAAAATTAAAAAAATTAGAAAGATACAATAAAATGATATATAAAAATATATATAAATCGGCATGCAAAAAAATTGTATTAAAAATATAAAGAATTATAAGAAAATAATAATTAATAAAAGTTACAAAATAATAAAAAAAAAAATATAAAATAAAATGTTACAAAAAATTACTCAAAAATAAGTAAAATAGTATGTGTATTGTTTAACGAATGCTACAGCAACTTTAGGTAACACATGAAATAAATTAACTATATAAATTAAATAAATATTAATAACAATAAAAGCAACAAATAATTATAAATAAAAATATTAACAATAATATGATATATAATTAAACGAATGCTTTAATACAAGTAGTTACATACAAATAAATATAAAAAATAAACAAATTTTTACAAAAATAAACGACTTAAAAAAAAATAAAAAAATTAAATAAACAGAAAATAATAAAAACAATAAAGTTATAAAATTTAATAAAATAAATTTAACAAAAAGCCGTATAAATATTAAACAAAGCTAAAAATTATAATAAGTCATATATGTAAAAAAATTATAAATTTAATAGTTAGTAGTTAAACACAAATATATATAAAAAATAATAAGAAAACGACTGAAATAATTTTTACAAAAATAAAAATAAATTAAATAAATAAAAAATAATAAAAACAATAAAGTTATACAATTTATTAATTTAAATTTAACAAAAAGTCATATAAACATTTAACAAAGCTAAAAATTAAAATAAGTCATATATATAAAAAAATTATAAATTTAAAATAAAGTAATAAAAATAATATATTAAACAAAGCTTAAAGTTACATAAAAAACTTAAATCGAATTAAAACAAATCACCTTAATAATATAGTTTAGCATTTAAAGAGCGATGCTAGTTATGCTAAGAAACAAAAAATAATTTTGGCTAAAGGGGTATACGCAGTTCGAAAAATTTCGCGCGGAATGACAAAAAATTGAATATCCCAAATGGGATTTTTTTTTTTATGTGAAATTTTGTCATTCCGCGCGACATTTTTCGAACTGCGTATAGGCCTAAAAATTAATTTAAAAAAAAAATCACTTTAAAAAGTATCGTGATTTTGAAAAATTATTTGCATTGATAAATTCTCAAGATGAGCCGGATGTGAATAAAGGGTTCACTGTATATATTTTAGATAAATTAAGGTCAGCCTAGTATTATTCTATTAAATATTATTTGTAAATACAATTCAAATTTAGTTAAAGGGAGGTTCTTTCAAATTTGGCCGAAAAGAAGGCGAAGTTTGAGAATTATTTGTGGCATGTTGAAAAGACATACAAACTTCCTGTTTTGATTGTTAAATGCAATTTTTATTGAACAAAAATTGGAGATTACAGCTTTTTTTTTATTCCGAAAAATCTCGAAAACGGTCCTTTAGAAAAAAAAGGTTGCCATTTTCGTGTTTCTCCACCCAAAATTGCACTAAAAACCACTTTTATACAAGAGCGCGCTTATTCTTTAAATAAAATATAATTTTGCCGCAAATTTCTGAAAGATTTTGTATTTCCAGAGAAAAAACAAAAAGCCTTCCTATTTTTCTCAACTTTTTTTTTTAAGATGAAAGCCAACCCAATTGTGTCTAGACCGAAAAGCCATATGACTAGGAAATAACAAAAAAATACTTCCTTTTTTACTTATCTTTTCATTTTTTTTGTTTCTAACCAACAAACTTTAAACCACAAGTGGTTCTTAAGATTACAAACGAGAACATAAGTACCAGTTAAGACAAAAAATAAGTTAGAAATTAGTTTTAATAAAAAAACAACATTATCTACGATTGTATCTAGCTTACAACCGAACCAAGCGAAATGGACAAAATGGTCAATGAAGCTTCAACTATGCTAAATCTTCTCATGTTACTGGGTTTCCCAATTTAAAAAGAAGTTATTTTATATAACATTGTTTACATCTATCTATGAACAACATTTTTAAAGAAGCTTCTTCATAAGCATATAGCATCTACTGCTTCAATTATTATCTTGTTTCTGCGTTCTTACGATTTTTCTCATTTAGCTAACTTATTGATAAGCCTTTTATGACATTTTCAAAGAAGTGTCTTTGTAAGACATGTACTGTGCCAATTCTTCTTTTGTTGCTAGTTTCTTCTTCATACTGCTTAAATTATTATCTTGTTTCTGCGTTCCTTCAATTCTTCTAATTTAGTTAACTTATGGAGAAAACCTTCAAGCGCTATCCTCCAACTCAACGACAGTCAACAACTGTCGCAGATCTATTCAAGAGATGGCAAAGCAGTTTGTTGTTAGCGTCATTTGGGTGCCAGGACACCAAAATATTGCAGGCAATGAAATAGCAGACGCGTTGGCCAAACACGGCACGACCACTGCCCTTCTACCGGATAAGAAGGATATCCGTATGCCGTTGGCCTCTTTCAAGCTACAAATAAGGAAAAAATTCAGTTCCCATCCCATTGTAGACTCAGTCGCCAAATATGGCCAAAAATAGTCGCAAAACGCTGCTCCAAGCTTTGCGGACCAAATCGATCACAGTGCTTGGCGGATGTTAGAGCGATCACCGGACACTGGCTTGTCGGGGTACATGCAGCCAGACTAAATGTGAGGAAGAGATAGAATCAATAGAGCACTTCTGTTCCTGGGAAGCTCTGAGCAGACGGAGAAATAAGTATTTGGGAAACTATTTCGAGGAAGATTACATCGAAGCAACAGGCTAAAGCTTCTTCTAAGTTTTTCATAAAGGAAAAAGGGTAAAAAGTTACAGAGATCCGTGCGGTACACAACGGGCCAGTCTAGGCCTTAGTGTGCTGGTTTAAGCCAGCGGCCGCTTTAACCTAACCTAACATATGCAGTAGTCATTTATGAGAGAAGTGTCTTGTTAAGACATGTACAGACCCAATTCTTCTTTTGTTGCTAGGTTCTTCTTCATAAGCATATAGCATCTACTGCTTCAATTATTATCTTGTCTCTGCGTTCTTACGATTCTTCTCATTTAGTTAATGTATTGATAAGTCATTTATGTCATTTTAAAGAAGTGTCTTCTTAAGACATCTTCAGTACCAATTCTTCTTTTGTTTCTATGTTCTTACGACTTTAACAGAAACACATTTTTTTTAGGTATCTATCTATGATTTTTGAGAACTTGAAAATAATTACACATGTTCTTAAGAAAGTAGCATCTTTTAGAAATTAGTTCAAATGAAATAAATATTATCTATGTATCTGTTAATATTTGGATTACTCCAAGTAAAATGAATCACATGCAAAAAAAAAATTCCAGCTCTGGATTCTTCCGTTTAAACCACCCCTGCAGTTTAAGGCCCAATAAAAATCGCTAAATAATAGTTTACTCATAAATTTTACGGCTACCGTGCTGGGTGACCAATTCAATAAATTATAGTACTACCAATACAAATGTCCAGATAAGCTAATCAAATCTTTTTAAATGCTTTAGTCCAAGTCCAAAAAAACTCTTTGGGTATAGCCCATGTTAATTAATCTGTTCGTGTGTCGCTAGGTGCCAGCCACAAATTAACGAACAAACAACATTTTAATTATTACTGCAATCTTTTGGATGGATTTCAAGTTGACCCTGACTTCCAAAGGCAACAAACCCATTCACAAAACTATTGCCATGGTAGTAAAAATAAAATTTATGAATCGACAAAAGTTCTTATGGAAGTTGAGGGTGTTCTGAAAAGTGCCAGAACCGGACAAATGGCCAAGCAGATAATCTACATGGTTGTTGATAACAATCGACCAGCGCCATGCGACATTTGTATAGATATTGTATTTCATAAATAAGCACTTGACAATAGGTACTTATATGTTGTACATATACGTATATACACATAGTTCAGTTGATAAGATATCAGCTAAGGCATGCGCTTGGTAACCCTTTTCACTTTCGCACCTCTCTGGCGGCTTAAGCCCAGCGGCAGGCATGCGAATCACGTTCCCTTGCGGCACACGGCACACAAATACAAGTACTACTTATAAATACAATGTACTATGCTATATAGTATATATATGTCAAAGTAATTAAGCAAAAGTCTTTTAAGCTCTTTGATACATAGGCGCCAATTAGATTTGAAATAATACATCAATTCTAATCCCTATGTGGGTGTGTCGCATAATGTGCGCAAAACACATAAATCATTATTTTAACTAGATAGCAAATTTTTGTCAGGTGTTTGAAATATTTATCTAAAGCTTGCGATTTCTCTTTTTTTTCTTAGATGACGGTTAAGGACGTGTCAACAGCGCCGCAAACGCAGGACAAAAGCGCATCAGTATTCACGCTCAATGATTTCAACTCAAGGTATATTTTTATGAAATTATTTAAAAAAATTATTTTAAAGCCATTATTTTTGCAACTTGCAGAACAAACTTGACGGATAAGAATGGACTATCGCTGGTCGAGGATCCCTACGATCCCTTCGAGCATAGAGATCAGGAAAAAGGCGCCAGCAGCGGTGGTGCCTTGGCACATTTGCTTAAGAGCTCTCTGGGTACTGGCATTTTGGCCATGCCCATGGCTTTTCACAATGCGGGTCTAGTTTTTGGCATGGTCATGACCTTATTTGTGGGATTCCTCTGCACACATTGTGTACACATTTTGGTAAGTTTTTTTTTGTAACCAAGCCAAAGATTTTTAGCACTTGTTATTTTGTTGCCTCAATTGATTAACATTATTAGGGTTTGCCAACGCTGACGCAGTCAGGGACTTAAGCGTACTAAGTAGTTCAAGGTGTACGTAAGCTCTTTGAAATCGTGTCAATAACAATTTCATGTAAAAATTAAGCTTGGGGGAAATAAACACTTGTAACGAAAGCTTGTACTTAAAATATGTGTTAAAAATATTATAAAGAGATGATTTTTATTTCTAAGTTTATTTTACGAAGTTATTTCACTCCGTGATATCAAAGATTGTTGGTGCGCCCACTACCTGCTCCTTTCAAAGTAGCATTGCCTCCTGGTCTAGCACTTCCTGCTAAATATCTATCTAATAGCTTATGACAATACCATCGTAGAGCTTAAACAGTTCGTAGTTCCATCGAACAGGGTAATCGCCATGGATGATGTTTTACAATTTATTTTGATACAGATAATGGATTAGAACAGGGAAATAATAAAAACAAATACATTAGTTTAATTTATTCTATTTAAATATAACTTAGTTTCGTAGAGCAAAACATGAAGTTCGTTTTCGATTGCGAACAATAAATGCGTCCATTAAAGATTCGATATCAAGCGTATCAACCAAATTCGGATATGTATGTAAAATGGCCACGTAAATGAGTCGATCCTGAGACATCTTAAATAATTTTTAATTCGGCGTAACACAGAAAAACTTCTTTCATTGGAACATGATGAACCCGGTATCGTCAGAACTAATGTATCTCCAATAAGAAGTCACTATCTTAGGTCAAACAGAATTCATTGAAATCTCCTCTGTAAAATTTTATGAGTGCGTCAGTATTTTTTGATTTGCCAATCGCAAAAGTTTCTAATCTTTCTTTGAGAGAAAAATTTATCTGGTCGAAAATCTCACAAAATATATTTTTGTAATAATCTTTGGGAATCAAAAACAAGGTTTTTTGTTACGTCATCTTCCAGTCGTTTTGGAATTCGACGTTTTCTTGCCGATTTTGGTTTTTCAATCTCAAGTTTAGATGCCGATTCGCAACTGTCCAAATCGATTCAAATTTTTGATCCCGAGACTCATTCATTAAAGTTGACACGATTTCTACCTTTCGATAAGATTCGACAACTCACAGTTCCGATGATCGCAGCTCTTTGTTGAGGATTTCAATCCGATCAAAGATTTCGATCATGGCAGTCAAAAGGAAAAGAAACTTGAACGACTCCATATTAGAAAACTGCATAGAAAATATTAGAATTTAGGGTTTTGTCCGATAATTTCGAGTGGGTATGTACCCACTGGGATGTTTTCCAAGTGGGTACCACTGCCCATACTACCCACGTCAACCGCCGGCCCTGCTGGAGATACATCTCTGTTGGCCAACATCGATTTCAAACTTCGATCACCGATATTTTCTCCAGCACTACTTCCTAGCATAACCAGTAAGGTCCGTTTCTTTCAAAAACGCATGATTGCTATTTATTAACGACTCTTTATCCTTTTACATTTAAAATAAAGATCTTTGGAAATGCCACTGTAAAAACCAGATAAATCCATGCTTTCCGACAACAGACTTTATAATCGTATCATCGTTACCAGTCAAGCTTATTATATTTTATTAATGCTAGTGACTCACATTTTAACCAAATATATAGTATTTCAATGCTAATTTGGATCTATTTGTTTTAACTCTTTGAGCACCTAAAATATATAAATATATTTGCCGAAAGTTATGGACTTAACGGACAGCCATAACCCATGCACTATATAAATTTTTTATCACTTTTTAAATCGATCTCTTTGATTGTAACGCTTTAAAATATGTGCTAAAGGTACTACCCAATAATCGAATTTTTTCAAAATGCCGTTTAACTATCGAATTATCGATAACTGCTCATTCAGGTAGACTTTTCTTTAACAAGACATCTCGTAAATGAACAAAAATTTTTGAATAACTTTGAGTGACAAAATTTTGAATAATTTTGAAATTCTAGCCCCAGATTTTTGGTCAGCGACCCCGAAAATTTACACACAAAAATTATTTTTCTACTTTTCGGCGACCATCTTGAATTCTCCAATTTGAAATTTTGAAAAACTAACAAGATACTCACAAGCAGTTATCTTAAAAGTATCTGAAAAATTTCGCACGAAGGGATATCCAAAATGGGATTTTTTTTTATATGAAGTTTTGTCATTCCGTGCGAAATATTCATTCTGTCAAACTGATTCCAATAATGTTTTTCTGAGATTAAGATTAAAGATGGCGAACGTTAAAGTCGGGCGCAGACGACTTTGGGATACCCTGTACCACCTCATTGCAATTAAGTCCGACATATTGGTTAAGACCTCCAAAAGATATAATTTATTCGGCAAATTTGGCTACGATATTTTCATAAATAAACAGAAATCAGTCGAATTTTACACCAAAAATTTTTTTTGACCGATCGGTCCTATGGCGACTATATGATATAGTCAACCGATTTTGATCAAATTTGGTACAGTGCTTCGGACCTCTCTCTTCGGACCGAGTGCCAAATTTGGTTACAATATCTTCACAAACAAACAAAATACAACGAATTTTGTACAAAACTCGATTTTTTGACCGATTGGTCCTATGGGAGCTATATGATATAGTCAACCGATTTTGATCAAATTTGGTACAGTGCTTGGGAACTCTAAAAAACTTCTAATTGCCAAATTTGGTTACAATATCTTCACAAACAAACAAAATACAACGAATTTTGTACAAAACTCGATTTTTTGACTGATTGGTCCTATGGGAGCTATATGATATAGTCAACCGATTTTGATCAAATTTGGTACAGTGCTTGGGAACTCTAAAAAACTTCTTCATGCCGAATGTGGTTATGGTATCTTCACAAATAAACGAAACACAACGAATTTTGTACAAAACACGATTTTTTCGACCGATTGGTCCTATGGGAGCTATATGATATAGTCAACCGATTTTGATCAAATTTGGTACAGTGCTTGGGAACTCTAAAAAACTTCTTATTGCCAAATTTGGTTACAATATCTTCACAAATAAACGAAACACAACGAATTTTGTACAAAACACGATTTTTTGACCGATTGGTCCTATGGGAGCTATATGATATAGTCAACCGATTTTGATCAAATTTGCTACAGTGCTTGGGAACTCTAAAAAACTTCTTAATGCCAAATATGGTTACGGTATCTTCACAAATAAACGAAACACAACGCATTTTGTACAAAAAACTAATTTTCGACCGATCGATCCTATGGGAGCTATATGATATAGTCAACCGATTTTGATAAAATTTGGTACAGTGCTGGGGGTCTCTAAAAAACTTCCGATTGCCAAATTTGGTTATGATATCTTCATAAACAAACGAATTATCCATCTAAAACTTTTGATTTTTTTCGAGGTCCTCTGAAACACCCCTATGGGAGCTATATAATGTAATCCCGATATCAAAAAAATAAAATAAACTTGTCTCCTATGGATTAATAAGGGATCTTATCTGAAAGTTTGGTTGCTCTAGCTCTTACCATCTCTGAGATCTAGGCGTTCATACGGACAGACGGACAGACGGACATGGGTATATCGACTTCTCTAGTCAAACTGATCATACTTTAGGTAACTTTGGGGGGTCTCCGACTTCTCCTTCTGTACGTTACATACATTTTCGGCTTGCACAAACACAATATACCCTTTGTACCATACGGTACAGGGTATAAAAATAGAGATTTTTGTTTGACAGAGAATGAACTTTACATTTTTCTTTAAAGAGAATGCTTACAAACTTATCTCTAATTTGGTTTTTTTGCTTAAATTGAATAAGTGCATAAATTAGATTTCCTAGTTTCACAGAATGCCTGGGTGAGTTTCTTTAAACGCCTATAACTTCCAAGTCCATTATGCGACCACGCTTTAATACCTTGGCCTTACGATTTACGGCGACACCTCTTCGGAAGTTCCATTCAGCATATTAAAACTCTAGGCACGCGAGTTCGTCAAGGCAAGCATTATAAAAGCGATATGAAATCTAAGCTGATTATCAGCACCATGTCTGAGGATTTTACGGCTCAGTTATAAAAAATATTCTTATAGATTTTGATCATAGACTTGCCAAAAAAATCCATTTTAAATCTATATAAATCACATTGATTATAATTATTTCTATGAAATCTATAAAATTTTAATGCCTAGTCATTTAAAAGTTTGATATACGAGCTTTTCAAGTGCGTGCGACTTGTGACTTAGCATGAACAGTAGTTATGAACTTTGAATAAATACAGGAAGTAAACAAGTGCTTGCATATAATTTTGAATTCATTTACATATCGAAATGTAATCGAGTAGGATTTGGGGGTCTTTTTAAATGCATTCAATAAAGCCTTTGACTCATAAATGCTTGTCATTAATGAATGAATTTATGAATATTTAAGAATAAACTTATAAATTCAAGGAAAATAAATTGTTTCAAAAGATCAACAAAATATCTTAGATTTCAATTAAGTGAAAACATACAGATGATAGAAGATTTCAGAAATTAAGCTCATCGAACAGTTATCGACACAGATTTGATATGTAAAGAGGGAAGGGGAAGGAAATAGTGGTATTTAATTTTTCAAGAATCATCAAAACAAAACAAAAATATTTGTCGTAATTTTTTGGTATGGAGAAACTAAAATTACGAAGCAAAGCCATTTAAAAAAATGGATCTCCGCGTATTTTCCGCTTACTCCAACAAACTCCACGATTAACAAAAATAGTTATCACATCAATTTTCAAAATTGTCTGCGAAAGAGAGCAAGAGTAAATGAGAACTAAGTCAAGGTACTCAATTCTAAAATAGTCGCACAAAGTTTCAAAAGAGAAAGCAAGAATTGAAATCAATCAATCAAAGAGCATCTTTAACTAGTTGTGAATTAAAAGCAGCAAGCAAAAATAATTTCTATAGTTATTTGAGTTTGCAGAAACTTTTTTTTCCGATACTTTTGAAATCTTTTTTCTGTAATGTCTTCTTGAAAGTTCTACATCAAGTACAAGCCGAAAGAATAATATTCCCTAAATCAACAGAAGCTTGCACCAGGTGCAACGGGTACTAATGCCAATGTTCCCGATTCCAGACTTCTTTTATTTCCAATTTCTAAGATTTATAGAAATTTTTTTTACTGAAAATAAAAAAAATTTTTTTAATACAATTTATTATTTCCTTTTTTTACAGGTCAAAACATCGCACGACATATCCCGCGTGGCCAAGGTGCCCTCCTTGGGTTTTGCTGAGACAGCTGAAAAAGTGTTTGAATATGGACCCAAGCGTTTGCGTCCCTACTCCAATTTTGCCAGGTTAGTGCTACATTGTTATCATCTTACAAAACCATTTGGAAACTTAATCAAATATGCTTTTACAGACAATTCGTTGATGGCGGTCTTATGGCCACCTACTATGCAGCAGCTTGTGTCTACATTGTTTTCATAGCGACCTCAGTGCATGATGTCGTTAATGTGGATTGCAATCTTAGCTGGGATTTGCGCATATACATTGCCATGACTGTGATTCCTTGTCTGCTAATTGGCCAGATACGCAAACTTAAATGGCTGGTGCCCTTCTCGTTTGTAGCCAACATATTCATAGTCATTACATTTGCCATTGTCTTGTACTATATGTTTGATGAGCCGCTGGTCTACGCGGATAAGCCACTCATAGCCAAAGCTGTGCATATACCGCTCTTCTTTGCCACCGTCATCTTTGCCATGGAGGGCATTGGTGTAGTCATGCCAGTGGAGAACTCCATGCGCAAGCCACAACAGTTTCTGGGCTGTCCGGGCGTGCTTAATACGGCCATGATAACAGTTGTGTTGCTCTATGCTATCATTGGATTCTTTGGCTATGTACGCTTTGGTGATGCAGTTCGTGCTAGTATAACGCTTAATCTGCCTGAGAAAGACTGGCTGGGTGATACAGCTAAGCTATTGATGGCCATAGCCATATTATTCACCTTTGGACTGCAGTTCTATGTGCCCAATGAGATACTGTGGAAAAAAATTAGTCACAAATTCAGCAAGGAAAAGCACAATATGACACAGATACTGTTGCGCACAGGCATTATACTGCTTTGCGGAGGCGTGGCAGTAGCCATTCCCAATTTGGAACCTTTTATCAGTCTCGTTGGTGCCGTGTTCTTCTCGCTGCTGGGCATATTTGTGCCCAGTTTTGTGGAGACTGTGTATTTATGGCCCGATAATCTGGGCTGGGCCAAATGGAAGTTGTGGAAGAACATCCTTCTGGGTTTGTTCGCGATACTGGCTCTGATTGCTGGTGCTACAGCCAGCATAAGTGAGATTATTTCCATGTACAGCGGTGATAGCAATGATAAGCACTAACAAGTGCTGTACTGGCTCGTGCGTGATGGGCGTGACACGTAGTATTACTTATAATGCAGGTAGTTCTTGAAAGTTCAAAAAAACAGAGCTTCCCCTAATGACAATTGTTTTTTTTAGTATGTCATATATTATAAAATATTTGTTTTTTATTTCGTTAAATTTGGCATATTTTTGTAACTTTTTAAAAGTCGTGTTGAACATGACCTATAGATTATAAACTAAGATGATATTAATTAATAAGTTCTTAACAACGATCTACACAATAAATGTGCTAGAAAACTATTGTATGTGTGTGTGTGCGTAGATGTGTATGCATGTATGAATGAGTATGTCTGTTTCTTTCGTAAACTAAGTCGCAAACCATAGAATTTATAACTTATAGTACGTCAATTAATTTTTGTAACATAAATTAAATAAAAATAAATAATACAACTTGAAGAAAATAATCTCAACGGTGTTCTTTCATTGTTTGCATTCACTATTGGTCAAACCTGTTTGTGTCCAATATAGTAGTAGTATAATATAAAGCTAAAAATAAATCATTTTTCAAAAATTAGTCATAAGTCAGCAATATTTTGTTCCATTTTCACTGAAGACGGGGGCGCTTGGATACAAAGTCCTTCTCCTGCTTCTTTTCCTGTTCCTGCACAATCAGACCGATAAGTTTGCTACAACGTGCCTGCATTTCCTTCGTGCTGCGTTTCTTAAGCAACGAATTTGCAGGCAGAGGAGCTGACGGTGAGCTGCAAGAAAAAGGTTTTTTAAAAGGTAGTTCCATTTTTGGTAATAGCTAGTAATAGGAACGGAACAAGATACGGAAGAACGTCCCCTGCGTACGAAAAACGTGACGCTTGTTGCACAAATCAATGCATAAGTACATACCAAACGGCCAGACGCAAGTTTTCATAAACGTTCTCCTTGTCGTAGCCCAAACGATTTAAAGTACATATTAAAAAGCGATCCTCATCCTGGCTATAACCATCCTTTTCATTATTATTTTCATCAAGCTCGTATTGGAAACGTAGTTGACGCAACGGCGCGCGATAATGAGATACCTTAAAAATGTATATATTATTATATCATTTAAAATAATTTTTTGATTATTTACCTTGCTTTTAATAACCTTTTTAATATAATCTTTCTCGTTTAATACTTTCTCAGCAGCTTTAATGCGCTGCATGATTTCATCTATGCCTTTAAGTTCATTACAACGCATCCAGAATACCGACTTATAGGTAGAAACATCAATAAGCGACTTGCCAGGCACGGCATTTAGCACTTGATCATTATCCCGTCCATACTTAATGATAGCCTCTACAAATGTCTCAAAGTCACTGCGTGTCCAATGTGTAAAAGACTGTTCCACAAGTGCATTACTTTCTATTTGTTCGATTGCTGTCAACTTCGGCTTGGCCAGCAAGTCCAAAAGTCTTGTTGATACAAAATGAAAGTCTTCAATGTCCGCCAGCTTTGGCTTCAGTATACTCTTGACCGGGACCTTAACGATATCATGTATCATACTTGTGCCAGCTGTTCCACGTGCTAATATGTTGTCTATATCTTTATCGCTTAATTGATTCATGGTAACGGATGAGAAAACTTGGTTTGCGCTAAAACGCAGTATGTTCAGCATTTCCTGCTTGTTTAAGGACTCTTCACCATTGGCAACTAATTCTTCGCTTTGTATAATCATTTTGTCCAAGCGCAGCTTGCGCTCTGCGAACTGCAAAATTCTCTCCTCAACACTCTGCTCTGTAATAAGACGGAAGACGCGCACTTGCTTCTTTTGGCCTATGCGATGTGCTCGATCCATGGCTTGTAAGTCCATTTGTGGATTCCAGTCTGAGTCATAGAAAATTACCACATCGGCGGTGTGCAAATTAATGCCCAAACCGCCAGCTCGTGTTGATAGTAAAAATATAAAGGTTGGGCTGTTTGGCGAATTAAACTCCTCTATTTGCTGCTGCCGCGTCTCCTGCGGCGTATTTCCATCTAGACGATGGTAGCTATACTCACGATAGGCCAAATAGTCCTCTAATATGCTTAGCATACAAGTAAACTGCGAGAATATTAACACACGAGAGCCCTGGTATTGCAGCTTTAGCAGCAATTTATCCAGCACAATCATCTTGCCAGAGTTGATGATCAAATGGGGGCCTTCTACATATGGTGGACCAGCCTCTACGCCAGGCAACATGTATGGATGATTTGCACACTGACGTAAACGCATAAGGACGTTATATAGACGTGTTATTTCGGTGCCGTTTGTTATGATTTCTAGGTTCTTCATAATAAAATTCGTATACCATTCTCGCTGCAACTCCGACATGCCCACAAGTATCTTAAACTCTTTCTTGGGCAGAAGATTCTGCTCCACTTCCAGCTTAAGACGTCGCAGCAGGAACGGTTGCAAAATGCTTCTCATGATTTTAATAGGTTGCTTGCCAGCTGTACCAGGTTTCGCTTCAAACCAATCCACTAAATCTTGTGGGCAGTCGAAAACTTCGGGATGCAAAAAGTGCAGCAACGTGCCCAGTTCGTGCAAGTTATTTTGAATTGGCGTGCCAGTAAGTAGAAGGCGATGCTTGCTTTGCAACAACATAAGAAGTTCTGTAAGCTTGGCCTTAAAGTTTTTCACACGTTGTCCCTCATCGACAATTACATAATACCACTGACAGTGCTTTAGAATATGAATGTCCTGAATATACAGCTGATAGCTTATAACGCAAATCTGCCATTTCTCAGGATTTTGCAGCAAGGCTCTTAGCGATTTTTGTCGCTCTTTCTTGACGCCTGTACAATTTACGGCATTAAGCTGTGGACACCACTGCTTGATCTCGTGCATCCAGTTGCGCACGGTGGAGTGCGGAACAAGTATTAGATGGTTAAGTGGCTTATTGCTGTAATGCAGATCTTAGTGCACTAATTGCTATGTATATGTTTTAGCTTTTACTTACGATTTTGTTTGCAAATAGGCAAGCAGAGAAATTGTTTGCAATGTCTTGCCCAAGCCCATTTCATCAGCCAGAATACCATTTATATTATTCTTATGCAGCGCAATTAACCAGTTAAGGCCTTTCAGTTGATATGAACGCATCTCAGTATTTTTAATAAATATTGGCGAGCTGTCGTAAGGAAACTCTTCAGAGCCATTTTTGCATGCACTCGAGAGGGATTCGTTTAATTTTTCAGCAAATCGTTGTGTCTGCTGCAGCAGCTTTTGCAATTTGTTATTATCCGACATTTTGCTCATAAATTAATACAGAATTTTTATGCTTCGCGCCAATATTCGCACATAATTTTTGTATTTATCGTAGCTAGCGTGCACAATATACGATAACGATATGCAACGTGAGAAATAACCAAAGTTTAAAAACAGTTGGCAGCCCAATTAGTTTTGCGCGGTAGAAAAGTTTAAAAAAAAAAGTTTTTTTATCGAAAACAATAAGCAAGTGTAGATTGATGACTGCTTGACAGTCGACTATTTTGACGAAAATCAGCGTTACGTTATTTTTTTTGATGATCCCTATACAAGCCAAGTTGGCATTCTAGTGATTTTTTTTGTCGTCATATACTTTTAGTTACATATGTATATGATTTTATACCAAATAATCATCATTTGCTGGATTTGATTTTCTTTTTTAAATCGAGGAAAACGGCGGCTAAAGCGCATGAAGAGCTCAAAAATGGCTAAGAAGATGGTGCACTAAAAACATGTCGAAGACGACCATCCTCGTGAAGGAAGGCCAGAAATACGCTAACTTAGAGGCATTGCGCCATGAGGAACCTTTCTTCAACATTAGGGGTTATCCGCCAAGCCACATCCACGCGATAGGATGCAATCCTTATGATTTAAAATATTATAATATTTTGTGAAACAATTGTTTGATATTAAACTAAATTACCGCGTTTTATTTCACTTTGCTTTTTTTACAATCGTTAATATACGGCCACTTGCCATATTTCTGGAGAAAAATTCAACATTCTGTAGATCCAATAACTCAATGGGTTATGGCTATCATGGCTACACCAAACTTCATTGACAACTATCTGCACAATTGGTTATCTAGATTTGTTTTGCATACCAAATTTGGAGCTACCAGACTATGAAACAACATGGAATATTGTTGCAGTTTATAGAAAAGGGGTCCAAAAATACTTTTTAAGAGTTTACATTATAACAATCATTTTTTGTAGCATATGCTTTACTAAAAATTGTACAACTCAGGAGCCAACCCAGTCTTTGGTTCAAGATCTTCCAACAGTGACCATTTTGAAATTACCCCGGCATTAAAAGTCCTAAGCCCGACTCCGCACGTTATTCAGAACTATAAACAGATATGTATATGTATAATTTGAAGCGGCACGAATTCTTGAACTGGATATAGTTAGCTTTAACATCGTCCCATCTCCTGTCACTTCCAGTAGCAGTAACAACAACAATAGTGCCAAATGTCAACCGAGTTACTTTAATAGTGAGGATGCAAACCATGAAGGAACGTGGCAAGATACGGACATAACCTGCATGCAAATAGTGATAACATTTTGGCAAAAATATATGCCTTAGAGGGGCATCGTCATATCGCTACCCGACGTATGATAAGGACTTTTTGCTTGATGCATAAATAACAGAAATTTAGAATACCCATGGCCTAATAGGTACTTGCTAAAAAACCTTAATCTAATCTATCCCTGGACCGGGATGTTGTCAAAGGCTGTCGTCTCAAATTAGCCAAAATTGGCTTTTAAATCCTTGAAGCCCTCTATACACGATCTGAACTGAATCTCCACCAAAATATGCCTGGTAATGTTGATCAATTCTTGGCCTTCTGCCGGTACACCACCGTGGCCCTATTTAAGATATATCCAGCAAATCTGCGATTCATAAAAATTGCATTATAGAATATATAAAAAAAATAGCGAACAAAGAATTTTGACCAAACATTTTTTTTTTTAGCCGATCCTGTACTTGCTATATAATAAATTTAGATAAAATTTGTTATAGCGCTTCAAAACTATTTCTTTGCCAACAATATATTTATAAACAACCTTGTTACGCATATAAAATTTTCAGTTCTTCATACGTACCGCTAATAAGGGCTAATTATACTTTCAAGTATCACCGACAACTCCTTTATGTAACATATATTTTCTCTTGCAGAAGCCTAACATACTCTTTGTCCCTTACATAAACTGTGTATGAATAAACAATAAACCGACACTGTCTTGTCTTGCATTTTTTTATCCTGGAGAAACTTCTCACTCGAATCAATTTTTTCATAGACGAACAAAACTCATCATAGTTGATTGTAAAATAATTAAAACCACTAAATTTCTTATAAAAGAATCATAGTATTTTTTATAATTTAGGAAGTATAATTAACTGGAATAGAATACAGCGGCATAAGTAATGCAAATAAGTTATGGTTATCAGTTTATAGGCTGCAACAGGAGGGGGTAACTAAGATCTACTTACATTGATATTTGCTTATGCAAAACGTTAAGTATTTTATATGTATGTGGTATATGGTCTGTTCAAAATAAAAAGGTGACTGGCAATTTCTGAGACTACGTGTACAAGTTTTAGACATTTAAAAAATATCATGTTAACAAAACAATCGAGAGGACGCAGTCCCACAAATTTGAAGTCAGATTTTTTTTTGGAACAGATCACGTTTATTATTTTGTGTTTATCTGGTTACTAATGCTATGGGGACTTCTATGAATCTCTCATGTATATGATATTAGGAGTTAGTGCTAAAGAATGCGCCTTTATTTTTTCTTCTTCTTAGCATTTGAGCTGGTAGCCACAACCTCGCTCTTGCGCTTTTGATTTGCCTTGGGTTGTTGCGGTGCTGCTGGAGTACTGCTACCACCGCCGCCTGGAGTCTTAGGTGTTTTCTTCTTTTTCTCCGCACGTTCTTTCTCCTCCAACTCTAAGTTCTCGCGCTCAATGAGCGTAATAAGCGTGTTGCAGCGACGCTGTAGTTCCAATGCTGTGCGAGATTTAATAAACCAGTCAAAGCGAAATTGAGGTGAAGCTCTGTGGAAAAAAGGAAATGAACAATGCGATTAGAACCAATTTAAAAAAAAAAAACTTGACTGCTAACCTTATAGCCGCACGCAACTCCTCATAAACGTTTTCTTTATCGAAGCCCAGCTTGTGGAGCATGCAGACCAAAAAGCGATCTTCAATTTCGGTATAGTTCTTGCCCTTGTTGTTGCCATACTGCAGACGCAGCTGATGAAAGGGGGCACGGTAACGTGACATCTGCAAAAAATGTTATTATTTTTATTTTGAAAAACAGTTTAAAAAATAATGTAGCTAACCTTTTGATCAAGCGCCTTTTTAATGGACAATCGCCGCTGTATCTTGCCCTCACCTCGCTCAATTTGTCCCATTATACGCTCAATGTCTTGCAACTCTGTGCAGCGCTCCCAAAACACTGCATTGTATTCAATAACCTCTTCAGGAGTCTTGCCCTCCACATCCTTGGCAATGTTCTCAATGTCATCGCGACCATATTTTTCATTGGCCTTGATAAACTGATTGAAGTCGCGCTTGGTCCAGGCCGTAAAGCCCTGCGATAGCAATGCCTCCTTTTCAAGCATCTCTTCGTCCGTGAGCGGCTCTGCCTCATCGATTTTGCGCTGTTCCTCACGCTGTACCTTAGATGCCTCAGAGCCCAGTTCCGAGTTCTTGGGTACCTTGTAGCCGACAGTTTTGCGGAAATAGTAAATCTCCTGATCCAAGAGCTCAAAAAGACGTGGAGGGAAAAATTGAAAATCTTGAACAATTGGCTGCTTAGGCGGACGCGGCGCTTTTGGCGCCTTTGGCTCGGAAACACGCAGCGCTTCACGGAAATAAGCATCTACGGCATAGTTGGCTTTGCGCTCACGCTTTGGCGGCTCGATCCAGTTGCCTAGGGTGTTCAGTTTTTGTTTTTCACGCCAATCTTCGCCTTCAAACTGATATACAGAAGAGCCACCCGCCTCGCCGTTTGTGTCCACAGTGAACGTGCGAAGCGAGCTTTCACCCAAAGAATCTAACTTGGCCTTGTCTTCTGCCGTCTTGGCTTCACCACGTTCCAAAATAACGTCAATGTCTTCATCTGTTAAGTCAGCGTCCTTAGAGCTAAACACTTGGTTGGCGCCAAAGCGTATAATGTTTAGCATTTCATCTTTGTTTAGTTGATTGGTGCGATTATCCACCAGACGGCCACCTTGAATAACCATTTTATCCAAACGCAACTTTACCTCCGCACGCTCCACAATTTTTTCCTCAACAGTGCTCTCAGTAATTAGACGAAATACACGTACTTGCTTTTTTTGACCAATACGATGTGCACGATCCATGGCCTGCAAGTCCATTTGAGGGTTCCAGTCAGAGTCGTATATAATGACTACATCAGCAGTGGCCAAATTAATGCCCAAGCCGCCAGCACGTGTAGACAACATGAACAAAAACTTTGCACTGTTGTCTGCATTGAATTCTTGTATCTGACGATTACGATCTTCATGTGGTGTGTTGCCATCCAAACGACAATAGTTGTAGTTGCGCCAGTGGCAATAATCCTCCAAAATGTCCAACATGCGCGTCATTTGAGAGAAGATCAACACTCGCGAACCTTGCTCCTGCAGTTTTGGCAGCAACTTGTCCAAAATAACCATCTTGCCAGAGTTGTATACTAAATGTGTGTCCGTGGTATAGGGCGGTCCTGGCTCGGCACCATCAAACAGATAAGGATGGTTGGTGCACTTACGCAGCTGCATCAGTATATTTTGAAGACGCATTTTCTCCGTCTTGCCAGCGCCGTTCACAATGTCTATGTCTTTAAGCAGAACTTTGGTGTACCAGTCACGCTGCATTTTTGACAGGCCAACAAAAATTTTAAGTTCCTTCTTGGGCTTAAGACGTTTTTCAACCTCGGCTTTAAGACGACGCAGCAGGAAAGGTTTGAGCACAGCATGCAAACGCGTGATAAGTGCATCGTCGCCTAAACAGGTGTTAGTGTTAAACCACTCGTCAAAATCCTCTGATGAATTGAAGACATCGGGCAGCAAGAAATTTAGCAGCGCCCACAATTCGTGCAGATTGTTTTGCAGTGGAGTGCCAGTAATAAGCAGTCGATTTGCGGTTTTGAATTCGCGCAAAATTTCAGATAGCTTCGATTTTTCATTTTTGATGCGATGCGCCTCATCTATGATCAAATAACGCCAGTTGAATTTCTTAAAAACAGATTTTTCGCGTATGCACATCTCATAGGAAGTTACGCAGACATCCCAATCTCCAGGTAGCAATACATCACGTATAAAGGTATTACGCGTATCCTGGTCACCAATAAGACAGACAGCGCGCACCGATGGGCACCACTTTTTAAACTCATTTACCCAATTCTGCAAAGTGGACTTGGGCACAATAACAATGTGTGGGCCGGCTTGATTTCTGAAATATAAATGTCAAGATAAGCATGTTTATGCTGCTAATAATTTGTAGACCAACTTACTTAAAATGCTTGAGATAGCCCAATAGCGAAATAGTCTGCAAAGTTTTTCCCAGACCCATTTCATCGGCCAAAATGCCATTGATGCCATTTTCATACAGCGATATCATCCAATTCAGACCGCGTATCTGATAATCGCGCATTTCACCGCCTTTAATATAAGCTGGCGAGCATTCAAAGCGAAATATCTCCTTGGACGTGGAATCCTCGGCCAGCAGCTCTTCATCCTCTTCCTGTTCGGTTTTTCGATGACGATGGCTGGTTAATAAAATAAGCGTTAACTGAATTTTTGAGTTCTAAACTTGGCGTTAGGAGTATGGCAAAGGTGTAGATCGTGCCTTTGTTGGAAGGACAATGCATGTGATACGCTCTTCGTCTGGTCGCGATACCGGCTCTCATGGCCAGTTAAGAGGAAAATAAACAATTACACTTACTCTGCCAAATCCTTTTCTTTTTCTTTTTCCTTTTCCTTGTCCTTGATCTTTTTTGGCCGCCCTTTGGGCTTTGTCGGGCTCTTGGCACTATTTGTCATGAAATGCGTAAATATTTCCGTCTGCTTAAGCAAAAAATCAAATCGCCTGCTACGATCTGCTTCAATTTTATTATCAAATTCGGCTTCCTTTTCGCCCGAGGAACTGGTTGTCGCCTCCGAAGTAGTTTCATTCTGTGAAAAACGCGTGGAAAATTACAACCCAAACAATACAAATGAGACAGCCTGACGCGAGCGTTCCGCAGCAGCGTCGCGACGCCAACTGCGGCAGCGAGAGCCGCTTGCCGAAAAAAAAAACCGTGTATGCAAAATTTTCACTTACCGAATTATCTTCGTTGGCCTCCATGTTCCCGGCTTTTTCTTCAGTATTCGACATAATTGCAATGCAAATTAATGCCGTGCGCTTATTTTATATGTTTTTATTTATTTATTGTTTGATATTGATGCGATTTAAAACAATATTTTAACAAGCGAGAGAGCTGCCGCAGTTGTATTCGTGACTATGTATTCGTGTGAATGAAAATGAGCGGCAAAGTGGCTTGAGTCGCTCGGTTCACAAACCAGTTCTTTTGAGCTTTCAGCTACGATGTATTAATGAACTTAGTCAAAGATACTGCAGCAAGGTTGTTACAATTTGTCTTATTTTAATTTATGTCTTAGTAAACACTATTATAACCTTAAGCTGTCAAAGTATTGCTTAAAATTTATGTTGTGTGGCAGTTTTCTTAAGTTTTTAGCAATTTAATCATATTTTTTTGTTACAATAGTAAACTAACAATTCAGCTGATAACATCTGCTCCACTATTTCGTTAGTTTTTTAAAGAGAATACTGAACAAACAAATGAGCTGACTCAGTGAATTAGAGCACAAATAATCGATTCATTTTAAAGCCATATCGATATGCCATTGCGTGCATTGATACACTTTAGTGTTGTAAATTTGGTAATGGCGCAAATTCTACTACATACTTGAATAATAAATGTCTAGTTAGCCAATTATGGGGCCTGTACAAAAAATAAATCTTAAAAAAAAAATTCGTCTGAGCGCTAAGCTTCGAATAGAACATTGATTATTGTAGCGAAATGGTAATAGTGGGTTTTGAGAAAATTTCAACGCTTCGTTATTTTGCTGACATTAATCTAAATGCAACATTTAGTGGAAATGGGAATATTATTTGAAATTTTATTTTGTAGTACATCTCTTTAATTTTTAATCCGATCTTAATTAGAGATGTGCAACTCTGCCAAACTTCTCAGCATAATTCTTAATCTTAATTAACGTACGTAACTTTTACGGCCTCTTGGTGTTCATAGGAACATGGCTTAATCTCTCTACCCGGCACAGCGTATAAAAAATACTTGTTTTTTCTATTCTAATATATACTATTATTTTATTTTCTACCAAATATACAATGTTCTGCAAATTACATAAACTCAATTTTATGCCAATATGTTTAGACATAAATCTCTATGATGCACTGTTCAGCAAATATAATAGTTTTCCCTAACACACGGAATGAAATGCGGTAAAGTATTGTAAGCTATAAACTGCTACATGCTTGGAATACATATAATAACTCGCAACTTGACCAAAACATCAAACTTAATAGCTACAGCTAGGTAAGATAACTGTCAAGAATTGCATCCAGTGCTGCAATACAAATTGGATAATCTACTTGACGCTTAATTTTTAACCGAAAGAAGCTGCGCTATCTTGCCCGCATGACACTTGAAGAACTCATAGCTTATTTTTGCCGCGTTCTTCAATGTCTCCGTTTTGCTATTGTTATTGGTAGGCGTCGCGGCTGTCGGCATTTCGCCAAATTGCGCTGCATTTAGTTGCCCAGAAGCTATCGCTGGCGACTTAAGTAGCAAATGATGTGGAAACATTTTACGCAACACATAATTGAAGCCATTCGATGCCTTGTTGCTGTTAATTTTAAAACGCTCAATGCCAAAGGCTCGTATCGCTCGCGAAAAACCAAATACTTGTGAGCTTATGTAGGCGCTTCTTACGGCCAGAGTGCGTCCGTCTTTTTGCTCAGTGTAGACGACAATTTCATCGACTTTCTACAAGTAATAGTAGTAATAAATTGTGTGCAGGGTTTACATTAAGCATCTGACTTACCATAATCTTTTTCATGCCAATATTGCGCGTAAATGTGGTCAACGTTTTCTTAACCGGATCCAGCACAGAGTCCTCGATTATTTTGACTGGCGCATTATTGTAAAAACGAGAGCCCCACTTGGGCACTGGATTTGTTTTGGAGAGCAGGCGGCGCGAATATAATTTGCCATCTCGTACCTCACGCTTGATGGTATCTTCAGTGAGTACGTGCGTACTGTCAGGCGTCAAATATATTGGTTATAGCTAAAACAACGCATAGATCTATTAAAACAATACCTTGATGGATTGGGATAACGATTCCAATAGGCCACTACCACTTGTCTCCAGTTGTAGTCGTAAACCGTCTCCGTGCGGTAGGTTGATGCCACTGCGGTCATTTTTGAGGGACGCACACAGATAAAAATACGCTGCCAATATGAAAAGTGAAACTACGCTAGCTGCACACACGAGCCCCTGAGAATCGAAATTGCAAAATACAGATAAATCAATCGCATGTTTGTTTAAAAATAGCACGGAAGACTACTCAAAATCAGAGGGGGGGCCCAATGAATGACATACCTTCTATTGTAAGTAGATAAGGCTCCAGTGTCTGAACTTATGTTTTGTTTTTGTTTTAAAATATTGGACTGGTTTGGCAGAGCTTCCCTCGGCGTACTAAGTGCTCCGTTTCACTGATAATTTTGTGTACTGTCTTTCTGTTATACAATTGCGTCACAAACAGAACGTGAACTGGAGTTTTGGTCGGTTTCGGTCAGTTAAGTATTTTATTACTTGGTTGCCCGCAACCGTTGTTGTTGATTTAGCGGCTTGCACAACTCGCACAACTTCGAAAAAATTCTACATTAGGTCTACTTTAACGTTTTTGTTTTAACAAAAAAAACCAATCAAGTTGCTGGTTCAAAGAGCAACCGGAAGCAGCTGATTCCTTAATTGTACAGTGTTGCAAAGCGTAAAATTAATTCAAGTTGCAGCTGTCGTTTGTATCGGACGCAAGAATTCAATAAAAATTTCAACAAAATTGTTAAAGCTGCACCAAAGTATACTTTATTTTCAAAAAAGTAATAAAAGAAAAAGTTATGCAGTGTTTTAGTTTTTGCAAACGATTGCTGCATTCAGCTTATCGATGTTGCAGCACCATCGATAGTTTTGCAGTGCTATCGTTTCTTTCGCACAGACTTTCTGACGAAAACGTTGCGCGGCGCACGGCACAAATATTAATTGCGAATTTACCAGCATATAAACGCTTTTAAAATGGCTTTCGGTGATGTCAAGACCCCACAAGGACTCAAGGAGTTGAACAACTTCTTGGCCAACAACAGCTACATCAGCGGGTAAGTTACTAATTACACGCGCACCTAAGTGAGGTTAGGTGTCAAGCATGCCAACACGTCGGCATCAAATGTGAAAAAAATACGAAACTTATGAATGCATATATATTTTTTTTCTGTTTAACAGCTACACTCCCAGCAAGGCCGATTTGTCTGTGTTTGATTCGTTGGGCAAGGCACCAGCCGGTGACCATCCACATGCTGCACGCTGGTACCGCCACATTGCCTCCTTTGAGGCCAGCGAGCGCAGTGCCTGGCCCGGCGCTCCATTGCCACAATTGGCTGGCGGTAAGCCCACAGTCGCCGCTGCTGCCAAGCCAGCTGCCGATGATGATGACGATGATGTTGATCTATTCGGCTCTGACGAAGAGGAAGATGCTGAGGCTGAGCGTATTCGTGAGGAACGTGTCGCTGCCTATGCTGCCAAGAAATCCAAGAAACCTGCGCTTATTGCCAAATCTTCAGTGTTGCTCGATGTCAAACCCTGGGATGATGAGACTGACATGAAGGAAATGGAAAACAAAGTGCGCACCATCGAGATGGACGGCCTTTTGTGGGGTGCCTCCAAATTGGTGCCTGTCGGCTATGGCATTAAGAAGTTGCAAATCATGTGCGTCATCGAAGACGACAAGGTCTCCATTGATTTGCTGCAGGAGAAAATCGAAGAATTTGAGGACTTTGTGCAGTCCGTCGATATTGCTGCCTTCAACAAGATCTAAACAGCATTTAATATTGAGATTTTTTTAAGGCAAAAGAAAACATTCTAATAAAAAAGCAATTTATGTAAACTTTTGTGTCTATATAGTCGTTTAGTGATAGTTGTTACAATGGTGACCCTTGAGTCTATGAAACCTCATTGAATTTACTCAAAATGTGTACTTACATTATGAAGCGCTTTGAAAAATAGCTTGTTAAAGATCATGTAATCCTGTGTCAAGCATCTGCCAATAATTTAAAGTACCTTAAGTGAAATAAATTTGTCGTGCTGGTCAGTCAACACGACATCATACGTGGAAAGAATCCGTATTATCGGGCAGCCCTACTTTTATGCAGTTCTGCTCCTGAGATACATTAAATTAAGTTGCAGTTGTGACGCTTGATAGCGTCGGTAATTTCGACACCGAAGTCATAAAAAGGCCTGACCAAGCAAAAAAGTTCGAAGAAGCAAATTTGGAAGCATTATAAAGAAAAGATTCATGCAGACAGAAAAGCTTGCAGAGTCGTTGGAAGTGACTCAAAAGGCAATTTCCAAGCGCCTGAAAAATTTGGCACTTCTACAAAAGAACATGGTTAAAGTAAACATATTTTTTTGATGTGATTTATTATCCGACCAACTATAACCCAAAAAATTTAAATAATAAAGCCCTGCCAACTGTTTGCAAATCTTCGAGCTGGTCACTCTTTTCGTGCTTATTGATAGAAAAGTATCGAAATTGACAGAAATGCTTGGCGCGTTATCGACTGCTTAGTTTATTATTAGCCATTTAATAAACTCCATTTGCATTTTGTATTAAGTTAAACAGCTCGTTGGAATTTCTATATTTTGCAATTATACCCCGTCAGAATAGTACCGAGCACGCCTCTGACTCAAAAATATCTTCAATACGCTCATTTCTGTGAGCCGATTTTAAAGTTGAGCTTTCAGCGAGCTTTTATTAAGCTTTGCTTAAAGATTACCTCAGCGCTTCAGTTTTTCAGCTCAGTTATTCGCGTCACAACAGTCAAATCGGTTCGGTTTGAGAAGATTCCAGATAAGTTGTTCTATAAACGACGCGTTTTCGCACTTTTAACGATCTTTAAACAAATATTTTTGGACTTTAGCGATTTTAAAGTTTTAAATAATGGCAGCGGCTGCTAATAAACTTTGCTGCACTCTGGCGTTTGGTGCTTTGTTGTGCCTCGGCTTAGTGGCTCTTATAGAGGCGCAGGGTGAGTACTGATGCTGTACGAAAGAAATATGATGGATGAAACGGTTACTGGATGGGACCAGGCGGTGCGCGTTTAGATTGTTTTGTTCTCAGACTGTTTGCGGATTTTGTCACATATATGTCGATTTGTGGGCTTTTATTATGATATAGAAATACCTGATTCGTGGATTTAATTACCATTAATTAGTTATAGATGTTTGTTTATGTGGTTTCTTTTGTTTAGCGACAAGATTGCTTGGGTTTTTTAGAGTTCCTACAAGATATATTTCATTTAATTTTATAGTGCTGTTTAGTAGCTATGGCTTTTTAAGTTAAACAGCTGCAATTATTTCAAATATGTTAACATATTACAGAAATTGTTTCAACTGCAATTCAAGTGGGAAGTTAATAAAATTCACTTCCGATTTGTATAAATAGCTAAAAGCAATTAATCATCAAACAAGCTACATTGAAATAAATTGTTTTAAGAAATTGCCTAATAGATTTGCAATAACTTTTAATTTGAAATTAATTTGTGGCTTATTTTGATGATTTGTTATTTTTTTTGTATGATTGAAACAGGATATCATTTAAGCTGGCGCAAACAATTGTGCAATAAAAACGTTAGACAATAAAAGTTTTTTTTTTTTTAAATTATAGATAACATAAAAAACGTTTTTAATTATGATAATCTAAATAGTAGCTTATTCAGAAAACGCAATCAATGGCATGCAAATATTATGAATAGCTAGCAAGCCATTGTTCTGGCAGTGAATTCTAAAAGTTCCCCTATGATCTGGCATGTGTTTGATTATCATTGCTTTCGGAAATTCCTAAAAGATCAAAAAAAAATATAAAGATTTTCAATTTAAGCAGCAAAAAAGTGATCTAATAGTATCATAATTTTAGTTTTTAATCACGCGCATTCAAATTTTGACCCAAATCAAAAATTATGCTCTTTTTTAAATAAAGCCGACACAGTTCAATGAACTCCATATGATAGCTTGATTTGTTGCCTAGGTAAACAAATAAAATCCGAATTTATATTTGTGGGGGGCCTAATTTAAATAGGCGTAAAAGCTACGTATTGAATAGATACAGAAATACTTTTGTTTCATGATTGGTAAGTGCTTGAAAACTTTTGAAATTTTGCTTAAGCTGCGGTTTGTTAATTCAAATCTTTGAGAAATTTTAATTATTTATGGGAAATTTTTTGTTAAGCTTTGTGCTTCTTTTTTAAAAAGGCTCAAAGCGGATTTGAAATTGCTTGTTTTTTTTGAAAAGTTTTGGATAGACAATAGTGTGGGATGATTAGACATCAAAACTATTCCATTATTTTCAAAAAAAAAATAAAAAATTCAGGGTACAGTGGAATATCTGTCGTCAGGCTGCACAAATTTTTTTTGTTCTTACTCTTTGGTTGGCCAGATCTAGTAGTTCTATAATTTGCAATACCAATCAATAATACCCTTAAACGTATATAAATTCTACCAATACTTAGAATAGTCTTTATGTTTGTCATCTGTTGAGAATCTCGAAAACATTCGCATATCCGTCTGTTGAAATTTACAAAACTCTTCCAATCTCTTTCGTTTATATTAATTTTCAAATAAACAATTTCTATAATTTTCTTAAAATTGTTATTTGTACCTTTTTGTTTTATGAGTTCTTATGCGCGCCATGGGTAGGGTGGTCACCGCTTCAAGCACCGTACAGCCTCTTGCGGCCTAGAGATTGATCTCCGCGTATTTATATGAAATACGGGCAGTAAACAACTTGGGAGTAAAAAGACCTTTCCTAAATTGTGTAAAATTACAGGGGTATATTCATAAGATAAACATTTCAAAAGACGAATAATAAATCGTTTCGATTGGGATGATTTCCTGAATATAAAATGAATATGGCATATTCGATGCCATCGATTCAATTATCAAACTTAAATCCTCGAGCATTTTTATTCATTTCTTTAACTTGAAGAAAAATCGTTGCAAATTTTCTGATCAAAAAATTAAGGTAAACGAATAACCATTCCGAAAATTTTCCCACATCATGTTGGACCAAAGAGCTCTAAAGAAAACGTGTTACAAAAAGTTTCAAAAAGAATGCATTTTTTTTTATAAAATGTATAAAAAAGCAATGCGTACTATCGGCAATAAGGTACTACAGCGTTTAAGCTGCCTAAGGTACCCTGGTTGAATTTTAAAATCGTGAAATTTTTTTTGAAAATCCCTGATTAGTTTGAATAAAGTGTGTGTTATATAGGAGCTCTTTTCCAATACAAATAATCCTTTTATAAACACTTGAATTACCCGCTAATCACACCTCCCAATCCTTTCCAACATTCAAATCTCCAAGCGAACTGACAAGTGACATTTTAAAAAACATTTTAGTTTTTTTGACATTTTTTTTGCTGTAAGTTGTCTTAAGGCAAGTTTTTGTACAGATTTAAATTATTTAAAAAAAAATATATTACAAATGCCTGCGGATATACAAAATCGTATTAGCCAAAGGCCTTTCCTAAATCCAATGGGATGTTACAGAAATGTGAAAATTCAGAAACTGTTAACTTCAACTGCTATAAAGAGATATTAAAAGTTATCTTAATAAAAATAACATTATTCGAATAGATGCGCTTTTTTCCGGAAATTCCTGTATATTGTATATACCATGTAGATTTAAATATAAGAACTTGCGTGACATTGTGTGATTGTGGGTAATTTCATATCAGCCTACTCATATAATGCTTGGGATTCAGAAATTAAACTCTCTATATTTAGATTCCCTGCTCGACATATGAAAGCTCACAGACACGCAATAAATTAAAATGTTTATTTGATTTTTCCGTAAAGTACACAATGCATATGCCTGAAGGAATATCTACTCGAATTTAAAAGTTGATGTTTTTTTACTTTATTCGGCTTTGCTTACCAACCCAGGCCTCTGAATTTTTTAAAATATTTATTATATAAACATAATTATATGTTATTATAATAATATACTAGTTAATATTATCATGAACATAAATATGCAACAACTTACACACGCCATCTAGCGGCCACTATGCATAAGCCATCTAGCGTTCACTATAAGCAAAATAAATAGAATAATGATCAGGATGATGACGACGATGTCTTAAATTTATTCTGTAGATAAAAGATCACAGATTAAGGCCTATACGCAGAATGAAAAATTTCGCACGGAATGACAAAACTTCATATACAAAAATGTTTACAAAAATACTTGATATTTCCACAGTTGTTTTTCTTCGACTTTGATAAACAACCACTCATTTTTTTCGTAATCGATCAAACTTTACGAGCCATGAAAAAAAATTGTATGAAATTTTTTTTTTAAATTTTTAAATTTACGTTCGAAATAGAGTTTTTTTTAGAAAATTTGCTAAAAATTACGAAAAATTTCACACGAACGCATAAATAGCGTTCAAACGGCAAATTTGACAAAAATATGTTCCAAGTACAATGGATGGTAATTTAATTATCTACTGTTTAGTAAAAAAAATAGTCAAAATCGGTTTGGTAGAACCAGAGATATTTGCTTTTAAGTAAAGACACTCTTTTTTTTAATTTCGAAAAATGTTTTTTTCGAAATATCTCGAAATCTGTTCCATGAACAAATTTTTGGACTTCATTTGCGTGCCATTTTACTACGGAAATGACTAAAACATGTTGAGGATACCAAAATTTTTTTAACATATGTAGAATAGTGTTATTATTCAAATAAACTCAATAATCTATCAACTTTAGACTCTTCTCTTCAAAAAATCCAACTGGGTTTTTATTTGTGTAGGTTTGCGGATGTAGCCGGAAACACGGCCATCAAGTTATTTTTGTCTGAGTTATAAACAAAAATATGTTGACATTTCATTATTCCTGAATACGCCCGTATTTCTTAAGGTACCGATGCAAAACTTGGCACAGATATTTAAATTTTTTATTGCATAAAATGGGTACAAGGTAGTGCTGAAGAAACATCGATGTTGGCCAGCATTGATTTTTTCGATATTTTTAACTTCGATACATCGGTGTATCGATACATCGAACTTCGGATTCAGCTGCCCAAAGTCCATAAGAGGTGCCTCTGTCACATGTAAAGCTTACACCACTTTTTTTTGTGAGCCTGTGAGTAATAACAAAAAAATGTTCTGCTCCAGCCATAATTGCAGTCTTATAATCCTTAAACTAATTTGAGATCCCTTTATTATGGTTATTAAATAAAATCATGTCAACGTTTTTTGATTTAAGCGAACTCCGCTTGTCGCTCACTAGATTGCCAGCCTTGCTAAACTTTAACTTTAAAAAGTTTTAACTTCCAGTAATTCAACGGGCACATGCTTGAATATAAGTTTTCGACATTAAAATATTTTCGAAGTGTCAAAATTGAGTCAACGCTACTAATTCGGATCTTTTGAGATTTGTTTTTTTCTTAAAAAGCGATGCCGTTGATTGCCTATATTTTGTCCGTAATGGGATTTGATCAATAATCGAAAATCGAAATAAAAATATCGATGATTGGAAAAACATCGATGTATCGATATAAAATCGATGTTACTTCCAGCACTAGTACAAGGTTTATGCCCCGTAACGCCCTGCATTATTCAAGTTATTATATATCTCCAATAAGTAACTTTCAAATTTTAATAATAATGATTCCCAATTCAGCTGCACAATTTTTTAATTTTAAATCGTCTTTAAGCTTCTTTTTTTTAAATTTTTAAATTTTGTTGTCATTATATATAAGTTCCTATAAGTCCTACAAGGACTAGAGGGCCGTATCGGTTTCGGTAATCATTTTGGTTTAAGGCGAGCGGCTGATTAGGCCACCGCACCCGATCCTGGAGTTGGGGCTGCCAACTAGCCTTCAGGCAGGCAACACAGGTTATACCGCCTTGATTCGGTTGCCAGAGCCTCGTTATTTTTAAGCAGGATGCACTACGTGAAGGTGAGGTTGACAATTGGATGTTTAGGGTCCATAGGAGCATTCCTTGCATCCCGTTGTCATCATAGTCATAATTATTTGTTTTCAGTTTAGGGCGGCCTCTAGATGGCGCAAGCAAGTTTTTGTCCTTAGATGGCGCCAGCAATTTGTTGCTGCTAGATGGCGCGAGCAAGCTGTTGCATATTTGCTTGCAAAAAAATATAAATATCATTTAAACATAATTAAAGCTAATATATAATGTCTGCCTAGATTTTTAAATTATTTTTTTTTGTTAAAAAAAAGTAAGCGTTTGCACTTTTGTGCTGATTTTAAAAATTATCACTGAAGTATGATAAAAAAAAACCTTAAGCTGGTAATGCTCTATGAATTTTAATTATGCTAGATCTTGAAAATAAATAAATCATTTTTACTTAGCTGTTATAATGTAAATTTTTTATGACACTTTGACAATAGATAAAAAAAGTATTGTAAATATGAGTAGGTATTGTATAAGCTTATAATTTATTAGAAATATGCAAAACCAAAGCTATGAATTTCTACATACATATGTGTAATAAAATTTGAAAATAAAAAAATGTAAATGCATATAAAAAATTCCAAAAACACTCCATAAAAACAATTCTGATTTATATGCATATCAATTTTAATTAGCTGTCTGTGCATTCTTTATGAACAATATGTAGTATAAAGGTACAGACGCCCTCATGCTACGTTCTTTGACTTTGTGCACCAACGACCTTGAAGGATCGTGCAGGAAAATATATATTGGAAAAAAACAAATCATCTGTCTTTCAGACTTGATAACGAAAAATTGACTCATCCTCGCCTACGGCAAGCGTATCGAATTACTCACACAGACAAAAAAAACAATTTTATTAAATTTTAAACGAAAAATCGTCATTGAAAGTTGCAAAACTAGTTCGATGATCAGCAGCTGGCTGAGGTTCATGGGCGTACGCATTGGAATGTTTTTTTTTTTTTTTTTTATCTTTTTATATTATACTTTTTTTTTGAAAAAAAAAATTATTTAAATTTAATGTGCTTAAATAAGCTGCGATGCGTTTTCATTTTATACTTTAGATTTGTTTGTTTAAATTAAATTTTTGATATTGTTATTATTATAAAAATAAATGCTGACATACTTTGACAAGTATGTGGGAAATACAAACTTTTGCTAGGGATTCTAGTACAGAGGCAGCTTATGTAGGACTGGCTAGTTAGCTTGATAAGTCTTATCTCTTACTTGGAAATAAATAGCATTAAGTAAGGCTGTACATCAATCTTAGCCTCATTTTTATGGCGTGTGTCTTTATAGTTTGATATAGAGATGTTAACCCTAAGTTTTTTATACTAAAATAATGTTTATGGCCTCAGATACCGATTAAGCCAGTTCGTACATCTGCTGTTCTTAATAGAGGTGGGATACTATCGATAGTGCCACCACTCGATAGTTTAGACTTCGATAGTTGAAACTATCGATAGTACTATCAAACAAAGTGAAATATGGCACACAAAAAAGCGCACATTCTGTAAATATGTAAAGACCATAGAGCAAGTGGGGAAAATTCGAATACTTACAAAAAGAGTATTTCGAAATTTTTACCAGAAACGTTTTATTCATGACATTGTAAAAAGAGATGCTTTTAAAAAAACATTTAAAAAAAAAAACAAAAACTGTCCATTCAACAATTAAAAATCATAAAAAAATTATCTTTCAAGTGGCTTGTTTTTGTGGCAGAAGATAACATGTCGGTATTTTTGTGTTTCAGTCGGTTTCCTTATGTCCAAAGCAATTATGCCACTTCTTCTGAACATCCATCCTCTCACTTTCAGTAGAAGTGGCAGGAGTGCATAAACATTTGTTGACTAAGTTTTGCAGTCCAACAAAGTCGGGTCCCTAAAAGTAGAATTATTTTTAGTTACTATATTTTTTTATTGTTTATACTTAACTTCCAAAAACTCAATGGAATTGCATTTTGGCTTAAATTTTGACTGGCCAAATAATGTGGAATTGCGAATATAGCAGCTATCTAATTTTTAGAGATCTTCTTTTCTGTTTTTTGCAACACGAATTTTATAAAATTCGAAATTTCGAAAGGCAAAGTCGTCTACTATCCGGAAATGTTGGACGTATGTGGCAATCATTAAGGCTAATACGGCATCGATTTTTGGTTTTTATGCGAAGAATTTTTATAAAAATTTGGTCCCTATCAGATTTGGGGACTCTAGAAGCCTCGGATGGTAAAAAAGGTTTGACGTGTTACCACTGGTTTGTATTCTTTTTGACATGTTGCCAATTTTTTGTCCGTTGATTTGTCAAGAAAGGTTTTTTAACATACAAAAGTATACTATCGATGGATTTGTTCGATACATCGATAGTATCCGTAAAATGAAACTATCGGTAGTGCCATCAATAGTATCCCACCTCTAAATCTTATAAGTCTTCAATATGTACATTAATTAAACATCAAGTCACAATATCCATATTACCTAAATTTGCACAAACCAGATGAGTCCATTCCTCCATTTAAAAGGGGGAGGACCCCTGGGAACGGAGTTTTTGAAGGGGACCGTATATTTAAAAAAAAATTCGAACATTTAAATTATTCGGAAAAAATAATTGTGCTTAGGGCGTGACGACAGTCACCATCGAGCCCGTAATTTTCTCTCAAATAGCTAAATGAATTGGCCAAAACTCATTTTTGAAAAATATGAACTTGTCTGTTTATGCCGGAAAGTCGTAGCATAATATTAAACACTCTCTATCTTTAAGCTTAAAGGATTTTTGAACCAATATTAGCAAAATTTAATAATTTATCACGACTTTGCTCGGTTTAAAAGTTAGGTATCTTATTTTATTTATTTTTTGCTAAGGGATCATCCATAAACTACTTGATGCTGATTTTCGTCAAAATAGACGCCCCTTTCCCCCTTGTGACACAGTGACGGAATATTTTTGAAGATTTTCCATATGATCGTGACGCTTCGCCAGACTCCCCCCACCCCCTGGAGCATCAGGTAGTTTATGGATGATCCCTAATAGGCCCATCTTTCTTTCATAACTAGTTAAGTTTTCACGTTTAACCTGACCCCCCGTATATAAATATACATATTAATATGCAAGTTGGAGCTATAAATTTTGACATGTAGATTCATGTGAGTCTAATTTAAGAATTGACTTATTCTCAAGGCAACCCTGGGTAAAGCGGCAAGGGTATCCTACTGTCGGACAGTTCTTCGTCAGGTTTTTTTAGAACCCCATTTTACACACAAGCGTTTTGCGGTCCACATTTTTTAAGTACAGATCTTGTAACATAAAATGTCTTACTTTGTTTTTTATCATTTCATGGTTACAAATTTTATTACAATCGCTTAAAAACTTTTTTTGGATACAAAAAAGATGAAGAAAATCTCTCTTAAAAAAGCTGCGACCAGCAAAAATAATTACGTAGATAAGGAATGCGCGGTACCGAAAAGAATATCGTATTAAAGTTATTACTATTTCAATTATTCTACTCGATACCTATTCGATTTGATGCTGCAAAATCGTTATCGAAGTTTGAATTTATACATTTTTTTAAGCCGCATCACACAAAAAGTCGAGTGTTTGTCTTCGGTAGCTTTTAAACGTGTTCTTTTTCTAAAAAATTCTGAATATTTTACAATTTATTCATATTTTTTAAAAATATTTAATGCATGCACACTATAAAAATCAAAAACATTAAGGGTTTTAACAACTCATCAAGAACCTAAAATTGTTATTATTTTGGTTCATAGTGTATTATTGATTGCCACTTTTGCTTAACTTGCATTAAGGGTGGGCCATCTGTTGGTTTGGTAGTTAAACACTCATAATTCGGAACATACTCGTCCAAAGTGGATGCCAGACATATGTCAAATTCAAAATTAATCAATTTTTGCCATGAATCGTTTAACAACCGAACAACGCGTAAAATTTATACAGGTGTACTATGAAAAGAGTCTTCCCTTGAAAAAATGAAAAGTCATCGTAAATTATTATGTTCACATACGGGCCTGTGGAGCCAGCCGCGATGGCCATTTGGGCGAAATTATTTTTTATACATAAATGAGCAGTTTCAAACTTGCATTTGTTATATACATTTGCCCAATTTTCGTTGGAAAACAAACCAACAAATGGACCACCCTATATAAGCTAAGTATGTCCAGAAGCGGCTGCACTTTGGACACAATTTCATCAATCCTCAACGTTGATGGGCGAGCAGAGATGGGTTCGTCTTCGACGAACTCACGCCCCTCCCAGAACAGCTTATGTCACTAGAAGTGACTCATGGCAGCATCCCCGAAGGCATTTGTAATCATTCCGAAGGTCTCCGTCGTGGTTTTCCCGTGTTTGATGAAGAATATAAATTTTGCTCCTAATTGTGTCACGAGGACACTTCTTAGCAGAGATTTACGGAAATCGACATGCTTACGCTGCGCTTGCCAACAGGCAACTTGAAAACTGATCTACTTTTTGATCTTATGCTATATTTTATTAGTTTACTTTTGTAAAAACCTTTTAATATAATGTACAACTCGATAACGTTATCGGACAAATTGAATTGGATCGAAATTATGTAGAGAATAGAAATATCGCTATCAAATATTTACTATCGAACGCGAAATGTTCGATATTTAAAACATCGTACTCAAATACAAAGTTAATTCTATTTTTGATGATAGTACCCTAAAATTCCACTCAACAGTTTTTTATTGTTTACTTCCAAAATTTTTCCGCGAAGACAAAAATTATTCCCGATGTATGTACTTAAACACGCTGAAATTTATAAACGTAACTTACAGTGTATTTGATAGTCGGTATGTACCGATTTTTAGCAGATTTATTTTTCTGGAACGCATTTTGAAAAAAAAAAAATCATCACGTAAGGCTGCTCGTTAATCTAAACCTTGTTTTTTTTTTTGTATTTTCAGATAAGCCTGTCACTGACGTGTGTCTGGGTTGCATCTGTGAGGCCATCAGTGGCTGCAATCAGACTCGCTTTTGTGGCGGCGGCGTCTGTGGTCTGTTTCGCATTACCTGGGCCTATTGGGCGGACGGTGGCAAGCTAACCTTGGGCAATGATAGTCCACAATCCGAGGAAGGTAAGTTGCCAATCAATCCCATACCATAAAGCAAAAGTATTAAGCAAAACTATTTTTAGCCTTTAGCAACTGCGTGAATGATCCTTATTGTGCGGCCAATACCATACAAAACTATATGACCAAGTTTGGACAGGATTGTAATGAGGATGGCAAAGTGGATTGCTATGATTATGCGGCCATACACAAGTTGGGCGGCTATGGCTGCAAGGGAGAACTAAGTTTCCAATATCAAAGTAGCCTGCAAAAGTGTTTGGGCGCTTTCCAGAGCCTTGATGTGCGTTCGAATTAGTACATAGCAATGATATCATCTAATTCTTATAATATATACATTAAATACTCCTATAGTTATTTATGCATAAATTTTTTAATTCCAAATTTTTGCAATTGTGAATTGTGCAACAAAATGTGAACTTATGTCTTTAAGAAATATGCTTTAATAAATGGAAATAAAAAAGAAAATAATAGCTGAAACTCAATAAGCAAAAAGTGTCTAAGAATCTTCAAAAAAATATATTTGGCATGGAACACTTTTTGTTAAAAAACGAAACGTTGCCTTTAAATACTAGCTCCAATCAAATCGGACAAGCTTCGAATTTATCTAATCTAACGCTTGCTTTTGAGTTGAGGTGTTGAAAAATTAGCAACTACAAGGCACAAACTCAACAATTCAATTGATAAACTATTTAAAAGGGATTCACGCTTTAGCCTGTTGAGCTTGTGCGCAAATTTACAACACCTTAACTCAGCAGCAAGCGTGAATACCCTTTTGTTTATTATATGCGCTAGAGGGCGCTAGCAACTTGTGGCATATTTGTGTTTACAAAAATATATATAATTTAAACATAATTACAGTTCTTATAATATAAATAAATTGAAAAAAACCATTGCAGTTTTTGCAACTATCGTGCTTTTGGTTTGTGTCTTAACTAAAAACTTTTTCCTAGGCACATATAGTAAATAAAAGCTACAAACTCAGTCGAGCTTAACGTATTTCCGAGTTTTTGTTGCTTATAAACCGGTATTCTGATAATGCTGTGAAGTTTATAGTTTAAGTAAACGATGCACTGGTTGCTCCAGACATATTTAAGCTGCAGTTACGGAAGCTGTCGAAGCATACTTTATAGATCATTCGTTCAAAATGGCAACTGCACTGAAAGTCTATCTTGGTTTCTTGTGTGTGGTCAGCTGTTTTTATGCTTTGGTACACGCACAGGGTAAATATTGCACAGTTGTGACAAGTTCCACTGCTTTAATTTCTCATCAAACCCTCGTATAGGTCATCTGCTGGCTCAACCCGTTACGGAAATATGCCTCCGCTGCCTATGTGAAAGTATAAGCGGCTGCAATGTGACGGCCAGGTGCAGCGATAGTGAGAATGGAAACTGCGGCATGTTTCGTATTGGCTATGCCTACTGGGTGGATGCCGGAAAGTTGACCTTGGAAGGTGATATAGCCGAGTCCGACAAAGCCTTTCCCAATTGTGCCAATAATCCGATATGCGCTTCGCACTTGGTGCAAAACTATATGACCAAATTTGGACAGGATTGCAATGGCGATGGAGAAATAGATTGCCATGATTATGCACGCATACATAAATTGGGCGCCTATGGTTGCACTCAAGTGTTGCCCTATAAATTTCAAAGCAATTTTGAGGAATGCATCGATCAGTACGAGGAGGAGGCGGAGCAGTAGCGGATATGCTCAATTAATGTTGTTGTAATTTGTTTTAAATCTAGTATAGCTAACGTTAAAACGTTAATAAAACTTGCCCGTAGAGCTGGCTCACAAGTCAGTAACTTGTGTATTGTCGTGTGCACTGTTAGGCATCCGCAGCGCTAATCATGTCTAGCATACTGTTTATAAGTCTGTTGTTCTGGGTGGGCGTTAGCCAGGCGGAGCAGCAGCGTCCCATTACGGAAATATGTTTAAACTGCATGTGTCAGGCATTAAGTGGCTGCAACGATACGGCCATTTGTGTTAATGGCGCCTGTGGCATCTTTCGACTTACCTGGGATCAGTGGGTGGACTCGGGGCGGCTTACAGTGAATGGTGACTCACCGGATTTGCACAGTGGTAAGTGGCACGAGGGTGGGCTTATGTGTTTTCGGCACAGTTTTATAAGCTTACTTTTTACGTAAAATATTTTTTATTAAATTAAAAAAAAACCTTAAAAAATTTACGTAAATTAACGTAAATTTTTTAAATATTGCTGCACCATTTTTTTGATTTTGTTTGAACTATATAAATAAGAAACTAGTGACTAAAAGAAGCATTTAAAAAACGACGCATACTTAAAAAATAAATTTTTTTTTATTTGATAGCTAAAAAATTTTTTTTTTAATTTTTAATTTTAAATAATATGGTTCAATATAGAAATGTTTTCCAAACGCTTAAAAAAACATTTAAAAGTTAACGTTTAATTTTTGGACATTTTTTTGTTTAAACAATGTAAAGACGGGAAGCGTTTAAAAATAATTGTAAAAAACGCATACTTAAAAAAAAAATAGTTTTTGGAAGAAAAACTACTTTTCCTTAAGTCCTCTATAATACGATTAAATAAAAAATTGCGTTCTCTCCATAATTAAAAGGAAAAGAAGACATTTACCTTTTTTTTTTTAAAATTTTTTTTTTTAATTGATTCACGCCAAAAAAAAAAGTTTTTTAAAAAAAATGGTGCTTACAAAAAATTAAAAATTTTTTTGGATAAAATTGAGCTCTTTTTTTAAAACTCCAAGTTAAAATAAAAATGTGATTCAAGAAAAAATTTTATTTTCTATATAATTTTTTAACAAAACATTAAAAAAATTGATGTTATTAATTAATTAATGTAATTAATTCTTGCTTGAACAATAAAAGGAAGGGATTAAAATACATCTTTGAAAAAAATAGTTATTGACATATATTTCTTGATTTAACAAACATTCTTTTTTTAGCTATATAAATAAATTTTTTTAAAGATCTTTGGTGTAAAAATATATAATTATATAAAAATTACGTTTTTCGTATATTTTAAAACAACTTCAAATTTTTTAAATTGATAGCTAGAAAAAAAACGAATTTGATATATTTGATAATATGTAATTAAATAAAAAATTTTGTTTTTTATATAATTTAAAAAACTTAAAAATTGTTTTTTAATTGATAGCTAGAGAAAAATAATTTTAATTGAAAAAAATATAATGGGATAAAAAAATTGTAGTCCCTACAGTTTTTTAACAAAACATTTTTTTTTAAATTTATTTTTAACAATTTTGCATCAAATGGATTTGTTGCGTGTTTAAACGATATAAAGAAAAGACTAAAAATTGTAGTTGACACATAATAAAAATAGCCACAAAAAAATATTTTTTAAAGACCCTTAGTTTAAAAATATACGATTAGATAAACATTTTTTTAACATAGCTAATAAAAACATTAAAAATATCGTTTTTTTTTGTACATTGCTATCAATTTATTTCTGTAGATTTTTAGAAAATCATTTTTTTGTTTTTCAATTGGTAGGTACTAATAAAAAAATTTTTGCTAAAAAAAAAAACTAAATCAAAAATATTCAGAAACTAAGTCGCAATTGAAGGCGTATACGCAGAATGAGAAATTTCCCAAATGGGATTTTTTTTTTTTTTTTTAATATTTCTATATCGTGTAAAGTTTAAAAGCTGAAATTTTAAGAAATATATTTTAGCAATAAATTGCTAGAGTATGATATAAAATCTAGCTGAATAGATTTAAAAAAAAGAATCATTTCCTCTACATTGTTGTGCCTTTTCATATGTTGGGAAAGAACAAAAATTAGGTCTAAAAATATTGTTGAGGTATAGATTTTGAGATATTGTCAAAAATACACTTTTTGAATAAAAAAAATCTTTAGCTGTACCAAAAAGATTTGGATAATTTTTATATTAAATTGTAGATAATTATTTGTTCGAGTTAAATTTTAGTACTTTTAAAAAAATATTCTAAATTTCGAAATTTTTGTTGTCGATTTGAATAAATGAGCACTCACCAA
This sequence comes from Chymomyza costata, assembly GCA_018150985.1. Lineage (NCBI taxonomy): Eukaryota > Metazoa > Arthropoda > Insecta > Diptera > Drosophilidae > Chymomyza > Chymomyza costata. The sequence goes on along the minus strand of JAECWU010000803.1, from coordinate 5,851,923 downwards.
AGCATTCATGAATAAAATAAAAATTTTAAATAAATATTTAGATTCAAAATACAAGCTATAAATAAATTTGCTTATAAATGTATAATAAAAAAATGCTCGAAATCTGTTTTGTAGAGATATTTGAGCTGGAGCAGGGCTACTTTCTATTTTGAATACATTTTTTTTTTCGTTTTTTTTCAAATTAAGTTTTATTGAAAACTTTCTGGACAGCATTTTCGGGTTCACCAAGCTGTTGCGCTACAGATATAACACTGGTTGAAAATCGCAAAATATTATGGAGTACCTAATAAAAATAACGTTTTTACGCTTTTAGAAGAGAAAGTTTTAAGTTTGTTTGTGCTAAAAAATGCCAAACTTTCACAATAAAAATGTCAAATCAGAGCTGGTCACACTAAAAATAGCTTAGGTTGGATATACAGTAGTATATTAGTAGTTAGGGATGCTCGATTCCGAAAAAGAAAATCGAGTCGAAGTATTGAGTATTCCAAAAAACTCGATACCGATTCGATTCGATTCTCCCGAAAAATAAATCGAATCGAGGATATCGGTATCGACTTTTTGACGTTTTTTTACAGAATTAAACAAATTGAGGCGTTTGTTCGACAAAGAAAGCAAACTTTTCTAATGATCATTGTTGAGCTAATGAGCTGATCCGAACAATCATAATAAATTCAGATATTCGGTGTCCACTCAACCGCCAAATGATACACGAAATTTAGCTCGAAACCGATACTAAGCAAATTGGTATCGGATCGACGATTAATCGAGAACCAAAGTATCGGTATCGAATATTCAGTATCGACTTCGATATTCTCGATATTCAAAATATCGGATCGGTATCGCGCATCCCTATTAGTAGTGTATATAATATATTGTCAAGTGGATGGCACCAATAGCTGACACGCTTGTACCTAAATTTAAGAATTTATATTATATTAAAACTTAAATACAATAACTAATATGTATATAATAATATTTTTCTTAAACCGCAGCATTTATCAACTGTTCTAATGATCCGCACTGTGCAGCAGATACACTACAAAACTATATGGTCACATATGGTCAGGATTGCAATGGTGATCAAAAGGAAGATTGCTATGACTATAGTGCCATACACTATATGGGTCCATTTAATTGTCAAGCTGATAGACCCTATTTCTATGAGAGTATTATTAAAAGGTGCCTGAAGCATGCTAAGCGTGCTCAAAAACAGGTTGCGGCTAAAACTTAGTATATAACTTGTTATATATGCTTGATATATATTATCAAATTAATATGCTAAAAAGAAAAATTCTAGAGAAAATAACTTATATAAGCAATACGAGTTGAAATTATCATACAAAATTCTAAACCACTTTTGAGTTAAGTGAGAAAATTGTTTTGCCAGTTTCCGCAATCAATGGATTTCACATAGGCAGAACAATAGAAAAACAAAGCTTAGAGTATTTCAGATCTAATGTTCATTTGTGCGGAAATCTTGCTGGGTGTTACTTGGTTCGGAACGGAATCAATAAGAGCATAAAATATAATACAATAAAAAAAGATATATACAAAGTGCACTAATATGTTTAATAGCTTTAAATTGTTGTGTATTTTACTGACGATTTGCACTTTAGCATGTTTTTGGGCTAGCGGGGCGGACGGTAAGTAACAGTATGTCTAACAAAAATTTAAGCAACATTTTTTTTTGGATTCTAAAAGCTCTCCAAAAAACGCCAGCGCATGTATTTTGAGCTTCTTAAGATATTTCAGAGAGTTTTGACAAATGTCTCATAGAATTTGCTTTATATGTTGCTTAGACATTTAGGGTATTCACGCTTGCTTTTGAGTTGAGTAGGTTTAAAGTTGAGTCAAATTTTTTAACAGTCCACAACTCGAATTGGCTTTTGTGGGAAACCTATTACATAATATTTTATAATTATATATGTTATAATAGTTATAATTAAGTGCCAACTTGTTTGAATTAAACAAAGTATGCCTTTAAGTTGCCAACAAGCCCGTCACCGAGATCTGTCTGGAGTGTCTCTGCAAGTCAATGAGTGACTGCAATGCAACTGAAATCTGTATAAACGGCGCCTGTGGCATCTTTCGTATAACTTGGACTTATTGGGCTGAGGCGGGCTCACTTACGCTGCCAAACGATGCGACTCAAACCTTTGAAGGTGTCTTCTATTTACTACTTGTACTATACATTTTGGGTAACTTTAAATAATTTCTTCACAGCATTTACCAACTGTGTGAACGATCCCCACTGCGCTGCTAACACTATACAGGAGTATATGCATAGACATAGTGACGATTGCAACAAAGATGAAAAAATCGATTGCTTGGACTTTGCGGCTATTCACAAATTGGGAAAACTGGATTGCCGCGGAGATTTGCCTTATAACTTTGCCAAGATATTTTACGAGTGTCTTAAAAAGAAAGAAAAGACAATCTAAGCGCTGCGATTGTCGAACAACGAATGGTTTTTAATACCTTTTAAAATACTATGTTATAATTGTAGAAGCTATGCTTATTTTAGTGATGACACCTCGCATGGTCGCCTTAGTAAACTGTAATGGCAAATAGGCATAATTTCTCGGAATGGAAAGATAATAACCTCAAACTTTACATAGATCAAGGTTTTGACATTTTAGCAATGAATGTCATGATGTCTTCAGATACTTTAAACTCTCGATGAAATAAAAATCAAACGTATTGTCTTCGATAGTTTCAATATTATCGCTAGTGTTTGCAGATGTTGCCAACTGTCCTAAGTTTATTACTACTTATCATCATATAATATTGGATTACATTATTGAAAAACCGTCGATATGTTCTTAAAATAAAAGGATGCCACGAGCTTATGAATACTGGGTAAAAGATGTACTGCTTGTTGAGTTTTATAAAAAGTGACGTTGAAATAAAAATCGAACATATAATTATCCAGCTGTTGCACGAGCTTAAAACCAATTACCATTAAATAATATTAGTTTTCGTTACTGAAAAGGAATGCATAGCGGCTTAAAATAAAAACAATCGTTACATCGATATTTTTTCAGCTCTAAAATAGAAGAGAAAATGTAATACAGTCGAGGCGGTGCCCGACAGTGTAATACCCTGTACCTTTTTTCTCCAAAAAAGATTTATTCCTGTATATTCTTACTAAGAATTTCCAATTGGAACATTTTTTTGTTGATGCAAAACGTTATTGAGCATATAAGTTCCACAAATTTTAACCGATTTTGATGAAAATCGAAATTTACGTCAAGGAGTTATGTAAAGTATATGGGGTAAGTTTCAAGGGGATATGTTGAATGGTGTGGGAGAAAACACGGAAAATCGATTGCGGGGGGTGGGGGGCTGCGTTGATAAAATTTGGATGTCGATTTGTTCATTAGAGGCACATGAATCAGCTTACCAAAATTGGTGGTTCTAGGTCACGCAGTTTATTGGCAAGGGGAGGTGAAATTTTTACATTTTAGACTATAACTTTTGTTGTAGTTGTCCGATTTTTATTTATTTTATTTTTGACACACAGATGCATGTAACCACAACGCATCGCTTTGTTAAGTTTCAGATTAAAATATTAAACGGTTTAGCTAAAAACCGCGAAATTCTGCTACGGGGGAACAGGGAGAGATATTGACATGATTCAAAAAACTTGATCTTCTGAGGAAATATGCGCATCAGCTGGTAAAGTTTCGTATCTCTAGCTCTTATAGTCTCCGAGATCTAGGTGTTCATACAGACGGACAAACGGACATGGCTCAATCGCTACCCGAGGTTATGATAAGCATTTTGGTATAAAGGACTTGGGGTCTGCCACGCCTCCTTCTTGCCGTTACATACACTGCACAAATCTAGTATACCCTTTGTACCTATAGGTACAGGGTATAAATATGGCATAATAGGGTTCTTGGCTTCAAGCAAAAACTTGCACCGAGAATCAAGTCAAATCTTAAATTTGAATATTGGACTTAGTTCCATTTTATACCCATAAAAATGTATTATTTTCTTTCCTTTTTTATACGTTCTGCTTAAGAGATTCCAGTCAATATGCGCTTCCATAATGATATAAAGTTTTTATATTTTTTTTTTCAATGAAAAATTTAGCTTTTTTGGAAAATTTTTGTTTGCATCAATTTGCATTATTAAACTTTGAAAGAAAAATTATGGATTTTTTTGTTAATAAATTTTTAAGATCGATTTTTTAACTGCGCAAATTTTTTTAATTTCAAAACTAAAACATCATTTGTATTTCGCTTAAAAATATGTATAAAAATTTTCAGTAGAATGTAAAATACGTGACAGTAGAGCTAAGAAATACGTGGATATGAAAATGTGCGTATTGTAAAAAACTTAAGGTTTTTTTAAATATTTTTTCCAATAAAAAATTATGGATTTTACTGAACAAAATATTGGCTTTTAATATTTGTGAAAAAAAAGTGATTGAAGCACTAAACTTTACGAAAAATTATGTATTATTTTAAAGCAATTTTTAAAATTTATTTTCAACTTTTAACTTATTTTTTTTTAAATTTAAAAAAAAATAAAATAAACACGATCACATTTTATGCGCACAAATTTTCTATTAAAATTGGCAACACCTTTGATAATACATATATAATATAAATATAATAAATAAATAAATATAGTATATAATATAAAATTAATCAACTAATATAAAAAAATAATATTGTTTAAGTTAAAAGAATAAATTGATAAAAAAACGTAGATAGGAAATCTTAAGATCTAATCCATGTGACAATGTATGTAAAAATTGCTAAAATCGAAAAGATTCATTTTGTTAAGTGTAATTTTTTTGCTATTTGGTTTTTCAACCCAATTGTTCTGACAGCTCACGCGGGATTCATGACATATGTCAAGGTCAAAAATACTCAGTTAGCATTGCCATTTGAACATGGAAAGACTTGCGCCCGAACAACGCTTACAAATTATTATATTTATTACCAAAAATTGTGCTCAGTAAAAAATGTGTTTAGAGCACTGCGTCCATTTTACGGTCGTCATAATCGACCTTCTTGTTACCAAATTTCGCACGAATTTTGCTTTATTGCATCTTCAACCACCAAATCGTCTATGCAGAGTACGTACTGAAGAGAATATTGCTGCTGTAGCAGCCAGTGTTAATGAAGACAATGAAATGTCTATTCGGCGTCGTTCGCAGCAGTTGGGTATGTTTTATTCCACAAGGAACATTTCAGCAAGGATCTTGGTTTAAAACCATACAAAATACAGTTGGCGCAAGAACTGAAGCCGGGCGATCTTTCATTCAACGTGTTCGGTGAATGGGCTTTTGAAAAGCTCGATGGAAATCCGCTTTTTTATCGAAGAATTGTCTTCAGCGATGAAGCGCATTTCTGGTTGAATGGCTACGTCAATAGGCAAAATTGCCGTACTTGGAGTGAAGAGCAACCAAAAGCATTGCAAGAGCTGTCAATGCATCCACAAAAATGTACTGTTTGGTGTGGTTTATGGGCCTGTGGTATCATTGGACCAAAAAAAAAGCCAAAATTTGTCTTTCCGAATGGAACACTTGAAGCGTAGTCGCGGTCAACATTTACATGAAGTAATCTTTAAAAAGTAAATGGCAAAGTTTGATTTACAACTTCAAATACAAATTTTATAAATTTTTGCACATTTTTGTTGTTGTTTTTTTTTATATTTTAAAAGCAAAGGCTTAAAAAATCACCCTTTAAAAAAACAATACTATTTAATTTTAAATAATCGATCTGTTTCATTCAAAATCTTAGAATAATTTAAGATCGATTTTGTGCATACAATATGAACCAAAAAATAATAACAATAAAAAAAAGGTGTCTTTACTTAAAAGCAAATATATCTGCTTGTACTTAACCGATTAATTATTTTTTACCAATCTGTAGATAATTGAATAACGCATCGATGATACTTGAAACGTATTACTCTCATATTTATGGTTTGGTCGCTATTTATGCGTTAAAGTGCAATTTTACGTAATTTTTAGCAAATTTTTGACAAAAATTAAATTTGGAATGTAATTTAAAAAATTTCCAAAAAATGTTTCATGTTGTTTTATTTATGGTTCTTAAAGAACTATCAAAATCGGACAAAAAATATAGAAATAACAGGGGATTTTGTAAAAAGTACGAAAAGTCAAAGTTCTGAATTTCATGAGAAGGTTAATTTTTATTGCTTAATTATGCTAAAAAAAATTTGTATCCGATTTCCTTTGACGCTTGTGTGTGTCATCACTTTCTCGAATGAGAAACCAGCAACAGTCCCCCATCATGGCTTCATCCCAGAATCCTTGGTATCGTCTTTCCATGATTTTCATTTGCTGATGAAAGCGCTCGCCATGTTTATCGCTTTCGTCCCCAAGATTTTCCGGGAAAATATCCAAATGCGAATGAAGAAAATTAATTTTCAAAGACATTTTCACACCTGTTTTCATAAAAAAGTGATAAATATTAAGAGTTTCAAATGATAAGATTACATTATATGAAACGCGTACCTATTTTCTTATAATTCGCTAGCAAATCTTTGATGAATTGCTTATAGTTTGGACTTTTGAAGTTACCCAAGAAGCCATCGAAAACAGAACAAAATGAATTCCATGCATTTCCCTCATTCATCATCAATGTTGAACTGAATTTCGAGTCACTGAGAAGCTTTTTTATTTGAGGTCCCACGAATACGCCTTCTTTTATCTTGGCAGCGGAAATACGGATTTCAAATAATGGAAAGAATCGCCATCTTTTTTCAAAGCTTTTACAAAATTCTTGAAAAGTCCAAGTTTGATATGCAATGGTGGAAGAGTAATATTTATCTTTCTTGACCTGTGGATTGCATTTTACATTGTCTTGCCCTATGGTGTAGTTGATTCGTTATCCCATTTGCACAAAAAACAACGGTATTTTGTGTATCCTTGCTGTAAACCAGTTACTAGGGAAACAACTTTCAGGTCCACACAAATTTTCCACTCATGATCTTTGCAGTTTATCAAGTCAAGTACCATGGCCATAGATTCATACGATTCTCTCATATTAACAGCATGGGCTAGTGGAACCGAGGGCTTAGTGTTTCCTTTCAAGCTTACTTACTTTGCTGCTGTCGATGAATAAACGCCGTTCGTTGGGTTCGAAATTATACAGAATTCGGCGTACAAGCCAGTGATGTCATGGCAATAACAAATATTATCTTTTCTTGAATAATATTGGAAAAAACGCTTATGTCGATCTCTATAGCACATTAGTTAGATTAAGATTAGCTAAGGCCACTTAAATGACACCGAATTCCTACAGGTAAATATCCGAAAATGCACTCTTACATATGTATCAATATACTTGCATCTTAAGTTTTTTGTTTTACAACATTTATAGAAACCAAAATACACTACATTATGAAAATGAGAAAAATTGACTTTTCGTACTTTTTACAAAAACCACTGTTATTTATATATTTGTTGCCCGATTTTGATGAACAACCACTCATTTTGTTCGTAATCGATAGTTCTTTAAGAGCCATGAATAAAAAAAAATCCAACATTTTTATTAAATTTTAAAATTTACTTTCGAAATTGAATTTTTGCTAAAAATTTGCTAAAAATTACGAAAAATTTCTCTTTAATGCATAAATAGTGACCAAACCATTAATATGACAGTAATATGTTCCAAGTATCACCGATGGGTAAATCAATTATCAACAGACTGGTAAATAATCAAAATCAGTTAAGTACAACCAGAGATATTTGCTTTTAAGTAAAGACACCTTTTTTTGGCTCTTATAAAAATTCGGTTTGAGTTCTGCATGCTATTTTTTGAGTTGATTTATGTCAATAAAAATAAATAAAAATATTTATCAATAATAATGAAACTTGAAAATGCTATAACTAATGGAATCTGAAAATATTAAAGAATATTTACAGAATTATTTCGTCTTAAAATGCGTAGACTTTTAAACCTATTTTGAACAACCAAATAAAAAATTAATTTTGGTGAAATTGAGAGCACCAAGCACTCGGTTTCAAAACGAATCCGACTAAAATGTTCGAAGCCATATTTATTTAATACTGAAAAAAAATGTTAGTTAGCTTTACCAATTTTTAATTTGTATTTTTTTTTTTTAATTTTTACTTTTTCTTTAAAAATTTTTGAATTTTTTTTAATTAAAAAAAAAAATTGGATTTTTGGAAAAAAACATTTTAAATGAGATTTCATTTTCTTTTATGTTGCTTAAAATGCGTTTAAGACTTGGCCCAAAAATAGAAACAAACAGATTAAAAGCGCGGGATATACCAAAAAATAAATTAGCAAGACCTTTAGAGAAAATGAAAAAATGATCAAAATCGAAGAAATCGATTTTTAACAATATAAAATACAATCAAAAAGCACTGGACCAACCCAATTCATAACTTTAATAATTTTTTCAAATTTTTTTTACGCTGTTTAAACTTTTTTTGGATTTCTCTCTTACTTACTGATAAAGCTAGACTTCTAGAGCATATGTAAAAATAGTCAAAATCGAAGATATCGATGCTTAACAATATCCAGTGTAGTCAAGAAGAACTCGATCAACCCAATTTATAACTTAAATAATTATTTTTTAACTAAATAACTTGTTTTTTATTTGTTTGTTTTTAAAACAATAATACATATAGTACATACACCGAAACATTGCTTATGTTTGCATTGAACAGTTTCAATTATAGGTATAATACAATACATATGTAGAATTTATATAAGTTCATATATGAAAACTACATTTTTTTATATATATTTATATATATGTATATATATGTTTGTTTTGTTTGAATACATGCTAGTTTCTTTTAGAATACTTTGAACAAGTTTACAAATAAATTTATTATATTTTTTAACTATCGAAAACTAAAGATGCTTTGGTTACTTTATGTCGGGCCTCATATTTCATTATTTTTTTATTTTTTTTGGCATATTTTAACTGCAATTTTGGGCTAAATGTTGGTTCTATGCTTGTCTATATGGTCGTTGCTTTACATAGTTAGAGTTTTTTTTTATTTTTATTTAAACTTTGTTTTATAAGAACTGAGAAAAGTTTATAGATTTGGTTTGATTGCTAATCTACGGTTTAGTAATTTTCAGTTTTGAGTACAACTCAAAATGATTTATTTGTTTTTGTGAAACTTGTACATTAAGTTTTAGAATTTGTTAATTTGTTTAAGTTTATTTTAAACAATTGTTTAACAACCTTTAAATAGATGAGACAATTATGAGTTGACCTTGTAGCTGTTTAAAGTATAAAAAGAAGTAATTTATAAAAAATTTAAATAGGTTAAATACATTTTGTATAGCTCTGTGCTAGCCAGAGCTAAAAAAGTTTCCGACCCATAAAAATTACAACTTACCAATATTATTTAAAAAAAAGAACAAACAAAAAAAAAAAATTGGTTTTAAAATGTTGTTTTTTAAACAAAAAATTTTGTTCTTTAAAATTGTTGCACTAAAAAACAATTTTTTGTTGCTGGTTTTTGTTTGTGTAAAATCAATTTATTTTTTAAATAAAAAATTAAAATATTTAAATATACTAATATGTATACAATCAAGCTCGTTATATGTATAAGTGTACATGTATGTAAGTGTGTGTGTGTGTGTTTATGTATGATATCTTAAAATTTAAATTACTTATAATAATTGGTAAATAATTAACTTTATTTTTTATTATTGCCATCGTTTGCCAATAATAGTTTTTTTGCCTCCTTTTTGCCACGTTTCTTTTCCTCCTTTGCAAGTCGCTCCTCCTCCTTGGCAAGCCGCTTCTCTTCCTGCAGTACAAAAAAACAAAAAACAAAGCATTAAATTAACTTTAACTTTGGTTTAAAAATTTCTCTATACTTAGTTTACTCTTAAAGTATCGTATATACAATTTCTAAAAGTCTATATCTTCTTTTAAATCCTAAACTCTAGCTGTCTTTTAATTTATTGTAATCTCTTAAATATTAAAATCAACATTTTTTAATTAAAACGATTGCATACTATGCAGCAACGATGTCAACCCGCTTTGACTGTAGTATCTTAATTATAGGTAAATCAAAATTTCCACAGATTTCAAAGATCATGTAAAACTGAGAAATATGATAACTAGACAAAGTATCATTTAAAAAAGGTCTGTTCATCTGGATCTTCGCAGCACAATATTCAGTAATTATAGCCTACTAAAGAGTGATTTTTTTGCTATTTGGCTTTTCAATCTAATTTTTCTGACAGCTCACGCGTGATTCATGACATATCTTCAAGTCAAAAATACGCAGTTAGCATTGCCATTTCATCATGGCATTTTGCTTTGTTTACTTAAATAAACGCATTAATGTCACTAAAATTAATTTTGTATTATTTTTTAATGTTTTAAGAAAATTTAGATGTGCTCATTTGAACGAATCAAGGTTAATTTTCCTTATATATTTTTATTACAAAAAATGTCTAATAAAAACGAGTGGAATGAAAGTAAGGTGTACTGGATTTAGACTCGTTTTGTCTTAAATTTAAAGAAATTTTTTTAAATGGATGGCTTAAAATATGTATATAAAATAAATTGTACAAAATTTGTAAATAAGAAAAAAATATTTAACCTTAAGAAAGATGGCAGAAAGAAAAAATAAATAATTTAGTTAGTTTTTCGAAAACTTGTGGCAACTCTACAATGTGAACTTATCGATAGCTGGCCAGTTGGTGAGCTGGCAATTTGCTAGCAATTTGGCGCACTTTCAAAACAAACAACAATGAGCCGCTTTCATTGTAATTATTTGTAATAATAAATTTTTAAAGGAGCAAAATATGAAGTGCTAAGCGGTAGAGTAAAATGCGTTAGCATTATTTTGCACACCAACAAAAAGCAAGTGTTGGTAAATGACTTTGAAGTCATCTACTTGCATCAAAATGGTATAATTAACCGCATGACCTAAATAATTGTGAAATGCTTATGGGAAAAATAACATTACCGGAAAAAGAAGGATATGGCAGAGAAGTAACTAAAGGCGACTCTGAAGCTGCTGCTCAAAGTAGTTTGTTGAATGAAATAAAATAAATAATTTATAAATTTGGCAAAAATTTGTGTGTTATTCTTATAAAATTAAAATGCGAACTACAAGCAAGTTAATTTTGTACTTCTAGGGTATTCACGCTTTGTGAGCACTTGAGCAGTTGAGCACTTTTACAAAAACAAAATATATGGCGAAATACAACCCTGCGTTTCAACTCTCAACTCAACAAGTGCTCTACCCAGACTCAAGTCTACTTTTTGCTGTTGAGTTGAGCAGAAAGTGTTGCACAATATGGTAATTCGCTGCTTTTTCAGCACTAACGCATTTGCCATTTATTAGTCATTTCGAGATATGAAAAACAACGAGTTGCCTTACACTCGCTAAAAAAAAATGAGCGCCAAATTTAAAATAATCAAATTGTATCAACGCAAGTAAAAAAAGGTTGTGCCTTTTTGTGCGAAATTAAGTGAATTAGACATTATTACTTGTTGTTGGAGTTAACGCAAGTAAAAGAGAAAAAATAGATGCGAATTGGAAAATGCTGGGGCTGCACTGGGTTTACAATACGCTGGCATTGTTGTGGAGTTACCATCAGCATTTGAAGAAATCGGTTGTCGTCGACCGAACTGAGCACGTTCTGGTGCCAGTCAATTGACTTAGGGATATGGAAGTGGTCACCGCGATGCGAGAGTATAATTGCATTGACGTCCTCATGATAGTTATCTAAAACTTCATAAATTTTTGCGTCGCCACGAAACCCCATTTTTTCTGTATTATACAAAAGTTAGTTTTTCCACAATGAATTTGTTTTAGCAGACGTGCCTGCAAAAAAATAGATTTCATCCAAAGCCTTTTGAGCAACAGCTTCAAGCAGCATAGACTTTACGCTCTGTCTTGGCATTTTTAAATATAAATTTTTACTATTGATGATAATTTGCAGCAATTAAGAAATGTAAACTAACACAATAAGAGGAAGCACAAAATCAAATACGGTTTTTCTACAATTGTTTCGTTTTTGCAGCAATAAAATAATACGAATCGATGTAATACGAAGCTACTTTAGCTACAGGTTTAGTTAAAATATATTTTATGCTTTGACTCGGCATTTTTAATTCAAGTTTTTTAATTTTAATGTAAATTGTACCAATTTACAAATGTAAACAAACTCTGGCAAGAAGAAGAAAAGTGCTCAACTCAACACAAAAACTCAACAGAAGGGATTCACGCTTTAGCCTGAGCACTTTTTCCTCAACTGCTCAACTGCTCAAGTGCTCACAAAGCGTGAATTCCCTATACGCTTCCATTTTCAAAAGACGGCTGCTGTATGATGTCGCTGCCATTTAAATTTTGCGCCACATAAACAAACATAAACAACACAGCTGTTTTTGACCTGAATGAAAACGATTCAAAGTCGATTCGAACTCAGTTGAAATCTAGAATACCATTTGTCGGAATGCACTCCTTATGACTTTTCTAGAACAGGCCTGTATGTTAGGGTAATGTTTCAGCGCTAAAAAAGGTTTTTCTTTTTATCCTCCCATAGCTTGTTTTTTATACCCTGTACCTATAGGTACAAAGGGTATACTAGATTTGTGCAATGTATGTAACGGACAGAAGGAGGCGTGGCAGACCCCAAGTCCTTTATACCAAAAAGCTTATCATAACCTCGGGTAGCGATTGAGCCATGTCCGTTTGTCCGTCCGTCTGTCCGTCTGTATGAACACCTAGATCTCGGAGAGCTTGAGATACGAAACTTTACCAGCTTATGCGCATATTTCCTCAGAAGATCAAGTTTGTTGAATCATGTCCATATCTTTCCCCGTTTCCCCGTAGCAGAGTTTTCGCGGTTTTTAGCTACACCGTTTGATATTTCAATCTGAAACTTAACAGAGCGATGCGTTGTGGTTACATGCATCTGTATGTCAAAAATAAACAAAATCGGATGAATAGAACAAAAGTTATAGCCAAAAATGTACAAATTTCATCATCCCTTGCATATAAACTGCGTCAATATTTGACTCTACGTAATTATAGTAACAAATGGACCAATTTTGCTAGGCTGATTCATGTGGCTCTAATGAACAAATCCACATCCAAATTTTATCAATGCAGGCCCCCCCCCCCAATCGATTTACCATGTTTTCTCCCACACCCCTCAACATATCCCCATGAAACTTAACACCATATGCTTTAAATAACTTTTTGGACGTAAATTTCGATTTTTATCAAAATCGGTTAAAATTCGCGGAACTTATAGGTATAAATATCGTTTTGCACCAACAAAAAAAATGTTCCAAATGGAAAGTTCTTAGAAGGAATATGCAGAAATAAAACTTTTTTAGAGAAAAGGTACAGGGCATTACACTGTCGGGCACCGCCTCGACTGTATTACATTTTTCAAAATACGGTTGCACATATGAGGTCATAAAAACTGTACAAATTCGAATTTTTTCATTATTATTTTCATTATTTTTCAAAAGTAGAGAGTACTAACTTTCCAAAATGCCCCAAATCATAAATAAATTGGAAACCTTAAGAAAAACTACAGTTGAAAGTGTGTGCCCAAAACCGCAAAAAACACAACATTTTGGTGACATTTGGTACAAATATCGCTATTTCTTTCAGAAAAACTCTTAGAAACTTAAAAAGTTAGCTATTGTTATTGGTCATGATATGTAGATGTGAAATCTATATAATTTCGTATTTTTATGTCAAAAAAATGACTGACTTATTGAATTTTTAGTAAAAAACGAAAAAATATAATTTTTTTTGAACGATTTTTTTTGTAACTTTCAACTGCATTCAACCTTGGAAAAGTGATTCCCTTTTCTATATTTCAATTTGTTATAGCAGTCAGTACCTTTCAAATAGAACAATAATTAGGGATTTACAGTATTATCTTTTATTACATATAACGGTAACAAAGCTATCAACAACAATCTTAAAAGAATAAATAAATGAACTAAAAATGCATATTTGTTTTCATTCTTTTGAGCTTTTTATCTGATTCTCGAATCAAAAACCAGAAATATTCACACCACATTTTTTGCATGAAATGCCCACTGAATCGATCTTCCATATTTTTAATATCTTGATGAAATCTTTCACCGTGTTGGTCGCTTTTTTTTTCGACGAGCGGTTTTGATACAACATTATGTTTACCAGGAGTATATTCTGTGACATCAGAAAGACATGCGAAATGTCCCAGACTTGATAGCAAGAAAGACTTTCAAACATAACTTCTTGTCGCTTCTCTTCCATTACTAAATTCTTTTTTCTTTATGTTTCACATATGTTCTTCTTGTTTAAGTTGAAATTGTGAAGAAAAAAATAGCTTGAAATAAGAAAAAAAACCTTTCTTTGGGTCGATTTTTTTAAAGCGATTTTTTTTTTTTTGTTGACACAGGTCGTTTAACCTAATTTTCAACGCTGAACATTTTGGGCTAGTAAAAATTGGATTGCAATACGAGAAAGTCGCAATTTTCCCAAGAAATTCGTAATTTTTCTCGAAAAAGCGAAAATATGCATAAAACGCCCTCTGGCGGCACTCATAAGTAAAAATAAACATCAAAAATGAAATCATTGACCCCCAAAGCCCCCATATACACATAAAAAGATTACAAGTTTTGGTTTAAAAATACAAATGTTAAACTAAAATTTTGCATAGGGAAAAACATATTTTTTTAAAAAACCGCCGTCTCAAAACTTAAAATAGACCTATGGTTTCTTCGGCAGAGTTGCTTAGAATCGTCAGTAGCACACTCCTAGAGGGCGCTGCGAGTTAGAAATAAATTGGACCCACCCTAAAAATTATAGTATTAAATATAAGTATGATATCAGTTTCTTATCAATCAAAGAGTACCTATATAAATATTAAGTAGATTTCGAGCAATACCGGTATTCCAGCTCAAAATAAGATAACAGAGTTGCAACACCAACGGCCATTCATACGCCACTCTTCAATATATATTCTTTGCTTATCATTATTATGAATCAGTTGACAAATACGTTAGATAGGCAATGTCTACGGAAAAACAAGAAAACTTTAACTCTTGCAATAATAATAACCATGCTGAAATGGTTCTCAAACTTATGAAATCGCATCTGGATCAAGAACAATTGTGCGATGTGGTTCTCATTTCGGGCATAGATGGAAAACGTGTGCCTGCCCATCGTTTGGTGTTGTCCGCCAACAGTAAGTTTTTTTCGGCCATGTTCACCAATCCGATGCGTAAAGCCAACGACAATGAAGTGACTCTTGGCGATATAAACAACGATGTTCTACAAGCTCTGGTCAACTACTGCTACACGGGAAACCTTGAAGTGCACGACGAAAATGTTGAAATGTTTTTTACCATCGCCCATAGATGGCGTCTGAATACTGCAGTCATGACCTGCGCGAATTTTATGGCAAGTAAGTTGGATTCATCGAACTGTCTGGGCATAAGCTTAATTGCAGAGCAGCACAACTGCACCACTTTGATGGAACTTGCTGTGGACTATATCTGCAAATATTTTGTGGATGTAAGCCATAGTCAAGAGTTCCTACAACTGGATGCTGATCAGCTGGGCAAGCTTCTATCTAGTGATGATCTTCTAGTGCCATCCGAGAAGATTGTGTTTCAGAGTCTTATGGCTTGGGTGCGCAATGATGAGCACGTCCGCAAACAGCACATACCAAAACTGATGGCCAAGGTGAGGCTGCCATTAATGAAAATGTGTTTTATTGAGGATCATGTGGAGAGCGTGTGCAGTGCGAATGAGAGCCAGAATCAGCTTGTGGAAGCATATAAGTGTCATGACATGCCCGAGCGTCCGGTATCGATTGCCCGGAGAAAAAAATTTGATTGTTTGCTTGCAATTGGGAAAAGTGGCGATGATTTTTACTTTGAGAGCTACTGTCCTATTCAGAGGCAATGGACACTTTTAAGGAAACTAAAATTACAACGTGAAGATTATGGCGCAGCTCTTATTGAGAATAAACTGATGTTGGTTGGGGGACGCAATAAAGAAGGTAACTTAAAAACCATGATGAGCTTGGATTTAAAAAGCATGACCTGGACCCAACTCCAACCAATGAGTACGCCAAGGACTAATTTGCGCGTGGCAGTGCTAAAAGGTTTACTCTATATGGTAGGCGGGTATGAAAGCTCACATTTGAATACAGTAGAGCGATGGAACCCTGGAACAGTGTGGCATCCATGCCCACCGCAAGAGAAATTGTCGGTGTGGGAGTTCTCAACGAATGTTTATATGTTATTGGTGGATTTGATGGACATGAGTATTTGAGCTGCGTGGAAAGATATGATCCATGCACAAACGAGTGGAGTCGTTTGTCGCCCATGAACCAAGCTCGTGCATGGTGTGGAGTGGCAGAAGCAAATGGGCTTCTTTATGCAATAGGCGGATTTGGCAATAATAATAAACATTTAAATTCTGTTGAGTGTTATAATCCAACTATTGATAAATGGACAAAGGTTTGCTCGTTGACAGTCAGCAGGGATGAACATGGCTGTGCTCTGTTTGCTAATCGTATTATTGTAGCCGGCGGAACAGAGTCAAATGTTGCCACTTCAACTGTGGAGGAATACGATCCAGTGCATGATGTTTGGAACAAACTGGCATCGTTAAACACTCCCATAAGAATAGCTTCCTTGTTCGTCATACCCAATGATGTCATTAAGCAATATGTAAAGCCATAACAGCTACGATTGCGAGAAAATCTTCCTGTTTTAATTTTTTTATTTTTATCATAAAATTTTGAAATAAGAATTAAAATATTTGAGTATATTGGCAAACAATTTATTTAAAAACTCATGACAATTTTTTTACCCTGTACCGTATGGGACAAAGGGTATATTGTGTTTGTGCAAGCTGAAAATGTATGTAACATACAGAAGGAGACGCCGGAGACCCCCCAAAGTTGCCTAAAGTATGATCAGTGTGACTCGAGAAGACGATATACCCATGTCCGTCTGTCTGTATGAACGCCTAGATCAAATTATCAGATCAGGTGCGTAATTATGTCAGGGGAGACAAGTTTATTTTACTTTGTCGATATCGGGGTTATATTATATAGCTTCCATAGGGGTGTTTCAGAGAACCTCGAAAAAATGCAAAAGTTTTAGATGGATAATTCGTTTGTTTATGAATCATAACCAAATTTGGCACTCAGAAGCTTTTAAAAGTACCCAAGCATTGTACCAAATTTGGTCAAAATCGGTGGTCTATATCATATTAGCTCCCATAGGACCAATCGGTTTTTGTACAAAATTCGTTGTGTTTCGTTTGTTTATGAAAATATCGTAGCCAAATTTGCCGAATAAAATATCTTTTGGAGGTATTAAGCAATATGTCGGACGTAATTACAATGTGGTGGTACAGGGTATCCCAAACTCGTTTGCGCCTAATTAATTTCGAATACGTAATTCAAAAAATGTCTCATAGCCTGAGTAATATGACAAGCAAGTTGACTAAAGTTAAAATGGAGTTTGCGACTAAAACCATGTATATTATCTTGCCCAGAATTAAATCCTTGTTTTTGTATTGTGGTTCATAATGTAATACTGAATGTTGTACTGACATGACCAATTATAAACCAAGTCGCATTCCAATTCGTCACTTGTTCCTTGTTGCAGATCTTCATTTGCAGCAGAGCATCATATGCCATTTAAGTCTTTAATAAACAGATCGTTCATATTCAAAAAGTTTTATTAAAAAAGTGAAACAACGTTATTAATTTAAACGACAAAAAAAGTTTCTGTATATGTACATACGCAGCATGCAAAAATTGCGCATGGAATAAAAAAACTTCATATAAAAAAAAAATAGTGGGATTTTTCGCAGTTGGGTATGTGTTATTCGGCCACATGGAACATTTCACGCAAGGATCTTGGTTTAAAACCATATAAAATACTGTTGGTGCAAGAACTGAAGCCGGGCGAGCTGCCACAACGTCGCGCGTTCGTTGAATGGGCTGTGGAAAAGCTCGATGGAAATCCGTTTTTTTATCGAAGAATTGTCTTTAGCGATGAAGCGCATTTCTGGTTGAATGGCTACGTCAATAAGCAAAATTGCCGTATTTGGAGTGAAGAGCAACCAAAAGCATTGCAAGAGCTGCCAATGCAAAATGTACTGTTTGGTGTGGTTTATGGGCTGGTGGCCCATAGGCTAGGATAGGTTAGGATAGGTTAGGATAGGTTAGGATAGGTTAGGATAGGTTAGGATAGGTTAGGATAGGTTAGGATAGGTTAGGATAGGTTAGGATAGGTTAGGATAGGTTAGGATAGGTTAGGATAGGTTAGGATAGGTTAGGATAGGTTAGGATAGGTTAGGATAGGTTAGGATAGGTTAGGATAGGTTAGGATAGGATAGGTTAGGATAGGTTAGGATAGGTTAGGATAGGTTAGGATAGGTTAGGATAGGTTAGGATAGGTTAGGATAGGTTAGGATAGGTTAGGATAGGTTAGGATAGGTTAGGATAGGTTAGGATAGGTTAGGATAGGTTAGGATAGGTTAGGATAGGTTAGGATAGGTTAGGATAGGTTAGGATAGGTTAGGATAGGTTAGGATAGGTTAGGATAGGTTAGGTTAGGATAGGTTAGGATAGGTTAGGATAGGTTAGGATAGGTTAGGATAGGTTAGGATAGGTTAGGATAGGTTAGGATAGGTTAGGATAGGTTAGGATAGGTTAGGATAGGTTAGGATAGGTTAGGATAGGTTAGGATAGGTTAGGATAGGTTAGGATAGGTTAGGATAGGTTAGGATAGGTTAGGATAGGTTAGGATAGGTTAGGATAGGTTAGGATAGGTTAGGATAGGTTAGGATAGGTTAGGATAGGTTAGGATAGGTTAGGATAGGTTAGGATAGGTTAGGATAGGTTAGGATAGGTTAGGATAGGTTAGGATAGGTTAGGATAGGTTAGGATAGGTTAGGATAGGTTAGGATAGGTTAGGATAGGTTAGGATAGGTTAGGATAGGTTAGGATAGGTTAGGATAGGTTAGGATAGGTTAGGATAGGTTAGGATAGGTTAGGATAGGTTAGGATAGGTTAGGATAGGTTAGGATAGGTTAGGATAGGTTAGGATAGGTTAGGATAGGTTAGGATAGGTTAGGATAGGTTAGGATAGGTTAGGATAGGTTAGGATAGGTTAGGATAGGTTAGGATAGGTTAGGATAGGTTAGGATAGGTTAGGATAGGTTAGGATAGGTTAGGATAGGTTAGGATAGGTTAGGATCGATTAAAAGAGTCAGGTCCGTTATGGGCACAATTGCCAGAAAGCCAAGATCTTCAAAAGGGGGTTTTCCCAGATACTCCGACTATTTAAAGTACTGCTCCATTCCAATACTCGAGCTACTGTCTTCATGATAAGGCAACTATCAGTCTGATAATATAAATTTGGACAGAACAAATTATTTAATTGCACGCAATTAACTATATGTCATGATTATATTTAAAATCTTGGTTACATATATTAAGACCAAGTTAGGATAACCTTTTTCTTCATGATTATAAGGCACAAAAAACATGGAATTACGCCATAACTTTGTTTACATGCACTAAAAAACATGAAAACGCTGCATGCATAAGCATCCCCAGCATTATGAGCTCAAACTTTGGCCTTTGTCCCGTTTTGGAGGATGCCTCAACCTTCAACGTAGGGGGCTAGTTCTGCTTGGCAGTACCAAAGCAGCGCCAAGGAGCCGCGCATTTAATGAAAAACTTTCAACAACAGCGGCAAAAGAGCGAATGAGGCCAATTACAAAACAAAAGCGGCCTGCTCTCCTCCAGCTTCCTGATGCCCATTAGCAAAACAATAAAAACTACACACAATGCAACATAATAACAAGTGGAAAAGATGGGAAGCAAAAGTTCCGGAGTGCCGAAGCCTAGATACGCTTGTTGGAACTCAAGAAATACTATAAAAGAAAAGTTTCCGGTGAAATGTATGCAAATATTTTGCAAGGAAATTATTATTTTTTGGCTGCTGTAGTGCAAGAGCAGTAACACAAATTTAAAATTTACAAAAATAATAAATAAATATTATTTAAAATCTTAGTAGTCGGAACTAACTTAAGTATACAGCAGTCATGGACAACCGAAGTTACTTAAGTTACTTTTCTTGCCAATTGCAATTACTAGAGATGGGATCGTGACGTGACTACCGAGGAATTGTTTGGAGGCGTGGATTTTTTGCATGAACTCAAATGTTTTTATTTTTTTAAATGATTTGATTCAAAAAGTCAAGAGAACGAAACGTTTTATATATATTGTACGAGGCCACCCTCAAAGAGCTCAAGTTAACTAAATATGGGCAAATTTTCTTTTTTGTGAGTTGCATATCGTTAAGAGGATGCGTTAACATCTACTTTTTCATTGTTTTATTTTTTCAAAAAACTTTTTTAAAATCTAAGGTCTACTTTGCGGTACCCTTTGAAAAAACAAATAAATAATTTTTGCGCAAACATTTTTGAGAGACTTTGAAACACTGTTAGCTAAGTTCTTTTTTATTAATTTATATTTTTTGTCATGTTATCAAAAAAGATTTCAAATTTTTTAAGAAACTCAAAAGCCAATGCAAGGGTACCTCACAAGATTTTGACATAAACACAAACAAACCGGACATAGGGACTTACCTTTCTTGCTTCCTTTTCGGCTTTCAACTTGAGTTTGTCTTCCTTTTTCTTACGCTCAACGGACTCGTTCTTTTTATTGTCAGCTTTTTCCTCTGAAATTGTCAATACAACATAATTAATTTGTACCACAATGAATAATTATAAAATGGCATACAAATTACCCATACGCTATGTATAGGGTGTTTTTTTAAGAGGTTGTTATTTTTCATTTTGATACTTTCTAGCAGTTGTCATATTGTTGTTATTCAGTACTGATAACAATTTTATCATCCCAAAAAAATAATATATAATAATAATAACAAATATAAAATAAAAACTAAGCTAACACAATTATAATAATATACAGTATATTTACAATATACAAGTATCAGAATAAGATAACATTTATATAATGATAAATAATGACATAAAAAATGAAAAAAGTAAACAATTAGTCATATACATTCCAACGAATAAAGTTTCGAACTAAGTTTACCAAAATCGAGTTTTAAGCGTTGTCTTGGGTATAAATATATATCATTTGTCCAAAAAAATTCAGACTGCATACAAAGTTTCGAAGCTGTAGAATAATTTTAAAAAAAACACCCTTTTGACCAAATTCGGGTAATCATGAATATTTGGGATAAAAATTTAATAATTTTTGTCTTTAAAAAGGAAAGATTTTTGTGAACCATAGAAAAATCGGATTTTTTACAGAAGTTTCTATGTTGAATCATTATATTGTCCTTAAAAAAATTTTAACTGCATCTTAAATTTTAAAACATGACAATAAAAAAAAAAATCTTTAAAAAAAACACCCTTTTGACTTAAGTTGCGAACTATTGCAAAATCTGATTTTCATCGAAGCTTTGGGTTTAAACATAGTTTTGCTGCATACAAAATTTGGGATTATTACATCACAATTGAAAAAAATGTAAAAAAAAGTGAAACCCCTAAAAAAAAGCACCCTTTATTTGCCAACTTACTATGATTGCTGCCACTGCTGCTGCTGCTGCCGGAAAACAGCGGAAAACTGCGACTGGAAGTGCTTGTTGTATGGCTTTTACTATGGCCAATACCTGATCCTTGGCTGCCACTGGCAGTGGGTGCTTTGGCAGCATTTGTTGTTAGATTCTTCACAGCGACGGCCATGCCAGTGGCTGGAGCGCTCTTGCTGCCCAATTTGACAGCTTGAGCCTTGCCGGAGTGTGCGGCATTGGGAGCATGCGGTTTCTTGTCCTTGGGCATTTGATAGGCATTCTTGGGCAATGAGTTTTTCGTTGTGAGCGGACAGATTTTGGCACCACCTGCCTTGAGTGGCGGTGGCGCCAGAGCCGTACAGCTTACTTGAATGTTCATGGGACGACGCGGCGGAGACGGCGGCTCGCGCAGCAGCGGTGCCAGCTCATGGGCGCTAGATTTGGTATATGAGGCATAGCTGTGAAAGATTAAATGTTTACTAAGACTGGCGTCAAAAATTTGTAGTCTTACGCACCGAAAACGCGGATTGCTAACATGCACCGGCGAGGGATGTGGCACTTTGGCAGGACTGCGAAACTCCTTGATAGGTGGCAGTCGATTTTGCAGATCCAGCAAACGGCTCTTGACATGTCTGCGACCTGGATATGTGCCGACACCTATGGTAGGCGTCATGCTGCCGCTGCCACTGCTGCAGGAGGCGCCACTGGATGAGGATGTGGAGGCGGAATTGCTAAGCGTGTGCAGCGGCTTGCGCGGCACAGCACCGGAACAACCAGTGGGACAGCCGCCATGATGCGAGTGATGGCCGTTGTCGCGCGGTGATAGCGAGCTGCCTGATGAACCGGAAGGCGATAATGTCGGCTGCTGCTGTTGATGATGATGATGCGTGATGGTAGGTGAAGGTGGCGCCAAGTGATTGTTTAGCACCGTGGCCGCATTGGCCGATGCTGCACCCGGCGATAGCGGCGAGGCTGGCGAACAGGGACCACTGCCCGATATGGAAGACGTCTTGGAATAGCCGGAAGCATGTGAAAAACCAGACAGCGAAGAGGCAGCCGAGCCAGTCGAGCTAAGCACTGAACCCACTGAGTACAGGCTGTCCGATTGAGAGACGCGCGCATGTGCGCCACCTCTGGGATAATGACGCCCTGCCGCTGTGTGTAATGTGGGCTGATGGAACGCATGATGGCCGCTGTGCGCATCGTTCATGGAATAGGAGCTGGCTGAGGCCACAACACCGCCAGCGGCAACGCCAGCCGAGGCCCAACTTTTGGCACCCATGGAATAACTGCTGGCCGACTCTTGTATGCGCCAGCTGCCGGAGGAGGAGGTCAAACGATTGACACGCGCTCGGCAGATGACGCAGCGCAAAGGCAACAAACGTTGGGCTACAGCACTTTGTATGGTCTTGACAAAGCAGCGCCGGCAGACAACGCGATGGCCACAGGGCGAGGTTTGCATGGTGGCGCGTGCATTGATACAGATCACACACTCATCCTCCTGTGAGGTGGGCGGATCCGGCTCGCTTTCCTCCAGCTTGCTAAGCAGCTTGTCCTGCAAAGGAGAGATAGTAGCTTTGTAGAGTAAGGCAAAGGTGGGCTTCAGTTATAGGCTTTAAATTTAAACAAGTTTGAATTGGAGGCTATTGCAACTTGGATTACTCCTTCTTTTTTTTTTAAATCGTAATGTAAATGGACTTACCAAAAGCGCTTTTAAAAAATAAAATATATTATTCTTCTTAGTTAAGAAATTCTGTAGGGGCAATATAAAAAAAGTTTCGATTACAGTAACGGCTAACAATAGGTCTAATGGGTATAAACATATTTTTGCATAATAGTTTTTTTTTGTTTCCTGTGTTGAGTTTAAGGATAGGCTATTCTGTTTTGACTGGGCCATCTAAGCTGATTATGGTTTTTGGAATATAACTTTAAATGGTTTTTTTCCAAAATATTTTTTTTTACACAGCCACAGATAAAGAGGGACTTTCGGATTGGGATATCAGTCCATGTAGGCAAAATGTGTTTGAGATTGTTGAATCCGAGTCGGAACTTTAAAGAAGCTCCAGCATATTAGGGTTTTGGCATAAACTCAAAAAATCCCATAGTAAGAGGTATTTTGACCTACAAAAAAAAACGAAAACCTCCTCGGATTCAACGACTTCAAAAACGTTGAAAATTTATTTATTTATTTAAATATTGTAACTTAGAATTAATTCTAGGGAACAAAAGTAGTTTTAAAGCCAGAGCAACATAGGCCTTCAGGCTGGGTGGTATATAAAATTAAGTAACATATGTTCTTTTTTGTATCACATAGATTAAGTTATATATACATAATTTATTTTTTAGATTTGATAGATAAAATTTAATTTAGACATTAGATCTATAAAGTGGCTTATGTTTTTTTGGGAAGCGTCTGTAAGAAGTATATTTAAGGGCGGAATGTTGAAGGAGTTACAGATAGTTTGGATGTTTTGGCAGTTTTGGGTTAAATGTTCTATTGTAAGGTTGGGTAGATTGCATAAAGGACAGCTAGGTGGCGCAGTTTTATTGAAGATGTGTTCATTTGTGAGTTTTGTGTGTCCTAGTCGGAATCTTGTGTATTGTATTGCATGTCTCCTGTTTGTTGTGACTGGAATCCTGAGAGCTTTTCTAGTTGGGTTTATGAGTTTGTAATAGTGGGTGTATCCTAGCCAATGTTCTTCAAGCGCACGAGTGCATTCTGAGTTTACGAGCCTGTTTACATCTTTTTTGGTTATGGAGTTGTGTAGTATTAGAGGGGCGAGTGTCGCTGCTTTTGCTGCTTTATCCGCTAGCTCGTTTCCGGAGATTCCCATGTGTCCAGGTGTCCACAAAAGCCTGATTTTCATGTGTTGGGATGCGATTATATCTCTTATTTGATTGATGGTGGCTTCATTATGGTTTATGTTTTTTACAGCTTTTAGCGTTGAGAGTGAGTCAGTGCATATTACGTGTTTATTTCTTGTAGTTTTTGCAGCAAACTTTACGGCACTTAGTATAGCTTCCGCTTCCGCCGTAAAAATTGATGCGTAGTGTGGAGTTATAACTGACTTAATGATTTGATTTTCCTCCGAAACGACGCTGAAAGCTGTTGTGTGCTTTGTTTTTGAACCGTCTGTAAACAAAAAGTCCCAGTCGGCAAATTCCTCTTTAATACTATTAAAGGCTGCGATGTATTTCTCTTTGGGCGTGTTTTCTTTATTAAACTGGGCAAGTTGCAGGTTAATTGATTGAGCTTTGATGAACCAAGGAGGTAGCTTTAATCTATATTTTGGCTTTGGTGAAATGATGATCCCAAGTTTTGCGGCTGTGTTTAAAATTAGTTGGAGAGTGGATGCAATTTTGGTTTTCCTTTTCCGTTTAAGGCGGTTTGTTAGTGCTGCGTACAGTGTGGATCCAAACGTGTTATTTAATCTTTGAATTTGACGGCCAATTGTCCATTCGAATCTAGTTTTTAAGTCTGGGAGTCCGGATTCACCAAGAAGATTATGGATAGGCGTAGTCCTAAACGCTCCAAGGGACTGTCTAATGGCAGAGTGGTAAGGAGTGGATAGTTTTTGTATGTTAGACTTGCTTGTTTTCCCGTATACACAGAGGCCGTAATCTATTTTTGAGAGAATTATTGACTTTGAAATATCTATGAGAGAGTTTGTTTTACATTTTAGCTTAAAGCTACTTAAACATTTAATTATATTTAGTCTATTATTCAGAGATAAAATCAATGTTTTAACATGTTCATTCCAATTGTATTTTTTATCAAAAACAAGTCCTAGAATTCGGAGTGACTCTTTTTTAGGTATAATGTTGTTGTTTATATTGATTTCTATATTTTTGCAGTCGCGTTTTCTACATATGTGTAAGTGTGATGATTTTTCATTCGAAATTTTTGTGCCACTTATAGTGCACCATTCTTTTATTTTTTCTAATAAAGAATTAATTTCAGTCTTGTAGTTAGAATTTGGTTTAAAGATAAGGCACAAGTCATCTGCGTACATAACGTGGGTGAAAAACTTATTGGTGTTTATAATAGCGCTTAGTTTGTCAAAAGCAATTAGGAACAGCGTTACAGATAGTGGCGAGCCTTGCGGAATTCCATTATGCAATTTTTCTTCCTTAGACAGCGTGTTATTGACTTTCACCCTACACCTTCTGTTGGCTAGGTAGCTTTTCACGAAATTTATTATTTTTGGACCTAACTTCCAATTTTGTAGTTGTTGAATTATGCAGTGTACGCCGACCCTATCAAAGGCCTTTTCCATGTCCAAGGAGAGAATAGAGATGTGGTTTCGCGTAGATAGGTTATTGCAAATATATTCATCAAGCACTAAGAGAGGGTCAATTGTGCATCTTTTTGCTTTGTATGCATATTGATTTTGCGATAATAGCTTTTCTTGGTCAAGGAACCACATAATTCTTTTTGAGATTATTTTAATTTTTGAAAAAAAATTGTATAATTAGTTCAACCAATTCTGTTACTTGATTCGGATTCAGTGTTACGTCCCGATTTCAGTTGTCATTAAATTTTGATTTTGAATATTTGCATATCACTACAAAAAATATTTAAAACTTTCCAATTTACCAAAATTATGGATAATTAAGTGCTCTATTGATTTCTTTGGCCAAATTGCAAAGGTTTCAATTATCTGAATATGTATTTTGCTCGAATCTTGAAAACACAATGAAAAATTAATAATTATTCTTATAGTCTTATAGTAAAAGTTTCTTAGGGAACATACAATGAATAACGATCAAACTTTGAGAAACGATATAAGTCTTGAAACAAGAAACAAAATCGGGGCAGAAATTCCATAAATCCCTCAAAATGAAACAGGATGGTCAATAAGGGAAATAGTTTTAGGTGTCAGAATTCCGAAATTTTTTTTTATTTTGCATTTTTAATCAAAATGTTGTAGATTTACAAAGTATTTTAATTAATTATCTTGGAAAGGATACAAGAGACTTCCACTTCTACAAGAACTTCTTGGACAAGTATTAAAATGTCAGCTCCCATTAAGGGCGTCTATTTGAGTATCAGTAACTAAAAAATATCTAGAGAGATTCATAGCCCAGATCCTTTTCTTAGCAGATCGTTACTTTACAGAGTACAAGGAATGATATGCTTTAGACTACAAGTCCTTTATACCAAAATGCTTATTATAACCTCGGGTACGATTAAGCTAAATTTGTCTGTCCGTTCATCCGTCTGTATGAACATCTAGATCCGGAGACCATAAGAGTTAGAGACACGAAGTTTGTGAAGATAGTCCCTTAGAGCGTGAAGTTTGTTGAATTATGTCAATATTGTACCCTCTACTCTTGTAGTAGAATTTCTTTCTTAGCTTTTAAGCAAATTTTAGGCATTTATGTAACTTATAGGTATAAGTATTGTACTTCACCGAAAAAAAATAGTTTTTCCAATTGGAAAGTTCCTAGAAGGATTTTAATATTTTAACGTTCTCGATAGAGGCAGCCAATATTCAATTTGCAATTTTTTTTTTTTAAATCGATTATATATCGAGTTACGAATGTATCCACATTTATTTGGAATTTTCTTTGGCAAGTAATCAAATAAAAATATTAAACACATTTTTTTTCCAATCAAAAAGTTACTTGAGCGGTTGGAATAAAAGTTTTCTTTCCACCTGCTGCCCAAAAGTATGCAGCATCTTTTTTTAATTAAAACGATTTTAAAATAGCGACTTGTAAACATTATTAAAAACAATTTTTTTTATATTAATATGGAAAATTTAATTTTTAGACACAACTGGGGTTACGATTAAATTATTTTTAAATATTTTCTTTTTAAAGCAATATTACCATTAAAAAAAAATATTGCGTTTATTTAAAACTGCAAATCGCTGCCTAAAAGCATGCTATACTTGTTGTTATAACAAAACTCGCTCTTAAATTTTTCTCTTTTGTTACTCTTAAATTTGCTGAACCATGAGCTTTATTCGCTTTGGCTAGTTTCTTCAAATGTCCCACTTTGATTTACTGCTCAGTAGTATTTGGTATTTATTACAGGCTCAAGGCTACAACCGGAAGCCATTTAACATAAGCATAAAAACACTATGTCATCAAAAGCCATATATAAATTAATAAAAATATGAAATTTCAGTTACATAATACTAATTTGCATGTATACCTCTATCAATAAGTCTGCACAAATTTCGGTTTATTAATAGTTATCTTATGATTTCCTCATATGGATGGTTTTTTTGACCAAATTGAACTTTAAGTTTATAATTTGGAACCGCATAAAAAAATTATTTTTTTTAATGACGTAAAGATAGCTAGATTTAGTTAGGATTTCAGTTGACAACAATTTTTTCATTCTCTTTATTATATATATTATTATATTATTATATATTGTATAGTATATAAAAAGAATAAATAAAAATATTAGTATTATAAAAGCTTCTTCATAAAGTTTAAAAAATCTCTTTAACGATAGCATCGCCCCCTATTATTTGAGTAAATATTTTACATAATCATAGAATATCCGCAAATAGCTATATTTTGTTATATATAATATATTTATTTATTTATTAAGAAGAAGGGTAAACAAATATATTCTTAGCCTACTACAAATTTAGGAGCACTAGCTGCAAGGCTTTCAGCTCGGATATATATAATATAATCTAAAAAATTTATAAATATTTACTAAATATTTCGCAAAAAGGGGCATGAGAATAACAAGGAACATTTTGTTAAAGATCATTAAAAAACTAATAATAATATATTAAGTATACGTCTTAACATACCAAATAAAAAAGACTCTACTATCCAAAAATTATGTGTCGAGTTTTTAATTTATAATTTGCAACTATATTTTTTTTTATAATATAATAAAAAAATGAAAAAAACAATTTATTTCATTTATAAAATAAATTAAAATTTTTTTTTTTTTTTATTGATGCACCAATTGATTTGATTTTACTGACATCGTTAAAGGTCTAAAAAAATTGGTGTTTGACAAATTTAAAAAGATACTTCAAAGTAGATTTTTTAATTGTTAAAGAAAATTTATTTTTTTTTTTTTTTTTTGATATATATTTTTATTGTCAATCAACCTATACAGATTAGGTTCTAATATAATATTGTTGAAAATAAAATACAAAAATTTTCGTTTTTAAGAACCAGTTCATATGTTATAGATCTAGACTTTTTAAAGTTTTTTTGTTTTTTTAATTTCAACAAAAAAAAATTTCAAAAATATTTTTTAAATTACTTACATTTTTTTAAGACTAATACAAAATATATTATTTTAATAGAGTCTTAGAACTTAGCTTAAAAACTGAAATATTTTGAAATTTTTTTTTTATTTGTGAATCGATTTTAAAATTGGGGAATTTTTTTTTTTTTAGTTTATGTTTCAACAAAGTATTTTGAATTATATTGTTGAGAAATGCGATGGCTATAAAACCAAATTTTTAAAGACCCTTTTTGACAAGTATGATTAACAAAAATGAGTTTAAAGTTTTCAGTATTTCAGGGGAGGTTCTTTCTTTGGTTGAGAAAATCGATTTTTTTTTTACAAAAAATGAATACTATGAAAGAATTTTTCGATGCGATAGCTATTTATAGCAATAGAGCATCTTGAACGCACCTAAGTCGCACGCTCTGAAGGACGTTCTAAAAACTTTCAACGCGTTTTTCTCGGAACTATGTTTTTCATCTGCATTTCAAGCATATCTCTTGATCTATTTTTGCGATTCCCTTTATTTAAACCATGTTTGAAAGGATATAATTTTTTATATGCCTTATACATGAAAAAGTGTTAAATTGTTATTTTTATGCAAATAACAAAAAAAATGAAAAAAAAACAATTTTTTTTTTTTCGAACGTCCACATTTCAGTTCATTTTCGTCAAAACTCAATCTTGTTTAGTATAAGGCATAGTGAATTTCATTAACTTCAATAAATAAAAAACATTTTCAATTTCTGTTCATTACAAGAGGCTGGAGAACTGAAATGCGAGGCCGATATTCTGTGAGCAGAGGCAGATAAGAGTCGCCATTTGCAGCGGCCATTTTGAATTTCGTCGAGAAAAAAAATTTCCAATTATTGTACAATAAAAATCGCATTTAACAACCAAAACAGGAAGTTTGTATGTTTTTTCATGATGCCACAAACAATTCCCAAATGGGATATCCCAAATGGAATTTTTTTTTTGTATGAAGTTTTGTCATTCGGTGCGTAATTTTTCATTCTGCGTATGGGCATTAATTTCACTAAAAAAAACTTGAGAAAATTTTATTTATCACTTATGATGATATCAAAAGGAATTAGCTTTTGCCATTTTTATGTAACTTCATAAAAAATATTTTGCCCAAAATTAATCTGACTAAGTTTAGTTTTAAATTCTGGAGTTACTGTTTTGGCTTATAAGTCGAGACACGCCTTCATTAAGCTCAAACGTAAAACATCCAAATGACCATGCAGCGTGTATATCATTAAGAGTTTAAGAACTGGCTACTGGATGGGTCAGCAGTCAGCTTCACGTATACGTAATATTCAAAAGCAATTTTTAAGCTCTCATATAGCGTACGCATTGTTGTCGCGTTTTTGTGATTCAGCAAAAAGTTTTGTTTATTTTGGTTGTATTTATTGATTGGAAAAATGTTCATAAAGTTAATAATCTATTAATAACCATTTGCTATTTTAAGCTTAATATTTTTGCCTTTGAGCTTATTGTAAATAATCTTGAAGCGAATTTCAATGCTTCGAAATGCACTTTTAATTGGCAGTGTCAAGGATTCAAGGAAGTTGCCCCCAAGTTGTTGCACTCAAGTTGAAGCACTACATATGTACTTAAAATCAAGTTTTATTTTATTTCTTATATATAGGCATTTGTGGTTTTGTTTTTATTGACCATTGTTACATGCTTATATAATACATAAAGTTGGCCCTGGACTTGGCAATTCTCATTACCAGTGGCAAGTGGTGTGGCTTATTGATTGCACAAATCGTGTACAATATTTCAAGGTATTAGTTAATTGAACGCTTACAAAGTTACAAAATTTTCATAAAACAAGTTTTATAAAGTATAGTTCTGGCCATAAATTTAGATAATTGCCAACGCGATTTTAGTATAGACAGCTCATCAATGCATTCAATGCAAACCGCAAGAACTTGAAGTGAACTTGAATTTTGTACAAAGTTGGAAAAATTTGTGATTGAAGAATTTTGTGCTGTATCTTTTTTTTTAATAATTATATTATTATATATATATATGCAGAAAATGGTATACTATGTGTTATAATAAATTCTTTTGAATATTTTAAATTTTTACTAATGAGATTTTATGGCGTTATAATATGAGAATTTAATGATTATCTTGAAAGCTACCTTAGTAAGTAGTTTTATTTACACAGTTCCAAAATGTGTTTCGTATTAAATTTAAAGTAAAATAAAGCCTTCCCAATTAATGTCGTTGTTGTACTTTTTCGAATATTTCTAAAAACGTCAAACATTTTATTTTTCTATACCTAAATGTATTGTTTTTAAAAGTACCTTATGGCGGACCTAAGTTGGTCGCCGAAAAGCTAAAAAATCAATCTTATATCCGCCATTTTGTAAATTTGAAATTCTAACCTCATATTCGTGATTAGCGACCTTGAAAATCCATATTTGTATACCCAACTCGATGTTTAAACACAAAAACAAAAAAAACATCTTAGATCCGCCATTTTGAAATTTTGTAAAACTAATAAGGTACTTATAAGGGATCAACCATTAACTACGTGAATAAGATTAAAAATACTGATTGAATTATGGAGTTACTTTGCTTTGCCGGCCATTGTAGCTCCGCCATTTTGAAATATCAAAAATCAACATAAAGGGTTATACGCAGCATGCAAAAATTTGCAAAAATGGTGGGACATTTTTTTTTATATGAAGTTTTGAAATTTCGGGCGAAATTTTTGCATGCTGCGTATAGGCCTTATGGCTTTAAAAAGTAAATGAGGAGACGAAATTTTTGGCGCAAAAACGCTGATTTATCTTAAAACTTAAAGTGTGAGGAGGGCGTGGCTGGTTTGACAGAGATTGACCCATATATAATAAATAAAAATATATTCTTTTTCCGTTTTTAGGCCCATACGCAGCATGCAAAAATTCCGCACGAAATGTCAAAACTTTATATAAAAAAAATCCCAAAAAAGGGAATATTTTTTGTATGGAGCTTTGACATTTTGTGCGGAATTTTTGCATGCTCCCAAAAAAGAGCTTTTTTTTTTATATGAAGTTTTGACATTTTTTGCGGGATTTTTGCATGCTGCGTATGGGCCTTTTTCGCAAAAATTTTCAGCGTAATAATGTAGAAGTATAATGAATCATGACTAAAAAAAAAATAGTTTCGAAATCTATGTTTCGAATTGAAAACTAAGCGAATTATTATGGTCGAAATATTTGTACCCTAAACGGCCCAGTTGTTGTTGCTGTCTTTAATATTGTAAACCTAATGCCGGCTACTGGTATTTATTAAGATATATCAATTACTTTTATTTATCCCTTAAAGACATAAATCAAAATAAACTGACTGACGGAAATGATCCGAAATGCGCATAATTAAGAGACCCCCAAAAAACAGCGATAAAAGACGTAACCAAAGACAACTTGAGAAAAAGAGAATTAGTGGGCAGATGACAAAAGGCAATGACCAAAGCCATGAAATTGCAATAGTATAAAAAAAAAAACAACAACAAAAATCACAAAAATAATAAAATAAAATTTTATGATTTATGTAAAATATATATAACATTAATGCCGTACTAATTGGTTAGCAAATATGCGAGAGAACAGCCCAAGAAAAACATGATGTTGTTGTTGTTGTAGTTGTTGGAGCGGTCAACGAAAGGCGATAAGTATCGCAACTTGGCATGAAACCATCTTATTGGTATAATAATAAAATCAAAAAAAGTCAGTATCTGGTCAAGGTGAACCAGCTGCCTTAGCCGGTCAGTGCTCGTCGTACGTCTGTCAAGTCAACCAAGAAGCCTCTCAAGAAGCAGCAAACGGCAAATGTTTCGATTCTTCGGGCTTGTCTTGGTGTAAATTACAATTGAACTTTGGCTTTGTCTATTTTTTTAAGTGTTAAATTATTAAATGATTAATGTTTAAATTCTTAAACGATTTGCTTGACTAATGATTTGATTGGATTTCTCGTTTTTTGTGGGACCACCCAATAAGCTGCGTCTCGAACTAATTTCGCATGCTGTTTGCATGACGCACGCGACTTGAGGAAATTAATATTGTACAAAACATAAAAAAAAGTATAAAATAAAAAAATAATTTTATAGCCTTTTCTTAGCAGCATACGTAAACAGCTAATTTAAATATTTGGCAGTGCTAAGGCGGAAAATATTGTTGGGCTACACTAAATGCATAATAAAAAGTTTAAAATTAAATGGTTAGTATTTTTGCGACGAAGCTTAAATGCTCTTTATTTTTAGAAAAATTAAATTTTATAAAAAATTTTTTTTTTCTTTAGTGACTTAAAAAAGCGCAAAATATTTTTTTTTTTTATTCCGGCCGTCCGACGCTGTGTATGATCTTTAAAAATGCCTCGTTTTATAAGGTTGTTTAAGGCTATGTTACATTCTTTGCGCGTTGGCGTATTTTTGACCGTAGCTTCCAAAAAGGCTTTAGGAAAATATCTGAAAGCGATTTGTTTTTTCAGGCAGTGTTATGAGCTAATCTCAAAACACCTCCGTGTGTAAGACGATGTTCCTTTTTATGTTTTTAGGGTCGTTGACTCGTACTCAGAAAAAACGGAAGCCCCTTTGTTTTATGGGGTTTTCGTATGCTGTGATACATTCCTGACGTCTTGGAGTTTTTCTGATCTTGGATTTGGACTACTATATTCGTATAGTAAATATGATATGACACCCGATATTCGATTTTTTTGACCACGGTACACATATACTTACCATGCGCCTGTGTGCGCAACAACAGACATGAAGCCGCATTGTGTCGACGCGTCGTGACGTCACTGCGCCACTCTTACAAACGCATGCCAAAATGTGCCGACCAGTGATCTAAACCCTTGTTTTTTACTGGAGTGAATAAGATCTACTTGGCTGCTTTAGTTGAAACTTACAACCCATTGTCTTAATAATAATTTATACTTTTTTATATTATTTATTTGTTTATAAGAAATAATTACCAACTAAATAATAATTGAAAATCTAAAATTAAAGAAGTCTCATTGAAAAATTTCTTCATTAATTAAAATTTCAGCGAACTTCTTAGAGCTTGTCGACTTTTTTCCAAAGAACTCTTTAGGAATTTATAAATGTAATTAAACTTTTTCACTGATGCAAAAATTATTTAAAGAGCTATGCATTTTATTTGATTTATATAATTATAAGGTAGAGATAAATTTAAAATTTTAAATAGTTTGCAGCCTGAGCAACGTATGCCTGCAAGCTAATCTAAAGATCTACTATCGTCTTATTAGTAATACTATCAATATACAGGGTGGCTGATAAAAGGCGCGACCAAAAAAAATTGAATAACTTTTTTTCTATTTATCTAATCTGTTTAAATTTTTTTTATTTTAAAGCTTGATTTTTGGACTTAATGAAAAAGGATAATTGGGACACTGAGAAAAGAATTTGGATTGTCCGGCGTCATCAGTGCAAAGAGAATATAGTCGCACGTTTGGCGGCAATCCGCCGAGCTGATGGACTATAACAAGGCTCGTCAACAATTTTGCCACACATGGGTCAATCGCTAGAAGGCCTTATCATCGAAACCCTTCAGTTCAGACGAATGAAACCATCGCTGTTGTAGCTGTTGCCATTCAAACCAGTCCCAGAGTTTCGTTAAGGCGAATATCTGCTCAAATGGGTATTAGCAGACAGTCACTGCAGACAATTATGCACAAAGATGTGAACTTATTTCCCTATAAGGATCAAATGATAATTAAACTGAGCCCAGCAGACTTGCCGATTCGCTTGGGATTTTTCATAAACTGCATCTTTATGTCTGACGAGGCACATTTCGATCTAAGCGGCCATGTCATGATATGTAGCTCAAAGATATTTCAATTCAATCTTGTTCTTGAATTTAAAAAATTAGAAATGGCTCTTATTAACAATTTATAAATCAATTGAATTTTTTATTTACTCTTATATTTAAACAACGGTTAGCATATACGAGGTTTGTTCAAAAAGTTTCGCGAATTTTGAATTTGCGCTGGCAACGAATGTTCAATTTTCGATCTTTTTGTGGCCTTATGTTGGTACTCATGACCCTCACTTATGTTGACAATCTCGGCCATTTTGAATGTTCAGTCAGTTTTTGACAGCTATTATGCGTGGACGTGTTTTGGCTTGTCTTTGATTTTTGTCTTGGCTTATGCGGCAGCTTCCATTGGGATGATTGAGCTTTGGATTCTACGTCATAGCCATAGACCCAAGATTCGTCACCAGTTATGACTCTCTGCAGTAATTTTGGGTCGTCACGTACAGAATCCGACAGCTCCTGAGCAATGCTGTTTTTGGTCGAAATTGAGTAATTTTGGTATGAATTTTGCGGCGACCCGCCTTATGCCCAAACTTTTGGTGATAATCGAATGAATCGATATATTTAAGTCCTCAGCAATTTCTCTGACAGTGATTCGACGATTGGCCAATACTAGTTTCTTTACTTTATCAATGTTTTCGTCTGTTGTTGACGTGCTCGGGCGTCCGAAACGCACTTCGTCGCTCACATCTTCTCGGCCGTCTGAAAACATTTTGTACCACCGATAAACATTGATGTTTGTCCAAAGTAGCTTAGCCGTATGCAACAGTCAACATTCGGAATACTTCCGCGCACTTTATGTTGTTTTTCACACAAAATTTTATACAAATTCTTTGATCCATTTTTCGGGATAGACAAGAATCGAAGACAAGCTAAAACACGTCCACGCACAATAGCTATCAAAAATTGACTGAACATTCAAAATGGCCGAGATTGTCAACATAAGTGAGGGTGTTGAGTACCAACATAACGCCACAAAAAGATCGAAAATTGAACATCCGTTCCAAGCGCAAATTCAAAATTCGCGATACTTTTTGAACAAACCTCGTATATGCTAACCGTTGTTTAAATATATAAGAGTAAATAAAAAATTAAATTGATTTATAAAGTGTTAAAAAGAGCCATTTCTAATTTTTTAAATTCAAGAACAAGATTGAATTGAAATATCTTTGTGTGGCCACTATAAGGACACATTTATGTGAGCTACATATCACAGCCTTTCGTAGATGATCTAACAGGTCCTTGAAGAATCCCTATTAAACATTATACAAAATAATGATTGACTCCTAAGGACTTTTGAACCCAGTCGTGAGTGACAATAACTGACACATTTCTATAATCTATATTGCAGCCTGAAGGCACAAGCTGCTTTGGCTTTAATTTACATGTCATTTTAATTAATATAGTTTAAAAATTTTAGGCCAAAGATATTTAAAATTTTTTATAGCTATTGAAATTACGAC
The DNA here is from genome assembly GCA_018150985.1 of Chymomyza costata. Lineage (NCBI taxonomy): Eukaryota > Metazoa > Arthropoda > Insecta > Diptera > Drosophilidae > Chymomyza > Chymomyza costata. The sequence continues at coordinate 5,815,813 of JAECWU010000803.1, read as the reverse complement.
GAGTCGGCTCAAAATGCGCTTAGTATAATACTTTATTAATTGAAACTCCCACGGATGCAATGCATCCTAACTATTTAACAGCTGTACAAACTTCCTAATAAACTTATTTAAATATCAATATACAAAAATGTAATATAATTCAGCAAGCCATAAAGTTGTAAAAAATCAAGCCAAATATTTTGCATAATTTGTTAGCTGCTTGCTTCCGTTGTCGCGCCAAGTTTGTTGCTTGAGTCTTTTGTTTTTTTTTTTGTTTTTTTTATTTTTATTTGCTTACAATTTTTTTGGGCCGTGCGAATTTGTTTATCAGCTGTTTGTTTGTTGTTGTTGCTGTTGCTTTAAAAAATAATTAAACAAATCACAAGTTGTCTCTCTCTCCCCTACACTAGCGTAGCACCCGCTCTTTGTCACAGTGCTGCCTTGTCTAACCATCGGCCCCTTGGGGCTAGTTGTATGGCGCTTCGTTGAAGCAGCTTCGTTCAGTTTAGCTTTAAACTCGCCCAGAACAAGACGTTGCGCTTGCCAGTTTAGTGTCCGGTTAGTTTTTTTAAGTGCCTTAAATATTTGCCAATAAATAAAATTAAAATTTAAGCCAAGTCCAGCCGGAAGCAACAAACTTGGCCAAAACATTTTGAAAATCAAATACAAATTTTTATGTGCAGTTTGTCGCCTACAACAAATTTATGTGCTGTGTTTTCTAATGCATGATTATATGCCGCATATATATATGAATAAAAAAAATTTGGTATATAATTAAATTAATAGTTTAAAACAACTTTTGGGGCACATTGTCAATATTTGTCCTATAGCCATGGTACTGCCTGCAGCATCAACATTATGCAATGTTTTTACTTTTTTGATGGGTAAGTAAGTATTAATGGGTAAATATTTCACAAGCTGAACATTTAGGCTTGCTACGAAATTTTGTTGTGTATTGATAAAATAAATTTCAAAACCATAATTTTTCCTGGCTTAATTTTACATTGTCTAATTAGGCGCTTCCAAATAAAATGGACCCTACGTTGTCTGAGTGATATATTATAATCATATTTTGGACTGTTGATTGATCGTTCTGAAGTTTTTATAACTTCCACAACAGTCATATATTATAACCATGCCTGTTCTTGATTTTGCGTTCGGTTTAAGTAACTCAAATTAGCTTAACTTAGTTTTTTGATACAAAAGAAGTTTACTTTATCACATAAAAGTTATAAAACGTGAAGAAACCAAAAGTTTCTGTTTAAAAATTAAGAGAATTAATTTATCGATCTGTAAATAAAAAAATATTTCATATAATACACATCTAGATTAATTTCAAATAAGGAAAATTTTTAGCTTAAAGATGTAGCTGCTAATTACAATTGAATCTTTTTTTAATAAATACATAGATAATTATATAAAGTGAATTAACACGCATAAAATGACTTTAAACCTTTTTTTTAAAAAGTAAGAGCTCATTTTTGAATTTTAAAATTAAAAACTAAAAATGATAAAAAATTAAAAAAAAAAATCTTAAAAATAAATAAAACTCGTTTTTTTTTTAATTTAATATTTGTTCTATCATGGAAAAAAAAATTGCGTCAATTTCTTTATTCGTTTAGAAGATATGGCTAGTCAAAGAATAGTCTAAAAATGAAAAACCCAAATTTCAGTTATCGATAACTCGATAAATAATCGAAATTTTGCAATAAAATTTGACGTGGTTACTATTAGCTAGTAGTTCCACCAAATATGTATCAAAGTCGGAGAAGGACGGGGGAAAAGTGGCCCGCTTCACTTATTTTCAACGATTTTCAAAAACATTTATTTATTATTTTTACTATTAATAATAATATATTAAAGTAATAGTTCTAATTGTAAATTTTTAATTGCGATACAATCTTTTTTAAATAAACAATTCTAATTTTTAGTTTTTTTAAAGTACTATTTGCAATTAAACTTAATATAAAAATATTTTTTTTTTATAAATTTAAAATGTACTATTTTTAAAATATTTATTTTTCTATGTACCTATATATTAAGAAATATATAATATTTTCAAAATAAGTTTGTCTTTTTACCAAAACCGGCAAGTTTAAAATTACTTGTTTTATACAGAGCTTTTTTTAGTTTAATGCATATTTTATTTTACACAAAAAAATATTTAATTTTGATAGCATACAATACCTTTTAAAATCTAAGCCGTATATTTTATATATTTTTTTACCAATATGCTTGACTTTTTATTTGTTCAAAATTTTCTTTACATTTTATTTTCAAAATAAAAAATTTTCATTTAAAGCTTAAATTAACAAAACTATTACATTTTTATTAAGTTCGTCATTGAAGTAAGCTATTTAAATTTTTGTTTCAATCAGTAATTTTTTTAAAAATTAGCTAGCTAAAAAATGTACACCAACTTTCAAAAGTAATTTACATAATTTCTTTCAAATATTGCAATTTGTCGTCATTAAAAACAAAATAGCTTAAAAATTTATTTTCGCAAAATTTAAAAATTTGTTTTGAATTTATAAAAAAGTTAAAATCATATCTGTTTTAAAAATAGAAATAATTTAATATTAAAAAAAAATTCATCATTATATTATTTTTTTCCGGCTCTTATTTTCACTTAAATTCAGTGAAAGTAACTTTTTTGTTGTTTTAAACTGAAAATAATAATATTATTATTTACCATATTTTTTTTAAATGAAACTTGCTTTGAGTTAGTTATAAAAAAAATGTACTTTTAAGGCAAACATATTTTTTTAATTTAAAAAAAAATATCAAAAAATGCGTCGATTGTCTTATTATTTTTATACACTCTTGCCATTGCGATTAATTTGTTTATTTTTTTTACATTTTTAAAAATTTAAATGAATTTTTAATTAGTAATTAAAAATATGCTTCAAAAACATAATTTTTTAAAGTTTTAAGGTCCATACGCAGCATGCATAAATTCCGCACGAAATGTCAAAACTTCATATAAAAAAAAATATCCCAAAAAAGGGAAATTCCGCACGAAATGTCAAAACTTCATATAAAAAAAAATATCTCAAAAAAGGGATTTTTTTTTTATATGAAGATTTGACATTTCGTGCGGAATTTTTGCATGCAGCGTATGGGCCTTTAGGAAAAAGCAGCAAAATACTTAAATTGTTTGGATTGGTTTAATTTTTATACCCTTCGACCATTGCAACTAGTTTTTTTATATATTTCAAAAATTATAATTTATAAAATTATTTCTCAAAAAGAAATCCTAATTTAAGAACAAAATTTTTAAAATGTGCACATTTTTTTGCCGCCAAAACCATTCGGTTTGTAAAAGAACTGCCCATATGTATCACATACTATGTACACTATTCAATAAAGTTGTCTTTGATGAGCTCTTCAATATATTTGTCAAATTGTTTGTTTAGTAGCCGGCCAGTTGGTTTATTAGCACCCAATGGAATTTTATGTTCAACCGTGCGGGTTTTTCTACAATGTCAGCGGAAAATCAACTTTGTGGGTCTATGGGGTTCTTTGTATTATTTTGTTTGTACTTGTATACTTTATTAGACAAAAATTGCTAGCTTGTGTAGTACATAAGTTCAAGGTTAACTCTGGGAGGGGTCTATTAATATATGAAAGGGAAGTGCAGTGCATTGATATTGGGTCTGCTTAGTTGGTTGAGTTAAGACATATACATAAAGCTATAAACTATAGGTTCACTTTAGCCAGTTAACTAACAAAGCTTTATGTTTGGACATAAAAGTATTATTTACATTGTGGACTTATATAGAAAAGTGTCTTTAATGTGTGAACAGAATTTTACTTTACTATAAAAAACAAAAACCAATGTAAACTATGAGATACGAGATAAAATATTTTACCTAAGTATATGATTCAAATTATTTGCATGTTATCCAACACTGTGAGCAACAAAATCAAGCATTTTTTTACAATTCCAAAAAGGGGAGACGTAACCTCGTAAAATATTTAGGTCTTCAATGTTTCTCATAAAGATACACCCTTTTAGCAGGTTATATCTATTTCATTTATCGATACAAAGGTTATATGCGTTATGAAGAAGCATCCAAAGTTGAATCAGCAAATAAAATTTAAAAAAAATGTTGCGATAAAATCAAAAAGTCATCTTTGAGATAGTATAGGGTGGGCCAACTGTTGGTTTGGTTGTAAAAGACTCATAACAAAGACCAACATGGTTTAGTTGTTGGAAAGCTATGAGTAATTTTCGAAGTAATTTGCTGCGTAGAATCCGAATCCCAGAATTGGCCTATCACGTCAGGAAAAAAATTGATCGCTTGAACTTTTAAATTAAAGGGTAAGAGAGTGGTACTAAGTGATGTGACTGGAGTGACAGACCACAAAAATTTTTTGCACCCTGTACATAATCTCAAAAGTAGAATAGAACGCCGTGTTCGGGTAAATAACCTCAAATATCTCAAAATCCTGACGTGATGGGCCAATTCTAGCCCCGGATTCGGATTCTACGCAGCAAATTACTTCGGAAATGACCCTTAGCTTTTACAACAACTGACATGACCCCGGTATTTGACGGCTTGTGCTACTCAGAACATACCCGTAAAAAAAGGATGCGCTTCGACATATGTTTGTCAAGTTAAAAACTACTCGATTTTAGTCACGTTTGACATCCGATCATCGCGTAAAAGTAGTTCAGGCGTACCGTAAAAATGTTCGTTCTCTGAAAAATAAATCTTTCGAGCATCACGAAGAGTTTTAGTCCAGCTAAATCGGCATTCCGATCCCAAAATCCAGAAAATTATCGGTTCGAGCCTACTGGTTCAGTGGCCATATTTGCATGCTGCTCCGGCGATACGCCATCGTTTGAAAGAATTAAACCTTGCAAGGACCACTTTGCACGAATTTTGCATGCGGATACGCATTTATACGCTTACAAGATTCAATTGACGCAACAATTGAATCCCGCAGACCATTATCAGCGTCGCTTATTCGTTCAATGAATGGGAGAACAGCCAGACTTTCGTCAAAAAAAATCATCAAAAATTATGACACTCGCATAAGGGCCTGTAGATCCAGCCGCCGCGGCCATTTGAGTGATATTATTTTCCAGCCGCATGAAGTGCAATTAATATACAAACTAACAGTTGGCCCACCCTATATTTTATACTGCTTTAAGCAGTTGAGACTTATGAGCCGATAGTACAAAAGTTATTAGAAACTATTTTTGTCGAAATGAAGTTACCAATAAGGTAGTACTTAGCCCTTTACTGCCCATTTTGAAAATAAAAATTAAGTCATTTAAGTCTTTTTTATATTTAAACAAAGTTTTTAACAAATTTAATGATAAATGATAACTGATTGTTAATACTTTGTATTCGAAAATAAACAACACTGTCAGAACTTGAATAACATAAATAACGATCATCACAATTCGAGATTTTTAAGGAACTTACATATGTGGAAGTTGTAAAAAATTTAGCATAAACCAAGAAAATATTATAGGAAGTATTCTGAATGGTTCTTCTCTGTACACCTTTCAATGTCAACGTGTTAAGAACACAAACTAGAACCACAAGAACTTCTTTTGTTTCCACCAATAGCTATATATTTTTGAATATACAAAAATTTTACAACAACAGAGTTAAGTACAATTGTACAAAATGTGAGCACTTTGGCGTGAGTTTGTTAATTAGTTAAATATTTAAACTAGTCATAATAAAAATTCACGGCATGTAGCTACCAAAACAGATACAATGTAGTAGAGGTGATAAACGAAAGATACAACAAAACATACAAAAAATGACAACAAAGAAACATAAATAAAGTCAAAAAACTCTTCCGCTTCTGCAAGCACACAATAAAAATAAAAAAGATACAAATATTTTTAGCCATATGCATAAAATGTAGACTACACATAAAGAGAGAGAGAGAGAAATAAGCAAAAAATTAAAAATGAAAAAAGAACAAAAGAATTGCTTACGTAAAATCCGGCTTGACCGACTTTCATATACCCGTAAGTCGGGACTATGTCCGAATGTGGTATACTCTATAGGAAATGCTGCTACTTCTGACTGATTGTACTTAAACAATTGGTATTTAAATTATATCTACACGCAGAACTTTCGTAAGATTCTACTTTTAAAATGTTTAATTTTTATTAGTTTTAAATAACTCAAAATTTTTGGAAATATTTTAAAACTAAAGTTCTACAGGAAAATGTTTGCAAAGCACAATTTATTTAAAATAATTATTATTATTAATTTTTTACAACTTTTCAAAAAAAAGTCTTCATAAGCGAAAAACTAAAAAAGTTAAAAATATGTCTGGTTCTAAAACACAAAATCCTTCAAGGTTGCATCTATACTCGTTTTTACTCAGGATTGGAATTATTCCGCACCCTGATTGGTTAGTTATCAATTTTTTTGGTATTTTAAATCAATTTTTGTGCAAGATTTCCATTTATTTTATATTAAAAAAATTTCGATTGAATATTTTTATTTTCACATAGTTTTTTAACACAAGATTCATTCAAATTTTCAAAACAAAAGATAATTCATTTTTTCATTATGTACCTGTTTTCATTTAAAAATGTAAATATTTTTTTAATTGACTTAAAATGCTGCTATAATCAAATTAATAGGGGAAGGTGGGGCAAGCCCGACCGTGTCGGTAAAACCAACTGTCCCACTTAAAAACGGCCATACTGAGCGAGCTCATTTTAGTGTTGTCCTATAACCAAAATGGTAGCATGAAAGTTGTCTGTCAGTCTACATTTAGATGCTCATGAAGTATATTTTACGATTTGCAATTTAGTTTCGGTGAAATAAAGTGATCGAATATTGATCGAAAGGATAAGTGGTTAATATATAATACTATAGACATAGACCTCTCCAGTACATGTATAGTATTGATTGGAAATTTCGTATAATTTTTTTTATTCGCGATGTCATAAAAAATTACACAGTGGGGCAAATCCGACCTCTAAATAGTGGGGCCACCCAGACGTCCAGTTCGAAACAATAAAACGCCAGCAAGCTATTTGGGCAGCAAGTCAAATAACTCTGATTAGTTACTTAGCTATGATGATATCCTCCATTGACATTCACTTAACTTTCATGTTCTAAACTTTAAGATATTTTTAAATAAATGCATTCAGTTATGTAAAACAATAGCATGCGCTATTGATTTATATTCGAAAAACCATTTAATTTAGATCATATCTGTGCTAATTCAGCGAAAAAATTAGGCGATCGGGTTTACCCCAACGTTTTTGAAAATGAAAAAGATTACATTTTTCAAAAATGGTCTTATCTCATAAATTAATAATGGTCAGAAGAAGTCATTAGTTCTAGAAAGTTGCGACAATGCCCTAACTTTGATTCGGATTATCGGACGAGCTTATCCGATGTCAAATAAGCATTTTATAGTGAAAATCAATTACTAAGTCGGATCTGCCCAACCTTACACTACCAATTAAAAAAAAAAACAAATCCCGCGCAATTTGGTGCTAGCAAAACAATAATTTACAACTAAAGATCTTGCTGATAATATTGAAATTTTATTTTAAAAAAAATTTTGGTTGTCATAGGAATCAAATCTCCATTCTTATAGCCGTAGCCTTCATTAAGACATAAGTGCTGACCAGTGTTACCATCTTAGCTTGCCTTCTGCTAGATCTAGCTAAACAGAAGTATTCCTAATGCACCAAAGAGATAAAAACGCCTTTTCACCAAAACTTTTTGATTGAATGGTAACACCAAAATGTTTGTTTCTTGTAAGCTGTTAAGTTAACTTTACTTTATTTATTGAAAATCTAGCTTATTTTATCTTTTTACATCTGGCAACACTGTTGCCGAGCAACATATCTACATGCAACGAATTGTTTCATTTTACTTGTCACATGCGTTTATATGAACTTTATTTACTCTTTGAAGCAGTAAGTGTAGTGTATAAAAGGTAGCATAGCATTGAAGAAGGTCATCTGGCTGCTTTTGTGCTTATTGTTGTTGTTGCTGCTGCAGCTGCTTTTTGCTTGACTTTGATATTCAACCGAAAATTTTGCAATGCAAATGGAATCAAATCAAAACGCTGCTAAATTTGTGTAGCAAAACAAAAGCGCCGAGAAACAAAGTGCGTAAATAATTTCAAGCGAGATGAAGAGGTGCGGGACAACATGCATTAGCCTTATCAGCCGCCCCCTGCCGTCCCTTGCATAAACTTGTTTGACTTTGCACAAGCGGCGTATGCGTCACGTGGCGGTTTGTGTCTTGGCTAAATCAAGCTGTTGTCGGTCGATGTTGTTGCTTGTTTATTGTTGTCATTGCTGTAATAACTAGTTGTTGTTGTTATGTTTGTTGTTGTTGTATTGTTTTTTGTTGTTGTTGCCTTTGCTGTTGCAGTTTATAAATTCAAGTTCATGGTTGACCAAACGTTGTTTGTCTTGTTAAGTTTTGACTTTGATTTCGTTTTTTTTTATTGTTGTTACCTTTTAACAGCTTGTTAGCATTGTTAATGAATTAATTAACAATTTGGCAGTCAATTAAATGATTTTTAAGCAAATTATTTCCAGATTCTTGGGGCAGATAAATATAAGCCTATTATGAAGCTTAATGCAGTTAATTTTATAAGCTTAAATGCGTCTTGAAATGTGCTGAAAACTTAAAAAAGGGGGAAAACAAAAAATAAATTGTCATTATCGCTGAAAATTTTTTGAAATTTGCTTTTTATTATAGTTGCCTACACTGGGATAAAAAGTCCAGTATTTCGCAATTGTTGAAGTAAATTGTAATCTTTGCTGAAAATTGTAACTATGTATGTATAAGTAAATTTTTTAAGTTTACTTTTTATTATAGCCTACACTGGGAGAAAATCTCCAGAATTTGGCACTTAAACGCGAGAGTTTTGCCAAGACCGATTACTGAGAGTAAATTTCAGGCGCAATACAGAACAAAATCCTGAATCTGAGAATGTGGATATGATTTTGCACTTGATTGTAGATAGTAGCTAGCTTCTCAAAAATTCCTAAATTGAGAATGCTAAGAGTGATTTTAAGTAGAAGTTTTCTCAAGGATCATTTCGTACTAATTCTAAGAATATGCGAATATGCAAAACAGAAGATGCAGAGTATTTTAGTCATAAACCAAGAAAGCAGACTTTTTATGCGAAAACTCTTACATTAAGAACGGCTCTTTTCGCTGAGTGTAGAGCTTATGGAGATGTGGAATTTATTTCCCGAAATTTTTGCCAATGCTTCTATATGCATTATTATTATTTTAAAAAATTGTGTTGGAAAGTTTTCAGTGCCTTATCCAGCTTGACCCCTTACACTTAATGTGTGGGGCATTAATGCACAAGTGCCCGACTAACGTCGTTAGCAACCCTTACAATAATGCAAAAGTGCCCATCGTACGTACATCAATCAGCTGTTTACAAGTATCGTTTAAAGTGATTTGCGCTTGTTTAGAAAAGTTCTTGTGAAAAAAGATATATAAAATAAATTTTTATATTTATTTTTTATTAGTAACTGCTCCTACATAATTAAAATGATAGTACCAGCCAGATTTAGCTCTAGTGTGAGCCTTAAGATAAATGAAGAATATTAAAAATACAATTATATACAATATATACTGGTAAATATTTACATATTTTACAATACTCCTTTGGGTAAAAATATCCTTCAAAGTCAAGGGTCTAGTTTGGGCAGAAATTCATAATTTTGTAGTACGAGTTATTTGGAATTTCTGTATTTCTACTCTAAAGTTATTTTTTTTATAGTGAAAGAAATAATGTTTAATATTAACTTTGTACTTTTTCAAAAAATTTATTAAGACAAAAAAAAAATAAAAAATAAATAGGTATCAATTTAATTTCACCAATATTAGGCACTCAAAGTCGAATGAGCTCTTCTATAGGATATTTTAAAGTTATCTATTTTCTTTATTTTTAGTATTTAAATTTTTTAAATCAAAAACAATTTCGAAAAATTTACCAAGAAATACTTTAAAGCCATGATATTTAAAAATCACCTTCGCGTTTCTTTATTTTCCATTTAAATACAAAACATTAGAGATTTGAAAGATTTCTACTATTATATAACATAGGTATCTTGTAGCTAGCTTAAGCTTTGCTAGAACTTTAAAAACTCTATCTTAGAGTTACATCATGTGTTTGTTTATTAACATTTTGAGTAATCAGTATTGATTTTTTTGCAACTATTTTCCAAATAAAATCTCTCTAATTTGGTTCACTCTTTTTTCTTTCTCTAGCTGGTTCACCCATATTCTACAGTGCAGCTCCCAGAGGTAGTTGCGCTAGCTGCTGTGCCATTCATGAGCGCGAGGACATTAAATTTTTGCTCTACACTAAGTAAAGTCGAAACAGCACTAATCCCTTCCAGCATGCCCACTCAACTATTCCATTTTGCTCACACAGTAATAATCGCAACACGGCCCAAAGGCTGCTACTGAGCGATGATGCGCGCCTGACGCAAAGCAATTTCAATTTCAATTACCCCTTGGCCATCTATTTGCATGGCTTCTCGGAGTCAGCCACGGGAGAGGACCAAAGCAGCCAGCAGCTAAAGGATGGTAAGTTCCTCACTCATTCACTCACTCAATCACTCACTTAACTTGTTAACTGCATGCTCTCAATTGCCGCTTGGTTTATAGCATTTCTGCGCAGCGGAAATTACAATGTCATTCTCATTGATTGGAGCGCCATGACAGCGGTGCCCTGGTATGCCAATGCAGTGGAGAACCTGCCAGTGACGGCCCGATATATAGCCAGATTTCTGCGATATCTGATCAGCAAAGGTTATGCGGCAAAACATATACATTTGATTGGCTTTAGTCTGGGTGCAGAAGTTGCTGGTTTTGCGGGCAAGCAGCTGCAGGAGTGGGGCATCAAGCTGACGCGGATTACAGGTAAATTTTTTTAAGAATTTGTCGCAACATATCGATTTTAAGATATTCGCCAAACTCGAGGACTGCTGCTTATTTCTAGAAGTTTTCGTTGGATTTCGAAACATAGTTTGCAAAGCATTATTTTATTGTTTGCGACAAGTTTTTACATGGAAGCAAGGAGTAGTCCTTAATATTGTAGTTACATCTTCTGAAGAAGTTTTTATTTAATTATACAAATCAATTCATATTGTGTTTTCACAAAGAGATATAAAAATGTTGATTTATGGTGCGATCGATTTGCTCTCCAACTGTCTGAACTTTACCTAACGTTTAGATTATATATTTTTGGCAAAACGTATACTCAAAAAACTTGCTTGCGCCATCTAGCGACAGCTATGTGCTTGCGACATTTGGTGATGCCTAATTGCTTGCGACATCTAGCGTCAACTATTCGTTTGCGTCACTTAGTGCTGTCTAACTGCTTGCCCCATCTAGCGGCTACACTTTACAAACAAGACGGGCTTCATGGCGCCGTCTAAAAACTTTTTATAAAGAACTTTTTATAACTTCAGAAATGTGTGGCGAAAAGAATTCTAGGCAGCTATTACATAGAAACCTATAACTTACAATACCAAAATAATTAAGTTTGAAGTACAGATGGCAACAAGGATAAAGTTCTCTACCCGTCTTAAGATTTTTGAATTTATTTCGCCCCACAAGTTTTGATGAATTTCTGCTATTAACTTATGGTTTTATTCAAAAATTACGAGAGTATTTTGGAGTCATATCCAAGCGTTGATTTTTACAGAATTCGCCCTGACAATTTTGCAATTTAGACTGCTGCTTTAATAATACTTTTAATATTTGTAGCCTTGGATCCCCCACTGCCGCTCTTCGATGGCAACAGCTCCAATAGACGCCTGAGTCCACGTGATGCACGTTTTGTTGATGTCATACACACGGACGGTGGCATCTTGGGCAATCCCACGGCCATGGGCCATGCCGACTTTTATCCAAATGGTGGACGACCATTGCAACCGGGCTGTGCGCGTCAGGAAATTGCCAATAATCGTTGGTTGGGCATCATAAGTAAGTGTCGGCGGTGTATGAGGCAGTCCTTTTAGCATTTGCATGCATAATACGAACACTTTTTTGCAGTTGGCTGCAGCCATCAACGCGCCTGGGAGTACTTTGTTGAGTCTGTGGCACAACCATTTGCATTTCCTGCCAAGCGCTGTGAACCCTCGCAGACCTTTGGCATATGCCGCGATGGCAATGGAAGTGCTCATATGGGCATGGGCGCCGACTACAGGTGGGTGCTGACTAGGAATTATCAATATATGCATAATTTGAACTCTATATGTATGCACTGTGCTTTTTAGACTGCGCGGCAAGTTCTTTTTGGAGACCAACGATGCCAAGCCATTTGGAAAGAATAGCAAACCTATTGCCTCCGTAACGGCCATGTTGCCAATAACTTATAAAGTGCAACAAAATGTTAGCAGCAGCAGCAGCAGCAACAACAACAACTACTATAATGACAACAACATTCAAAGCAACAATATTGAAAACACTTTCACATGATAAAATGTTACAAAAAGAATATCCTATATGCGGCCATTTTGTTTGCTGCTTCTTGGCCTTCTTCTCTGCCACTTATTGTGTTCAGCTGCTCCTAAGCTTTGAGATTTATGTAAGCAGTTTGATTTTGTCGCACTTTGTTTTGTTGCATTTGTAGTTTAAGGAACGTTTTGTGATCTTTCTTATAAGTATTGCTAGCACGTAAGCTTTTCATTTTTACGCTATACAAATACATATTGTATATAAAATACATACTAAGTATTATACATAAAGCAAATTGTGCTTGTTTTAAGGGTTTGCAGAGATACATTTTTGAGAAGCTTTTTTTATAGAACTACGGTCTCGAGATGAGCCTTATATTTCCAATAAGTCCGATAATTATGATGAAGTTTTTTATTTATGGAAATATTTACCCATAGAATATATTGAGCTTTTATATAATTTGGTGTTGGAAGAGAGATAGGTGCAAAGAAGAACATATTAGGAGTCCAAATATTAAATAATTTATTAGCTCCAAGATCTCGAAGTTCATGCAGACGGACAGACGGATGAAGGGACGGACATGTCTAGTTTAATTCCATTTTTCCTTCTGACCATCCTACTGGCAACTACGGGAGGCCTAAACTAACCTCTTTCATTATAAAAAAAAAAAAGAAAAAATGGAGTACAAATGCGAAAAGGCAGAAATGCAGAAGGGCCAAATATCAACTTACACGACAAAATTATACATTTCTGCCCAATTCAGATACTTGACTTTGAAAAGTTGAATGTTCGTATAAAAAAAAAAAATTCACGTGCAGTACAAGCACGCGTTAGAAGTAAAACTCTACGCTGTTTTTTTTTCTTTAGTTTAGCCGTCTTAACATTACTTTGCAGTTCAAACAGTGTCTTAACAATCAATTATGTATTATAATAATAATGAAAGTAAAGGAATTCTCGTTCCAGAGAGATATCTGATATATGTGATGTCAATTTTTGTTAAATGTATAGCTAAAAGATAGAACACGTCAAATTATAATTTCTATGCATATTTTATTTTGTTCTGATGTAGCATTTTTACAGTTGTATATTAAAGGTGTTGGATTAACTAATATTTTTTAGTTTATTGTTTTTATATAAATGAAATGAAACGAACGTATTTCTAAACGTTATAAATTTTATTGTATTGTTGTTGTCACGCAACCGTGTAAGTTAGGTAACAGTGACGGCACATAACCTCACAACCGTATGTTTAGCAAAGACTTATTTGATCTTGGAACGCTGACGGCAATGCAAGGGCCGCAGCGCTCCCAAGATTCGTACATATTATAATACATAAATAAATATATATAAATAGATAACGATTATATTGCAGTAACCAAAGAGATAAACAATTACACTAGTTTACACGAAAAATGAACCTTCGTGAAAAAGTGTTTTTTATGGTGATTTGGGGTCGAGAAACACGAAAATGGAAACCTTTTTTTTTTTTTTTTTTTTTTCTTAAGCACCGTTTTCGAGATATTTTCGAAAAACATGCTTTTGGGCTCTTATTTCAGTTATTCGTCAATATCTCGTGAGCCAAATTTTGTATCGACATAAAAGATAATTAAATCGAAAGGTATTGATGTGCTCTTCACAGTGATATATAATTATGTACAGGTTAAGAAAAAATTATAGAAGTTACAAGCAACCAAAATCGAAAAAACGTGTAATTTTTTACAATTTTTCAAAAATTTTTAATTTTAATTACACAACAATTGCTTTACGTTGCATTATCTCGAGTGACAACGATTGAGGGACTTTTTATTGTAACAATGAGCGACAATGATTTTAAATTTTACCATGGAACAAGAGCTGTTACTTCAATGATTTATCTTCAAGATTAATTTAGCAGACTATTAACGACAAAGTTACAAACACAACATATGACGTTGATGGACTTTATTTCGAATAGACCAGGACTGTCTATATTATCTCTTAATTGTCAAAGCTTACGAAAGCATGCTCAGGATATATCCATTGACAAGATTGCTACAAAAGCGAATATTAATTTTGAAAATAAGGAATATTGTTACAAAAAAATAAAAGTATTTTAGCCGTCTTAACATTACTTTGGAGTTCAAACGGTGTCTTAATAATCAATTATTATAATACATACATAGTTATGAAAGTGAAGGAACGCGAGCTTGTACTGCACGTGAATTTTGTTTAACTCTACCATTGCTTTTTGTATGAATGTCATACTATTTGCACTGCTTAGCTGAAACAAAACGTGAGAGTGACTTCAAATATGCAAACTTGTCAATGTAAACAATATAATAATAATATATTTTGTATTTATATTTTATTATATTACAACTGAGAATACAGTTAGCTCAATATGTAGCTTCAATATTCATACAAAAATATCTTTAAGCATCACTTTTACTTTTATGTCAACGCGTAATAGTATCTCTAGTAGTATCTCTAGTAGTTTTCAAGCTATAAAGCTTTAAAGTCTTCCCACGCCTTGAAAAACAAGCAAGCGCTGCGCTACGTTAAGCACTTTAGCGCCCCTGCCGTTCAATATGCTTATAGATTGGTGCTGCGTTTGCATGCTTTTCAAGGTACGGGATGACTTTAAAGCGTTATACCTTGGGAACTACTAGAGATACTTACATGACTTTTTTGAGATCTATAATTTTTTTATACAAACCAAAATCATAAAATGGCAAGGGGGTTGATAAAAATAAGAAAAACTGCGTTGTTGTAACTTTGGCCCGCTCTGCCGCCTAAAATGTGAGCTTTTGGGTATACTTCCCAATACAAACAAAATTTTAAATTAAATTT
The DNA here is from genome assembly GCA_018150985.1 of Chymomyza costata. Taxonomy (NCBI): domain Eukaryota; kingdom Metazoa; phylum Arthropoda; class Insecta; order Diptera; family Drosophilidae; genus Chymomyza; species Chymomyza costata. The sequence goes on along the minus strand of JAECWU010000803.1, from coordinate 5,800,556 downwards.
TAAACTTTTTCTGCCTTGGAAATTTTTATGTACGGCTTATAGCTTTCGAGATAAATGGGCTCAAACATGTGTCAAAATAACGGAAAACACTACGGGGGAGGAGGTCTCCAAATTGGTTTCGACTTTTTGGATGGTCCTTAATACATTAAGCAAGAGAAATTCCAGTGTGCAATTTTTTCCGGGTCAAAACCTCTTACTGTACTATAAGTAGTGCAATTGAACTAAATCAATAGTAATTCCTCTACGCTGAGCGCGAAAGCAGCATAAAAAGAAATAGAGAAAGAAAAGAATTAGACAATGTAACTGTCGTGCAATGCTGCTTGGCTTTGTTGTTCGTGCAACTCTCACCTCCCGCGCACCAACTTCAACATCGTTCTTTGCGCAGCGCGATCTTATTTTGTAGCCAACCACCAAACAACACCAAGGCCACGGCCCACGGCATTGCTGTGAGAGTAACAAAAAGTGAGAGAGAGAGAAGCAAGCAAAAATACAAGCTGGCACACAAGCTAATGGCTAGCACTGGCACTTGTATGTAATGCATGCATGTATGTCGCTGTGTTGTATTCACGCAATGCATACAAAAACAATTCTTTCGTTTGCACACATACACATGTGCTGCGTGCTTTAGCTAACTTTACAAAATTTCAAATTGACTCCCTACGAAAAGTCGCAATGCCGCACAGCTGGCACACAAGCTAATGGCTAGCACTGGCACTTGTATGTATGCATGCATGTATGTCGCTGTGTTGTATTCACGCAATGCATACAAAAACAATTCTTTCGTTTGCACACATACACATGTGCTGCGTGCTTTTTTTTTACAAAATTTCAAATTTACTCCCTACGAAAAGTCACAATGCCGCCTAAAAAGTTTGCTCTCTCAACAAGAAACGAAGTCATGACTCATGACCACGTCGCAATGCGAATGAGAACATCAAAAGCAGCTAACGTTTTTTGGGTTAACAAAATTTCAAAGTTACTCCCATAGAAAAATGCCCAACAAATCCAAAAATGCATAACGCCGCCTAAAAAGTTTTACTTCAAAAAAAAACAGTGTACTAAAATACGCAAATATATATATATATTCAATAGAATGATATGTTTTTGAGTCATGGACTTACAAATGTACAATATCAAAAATATAATAAAAAATATATGAAGATTAAAAATTTTTTAAAAAGTTAAAATTAGTATAGCACTCGAAATAAATGTTTTGACATTTACATTTCAAGAAAAGATTCCGTAGGACTGACAGAGTTATCTTGCGTCTCTCAAGAGACAACTGATGAAGTACAATTGAAGCGAAATTCTTCAAAGTTATGCAGAGTTTGTAGCTTTAGCCAGAAGCAGATACTCTTTATTTGGAGAGCAAAGAGTACCAGTGCTTGATGTAAGTCACTTAAGAAGTGCAGATAATTCATTTTGTTTCAGGAATATAACTAACTGCGTAGCTAAGTGGACTCCTATAACTATCCCGGATATGTTAACTTCTATTTGCTCCATAGAATTATTATAAAATTTTTTTTATCAATTTAAAAATTTACCAAATAATCGCTATTTATAGAAATGGTGGTGATTTAATCTATTAAGAATTCCACTGGTTAATATGGTTTATGTTTCAAGGCTCCTACAGCAGATACTCGAGATGGAGTTCAGATGTATTTTTTGTGTGAGCAAACAACAGATAAGAGACGGTAAGGGATGGTAGAAAAAATTACTATATAGATCTTACAGCGGTTCGTGTAGGATTAAGGGAGGTTCTAGGCTGTAAGATGTCCGCCACATTAGAAGGATGAGCTCGTTGCTCTATAATAATAACCGGCTTTATCGTTGAAAACTCTCTAACCTCTCTGCCTACTCAACCGCTAACTCTATCAGAGATATTGCAGCTTAAACCATAAAATTCAGCCGGCTATGACCTCTTGGACAAGAAGACCATCAAACTTCTGCCAACTAAAACAGTTCTGCTCTTCAACAGCATTTTAAGGTTGTGACACTTTCTAAAGATCTGAAAATCGTCAGCCATAACGATGATCGCTAGACGGAGCAACAGCTCACTGAAGCAAATCCGTATAGGCCAAAGAGTCTCTTTCCTGCCTGGGAAAATATGCTGGAAAGGGTCCTAAATCCGAGTGTGGTAAAGACGCTCGCAAAGTGGCTCTTTGGAAACCATGGAACAGAAAGAATACATTGTTGGAGCCTCTGTGGATACTTGGTTTATGAATATCTGGCTTAATACCTATACAAACTAGTAAGTAACTTTCTAGATGATAGAATGCCTCCAGTCATTGGCACTGCAACAAGGTTTTGAGAAGTCGGGCCTTTGATTGGAATATAGGCGTCAATTGGAACAAATGTACAAACGTTAACTTTGCCACAAAACTTCTGAGTTTCTCAGGCATTCCATGCTCTGCACCTGCCCACAAATACATCAGGGTCATATTGGATAGAAGGCTTATCTTTGAAAGACACAGAACAATGGTTTAGCAAAATGACATGGCTTTTGTTTCTCAAAAACAAGGTGACAGTTCCACAAGTTGGCGATGTACCCAACTATCCTAAATCTTATTTTGGAAGTATGCTCTGAAATCAGGGTATGCACCTAAGAGACCTAAGAGTTCCGAAAGTCGGCGATGAAACGCAACAGCTAACGAAAAGGTATCTAAGGAGTGCGGATCCAGGATTTGGTCTCAGGGGGGGTTCTTCACTTCGAAGTGTATATAGACTGTCAACTTATTTTTCCAACTTTCGGGGGGTCCGGACCCGAAAACCCCTCTTGGATCCGCCATAGTATCCAAGGCATCCCGGTTCGCCCACAATGCGCTGAAGGTAACAGTAGGCAAAAGAAGACTGAAATGGTCTCATCCACAGGATCTTCCTACCCGAGTCCTATAAATAATCTACAAATGTAGCTATCCTAAATATCTATTAAGCATAAAGACCTAGGGCTTGGTTAAATGTTAGCACAAATTTCCCTTAGCCTCAAATTGCTATAAAATTGAGGCCCCTTGTTCCAACTAGGAACCTAATTTAGGACACTAACAAATTGCTTAAGAAGAGTTTCTAAAAATGTATTTCAAATAAATTTATATTTCATGCATCTGTTGATTTTAGTGACAGCATATATTATACCAGTATCGCTATATCAAATTCTCAAAATCCCATTAAAGTTCCTTACCTTGAGCAGCTGCAATAGTTGCAAAACTTGAGAAGGTGGAGCACTTATAGGTAACACACACTGACGCAACGCCGCATTGGCTTAAGCTCTGACCTAGTTTTACGGATAGCAAGCTTAATTCACAAATCGTTATTTGTAGCCAAATCGAGCGCATTATGGTAAGTCTTATTGGCTGCCGTAAGCAGTCATGTGCCACATGGTGCAATATCCCACGTTCCTATTTTTCTTGGATATAAAAGTTCGATACGTGTTCAAATCTCCGGTGCACAATTTCAAAGCAGACAACGTGAACAGAGCACAAACTTTTGCTCATTAATAATGCAATATGTGTGCACTACGAAAATACATACAAATATACTTATACAAAAATAATGGGTGTTTTTTTCTAGAGCTTTAATTTTGCGACAAAGTTTAATTGCTTGAAAAGTGATTAGATCTGGCAATGCTTTTAATATAATATTTGGCTCTGAGCACACTTGACCAAAAAAACACATTTTTAAGAGGCTTGATAAATGAAATAAATTTGATGGCAACCCTGAAATTATTAAGCTGGCCAACACTGATCAACAAACAGCTGTTTTTCTGAGCACAAAAGCACAAAATCGAAACTTTACTTTACGGGTAGAAAAACTAAGCATCTAAAAAAATTTGCCAAATAACGAAGATGCTTTGAGTAATGCAATTTATAAATCACAAAATTTTTTTATTTCTTGATAAAATTACAACGCCGCTACAAAAAATTGTATGTTAATTAATTTTTATAATTAATTATTGAAATCACAATAATATAAATAAATATTTTTTAGCTTAACTATAAATGAATCAAAAAATTCAAGACAATTAAATGTGGGGCGTAAATGTGCTTGTCACCTGGCTACTAGAAATCCGATCAGCTATTATTAACAACCAAAATTAATTAATAAAATAGTAAGAAAAGGAATAAAAAAATATGCCATATACAATTTTAAAATTAAATTAATCCAACTAAGAAACCAAATAATTAAAGTTCAAAACCTATGCAAAAAAAAACACCCTTTAAAAACAAATAAATACACACACACATGTGCTCTGTTGTTGTTTGCTGCAATGGCGACAAGTGCAAGTGGCTCGCTCAATTTTCCTTCCGGTAACACCAACTTCCCCAAACTTCCGCCTGTTAAGCGTTTGCCTATGAAATGAGCTGAAATTGTGGCCAACCAGTTCATGGCTTATTGCACATTATGGCGCACTTCCGGCCGCCATGTTCGTTTTTTTGTTGTTTTTTTATGGTTGCATCATTTTAAAGTCTGGCAACAACAAGTTAATAAACAATTTGTAGCTATTATATGTCGAGCCTGGCTAACAGCATATTATTTATTAACTATTTTTTAATTACGCTGGCAATTGCTCATTTTAAGCAATTTAGAGACAGTATGAGGTATGGTGACGGCGACGCCATTTTGAGTGTATGACATCCGCTTGAAGCTCAAGCTCGTGCAAATTTAACTAAGCTTGTTGTTGTTGATTTTGTATGTAACTACAGTAAATGAAAAAAGTTTATTTCGACAAAGTTGGGACTTAATTAAGTAAGAGTAAGTATGCAAATTGCGTATACGCTAAGAGGCAGTTATTCAAGTCAATGAAGGTCTAACACAATATCTTAAATAATTTTTTTATATAATATATAAAGTTTTTAAATAAGTTTTCTACTACTTTTGTCATAGATTCATTTACATATCATTTTTTAGCCATTTTGATAGTTAAAAAAAAAAAAATAAAATTTTACATTATTATACGCTATATTTTAAATTAAAATTATATATGTTTCAAGTGGAAAAAAACTTATTTACAGGTAACTAGCGCTGTGCCAAGACTTTTTTGATACACTGTATGTGTTTGTTTTTTTGCTTTCTTGGCCAAATGTTGTTACTGTCATCACAAATATTTTGTACTTTGGCTTAGGGGCGTATACGTAATATTTCTTTTTTGCTCACATACATACCAAATTTTGTTTTTTTCTTTTACTTTTTATCAGCTTACTAAGGTTTCCCGTTGCGTCATGGCACTTGGCATGCGTTTTAGACCCTAAAATTAAATTACTTAGAACCACATATAACATGCAAGGTGCTAAACATGTGAAGCAGCAAAAGCACATTAGCCAGACCCCGTGTTTATATGACTCATCTGTAATTTAATATTTTTGCAGAAAAACGAATGTTGTTTTTTTTTTTTGTTTTTGCATTTGTTGTAGGATCAAAGATATTTTTAAAATTTAATGCCGCTATTATTAAATTTTAAAAGGTATTATTTACTTTAGAACTTAGTGGTACGTTTTGTCGGGCAGCCCAAAAGTATGCTACAAAACGAGCTTGTACTTGAAGTTCGCTCTTGAAAAAGCGTTTTTGAAGCGTATACTTACTCCACAGCTTTTAGGACCTTTGACGGAGCAAAATCAACCAACAGAAGAATTTGTGCTGGTGTCCCGCAAGGTAGTGTACTTGGTCCTACTCTTTATACAATTTACACTGCCGATATGCCAACATCAGAGTCGGTATCTGCCGTAGAGGAGAACGATGTCCTCATTGCAACCTATGCTGACGATACAGCTGTGCTGACCAGAAGTTTCTGTCTTAGTGTGCAAGAATATGTAGACAGCTTCGAGAAATGGTCGCTAATTTGCAATATCGGCATCAACACCAGCAAGTGCGCCAATGTCACCTTTACCAACAGATGAGATTCGTCTCGAGGTATATTAATGCTCGGCTCTGCATTGCGTCATGAAACTGCGCACAAATATCTCGGAGTTATTCTGTACAGGAGGCTGAACTTCTCGAGGCACATTACAATGGTGCAAAAAACTGTGCAATCCAAAGCGAGAAAAATGGCATGGTTGCTCGCTCCCAGAAATAAGCTTTCCTAATTTAATAAAGTTTCGATTTACAAATCCATTTTAAGTCCAATATGGAAGTACGCGCTTCAAATATACGGAGTTGCAGCGAAATCGAACTTAAATAAAATTGGAGTTGCCCAGAGCAAAATATTAAGAAAATAAGTGCTGCGCTCCCTGGTACATGCGTACTAGGGATATAGAAAAAAATTTGAGGATGCCTAAAATAGGGGACATTATCCAATTGCAGGCCAAAAAGTATTTGGAGCGTCTTGGATTTCATCCAAATTTACTAGCACGACTGCTGAGTTCCGAAAGACCGTCTACCAGAGCACGAAAGAGAGGACTAAAATGGTGCCAGCCACAGAATCTCCCAAAGAAAATCATTAAGTAAATGTACATAAAATCTTTAATAATAATAATGTTAAGTCTAAGTAATTAGAGAATTTTGTTTTATAAAGTTTTTGTTGTATATGTATTAATGCTTCCTTTTAGTCATTAATTATCTTTTGTTTTTATATAATTTGATAAAGCTGCCTTTTTTAGGCAGTAGCGAGCAAATTTTATATTATTGTTTAATTATATTTTATTACATTTCTTAACAAAAAAAAAAAAAAAAACAAAACAAACCTAACGCAACCAGTTTCTTTATCTAAATAATAATAAGATCTAAATAAAAAACATATTTTTCACATATTTACTTTGAAGGGTTTGAACCCACCTAAGTAAGCTGCTTAATTGCAGCTTAATTGCTGTTTATTTTAAGAAGCAGCCCAAAAGTATGCCCCACATTTAGCAGCAGCTCTGATTGAGTAAGCAATGCAAATAAAATGTCTACCAATTACGCCATTTTTATACTATTTTCCTCATCGACGACTTCTTATAGAGAAATCAAATTAATTTGCTTGCTACACAGTCATTTGCACAATTCAACATATTTCTTGGCTGGAATTTTCATCGTTCCATTGTTAGCTAACGGCATTTCAATTATATGCGTCCAATGGGGGCACAAGGGACTGTCATGGCGGCAAGTGGCAAGTAAGTAAGGCAATCTAGAACAACATTAGGGTGGCTCATTTAGAAAGCAAAAAAAAATAAATGAATAAGAGGAGAAATACAATATTGGCATGGCGTACATGACAAAAACTAATAAACATGAGCGGAGTATCAATGAAGTGCCTGATAAATAAACGAGAAACGTGACACACTCTCTCTACACACACACACACACACACACACACAGTTGAGTTATATATGAAAGACAAGTGAGCAGAAGTGCAAGAGACACGCTGTCTCTATCTTTAGTTTACAGTCATAGACAAAATATTGGCTCAGTGACTGATTAATGCGGTAATCGAACTTGTTATATACAACATTTTTATAAGTAAATCTAAAAAGCCTCAAAAGTTGTATAGGGTTTTGAATCACCCGGTATTTCGGTAGCTGCCACTATTGAAGCTTTTATTCTTTGACATTTGACAAGTAGAAACTACGCTATTACTAAAAATGGAACGATATACGCTTCAACAACGCATTGAAATTATTAAAATTCACTACAAAAATGGTGAAAATCTTCCATCGAAAAATCATCTTGACTGATGAGGCCCATTTCCACCTCGGTGGCTACGTCAACAAGCAAAATTGTCGCATCTGGGGCTCGGAAAATCCAAGAGTTATTGTTGAGAAGCCTCTCCATCCTCAAAGTGTGACAGTTTGGTGCGGTTTATGGTCCGGCGGGGTCATTGGACCTATCGAAGACATAGGGCAGCTACTTTGCGATTTGGTTATGGAAAATTTCATGAAAAGGATATGGTCTTGTAGGCGTGGTCGTGGGGGCCATTTGGCTGATGTTGTTTTTCATTATAAGCGGCGTACCTTCCTCTTTATTATGAAATAAACATCTGATCATTTATCTCAAAAAATTGAATTTTTCTTTGAATACCAAAATAACACCACTTATTGGAAAACCTTATACAAAGTAGCAGTGCTCTTGAAAAAAATCTTACTTTAAGGAATTTCAACTGCATAAGCTTACCGTGAATTAGTACAGCCCTAAGAGATTTGCCTATTATATTTCCAAAACTGGTTGATCGGACCAGCTGCAATACTTTGGACTGATTTTTTTCTATCATTGAAGTGGCGGCATTTGAAAAACAATAACTCTTGTGTCTGCGCAAGTTCTTCTAAAAAAAACTCAGTATTTAACTATGTTCTGCAAGCAAATGTTTTTCAGACAAAGATCTTTGCTTATGGCCAGATAGTTAATAAATTATTACTACAGTGTAGTTATCGATGTCAAAGCTGCTTACCTCTATCCAAACGAAAGCATCTCCTTTCAGTTCAGCTTGCAACTAAACTCATACACCACCTAAGGTTCATATACTCGCATTTATCTCATCAGCTTAGTAAACAAACAAAAATATGAAATACCTAACTGAAAATGTAACACTTAAGTCAGGAAAGTTTTGAGGTCACAAAAAGTTGCATTTAAGTGTGTCAGATACTTTGACAGCCCAAAGTAGGCAACAGTTAGTGTATATATAAGCTCAGAGTATATAGCATGATATGTGTTAAAGTTTGCATGTTTTACACTTGACAGCGGCTGCCATATAGTTTGGTGCTTATTTAGAGGCGCCACTGACTTAAATTTAAAGCCAAAAGAGCGCTTTTAAAATATAAGTTTGCACTAAAAATAGACGCTGCTACAGCAAAACTTAATTAAATCGATAAATTTGGTTTACAACGAGCTGAACTATCGGGCCTGCTCCGGATTTCGTTTCGATTTTGAGAAGTACAAACGATGTCATTAAAATTTTTTGCTGCGCTGATTGAAGTGAAATTCTTTATTTCGTTTCAATAACAATTGCTGAACGCCCTGAAAAGCAGCTTTATCGAAAAGTGGGCGATAATAAATATTAAAATTTTCAGACCTGTTTGAGTTTTCACTTTCACTAAAATTAAGTGAAAATGAATTCAAACGAATTTATAAACTGGTCAAATGAGTGCCAGAAATCTGTTTTAACCAAATTGAAATCCAACATCACACCAAAAACAAAAACGATTTTCAGGTTCGTAGGTTGGACCATATTTATTAAACGCTTTTGGGGCTCGTTGAATCCGAATGCACATAAAATCTGAGACAACTGGAATCTGACATTATCTCAAAATCGCACAAATCCCTTTTCACGTACAGCATTACAATAATATTTACTATTTGCTTTTGGGGTTACTGATCAGATGTCTAAAAAAGCCCATACTGATAAAAATGCAGTGTGTCAGGGTTGCAACATAAGCTCAAAGTAAACTCTAAACTCTAGGCCTGAAGGCCCACGTTGCTCTGGCTACAAACCTTTAATAACATAGAATTAACTTCTTCTTTATAATTATATAAATAAATAAATAAATAAACTCTACAAATTACAATAAACATTTTTAAAGTTTTCTCGTTATTGCTACAAAATTGTTTGCTTTGGAATTTGTGGATAACTACATATGTTTTTAGGTTATTCCCAACCGAAACCCTAACTTTTTGAGAACAAAAAAATGTATTTTATAAAAGCGTAAATTACTATTTAAGCTACCCCATGCGTTTCGATAACGTATACGTAATTTGCTCGAAAACGAAATCCGGAATAGCTTCTGTCAGCCATTTTTCCTTTTTTGTTCAGATTTTTTTTTATTGTAAGGCGCAGTATGTTTACTCTGTTGCACTGTGCACACTGTGACATACATAGACAGATACAGCAGTGTTGAACAATTCCATTAAGTTGCATATAAAGCGGCATGTAGCACTACGGAAGTGTAACAGTGTGTGTGTGTGTGTGTGTTTATTGTTACATACTTGTTGTTGGCAACATTGTCATGTAAATTGCATTTATATACATAAGTGTGCCTGTATTGATACGTGAATTTATTGCTTTTATATGCTTTCTCTATAAAAGACTTAAAGCGTTGCTTGTCTTGTCGCCGCACAGAAATATGCTATAAATTTCTTTTTACAGCATACAATTTTGTAGCTTATATGTATATATTTAAGCTAAATATATAAGCTGAATATGCCGCTGCTGTAATATACATGCTGCTTAATTGCCGCTCACATTAAAAACTAATTAAAAACCATAAAAGGCTGTCACATAAACAATAAACAATATGTGTTTAGGTGTCCAGCCATTTAGTGTCTAATTGAACGTTTCTGTGTGTGTGTGTGTGTGTATCTATGTGGGGCCACTGAACAGCTGACAGCGACTGACAGCGGCTAGCAATTAGTCTGGCAACTCTGGCTGTTGTTCGCTGTCTACCGAACTGAGTTGCCTGCTATGGTTACTATCAATACACAAGCCAGCTAATTGCAAAGATACAAGCACATACACATAAGCTCTAGAGTGGTCCTTAAAAATAAATAAAAGTTCTCAAATACTGTCGCTTGATGGAATACTCTGAACATATATTTTTATCATAAGACTTGGAAAAAGTATATGAACTAATACCAATCCGTGCTGCTTATTGCGTTAGGACGTTTAGTTTCCGAGTTACAGCCATTTGCAGCTGGAAAAATAAACTTTATACGATAAGCATAATTTTGGTTTTCTATGTGGCTGTCAAAAAAATTGATACGTATCCGCGCTCCAAGACACTGTTCTGAAGTTTATTTTCCGAGTTACAGCCTTTTTTAGTTGAAAAAATTAACTTTTTCCGATTGGCAAAATATTGGTTCCTTATAAAGCTGGCAAAGTAATTGATACATTTCCGAGTTAAAGCCTGTTGAAGTTAGAAAAATAAACTTCATCGAAAGGCATAATATGTGTTTCTAATGTAGCTGTCAAAATACGAATCCGCGATCCAAGCTAAAGTACTTACTAGTTTCCGAGTTATGGCCATTTAAGACTAGAAAAATAAACTAATACGATTACGTGCTCCTTTTTACTCTACGACGTCTGATTTCCGTATTAACGCCATTTGAAGCTAGAAAAATAAACTTTGTGCGATGGGCATAATATTGCGTCCTTATATAGATAACAAATACAAGTCTAATAAATAACCACTTCCAAGCTTCACATTTACAATAATTCTGATCTTTGACCAAAGTTTTGGGCACCACTCTAACGCATCCATACAAATAATGATAGACAGTAGCCAAGTAATAACAATGTTGGCAACGACAAAGAGCAATATGGCTGACCACATTTACTCACTCACACACTGACTCACTCAGATACAAAGAGAGCGACGGCAGCCATAGAAAATTATGACAAAAGTGTCAAATTTGCCAACCAGAGTCTCATGGATACATAGACACAGATACAAGCACACACTCATATACTAGCAGATATAGGTGCTTATGGCTCATCAAGCGTAATTACAGCTTTTAACACATACAACGACAAGTGAAAAGCGAAAAGTGGCGTCGAGTTTCCATTTTTGTTCATTCATTGAAAAACAGTTGACAGCCGGGAACATTTATGCATGTGTGTGTGTGTGTGTGAGAGTGAGTGTGAGTGTGTGAATAAATATGAGTTTGAGTGTGTGTGTGTTTAAGTATGACTGAGTGTGAGTGGTTATGTGATATAGTTAACTTTGCCCAGGCAGTTAAACGAATTGCATATTTGAAAGTTGCAGCAGCCTAAAAGCATGCTACACATTTTTGCCGCTTTTATGTGAGCTCATGTGTGCGTTTGTATCTGAAGGGTGAATTTTCACGCTGTGTTTTTTGTTTTTGTAAATGTTCAAAATGTGTGACAAGTTTTAAGCCAGGTTAGCTGGGCAACCATAAAAGAATTTTAAGGGCTGTAGTGAAAGCAGGGTGTGGTTGAGGGGTATTAAGAGCGTGAGAGGCTTACAAGTTGCCAACAAGCGCTTTGTCTGCACTTTGGGGCTGATCACAAAGTGTTAAGTTGTGAAACTATTCGAATAATTAACATAAAGAGCCAAACAAAATGAGCAAAAGCTTATATTGTTTGTTACAGTTTTGCTTCTAGAGCTTAGAGCAAAGATCGAATCTGTAGGAACAGTAAAACAATGGAATAATGGAAATAAGAGAAAAGTAGACTTGCCGAAGAATAAAAGATGGATGAAAACTTTTAGAAGTATCTATACATAAAAGTATTTATAGATTTACTTTATTTTAATAAACGTTTCAATAATAATCCAAATATGTTGACGCAAAAGAGAAAATACTCAAAAAACAAGCATTTATCAGAAGACTAATTACATATGCATGTAAAATATGATAATATTTTAAGTTTTTAAGCCCGACTTGATGGCATTAAGATTTTTAGAAATATTGGGTGGGCCATCTGTTGGCTTGTTTGTTAATTGCATGTAGTTCGTATATTTTCTAAATAAATTAGGTTAATATTTTGGTAGCTGACCGATCTTCCAAGAAAACACTAAAGACGTAGTTAACTTAACAATTTATTTATTCCTTTGTTCCGTAAACGCTGTAGCTATGCCAACACTTAACACCGAATGCTCTCTCTCTCTCTCAAAGTAAATATACACAGCCTAGCTTAGCATTAATTAACATAGGAAGCGAGTTAACATCAGCAAACGCTGTACGTTAACAGACTTAAGTATATACATTATATGTATTTCCTACTACAATATATAAACTAAATGCAAGTTTGAAACTACTCATTTATGTTTGAAAAATAATAACGCCCAAATGGCCGCCGCAGCTTGCACTATAGATCCACATGCGAACATCGTAATTTTTGATGACTTTTTTTTGACGAAAACTCATCTGGCTGTTCTCCCGTAAAATGCCTTAAATTGAGTAGTTTTGAACTAGACATATTTTGAAGAGCATCCAATTTGGAAGTGTATGCGCCGAATAATGAATGCTTAACAACTAAACCAACAGATGGCCCACCCCATACTATGGAGTTCATACCATTTGGCGGAAGAGCATGCACTTTAAACGGGTATGTTCCGAATTATGAGTGTTAAAAAACCAAACCAACCGATACATGTGAAGGTGAAAGTCATACTTTTCCAGCTTATTGTCGGATAGAGGCGACGTTCAACAACTATAGAGATGCCTGCAGATGAGTGTATAACCGATGATCAGAAACTTGATGCAGACGTCTTTCCCTTGTGAAGTTTTTGCGAGAGTCGAAAATCATTCAAGGTGACTCTGGTAGTGAATGAGTACAGGAAAGCTGCGGTCGCACGAACGGGTTGCGGTTGCATTGTATATTTTGTTGTTGATGCTGTCAAACACTTTGTCGTTGTCAGCATGAAGACCAAGCGGAGAAATACCTTTGCCAATTAATGCTTGTTTAGTCTCATTAGGAAGCTGAGAAAACTAGCATGGGTAATAATCGTGTCTGGCGTAAGTACAAGTGTATATCTGCAGTGTTTGAAATTAAAGTACTTCTAAAGATCTTTGGTGACAACTATTCGCATTCGATAGATAGATGACCTATCAAGCAACAATAAGCCTTAAGCATCTTCTCAGTTGTGTTCATGTTGTTCGTATGGATGAAAAAGAGCCAGCCGGTCAGGTTTTTCATGCGGATTTTGTGGGAACCCGGCGAAGGGCTATCTTTGCTATCACGGAGTGTTGAAGGTATGACCAAGCAGAGATGCCAGTAGGAACATTTAAAGTCATGCCAAAACCCAATAATGTGTTATTATGGTCAGTTAAGAAGAAACAGCAGCACTTTGTCCACCTGGGCAGTGCCGTCACAATAAGCAACGATGTCAGCATGAATAATAAGCGGAGAGTTATTCTTGCCAATCGATTTTACTTTCATTTCAGTAAGCAATTAAGACTTTTACCCTTTATGGATGCAGACTGCGAAAATTGTGGGAATACGGCGATGGGGTAGACTGTTCCTACGTTAGAAGGACCAGGTATTGGTATTACCTGGGCGAAGCAGAGACGCCCGAGACACTCTTAGTTTCGTGGCGACTCTTTTTGTCACATAAAACTGTTTAGACGTTTACCGATGATATTCGAGTGACTAGGTGTCCAGGCTAGCATTATTCTGGGAGACTGTAAGATAAGTTGCTGGCGGATGATTGTGGGGTAGTCTAATAGGTAAAAGAGGCTTTTAATGGCATCAGGTGCTGAGAGAGAGTCGGAGCAAATACAGTAATTTGTGTGTGAATTTTCGATTCGGGAAAAAGCTTGTTGGATGGCTATGATTTCTGCTGAAAATATTCAAATGTAGTGGGGAAGAATGGCCTTATAAATAGTTGAACTTAACATGGTAATGCTAAATGAATATTTGGAGCCGTCCGTGAAAATAAATTGGTAAGAAGGGAATAGAGTTTTGAAAAGCTATGAATTCTGTTTTATAAGTTGAGTTGAAGGTGTGATCTTTGGGTCCATTGCTTAGAGAGGTGTTTATTGATAGGGGATTGACCGTCCAAGTAGGGTGAGTATCTTTGTGAAATTATGGGGGCGTGGTGAGTAGAAGCTAATGCGATGATATTAGTGGCTGGTGCAAAGAGAATGAATGTTTGGATTTCTTTTCGATTTGATGGTTATGGATAATGGTTTGAAGAGTGGGAAATCTTATAAGTTGAAAAATGATTTTGAGTTTGGCTTTGGAAATTCGAAATCTGGTTTATATTCCGATAAGTTTTGTTTCGAATTCTGTGGATTGGGATAGTTCTTAAGGGGCTAGAGCGAACAAAGGGCGGCGGGGTAGATGGATCTAAATCGACTGTGATTTGACTTGTTTGTACTGCCATAAAGAAACAGTTCATAGTTGATTTTGATCATGAAAGTTGGGATTTACAAAGCTGATTTGCATGATTGTTCCAATTGTATCTAATGTTAAAAATAATGCCAAGAATCTTTATAAAGTTAAGTCTTTAGAGTGAAGAAAATTGGAAATGAGTTGGAATTAGCAAGGTTTTTTTTTTGTTTGCATATATTTATAAATATGTTTGCATAAAAATCTATGAAGAGCCAAGTTACTGAGTAGTTTCCCCAACTTAAAATGACGTTAAGAAGCGGATCGACGTGTATAGTGCTGGACTAACCAACTTTCCTATTAATTTCGTAGTCATCTGCATAGGCGCAGAAGATGAATTGTTTGTGTTAGGAAATTATATTATTTAATTTATTACTAATTTAAAGTCAAGTAACAAAACACAATAGACTTTTCTTATTTCTCTTTGTTTATTCTTTTTTGCTTTAATTGTCTGTCAAAGATAGAAAAAAATGTTATATTTGTCCTTGTTTCTCTTACAAAGCCATGAGCAATCGCTTCCTTTTCTACCTGAATTCAGGACTGAATTTTTCAAGCCTGAACGACCAAACTGCAGGGAGGCTATAAGAAAGAGCATAACCGATAAGGGAGATCCTTGCGGTATGCCATTAGGTAAGGGGCGAATTTGGAATCGGTGTTGGTGTATTGTTAAATGATTCTATTGGACAAAAAGTTGTGTACGTATGTTATTATTTTTGGGCCAATTTTCCATTCTTTTGATTGGCCTATGATGAAGTGAAAGCCAACTCTCTCGAAGGCTTTGACCAGGGAATCTGATACGGATTTGCCCTTTCTAAAATCTGACTGCCGACGACCGACTGATTTGTTTAAAATCACAAACTATCAAAATCTGTTGGCGACTATTTTATCCATGAGTTTAGAATCTAAACTTAAGATAGACAAGAGTCAAAGTAAATTGCGCGATATAACGTGAGAAGTGTTTTGTTGAAGTTCGGTTTAATTTAAGAAGACAATTCCAGTTGTCTATAAATCTCGGATGCCCACTCCAAACAGCTGGGAGAAAGCGACAGTAACGCCCATTTAAATTAATAAAACAGAATACAACACACACACACGCACAGGCAAACACACACAAACATGCATTATATAGTGCACATACATTTTTCAATTCATTTCATTTAGCAAACAATAAATTTAATTGAAAATTGTCCTTGAGAGCAAGTATAAATATACATATAGACTTTTTTTTCCTCCCTTTTGTTGTAGCAACAAAAGTTTTCAGCGCGGAAGCTATGTACTAGCACTATACATATGTATATGAATGTTATATGATATTGTCCCTTCCCAGTGTAACTATGTATCTATGTGTTTGTGTGTGTGCGACTGTGATTTGTGTGCGTGTGCGTAGTTGTGTGTATTTTGCGGGCGCATTTCCAATTTCTCGACGAGTATTTCCGGCTATGCTGCGCCGTATATAGCAAAATTTATGACATAAATTTTAGTTTCTTTTTCCTTTTTTTTGCCCGCTTTTTTGAGTTATGCAGGCCTTGCATCCTGGCGTTTTTTTGCATTGTAAGTTTATCTAACAACTATTCTAGAGTTTCGCCATTTTCTGCTGCTTTTTACGCTGCGCTAATTTTGGCACTGGCAGTTCCAAAAACTCACCAACAATATTCCAAAGTTTTCCAAATTTAGAATTTTAAAGCTTGAAATAAATGGTAACTTCCCCTTATTCATGCTTTTGCAATGAGGCGATTCGGACTTTGATAGAAAATTAAAATTAGTTTCGGGTGATGCGGCTCCTCACATAAGTAGTTCAAATGTTTGGTTATTCTAGTTTTAAGCGTCTTTAAGATACGGGCGTTCATAGAGACGCATATGCAGACTGACATGCCCTCATGGTAACTTTGGGTAAGCAGACAATTTTCAAAATGTTAATTGAAGTCAAAATAGTTTTCAATTCGATTACTAATATATCAGAGAGGTTATCGGCCATTTTCGTTTTGTCTTGTTCTTCTTATTCGCACAGCCAAATATAAACAGTACAGGCCAAAAAAAATTGATACATCTAGAAAAAATATATTTTTTCGACTTTGTCATCAAGATTTATAATATAATGTGTTTTTTTTTTTTTTTTGGCTTTTTTTAATGCTCAATTGTTGTTATCGTTATACTCCGAAGATGAACTGGCTAGAAAAGGAACTAACAGCATCCTCCTTCAGGACAAGGAGGACCTGAGTATACCCATGGCCAGCTGCAAACTGAGAATACGAAATTACTTCACTCTCTTTGCAAACCAAACGTGGAATCGGGCATCGAACACGTGCAGAATCTCACGGCAAACCTGGCCGACATGAAGCAGTAAAAGAACTAAGGAACTTTGCTGTTTGAACAGAGCTCAGTGCTCGACTTTCATACGTGCTATCACGGGACATTGGCTGGTGGGGATCCATGCATCCAGACTTAATGCCCACCACCATGGTTTCTGTAGAAGCTGTGGCGATGAGGAGGAGCTGGAAACAGTTGAACACCATTTCTGTCACTGCCCTGGACTGTGCAGAACAAGATTTCGCTTTCTAAAGCCACACTTCCTTGATGATTTATCTCAGCTCTCCGAACAGAGTCCAAAATACTTCTCAGGCTGCGGGATGGCGGACCTCTTGAATGGGGAAGAGCGGTGAATGGTCCACCGTAGCGGTATTACAACGGGCCTATTCTTGGCCTATGTGAGTTGGGACGTTAGTCCCAACTGCCGCCCTAGCCTAACTAAATTTCGAATTTTCGTTCGTCGTCAAACAGATAAGCAGTTCAAATCCGAATGTATTGCGCTAGCTATTAAAGACGATTGTGGTTTTGTAATGGTTGGGGACTGCTTTTGTTACGATGCAGTCGGCCAAATCTAGAAAATTTATGGAAAACTAACAAAATAGTCATATCATAGCATTTTTCAACGACAATCTATTCAATATGTAATGGATTTGATTGGTCACGTTTTCTTGTTCCAAGAAACATACTTCGGGACTGTGTACCGGCGATAAAAAAAAAGATCTTGGCGTGCTTAAGATCATGGATTGGCCGCCACTTTTGCCAAACATTAATTCTATAGAGATTCTATGGAATGCGCTAGATCACCATTGGAAAGATGTGCGACCATGCAGCGTTTCTCATATCTGGCAGTGTCTCAAAACATTTCACAAGTAATCAAAGCCAATTGAGTTAACTTTCAAGGAAATCGCCTTATGTGATATTGTTATAATTTGTTAAATATATCCAATTTATAATAAAAACATGGAAACTAGTCAATAGAAGTGAACTTGTAATAATATGTACCAAGAAAAAACAAATAAAATGATTTGTTTTCGTTTAAGCGCTATTTTTGTAGAGCAATGGACAAGGCGGATGCCTTGCCGTCAAGCCTTGTCTAAATGTTAGGGTTACCCTACCCTTTTCTTTTTTTGATTTATCTCAGATCCTTTAAAGATATTCCGTACACTGTGTATAGAAATTGGATGGTTTTCTATTATTGTTTTCTATTTAATGTATATTTGTAACTTATTGTCCAGTTTTTAGCTTAACCACAAAAAGATAACGTACTTCAGAAAGACGTGGACGTGTACATTTTTTTAACAACGCACTGTGGGCCCAGTTTTTCATATTTTGGCCAAAACCCTGTCATTTCCATAATAATTTTTTTAGAGTGATTAAATTTTACACACGCGTTCTTAAAGAATTGAACTATTTTTCTGGGAAGTTTGAGCCTCCTCCGATTTTTTTGAGGTATAGATAATCCAGACCAAAATTGGAAAAAATTTAAAAAACCCAAACAATTTTTTAAACTTAATTCAAAAAAAATATTTTTAATCGAAATTGGACCATATTTCACACAGAGGTAGATATGAGCTCCTCATACACTAAAAAATTAGCCCATACCCAAAATATTGAATGGTTTTGGAGTTATAGCCACAAATAGTTTCAGCTTTCCAAGCAATTTACAAAAAGACTAATCCATCTGGGAATTAATTTAAAAAAAAAAAAAATCTTAAAATCTATATATTATTTTTACGTTTTTTCGTCAAAATTGATCATTTTTACAATTTTTGATTTGCATCATTGTAAGTATGCTATAAAATTTAAAAATTGTAAATTTTTTGTACATTTTAGTACAACCTTTGAAAAAATGGTTAAAAATCGAGTGGTAGTCGGAGGTACACTTAAAGCAAAGCAGCCAAATGACATAAATACCAAAAAAATCTTTTAACTACTCGAATATATTTAAAACCGAAAAGTTTTTAAGCTCAGCTTTATTTTTTTTTCTGAAGTTATACTTATAAATAATAAAGTGAATGAAGATTTCGTAGCTACATGTATCATGGTTTTTTTTTCCGAAAATGTTCGCGAAAGCTCATAAAATACAAAATGTCAACTTGATTACCAATAACTTAAAAAACACTAATTATAATTTAAAATTTTGTTCTGCACAGGATACCTTAATATGTGTAAAATAATATTAAATTAAAATTTTGTCCAAATTTTGATTTTTATCAAAATGGCTTTTGGCCAAAATCTGAGTCAGTTTGCTCATCACCAGTGAGTTGACTTAACTATCAGAAATGCACAACGTGTACGTCGCAAAGACGTAACGTTAAATTTTGTGTAAGTTTTTTGGTTTTTCGTGTGGTGTGGTAAATTTTAGGTTTGAGGGAGCAGACACATTGGATCAAAATTGCTAGTTGGTGTCATCCTTAAGCAATACATTGCCATCAGAACTTAGCATTTAGTGCCGTTGTAGCTATTGCTTATTATGCTTATAATTTTTTCTGGAATGCCTTGACTTCGTAGCGCTGGCCAAACACAATCTCTTTTGACGGAACCAAAGGCTTTTCCAAAAACCATGAAAATTGCGTATAATGTTGTGTTGAATTCAATGCACTGCTGTATAATTAAACGCATGGTGCTTATGTTGTCTTTGCTTTTGAAGCTGTTTATCAACTGCCTTTGTAATGCGCTCCATGAAAATTTTATTAAAGACTTTACTCAGAACAGCAAGCAGTGATATGCCTGTCCAATTGTTACAGTCAGAAAGATTACCTTTTTTTTTTGGCAGTCTTACAACAATCAACAGTTTCCATTCTTCTGGAATTTCCTCAATACTCCAAATATTCAAAATAGTGGATATAACATTTGCACAGAAATGCTTTTAAGCATTCAGCTGGAATCTTAATAATATTTATGTGGCTCTAATAAACAAATCCAAACAAACCAATCCATAAGCAAATACTCCGACTGTATCATATATTTTTTTTATTTATTTGTTACGATATTCCGCAAGGTACGGTAGGATATATACACACATCGATATGGGACTATTATTATAAGAACAATATTTGTAAGTCCTGAACCTTTTTTTTCTTTTATCATATCCTTATTTTTGAATACGCATTCAATTCAATTCAAATCAATTTTATTTACTTACTCTTAGGCATTACGAATACATGTGATGTTTAATTTCCTTACAATACAGAGTTCAGGCTTAATTAATTACCTTTTCTACTGTGATATCAAATTATAATGAAAATATATTAGTCATAAGAGGCGGAAAAAAAAATTACAAAAAATCCCACGAGTATGAGAAACTTATATCTAGGACTTATTCTATGACTAAAGGTATTTAATAATAAATAATTTATATGCGTTAACTCGGAATAAGTACATCTATCCTTAAAATTGTTGTGCAGACGGTTGACCCTCTCTGAAACGAATTCAATTTTTGCCCTGGTGTGTAGATCAATGGTATGAAATACGCATAAACACTATTAAATAAATTTGATTTTTTTGAATTAGCTGGGAGTATATTTTAGATTTCGGTTTTAGGTGAAAAATATTCAAAAACATTTTGTTACATTTCGTTCACAGTTCCTTTACTAAATTTTAATAATTTCAATAGATTATCTAAATGTCTGTCTTTCATTTTAGCTTAGAACATGATGGAGGACTTCATTAACACAAACCGAAAAATTTTAGTTTATTATTCCTAAGATTCATATGCTCATCAAGTAAAAACTCCTTAGTTACAAAGGTTATCGATTATTTTAGTAATAGTATATGCATCATTATTTTAAAAGTCTAAAAATTCTAAAAAAAAACTTTTTCAGTTAAAGGCATATAAACAAAAATCCCATTTGGGATTTTTTTATATGGTTTTGTCATTCCGTGCGAAACTATTTTGCATTCTGCGTAAATTCCTTAAGTAACATATAATATATTAATCGATTCTTGTACTAACTACAACAAAACGTATCAAAAAAGTAACATTTTTTGTCTTTAATAAAATTTTTAAATATAAATGATCTAACTATTGAAGACCCAATTGGCATATGATGTGGAATTGGAAAGCGTCTTGGTTTATAATAGGCAATGTCTGCACAAGATTCGAATATGAAGCACAATATAGAAGAAAAACGAAGAAATGAATGCGCGTCATACTCTCTCTAACCCTGCGGAAGGTTGTTGGCACGGTTTTAGTGCCAGCGTCAGTCAACGTCACTTGCTCGTTATATTACTCAGTCTATCAGATATTGTTTGAATAACGTTTTCGAAGAAAATTAAAAACCTGCGTTTTGACAACAGTACAATTTACAACGTCCAATGCCTGAAACAGATTTCCAATATTTATATAGGTATAACCATGGACAATTTTGTATTTAATTATTTCCATCAAAACTTATTTCCTTCAAACTACAAATAAAATTTAGAGTTATAAACAAAAACAATGTATTTGTGAGCTTTTAAACAAATTTATTGACGATATACTCAAAAATTTAATCCTTATTTAAACATTTTGTGATAAAAATTAGAGAAAGGATATTTTTGCAGTTGTGGCATTTATGGATTTGCTGTTGGCTTAATGACATCATTGGGTATGACGAAAAGGGAAGTTGGCTGCATGGGAGTGTTTAACGATGCAAGTTTGTTCCAAACATCGCGCACTGGATCGTATTCCTCGACAGTACCATTAGACTTTGCGCCGCCGGCTGCAACAATACGATTAGCAAGCAGAGCACAGCCATGTCCCCACCGGCCGTGTGTCAGCGAGCAAACCTTTGTCCATTCATCAATAGTTGAATTGTAACACTCAACAGAATTTAAATTATCAAAACAGCCGCCTATTGCATAAAGAAGCCCATTTGCTTGTACCACTCCACTCCATGCACGAGCTTCGTTCATGGACGATAAACGACTCCACTCGTTTGTGCATGGATCATACCTTTCCACGCAGCTCAAACGGCTATTATCTTTATTATATCCACCAATAGCATATAAACAATCGTTGAGAACTGCCACACCGATACTATATCTTGCGGTTGGCATGGGTGCCACACTGTTCCAATCACCTGTTGCAGGATTCCATCGCTCTACTGTATTCAAAGGTGAATTATTCCAACCGCCCACCACATAGAGTAATCCCATTAGCACTGCCACGCCCATACGCTTCCTTGGTGTACTCATTGGTTGGAGTTGGGTCCAGGTCATGCTCTTTAAATCTAAGCTCAACACCGTGTTTAAATCACCTCCTGCATTAAGTCCGCCAACCAATATCAGTTTATTCTCAATAAATGCTGCACCATATTCATCACGTTGTAATTTAAGTTTGTTTACGAGCGCCCATTGCTTCTTAGTGGGACAGTAGCTCTCAATCACAAGATCTTGCTCCCTTTTTCCAATTGCAAGCAAACAATCATTTCTTGCCGTTGTCTTTCTCCGGGCAAGCGATAACAGTCGCTCGGGCATGGCATGACACTTATATGCTTCCACAAGTTGACTGTGGCACTCATTGGCACTGCACACGCTCTCCACATGCTGCTCAATAAAAGACAGCGTCATTAGTGGAAGCCTCACCTTTGCCATCAGTATTGGTATGTGCTGTTGGCGTGAGGACTTATCATGTTGCACCCAAGCCATTAGACTCTGAAACACATTCTCCTCGGAGGGTACTTGGAGATCATCACTGGACAGCAGCTTGCCCAAGTGATCGGCACTCAATTGTAAGAACTCTTGACTCTGGCTGACATCCTCAAAATGCTTACTGGTATAGTCCACAGTGAGTTCGATCAAAGTGGTGCATTTGAGCTGCTCTGCAATTAAGGCAATGCCCAGGCAGTTCGATGAATCCATTTTGCGTGCCATAAAATTCCCGCAGGCCGTGACTGCAGAGTCCATTTGCCACCTATTGGCGGTCGTTATGAGTAGTTCAACATTCTCGTCATGCACTTCAAGAATTCCCGTGTAGCAGTAGTTGATCAGAATTTGTAGAACATCGTTGTTTACATCGCCAAGAGTCACCTCATTGTCGTCGGCTTCCCGCATTGGATTGGTGAACATTGCCGAGAAGAATTCACTGTTGGCGGACAACACCAAGCGATGGGCCGGCAAACGTTTTCCGTCTAAGCCCGAGATCAGAACCACATCGCACAGTTGTTCTCTGTCCAGATGCCCTTTTAGTTTTTTTAGAACCATGTCGGCATGTTTATTATTATTGCAAGATTTGCAGTTTTCTTGGTTTTCCGTAGACATTGCGTATTTAATTTATTCGTACACATGATGCAAAGAATTTTACAAGGTGCCGCAAACAATGGGATCGAGTTCACATTTTGTATGGTAGCTACACGAAATAGTGGACCAATTTGAACCAAACTTCACACAAATGTAAAGACTTAGATTAAATTAAACTGACGTAAATTTGGTTGCGATATTCCAAAAAACAAAAAAGTTTTTCTAATAATAAATATTCCCCATACAAAACGTTCGTATAACAGCAGCTGAGAGCAACATGCTGTAATGAACTAACATACAAATGTTAATTTACAGGACAGATGCTGGCATAAGCAAAAAGTAAACAAAACAAGAAATGGAAAAAGAAAAGAATTTTTGTTATCAATATTTTAATTAATTAATAGTTTTATTTAATTTTCTTATTGCTAGCTTTTGACATATTTAATTTTCTTAAATTAAAAAACATTCTCGCCCGGAAAAAAAGATTTTTTACTTTGTCACTGCAGTCAACAGATTCTGCTGCGGACAGGTGTTGCCTCAAGTAATTGGGGGTAATAAATAGACCCTCACCGTTCATGTTTTTAAATATTCTTTCCAACATTTCCATCTTTTCCATCATTTGTTGCGATGGTTTTATGAGTCCGCCTTCGGATAACTGATCGACCCAAGTATATGTGGCCGCGTTGTTGTCTATGTCATTTGTGTCTAAGCTGCCTTGCAGCTTAGCCCGCAAAGTTTTCCAAAGCGTCGAACTCCACTTCTCTAATTTCGGAAAATTCTTCCTGTATGGGTGGTGGAGTATACTTAAATGTTTTTAAAATAATTGCTGAACATAAAAAACGAAATATTAATAGATTATACAATTAATTTGGAAAAAGCAGCATACCTGTCTTAGGCGCTGCAGGTATATCCAAATCTTCTGTTTCATCTTCCAATGTGTTGCCAGCATAGACGGGAGCACTGGTGGTGTGTTACCGAAAAATGCTATCCATTTCCTTTGCGTAATGCCGTCCTTTGGGAATTGAAAGAAACTTTTGTTGTTTTCTTTATCCCTCCAGTTGTATTTATTTTTACAATTTTTCACGCAGCACTTCATTTTTAATAATATAATTTTCACTTTTTATATGTCGCGAAAAACCAAACACGTATGACTTGCTCTGCTTCTTTCTATTGTTTGTTTTACTTTTGTTTTTTGCTTATGCATGCATCTGCTCTGTAAATTAACATTTGTATGTATGCATGCTGTTAGCTGCTCTCACACAAACGCTGACCTTGAAAACAGTTTTTGTTAGAAAAACTTTTTTGTTTTTTGGAATATCACAACCAAATTTATGTCAGTTTAATTTAGTGTGAGTCTTTACATTTGTGTGAAGTTTGGTCCAAATTGGTCCACTATTTCATGTAGCTACCATACAAAATGTGAACACGCTCTCTTTTGAGAGAGACACGAATAACGGGACTGCGCTTTGCGTGACCTTCTTATTGTTGGATCATGATTCGTACACTACTGACTGATGATTTTTGAGAGTCAACACGCGCTTTTATACAGCAAACAACTCGCAGTGTGACCATATCACAATAAATATTTAATACCATACTTTCATATGCAGTTACGCAGTATGTTTTTTTACTAAATACCAAAAGAGAGAATATTAGATATTTAGCGTATTCACGCTTTGTGTTGACAGTGTCCATTTTCATTTAGAGCGCCCTCTCCTCACAGTTTAAGAAATACAAATTCAGCAAAATGTTCGTCGCTTAAGCGACAATAACATATATGCATGATGTATAAAATATTTTCAAGAATAATAAAATACTCTTTAAAATATTTGTTTTATTTTTGTGGGGCTGTAAAGCTTTCGATTTAAATACACGAAATAATAAAGATCTGGCTTCTGACTACGAATCAGAGCAAACTTAATCGTTTTCACAATTAATGGAATTTTTACGCAAAATGTGACACATGCAAAATCAGGTACAAATTTATAACAAAATATTTATCACCTTTTTTTAAAATTTAATTGACAACGAGTTTAATAAAGTGTATATGGCAGATACATCAAGTAGAGTATTTATTATTTGTTATTGATGCCAGTTGGCTTTGCTTTAAAGTTGATGTTTATGGTAAATGATCGTTTTTAGTGGTTTCTGATGACGTCGCAAAAATGTTTGTCGCCTGGTGTCCAATTCGGAGGCATTTCAAAGTGTGGACGTTGGTTTGACTTTGCATTCAAGGCTTTGTTGCAAAGTACTGACCTTGATTTGTTTATGACTTTAAATGATTTATCAAAACTTAGGCGAATATAATTATGTATGAAAAAATCCCGAGTTGCGGTTCTCGCTGGCGTTATGAATGAGACATTTTCATATATCCGCAATCTGAAAGGTCTTATAAAGTTTACATTAAATGTTTTCGGAATAAAAATTATTTTTGTCGAAAATGCCGTTGGAGTATAACATGTATTTAGCGAATCTTTTAAAGTAGATATCCATAAAATCCAAATGCTTAAAATTTTGCGGAATATTGGTAAATTTTAAAATTTTAAATGCAACCGTATGCTACTGTCCTATTTATTTTATACAAAAAATCGTTTTATTTTGTTGTGCAAATGTTTTTTTATGTAGAAGTTTGTTCTTAAGTTAGTTAGTTAGGTTTTAATTTAGTTATTTTTCATGGGTTTTTTGTTACATTTTTTGCCCTCTAAAATATTATATCTATTTTGTTCAATAATTATTGAA
The DNA here is from genome assembly GCA_018150985.1 of Chymomyza costata. Classification (NCBI taxonomy): domain Eukaryota; kingdom Metazoa; phylum Arthropoda; class Insecta; order Diptera; family Drosophilidae; genus Chymomyza; species Chymomyza costata. The sequence goes on along the minus strand of JAECWU010000803.1, from coordinate 5,774,539 downwards.
TTTGCTAAAAATGTTATAACCATCTAATCAGAAAAGGCTAGAAACCTAATCTCTTCATTTTACTTATATTAGATCTCACAATGTATATTTTTAATTTTAGAGAATAAATAAAAATAAAGTTTCGCAGACCCAGTGATGCCTCAATTTCTGCTGATCTGCAGTTGTGTTTTTGCAGATAGGATAAATCGTTCTGAAACATTGAATCCAAAGCCGTTTATTATTTATTTTGAATCCTCCATGTTTTATAGGGTGCTCAAAACAATTGAAATCAAAGTTTTAAGCATTTTCGTAAAAATAAATAAGTTTCATGGAACAATGGCATGTTCTAGATGTCGATTCCGACAAAAACTGTCGGAATTGAAATTTAAGGTGCTCTGGACATCGATTCGTATGTCCTGTTTCTCCTAGTGGAGCATAGGGCCACTATGAGTTATTAATGTCACTAAAGTTAATTTTGTATTATTTTTTAATGTTTAAAGAAAATTTAGATTTGCTCAGTTGAATGAATTAAAGTTAATTTTCATTAACCATTTGTCGAAATTAAGTCGTTATGACTTTTCAAAACGAGTCTAGATCTGGAACAGGCCTGATAGGCTTTAAAAACAATTCATTTTGTGTTTTGTTTAATTTATTATGTCCGTTTTGAACTCAACCCAAAATGCCGCAGCTAAATTCCAATGAATACTACAAAAAATACCAGAAATCAAAGAAAATACCATATTGCGTTAATTAATAATTAAGTTAAAGGCCTTGTAGGCGCTCATTTTGTGAGGCAGCCTACTGCATTTACTGATTGAGACTTTTTATGTTATATCTGGAATTTTTTTTTAAATGTAACTCTATCATGTTCAGCAAAATTCACTAGAAAAAACTCTAAATTTCTCAAACAATTTATGTGCGTTCATAATTATTATAATCAAAACAATTTCATGCCTTACATGTAATTGATATTTTGGTTGTATGCACAAATGGATCAACGGACACCTTAAGGATACTATTAAGCTAGTGACAAAATTACAGTCGGGAAATCCCGACTATAAAATAAACTATACTTTCCTTAATTACCTCCGTGTATATAAGCAGCCTTAAAGCAGCTGTTGGGTTAGGTAGACAACCATTAAGGCACTTTAAACCAAAGTGTTAGAGTACCTGATGGACTTTTGCCATCTGCACAAAAAGTACCTGCATTCTTTTTTTTACCTGTTTAAGCCATATTAGCCTTTAAAAAAAATATTTTCAAAGTAACTGAGTTTAGTTTTCAACACAAATAAGATCAAACAACCCCTAGAGTTCCAATTAACGGTGACATAGACAATACTTTGGAAAGGCTTCAGAATCTCGAGATTTGATTAAATTCACTCGTAAAACAGAGTTTCTTTAAATTAATTTGTATATATTTAAAAATAAGTAATCTATATCACTATAATTTAATAAACTAAATATCTAAATCTTTAAGAAAAATATGCCGTTCACTGTCAACATGCAACACCAACAAAAGTTGATGCCACATAGGCTTCAGATTAACTAATTCAATTTCAAAGTTTTTAATTTTAATATTAAGCGAAGTTTTTCGTACTAAACTAAAGTTAAAAGATTACAATTTAGACTAATTGCAATATTAATAGCGATTTTTAAAATTCTGCATCACCTAAACACACCATACCCAAAATCTCTAGAGATTCTGTGTCACCAAACAGAAGATACTCCTAACTAAAGTTGGGATTATGTGTCTTTCCCAAAAATCGCAAGTTATATCCTTGGTGCTTTTTTTGTTTAACTAATGGCTTTGGACTATCCTTCTTTAAATTACGGTAGTAAACTAGTTTTATTATTTCTTTCCTCTGGTTAATATTCAGAAAGAAAAAGAAATATCCTTGAACAAAATGTTGCAGTTATCGTGTACAGCATCAGAGAAGAAAAAATCTTTAGTTAGTCCATGAAGTCGTCGTTCGGGATTCTCTAGTGACGACTAGCAAACAGCCTGTGAGGGGTTTCTTGGACTTCATCGCGCGCACATATCTGCCTACATACAAATTATAATAGAATCCTTAATGCCAATTAAGGGAAGTGGAGGAAATCACAATCAAACCCTAGATAGAAAAGTTGGTAACAAAAAAAAGAAGTATTATTACCAATATACACACACTTCAGAGAGCAGATATTATCGTAGCTCTCGCTCTGTACCTATCCTACCTATCCCTAAAAATTATAATAACAATTACGATTACATTATGGCTGAAAAGTCCATAGGATAACTTATAAAAACATTTTTTGTTGTTGTTAAATTTTACTTCATTCATCAATATAGTTTCCCTCGAGAGCGATATGATCTGGGAAATGATATCTTCTCTGGCATCACTTTATTATTCGGATGTTCCTATGTACTAAATAATAAAGCTACTTCCTCAAAGTACCCACAAACTGCCCAAGTCGTACCATTACAAAAGAGTCTTCGCAGTGAGACGTAACGCAATCATGTCCCAGGATCACTTGATCGAGGTTGGAGTGCCCCAATGCAGTGCAGTTCTCTACATCCTGTTCACGGCAGACATCCCCACTAGCAATAAATGAATAGGAAAAGTTCTTTAAACAGAGATTTTACAATTTGGTATGCCAAATAGTTTTGTGCTGGCAGTGCTAATAGTTTGACCGCCACTGTATATATAGAACTGCAATGGCAACGAACTGCCAACTAAATGCTTAAAATCAATGCAATTAAAGTACATGTAAGTCTGCCATGTACAATGTTCATACACTATATACACATATACAAACGCACATATATGCAACAACAATTCATAAGTGAGCGTGTGTGTATGAGTATGAAAAAGTGTTGTAGATATATCGCGTGTCTTGCGCTAATGTGTTGCCGCACCCAAAGGGTATGGCAACCCTTTGCCAACGTCATAAGCAGCACGTGAGTTGCCCTCGCGTGCTTGTATGGCAACCATGGCGACAACTACAGTAACAGCAATAGTAATAAAAATAATACACTGAGAGAAATATACAAAGTCTGTAAGTACCAGTTTCTTGTAAATTGAATATTCAGCTTTTAAACAACATTTGTCTAGGTAATAAAAGCTCAAAGTTGATTTGTTCTAAGAACGAAGTTCCTAAACGGAAAATGATAAAATAGTCGTCACGTAACGAAATCGAAAGGTGTAGGGCTATGATAACAAAGACTATGGGAACAGAAGAAGAATATATTGACAGCAAAAAATGTGGAATTGGAAGCACGCAAAAATAAAAACGAACAAAATTTATACGTTTTCGTTTTTAAATTCCTAAAAGTCAAAGTCAATGTGTATCAAAATATTTATTTGACAACAACACGAGCAGTAAATGCGCTCTCGCCTATCGATGCTTCGTAGTTGACATATGCAAAAACTTGCATGCGCCACCTATCGCTCAAAATCGGTCAAAATTTGTGAACCGGATTACTTTTTAAGTTGACTTCTTCGATTTTGATGCTCAATACATATATAATAGAGTTACGTACCATTATTAACCAAGTGCCTTCACTAAAATAAGTAAAATACTCTCATTAGCGTTTTTTTAGTTTTTAGCAGTAAATTTACGTGCATAAAATTTTGTTATTCCCATTTTTTTCAGAAGTTGAGAACACTTTCAAAATTTTAAAAAATAATTGTTAAAAAATTAAGCAAGAAACATTTTATAAATCCAAATTCCTTAAAAACATAAAAATTAATAAAAATTGTGTATTGTCATTTTGGCGTGACGTTATACAAAAGTAGACATATGACAAAAAAAATTGGTTTAATTTAAAAAAAATTTTATTTTTATCTATTCATAAAAAAAAAATATAAGTTGGTTTTGTCTTTTATGACATTAGGAAAAAAACTTTTTTAACCTGATTTATAATGTAAGTTTGTATAATAAACTAAAAATATTGTCTCTATTTTTTTTTTAGTTTTGAATATCCATGTTTTTAATAATAAATAAGAGTTTTTTGTAACGAATATATTGCAATAGTTGCAAAGATAGTCATAATACAATTTTCAAGAGGATTAAAGAGAAAATGTTCTTATAAATAAGCAAAAGCTTTTTTTTACAATTTTAATTTGATAACTTTTGACAACAAATTCTAGGCTAACTTATAAGGAACTTTCTATGAAAAGGCTTATGTATAAAATTTGACATTTTTGTAAAATGAATTAATTCACATTTATTTTGAAATGTTATTGTTTGCTCTACAGCAAACTAAAAGAATTTTAATTAACAAATAAAAATCAAATTTAACAGTTGTACTTAGATACTTTCTTTTTCTTACAGAACTTTCTGTAACTTTTCGCTCAGTGTAGCATTTTTGCTTGTACATACTTTAAGAACGACATGAACTCAATGCGTAAACAGTAAAGTTTAATGCACTCTAATTGCGGTTATAAGAAAGAGTAGAGAAAGAGAATCCAAGACAATAAACGAAAACGTACAAAGAAGTAAAAAAAATGTCGTCGTATGTAGCTCTAAAGTGTTTAAATAAACTTAAATACAATAAAGAGTTCAATTACTTCTTGCAACGCCATTGTATTTACACAACAAAGAAATGGCTGCCAAGCGGATATCCGCTTCATATTGCGTGTTGCGTATGTTGAGCGACAGAGAGGTAGAGCAAGTGACATCAAGGAAGTCTCTGCACTGCTCTTCATTGGACGCCAGGGTGCGGCTTGGTTCAAGTGCGCTCCGGAAATTCAGCCAACATTCATGTTTAACGTCTATTTGGCCCGGCTAAATGACACTCGGCTTGAAGTTGATTAATGTTTGATTGGTCAGATGATTTATTTGATTCAAAAAGGGTTGAACCAGGCCCGACCAATTATTTAGACGTCAAACAGCTGGCCTGATTGAATGAGCCAACTTGCTCATGTTCATTACGTAAAAGCCAAACCAAGTCGAGTCACAGCCAAGGTAAATGTATTAAAAACACATTTATAACTGAGACTAAGTAAAACACAATCGAGCGTTTGGATAAGTCAGTGGCACTAAAAAAGGAATTATTTTCAAATGCTTTATGTGATTTATAGTAGACCACAAAAACTAAAACTGGTATCGATCGGCATGGTATGCGACAATGGAATACGCTGTAGACATTTTGTTGGGCAATGTTTTGTATGGTTTTGCAGCTATAGGAGTTGTTTCGAAAAAAAGTTAGCAAATCGTTGTTTGTTGGGCTCACATTAGGCAACATAATGTATTTAATGGCGCTAGTTTATATTTTTATGACAAAAAGTGAAAAATTTATTTTTGGACTACTCATACGATTTGTGAAATGACGTATGACAAACAGCATGTAAAGCTTCAAATTAAGAACCAATGATGAGAGAACGTGGAGGCAAAATGTTGCATGTGACAGGGATATATAGGGTGGGCCATCTGTTGGATTGTTTGTTAATTGTATTTTATTCGTATATATTCCAACAAAATTGAGCAAATCAATATACCAAATGCAATTTTGAAGCTACTCATTTGTGTATAAAAAATACAGGCCAGTATGCGAACATCGTAATTTTCGGTGACTTTTTTTTTACGAAAACTCATTGGCTTATCTCCCATCCATTGAACGAATAAGCGACCCTGATAATGGTCCGCGGGCTTCAATTGTTGCTTCATTTAAACTCGACGACCCTGGCCTCAACTATGTTTTTTTACAAAATGGTCATTTTCACAGTACGCCTTTACAAATTTTACGCGTTGTTCGGTTTTTAAATAATCAATGACTCAAATAGAGTACGTTTGAACTTAACATATGTCGAAGTGCATCCACTTTGGACTGGTATATTCCGAAATATGAGTGTTTAGCAACCAAAACCAACAGATGGCCCACCCTATATTTCCGCTCTTCCCGAAATTTTGTCACAAAAACTTTGTTATACCTAGTGGCACATGATGAATTAAACAAACCCAAAGACGCGAAGGATTCCTTAATGCATGTTTCGGGTAGGCCGTGATCTTATGATATCAGAATATTCGAGGAAGTGGAAATTACAGACGGGCCTTAAAATTTTGTTATAAAAATGTATTTATTACCAGCGATGGCATAGCATTTATTTTGATACCGTCAGAATGAAATTCCTGCATATGGGTTGAACTGGATAACGTAACGATTTTGAAAAACTAATGATTTAGAAAAATTCCTAGTTAAAAACAATGTTTTGCAAAATTTCAGTTTTTAAACATAATGCTTTATGGCTTATTTTTAAAAATGTGTGCTTTTTATACATTTAAAAATTTTTTTTAGTTTTCGTTTAATTTTTCTTGTTAAAAAACCAAAAAACGTTTTGGTTCATAAATACACGATATTTAAATGGAATAAAAAGACATGTTTCAAAAAAAAGATAATTGACATATTTAAGAAACACGCTTAAGAACATACGAATTTTTTTTAAGGACCCTATTGATGTTAGATTTAAAAAAATATATATTCATATAATCATATATTATATTGGTATTTTTTTAATTATTTTTAATTTTTTGTTGATGGATCTGCATTATTAGTTTCTTAAAATGGTTGGAGTCCATTATTGGCACTTTTTATTTGTGACTGCATAGCTTTTTTTTACGAGGAACCAAAAGTTACTGAAAATTTGTTTAAAGCAAAAAAAAAAAATACAATTTTAAAAATAAATAATTACTTTCGTTACTATTCGAAAATTCCAAAATTTTGTTCTACAAAAAAAGAAACACGATAAATTTTAATACTAAAATATTGCTTCGGAACTTGCTAGAATTACCTTAAATAATAAACAATAAAGTTTAATGCTAAAAAAATTTCTTTGGAACAGGGCTGAATTTGCTTTGCTGTTTACATCTTATGCTGATGTAATCGGAGCTAGGTGTCTTTAGCGTCCGTGGCCTCCGGACGGAGCCAAGGTGTAAATAATTTATATGCATAAATCTATAAAACCCTTGTGCCCATGCTTATAGGGTATAAAAATACCATTGCATGCTTGGCGGCGGGGCTGCCAACAGAAAAAAAAATTTGACTTTTGACCACAAACAGCTTTTGGCCAACAATAACAACAAAAGGCGGACAAAAATGAAGGCAAAATGTTTGTTGACCAAGCCCATAACCGACTGCATGACTAAGCACTTGTTTGGCTCACTTGTGTGTTTGAGTGCATATGTATGTGTGTGTGTTGGCCAAGTTGAAATTGTATGGTCATTTATTGGCAACACAAAGTGCAGCCTAACAGCCTAGCGCAAAACGTGCAAATTAGAGGCAACTTAAAGTTCGAAGGCCAAGCGAGCTACTAATTCAAAATTCCAATGCATTTTCAAATGCAACTGCAGCTTATAATTTTTGTCAGTCGACTCTGTTTGCCACTATGTCAGTCAGTCAGTCAGTCAGTCAGCCAGTCAATCAGTTGGTCAATCATTCTGTCCGTCATTTAGTCAGTTGGCCATTTAAGTTTGTCACTGAGCTGACGGGTCATAAATTTACAATGTTAAAAAGGTTGCCAGAGCTTTACATGCTATTGCCATTTGAAGGCAACCTCTTCCGCCCTCCCTTTGCACCATTTAATTGCAACATTTCAATTAGAGCTCGCTTGAAAAAGCAAAATAATAGCGTTATTATTGTTATTATGTTATTATTTTTTAATAAATAAAAAATATGGCCTTTAATGCAAGGCAAAATGCAAATATAAACAGCATTGACATATTTTTGCGATAGTTAATAAGGACGTGTTTTGTAGGGACGTTCAGGACTTGGAAAATTCGGCTTGGTGCTTTCAAATAACCCATGAAAATTTTACATGCATTTTTTCATAAATTAAAATCGGCCAAAATTGAATGTTTACTTTAAACCACTTTGAACCACACTTTTTTGCAATCACAATTATGGAACATTTCAGTTTCCAGATTTACTTAAAAAAAAAATGGAATGGAAACTGCTACAGTTTCTAAAGACCAGGACTAGGATTGAAATTTGAATTAGTTCTCAAGCAATCACTGCTGATAAATCGAACAACACTCTCAAAGGAAGATATAATCGCTTAAAATCGGCCAAAATCGAATGTTTAAAATTTGCAATGTTTACTTTAAATCATTTTCACAAATTTTTCTTTTTGCTCTTATAAATATGAATCATTTGAATTTAGTGAAGAAAATGGGTTGGAAACTGCTGCAGTAAAATTAAGAAACATTCGAGTTATAAAGAGTTCTTTAGAAAAAATTGAATGCTAGCTGTTCGAACTGCTGTGATTTCTTATGAACAGGACTAGGCTGCTTATAGCAGTTGTTACCCGTTCCACAACATGACCTTGTTTGCAGCTGCGATGATGAGCAGCAGGTAGAAATCAACCAACAGCTGCTATGTGACGCATCCGACAGCTGGGAAAACCTTGCCTCGAAGTTCTGGACTGCCTGGCAAATCTGCTCATGGCGTACCTGGCTGTTGTTAACGATATACAAAATGGCTTCGCAAGCAGAGCCATCTACGATTGCATCCGTCAGCTATTCCACACAGCTACATCTGCCAAATCGACTTACTTAATTTCTTTTAAATAGAATATTTTATGCTTTAAAATTAGAATTCAAAAAATTTCAAAGCATGGTTGATATTGTATTTGAAAAATTCAGATTATTTGTCGAGTTATCGATAACTGAATATTTAGATTTTGTTTGCAAACTTTTTCTTGACATATAAATAAAAATAGCAAATTACATTTTTTGAACAAATTTTTTCAAATAATTTGGATTTATTAAACGTTTAATTTTTTAACAATTATTTTTTAAATTTTGAAAGTATTCTCAACTTCTGAGAAAAAAATGGGAATAACTTAATTTTATGCACGTAAATTTACTGCTAAAAACTAAAAAAACGCTAATGATAGTATTTTACTTATTTTAGTGAAGGCACTTGGTTACTAATGGTACGTAACTCTATTATATATGTATAGAGCATCAAAATCGAAGATGTCAACTTAAAAAGTGATTCGGTTCACAAATTTTAACCGATATGTATGGAAGTGTCGTCCCCGTCAACATTTATTTTGAGCGATAGGTGGCGCATGCAAGTATTTGCATATGTCAACCACGAAGCATCGATAGGCGAGAGCGCGATAAATTCTGGTGTTGTTGCCATTATCTAATCAAATAAATATTTTGATACACATTAACTTTGACCAACCGCATTACTTAAATATATTTTTTAAATTAGTAGGTGTTGGAGTCGCTGGGCCCAACACCAGAATCTCTAGTGCAATGGGCATCTGGCCCAGCATCTTTCAAGCAGAGATTCATGCCATAGAGGTCTGCGCCCATAGTATCCTTAGCAAGGGAACTAGGGGAGCAAACATCTGTATCTACTCAGATAGCCAAGCTGCTATTAGGGAACTATCATCATGGAGCATCTCCCCCAGGATGGTTAAAGAATGACATAATTACATCCAAACCCTGTCCTCCCGGAACAAAGTCGTGCTATGTTGGGTACCTGGATACTCAGGAGTGGATGGTAACACGATCGCTGACGATCAAGCACGACAGGGTGACTGCACCCTGACCACTGCCCCTGCGCCTTTCTGTGGTATTGGTTGGTCAACAATCAAAACCATGGTAAACATATGGGCTGCAGGAGAACATAGGAGATACTGGATCTCCTTACCGGGGCTGCGGCAAGCAAAAGCGCTTGTCAAACCTCTGGATATGATCAAGACAAAAGGTCTTGGCAGAGCGGACTTAAAACTCCTGGTAGCATACCTATCCGGCCACCACACTGTTAGTTACCATCTACAGAAAATTGGCCTATCGGACTCTTCAGAGTGCAGACTCTGTCTCGAGGACGATGAAACCACCAGACATATTCTCTGTGACTACCCAGCGCTGGTATGGGACAGAGCCTGTCACTTGGGAAAGGAACGGATAAGTGCCTTCCATCTTAGGTCAATACCAACAAAAGACCTACTGCTATTCATGCGGAAAGTCTTTTGCCGTAATTTGGCCCGCGAGCTCAAAGTTTTGTACCCCAAAGATGTAGCTAGATTTGCAATTATCGATAGATCGTTAAACCATAAAATGGGATAGATCGTTAAAAACCTGCCTGCTAATTTTCTTATCTTTTTTTTATGTACAGCTGGCTAAGAGACAATTAAAGATAATCGTAATTAAAAAATCCTTATCATATTGACAATATATGTTTGGCATTACATTTAAGAAAGAGCAGATCCAACTATATTACAGTCCATACCAAAAAACGTGCCACAATTTCCTTACTTAAATTTTTGCTTTAAAAGTTTTCTTTTATCGCTTGGCTGGTGCTCTTAATTTCTTTGGACTTCGATTTCAATGACTTGTCGACGCTGCTTATCATTGTCGTTGACCGTGCAAAAATCGTTTGACTTACGTCTCGTTTGGACTTTTAGTTTATGGGTCTGTGGCCATGGCCAAAAAGGCTTTGGCGGCTCTGACACGTCAAGTAAGTAAATTATAAATTTTATGGCAACGCCCGAGAAATACCATTTGGAGGACCAAGCGTTGTATTTTGTGGCTTGTCTGTTGGAACTCGTTTCCTTATGTTCAATTGTCACGCGAATTGGAGCGTATTTCATTGCAAATTGTTGGAACTGATAGTGATAGTTTGTTTGGAACCGTTTCTGCTTGTTAACATTAAATTGGGTGAAATGTTAGACGGTAGTAAATATTTATAAAAACGTTTTTTTTTTTCGTATTTCAACATCATTTTAGTTGTTTTGTGCAAAGGTTTTTAACTTTAATTAAGATTTTAATGACTGCAAGCAAACTAGGCGCATACGCTATATTTTATGCTAGTCACATTAATAACACAGCTAGCTGCTTATATTTAACAAAGCAGCATTTGTTTAAGCTAGTTTATAATTTAACAACACGAAATGCTGAGATATGTAGACAAGGCAAATACCCGGGGGAGTTAGCTGAAGACACGCAACAACACACAAAGGCTTACACACATTAGGTACTTCCTTAACCTGGCTTATGTAAACAAAGACTGGTTAGCCTTGTGAGCAGCTTCGAGAAAATCCAACACATAAATATAAGAAAACCTTATGAGCTATCTTTAAGCTACTTAAAGCCAAAAAAAATCTAATATGTGGATAACAGCTGCTTTTTTTTGGCTTACAACTCTGCAGCAAGTTTGGGCAAAAGGGAGCTGCATTGGAGACGTTGAAAAACGGCTGAGTAAGCAACTCTGATGTTATAATCTTTAAATACGTTGACAAAATTTTGAAAACTCAAAAATTATGCAAAATGTTTGTCATTAAAAAATAATTTATTAAATTTATTTTTCTCTCTGAAGCAAGTTTGGCCAAAGGCAGCTGCATTGAACACGTTTCCATTGCACCTTTAAAAAAAGACATGGTCACACTGGAAAATGGCTGAGTCAGCAACACTGGTGCTATAAAACCAGCATTGTTCGTTCGTTTGATTACTTTAAGCCTTTAATTTAGTTCAAAAAGCATGTCTAACAAATGACAACTGAGCTAAATACTTTTTTTTTGTAGCATACTTTTAAGCGCGTATAGCTGTTTTAAGTGAACTTAACTATATAGGGTGTTGTTTTTATTTACAATTTTTTTTTATTAATTCTAAGCTAGCTTACCAAAAATGATAAAGGGTGACTGTTGGCTTTTTGACTTACAGCTTCTTGAGTTAACGTTAGCTTTGACAATATCGGGTGCTTTTTAAAATGTTTTTTTTAAACTTTTATAGGTTTTTTACACTTAATACATTGTGGACCTTTAGACTTAGTCAATACCAATATCAAAAAACTAATAAAACAAGCATAAACTAGTATAAAATAATTAAGTATGGAAAAAACTTGCTGATTGAAAGGTTAAAAAAAAAATGCTGCGCTTTCTTTTTTTGCAATTAACGCTAGAGTGCGCGAGCAGCCAAATAAAAAAGTAAATTTGCAGCAAGTTATTTTGATGGAATCATCATGAGGCGTGAAACATTTATAACTAGGTCTTTTATTATTAAGTGTGAACAGCTATCGGTGCTACAATAATTCAAAAACAAATTTTTATTGATTATTATTCGCAGTCATAATGTGGCAGCTAACATTTACAAAGAAACATGTGTAACTAAAAACTAGGGCAGTGTTTCTTATATGAAGTTATGATTTGTCTCGGCGCTTTTGTCGTTTAAAAAATCACCCTATATATTATGTTCTTTCCCCTTGCATGCTGTAGGAGTAAAGCAGTTAATTTTTTTTGGTGACTAACAAACCTTAAAAAAGCACCCTTTATATTATATACTTTGGCTTTGAACTTTGTAGCAAGCAACACATCTAATAAAAAAAGCAAAAACTGAAAATTGTTTTTTTTTTTCAAATGATTTTTGGTATCTAAGAAACCTTAAAAAAGCACCCTGTATATTATGCACTTTTGCTTTGAACGCTGTAGCAAGCAAAACATTTAATTTAAAATGCAAAAACAGAAAATGTTTTCATTTCAAATGAATTTTGTTTTGGTATCTATTTTGTTTATGTTTTGGTCAAATTGCATTTTTTTGTTGTTGTTAGCATTTCGAGTGTAAACCGCTTTGCCTTGGCCAACATTAGCTAATTGTGCTATAAACTGACAATTTATTAGAACACATTATGCATCAAAAAAGTATTCGAAGCATTTCGAAATTGCAAGCTTGGTCGAAACAGTTGGCTTTGTCATTTTTAATGTTGCGTAAAAGCTTTTTTTTTTTAGCATTTTATGGTTATTGTTACGTGTAAGCTGCGTTTTTGTGTGTGAGGATTTCGTTCTCAAGGCTATAAAGCCAAAAAATTTAATAAAGCCAACTCGGTGACCGACTGTGGATTACTCTACGCTTATAGAAGAAACAAAATTACTGCGTAGAGATTGCTGGTCGTATGTTCAGAAAACAGTGCTGTTCATTTTTTTCCAGCAATTTACGCTAGATGGCGCCAGCAGCAACAACAGCCATTTTGTTTTGAGGCACGCACGCGGCATTAAAAAAGTTGTTGAGAGAAAAATTTCAACTTGTTTTGCATACAAAAGAAAGTATTTGCGCAGCGTTTCTGAGCGAACAGTGCTGCCCATTTTTTTTACTAATTGCGATAGATGGCGCTATCAATTTAACTTAGATGGCGCCAGCAGTTAATGCGAATCAAGTTAATTTCCATTTTTTATTACAATTTATGAAAGTTTAACTTTATCATTAAAATCTTCTAAAATAAATATGCAAAGACAAAAAAAACATAATTCTTAGAATTATTTTTAGGCTCCAAATAATATTTTTTTTACATTACCTACTAGCTTTTGTGCTACAAAATCTAGTACGAACATGCGTATAAAACAATTAATGGTCTGCCACGCCTACTTCTAGCTGTTATATTAGTTACATAAAGCTACAATACGCTTATGCTTATATACAGAGTGTATACGTACATATATATAAAACAAAAACAAAATTACAGTCACGCGTTAGATTTTATGCAAAGTAGCAGACCGAGTCGGAACAGTTTTTATATTTTGTGCATTTGCAATTGCCTTGTTTAGTAAGGATGTTGTTCTCGTTCCTTGTTGTTGTCCTAGCTGGCCCATTATATAAGTGGCTGAGGGTACTCGAGTTTCTGTGTATGTGTGTGTGTGTATATTTGGATATGTACGTGTGTGCGTGCGTGTGTTTGTGGGTGTGGCTGTCTATGACTGTGAAAGTCATAAATTTCCAAGAAGTCTCGTAAAAATCTCAAGAGAACTTGGCTTTTTGCAGTTGCCGCGTTGTACTTTTTAGTTGGTTTTTGCCTTTTAACCAACTTGGCTTAGTCTGGTTTTTTTTTTTTGGTTTTTTATAATTATTTTTATAGCGGACTTGCAGAAATGATAAGCGTGAAAAGTTTGTTATCGTAAAATGGTATTTGTGGTTTTATGTTTAGCAGTCTGTAAGAATTGCTGATAAATTGCTATAGAAAAAGTCTGCTATTTATTAAAAACTTGGCTATGCATTTTTTTGAATTCATTTTTTAAAGTCGACCTGAGATGAGATGCTTTTGAAAGACCATATTTTCCATAATATTCCAAGTCAATAAAAAAGTTTCTTCTTCTTTGTTCCATTAACTTCTAGTGAAGCATAGGGCCTCAACAATTCCTCTGAACAGTATCCTATTGGATGCTGCTATGCAGATGTCGTTCCATGAGTAGCGCGCAGACGTAAGTTCGTCATCAATAGTCCTTGTCCACGTTATTGAGGGAGTGCCCGGCCGGCGGCTGCCTTGTGGATTCCATTTTAGGGCTTGTTTAGCGATGCATGAGTTGGGCGTATGACCGATCCATTGCCATTTTCGCTCTCGACGTTTTGCATGCTTGCCTTTCTCTATAATTCTGTGTTAGAGATGCGTTCTGGCCACCAAATTCTGAAGATGCGTCTCAAGCATTTGTTAATGTTTTCATTGGATGCGCGACTGAATAGATCTTGTAAATGTTTCTATGTTTCGCACCCATACAAAAGTACAGATTTGACGTTTGAGTTAAATATTCGAATTTTCGTTTTCGTGCGTAGTTGGTTGGATCTCCAAATGTTCTGTAATTGCCCGAGTGTGGACTTTGTTTTATTTATGCGGGCCAATACGTCTTCATCTGCTCCGCTGACTTTTGTAATTACGCTGCCCAGATATGTGCAGAATTGTACAGCACTTATGCTTGTATTCTCTGCAACCATAAGAGGCATAGAACCAACTGGACATAACAACCGTCTTAGAAGTGTTTATTTCCAAACCTGCTATCCGAGCGTTACAATTAAGGCTATTTATGTTATGTTGGAGATCTCTGCTGCTGTGACTCAGGAGACAAACATCATCTGCATATTCCAAATCTTCTAGTTGAAGAAAAGGCGTCCACTGGATACCATAGCGGCCATCTAGGGAATTTCTTAATATTTCATCCAGAGCCAGAATAAAGAGCACCGATGAGAGAAGGCAGCCTTGACGAACTCCTGTGCTCACGTCGAACGCTTCAGAAAACACTACGTCATGCAAAAATCTGCATTTAAACTTATTGTACATGGCCTCGGTTATGTTTAGTATTTTTGGGGGCATGCTTCTACGACGTAAAGTAGCCCATAGGTACCGTCTATTCAGGCTATCAAAGGCTTTTTAAAGTCTATAAATGCTGCATAAACAGATTATCTTAGTTCATTACATTGTTCGAACACGATTCGGACAGTATTGATCAGGTCGACGCAAGATCGATTCAGCCTAAAGCCGTATTGAGTCTCACGAAAAAGTTACTTAGCCATTTGAAAATGAAATAATTTATTTATGCCAAATTCTAGTAAGATATTAATTGATAATTATTTTCAATAATTTTATTATTGATCCCAATCAAAAAAATATTATGCATTTTATTTTATTGTTTAAATTATTCAATTTTCTTTTGTTCTTGTCATTTTTTGCATTTTTATGCCTCATACAATATTTCAAAACATTTCGCATTTTATTTTTAATATAGC
Source organism: Chymomyza costata (assembly GCA_018150985.1). NCBI lineage: Eukaryota > Metazoa > Arthropoda > Insecta > Diptera > Drosophilidae > Chymomyza > Chymomyza costata. The sequence goes on along the minus strand of JAECWU010000803.1, from coordinate 5,759,083 downwards.
TTCACAAATTCAAAAAATTGTATTAAGGAAATTTCACACACATTCTAAGCCCTCACATACATACATTCATATACATATATATACACACCCATACACACATACAGCACTAACATTTTTAATAGCATACTTTACGGAATGCAGCATAACAAAAGCTAAATGTTTTGGCACACACGTTTCGCCCGCCGGCAAACACTATAAGTGATTCTTATTTTTATTTGTATTTTTATTACAACTGTTTACTGGCATAAAGTGGGAACAGAAGAACAAACAAAAACACTTTCAATGCAAATCAACAGAAACAAATACAAACAAAAACAACAAACACAACAGCGATTATAAGCAACATCAGCTTTAAAATGTCAAATGGCTTTGACAGCAGCGCAGTTTTTATGCCTACACACAGCGTCATATAAATATCAACCATAAGTTTTTAGTTTTAAAGATACTTAGTTTTTTTTTGTAAACTAATGAAGTTTAAACGATATTAAGTTTTTTATTTAAATATAATATTAGAAAAGTTTTAAGCGAAAAAAAATTATAATTTGGTTTGTATTTCCTCAGGTTTAAAAAATGTAATCATTGTTTAAAAAAAAGAGCAAAATTTATACTATAGTAAAACGTTTAACTTGTTTTTACTTTTTAGCTGACATAGTTGAATAAATTCGAGACTCACTTCGTCAACTTTGTTAACTATAATAGTTTTTATTTCTTATCGCTAGAGTGCCAACTATTTCTCTTAATTTGAAAGCAATTCGTTGTTATGTCAGAATATTTTAGATTTGTTGCATATATTACTTGTAGGTATTTAAACTATATATAAATGCGGCTCCGGAAAATTATCGCTATAATATTAACAGCTATGCCAAACTGATCAATAATTTATTAGATAAATATTTAAATGCTCAAAAGTTGGTACATGTAGGGTATTCACGCTTGGCGAGTTGAAAAGTTGCGGAACTTTGCAATAGCAAAAGAAACAGGGCTGCGTTTAAATTACTATCAATTTTTTTTTGTTAAACGTAGACCACATTCAAGTTTTAAGCTGTTGTGTTGGAGAAAAAGTGTTGCAAAATATGTACCTTGTGACATTTTGTGACAGCTTTTTATAAAAAATAAACAAAATTAAAATTGCTTAATTAAACATTTTGCTAACTAAATTAGGCAGTAACTACATTCAAGTAGCTGTGTTATATCCAAACTTTAAGTTATGAAATTATACAACCACAAATACATCAACAAAAAGGGCGTTCACGCTTTAGTCTGTGGAGTATTTGGTGTATTTATGAGGTGAAGAATTTCACTCAATTCAGTAAGCGTGAATACCCTATGTGTTTTTACAAGTTTTGATCAAATTTGTGTCGATGTATTTCTCCAGCACTTCTGCACTCATTAAATGGGTGTTTAGTAGTGCTGGAGAAACATCTCCGTTGGCCAACATCGATATATCGATTTTTTAAACTTCGATCATCGATGTTTTCTCCAGCACTATATTCTACTCAGTGTGACTAAGTTAACTTTTTTACTTATTTAACTTTTTTTTTGTTTTTTTAAATTAATAAAATATGTATTGCAACATTTTTTTTTAAGAGCATATTAAATTATTAAAATTAAAGTGTATAAGTGTAATATAAGTTAAAAATTAAAAAAATCTACTTTGTAATTGTAATTAAATTAAGACTTATATTTTCTTAGCGCCGTTTTTGTTTGTTTTTGGTTTAGAAATGTGGTTAAGCATGTAGTATTAGATATGCTTAAGGTGTTTATATACAATATTATACAAATTACTTACGTCGCAAAAATTTAAATTGTAGTTATAACAAAAAAATGGCGTACGTTAAAGTCGGGCGCAGACGACTTTGGGATACCCTGTACCACCACATTGCAATTAATTCCAACAAATTGCTTAAAACCTCCAAAAGATATTATATTCAGCATACGGTACAGGGTATAAAAATGGAAATTCTTTGAAAAATCATTGAATCAAAGTTTTTAGGCAATTAAACAAAAAATTTTATAATAGAGTAAGGTGGGGGCAAACCCGACCGTGTGGGTAAACCCGACCTACCATTGTTTCTCGAAGACAGCAATACTGATGGGTGTTGTCGTGTAGAGTATAAGAAATAATTTAAATGGTAGCATGACATTAGTGTGTTTGTCTACATGTAGATTATCATACGATAAGAAGTATATTTTAATATTTTTAATTCAATTTTTAATTAATTTATAATCATTTGATTTATAATCAAAAAACTGTTAAATTAAGATCGTATCTGTGCTCAATCAGCCAAAAAAGTAGGCAGTCGGACTAACCCCAGAATTTTTAAAAATAACAAAAATTTACTTTATGAAAAATTAGCAATTCTCAAAATTTATAATGGTTAAAAGCAAGTATTAGTTCTAGAATGTTCGACAAAGCGTTAGCTTTAATTTGGTATATCGGATGAGTTGATCCGATGTTATATAAGCATTTTATAACCCTATCCTTACCATATTTATTTGCTTTTGTGATACATTTTATAATTATATTATTTTTTAAATAAAAAATTTCTAATTATGTTAAATTAAAATTCTTTTATTATTAAATCAATTTTTTAAAGAGCTCAAAAAATTTAAATGCGCTATTCAAGTGACGCGGAGTATAGTATTTGTTGTTATTGCTCTCTTTGTCCTGTGGCTATTTAAATTTAATGCTTTTTATGCGCTCTCGCGCTCTCTGTGGCTTTTATTAGCGCTGTACGTTTCTCACTCTCTTTCCCTCTCTGTGCTGCTGACAGCTCTAATGCTGCCTAACAGTAGTTTTCTGAAAAGTATGCTTAAAAAAAAAACTACCGCAATGTTTATTGTTAGACGCGGTTGTTTGATACGCTTAATGGCCCAGTCATAAAATCTCGACTAGAAACTTGGCACACTTAACATGCTGTTTCAGCATATTAAAACAAACTTTATGTATATGCTATTGTATGTACCTATTATATACATATGTATATAGCGATCATATGCTAAAAGTCCAACAAAGAGGCGTACTTACGATTTTATGATGCAGCGCAGATAGTTCTCGTTCCGTGACCCGTCGACTGGCTGCCTCACGGCGTCGCTGCCGGAACTGACTGTACTTGTAGGCCAACATAACGCCCGGCAGTGCCAAAGCCTCCAGCGGCGATTTGCGTCCAAAGGGCATGTTGAGTGTATAGATTATACGTCCTGGGTACCGGAGTTAGTTGTAAATATTGCTTTTGCGTTTTGAACAATTGAGTTTTGTGTTTTGCACTTAAACTAATGAACGTCTCTCATTATGTAACATTGGCGCCAAGTTGCTGTTGTTGTTGTTGTTTACACTGCGTTCACACTGTAAGTCATTTGCAACATTTTCTTAAGTTTCAATTTGTATGTTTGCTTTTTCTTCTTCACCTTGATTTCTTTCATTTCACTTGATTACATATATCCTGGCCTTCTTTTTTCTACGCATTCTGATGACTGCAATAAATTTTCAAGACCGGCTCTTAATGCATTTGTGACAATCTCAACGCCTGTTTGTTTGCTACAAACAAAAACAATTTCAATGTAATTTATCATGACACTCTGTTTGCTTATGCATATAATTGTTGGCTGTCTTGATTTTTTGAGCGCTGAAATTCCCCAGAGTTAGTAGCTCTGGAAAAAAAAAAAACGCAACTCGACAAACACGCACTCGAAAAATATATCTGTAGTTACACGGCATACAGGCGAAATTCTAAATAACGAACTTTTGACAATTAGATGAAGGCAAGTTTCTAACATAAATAAAATGTTGCTTATAAGAGAGTCATTGCGATATTGCATGTGTTTTATAGCCTGTACCCAGAGGCGGTTACAAAAGGAGTGTCCAGGTAGCGAAAATCAGTTTAAGCCACAGGAAAAGGCATGCAAGTTACATTGAATATTATTTTAAAGACCTGGCAACCTTTCTGTCTTAAATACTGTTTAGGCTATTTCCTAGAGCTCACTTTATGAGAGAGGCCTTTCGGAGCTGCAGGTGTTTTTATACACAGTACCCAGTGTCCGACCAAAGTAGTTGAAGTTGCCGAAGAAAAATTAATTTTTGTTTTTATGAATTGATTTGGGTATTATTTTAAAGATACGTTACAAAAGATCGTCTGGTCGCAGTGCCCCACCTCATTGTGAGAAACCCATGCAGTAAAAAAGAATTATTTTAAAGATCTGGCAACCTTTCTGCCCTATAAGTATTATATAATACAAATATATATTCTTCAAAACTAAAATTTCCATCTTCAAATCTTGCGTACTATCGGTACACTATTATATGGCTGCGAAACGTGGTTTGTAACTGAGCAGCTACAAAAAAAGCTGCGTGGTATCGTAAATCGTTGTCTTCGCAGAATTCTAAAATCTTCTGGCCTAATTGAAATTCGAAGACGCAAATTCGTATGGATTGATCACGCTCTGCGTAAACCTCAAGATGCTATTGCTAACATGGCATTACAGTACAACTCTCAAGGAAGCAGGCGAAGAGCTCGCCCAAATGGAGGCGCTCAACTTTAAATAAAATTAATGGACAGCTTACTACGAAAAGAAACAGGATCAGAAATCCAGAAACATTAGCGAGCTTCATAAAGTCGCGGCGAATAGACGATAATGAAAACTATTTATAGATAGCCTACGCCCAGTATAGAGGCAGCTCGAAATCGGGAGGAATGACATTTTGTTGTAAAACATGTGAAGACATTTTTAAAATTTTTTTCGATCAAATATGAAGTTGTAGTCGGAGATACCCTTAAAGCAATGTAGCCAAATGTTAAAACAACCAACAAAATCTTTATACCTACTCGAATATATTTAAAACCAAATAGTTGGTTAGCTCAATTTCATTTTTTCTCTGAAGTAATATTTATAAATAATTAAGTGAATCAAGATTTCGTAGCTACATGTATCATAGTAAATGCTTTTTTTTTACTCTGTAAATTATCGCGAATGCTCATAAAATACAAAATGTCAACTTTGTTTGCCAATAACTTAAAAACCACTAATTATAATTTAATAAGCTAAATATGTGTTAAGTCATATTAAATTGTCATTTTGTCCAATGTTTGACTTTCTTCTGGGAGACTTTTGGCCAAAATCTGGCTATGCGGGCCCATTGTGCGATGTATTGATTTTGATCAAAAATTCGACTTTCCGAGGATTTGATATTGGCTAGTTTTTTAACTCCTAAAAGCTAATGTTAGCCAACTTTGTTATATTTAGTTTTTTTCTCCCACTTGTAGACTTTCTGAGCTGGCAAACTTTAAAAATATTTCATATGGTTATTAGCACTGTATGCATTAAGCACATAAGCTTATATTACGCCAACCAGATGTATACGCAATGTATTTCACAGTCACTTGAGTATTACATGTTTGTGCTCTGATATGCCGCTGCTTGTCATAAGTGACAGATTTAAAAAGCAATAGAACATTATGTTACATGAAAAAAAAAAAATAAATAAAAAACGAGTCTAAAGTGTACCATGAGCTGACAAAAAAAAAACAATAATAAAAAATATATGTTTATGCAAAAATCGCATATTAAGAAAAATTGTAAAGTAAGCTTAGCTAAGCATATGACAGAATCCCTCAGGATTTGTCGAGTCAGCTGGGTCTAAGTGACGTGCAAAAATTGCCATGAAAGTCATCGCAAATTTATGCTTAGGATTTTCTGGTAGTTTTTCTTTTGTGTTTTTTTTTTTCTAAATTACAAACGAACACGCTGCTAGAACTGGCTATTAATTTCAATTAGAAAATGTCGCATATACATATAAGGGAACGACAACTTGTAAATCACGGCGTCAGGGCCACGCACAAAGGCAGGACTATATATACTATGTAAAAGCAGCGGTAACTATAGGCCAAACCGACTTTAATGTACCTTGTAGCCTTGACTAAACTTTGAAAAGATTGATATCATTTTGTCAAATTTAATTTGATGAATTTTAAGATATAAAAACCTAGGCATTGGAAATTCAAAAATCATTTTATATATATCATTTTAATACTTATCTGTTTAGCTATGTTAAAAAAATAATTAAAATTTAATGCTTTGTACTCAATATTTAATATAAATTTTTCGTCGAGTTTTTTATATATTTTATTAAAAAGAGTTATCTAAACAGAAGATATATACTAGAAGCATTTTTTCGCTTTTTCACCTTAGTTCACTTTTTATTTTATGTTCTGAAGGGTGTTTTTTTAACAGCGTCTGGATTTCCGAAAGGGATAACTCTGAAACCAGCTGTTACTTTTGACAAATTCAAATTTAATTTTATTCAGTAAGGATTAACAATTCATCATGGTAAGATTTACACCACAACAATGTCTTAAAATCTTCGAATTTACAATCAAAATCAGTGTTCTGTTGTAAAAACTTATAGAGCTCTTCGTAGAATTTATGGACCGAATAATCGTCCATAAGAACGTGCTATTCGTCGTGTTCTTGATCATGTACGAACTCATTTGACATTCCACGATATCTGACCACCAATCAGAATGAGAACAGCACGGTCCGAAAAAAAAAATAGCGCTGTTGTAGAGGCCAGTTTAGAGGAAAATTCAAAGTTATCGATTCGCAACGTGTTAACGTCAATGGTGATCGATGCAGTGCGATGATCAATGAATATTTGTTTGCAAATTTACGTGACATCGATGTCGAAGACTTCTGGTTTCAACAGAATGGCGCTACGTGCCATACTGAAAACTCAATTCGGTGAGAAAGTTATTTCAAGAAATGCGCCCACCAAGTGGCCGCCGCGGTCGTGTGATTTGACCCCTTTAGATTATTTTCTTTGGGGACACGTTTAGTCGCTGGCTTATGTAGACAAGCCAGTTACAATTGACGACTTGGAAACCAACATTAAACGTGTCATTACTGAAATACTGCCCAAAATGCTCGATAGTGTGGTCAAAAATTGGACCGACAGGATGCGCTTTATAACTCGTAGTGGTGGTGGTCACATGCAAAAGATCTATTTCAAATATTAAATGATTCGAAATTATCATCTTATAAAACAATATTTGGGGTTATTACATTAATTTTTTTATTTAAGTTTGAAATCCGGACGCGCTTAAAAAAAAAATACCCTTTATCTCGAGTTATAAAGATTTGATTAAAAAATTAATTTCATTGTAAATGTCAGAAGTTTTGGAGTTCTTTAACCAACTAAAACCCACTAATATTCATTTTTGACTTATTGCAGAGTACTTTGTACTTAAAATCTTAAAAAAATTTCAAAAATTTTACTTTTGTCAAGATACTTTTTTTTTTTACTTTTATTTAAGAGCCTTGAACTTAAGTGTTGCTGTTTTTGCACTTCGTATACAGATTCGGCGACCCCAAACATGTAAAACAGTATGGCTGAACACCATAAATCGTCAATAAGTTTTATGGGGATTTTCGAAGGTATCTCAAGAATCTTGGGTGTTTTTTGGATTCTGATTCAGCCGCTCAAAATCAATATGAAAAGCCCTGCCACATTTTAAGTTTACATCTTTTTATTTGTGGAGTTTGTAATAGACAAAAAAAAAAGTGTCTCAGACGGGACTTGGTTTTTATTTTGGGCTATCAAAATTGGAATTAAAATTGTGAATTGCAATTGCAAAATGGTTAAAAACGTCCAACTAATAACTTTCAATTTAATGCAATTTCTTTTTATGCAAAAAGAATGGTCATTAGTTTTTTTTTTTTATGAATATTCAATTTTGGAAGTTGCTTAATGAAAATCTATGCATAGTTTTATGAAAATACAGATCTACTTATCCAATTTTTGTGAGTTAAAAAAACCCAAGCTAAAGATTGAGATGACATCCATAAATATTAAATGAGTTTTCTAATGTAACAAAAGTTCAAAAAGGCATTTCAGACTTTTTTTGTTAAAGTTCAACTTTTGTGAGTATTTGAGTTGTTTTTTGATATAAGTATATTTTTATCTAGTTAGCATCTACAAACAACAGAACATTTAATCGACTTTAACTTCGGAACGGCAAGTTAAGGTTTTTGCATTTTATGTAAATTTTGTGCCTAGCAAAAACATAAATTATTGTTAGTTAAAAAAAGTTGGAATATGGCTAAATTTCAGTACATAAGAAGCTTATTTGGATAACATTTTTATCCACCTAGATAGTCTCTCAGGACTCGACAAATAGGTCTAAATCAATATTCACTATAGCGTGAATTATTTTGGTTTAAATTTTAAGTAGGTATGCTCGCTGAGTTCTAGCTGTTATAAGCAATTCGACTTTTTTTTGCACTAACTACTTGTATACCTTATCCTTCAAATACAGTGTATTTAAAACACAATGTGACAATATATATATATATATATATATATATATGAATATACATCATATATACATATGTCATGTTTGTTACTATGTCTGTAGCTGATTACATGCTGCGTTTATTTTGTCATTTGCCAAAGCTGTGGACTTGAGTTTATTTTTATATATCTGCGTTAGTTTCTAGTCAGACACACACACACACACACACACAGTTATAAACACGCACGCACAGATAGACACACTCACGTATACTACGAAAGCCACGTTTCTGCGCCTTGTAGTAAATAGTAAAATATTCTCTTCAAGCGTTAGCCACGTGCGCTTTGGCCCAACGTAGAACGTTGAATGTGGCCAAAAACATTGCGTTACAGTTTCCCACGTAAACGTGGAAGCTGCGTGTGCTTGTATGTGTGTGTGTGTACGCTTCCAGCTTCCAGTTTGTCATTGCAAATACAAATTGAAGCTGGAGTCTGTAAGTTAAGTTGGTCAAAGGTTTCCAGTGCAGCCAGCCTCAAGCCACCTGCTCCCAAACGCATTTGTTTATCACTTTTAATTTTTCTTTTACTTTGCACATTTAGCATTTGCCTACTTTTAATTAAATAATTGCGAAAAAAAAACGCCAAACACGCACGTTTGCTTTTGTGCTGCTTCTTTCTTGGCGCCTATTGCTTTTTATTCTTGCTCCATGTGTTTGTTTATGTGTGCGCCATTTTGTTGACAAATGCTTTCACTAATTGACTTTTATTTATGCACATTTTGGCTGTCCCGTCACTCGCCACCACACTCTTGATCACACTCTCACTCTCTGCCCCCTCTCACACTATAGCCGCGCGCACGACAGCAGCTGAAATTACGTATACGCCGCGTATGCGCTCACAACTTACGCTGTGGCGACTTCGTAGCCAACTGACAAACATTTGCTTTTCCTTTTTCAACAGCATTTCCAAGCTTAGCCAAAGTGTTATACATGTTAGCCAATGCGCATGTTTCGCTTTGGCCAGCCGGCTATTTTGTATAACAGCTAATTGTTTCTTGCATTTTTTGCTTTGCTGTCAATTTATTGTTTACTTTGCCGACTTTGCTTGTTCGCAATGTCTGCATGTCGCAGCTCTCTGGGTTTGTAATCAAAACGTCATCACATTTTGACAGTTTTATGCTTTCTCCGTTTTCTGCATTGAGGTCTTGAGCTCTGATTGCGGTTCAACTGTCCTCCAGCGAGCGTTTGTAAGGTCTGACAACTCTATAATATAAACAAATCACAAGCCGGGGCCACGTTTGCTGGACACTACTTTTGGATATACTCTAAGGTTTTATACCCTATATAGAGCATATAAGTTAGAAAATTTTAGACTTAACTTATTTTGTTCAAATTTTAAGCGATTTTGAATTGTGTTCTATGGCTTGACCTGCAAAATTTATGTTTTAGAGAAATTTCATTTGGAGTGAATCGCTATTTTCCCGTATCTTACAAATTTTGAATATTTTATGTCACTGAAAATGTAGTTGAGATTCCTTGGCTGAGGCTTAGTTGTTATTTAAGTGATAAAAACTATACAACCACTAGACTTCTTGAAAACCCTCAATAAAGGCTTTATTTTGTGAGTAATTGCTAGTAACAAAATTTAAAAAAAATATTACACAACTTCACAATCCAAAAAAAATATAGCTTTCTCTGATTAGATCTAATTTATTCAATGACTTTGGAGTAACTAAAACCAAATTTGCTGTCCAATTGATAACACTAGTCGACACGAAAAATTAACCTACCTAAAAAAGTGTTTTTTAGGGTAATTTGTGGTCGATAAACACGAAAATGGCAATTTTTTTTTCTTAAGCCCCGTTTTCGAGATATTTTTGAAAAACATGTTTTTCGGCACTTTTTTCTGTTATTCGTCAATATCTCTTGAACGAAATTATGTATCGACATGAAAGATCTTATATTTAATCTTTACATACTTATATATCACTGTAAAGAGCACATCAATACCTTTCGATATAATTGTCTTTTATGACGGGAAATTTTGTTCCCGAGATATTAAGGAATAACAGAAAATAGTGCCCAAAATTTATATACATTCAGATTACAAAAAAACTATTCGTATTTGAAGCATCCTAATTTTATTTCTATTATCCTTATCCTTGTCCTTATAGATATGTTAAAAAAAAAGTTTTCATGTTACACACAAAAGGTGTTTTTTTGTCGACCAGTGTAATCTGCTTTAACCCTAGACCTGTCCTTCATCTTTCCCGTCCTTGGGGCACTCAGTGCCCCATAGTGTATTTTAAAAATATTATTAAATTTGTAATTTATCTGGGGCACTCATTGCACCAAGGACAGGGTCTAGGGTTAAATTTTTTTACATTTCCAAGCAGTTACAAGACTGCCCCAGAATGTATGCTATGATTTTTTCAAAATCTCATTCATTCATTCATTATGTGGCCATGACAACCCGCCATCGGGTTACGGTCGACCTAATTAGCTCTCGCCAGGCATCTCTGCTTTGCGCGCGCCTACTTGAATTAGAAATACCAAGGGAGAATAGGTTCTCCTCTACTTGATCTTTCCATCGGGGTCGAGGTCGTCCCCTTTGTCTCCCTTCGTCGGCTTTCGCTTACGTGAACTCCTTGACAACTTTAAAAGTATTGCGGTCCGCCACAACATGGGAGCCTAGGCGCCCTGTGTTCCTGTTTGTAGACGGCATATACTTTGTCTTGTCCTCGCTTACCGCCAGACCCACTTTCGCTGACTCTTTGTCGATTGCGGAAAATACAGCAGTAACATCTCGCTTACAACGATAATATCGATATCATCAGCGTGTGCAAGGAGCTTTACTCACTTGTAGAATGTAGTGCCACTGCGATGTAAACCGGCCTTCCGCAGTACCCCTTCCATCACGAAATTGAAGAGGTCGCATGATAGAGGGCCACCTTGTCTGAAACCTCGAACGGTATGAAAGGTTCGGAGAGGTCCGTTCCTACCTTGACAGAGCTGATGGTGCCGCTCAATGTCATTCTGCAAAGACGAATCAGCTTCGCAAGAATACCGAACTCAGACATTGTTGTGTATAGGCGATCCCTTATCGGGCTATCGAATGCAGCTTTGTAATCGATAAAGAGATGATGGGTTTCGATCTGTTTTTCGTGGGTCTTTTCCAGGATTTGGCATAGTGCGAAGACCTGGTCTATGGTGGACTTACCAGGTCTGAAGCCGCACGGATTAGGTTCGATCAGTGTGTTGGCATACGGCTTCAGTCTTTCACATAAAACGCTCGATAGGACCTTGTAAGAGATGGCAATAAGACTGATTCCCCGGTAGTTGGCGCATATCGTCGGGTCAAAATATGTAAATTTTTAATTGCTGCATTGTAAATGCATTATTTTTTCAAAACTATACATAATAGAATTTTTTTTTAAAGTTATCTTACAATTCGGAAGTATTAAATACAAAGCGTTGCTCAAAAAGAAGCTCTGATCAGAAGAAGACTTTTTTTTATGTAATTTTTGAAGAAATGTGGTATACATTTGTTTTATAAAATTTATTTTGTGCCATTGATTAAAAATACAATTATTTAATGAAGCTAAATTTTTTTTAATAATATATCGCCGCACCAGCCTAATCCACTAGAAGAGTGCTCGCTGAGACGCATCAAGGGTCCATCAGGGCGATGTCCGGGTTCTACAACATCCCTCAGCGCTATAAGGCTAGGGATATCCGCCATGTATATGTTTAATGGGTATGGAGCTAGGGGCTTTCCTGTGGAGTTCAAGATCTCGTTTTTCTCCGAGAAATTAATGACCACTTAGGAAGGAACAGAGCAAGAAATCCGTCAATCCAGACCTTATCCAACGTCTGTATAGCATAAACGAACACTCCATAACGATACTCCGTGTTGTTAAACGCTTGTAGGATATGATTTGAGAAGTGGTGGATCCATTGAATGGTATGATTTCCTGCTCACAGCAAATTGGTAACCAGGGAGTAATCAGAGAGTAAAATGATTCGGCGTTATACTCCGTAGGGGATTGGGCAAAGATCAATGCTATAAAAAGAAAATTTTTTATTGGTAGTACTCGCTGGGTAGTCTTAGCAATACAATAAAGAGGAGCTTTACCTTTGGGGATTTTTAATTTCTTCCCGCATCTGCTTCAGATGGATTGGTTTAACTGAGAGTGCCTTGACTGTCTGGTCCATTTTTTTTAGGGGCGCTATCGAGCTAAGATTTCGTAAACCAAAATCGTAAGGGGCAACAAATTTTAGCAACGGAGTACAGACCAAGGTTATGAAATTGTGACGAAATCTGCCTCACTTAAATATTTATGTAAGCCAAACAAAAAGCTCACATTGACTGTCTCTTATTTTTTTTTAAACACACCCACATAATCGATAGATCGATATTTGCCAATGGTCTATTATAAGTTTTAACACGAAACAAATTCGTTTAATATTTATAAAAGTTACAACGAAATCACTTGACTCCAGAAAATTAGTTTTCTAATTTAACACTGCTTGTTGGACTGCACACAAGCAGTTCCGTTCAGTTTTAAAGGGCTGAACCTAAAGTTTTCATGTAGGAATCAATTTTTGCTAAAGGGTATCCGACTTTCGGTGTACGGCATGACTGCTTCATATTATTTTTTTATGGCATATATGGTGTTTGCAATGTCATTTTTGGACACTTGGGTCTGACCATTTGGTGTTGCGGTTTTGTAGTGACATTTAGTTGTTCAATTTTACAAGGACTTGTTAATTATTGTTGGCAATGTTTGTTGTGCTAATTGTTGCGGTTTTTATACCAAAATGGATAGTTGAGAATTCCTAATGGGGTTCAATAAAATGCCAATTTATTGTTGTTTTGTGGTAAATATGGAAGCAGGAAATTAAAAAAAAAATGTATGGATAAGGAATATAATGTTTTTGGAGTTCTTGAATAATGTTGAAAAATAAATTAATCTAAGAGTGGGTACAATATCTATGCGATGACATAGATATGCGACACTAGGAAAATACTTTTTAAAAATATTTGGTAAAAAATAACAAAGAAATTGTTTCTTATATGTTAATGCTATATAAAAAGGTTTCTGACGCTAAATAAGTGACACATGTCATTGCATAACTACATTGTCATAAGGTCAGCTAATTTTCTTGCTTTCATTTCTTTTTTAAGAACTTTATTCTTTGTAGATTATAAAGTCAATCATTAAAATAATAAACACAGTCACAAAAAAAAGTGATCTCTGTATTTGAGGAATCGGCCCAAAGGGTCAAGGTTTTTGAGGCTATGTCAGACTCGCAACGTGCTGGGTTTTTTTTTTAAACTCGGATTCGCATTTAGCGACCCAAAAAAAAAAACTGTCAACACTTTCAGAGTGTCCGAAAAAAGCACTCATTTCCGAATACTTTAAGAAAAGCAATTGATAAAACACACTCAATTGTGTTTTTTTCCGCTCAGAGCAAGACCAATTTTTTCGGTTCTATTTCGGTTGTCTTTTTCCCAGACACTTTAGAATGATTTGTAGGTATTTTTTGAGGTTGTTTTTTTACAACGTCGGGCCAATTTTGATAACGCTTTCAGCATGTCGAAATAAAGGGTGTTTTTACAGCGTCCGGATTTCCGAAAGGGATATCTCTGATACCAGTCTTTACTTTTGACAAATTTAAATTTTATTTTATTCAGTAGAGACTAACAATTCATTATGGTAAGATTTACACCACAACAACGTCTTCAAATCTTCGAGATTTACAATAAAAATCAGTGTTCTGTTGTAAAAACTTATATAGCTCTTTGTACAATTTATGGACCGAATAATCATCTATCAGAACGTGCTATTCGTCGTGTTCTTGATCATTTACGAACTCGTTTGACATTCCACGACGTCTGACCACCAATCAGAATGAGAACAGCACGGTCTGAAGAAAATCCGAAGAAAATATCGCTGTTGTAGAGGCCAGTGTAGTGGAAAATCCAAATTTATCGATTCGCAACGTGTTACCGTCAATGGTGATCGATACAGAGCGATGAACAATGAATATTTGTTTCCAAGTTTACGTGACATCGATGTCGAAGAGTTGGCCGCCGCGGTCGTGTGATTTGACCCCTTTAGATTATTATATAACCATAATGTCTCTTTTTGAAATGATCCGCTTAAGGATCTTAATACTTCTTTGAACAACCTTATTATTTAAGCAAAATATATATAATATATCTTGGGGACAACCCGGTCATGCTTCCACGTCACTGGCTCGGCCGAATATTCACGCTGCGAAGGTTATGCTGTGCATTTGGTGGGACCAGGTCGGTGTTGTTTATTATGAGCTGTTGAAACAAGGCGAATCCATCACTGGGGAACGGTATCGAACTCAATTGATGCGATTGAGCCGAGCACTGCGAGAAAAACGGCCACAATACGAGCAGAGGCACGAAAAAGTGATTTTACTGCATGACAACGCTCGGCCTCACATTGCCAATCCTGTTAAAACCTACTTGGGAACGCTCAAATGGGAAGTCCTACCCCACCCGCTGTATTCCCCAGATATTGCGCCGTCCGATTATTACTGGTTCCGCTCGATAGCACTTGGTCTGGCGGATCAGCAGTTCCACTCATATGAAGATATCGCAAAACGTGTGGATTCGTGGATAGCCTCAAAAGACGAACACTTCTACCGTCGAGATATTCGAACTCTACCAGAAAGATGGGAAAAAGTTGTAGCTAGCGATTGGCAATACTTTGAATGAGTCATCAGTAACCAAGGAGAACTTAGTTGCGCACCTAATAAATAAAGTCTTTCAAAGTTTTTTTTGTACATTCGATCAAACGTTCTAAAATTTTTGATTTATAATTTTCAAATTTTATTTTTTAATATTTGATTCAAAATTAAGTTCGATTTAGTAAAAAAAATTAATTATTTATACAAAAACTCGAATGTCTCTTCGATAGTTTTCGAGATTTAAACTTTATCGAATTCTGATGTCAAAACTCTAGGTAATGGCTAGTTTCGTTTTGGAATATTGTTGAAATGTAGAGCATTAAAGAAGTTATTGAAAAATATCTTTTAAAGGCCCATACGCAGAATGAAAAATTTCGCAGGCATATAAAAAAATCCCAAATGGGATTTCCCAAATCGGATGTTATTTTTTATATGAAGTTTTGTCATTCCGTGCGAAATTTTTCATTCTGCGCATAGGCCTTTATCCTTTTAATATTGTAAATTTGTTTTAATTGATTTTAAATATTTTCATTACTTTATTTAATAAATAAGGAAGAATCAATCTTGTATAATTTTTTGAAAAACGTTTTCCTCTTTAAGTGCATCCTTTATTTTTTATACAGTTTAGACTTTCTAGCTTACACTAAAGCAAATAATACATAAGTAAAGCAAATATTATGTTCAAAGTAACTAACGAATTCAAAGCTAATGCATTAATTAAAAAGTTAAAATATAGACATTTTATTTTTTTGCAATGGAAAGAGTGTAAAATAAAAGAAATTTTAAAACTAATTCCAAAGCTGTTTTCATATTTTTTTCTAGCGAATAATATATAGGTATTGTGGATTTGGTGGTGCTGAAAATTTGGCTCTATCATACACATGTACAATGTATGTATTTATACATTATTTATTTGTGTCCTTCTATTTCTCCTTTTTTTGTGCCTCATTTAATTTTGTTAATAACTGAAATTAATTTCTACGCAAATTGACTATGTTCCACTGTGCATTGTGGTCGGCTCATGACACTTTGAGCACAGTATCCGTGGCTTATTAGTTTGCCAACAATGTTGGCGACAAAAGCAACAAAAGTAACCGCCATAAAGTAAAAGCATTTGTTATAAAAGTAACATCAAAAGCAAATGCCGCAGATTTATCCACACACACACAGTTACAATCGCAAACACGCACACAGATACTCACACACACACACACATACATAGATACAAAACGTAGCGTATTTAGTTATACCATACAGATCAATAGGTGTAAAGAGCGCAGGTCAAATAACAAAAAGGCTACAATAAAAGTAACAAGCAGCAAATAACAAAACAAAAAAAAAAATACAAAAAAATTGCAAGTCAACAAACAAATCAAACAAAAACAAAGTCACGCAAAGCCATTGGAATAACTGTTATACGCTAGTAAAGAGCAAAGAGAGTAAAAATTTTGCCAAGTGAGAGCGAAAGTGTATTTGTTGTTGTTGCGCTCAGTTGGCCTGCTTTGGTTTTGCAAGACAAACAAACTGCGACGCCATGGAAATGATGACGTAAATTGAATATGTTCTTACTCTCAGCGCAGCGCGCTCTCTCTCGTTTTGTGTTTACGCTCACTTGTATCTGTAGCTTGCAAATGCATTTGATGCAGGTGCCGCTGCTTGCGGTTCTTGTTGAGTTTGTTTTCCTTGTTTATTTGTTTGTTTGGTGAGATGAAAATTTGCCAAGTAGCTTGTCTTGTTTGTTCTGGTTTTAAAAATGCCCTTTAGCTAAATAGAGTTGCTTTGGCTGAGCAGCCTTTGTAAACCTCACAGTGGATATTTTTAAATATTGTCCGGATATTATTTGAATTTAAAGTGATTTCTGAATTATTTTTAACTTCAATTGGTTGTCTGAAAAAAAAATTACAAAATTTACGTACAAAACAGTTTATCCTATCTCAGTGCACCGCATGTAATGTTGTCAAATTTATGTGATAAATCAGTGTTAATATTTTGTAGCTTGTAACGGTGAAGAGCTAACAAGCAAACATTTTTTTTTAACGTTTTTTTATCGAAAGACTTTAAAAAATCTAAAGACGCCAAAACTGTTTTCGGCTTAAGTAGTTATAGTAAAATACTAAAGTATCTATGTTACCGATAAATCCGGCACTTTTGGATGTAATGTCTTCGCTTCCATACTGGGCTAAATTGCAATATTTTTGTAATAATGTCGAGAGTTGCTCTGTGCAAGCAATTCAGTGTTCGTTGCATTACATTTGTTTGGCCGATGTGGCAACACCTAGCTTTGCCGTCCATATAAACTAACATTGCGTATACATAATTTTTTTTTGTAAATCTCATAATTTTTGATCGCAGGCTCCAAATTTTAAAAACAAAATAAAACAGCTATATATCACACTAGTACTAGAGTGTGTAGCGATTCATTTTGTAGCTTAGCTATTGGATTAAAGCGTTAGTTCTAAATAGGCTGATTTCTAATATTTAAAAAAAAATAAAAATTATAAACAAAATTTGTTTTTAAGTTAAATGTAACTAACACTACAGTTTAATGATAGTAGTGATGTATTTATATTTCAAATATAATTTAGTTTATTGGCATGATTCCTTTATATAGCAAGTTAAATTGTAGATATGTTTTTAGCTGATTTATGGACTTACGTTTTTTTCTTTTTTAAATTGTCCGTTTTCGTAAAATAAAATTTTGCAAGATCTAAAATTTTATAATTTGTATTTGCTTAAGACGAAAATCACGTATGAATTTAAGTTCGAATTTCTTTATTTTAACACAAGTAGTTTGTTACACTACTCATTGTTATATATCTTTAAAAATTAGAATTATTTATAAGATTTTTGTCACGAGTGCTCCACTAGAGACTGTGATTAGTATTTTTTATGTAATATCGCTACATTTGTTTATTAATGTATCTACCAAATTTGTTTGTTCAAAATAAACATAAAAAAAATAAATAAATAAAGAGATTTATATAAAGATTTTTATAAAGACTTATTTGAATTGTGATTTTTCTTTACAAATAAAATAACTTAATACTGTTCCACAGTTTAAGGATGGATTGATAAATTTTTATAGTCGGCCATTTGCCTTTAAAAAAACAGAAAACATATTAAGCTTATTAAAATTATATAATGATTTTTATTATCTTAGTTTATTTTTTTTTTAATGCAAAGAATAGATGGCTTTGTCTCGATATTTCTTTCCAATCGCTCCTTTTTATTTGTGGTGATTTTTTTATAGTTTCTGACGTTAAGAAGAGAAAGTTGAAAAATTTTTATGAATAGGGTGGGTCAAATTTTTTTCAAATTCGCGGCGCCCCCTAGGAGTATTCTACGGACAATTCTAAACAACTTTGCCCAGGAAACCAATGGTCTATCTTGAATTTCGAACCTGCAGATTTTGAAAAATAGGTTTTTTCCCCTATAACGACAAAAACAAAACATTTTAAACCAAAACTTCATCTTTTTATGGGTATGTAGAGGTTTTGGAGGTCAAGGAATTCATTTTTATGTTTATTTTTACTTATGATTGCCGCCAGAGGATGTTTCATGCATATTTTTCAATTTTTTCGTTTATTTTTCGAGAATAATTACGAATTTCTTGGAAAAATTTAGAAATATTTGACTATTTTGGGCTAATAAAAATTTGGATTGCAATACGAGAAAGTCAAATATTTCTCAATTTTTCCAAAAATATGCATGAAACGCCCTCTGGCGGCAACAATAAGTAAAAACAAACATCCAAAATGAATTCCTTGACCCCCATAATCCCCCATACACACATGTACAGATGAAGTTTTGGTTTAAAATGTTATGTTTTTGTTATTATAGCGAAAAAATCTGCAGGCTCGAAATTCAAGATAGACCTATTATGGTTTCTTCAGCAAAGTTGCTTAGAATTGTGCGTAGAATAATTCTAGGGTGCGCCGCAAATCGACTTTTTTGGCTCCATACAAATTGACCCACCCTTATGATTATATAAATTCTTCTTGTCGAATTCTGTTGATTGTCGAAAATTTTTCAATATTTTGGTATTTGCGACATGTTTCGAGCAAAAGAAACAAATGGTCTGTCACACTACATAGCTCATTTCCTCCAAAAAGCAAATATCTGTGTCCAGCTTTATATCAATAGGTTAAAAGTTGCTGAAGTCATTAAGGCATTAGGATTGCAATGGGTGGGGTTGTTTCGTTAAAATGTCAATAGTTATTTATAAGCGACCACAATTTTCTATATATGAGTTGCTAAATCTAGTGTCTCCAATTCGTTTATTAACAAAAAAAGAAAGTATGCTGAAATTTTTAGAAGAAGTGTTTTGAATT
Organism: Chymomyza costata; assembly: GCA_018150985.1. Taxonomy (NCBI): domain Eukaryota; kingdom Metazoa; phylum Arthropoda; class Insecta; order Diptera; family Drosophilidae; genus Chymomyza; species Chymomyza costata. The sequence continues at coordinate 5,739,740 of JAECWU010000803.1, read as the reverse complement.
TGGTAGCTCATTGCCAATACTCTTTAAGTTTTCCTCAGTGTTTAATACTTAAGCAAGAGTAATAGAAAAACTGATTATACAACTTATTCCTATACTTTTTTATCTGTTTAACCCTATTGACCACAGCTTGGTTTTAATACGTTAATACACATGTTCATCTATACAACAAAGACGAATTTGAATTGTTTGTTACTCAATTATTAAAGCACATAACGTTATGCAGTTAATCGGAAATTATGAGATAACAAAACTCCGCCTTTTATAAAAAAATTCTTTTACACCATACCTTCGTCGTTTTGACGAGCACCAATGCGGAGCGAATACTCCCGTTTAGTACTCATGAAGGCCTAATATTATTAATTAATATGTATTAAGAGGTCGAATAAGTTTCTCTTTGAACAGTTATTAATAGAGATCCCCAATGCTCCGCCCAGTGGCAACTGACAAAATAGTCAGTCAGGGAAACTTTTATTTATAAGAGGTCACAAAGCCTATAACCAGCGGGCCATCAAGACGTATCCAACGATGTCTCATTTTTCAAATTATGTTAATCGATATAGAAGTTCCGAGGGAGTCGATAGAAAATTTGTAATACAGAAATTGAAAACAAATGTTGGAAAAAATACCTAATATAGAAAACTCGTTCTAGAGGAGTTCGTGCAACTGAAGATGAAGAGAAAAAATATATATATTCTTTCTTATAAAAGCGGAAGAAAAAGAGGCCGACCAAGATGACGTCGAAGCAGACTTGAAGACTATGAACATTCGCAATTGGAAAAATGAAGCGAGGAATAGAGTGAACTGGAGAATGATTGTTGATGAAGCTATGGTCCACCCCGGACGGTGAAGCTAAGAAGAAGAAGATATTGTATAGATACAAGGGAAAAAATATTAATATCTTACATAAAGGTAATTTACGATCCTTAAAGTGTATTTAAGCTTCACTATAGTAGTTTCCCCTTTCGTTTCTAATTTTTGTATCTAATCTTTTGTTATTGCTTTTATTTTGCTGCGTCGCAAGCTGAATTTTTATGATGCATGCAGAATGTGAGCTGTGACGTTTTGTTTGTTAGCCCTTGTACCTTTGGAACCATTGCACTTACCTACTTCCTCTCTCGTTCTTCCGTTTTGCAACATTTTACAATAGAAAACACAATAAGTTCCATTTCCGCTAAAATGCATTTTTTGTTGTTTCCTTTATGTTTTGTTTCATTTTTGTTTGTTGCTTGGTTTTTTGTCGACGTCATCATTTGCCTCGTATTTTAGGTTTTTTTTTTTTCATATTTTACTTCAACAGCTTTTTTTCTTTTTTTTTCTTCTTTTAGTTTATGTTTGTTTGCAGTGCGTCTGTGTGTCCTTCTCAGCATATGCATTCAGTCATATTTATACCCTGTAATGGGTACATAGGGTACATTTAAAGTTTTTTTGGCTTATAAAGCTTTGGCAGAGCTAAAATTGTAAATAGGGTGGGCCGTCTGTTGGTTTTTAAACACAATCATAATAAAAAGCCTCCTGATCTCGGTGACCGCAAAACTAAGGTATGCCAAATTTCACTAATACGTATGCTTATTACCGGAATATATAAAGCTGGATAGTTCAGCTAAGAAAGAATGCAGCACGGGAGATCAGATCTGACTACATCAGGTTTTGGAAGGAGGGTAAACGTTTGTCATGCCAAAGCTACGATTCTCAATTAGCAGCCTTTTTTTTTGTAATTCTTACTAGACTGTTTTTTTAATTCCGCTTTAGTACACAATTTATTTTTTGCTGTATAATTTTTTCATTTAGTCTTTTTTTTTATTTTGATGTATAATTTTTTTAACATAAGTTATGTGTATAAGTGAAGCGGACCACTATTTAGAACGACCTCTTCTATTTAGTTGATTCTTAAACATCTGGCAGATGCTAACTAATATAATGTAACTAAAAAAAAACCTCCAATTGTTTTATTAAGGTATCAATAACTGAATATTGGGATTTTTATATTATATTTTCTTTTTTTCAAATTGAACTTTATTAATTAATTAATTGGCACAGTAAGCTTCGTTATTAAAGGTGGTCCCATAAACACACCCTAGTTTTTAAACATTTGGTTTCTTCTATTTAACTTCAGAATTTTTTCATTATTAGGTAAAATTTCATTAAAAAGTTTTTCAAATTTTTTTAAAGTTTTGCAGGTCTGCGTAGAAAAAATTACGTTCGAACAGCCGAAAAAGGGTAAAAACTTTGTTTTTTACTATAAATAAAACACTAATAAACATCATAGAAGATGTTCGCCCATCGGTCTTAAGACACGGATAATATTTTTATTTCTTTGCTGTTTTTTTTTCAAAAGATTCAGATAAGTTAAAAGGTGAACCTCTAAATAAAAAAAAAATAAATTACTATATAAAAAAACAACAAAATAATAATAAAAAATAAAAATATTAAATATTTAAGTAATTAACTAAAAAATAAATATATGATTCTCATCTAGAAAATTAAATAAAAAATAAATTAATAAATGAATAAGTAAATAAATAAATAAGTAAATAAATAAATAAATAAATAAATAAATAAATAAATAAATAAATAAATAAATAAATAAATAAATAAATAAATAAATAAATAAATAAATAAATAAATAAATAAATAAATAAATAAATAAGTTAATAAATTAATAAATTAATAAATAAATAAACAAATAAATAAATAAATAAACAAGTAAATAAATAAACAAATAAATAAAACAAAATATTTAGGTAATTAATTAAAATATAAATAAATAAATAATAGAAAATTATAAAAAAATATAATTTAGCAAACAAAAAAATTCTTTTCAATTCCCAAAATATGTTTGACCTTTTTGAATAGGTATTTGTGAAATATTAAAAAATTTCATACCTGATGCGTGAAAAATATGTAAATATTATTAAGAAGATGGATGCAGAACAAAAATTAATTCGAAACTGCTTGAGCAGTACAGCATTCAAGCAGTGTGTTTTAAAAAATACTTCTATTTTCAAAATAAAAACTTAAAGGGTATTCCACAGTCCGTCGCTTACTCAATTGTATCAAAATTTTTTTTTGGTTCGTTGTGTTTTGTTGTTGTGTGTCCTTAAAAACTTTTGCACTTTGTGCTCAATTCGCTGTTATTTCTATTTTTAGACTGCATATCTCTCTGCACATTTTATTTTTATGATATGCTGCAGTTGTTGTTGTTGTTGTTGCTGTCGTTGTTGCTTTTAAAGTGAGGTTAAACTTTTAGCCCGAAAAACAAGCCACGTTTTTATTACGTTTGGCTGCACTGCAGCTCAAGCAAATTGTGCGTGGTGCCAATGGGGCGATAAATTGTTTCTTTTGCCATTAAATGAATATTAATCATACGCCGTGTAGCATAGGTTCTCATAAATAGTTTTTCTCATTTCATTCGTTATATGATGCTTGTGGCCGCCACAGAATAAAGACTGACAGCAATTTCTCATTGCAATACGCATAAATTAATCAACAATGGCATATAAAATAATGACATCGTTAGCAAATTTCCGCACACAGAGCGGCAAAGACAGAGTTCCTAGAGACAGACACACGCACAGACTCACACAGATACACACATATGAGTGTATGTGTGCGTGTGTGTAGCTGTGAGAGCAATGTTGAAGTTTGTTGACATGTCATATGGCTACAATTGACGTCAGACATGCGCTGGCTTTGCTCTGCGCTTATTACACATACGCAGTGTGTGCTGAGTTCAATTGAATGACTGACTTACTGACTGACAAACTGACTGACTGACTGACTGCTGACTGACTGTGTGTGCATTGCATTTGTGATTGCTGTTCTTGATTGCTATATTGAATGTACAAACTATCTCTGTATATGTTTATGGGTCGCTACATTTTGAAATTGTTTTAATTCTTGGCTAATTTTTATATGAGTAAATTAAGGTGTTTGTAATTCATAATTATTTAGCGTAACAGTTTTGATTTAATTAAGTATTGCCCTTTGATCAGCTAATAAAAAAAAAATTTTCAATTTGGGAATTATTTTGAAAATACAAATTTCGAAAACAAAAGTCATCAACTAAAATTGAAAAAAAATATATATTTTTATATATTTTGTAATTCGTTTTGGGTTGTGCATTCTATTTTTTTTTTTGTTAGAAAATAAATAATTTAAAATAATTATCAATAAATACCTAACTTGAAATTGATTTATACCAAGATTCTGAAAATATAAAAAAATATTTACGAAATAATTGCTGTTTAAAAAGCGTGCACTATCGAAAATATTTTTCCATTAATTTTAATTTCTCTTGCAATAACACATTCGGTTTTGATCCACATTAAAAATTCGTGGAAGCAACAAATATTCGGTTTCAAAACGAATCCGAATAAAATGTATTATATTATTATTAAAATTATTATTTGGTTTAAATAATAATTGCCAAGGGCCTTAGATGCCAGTAGCTACAACGAATTTTAAGTTCGATTTTAATATTAATAACAATCTAGCTGTATATAACAATAAAAATAAGAATTTTTTTAAATATCTTTTGAGCGGAGAATTTTTTTAACTTTTCCAGGAAAACTAAACAATTTTTTTTTTATCTTTGGAATGTTACATATAGATACTGTACTATGCAACAAAAAATTTTTTTTTTTAAATGTTGCAGCTAGCCTATTTGAATTATATAATGAGCATAAATGGCAAAAACCAAAAGACATACTTAAAAAAAAAATAAAAAAATAGCAAAATTTAAATTTTTTTTTAAAATCTTATTGACAACTTAGATAATTGCTGCATAAATTTATTTTAGTTATTTTCATTGATTTAAATAATTACAAAGTAGAAATTATATTTAGATTATAGAAATTATAAAAAAATTCAGTAGTTACTTTACTTATTAAAAAATTAATATTTTAATTATTAAAAAATAAGTAAAAATTACATTTTCTTTTAATTAAGCCGTAAGACTAAAAACTAAAATTTTTTTTTTTATTAATTATTACTTTTAAAAAAAATTGAATTATTCAGATTGAAAAAATTATCACTACAATTTATCACAATAAATTTCAACGCATAAACGTAATTCATGTATTTGGTTGCATGTTTATCTGTGTGAGTTTTTGTATATAGGTCTGTTATGCTCTGGTGCTTTGTGCTATGTATGTGAGTTTCGACGATGCTAGAGACAAGTATGTACTTGACCTTGATGGATGCCTCTCACTTTGTACGCCCCTTAAGCACACACAACTATCCTCTTGATGATACAGCCACTTGATGAGAGTATAAACATTTCGATAGTTGCATAAACATAATGCACTTTATGAAGCGATAACGATTGCCGTTTCATGAGTGTTATCGCTGCTTAGTCGATCGCTAGACAGCTGCCAGTTCAAGCTACAGCTTCGTGATAAGCTTATCTCATCAGTTGTAAATTATTGTGATTTGTTGTCGTCATAATGAAGACACTTTGGTGGCTTGTCTGTGCACTCCAACTGGCCGTGGCTTATAAGAAGCCGCATTATCAGGGCGAGCGCAGCACTTTGGTGCATCTATTCGAGTGGACCTGGCCAGCTATAGCTACAGAATGTGAGCAGTTTCTGGGTCCCCAAGGCTATGGCGGAGTGCAGGTAGGGCTAAAAGTACCTTCTTTTTTTACTGAAGCTCTAGACAATATTCAAGTCGAAAAATTAATTTACAATACATCGGCTCTTTATCGAGTTATCGATAGTTGCATATTTAGTTAGAGTCTGCTTGAATAGCACATATCTTGAAAACAATATAATCATATTTGTTTACAGATTTCGCCGCCCAACGAGAATCGTATTGTCTTGGGTCGACCCTGGTGGGAGCGTTATCAGCCGATTTCCTATCTGCTCACAACGCGTTCCGGCACAGAGCCACAGCTAAGAGATATGATAATACGCTGTAATCGTGTAGGAGTTCGCATCTATGTGGATGCAGTGCTGAATCATATGAGCGGTGGCGGCTCCAATCAGCAAACTGGCACTGCTGGCTCTGTGGCCTACTATGAGCAACAGCAGTATCCAGCAGTGCCGTATGGCTCTGGCGATTTTCATGCAAGTTGCGATATTGTGAACTATGAACAGGCAACGCAGGTGCGAAACTGTCGTCTGGTAACGCTCATAGATCTTAACCAGACACAGCCCTATGTTCGGGAGACATTGATTAGCTATATGAATAAATTAATAGACATGGGTGTGGCTGGCTTTCGTATAGATGCCGCCAAACATATGTGGCCCGCAGACTTGAAATTAATCTATGAAAACTTGCATGACTTGAATGTGAAGCATGGATTTGAAGCCAGAGCGCGACCTTACATCTTTCAGGAAGTGATTGATCTTGGAGGTGAGGGCATCAAAAGCAGCGAATATACTGCACTTGGTTGTGTTACCGAATTTAGGCACAGCAAGGAGTTGGGACGTCTGTTTCGGCGTGAGAATGCTTTGAAATGGCTACGCAATTGGGGACCCGAGTGGTCACTGCTGCCAGCCAAAGATGCGCTTGTCTTTGTGGACAATCATGATAATCAGCGTGGACACGGCGCAGGTGGCAGCGAGGTGTTGACCTACAAGGATGCAGATGCCTATAAAATGGCATTATTGTTTATGTTGGCACATCCCTATGGCAATACGCGCATCATGAGCTCCTTTGCTTTCAATAGCAGTGATCAAGGTGAGTCTTTAAATGGTTTAATGCACTGTTTATAATCTGTTTTTATAGAGTCAAGGGTATTTTAGATTGTAGCAATATGTGTAAAAGGTTGTGGTGGCCAGATCTCCTCCTATTTTCTTCAGCAGAATGTATTTTGTGAAAATCAACAAAAATTGGTAAAAGAAATTTGAGCACAAATTAAAAATTGGAAATTAAAAAAATTTATATTACTATATTAATCCAAAAAACTTACTTGTTACAAAAGTGGAAATATTAGTTTATCGACTACTCTATGTAAAAATTGTCTGAAATCGATAAGTGATCAATTCACTCTCTCTTTTGCCTATTCAGAAAAGTGGTTCAATTTTTTTACGGTAGCTATAAGAAATTGTGAACCAATGTAGATTAAACTTCACATACTACAACTGGCATAAAAAAAAAAATGTTTTTTTTTTTTTGGTTACGTTGAGTTTTTATTTCAAAATTTGTTTACTAAATACCTAAAGTACTAACCCCTTTGGAACTTTTGTACAGGCCAACATCTCAAACTTTATCATTTATGCTTGAAAATATAATTTTTTTCACACAAACTTTTTTAACTTAAAAAAACCAATGATGCAATGAATTTTTCAAGGTGCCGCAAAGAAGTGCGGATTTTTGTAGAGCAGCTTATGAAATACTGGACTAATTTTGATCAAAATCCACATTAAAAATTTCTGTTATTATTAATGGCATAATTTTAATCACAATATTGTAAAAAAACAAATAACAATTTTAATAATGGAATCACTTATTTTGATGCTTATAGTTCACAACCAGTTAAAGTGGGCTGGCATTTCAATTATTGTTGCTTACAATTCACAAATTTTTCAAATGCAATTTTTCTTTTTTACTTTTTGTTGTCGATAAGTTCCAATATTTGCATAAGCCTAAGTATAAGATATATAAATGAGCTGCAAACACAAACTTCAAAAAGTAGAAGCCTAATTGCACTAAATTTAGTATGAGCCTTCAAAATCGAGTATTCATTAAAAATGCAGAGCTTATGCAAATTTTTTTCATTTATGCTTATTTTTATTTTCGTGTATATTCTATTTTTATAAATTTTTTGCAGGTCCTCCTTCCTCAGCGGATGGGCATATAGCACCCGCCCGTTTTATGCCCAATGGCCAATGTGATCCAGCAACGGGTTGGATTTGTGAGCATCGTTGGCCTCTCGTTGCACACATGGTGCAGCTGCGTAATGTGGCAGGTGACGCACCTCTGGTGCATTGGTGGAGTCAATATGACTACCAAATTGCCTTTGGGCGCGCCGGTCGTACCTTTGTTGCCATCAACATGGAAGCGCAACATGAACTCAATGCCAAACTGAAAACTGGATTACCGGAGGGCACATACTGTGACATTGTCAGTGGCTCAAAGACAACTGCGCGAAGCTGCAACGGACGCAACCTGCACGTGGATGCTGAGGGCTGGCTGCAACTGCAGTTGCCACGGGGCAGCAACGCCATTGCTATACACATTGGAGCAAAGATTTAAATGCAATGTCAGTTAAATTTGTAAAACTGACATTTGAATACTCTTAAAAGTTTCGTATTATACTAATAAAACTACGAAAAAATTAAAAAATTATTTTCAAATAAAATGAGTGAAGAACTCATAACTAATATGCATAGCAATATATAAAATCTGTTAAGTAAAAATCAATACCTTTCAGAATTTATTATATTTTATATGGAAACTAAATGGGAGTTGGGGTAATAAGCAAGCAGGACAAAAACAAGCTAAGTTATAACTTTTAAAAACAGGGTTTCTCGAAATGTATTATTTGAAAAAAATCTGGAAAGTATGCAATGAAAACTCTTTGCTGACAACTCGGTTACATTGTGGTATTAACTTCGTTGGGCATAAATGCACAAAGGCAAGAATATCTAAGTAATAATATAAGCAACCCTAACAAAGTAGTGTAAAGGTAAAAATGCCAGACTGACAACATGAAAACAACTGTAACATGTCCAGCATTGCTTTTTTGAAAAAAAAACCAAATTTTTTCGTAAGAGAATCTTTAAATGCAGAAAATTTCGACACATAAACATATTTAAAAAAAGGTGATTTTGGCGCTTGATTACAAACAGCTTTTTTTCTAAAAAGTTAAATTTAAAGTACTTATTTTTAATTACTGTGGCCACCCTCGCTACATATTGATTTGTTACGAGTCAAAAGCCGTTTAAGCAGTGTTTTACCTTAAACTTTTGTCCACAACTTGTATGGCTTCTGGACAGGCATAACTAGTTTCAAGCTTGTGAGACACACTTAGTTGCTGGCTGTACTTGGACGCGCACGGTTATACTTTGCTACTGAACTAATCACAAATGGCTGCTGCTGCCCCGGCTACAGCAGGAGCTGCTGCACCAGCGGCAGCTGCAGGAGCTGCACCAAGCAATCTGGTGGAAATCGCTGGCGAGGCAAACCTTGTCAACTATATGAAGAATCGTTTGCGCAAGGGTGCTCTAAAGCGTAAAGGACTTCAAATCGTGAATGGTCATAAATTTGCGGTGCGATTTTTCAAGCAACCCACCTACTGTGGTCACTGCAAGGATTTCATTTGGTAGGCATTACAATTATGTTGCATAACTGGAGGCGGCACTAATTTAATTAGTCATTGCTGTAATTTGACACGTTCTTGCCGCCATTGTTGCATGGTTGCTGCTGACCATCCATTAGGGGTTTCGGGAAGCAAGGTTTTCAGTGCGATGGTGGGTTTAAACTTTTGAATTTTTCCATAGCACAGTTTTGTGCGCTTGAAGCTGACACAGTTTTCCATTTACGCAGAATGTCGTTTCAATATACATCAAAAGTGCTGCAACTATGTGGTTTTCAAATGTCCTGGCAAGGACACAGACTTCGATGCCGATTGTGCTAAGGTGAAACATGGCTGGGTCTCCACAACCTACACCACGCCCACATTCTGTGACGAATGCGGCATGCTGCTGCATGGTGTTGCCCATCAAGGCGTCAAGTGCGAGAGTGAGTTGCAAATGGAAAATGATTTTTAATTGCAATTGGTTGAGTGAATCTCGTCTGTTTCGGACATGTTCGGCAGATTGCAATCTGAATGTGCATCACAAGTGCCAGGAGAATGTGCCACCTATGTGTGGCGCAGACATTAGCGAGGTGCGTGGCAAGCTGTTGCTCTACGTAGAGCTTAAGGGCAACAATTTAAAAGTGGAAAGTAAGTAGATAGACTCTTTTTTTTCTTAATAATTATGTAATTTTTTTGTTCTTATTAAAGTTAAGGAGGCGGCTAATTTGATACCTATGGATACCAATGGCTTTAGCGATCCTTATATAGCCGTGCAAATGCATCCTGATCGTTCCGGACGCACCAAGAAGAAGACCAAAACCATACAAAAAAATCTTAATCCAGTTTTCAACGAAACTTTTACATTGTAGGTATACCTTTAAAATGTGTAGATTTAGAGCCTAGCAAGGTACGGATCTATAAAAAAAAGTTTAAAGTCTGAGGGGGCTCCAAACATTATCCATGGATTATTAAGGATTGCATACGGATTATGAGCAGAGGTGAAATGGTATAATATATATCAGTGGAGGATCAATGGGATTTTTCGGGTCCAGACCCCCCCAAAATTACAAAAATGGGCTGACGGTTTTTTGCCTCCACTTAAATTTTTTTTAAACCTCTTTTTTTAGTGAATTACAACCGCAGGATCGCGATAAGCGACTTCTTATTGAGGTTTGGGATTGGGATCGTACCTCACGCAATGATTTTATGGGCTCATTCTCGTTCAGTTTGGAGGAGCTGCAAAAGGAGCCCATCGATGGCTGGTACAAGTTTCTTTCCCAAGTGGAAGGTGAGCACTATAATATACCCTGTGTGGATGCTCTCAATGATATTGCGCGTCTGCGTGATGAAGTTCAGGTAACTCCAGCATTGATCTTGGCATTGTTTTAGCTTACTAAGAGTAACTTAATGCCACAGCATGATCGGCGACCCAATGAAAAACGTCGTATGGACAACAAGGATATGCCGCATAATATGAGCAAGCGGGATATGATACGTGCAGCTGATTTTAATTTTATCAAGGTCATTGGAAAGGGTTCCTTTGGTAAAGTGCTGCTGGCTGAGCGCCGTGGTGCGGATGAGCTATATGCCGTGAAAGTGCTGCGCAAAGATGTCATCATACAAACGGATGATATGGAGCTGCCCATGATTGAGAAACGCATCTTGGCCTTGTCGGGTCGCCCACCATTTTTGGTTTCCATGCATTCATGCTTTCAGACCATGGATCGTTTGTTCTTTGTCATGGAATACTGCAAGGGCGGTGATCTTATGTATCATATGCAGCAATATGGACGCTTCAAGGAGTCGGTGGCGACGTAAGTTAAACGGTTTGAAAATTGTCATCCATTTAAATATTTTTTCTGCCTTTGTCACACCATTTAGTTTCTATGCAGTTGAGGTAGCCATTGCCTTCTTTTTCTTGCATGAACGCGATATTATTTATAGAGATTTAAAGCTGGATAATATTTTACTGGATGGTGAAGGTCATGTCAAGCTGGTGGACTTTGGTTTGAGTAAGGAGGGTGTTACGGAACGTAATACCACGCGCACTTTTTGTGGCACACCCAGCTATATGGCGCCTGAGGTAGCTCTAAAAAAATTTCATACTTAACCGTCTAATATTATCTTCTTACAGATTGTTAGCTATGAATCCTATTCCATGTCAGCTGACTGGTGGTCCTATGGCGTTTTTCTTTATGAAATGATGGCTGGCCAGGAGCCATTCGAGGGCGATGACGAAGACACAATTTTCCGCAATATCAAGGAAAAAAAGGCAGTTTTTCCCAAACATTTCTCTCAGGAGGCCATGGACATTATAACCAGTGTATGTTGTCACTTTGGCGCAACTTGTACTTTGATAAAAGCTTTTATAATTTTTTGACAGTTTCTGGCTAAGAAACCCAACAATCGACTGGGTGCAGGTCGCTATGCCAAACAGGAAATCACTACGCATCCATTCTATCGCCTGATTGACTGGGACATGGCCGAGGCTGGCGAAATGGAGCCCCCCATTAAGCCCAAGATTGTAAGCTGCATATAAGTCTATATATATATGCCTTCTACTTAAGTAACTTCTTATTTTTACGCAGAAACATCGCAAGGATATTAGCAACTTTGATCAAGCTTTTACCAAAGAAAAAACTGATCTTACTCCTACAGACAAATTGTTTATGATGAACCTGGATCAAAATGATTTTATTGGTTTCAGCTATATGAATCCAGAGTTTATAACCATTATTTAAATTTCAAACTATTGTGAATTTATCAAAAAGTTATTAATGCAAATCTTAATAAAGCTTTAAAGTTTTATTTTGGGTTTAAGCCTAGTACGCAGCAGTGTAAAACCGCGTGAAAGAAAACAAAACTTCATATAAAAAAAACGCCAAGAATTTTGACAGCATTTTTTTTATATGAAGTTTTTGTTTTCTTTCACGCGGTTTTACACTGCTGCGTACTAGGCTTTAACTAAGAAAGTTATTACCCGTGGAGCTTAAAGCTCTTTTCTATAGCATTTTAGGTATAGGAATTGGAAATTAAATTTGTCACTATAAACAATTTTAAGTCTCTTGTTTGAAATTTAGTCTAAACTTGAAGAATCTGAAATTTTTGAATATTTTTTAATGAATGTACTTTGTATATTAGAAATCGTTAGAATTTGGTTCTTTTTTATTGGAGACGCTTTATTAATGCATTTTTTTGTTGTCTAGAAATCAAAATTTTTTTATAAATAGTTACGGTTTCTATATATAATAGCTAATTTGTAACAAGCCTCTGTTCAATTCATGGCTTTTGAACTAGTTGGTTTTGGCCTAGTCGCTAACCAGTTCATTTTGAACTACTCTCTTTGCTTTAGTAACATAAAAGTTGGAACTCGAACTGGTGCAGCTCATTTCAAACGAAATTTTTACTCCAGATTGACATCTGTTGTAACTGTCTAGGAATCTAAAGTACCCAATATCTGCTATATGACATCCCTGCACTTTAAAGAAATCCTGGGAATATCTCTCTACGAAGAGCTGCATTGTCGCACCTCTATTCGAAGGCCTGGATTGTGTGATAAGTCCGCGTAATTCCCAAACATTTTTCAAAATATGAGCAATAAAGCCGTTTCCAATAAAAATCACCAGATATTCGAAACAATTACATCACTCTCACCGTCCTTACCCCACTTTGAATTTACTTTCTCTCCTCTTTTTTTTAGTTTTATTAGGCAACACAATGGATCAAATGATCTTGGGAAGGTCTGGCTACATAACATAACCTATCCTTACTTTTTGGGACAATTAATAAAGTTGTATGCCAATTACAATATTTCCGCAAGTTTCAGTTATTACCCCTTGGCTCAACGGACTCAGAATGCTACACTCAAATTTGCTACCACTTATATAAAGCCTTATCGGTAACTAGGAATCACCTTACAGGACGCGTTAAGATACCTCCTTGTGAGTGTTAAACAAATTTTTCATATTTCAATCTTCATGAGTCTGCATTACAATTTTATAGCTTTATCATTACAAAAGGTTCTAGAATGAACTTGTTTTTCAAGAACTTTTAGACAAAGGGACTCAAATTTGTTCATTAGTTCAGGAAGGTTTCCGGCGAACTTTACCTTGCTTAATAGAAATGTTTTAAAATCAGCTTAACAAAACTGTTGCTGAAATCTCCACAAAGTAAAAAAAACTTATATTGTACCTTTACACAAAGAAATCCCAACATAAAAAATCAGTGTGTTCAAATGATTTTAAACTATTCTGTGGAACGTGACTATTCAAATCCGTGTCACGTCTAACGTGATACAAAATAAAAAAGCTCCTAAGAGCTATTAAAGCGACTAGTAGAGATTTGCTATCAACTGTCTGAAGCTATAATAAGCTTCAAAAGGTTTGCAACCAACCAGCAGCTGAAAGCTTGAGCTTTAAGTTAAGCTTTTACCAACTGTTGTTTAACATAGAAAGCTTTATTTCTCTCTTTATTTAAAACTTTTACTCTCACTGTGTGCCGCATTAAGCTCGCAAGCCCAGATAGTAAATGAAAACAAACCCACACTTTGCTCGCCAACGGCATTTAAGCACCCAGTCAAATTTCTGGTGTCTCTCTCGCGTCTCTCTGCAGTTGCTCAGGTAAAGCTACGCAAAGTCTCTGCCAGACTGAACTTTAACCTTCAACAGGGGAAGCTCATTCATATTCGAAATTAGTTAGGGGTATTGCCTATGGTCTAGAACTCACCACGCGCATGAATCTTTTAAATGTCTTGAGCAATATATGCTCAATATATGCGGAATATTCCGCATACGCCGGATATGCCAGCCACCAAACAAACAGCTGACGGCAATATTCAGCTTCTCGTACTATTTTGCATGCCTACTAATTGCTTATAAGCAGGGCTCTGGTTCAAACCCCGCCCCATGCTGCCTTGTGCCCGCCACCATGCCACCATCTCATACAGCTTCACTTCCTCCATCGCCTGATAAATGATAAACGAGCCGCATGACAGCGCACAAAACTCGAGAGCCAATGCCAGGCGTATTTATGGGGCATGCGAAGCACAATTTTGGTCAGCATGTCACGGATCCTGCTCCTTGACAGCTGCTGCCGCTCGTATAGGCATTACTTGTTGCTGTTGTTGTGGGTGCTACTGTCACGCAGCAGGCAACATCTCAGTGACTGTGACATGGTCGTTCATTAAGACAATTAGCTTCACGGCGAAATTAAATTTTCAACTAAACTGTTGCCGTACTTCAATTTAACATTTTTGCACTTTAAATTTGGTTAGATGGATGCCTCGCATCCGGTTCGGGCTGGCACTTTGTCCGTTGCACTGCGCGCCGAGCTGTAAAATTGTTTGCAAATTGTTTTGTAGCTCGAAACCGCAACAGACACACATAGTCACACATATACCCACAAAGGGTTTAAATGCCTTATTCCTTGATGTATCCTGTACCCAAGTTCAGGGTATTCAACACGAACAACCCGTCAGTTGGTTCGTCTGTATATACATTTAGATCTCGACAACCATAAATTCTAGTTAGCACCAAGTGCGCGATCTGTGCGCCACTAAAGTGTATTTGCAGACCCTGTCGTCGATTACATTCTTTAACAGGGAACCCATTCGACTTTTCATGCGACTAACCCCATGCCTCAACCCTTTCAAGCAACTTCCCTTAAGTTCTCATTTTTTTCATGGTAGGGATAGCGTATACAGAGTATCCCATTTTCGTGCAGATACAAATTTTTATTTTTAACTCTTGTTGGTTTACGTTAACTATGGCATCTGCTCGGTTTATGCTGCCTTTGGGCAAGTAACCAAAATAGTTTTTGGCAGAGCAAATATTTCTTACGAAATTGCGTCAGACCGCATTAGTCCCTTGTGTATGTTAACGTATATATATGTTTGTGTTGAGACATTTTAATAGATATTTCTTAGCTAAAATCAACGAAATAATTTGGCTCGTGCACTTTAACCTTTAAACGTCACGTAGCTAATCCTCGTATAATCTCAGCGTTTTTAGAGAGAGAGAGTTATTGGCAAGAGCAAGCTGTAGCTTTCCTACTTAGCCAAGTGCCATGTGCAGACTTGTCATGCATTGACCTTGAGGCAAGCAAATAACGATAGCAAATGTCTGGCTCAGATACCTGTAACAGCCATTTAAAAGAACGCCAACCCAACCTTCAAGCCAACTACACCGCAAAGAAACAAAAAGAGCAAACGCTTAGAGATGGGCGCGTAAGAAATTTTAGCGCTCACGTCAAAATTCTAAGCGGGTGTTGTAAAAAACTTTTAATTGAAGGAACCTTGTTCATATTCGCCAAAATTGTTAACTTAATTCAAATGGAAAGTCTAAGCAAGACATTTGAGTTAGTTAGTTGTTGCGGCCTAAAGAGATTTATGTAGATTAAAGCACAATGAAAAATATTTTGAAAATATTTTTGGAAAGAGCAAAGAAAGTAAGGGAGAGAACTCGCGAAATTGTTTTTGGAATTTGCATTGGCATTGAGTGATATACAGTGCATGTACACGCGCATTGCTGCCTATGCCTTAGAGCCATTACAAAAACAAAAAGAGCCAGATGAGCAATGGGCCTGGGCACCTCTGCTTTATACAGTACCATATTCAGCACGCTAAGGAGCGTTATGTTTCGGAGCATCTTCTGATTGTGTTGTGTAGCCTGCGAACAATTCAGCAGCTTGTACAGGATCGGTAAAATTATGCTGCCTTACTTTTGCTACACCATTGCACGATTTTCTCAGTCACGCGCCCATCACTAAGAAAAATTCAATGCCAGCTTTTGTTTTTGTATTACCTCAGACTGGGGCTGACTTTAAAACTGTTTGCACTCTATTAGTGGCAATTTACAGTTTAACGTGCAGTTTTCTCTTTTTTTATTTATGTTTCTCATTCTTTCGTTTCAACGGCAGCAACAACAATAACAATAATAAAAGAGACAACAACAACGACGATTACAAAGGCAAAGCGCAATGCTTCTCTTTTACTTGAATCAGCTTCTGTTTGTGTTGGCAAGAGCGCAATGTAAGCCATAAACCGCAACATGTGCCTGACTTGACTTTAGCGCAACAGAGATGGCAACGACAACAGACTACAAAATGAGAGGAAATACTGAAGGTGACCGAATAGCGGACTACTCTGCAGAGTTTTTCCATAAACAACTTATTATAAGTAACAAATTGTGCGTGTATTTTGAACATATTCAAGCAAAAGGCTCTTCTTGGCTAGCAGGAATGTGGGATATATATAATATATTTCGAGAAAATTGGTTTTTTATGCCATGAAAATATTTCTGATCAATGCTAAGCTTAAATATAAAATACATAATTAGAGGATATCTATCAAGCTCTGGTCTTAACAAACATTTCTCTTGCCTCTACTTAAACAATTTTCTATATTCCACTCTATAGTGTCTTAATTAGAATATCTTGGAATTAGTACAAATGCAATTCCTTCTGGCTTCAAATGGGATCCAAATATCGAGCTTCCTTTTATTCCGACTGGTTTTTTTTGTATGAGCTCTTACCCGAAATTATTGTTTCCCAACGCTTGATCGTATAATAAAATATCTTCGGTGTATCTCATTTTGCTAAGTATGATTCTTTCCGTAAAATTATTTTCTAACTAACTATTTTATCAATTTCAACCGTCACTTTTTCTGTTTGCATTCTAAGCATGGCAGACGATTTTGATGATTTGAAATGCTTTCCATCTCCAATCGATCAACGAAGCTTTCTTTATTGAGATATTTTTGAAATAAATTTTTTTTTTGTCAATACTTTATACTAAAAGAAACCCGGTTAAAGATTCTGATGAGTTGTGTTTAATACACAAGCGAACAAAGCTCAATGGCTATCCGATATATTGAATAAGCCATATGCTTAAAAAACTTATGTGGCTTATCATACCTACTTTAGCCGGTTACATTCATGGAAATCGTCTATAATACCCTCAACCATATGGAGTTGTAGAGTATAAGCACAACAACAACATTGCACAGCAACAACAACTACAACAACAACAACAACGATTCGCATTAGTAGATACTAAAAGTGCTTAACACAAAATAAATAATGGCGTGACAGGACAGCAGATACATAGTATCTATAAGATGGAAGACATTCCGGCTTGAGCTCTGTATATAAATATTGAAGAACATGCGTTGTTGAGTGCAAACAGAAGCTGCTTAACAGAATTCCTTTTTGCCAAAGATAAAATCACATATGTATTTATGTTTTTTTTTTTATATGTTAAGTGTTCCCTAGAAATATGTTCCAAAGTGAGTTGAATTGCATTTATTTGTATTCAATAAGTTTGTTTTTGCTGTTTTGGGGCAACCCTTATCAAATTTTGATTGTACAAATGAGCTGACAAAATGAGTTGACAACATCTTTTTCACACCTACTAGCTGTTTCTTATAAATATATTGCCATTTATTATCATTTATCAAAGCAAGCTGTCAGTTTAGAGTAGAAGAAGAGCTCAGAGTCTCTAGAGATTGTCTTATTTAAATTGTTTCTGTGTTTTTTTGTTATACATATGTACTAGACTATCAAAATAAAAACAAAAAATATGAATTTATTCTTTGTATTTTTGGTATTTGAGTATTTTCCTTTGGATAACAGCTGATGAATATACTTGGAAAAAAAAAAGTTTATCTTTTAAGTTGGTTTGATTTGGGTTTGCTTTTCTGAACCAATACGAGACTTATTTGCAGTACCTAATTGTCTTACATTTGCACGCAATTGAAAATTGCTGCTTGAGCACGAATCTTCTGTGACTAATGTCTCCAAATGTTAGTTGTCGTATGTTACCGCTTGACCAGTCCTCTGTGACAAAATTTTGAATTTTTTTTTAAGTGGAGTTTGGGATTATCTTCAGGCCTACGCCTGTGTTATTAATTTTTGAGTTATGATAATTTTTCAAAAAAGTAAATGTTTGTCATTTTCAAAAATGGTGGGGTAAACCCGACCGCCAATTTTTTTTTTTTGGCTCATTTAGCACAGATATAATATATTAATGGCTCTTGGATTATAAATCAAAAGAGCACTTTATTGATTTACAAAACTGAATATATTTATTTTTAAAAAATCGTAATTTATAGAAATAAATACATTTAAGTCGAAAGGATGATTGGATTGAATAGCTAAGTAAATAATTAGAATTATTTGATTTGCTGTCCAAATAGTTTACTGGCGCATTTTTGGTTCCAGTTGGACGTCTGTTTGGCTTCACCAGTTAGTGGTCGGGTTTGCCCCACTGTGTAATTTTTCATGACGACGCGAATAAAAAAATCATAGGAATGTGTATATGTACTTTATTTATAGCATACATAGTAATCTTTTCGAGCATTTTTCAAAATTAAAAATTTGTAGTTTGCTTTTTATAGAATAGAATTTAGCACCACGGTGTTCTCTACCTGGCGTAAGAGGCCCCTAAAAGAGAACTAGTCAGATGCAGGCATACTTATCATCACATTGAGCCTGAGGCACATTTTTAACAACTTAAAGATCTTCCAAAGACCAGTGTATGCGATAGGCTACCGGGTCTGGAGACAACCGTCTGTGTAAAAGGAAAGTCCATAACTAACGAATATCCTTACACAAGTGCCAAAAACCTCACCTTTTTTGAAATGCAAAAACATCAGAAACGAATGGGTCTCAGCGATGACATGATCCAGGATCGGAATGCCTGCAGACGAATGCTGAGATCGCATACCCACATCTTAGGAGGAGCATAAGCGAGTCCGAAAAGAGGAAAACAAGGGTTTGGGAGAAGAAGAAGACATATAAACCACTTACCGGTTTTTTAGGCTCACTTTATTTAACAAGAAAAAATGCGTCGTCAAATATTCCCAAAAATTTAATTGAAAATCGTTATAATATATCCTTGTCATTTGAGACTCTAAATGTAGACAGACAGACAACTGTCATGCTACCATTTTTGGTTATTTTTAATGCTCTACAAGACAACACTAAAATGAGCTCGCTCGGTATTGCCGTTTTTGAGAAACAGTGGTAGGTCAGGTTTGCCCACATTTTTGGGTTTGCCGCAGCTGAGCCTTCGTGATTTTAAAACCTTTATAAGACCTTTATAAAAATATCAACGTTTTTTTTTATTAAACTCACATGAGTCTAAATAAAAAATTTCTTATATCTAATTGATTTTTTATGCAGCGTGTAAGGCAGAGGTCTGGATGTGAGTATTCAAAAGATATACGCAAACTTTTGAGTTTTTCAGCCAAATGACTAAGTAAGTTTCAGATAACTTCAATTTTTGCTTGCCTATTAATTTTATCACATCACTGAAGTATGCTTGGCAAAGTTCTGAAATATCTTAAAGGCAGTATCCTATACATCACAAATTGCTTGCCAGCATTTAAGCTCATTCAAGTGCATAAAGTCCTTGTAAATTTTTCTATGGTCCTAGATAATTATAGAGCTAATAGTCACATAGTTTTGCATTGCCATGGCTTCCATGATAACGATAAAATTGTTACGCTTAACTAAGTGCGTTAGATACATATACTTGGCCGAGAGTATTTGCATTTAGCTTATGCCTTATACTTAGGGTTGCCAACGCAACGAGCAAAATACTTGGCTTCAACTTATGCTTGACTCTAACTAACAAGCAGCAGTAGATGGGGGCTAAGTAGCAGAGTTGTCGTTCGTCTTTTACATACACTGTCACTTCCGTTTCCGCCTGAGCACCCAGGCTCAATATGGCCTGTTATTCTGTCCGTGCTATTGTCGTCTATACAGCTGCCAACCACAGACTGCTTGGCGCTGCCACTAACTGCCTGCCTTCTCCACAACTCCATCATACGCATATGTATCTGTATCTGTAGCTGGCCTTGCCAACCATTGTCAGTGCCCTTATGAGCTGCTGATGACCCAAGTGACATGCATATGCCCATAAAAGCCACAAAAACCACAAAAAATATTGCCTTGTATTAGCTTTGGCATTCATATAAACACACAAATGTACAGTGTTCATGTACAAGCTTATACATTTGTACTCTTACTATATGTATAATATGTGTCTTTGTGCTGAAGTAGTTGTGTTATCTTCCAAGTTAATTTCATTGGTTACACTTTGCTTGTTATGTTTGTGTTGGCCAAGTTATTTGGGCTTAAATATTTAAATTTCATGTTTGCCATAAATTGCAGCTATTTCAAACATGTCATTTCCGTACAAACAAAGTATGCTCTTTGGCTAAAAATTATTATACTTTTCACGTAACAGCATAGTCTGAGGAATTAGTAAACTAGTTTGAAGCATACCTATAAGTAAATAAATATTGCTAGTTTTAGTCAATACCAAGTCCCAACTAAATAACCTCCATTAGGTGAATAAAATGCATAACCGGATTCCTAGTGACCTATATGGATCACTAATCTGGTGACGCATGACGATAATGTAACATCTCTGCAATCCACTTCTTTTGGGAAAAGAACATTAACAGAGTCATACAAATATTCAAATTAAATGTCTATTAGAAAAAAATTTCCATAAGTTTTATTTAGGGTATTCATGTTTGCTGTTGAGTTGATGAGTTGTAAAGTTGCGCAAAAACTCAAAAGGGGTAAAGCGTGAATCCCTTTTTGCTGAGTTTTTGAGTTTATTTGTTGCGTTTATGCTTCTTCTATTCCAACTTTGAAAATTACCCTTGCTCCAGCCACTTACCAGTGATAATATTTAATTAACATAATTTACAATTAATTTGATTTAAATTCACTTTGCTTACTTTTATTATGCCGATGCTTAACATACCAATCAGCAGTGTTGAAAATGCAGCAAATATAATTTCTTGCAACTCTTTCTCAACAACTCAACAGCTAAAAAGTAAAATTGGGCATGGGTGGAGAAAAATTTGAGTTGAGATATGCAACTCAACCTTGAACATTTTGCTGTTGCAAAACTCCTCGATCTTGAATACCCGAATTGGAACAAAGGCTTCTAAAAATTAATAAATGTGTTGCTCTCAATTCTTGTGGCTGGCTGACGAACTTTGATCACTGTCAAAAACTTCTTTTTATTCTAATTTATCTATTTTGTTTATATTTTGATTATCTTGTTTTTGTAGCAATTGTTATTATAAGAATTTACAATCTGTTGCGTGGGAGTATCTTGTACACAACCAACAATTGTGAGCTACATCTTTTAGTGCCGGCTTAAGATCAGGGTCGGCTCTCACTCGAGACAAATAATTTTTTACCTGTACTATTATTTTTGAAAATTATGTGTATGCATAATATTATGTACAACACATACTTTTTTATTTCTATTATATTGTCGTGTCTTATACATTTTTTTTTTTTTCAAAGTAGTTGTAAGTTTTATATTATGGTTAATAAAATATGCATATATAAAAAAAAAAAATAAACACATGAAAACAATATATAATTTGAAATATGGGTGCATCCAACTTAACTTTTGGCATAAAAAGATTTTACTCTTTCAGCGGACATCATAAGTCCGCCGTTTTGAAATTTAAGCCGCGTATTCATGTTTAGCGACCCCGAAAACCCATCTGATTCGAATTATAAATACAAAAATGATTCTTTTGGTTTTCGGCGGTCATTTTAGGTCCGCCATTTTGTAATTTTGAAACTTTTACCCCAGATTCGCGATTAGCTACCCCGAAAACTCATATTTGCATACCCGATTCGAATTGTTAACACAAAAGTGATTTTTTAGCATTTCGGTGGCCATTTGACATTTTAAAAAACTAATTAGATACATATAATTAACTACCTTAATAGTATTTGAATAGCATATAAAAGGGATTGCAATGTTTTTCTGAGAAATAAGATTAAAAATAGTAATTAAATTATAGAGCTACTTTACTTTGGCGGTCATTGTAGCTCCGCCATTTTGAATATAAAATAAACGAGAAGTTCAAAATTTTAAGTCTAAAAGCATTCATTTATCTTAATTTTAATTTTTTAAATTTTAAATGAATTATTTTACGGCCTGATATTTCGGGGTTTTTAGGCCTTGCAACCCAAAAAAAAAACTATTGTAAGCCATAAATCGAAAAAAGGCTAAGGGGTTTCGAAAACTATCTCAGAGCCCATGGGCATTGAGATTTTTCAGACCTTGCATCCGGATTTAGGCGCACAAAATCCAAATGGCAAATGTAAATTTCAAAACATTTTATTCACATTGCGTTGAGCAATATTCATATACCCCAGTGTCGAATTCCTAAACAATTCTGTGAGAACGGGTCACAGAAAGATGCTTGTCTCTCAATACAGACTCTGACGAATTATAAGGAAATAGTATATTTCTATGAGAAACGTTGATCGTATCTAGAAAACCGTTTCAATATTCTAACTTTCAATTAGATCTTTCAAAGATTTCAAAGAATAAAATTGCCTACAAGTTTACAATAATTATGGATAAAACCAAAATTTTTGGCGCAATAAAAGCTTTGTTTTACAGATTTTCAAATAAAATTTAAAAATTGTATAAACATTCCTGATTCAGTACCAAAAATAATGCTCTAGCTCTATCAAAATAGTTTATTTATTTGTATGTGCTGCAATAATATTTTGTTGACCATGGAAATGCCATTTATATCTCATGTCGCAAATCGGCCCATTGATTGTAACTTAGACACGTGGCTCTCATATATGCATAAGTAAATACATAAAACAAATGTCTACAATCACATACATAAGTATGTATATATTATATGCACACATTTATGTTGTTGTCACAATCAGAAAAAAACACAGCCAAATATCGCATGTAAATTTTGCGCATATTTTTATTATTTTTTACTTAAAGAAAAACACCGAAAACAATAAATCGAAAAAAAAAAACGAAAAATAAAGTGAAATGTGAAATGCTTGTCCAAGGGCTCAACTACTTCAGCTTTACGAAATTCAGTTCATCTCACATTTCAAATGCTCATCATGAAATCCGTAATCCAATAAAACACGCTGAAATACTTGCATATAAAGTAAGCCCGTCGTATTTGTATCAGACTGTGTAAATAAAAGCAACACTGGCAAGGAGCTTTAAGTAATTTTTGTGAAATATTTATTTGCATAATTCTTGTGGACACTTTGTCCACGTGTCCCAATTTGTCAGACTTGAATTTTGGTTTGTTGGAACTGATAAAATTTATGGTTATACGCACAAAAGTATGCAGCATAAAATGCTAAATTACGTTCATATTCCGGAGTTTATTGTGAACTTAACTTCAATTGCCTGGATTACGAAGGAGTTAAGAGCTAAGCAGCCAAGAAGTGGCCGACGAACATGTAGAAGATGGACGTTCTTTCGAGCAGCCATAAACCCAGCGCTTAAGTAACTAGACAGACAAATAAATGTGCCCTATTACAGGTATTTTAGGCTTATGTGTAGTATTGGATTTGTAGAATGTATGTAGCAGGGAGGTGTTTTAGAGACATTTTACTCTATTGCTTTAATTATGAAATGGGTTGAGAGGAGGGAATGAGACTGGCGTAGGCCAATGTAATAATATAAAATAAAAATTTATATATACAATTCGCTTGTTAAAGCTATTTCATCCAACGCGTTAGATATTTAAAAAAAATCTAATGTTTGGTAAAGTAAATGAAAGATGTTGATTAAAGCAAATAGACATCTTAAAAATATATACATAATCAAAAAAAAATAAATAGGTATATATATAGCCGCATCGCGGTCGTCATTATTTGCTTCTTTTTTGGTTAAGTCTGGCCAATAGGTGGCGCAAGTCAGTTATTGTCGCTAGATGGCGCCAGCAAGATGTTGCAAATTTATCTTCACAGCAATATAGCATAATTTAAATTAATTTTTTTATATAACAAAATGAACAGGCAGCGAAGCAGCACTGTACAAATGAAACTAGGGGGCTCCACTACCTACGTGCTTCGTCAGCTCTTCTGTATTTATTTAAAAACAGCACGACTATAATATTACATAGTTTATCTTCGTCGGATTTGGGTCTATATTAGTGTAACATTGTAGAATTGGCCAAGAAATAAAAAATTTCAG
This sequence comes from Chymomyza costata, assembly GCA_018150985.1. NCBI lineage: Eukaryota > Metazoa > Arthropoda > Insecta > Diptera > Drosophilidae > Chymomyza > Chymomyza costata. The sequence goes on along the minus strand of JAECWU010000803.1, from coordinate 5,715,480 downwards.
TGTATGTATTTATATCATATGGTATTTCATATATCAAGAAATGAATGTAGCCTCAAAATGAAGTCTTAACAATTTTTTCTTATAATTCCTATCTGGTAATCCAGAACCAATTGACGTTTAAAAGGTACTTTGCGTATTTAGTGTGTGCTGCCTGAAAGTAAGAGAAGCATTCCATGGGGATCTTAAGCATGCATGTTGTTAAAGTGTATTTCTTTTATGAAAATCTTTACTATCGCTAATCATTGTTTGCAAGCTCATCAAGTGAAATGGAGATCTAGCATCCAATATTTGCAGTCATCAATTTGTATAACTTACTATATAAATGTGATGGTTTAAACATAAAAAGACAGAGGCGTAAGCCAATGGGTTTCTCTTAACCACTAGCTTTAGCAAAACCATCAATATACACAATAATAATCTCGTTTACATTCCGATTGAAATAAATTCCACTACAAATTCGTGACGCCACTGATGCAAACCACTACATGCATGTTTGTATAGAAGGGTACGTGTCTGCATGTACTTTTAAAGGGTGTTTTTTTTAAGTATATAACTTAAAACTAGAAAAATAATTTAAGACCAAAATTTGACGGTAAAAAGGACTTAACCATTCGAGCAAGTTGGGCAGTGTAATATAAAAAAATTAATTTTAATTTTACTTATGACAAATTTAAAGACTACTGCTTACATGTAAGATTACGAGAAAATTATTTTTTCGAATACATACTCATAAAAAATAAAGAAATGGAAAACATTAAATATCGGAGCTTCCCGACTAAGATAACTTTTATATATATTATTATTTTGACACTTTTGGAATAAACGAAAAGTGTTTCTTTTCATTAATAACTACAATTCACAACTGGTTGGAGTAATAGTGTAAGCGAATAGTCTATCATGCTACCTATTGTTGCTTACAATTCACAATAAGCAATATGTACGGTAAAATTAAGCCCAATTTATCACCATTTTTTTAAATCAGTTTGCGATTATTTCTGATGAATCGTTTTTAGAAAAAAAAAACACCCTATATAAGTGTTTGCATAGATGTATATAGTTGCTCATGCATATTGGGTGCTGTATCTCGTTATTCCCCATGCAAACAGTGCGCATGAAATAATTATGTAGACTTCTTTCACCAACGTTCAGAGCAGGAGCTGTTTTTTTGCAGGGTTGGTCGAAGCGAGCTCTAGACAGACTGTCGCTATATAGAATCCACAGGTAACTACTATGTTATGCCATTGCTGTCGTGCTGTCGACTGGCTGGTTGGGACTGTGCTGGACTGTTCCCCTGGGTGTCAGTCCGGCCGGATATCAGGTAAAATAACAAAAAGCAACTACTTAAACTACACACACAAATACGCACAGATACATACACACACACACACACACACAGATACAGGGACACAACTTTGTAGCGTGGTATATTTTTTCTGCTCTACTCTAACAACTTTTGTTGTTGTAATTTCCGTACTTGCTTTCAATATCTGTTGCTTTAGTTCTCATTTTGTACTCTTGAAGTATAAAAGACTACATCGCATTTATGCTGAGGTTTGACTGTATCTTTAGGAAGTCGGAAAGTTGGTTGAGGATGGCAGAGTATATCAAACTATTTGATCAGCTGACATTGTTCGATTGATAAAAGTTCAAATGCATTAAATATCTGGCAGTTGTTCTAATATGGTTTCCAGACCACTAGATCATACATATATCGTTCAAAAGCTGAGCACAAACTTTACGACGCAAACTTGTTTAAAAATGGTACGCAGCATTATTTGCCCATTTTTTATTTTGTGAAAAAAATTTGAAATTTACACAAGATGGCGCCAGCAATTTACGTTAGATTCGCAGAAACAATACTGCCCTTTTTTTGAGAAAAATGTTCGATGTACGATAGATGGCGCCAGCAGTAACAACAGCTTTTCAAACTAACTTCTAAAACTAATGTGCAGCAACTTATTTTCAAATAAAAAAAAGCCAAAATCGTTGTGCATCGTTTACAAAGGATGACAAATATTAATTTGCTTTCAAATACTTACGCCTCTGCAAAGTCTGTCACATTCGGCTCTACGTAATAATTAAGAGTTCACCCAGATGCTTCATCTTTTGCTGCGTCTTGCCTCCTCTCGTCATTTTATCCAAAATTTTAATAGGTCACCGTTGACGATAATTCATGAAATAATTTTTTGCTTAGCGCTTCTAAAATTTTACCACTTGTAAACAAAAAATAACAGGTGATTCATTATGAGCGTTTTGTGTTAAATCCAATTGCCGCAACAAAATTTCGATAAATTTTAACTTATCGTTTCTAGATAAGCAAAATAAGTTGCACTTTTAAACTAACTTTCGGCCAATATACAAATACATTTATAAACTCTTCAATAGTCACTTTAGAGTAGATTGTGAAATAAATTACATGGTACATTCCAACTTTACTCATTACTCATTGTATTGAGAAATATGAAAGTTTTTAGTAAAAACAAATATTTTTTTCTTTGTTTTATAATAATATAAATAAATACTGTTAAATTATACTATAATTATGTTTGAATATAAAAAATTTGTTTTCAAAATTTTAGTTGGGCAAAGAAAAATAAGGAGGCTTCAAATAATACGCATACGCAATGTTGACTTATTTGAGCGACAAAAGCTAATGTTATGCATGCTTTTATTATTTATCGACTTTTTTTCCAAAAATTTTCAATTCGTAATTTTGCTACATTTGCCTAGCACTGGCATCGCTAGCTCAAAGACGCTATTTGCCCAATAAAGTCTCTATTAATTCAAGACACCGCCGTTGGAATTCGGCTATAAACTGTAGGTCCCTGTTCTCTTTGAGCAGTTATTAAAAAAGTTCCCCATGCCCCGCCCAGGGGCGACAAAAATTGTCAGTCAGGGAATTATTATTATTATAAAGTAATAAAGTAAAAACTTTATAAATAACTCATTTTAATTAGTTCTGTAGAAAGCTCACAGTACTTAACACACTTTACTTGTACTGCTATATATTATAGAGTAAGTAGCATTCGGTTTTTAAAAATATGTCTTCCTATATTGTACACTTTTTGTTGTTATTTTTTTGTTACGTGTTTTACTACTAAAAACTGCACAAATACATTTATATGAACATAGAAGTGAGCACAAAGATAAATGTTTATACGAGGGTTGTCTGTTAAATATGTGACCTGTTTTATGCAAAAATTTTTCTGGTTAGAAAAAATTCTCTTTTTTTAATATTCTAAGCTCTCATAATAATTGTGTCAGCGTTGAGCTCTGATCTGCACTTGACCCGAATCTATTAATGCAGAAACATTTCTTTTGGTTGTGCGTAATCAGTAGAAAATTGTTGTTGTTTTATTTGTTAATTAATGTCTTGTCATGGATGAAGGTAAGAAAGTATCGCATGAGTTTATAACTATTGTGAAGGGGTGCGTTTATATACAATGACGGAAACCATCTAGAGTTTGTAACTAATTCCTCAACTGAGAAGCCGCATTAATAATATTTCAGTATCTCGTTGTTTCATTGCTTAAGGCATCTATCTATACTAGCTTAAAAAAATATTGGAGTTTACTATTTTGTGTAAATCTGTGCTTGCATAGATTAAGCAACGCTTAGGAAGGTATACAACTATTCTAAATTGCAAAAAAGTTTTAGTCATAGCGTTCTCAGAAAAAAAAGTTAAAAATGTTTTTAGTTATTTCAAATATGATGCTGATGTATTAAACCATATTGGTCAATATGGGTTGCTTCAGACCCCAGACCTCTCTTTTCTCTTACAGATTCGGTTGCAATAAATAATACTAAATTTAGACTTTTTTTTTGTATGTGACTGCCCTTTATAAAACTTTATTTAAAATATGGCTTACTTAACAAACCACCCTCGCTCATACGAATAAGTTTGTACAAGTCAATGAAGCAGCGCTAATGGTACACTAAGTCGCCACGTTTTAATTAATAATGCCTTATATACAGTATATATAAGAACCATAATATCTAGTACATTGCATGTGGCGTATGCGTAATATGCAAGCAGTTAAGAGAACTAGCTCAACGAAGACACAAAAGAACAAAGTAACAGATAGAGACAGAAACTGAGAGTGAGATAAAGCAATGGCGACCACGTGGCTGCAACAAAAGAATTTATGACACTTTGTCATAAAGTTATAAAAAATAAACTAACAGAAATTTATTGTTACAGCGCTGTTTTGTTGTTGCGCTCTCTTCTTCTGCTCTGCCGTGCTGTTGCGACTGCGCTGCGGCAGCGCTGCCTTCAATAAAAACGTCAATAAAAAGAGACAAAGTAAGTCGGTCGTTGCGCTTCTTACACTTGGGCGCACTTAAAAGCGCAACGCAGCGCACCGCTTTGGCGGTATCTGTGTGCAAGTGTGTGTGCGTATATATGTGTATGAGCGTATCTGTGTGAGCTTGGAGCAACTGACGACTAAGTTTGAAGCTTGTGCTGGCAGATTGCGCGCTCACTTGCACAGAAAGGCACAAAAAAGAAAATGATGACAAAAACGACTCTGTGTACGAGGGCAGGCTAACAAGTAACGAAGCTAGCAAAAAGTTGAACTTTTTTTCGAGATAAAACGTTTTTATGTCTCAATCTCATTTGCAGTATGCCAGAAGTTAGTTTGTCGTCGCAGACTTTGCACCTAATTGTTTATTATGAAATAAATAACTCGTTAATTTAACAGATTTTAAGGTAAGTTTGGGAATTCTCAGTATTCATTCTTGAAACGATCAAAACTACTTTTTGGGCACTTCTCTGTTCAAGTACCTTGACCAACAAAAATTTAAACAAAACAATGACATACAATTTATTCGTAAGCTGACTGCCTTGTTACAATAGCTTGCATATTTAAGTACTGTACTAACGTACTGATTTTGAATGCAAAAAATAAGATAATTGATATAATTATAAAAAAAAATCGGGATGAAATAGAGCTAGGTCTCAAGCTAGACCGGATGCGGATGCACAAAGATGAAAATTCGTTCCGAAAATTTTTGAGTCACCAACTCTTTGAATTTTCATATAAACAGTATAATAGGAATTTTTTATTATATAAATTTTAAATTTGAAAATACTTAACATTTTTTTTTAAATTCATTTATGTAAAATTTGTGAATTATCAACTTCCGTCATTTTGACACAAGAGACAAGCTTTTAAAATTTAACAATTAGAAAATGCCAGCATAAAAAATATTACCTCAATATTTACTTAAGCCTTTTTTGGACTAAGCCAATTACTTTTCAGACCGCCCTCGTCAAAATGTAACAAAACGACCAATTCACTTTAATTTCATTGTCAAAGCGCATACGTGGCGTATGCGTGTTTTTAATTTGTGCAACAAACTCTCAACGACGCGAAAACGCACACACCCACACGCTGTCCGGCAAAGTTATATATGTATATGTATACGTATGCACACACACATATACATATATGTACTAAAGTGTGCTTAATCGAGCGCATAAAAGGGGCTATTTTTATGGGCGAGAGCTTTATTGTTGTTATTCCTTTTAGCTTTTAACTTGGCTTTGATTGAAGTCTTGCTTAAACGTTTAATTTAATATTTGGCCTAAAATTACTAATAGCAATTAATTTCGCTTTAGTATAGTCATAACAAAAATATAAAGAGTGCTTACGAGTGCTGATATTTGACTTGGATAAATATAATCATAAATTTTTGATGGTATCAAATCCAAATAGCCTGAAATTTTATTAATGGTTTTGCAAAAAAAAAAAAAAACCGACTACAGCTTAGGCTTATATTAATATGAGATATTATATATGGCCTTTAAGCGGTCTTATATTCTTATCACCGAAAGTATCCATACAAAGGGTGATTTTTTCATAAATATTTTGGAGCCCAAAAATATATACTATGACAAAAAGCCATTTGGAAGACGTTCTCCAAATAGTGGAGATGTTCACAATAAAGTGTTTTAAAGACGGGAATTCCAATCGCCTCTGTGGAAAAAACGTACATGGTAGTAGTAGTACAAAAGTAGTAGGGAGTTTCTATATCGCGAATAGAGCGGCCGGATCACTTGGGCGTGGTAATGGTGCACCTTTCGAAGAGACCGATATTTTTTTTGCTCTCGCTCCGTAGTGCTCAACACTAGGAGCTCGTTGAAAACGCCAATAAACTCCAAGGATAGTAAGTGAAAAAAAGTGATTTGAAAATCCTACATAGTTTTCAATTTCATTTAAATAAAATATAATAGAAGTCAAAAACATTTTTTTACTTGTACTTTCAACACAAATGAATTAAAAGTGAAATTAAGATTAGGAAAACAATAATCACGTCTTTAAGTTGGCTTACAATATATTACCAAAAAGTATGCAATGCAAATTGTAATGGCACTACGTGCCGTATTTAAAGTTATTCAACGGAATGCGCACCCCCAAAAAATGAGCATTTAATAAAAATGCACATAAATTTTTAGGCCGAACCTGGCGCACCTTGAAACGAACTCAGACAAACACACACAGTGAGACCCCTGTATACACTCTTACATATATATATAAGTACAAGCCCAAGTTAAGTGCAAAATTGTTGGCGTTTATTGTTGGCCTTATTTATTTTGGTATTTTGTTGTTGTTGGCAAAAACGTGTTGATAGCACGCCGTATTGTATTTTACTCATAAAATTTGCTTTTCCTTCTGACACGTAAAGATGGACTTGGCACTTAAAAGACTTTATGTACTCAAATGCCTTATTGGCGGTTTTGTCAAGCATTCCAAAATGATGTTATCTAGGCTATATAGGCTACTCACTCAAGCGGCAGAACAGGCTCATTTGCCCTATAATTACTCCCCACAGTGCACTTGAGCCGCACCCACAAAGCCCAATTACTTAGAGCTGGGCACCCGTAGCATGGTAGCATGGAACACTTCATTTTAGGTCTTCCATTGTCAATTTGGCTTGATAAAATGGCAAATGACAAGCAGCACTGGCAATAGGCAATACATTTTTTTTTTCAATTTTTGTTAGACAGCACAGCAGTAATTCCCAAAGAGACTTGCAGACGTAACATACCACCTGCTAAATTTTGTGTGTATTGCATACAAATTAACTAATATGGTTCAAATCTTACTGACACACACATAGTACATACTATGTATATGCACATATGCCAACATTAATATATGCAAATATGAGTACTCACATTGCTGGAATTCGGCCTCAACTACTCCGAATGTAACTAGTTTTTCAATTGTTCAAAAATAAACAGTCGCGTGATAGAAAAATATGATTAAAGCAGTGGTGGGCAAAACTCATAAACATTTCTTTGGGTGAGTAAGCAGCGTAGTAAGCAAAAGCGCACGAGAGAGCAAGAACCGCAATAAAGAAAAAACGAGAGAGAGATTTCATTCAACTGGGCCCTGCATAAGCCGGCTGCGCTGCTATTCCTATCCTCGCGAGTTATGTATACTAGGAGACTGCTCAACACTGGATTAAAGACAGCCGAATGGGGTCTGTCGAAAATGTGCATTACCTCCGCCGAAAAAGTAATGGACTACAATCGCTGCTTTGCGTATTCATTTCGAGCATTTTTCTTAATTTTTAAGAATTTGCAAATGCTACAGTCATTTCAGCCAGACTCTTAAATATCCTTAACCAACGCAGTTTACGCAGTTTTTAAGCTAACTTCTAAACAAAGGTAATTTGCTAACTTTTGGTTATAACTTCTGAAGTTGCCAAACGATTTTAATTTCGACATATTTTTTACTATATTTTTTTTTTACGTTTTCATGCAAAGACATCATAGTCATAATTTCCTAAGTCTCCCACTGTAGCATAGGGCCTCATAGGCCTGTCGTGGAAGAAGCGGTGTTTTGCGAGCCGACGGGTCAAAGGTTACTGATAGTGAACTGCCTTTAGTTATAAAGGCCAGCTGCGACGAAATAATAAGCAGTATAAAGGAATAGTCTCAGAGAGATTTTCGAGCTGCACCGATTTCCTCATAAATTCTGAGTATCTTTGATCCTTCTAGCGACATGGCGAGTGTTTTGGTGTCATTCAATAACCATTCATGCTAACTCCCCAATTTCGACGCATAGTTAGGCCCTACTTAAGTCGGTAGGCGCATGTTGAGGGAGCAGTAGCAGGAAAGCTCCTAGCGAGCCAATGGTAGCGTTCATAGACTACCAGAAAGCTTACTGCCACTTTGTGTTAAGTGATAAAAGAACGATAGTTCATAGTAAGCTCCCGCCTGGTGTTTATACCTATCGCGGGAAAATATGCATGCAGAGTGGAAAATCTCCAAGGCGTAATCGTGTCACGAGAAATACCACTGCTCCAGCAGCCTGCACATCGGATATGGAAAATTCATGTTACCTAAACGCAAGTTCACATATAGCACTTTCCGAAGTCATAATTGTGGTAAATTTTGATCAGATAGCTTTTATAGTGTAGCTCTAAGCTACGAAGTTCTCCTACGGAAGAACGGAGAAAAATATCGACATGAATAGAATCAAGTTAAATCTGCACGATGATAATGCGCACAAAGAGCTCTACAGCTCTTATAGTCTCTCAAATTCTTTTGCTCATACACAGCTTCGCTGTTAAAGCTGATCAAGAATATATGTATATACCATATATAATACAAGGTGTCTGTCACGACTACTTCTGCCCGTAAAATGTATTGAGCATCCACAATACCATGAGGAAGCTACGAATACTTTCGATTGGGCACCTAATGAATTTTTCCCAGCTCGAGAAATGCCGTTTTTCGTCTGCTCTAGAAGTGCTTGAAGTTGTTTTGACAAAATCTCAGTTACGAGATGCATTAACTAAGATAGTTCATTGTTGCTCTCAAGTTATCGACAGCGCAGCCGAAAAATGTTACTTGACGTTTGGCAGCTAAACGAGTCGGACAAACATTTAAAGTAGATTGACTTTTTCAGGGCCAATGTTCCGTAATGGTAAGTGCTACACTTGGTATATGCCTACATAGCGCGGACATATGTAAGTATTATTAGGGTTGGTTGTTAAGCACTCATAATTCGAAACATATCCGTCCAAAGTGGATGCTCTTCGACTTATGTTAAGTTCAAAACTACTCAATTCCTGTCGTGGATCGTTTAACAAACGAAAATCGCGTAAAAGTGGTACAGGCATATTATCAAAATGGTCGTTCTGTGAAAAAAAACATAGTTCCGGCCAGTGTCAAACCTGGATTTTGATATATAAGTACATTTGCTCAATTTGGTGGAAAATATACGCATAAAATGCAATTAACAAACAAACCAACAGATGGTCCACCCTATATAGCCTGTACTTTCCTTAATTACCACCGTAAACTTAACGCAGTTGTTGGATTAGGTAGATAACCATTTGGACCCTTTAATCCAGAGTATATGAGTATATTATGGGCTTACGCCATCTGAACAAAATGTACCTGAATTTCAGTGCAAAGTCTTTTTACCTGTTAGGCTACTTTAATCTTTAAAACTAATATAATCTCTATTCACCCAAATGGAAAACTTAAGAAAGATATTAAGTACGTTATAAGTCAAAAAGTCAGCATATATGATTACCTTTGACGTATAATCCGTTTTTGACACTGTTTAGGTCTAAAAGGCCGTACGCATCATGCAAAAATTACGCACGAAATGTCAAAACTTCATATACAAAAAAAAATCCCAAATGGTGTGAAATTTTTTTTATTTGAAGTTTTGACATTTCGTACGAAATGCGAAATGCATGCTGCGTATGGGCCTTAAATTGTAAATACTTAGTAAACCAAGATAATAATATTAGAGTAAATCAAAAAATTGAAATTGAAATATATTATATAAATTCTTCTAACTTTCGCATTAAATTTTTTCTAGCATCTCTTCTATGATCTTGGCGTTTAGAAGTTTCAATGGCTGTTTATATTTTAGCACTCCAACTTCTTTAGGATTAGTGATGTTAGTCTGCAGCAGACAGCAGACGCATCAATACCAACATTCTTCCCCAGCCATGTATTCACAGTCTGGCTACTAAGTCCTTATGCGAAGGCAACGTACCCGCATTATTCCGCGGATTGTTCGTGTACAAACAAGTGGATTGTTATGTTCCGATCATTGTCGCCGATCAATAAGCTCACAGAAAATGGACTCTTGAAATTCGCAATGCAAGTGAATGCATAAAATAATATAAACAAAACTTAATTAATTTCTGCACGGTAACAGTCTTTTGATATTCAAAACTGTCTTTTTGACTAGAGTCGTCTTGTGCAAGTTCAAATTAGACTTGGGCGTCTGGAATAGCTTCCGCATACGTTACTTACTATAGTCGGGATTTTCCGAATGTAATTTTGTCACTTGTTTAATAGGATAGCCAGGTATTTACTGTGAATAATTATGCATTTTTTTTTTCCGAATCATGCATCAAAATGGTAAGTTTTTTTGTGATTTATTAGTGCCTACATCAAAAATATCATTTACAGACCGTGTAACGCATGAAATTGTTTTGATTAAAACAATTATGGAAGCATAGAAAGTGTTTGTGAAGTTAGGAATGGGAAACACAAGCTTTAGTAGTAATTTGCTGCGAGGTATACGAATCCGTGGTCAGAATTGGTCCATCACGTCAGGATATTTGAAACAACGTCGTTTTTCTGGTGCATAACCTCAAATATGTCAAGATCCTGACGTGATGGGCCAATTCTGTCCGGGACTGTCGGACTCTACGCAGCAAATTACTTCGGAAATGACCCTTAGTTTCCCAACAACTAAACCAGTTGGCCTGTGTTATTGTTCCAAAGGCTTAATATACATCGTAGTATACTTCGTAACTTTGAAAAGCTATAACTTTGCGAAAAAAAATCGTAAATGATCGCTTGAACTTTTAAGTTAAAGGGTAAAAATTTTTTGCACCCTGTACATAACCTCAAAGGTAGGAAAAAGCACCGTTTTCCGGGTAAATAACCTCAAATATCTCAAAATCCTGACGTGATAAGCCCATTCTGGGCCCGGATTCGGATTCTACGCAGCAAATTACTTCGGAAATGACCCTTAGCTTTCCAACAACTGACATGACCTTCGTAGGCCTGTGTTATCAGAAAATGCGGCATCATTGGTTTTACGTACTACAAAAAAATGTGTGTATTATTGGGCTTAATATAGTCAAAAATCATTTTTATTACAAAAACATATAGGGTAAATTTTGTAAGACCTTCCAAAATTGTTAACTGCAGATATATGAAAATATCTCGTACAGAACGACAAAGGGAACTGCAACTCGGGATTTTTCCATACATACTCATATTAATAAAGTCAAAAACTTAGTCGCCTAAGTTTTGATAAAACACTTGGAGTCATAAACAAATCAAGGTCAGTATTTTGCAACAAATGCATGAATTCAAAGTCAAACCAAAGTCCACACTTTGAAGTGCCTCCGAATTGGACATCAGGCGACAAACATTTTTGGCTACGTCATCGGACACCACTTAGAACGATCATATAATATAAACATAAGCTATAAACCAAAGCCAACAGTTATCAATAACAAATAATAAATACTCTACTTGATGTAGAGCTGGTTTAAGTATGCTTATATACACGCGGGTAATTAAGGAAAGTACAGTTTATATTAAAGTCGGAATTTCCCGACTGTGGATAAGTAACTTAACAAAATTTTAAGGTTTTAGATAATCCACTTGTGCATATAGGGTGTTTGTGAAATTAGGAATGGGAAACACAAGATTTCGAGTTTTTCAAATGAATTATGCTAAACATAATCGAGTTATAGGTATTTAAAAAATAATATCAAATATAATTTAAAAAGTTTCAATCAGTAAATCTAGTAGGCTGCCTCACAAAATGAGAGCCTTGAAGGCCTCTAACTTAATTCTTGCCATAAAAAACATTGTGTGCCTATTAACGAAATATGGTATTTTCTTTGCTTTCTGGTTTCTTTTGTGGTATTCATTGGTATTTAGTTGCGATATTTTGGATTGAATTGAAAACGATCAATAATAAATCAAACAAAACACAAGCCAAAGGCTATAACCTGCATTATTATAAGAAAATTCATTTTTATGAAAATGCTGACTGGCAAATTATAAAAAATTGACCAAATAGGCGCCTCATAATACAGGCTTGTTCCTGGAAGCTCGAAGAGGCAAGTCTTAGGAAAGAAGGCGTGATAGATTAAAAAGGCTATTATAATTAGAGCATAAGATACGAAAAGGATCATGCAGAGCAAAATTGGATCTACAAAGTTCCAAGGCTAAGGGGCGAAAATTAGGTACGTACGACAAAAGTAACTTTATTAAGAAGTTCAGTGGAATCAATAAGGCCGAGTAATAGCTTATGCAAGAAAAGTATAACGTGGCATGTTCTACGCTTATTCAAGGAGAGCAGCTTAATAAGGCGAAGTCTGTCAGAATATGGAGGCAGTCGGATAAATGGATCCCAATTTAAACCTCGAAGTGCGAAGAGGAGGAATTGCTTTTGAACTGACTCAATCCTGTATGCAGAAACTAAACAAAAATTTTCAAAGTGAACTACTTGAAGAGCTAATAACCTGTACGCACGCACTTACAGATAAGATTATATCCCCGAGGAAGAAATTGACGCTCTAAAAGAAGATTTTGATCATATACATAACTAATACAATTTTGGTAACTTTTTCTAACTGCTAGGGCTTTTTCCTAAAATTTGAAGCCTTTAATTTTGTTTTCAAAGTCATAGCCTAAGATCATGGGATTCACCCAAAAATGTTTAAGGAAATTAATAAAACAACTAAGAAAAGATATGCTACAAGTGTTTTTGCTTAGTTCCATCAAAGAATATAGAACTACTAGTTCTAGTACTACTAGTTCTATATCCCATTTCAGATTGCCCGAAAATTTTGAAATTCTGTAAAAAATTAGTGAGTTTTCTGTGGCTAACGTGTTGCGTGCCACAAAAAATTTAGATGTTATACAAATAATGGAGTATTTCAAAAGCGCCGAAATTAAACAAATTAAGTCGCAATTTGATAAACTATATTTAATAAAATGGGAGCATACATATGAGTCCACAAAATTTTGGGCAGAGGTTGCAAGTTAGTGAGATGCAGGAAGAAATCACCCTTTCAAATATGTTGCATTATTCGCTATACAAATGCTTTCAATCCCGTCAATTTGAAAACATTGAATGCAAGTTTAGGCATACGTTTTGTTTTTTTAAATGTAAAATTCTTAAATTATTTTAATTTTGTTTTAAATTTCACAGATATGAGCTGCGGTGGATGAAATCATTAGAAATTTAATATAAAAAAAATATTTAATTACTAAAACAACAACTAATTCTTGTTTTTGGGAACATTTCAGTTTAGCTTTTTTTTTATCAGATTTATTTTGACTTTTAGCTTATTTTAGCAACTTTTTTTTTGAAATCTAGCTTATTTTGTCTGTCAATTTCTGGCATCACTGAAGATATACATACATATGAAAATATCTCATTCAAAATATCTATTGGAACTGCAACTCGGGATTTTTTCTTACTTATACATACAACATCGGCTAAGTTTTTATAAAACATTTGGAGTCATAAACAAATCAAGGTCAGTACTTTGCAATTCAAAGTCAAATCAAAGTCCGTATTTTGAAATGCCTCCGAATTGGACAACAGGCGATAAACATTTTTGCGACGTCAGCAGAAACCACTAAGAACGATCATTTAATATAAACAACAACCATAAACCAAAGCCAACTACCATCAATAACAAATAATAAATACTCTACTTGATGTATTTTCCAGATACACTTTATATAACTCGTTGTCAATTAAGTTTGGAAAAAAGTTGAAAATATTTTTGTATTTATTTATTACTTTTTACTTGATTACAAAAATACATTAATTATGAATGCGAAAAGTTTGCTCGAATTCTTTGGTTCGGAAAGCTAGATTATTATTATATTATTCCGTGTATTTAAATCGGAGCCATAACAGCCCCACAAAAATAAAAAAAATATTTTAAAGAGTATTTTATTATTTTTCGAAATGTCATGCATAAATAAAATAAGCAACGATAAATTTGCTGATTTTGTAATTTTTATACGGAGAGTATATATTATAAGCATCTATAAGGGATACAGCTTTTTTGTTTTTTTAATTTTTAATTTTTTTTTTTTTTAAATGTTGGCTATAATTTTGAATACTCGCCCTTATTTTTGCCAAAAAACATACTACGTAACTGAATATGGAAGTATGGCATTAAACGTTTATTGTGTTATGGTCACACTGCCAGCTGTTTACTGTATAAAAGCGCGTGTTGACTCTCAAAAATCATCAGTCAGTGTACGAATAAATTAAATACGCAATGTCTACGGAAAACCAAGAAAACTGCGAATCTTGCAATAATAATCACCATGCCGACATGGTTCTAAAAAAAATAAAGGGGCATCTGGACAGAGAACAACTGTGCGATGTCGTTCTGATCTCGGGCTTAGACGGAAAACGTTTGCCGGCCCATCGCTTGGTGTTGTCCGCCAACAGTGAATTCTTCTCGGCAATGTTCACCAATCCAATGCGGGAAGCCAACGACAATGAGGTGACTCTTGGCGATGTAAACAACGAAGTTCTACAAATTCTGATCAACTACTGCTACACGGGAAACCTTGAAGTGCATGACGAGAATGTTGAGCTACTCATAACCACTGCCAATAGGTGGCAAATGCACTCTGCAGTCACGGCCTGCGGTAATTTCATGGCACGCAAAATGGATTCATCGAACTGCCTGGGCATTGCCTTAATTGCAGAGCAGCTCAACTGCACCACTTTGATGGAACTCACTGTGGACTATACCAGTAAGCATTTTGAGGATGTCAGCCAGAGTCAAGAGTTCTTACAATTGAGTGCCGATCACTTGGGCAAGCTGCTGTCCAGTGATGATCTCCAAGTACCATCCGAGGAGAATGTGTTTCAGAGTCTAATGGCTTGGGTGCAACATGATGAGTCCTCACGCCAACAGCACATACCAATACTGATGGCAAAGGTGAGGCTGCCACTAATGACGCTATCGTTTATTGAGGATCATGTGGAGAGTGTGTGCAGTGCGAATGAGTGCGAGAATCTGCTTTTGGAAGCGTATAAGTGTCACTTCAAACCCGAGCGACTGTTATCGATAGCGCGGAGGAAGACAACGGCAAGCAGTTATTGTTTGCTTGCAATTGGAAAAAGGGAACAAGATCTTGTGATTGAGAGCTACTGTCCCACTAAGAAGCAATGGGCGCTCGTAAACAAACTTAAATTACAACGTGATGAATATGGTGCAGCATTTATTGAGAATAAACTGATATTGGTTGGCGGACTTAATGCAGGAGGTGATTTAAACACGGTGTTGAGCTTAGATTTAAAGAGCATGACCTGGACCCAACTCCAACCAATGAGTACACCAAGGAAGCGTATGGGCGTGGCAGTGCTAAGGGGATTACTCTATGTGGTGGGCGGTTGGAATAATTCACCTTTGAATACAGTAGAGCGATGGAATCCTGCAACAGGTGATTGGAACAGTGTGGCACCCATGCTAACCGCAAGATATAGTATCGGTGTGGCAGTTCTCAACGATTGTTTATATGCTATTGGTGGATATAATAAAGATAATATCCGTTCGAGCTGCGTGGAAAGGTATGATCCATGCACAAACGAGTGGAGTCGTTTATCGCCCATGAACGAAGCTCGTTCATCATGTGGAGTGTCACAAGCAAATGGGCTTCTTTATGCAATAGGCGGTATGGACATAAATAACAGACTTTTAAATTCTGTTGAGTGTTACAATCCAACTATAGATGAATGGACAAAGGTTTGCTCGCTGACACGCGGCCGGTGGGGACATGGCTGTGCTCTGCTTGCTAATCGTATTGTTGCAGCCGGCGGCGCAGACTTTGATGGTGCTGTCGAGGAATACGATCCAGTGCACGATGTTTGGAATAAACTGGCATCGTTAAACAATCGCATGGAGCGAACTTCCCTTTTCTATACCCAATGACGTCATTGAGCCAACAGAAAATCCATAAATGCCACGATTGCGAAAATATCCTTCCTCTTATTTTTATCTAAAAATGTTTAAACAAGAATTGAAAAATTTAAGTATCTCGGCAATAAATTTATTAACAAACTCACAAATATATTGTTTTTGTTTATAATTCTAAATTTTATTAGTGACTAGGTTGTTTCTGTGGCTCTGATGGCGTGTTGGAGTATTAGGGAAGTACAGTCTTATGGCATTGGTTTGAACAAATAAGTTTAGATGGAAACAATAAAATGCAATATTTTCCAAAGTTATATTAATATTGGAGGAAGTAAATGGTACTGATGCACAAACGCACGTATCTTCGGTGACGTAATTCAAACGATATCTTGTAGTCTTAGTAATACGACAAGCAAGTGACGTTGCCTGATGTGAAAAGGGAGTTTGCGACTAAAACCATGCCTATAATCTACCCCATGACTAGACGAGGACCCGTATAGATTTATTTGTATTTTTATATTGTTTTTCATAATATTGTACTGAAGGTTGTACAGACAATACCAATTGTAAACCAAGTGGGACTCCAACTCGCCGCTTGTTGCTTGTTGACAATATTAATTTGCAGCGGATCTCGTATGCTGCATATTTGGGTTTACAATAAATAGTCTGTTTATATTCAAAATGTTTTATCAAAAGCTGGTGTATGTTAAAGTCGGGCGCGGACAGCTTGGGGATACCATATTTTTAAAAGACATTTGATTGCTTAATTTTATTACAATATCTTTATAAGCAAACGAATTATTCATCTAAAACTTTTGGTTTTCTTACTGCGTTACTTTGGTTGCTCTAGCTCTTACCATCACAGAGATCAAGGCGTTCATACGGAGGGCCAGAAGGACAGACAGACGAACAGGAGTACAGCGACTTCCCTAGTCACCCTGATCATACTTTAGGTATCTTTGGGGGTCTCCGACGTCCCCTTCTGTATGTACATACATTTCCGGCTTGCACAAACTTAATATACCCTTTACCCAAACAAAGGACTTAAATAGGAAAAAGATGGCTCAGAATTTACAAATACTGATTGCATAATAATAGCCCCATATCGATGTGTGTATGTGTAAAGCCTTATACTGATTTCAGACAATGCGCATATACATCGACCCCAGCGGAATAGCGTAACAAATAAATAAATAAATAAAACATAACACAGAAGTTTAACAAAGGTAATGAATTGAAATAGTTCAAAAATCGAGATATCTGTCCGAACAAATAAACTTGGATCATAGTCTCATTATTTGTGCGAGACAGTAATTTTAGTTACAGAATCTGAGAAAGACCCACCTGTGAACGCTTGTACAATATTGTGATCACTCACAACTATCGATTAAAGTCAAAGATGATCCGAATTACTTTAAAAGTCGAAAGTGGAGAAGGGATATTTCGGTGTGACGCTGAAACCAAAGACGAAGCCGCCACAAAAAGCAAGACTTAAATAAAATACTCTGAATCACTTTAAATTCTTAAATATAAAAAAAATTTTAGTTGACGTATCATATGAAAATATTTTAATTTTCAGCCAATGATGTTTATTTTTTGTTTAGTATCAAAAATACAATTTTTCAAACTTATCAAATTTAGAGCTGTAATATAAACTATGCATAAATGGTTACCAATATTAGTGGAATAAAGTTAAGAAAACTGAGTAAACTCAAGAGGCGTATAGGAATCATGTGCACTGCTGTAATCAAAAATTATTTAACATCCCATCCCGACAGATTTCAAAGGTCGCCGTTTTCGAACAGACAAAGCATAGACAGCTGTCACGAACAGACAACTTGACAGATGTCACTCATAGGGTCCATACTTAGTGAGCAAAATTAACAAATTCCAGGTACTCTTCGGGCAGATGGCATAAAGCCATAAAATATATTTGCATTAAAAGGTCCCAAACTCAAATGGTTGTCTACCTAACCTAAAAGCAAATTTCAACACGAATTTTAATTTGTTTTTAAATCCCAATTTTCGGACTTCAGCAGAAACAATTGGGATTTTGGAAAAAATTTAAATTAGTTATTAATTATGTTTAAAATCAAGAATTTAACGACTCAAGTCAGTGCTTTTCCAGAAAATTCTTCTCCAGCTGCGCGGCACAAACTTGGCGAACACCTTTCGCAAGACCAAATCTTCGGTTATCATATTTTATTTGCCGTGTTTTCAGGAATTTTTGAAGTTATTAGGCTACACTGTTGTTAGCGTACCTTAGTCATTCCGAAGGCTTTCGTATCGGTTTTCCTAAGTTTGAAGCTGAATTTAAAATGATTTTTCCATCTCGCGACAAAATTTCTGAACAGAGGTTTACGGAAATTAATGTTCCTTCTTTCTGCTTGCCCGCTGACGACTGGAATATATACGTCGAAGCTGCTTAAATTGGCCACTGATGGTTCAACAATTTTCGGCCAACTTATGCAGGTGGCCATCTTATGAGGGGATAGAGTTTTATACTGATATTTTGTTTTTTTTTTACGTTTTATAATTACATTTTGTGGGTCATGATTGTTTTAACATAAACCTTTATTTAATAATACAAATGATAAAAAAAATAAACACAAATTAATTTTTAACTTTATTTATGTTAATTTATACATAAATTAATTCAAATTTTCAGAACATGCATATATTAAAGCAGTCCACAAGTTTGTTTCAATAATACTTTGTATGTAATCATGTTTTTAAACTTAAAATGTCACTTAAGTTACATTACTTAAAAAAATCTTTTATATTAGTTTGCTTATAAGCTTCTGATTATGCAATTTTTGTTTCAAGCGTGCTTTTAAATTTCATTAAATGAGTTGTTGCATCTGAGATCATTAAAATATTTGAAGGCTAGGTCTTGAGATATTGTTGGTTGCTCAATAGATCCACGGATACTTCTGAATCGGTATCTGATATTTCGGATGCATTTATTATTTCACTTACAACATCGTTCAACACCTCGTCAATATTGCCGCTAATGACCTCGTGCACATTCTCATTCTCCATGTGATGGATTTGATTGACTTCGTCTTCACGCAATGCAATAGGCAGATGATCAGTGGCCTGATCAATAATTATTACGTCATCACAATTTTGCCTGGGAAATCCTGCGTTATTAAAACATATTTTAATTGTTTCGGTTGAAACGCTTTCCCATGCAGTTGAAATCCACTTACAAGCTTCGAAAATATTAACTTTTTGACCTACATCAGTTAGTGATTGGATTTCGTCAATATTAGCAATAAGGCTATTAAGCATACCTGATCTATATTGTAATGAACAATTACTGCCACCAAAATATTTTTTTTTACTATACCATTTTTTTTTTTTTTCAATATTAATTTTATTTATACATTTAGTTTATTTTTGTAAATTTGATTAATTAGTTTATTTTGTCAATTGGCTTAGTTTAGTTAGTTTACGATCTTTTGCCTCAATTTAAATGTAACGTATAACTTAGCTAAGACACAAACCAAGGTCACAAAGCTTTTTAACGCTGCCTAAGTCAACCCTATGACACTGTCATATTTGACATTTGACAATTACTTTCAATTACAGCTATAGCTGTAAGTAGTCTGCGTACTTATCTTTGCACTTCCTCTTAAGTTCTTTTACCTCGACCAGCGAACTGATCGGATGTGCCACTCCGCAATTAACTTTGTGCATATATATACATATATAATACCTATATATGCTTAGTCCGCGAGTTCACTTGATTTATATCGGTCTTTATTTTTGCAATCGCCGTTAATTTGGCCAAAAGATTAATAACCAATTATGCTGAATTACTGAAGCATTTTAGGAGCAGATATATTTTTGAGTGAGTTCTTGCAAATTTTTGTAATTCTATATAAATTACATATTACCTAATTTAGGTGCAGACTCCTCAATATATATACCATCGTTAATAAACTCAAAGGCCTAGTTTGAGTAACAATGCATATCGCATGTTTGTTTGCATTTTCGAAAAGGTAAAAATTGCTTTAATAAAGCTTTGCCAATTAACTAATTTCCATATTTCAATACCCAGCACTATACCCATATGATTGGCACAGGCAAGGCATAAGCAATACAAGCAGTGGAGGCGGCAAAATTGGCAAAAGCAGAACAGCATACATATTTACAAAACAACACCTGCAATCAAAAGCTTTCAGCGCCGCTGATAACCGCGCTCTTGCAGCAGCGCATGCGCAGCGGCTCAGCTGATCTTGGTTCTGCAGTCTAAAACCGCGTGCGCGTCGTAATGTTCTTGTTAATTTGGAGCTGCTCCCGCCGAACCGCCTGACCATTGTTATGATTGCCTATGTGTCTAATTGTGCTCAAAAGTGTCCGGATCCTTTGCATATCACCCCCATATGTGGGCAAAATCATATATTTGTGCCGGAAATACACCGATAGTGATATTTTGCACCTTTGCCCTCTGGCCACCCCTTCAACATCGTTGCAGCAAAAAGCAAAAGCACCAAACGCATAATTAACAAAATAATATATATAAAGTGCAGTGTCTTTGTGCGTTAGTGATTTAAGGCATTCGATCATTTTTATTTTTTCATTAAAAAAATTTCTTTAATCATTATTCTTAAATATTTAGTTCTCTTCAAGAGTGCATATTCTCATGAAAGTAAAACTTAAAATACGTTTTCCGCATCACAATTATCATGATTTAAGCCAAATCAATTGGCGAATGTAATAATCTAATTCCGTTTGCTAAAGCTTTTATATTTATACCTATTTTTATGCCTTTTTACAAGTCAATCATTACGCATAACCACATAACCACATAACATAACAACTAAACACTTTAAACAGCATCACGTCGATCATCGCATACTCTACGAAGGCCTTCGGAGGATCTGCAGATGGGTGAGTGAAGTAAATGGTCATGCTAAAATTGATTTTGATTGGCATTAATTAAATTAAACTCAATTTATAACTGATATTAAGATGTGTGAAGTGAATTTGTCGAATTTTTATAACAACACATTTTTATATGGTCGTAAATACTCTTCAATACCCTAACCCTTGATTTTGTTTTGATCAATTTCTTTCTTGCGCGCATGTCAATTAAATTCTTTTTTGTTTTTGTTGTTCCTTTACATTTATATTAAAACATGTTCTTATTCAGCTGCTTAATAATTTTTGACCAACAATATTCTTAAGGCCTTCTGCCACACTATATAAATGCAAATGCTTTAAAGAATATCTTCATAACTATATTTTACTTTATATAAAAAAATATAAATCTATTATTATCTTTATTATAATATATTATTTTTAAACAAATATTATTAAGCTATTATGTATGTACATATCGTTTATTATGATGTAATAGATTTTTGATTCTTTTTTTTTTATTATATTATGCTTTGAATTCTTTATTTTTTTATATTATGTTCCGTTTAGACAAGCTTTAATTATGAATTGTTAAAATAAATATCTATATCCCGGAAAGTAATGTAGTGATTTAATATGTCGTGAGTTGGCATGCTTTGGGATTACCCTCAAAAATTCGCATTGGAAAATCATGGTAGAGCGAGAGCTATGACAACATCTGCATAGTTCCCTGAAGTTAGAATGATGGGTACTACTATGTCTGCCTTTTCTTTAATTATCTATTATGGGTTTAATTGTGATTTGTCTTCCATCTTCTTAACGGGCATTAGGAATTTTTTTGTTTTTATTTTGTATGTAGTTAGTTGTCCAGTAGACTGAGGCAAAAAACCCCCCCACAGGCTGTTCGCTAGACGTAACTAGAAAATCCCGACAGCCGACGTCTTGGACACAGTACGAGGACATTTCTTCTTCCTCTAAATAACTTTACATTACAATATTTTAGCTTTAGCGCTTGAATTATTCCTTGATCTAACGTCTGTATTTCAGTTGTTAAGTTTGGCGGCAGAAAAAGTAATTAATGTCAGTCTTGTGGCAAGCCGCGTTGTCAACGAAAATAGCAATTTTTTTTGATTTAGCCAATTTTCGAAGATTATCATAGTCATCCAAGCTTTTTTGTTGAATGCCGAATAGCTAAGAAAGTCTTGTTTATTAACTTTGTTCTTTGCGAAAGCACGAGGCTTTGTGGCATGGCCTATAACGAGCGGTTTTAATTTCTCGCCAAGCATACTGCAGCAAGGCAACAGGCTCAAACGCTCCTTTGCTAGTTTACCTCCTTTCGCAGCTTCGTTTTTCATTAAAAGCGATTTACGGGGCAGTTGTCGGTAGATCAGACCAGTTTCGTCCGCAAAAAAAATATTATTCAACTCATAGCCATCTAAAATTTGTGGCAATTTCGCTTTCCAATCATTAGCTTAAAACAATCTTAAATTCAATATTGTGGCGCTTCCTGAATGACTCCAGCCAACCAATGCTAGCAGTAAAATTGTCAATGTTTAAGGCCTCGCTAATTTTCTTTGCCTTTGCTTGCAAAATTGGTCCACTAACTGGATTGTTGGCTGTTCTGCATTTAACGAAAAATGTATAAACTGCCTCATTTATGCCCAAAAACTGAGTCTGCTTCAATTTTCTTTTTAGATTGTCGTTCTCCTGAAATGCGAGCATAATTCGACTTCGTTGACTTGGACTTGGACACAAAAGTCCCTTTGATATCGAATATTTATGTCTCGATAATGCGGTCTTTGCAAATCAGCTGTTTTTATACATTATTATCATGTTATTTGTGTTGAATATGCATGATCTTTTCACAACACACATTTTTAAGGTGGCCAACTTTTACAGGTTCAATTGCATTGACAAAATTAAAAAATCGCTCAAAAAGTGGCCAACTTACAAGATATGCAGGTGCAACTTAAGCAGGTTAAAATTTTATTTTTGTACCGATATATTTTGGTTTCACTGAAAAGTGGCCAACTTAAGGTGGTGGCCAACTTATGAGAGTGGCCAACTTGGCAGGTTCAGATTGCGGATATATGAAAATGTCTCATTCAGAACGCAAACGAGAACTGATACTCGGGATTTTTGTATACATACGCTTATTCGCCTAAGTTTTTATAAAACATTTGGAGTCATAAACAAATCAAGGTCAGTACTTTGCAATTCAAAGTCAAATCAAAGTCCTTATTTTGAAATGCCTCCGAATTGGACAACAGGCGATAAACATTTTTGCGACGTCGGCAGAAACCACTAAGAACGATCATTTAATATAAACAACAACCATAAACCAAAGCCAACTACCATCAATAACAAATAATAAATACTCTACTTGATGTAATTTCCAGATACACTTTATATAACTCGTTGTCAATTAGTTTGGAAAAAAGTTGAAAATATTTTTGTATTTATTTATTACTTTTTACTTGATTACAAAAATACATTAATTATGAATGCGAAAAGTTTGCTCGAATTCTTGGTTCGGAAAGCCAGATTATTATTATTTTATTCCGTGTATTTAAATCGGAGCCATAACAGCTACACAAAAATAAAAAAAATATTTTAAAGAGTATTTTATTATTTTTCGAAATGTCATGCATAAATAAAATAAGCAACGATAAATTTGCTGATTTTGTAATTTTTATACGGAGAGTATATATTATAAGCATCTATAAGGGATACAGCTTTTTTGTTTTTTTAATTTTTAATTTTATTTTTTTGTTTAACTGTTGGCTATAATTTTGAATACTCGCCCTTATTTTTGACAAAAAACATACTACGTAACTGAATATGGAAGTATGGCATTAAACGTTTATTGTGTTATGGTCACACTGCCAGCTGTTTACTGTATAAAACCGCGTGTTGACTCTCAAAAATCATCAGTCAGTGTACGAATAAATTAAATACGCAATGTCTACGGAAAACCAAGAAAACTGCGAATCTTGCAATAATAATAACCATGCCGACATGGTTGTAAAAAAAATAAAGGGGCATCTGGACAGAGAACAACTGTGCGATGTCGTTCTGATCTCGGGCTTAGACGGAAAACGTTTGCCGGCCCATCGCTTGGTGTTGTCCGCCAACAGTGAATTCTTCTCGGCAATGTTCACCAATCCAATGCGGGAAGCCAACGACAATGAGGTGACTCTTGGCGATGTAACTGCTACACGGGAAACCTTGAAGTGCATGACGAGAATGTTGAGCTACTCATAACCACCGCCAATAGGTGGCAAATGCACTCTGCAGTCACGGCCTGCGGTAATTTCATGGCACGCAAAATGGATTCATCGAACTGCCTGGGCATTGCCTTAATTGCAGAGCAGCTCAACTGCACCACTTTGATGGAACTCACTGTGGACTATACCAGTAAGCATTTTGAGGATGTCAGCCAGAGTCAAGAGTTCTTACAATTGAGTGCCGATCACTTGGGCAAGCTGCTGTCCAGTGATGATCTCCAAGTACCCTCCGAGGAGAATGTGTTTCAGAGTCTAATGGCTTGGGTGCAACATGATAAGTCCTCACGCCAACAGCACATACCAATACTGATGGCAAAGGTGAGGCTTCCACTAATGACGCTGTCTTTTATTAAGGAGCATGTGGAGAGCGTGTGCAGTGCCAATGAGTGCCACAGTCAACTTGTGGAAGCATATAAGTGTCATGCCATGCCCGAGCGACTGTTATCGCTTGCCCGGAGAAAGACAACGGCAAGAAATGATTGTTTGCTTGCAATTGGAAAAAGGGAGCAAGATCTTGTGATTGAGAGCTACTGTCCCACTAAGAAGCAATGGGCGCTCGTAAACAAACTTAAATTACAACGTGATGAATATGGTGCAGCATTTATTGAGAATAAACTGATATTGGTTGGCGGACTTAATGCAGGAGGTGATTTAAACACGGTGTTGAGCTTAGATTTAAAGAGCATGACCTGGACCCAACTCCAACCAATGAGTACACCAAGGAAGCGTATGGGCGTGGCAGTGCTAAGGGGATTACTCTATGTGGTGGGCGGTTGGAATAATTCACCTTTGAATACAGTAGAGCGATGGAATCCTGCAACAGGTGATTGGAACAGTGTGGCACCCATGCCAACCGCAAGATATAGTATCGGTGTGGCAGTTCTCAACGATTGTTTATATGCTATTGGTGGATATAATAAAGATAATATCCGTTTGAGCTGCGTGGAAAGGTATGATCCATGCACAAACGAGTGGAGTCGTTTATCGCCCATGAACGAAGCTCGTGCATGGTGTGGAGTGGTACAAGCAAATGGGCTTCTTTATGCAATAGGCGGCTATTTTGATAATTTAAATTCTGTTGAGTGTTACAATCCAACTATTGATGAATGGACAAAGGTTTGCTCGCTGACACGCGGCCGGTGGGGACATGGCTGTGCTCTGCTTGCTAATCGTATTGTTGCAGCCGGCGGCGCAAACTCTAATGGTACTGTCGAGGAATACGATCCAGTGCACGATGTTTGGAACAAACTTGCGTCGTTAAACAATCGCATGGAGCGAACTTCCCTTTTCGTTATACCCAATTATGTTGTTAAGCTAACAGAAAATCCATAACAGTCACGATTTCGAAAATATCCTTCCTCTTATTTTTATCAAAAAATGTTTAAACAAGAATTGAAAAATTTAAGTATCTCGACAATAAATTTATTAACAAACTCACAAATATATTGTTTTTGTTTATAATTCTAAATTTTATTAGTGACTAGGTTGTATCTGTGGCTCTGATGGCGTGTTGGAAGTGTAGGGAAGTAGGGCATTGGTTTGAAGTAATAAGTTTTGATGGAAAAAATGAAAAGCAATATTGACCATGGTTATACCTACATAAATATGGGAAATCCCAGACATTGGACGTAGTAAATTGTTCTGATGCACAAACGCAGGCTTTTAATTTAAAATTATCTTCGGATCGTAATTCAAACAATATCTATAAAAAACAAGTGATGTTGACTGACGCGAAAAGGTAGTTTGGGACTAAAACCATGCCAACAATCTTACCCAAAATTAGACTATGAAGCGTATTTATTTCTACATATTTGTTTTATATCGTGCTTCGTAACCGCATCTTGTACAGACATTACCAAATATAAACCAAATCGGATTCCAAGTCCCCACCTGTTGCTTGTTGAAGATCTTAGTTTGCAGCAGAACATCAAATGCCATTTAAGTTTTCAATAAATAGATCATTTATGTATATTAAATAAGTTTTATTAAAGACGTGAAACGATGCCATTAATTTAAACAAAGACGAAACAATTTTAGTTTTTGTATACCTTTTGTTCTAGTAAGTACAAGAATCGAAATTAATATAAGTTACTTCGTTGAAAAAGTTTTTTTTTTTTTCATTTTTATAGACTTTTAAGAAAGTGACGCATATTTAATTACTCCGGTAAAACAATCCATAAATATTGTAACTAAGGAGTTTTTGTACACTCTAATAAAAAACTAAAATTTTTCGTTTTATGTTAAAGTAGTCCTCTATCATGTTATAAACGAAATAGAAAGTCCATAGTAATTATTAAAATTTAGTAAATGAACTGGGACCGAAATTGAACAAAATGTGTTTAAATATTGTTTCACCTAAAAACGAAATCTAAACTCAAGAGATATACTCCCAGCAAATTCAAAAAATCAAATTCATTTAATAATGTTTATGCGCATTCCAAAATAAGGATAAGATAAAGAAAAAAAGGCTCAGGACTTACAAATATTATTTTTATAATAATAGTTAATTCTTATACCCTACCGTGCCCTGCGGAATATCGTATCAAATAAATACAAAAATATATATGATACGTTCGGGGCGTTTGCTTATGGATTGGTTTATTTGGATTTATTTATTAGAGCCAAATAAATATTCTTAGGTCACTTTTTAACATGATTACAAGATGGAAATGACGCAACAATTGAAGCTCACGGACTAATAAATATATTATCAACGTCGCGTATTCGTTCAATGGAGGGAAGAACAGCCAGATAAGTTTTCGTCAAAAAATGGTTATCGAAAATTCAGATATTCACATACGATATTATTTTTGGTGGCATGGCACAACGCCAAAAAGACAACGCCAGAAACTATATCTGGCTTTATGACCGTTTACGAAACGGCCATATCGCCGTGTATTTAATAGAATACATTCTACTTGTTTATATGATGAAAAAAATTGCTTACTTTTGAAGGTAAATATAATACATAATATTAAAATTGCTCAACAAACGATTTTTTAATCATTTGCATTAAACGATGCAATCCTAATTCAAAAATCTTCGCTTTCTATTGTTGACAGTGACTTGCAAATTGTATTCCAGCAAAAAAATTTTAATTAAATTGTGAATATTTTCGTGAGATTTTTATATGGCTCGATTTATTGAAAAGAATGTTAATTAATATTATTATTGTAATCTCCAGATTCGACATATCCTTTCATTTGTAATTTTTATGCCTTTCAATAGCTTTCTGTGACCGATTTCGAAAAAACAGAGCGCCAGTACTTACTATTTTTTCCATATTATATTTTGATGAAGATGGAAATTTAATTTCAAGTTCATATGTTGAGTGGTGTCTAAGGAAACATGGTAAATCGATGAAGGAGGATGGGGCCGCATCGATAAAATTTGGATTTGTTCATTAGAGTCACATGCATCAGATTACCAAAATTAGTGATTTTAGTTCACTTGTACCCATAATTACGTTGAGCCAAATATTGATGCAGTTTAATGGCAAGGGGAGGTGAAATTAATACATTTTTGACTTTAACTTTTGTTTTATTTGTCCGATTTTGATAATTTTTTATACACAGACACATTGCTCTGTGATGAAAATGTTAAACTATTATATGTGGCAAAAAACCACAAAAAATTTACTGCGGGGGAACGGGGGAAAATATTGACCCAATTCAATAAACTTCATCACAAACCCAAGTATACTATTAAGACGGTTAAGCACGGTGGTGGTAATCAAATGGTTTGCGATTGGGTGAGCGCTGCAGGCGTCGGAAACTTAGGTTTTCATAGATGATATTATGAATCATAAAGCCAACATTGATATCCTTAAAAACAAACTTCAATAAAGTGCTTTGCAATGGGTCCTTGTCGATAATGTGTTTAATAATGCGTTTGTCCCTATATTTTAATTTTGTCTGACGACCATTCCTGCGCTTGTTCTCAACACGACCCTTGTTTTTAAAACGACTAATAACGTTATGGACACTCGACCGGGGTCTCGAAACTATTTTTCCAATTTCAGAATAGGATTTTCCATCTTTTACATGCAAATTCAAAATTATTTTACGTTTTTCTAATTAGAGCCCCTTGCGCGTCATGTTTACAGGTAATAGGTCAACTTTTGCTATAACAAAACTTCGTACATGCAAACGAAAGTGAAGCAAAGCATAATCAAAAATGTCCCGTAACAAAAATCAAAACAAACCAGCTGCAAGCAACGTAAATGCGTTATTCCGGCTAAGTGTACTAAGACTTTTGTCTTAACTTAGAAAGCTAAAAAAATTAAAAAAAAAAAATTGTTTAAAAAATATCTGTTGAAGATTATAAAGATTCTAACATGCAGAATTGGTCACCATAAACAATTGGGTATGCGAATGGCAATTGTTACTGCTCGATTGAAGACGAAATCCCGCAAAACGACAATGTACAATGTTATGCTCCGACAGAAGTAAGTGAAACCGAAATTAAGGAACAATTGTATAGCTCACCCTCATCAATCACGACGACCTTGCAATCCAAATGGGAGATTTTTACGCCAGAATAGGCAGTGATAATCATGGAGTTGAACATGTTATGGGAAACATGCAACTGGACTAAGAAACGAAAAGGAAGACTTATCAATTAAAAGTTGTGCTAGTCATAGACTAACGATAGGAGGATCTATGTTTATACACAAAGAGGTAGATATGGGTGCCCACGAATTAATGGTATAAAATATGAAGAACTCCAGGAAACAAATAATGAACTAAATATTAAAAGTAGTTTGGAAATAAGATCAAAAGGCAAGCCATAAGAGATAAGATATCGTATTACCAAAAACGAGCACAGGAAGCTGAAGCTGCAGCATTTAAGAACGATTTAACGATTTCCTGCGACAGTAAAAATCGTAACATGCTCGTTAGAAACCATGATGGAAATTTGGTAACGAGCGAAGAAGAGCGGCTTGGAGTAAGGCGTGAACACTTTGGAAGAACTTTTAATGTTTTAACGATTACAAGATAGACTCCCACAACTATTCGTGATAGAAGACCTATGAAGAGATTGTAACTGCTATCCGTGCACTGAAGAGCGGAAAATCGGCTGGCATGAACAACATTCCAGCTGAATGCTTAAAAGCAGATGTTAACACTTCTGTTGAAGTCGGTATATTTGGAATAATGAGGAAATTCCAGAAGAATAGAAACAGTCGATTGTGGTAAAACTGCCAAAAAAAAAAGGTTATCTTTTTGACTGTAACAATTCGAGAGGCATTTCACTGCTTTCAGTTGTCAGTAAAGTCTTTAATAAAAATATCATGTAGCGCATTTCAAAGGCGAAGTTGATGAACAACTTCGAAAGCAGCAAAGACAACATAAACTCCATTCCTGTAATTATAGAATAGTGCTTTCAATTCAACAGAACATTATACGCAGTTTTTGGCCAGCACTAGGAAGACTAGGCGTTCCAGAAAAAAATTAGAATCATAATAAGAAATAACACTAAATGTAAAGTTCTGCACAACGGTAAGCTGAGTGAAGCTTTTACATCCACCACAGAAGTACGACAAAAATGCGTCCTGTCGCCTTGCTTGAAATCTTTGAAGCTGAAAAACGAGGCATAAACTAGAGAGGAGGTGCTAGTCTGGAAAATCTGGAGTAGTCGGACGATATAGTCTTGCTCTCTCACTCACAACACCAAATGCAAATAAAACTAAGTGAGGTACATACTGAATCTGCTTAGGTTGGCCTTAAGATCAATATTGGAGCGACGTTCTCAAGACTAAGAAACATATGGCAAGCCAATAAAATCAGCTCTTAGACTAAAATCAAAATCTTTAACGGCAATTGTAATGAACTTTTAAATTCTGATGAGTGTTACAACGCATTGAAATTATAACTATAGTTCACTACAAAAATGGTGAAAATCTTGCAGTCACAGTTCGCAAAACTAAAGCATTTTTGGGTCGTCGTGAAGCATCTTGTCGGACCGCAATACAGAAATTGGTGGAAAAATTTGAGCTGTTGGAACAAGTTAGTGATGTGAAGAATAAAACCCGTGCACGTAGCCCAAAGTGTTGAAGAAAACTCAGGTTTGTCCATTCCTCGTCGTTCATTGGAATTGGGCATTCCACAAACGTCATTACACCGTATTTTGCCAAAAGACTTGGGATTAAGGACTTATAAAGTTCAGTTAACAAAAGAACTCAAGCCGGCCGATCATGAACAACATCGTGTGTTTGCTGATTGGGTCCTTGAAATGCATGAAAATGATCCGGAATTCCATCGAAAAATCATCTTGACTGATGAGGCCCATTTCGCAAATTGTCGCATCTGGGGCTCGGAAAACCCAAGAGCTATTGTTGAGAAGCCTCTCCATCCTCAACGTGTGACTGTTTGGTGCGGTTTATGGTCCGGCGGGGTCATTGGACCTTACTTTTTCGAAAATGAGGTTGGATCAACAGTAACGGTGAATGGATTGCGCTATCGAGAGATGATTTATGATTTTTTATGGTCGGAGTTGGATGGTATTGATCTGGACAACGTTTACTTTCAACAAGACGGCGCTACGTGCCACACAAGCAACGAAACTCTCTTTTACGCTCTTTTAAGGGAAAACCTTGCGATTTCTGCCTTTGGGGCCACGTGAAAGATAAGGTCTACGCCAACAGCCCAGCGTCGATTCAAGACCTCAAAGATAGAATTCGTGAGGCTATCGCGGACATAGGAACATGAAAAGGTCCTGTAAGCGTGGTCGTGGAGGCCATTTGGCTGATGTTGTTTTTCATTATTAACGGCATACCTTCCTCTTTATTATGAAATAAACATCCGATCATTTATCTGAAAAAATGGCATTTTTGTTTGAATAACAAAATAACACCTCTTTTTGGAAAACCCTTTATAACCTAAAAAAAAACTCAAAAAAATTGGTATTTTGCAGGTTATCTCGAAAATCTGTCACACTAAGCTCTTTTTGATTTCAGTTTTCAGTTCAGCGACCCCAAAAATATTTAAAAAAAACAAAAACGGGACACTCCAAGAAAATGTGTAATTTTTGTGGTTAGGGTAGAACCTAGACCCTTTGGACCAATTCTGTTAGCGAATACGGATGCAGCGTTTTGAAACATATAGGTAAACATTTAAAATAACGAAATTTTTTATCAGCAAATCGCTGAGAATAAAATTTAATGTTCTGCCAAATGTTGCCACCAACTCATGCCACATCTATATACATATATACATAGCAGTGCTGCTGTGCCAATTGCTGATGCATCAGATGGCATTCGACAACTGCTGAAGAGCACAAAAATGGTGAAAAACAAAAAACTAGAGAAAGAAAATAGACAAATGTGCACAAGTTTTCGTTTTCTATTAAAAGTAAGAATTGCTCAATTGAAAGCAAAAATGGCAACGGCAGTGCTGACAACACCAGCCAGGACTAGGTAGACTGTGGCACTATGCTGAAAACGACAGCCTTGAGACCTTTTGCCGGAAAACTTTTGTTTTTTTTTTGGCAAGTGTGCGCACGTGTGTACGTAACTGCGTCCTTGACAGCAGCAGAGCAACAACTGAGGTACAGTCACATAAAAAAAAGAGGTGCAATCGAGCAAAAATTGAAAGCGTCAAGTAAGATAAAAGTAGACCAGAACAAATAAAAAAAAAAAATAAAACAACTTTTGCTAACTGTTCAATTTGGTTTGGTAGCAACTTTTGAGAACTTTGCCGGAAATACTGGAAGTTAGGGCATTTATGGGAAATCAATAAAATCACTCGATCATAAAAAAGGCAGGCAGCATATTAATGAAACTCATTGGCAGTTATTTCCTTTTAAATAACAAATTAAAATGTTATTGCCGGTAAGTCACCTAAAGGTGTGCTGCAATATTTTGGCACTCACGCCGAAATGCTTTACAATACTTTTATGAACATTTCCTGAAATGTTTTTATACACTTTACTCATATTATACTTTTGGCAAAGAGCTTAAGTTTGCATTGAAGAACTGCAGCGTATACCCTGATTGTAAAATCCAAATTATTAAAAAATATATACCTTTGAATAATTACTTTAATAATAACAAAGTTTCAAACCATTTTAAAATCGATTGAAATTGACTAAAGTTTTGACTAAAATTATAAAATATTTGTTATACACTAGAGGGCTTCGCTACCTGCTCGCTTAACCTGTCTGTCTTAATACTTCAGAATTCGAGCAAATGTTGGCAGGAGATGATTAAAGCAGCCGAGACAGTTGTTGTGTTGAGCCTAAACAAGATCTAAACCTCTAAAGTACTCAGATGGTAGTCATGATATAAAGCGATATTATTGAGGTACCATTCGTATTCAGTAACAAGGCGAAGTACCTTATGCTGCATGGTTTGGAATCTATAGCGGTTTGATTTGGCAGATTTGAATGTCATATCTTCAGTTAGTTGCTTTGAACTGCTAATGGAGATTCAGTTTGCAGCTTTGGGAAAGCTTGCTACGTTTATTAAGCAGCCGAGATGAAGTCGATTCCTTAATTCGAGAACTAAAATATTGCTTCGGACGTTGTCAGCGGTATTGGCTCAGAATTAATAAAAATCGCGCGCGAAAAAAAAAAATTCAAAATTTATAATAGCAAAGGGGATTTTTTAGCAACTTTCTTTTTGGCAACACTGTTTTTGTCAGCTGTTTTTGTGTCTTGTGTTACTTTCAAACATGTTCAGTTTGGTCTATAATTTAACCATGAATCGACTTACAAACGAGCAACGCTTGCAGATTATTGACTTTTGTTATCAAAATTCATGCATCGCGCACTCCTTCCATTTTATGGTCACTTTGAGCGACCTTCTGAGGCGGCTATTCGGAATGTTGTGACCAAAATTTCGCACCAAATGTACATTATTGCACTAGAATGCGGACAGAGGAAAACATCGCAGCTGTATCCGCCAGTGCTGTGGATGACCGTGAATTACCAATTCGGCGCCGTTCGCAGCAATTGGGCCTCTGTATTTTGGTGTAAAACCTTTTAAAATACTGCTGGTGTAAGAATTGAAGCCACACGACTAACTTTTGGTGAATGGCTAACTTTTGATGAATGGGCCCTGGCAAAGTTGGATGAAGATCCACTTTTTTATCGGAAAATTGTGTTCAGCGACAAAGCTCACTTTTGGTTAAATGGATACGTGAACAAGCAAAATTTCCGTATTTGGTGTGAAGAGCAGCCAGAAGCATTGCAAGAACTGCCAATGCATCCCCAAAAAGTCACTGTTTGGTGTGGATAATGGTGGCCGGTGGCATCATTGGACCGTACTTTTCAAAGACGACGAAGGCAGGAACATAACTGCGAATGGCGAGCGCTACCGTGCGAAGATTACAAACTTTTTTTTTCCAAAATGGAAGAGCTGGACTTGCCTGATATGTGGTTTCAACAAGACGGTGCCACATGCCACACAACAAGCGAAACAAGGCCCAATTGAGAGGCGAGCAACGGTTGAAGCACTGGAAACCAATATTGAAGAATTTATTCGTGAGATACCAGCCGATATGTTGGAGAGAGTAAGACAAAAGCGTATAAACTATTTGAGGCGCAGCCGCGGTCAACATTTACATGAAATCCTCTTTAAAAATTAAATTATATACATACATAGATCGTTCTATCGACTCAAATAAAGATTTCATACATTTTTCTGAATTTTATGTGTTTTTTTTTTTTTAAATAAAATCCAAAAGCTCTTAAAGAATCCCCCTTTATTTAAAAAAAAGAAGCTTTTTAATTTTAATTAATTTTTAAAATATTTTATAAAATACCGATGCAGTGTGAATATGATGAAAAAAAGCTAGAACTATGCTCAACAAAGCCTTTTAAATTATATATTATTTAATAATAAAATAATAATAATAATAAAATAATATCGCTGTACAGTGTATACCGCTACCGTGCACCAACTCGACAAAATCATATTTAATTATTTGTTTTTACCATTTCATAACATTTCATAACTTTCAATAAATTGCAGACAGCCCAAAGCCCGCAAAGAACTGTCATGGTCGCCATACCGCTCTCACCTTACGCCCTGTTACAGGAGGACACCGCAATCACAATATTTAATGACTTGTAGTCAATTCGAGGGCAAAAGGCTGCGGGGGCAGGGCAGGATGCCCAAATGAAAGGCTCGACAGTTAACGGCAATGCTAACTCAAAAGCACAAGTCTTGTTTGTTCGGTACAAACATCTAGAAGTTCGACAACAGAGCGGAAACGGAAATGAGTAACGAGTAACTGTGAACAACGAGCGTAAGTTAGACGTTTAGTAAAAAGCAGAAAGCAAAAAAAAGTAGCATACAAAAAAGAAATGAAGTGAGAGAGAGAGAAATAAAAAGAAAAGCGGAAACAGATGAGGCACAGCAACAGTTCAACTGAAAAACATTAAATGAAAATGAGGCAAACAAACTTACTGCCTTGCCCGAATACGTTTGGGATGTTCATAGCCGGGTAAACACTGCATCACAGGATGATGGGTAACAGCAACAACAAGGGCAAAAATATAAATCCGATTGTGGGATACACTGTAGAAAAAGAGACTTGATATGCATGACAACAATGAGCATTGCATGAGAGAGGAGGTACTTAGGCCAGGTCTAAAACAAGTATGGGTTTGCTGTCCAGCTGAGTCAGTGACCCCAACGATGTGAAAAAAATAACTGAATAGTTTATGTTTTGGTATTATGAATAAATATATTCAATTTTCTAAAGTAAACTTTCTATTAAGCCTTTAACTTGAACCATTGTGTCCCTCCATTTCCCCTCTTTCTCGACGGGCCTGTCTTTCTATATATAGGGTGACTTTTAAAATGTGTGTGCATAAGCCGCGAAAGTCTCCTGCGCCAGAGCTAGTCCAAATATCAACACATTTGATACACATACGATACACACAATACCAGATTATATTAGGCATTTTGGTTCATTAAGTCTATACTGCCACACCTCCTTCTATCTGTTACATACTACTTATACAAGTCCTTAATACACTTGAACCTGCAAGTATAGAGTATACAAGCCTACGACAACAAAAACTCAAAACGAAATAACAAAAAGAATAAAACGAGGGCGCATAAAACAAACAAATCAAGCAACAGTGCGTGTGTGTGTTAGTGTGTGGGATTGTAAACAAAATGGCGTACCGGGTGAGCAAAACATGTTAACTTGTCCAAGGCAGCATCATAAAAAATAAAGCAATCATAAAGCAAAGTCGAAGAAATCTTACGCTTATTGTATCTATTTTGAGATACACTGCAAAAAATAGACTACATAATGCTGCGCTTCAGGTCTTTGACTAACATTTTCAGCTATCAATTAGTGTACTCAAGGCGCACTCTATGATCCTGCAGTCTACTTCAGGTGCTACATCATGATAGCTCTTAAACGATTTACAAAATAATCATTGCATCTGGTCACTAGTGCTGGAGAAAACATCGATGTTATATCGATGCATCGATCGGCCAACAGACATGTTTCTCCAGCACTTCTGCACTCATCAAATGGGTGTTTAGCAGTCGTTTTTTATGATTTAAGCTTGTTTAAATCTAAAAAAACAACACCCTTTAGGTTACTAGAAGACCTCAAATTAAAAAATAAAACAAAAAGGTGAATTAAAAAAAAAACCATGAAGATGGTTTTATTTGTTACAGATGATGAATTTATCTCAATTTTTTTAAGATTGGAAAATTTTTTACATATATTTTCTTAGCATAAACAAAAAATGGCGTACGTTATATGTAGTCGGACGCGCACAACTGTGGGATACCCTGTATCACTAATTGCAATTAAATCCAAAAAATTGCTTAATAACTCCAAAAGGCATTTGATTGCTAAATTTGGTTACGATATCTTCATAAACAATCAAAAAACTGAATTTTTAACCAAAAAAATTTTATTGGCCGATCGTTATGAGAGCCATACGATACAGACAGCCGATTTTGATAAAATTTGCATTTGGGAACTCTAAAAAAATTCCGAATGCAAAATTTAGTTACGATATCTTCACAAACAAACGCAAGAGAACGAACTGTGTACAGAAAATGATTTTTAACCGATCGTTCCTATGGGAGCTATATGATATAGTCAAAATTTGGTTGTGATCCATGCTTTCATTTCCGATTCGGAACTGACCTTCCATTCTGGACGCTGTCACAGACATGCTTTTGGTTTTACTATGATTGATCGTTAGACCCAAATTCGAGTCGAGATCTTTAAGATATGCCCTAAGGTTCCATTGGCTGCCGCGCTTCTCCTTGTCCAGCACCTGGGATAACTCAACTGGTCCTGGTATTTATTTATTTCAATTTTCATAGTGCAAGACACTATTTTTTGTGGCCATCGAAAGCGTAGTGGTAGCTAACTCTCTTTGTAACCCGATGGTCGGTGATTCGATTTGCCTAGCACTGGCATCGAAAATCTGTATTAATTCAAGACAACGCCGTTTGGATTCGGTTATTAGCTGTAGGTACCTGTTCTCTCTCTCAAGTCAGGGAAAAACAAGGGAACCATGCTCCGGCACACTCTTTTTTAAGTTTTTTTTATTTTCGCCAATTCAATAGACCAATTTTTCTTCTGGTGCTAAGAGTGTTTAAAACCTCAAACGCCTTAGGCAGCTAAACATAAAAACTTATTTTCATACCTGATCAAGGGGTTCCAGTTGCAATACGAAATGTTTTCAAGTTGAATTGAAAATCAGCAAATCAAATCACGTGCTCCGTTCGGTTCTTATCAATATAGAAGGCTTGACATTGAGTGCTTGTGTTGATTTTAGATGTTAACTATTGCCGGAGCAATCAATCCGAGCAATCCGTGTGAGTAACCTTAGCTGGCTAACCCAATTCAGTTAGCCCTCGTTAGTTGTTGGCCAAGTTGCGTTTAAAACCGGAAACTAAAAGCGTTTCCCATGTTGACGTGTGTTAGTTGTTGTTTTTGAGGTCGATGTAGCTAAAGGAAACTCTGTAGGAATTTAAGTGCTTCCGCTGTGGGTGAGTCTTGCTTCGGTATCGTCCGAAATCCATAAACTAAGCCATAACCACGACCAATAGGGGGTATCACTAGTAGTAAACAGCTCTCCTCCCAGCCAACCTTGCCGCGCTTTGTGTGTGACAGGTCAAGCAAAAAAAAAAAAAACAGTTCTCAAATGCAGGCAGCCCCATGTTGATATTGTACGGCTGAGTTGGTCAGTGGGGATGTTCTGGGTTTGCTGCTGCAAATGCTTCACATAATTTCAGCATTAATAGTATATGAAATGTTGTGCTTGTTGTTGGCTAAGAAAATAAGAAAATATTTCAAAAATCGATATCTTATAGCAAGAAGGAAAGAAAACTCAATGAGCAGCAGGCGTGACAGAATCCATTATAATGATATATATTTATGCATATGCCCAGTTCTTTTGGTATTTGGTACACTAGTTAATTGAGCTTGAATTCTATAGAACTTTAGTTTTACACCGAAAATACTTATGTAGGAAGCAAAAATGCGCAGCGAAACGAGTTGGCAGCCTTGATGCAGCAGCAAGAACTTGTCAGCAAAAAGTCACATAAATATAAGTTTTTTATTTACTATACTTATATAAGTTATAGCTATATATGTTAACGTTAACAACTTTAGCTTATACGGACTTGTCTTAGTCGTCTTCACCACTTACAGTGATCATAGTTAAGGTAACTTTGCGTAGTCTTTGACGTCACCTTGTCTTCCTAACATACATATATACATTTTCAACTGGTACAAATTTTACACCTACACCCTATTTTTTGGCATCAAGACCGAGCTCTCCACTACTTTTGAATAGTATTTCAAACGTCATCCACAAAAGTGGTAATTGCTTTTTTTCAGTC
Source organism: Chymomyza costata (assembly GCA_018150985.1). Taxonomy (NCBI): domain Eukaryota; kingdom Metazoa; phylum Arthropoda; class Insecta; order Diptera; family Drosophilidae; genus Chymomyza; species Chymomyza costata. The sequence continues at coordinate 5,677,527 of JAECWU010000803.1, read as the reverse complement.
TATCTGGGCTGACACAGAAATCTTGAGAGACCTGACCTTGGCTTGGGCTACTTTGTAAAACTCCTGTAAAAACCGTAAGTCCAACAAAATCTAGCCCTATGAGAAAATCTAAATCAATCTCGTCATATTACTCTGGCTATGAGGTATTGTTTAAACCACGTATTCGAAGAGACTTAAAAAGCCTGCGTTTTGGCATCAGTAAGTACGTTTTACTTCGTATAATGCCTTAAAAACCACTAAGGACTATCTAGTCTTATGTGTGAGTTTGAAAACAAATTTATTGTCGAGATACTTAAATATTTTTATTCTTGTTTAAACATTTTTTGGTGAAATAAATATTTTCGCAATCGTGTCTTTTACGGATTTTCTGTTGGCTTAGTGACATCATTGGGTATGATGAAAAGGGAAGTTGGATGCATGCGATTGTTTAACGACGCAAGTTTGTTCCAGACATCGTGCACTGGATCGTATTCCTCGACAGTACCATTAGACTTTGCGCCGCCGGCTACAACAATACGATTAGCAAGCAGAGCACAGCCATGTCCCCACCGGCCGTGTGTCAGCGAGCAAACCTTTGTCCATTCATCAATAGTTGGATTGTAACACTCAACAGAATTTAAATTATCAAAATAGTCGCCTATTGCATAAAGAAGCCCATTTGCTTGTACCACTCCACACCATGCACGAGCTTCGTTCATGGGCGATAAACGACTCCACTCGTTTGTGCATGGATCATACCTTTCCACGCAGCTCAAACGGCTATTAACTTTATTAAATCCACCAATAGCATATAAACAATCGTTCAGAACTGCCACACCGATAATATATCTTGCGGTTGGCATGGGTGCCACACTGTTCCAATCACCTGTTGCAGGATTCCATCGCTCTACTGTATTCAAAGGTGAATTATTCCAACCGCCCACCACATAGAGTAATCCCATTAGCACTGCCACGCCCATACTCTTCCTTGGTGTACTCATTGGTTGGAGTTGGGTCCAGGTCATGCTCTTTAAATCTAAGCTCAACACCGTGTTTAAATCACCTCCTGCATTACGTCCACCAACCAATATCAGTTTATTCTCAATAAATGCTGCACCATATTCATCACGTTGTAATTTAAGTTTGTTTACGAGCGCCCATTGCTTCTTAGTGGGACAGTAGCTCTCAATCACAAGATCTTGCTCCCTTTTTCCAATTGCAAGCAAACAATCATTTCTTGCCGTTGTCTTTCTCCGGGCAAGCGATAATAGTCGCTCGGGCATGGCATGACACTTATATGCTTCCACAAGTTGACTGTGGCACTCATTGGCACTGCACACGCTCTCCACATGATCCTCAATAAACGACAGTGTCATTAGTGGAAGCCTCACCTTTGCCATCAGTATTGGTATGTGCTGTTGGCGTGAGGACTTATCATGTTGCACCCAAGCCATTAGACTCTGAAACACATTCTCCTCGGAGGGTACTTGGAGATCATCACTGGACAGCAGCTTGCCCAAGTGATCGGCACTCAATTGTAAGAACTCTTGACTCTGGCTGACATCCTCAAAATGCTTACTGGTATAGTCCACAGTGAGTTCCATCAAAGTGGTGCAGTTGAGCTGCTCTGCAATTAAGGCAATGCCCAGGCAGTTCGATGAATCCATTTTGCGTGCCATAAAATTCCCGCAGGCCGTGACTGCAGAATCCATTTGCCACCTATTGGCGGTGGTTATGAGTAGCTCAACATTCTCGTCATGCACTTCAAGGTTTCCCGTGTAGCAGTAGTTGATCAGAATTTGTAGAACTTCGTTGTTTACATCGCCAAGAGTCACCTCATTGTCGTTGGCTTCCCGCATTGGATTGGTGAACATTGCCGAGAAGAATTCACTGTTGGCGGACAACACCAAGCGATGGGCTGGCAAACGTTTTCCGTCTAAGCCCGAGATCAGAACCACATCGCACAGTTGTTCTCTGTCCAGATGCCCTTTTAGTTTTTTTAGAACCATGTCGGCATGGTGATTATTATTGCAAGATTTGCAGTTTTCTTGGTTTTCCGTAGACATTGCGTATTTAATTTATTCGTACACTGACTGATGATTTTTGAGAGTCAACACGCGCTTTTATACAGTAAACAGCTGGCAGTGTGACCATAACACAATAAACGTTTAATGCCATACTTCCATATTCAGTTACGTAGTATGTTTTTTGTCAAAAATAAGGGCGAGTATTCAAAATTATAGCCAACATTTAAAAAAAAAAAAAATTAAAAATTAAAAAAACAAAAAAGCTGTATCCCTTATAGATGCTTATAATATATACTCTCCGTATAAAAATTACAAAATCAGCAAATTTATCGTTGCTTATTTTATTTATGCATGACATTTCGAAAAATAATAAAATACTCTTTAAAATATTTTTTTTATTTTTGTGGGGCTGTTATGGCTCCGATTTAAATACACGGAATAATATAATAATAATCTAGCTTTCCGAACCAAGAATTCGAGCAAACTTTTCGCATTCATAATTAATGTATTTTTGTAATCAAGTATAAAGTAATAAATAAATACAAAAATATTTCAACTTTTTTCCAAACTAATTGACAACGAGTTATATAAAGTGTATCTGGAAATTACATCAAGTAGAGTATTTATTATTTGTTATTGATGGTAGTTGGCTTTGGTTTATGGTTGTTGTTTATATTAAATGATCGTTCTTAGTGGTTTCTGCCGACGTCGCAAAAATGTTTATCGCCTGTTGTCCAATTCGGAGGCATTTCAAAATACGGACTTTGATTTGACTTTGAATTGCAAAGTACTGACCTTGATTTGTTTATGACTCCAAATGTTTTATAAAAACTTAGGCGAATAAGCGTATGTATACAAAAATCCCGAGTATCAGTTCTCGTTTGCGTTCTGAATGAGACATTTTCATATATCCGCAATCTGAACCTGCCAAGTTGGCCACTCTCATAAGTTGACCACCACCTTAAGTTGGCCACTTTTCAGTGAAACCAAAATATATCGGTACAAAAATAAAATTTTAACCTGCTTAAGTTGCACCTGCATATCTTGTAAGTTGGTCACTTTTTGAGCGATTTTTTAATTTTGTCAATGCAATTGAACCTGTAAAAGTTGGCCACCTTAAAAATGTGTGTTGTGTAAAGATCATGCATATTCAACACAGATAACATAATAATGTATAAAAACAGCTGATTTGCAAAGACCGCATTATCGAGACATAAATATTCGATATCAAAGGGACTTTTGTGTCCAAGTCCAAGTCAACGAAGTCGAATTATGCTCGCATTTCAGGAGAACGACAATCTAAAAAGAAAATTGAAGCAGACTCAGTTTTTGGGCATAAATGAGGCTGTTTATACATTTTTCGCTAAATGCAGAACAGCCAACAATCTAGTTAGTGGACCAATTTTGCAAGCAAAGGCAAAGAAAATTAGCGAGGCCTTAAACATTGACAATTTTACTGCTAGCATTGGTTGGCTGGAGTCATTCAGGAAGCGCCACAATATTGAATTTAAGATTCTTTTAAGCTAATGATTGGAAAGCGAAATTGCCACAAATTTTAGATGGCTATGAGTTGAATAATATTTTTTTTGCGGACGAAACTGGTCTGATCTACCGACAACTGCCCCGTAAATCGCTTTTAATGAAAAACGAAGCTGCGAAAGGAGGTAAACTAGCAAAGGAGCGTTTGAGCCTGTTGCCTTGCTGCAGTATGCTTGGCGAGAAATTAAAACCGCTCGCTATAGGCCATGCCACAAAGCCTCGTGCTTTCGCAAAGAACAAAGTTAATAAACAAGACTTTCTTAGCTATTCGGCATTCAACAAAAAAGCTTGGATGACTATGATAATCTTCGAAAATTGGCTAAATCAAAAAAAATTGCTATTTTCGTTGACAACGCGGCTTGCCACAAGACTGACATTAATTACTTTTTCTGCCGCCTAACTTAACAACTGAAATACAGACGTTAGATCAAGGAATAATTCAAGCGCTAAAGCTAAAATATTGTAATGTAAAGTTATTTAGAGGAAGAAGAAATGTCCTCGTACTGTGTCCAAGACGTCGGCTGTCGGGATTTTCTAGTTACGACTAGCGAACAGCCTGTGGGGGGGTTTTTTGCCTCAGTCTACTGGACAACTAACTACATACAAAATAAAAACAAAAAATCCCTAATGCCAGTTAAGGAGATGGAAGACAAATCACAATTAAACCCATAATAGATAATTAAAGAAAAGACAGACATAGTAGTACCCATCATTCTAACTTCAGGGAACTATGCAGATGTTGTCATAGCTCTCGCTCTCTACCCACCCTACCATGATTTTCCAATGCGAATTTTTGAGGGTAATCCCAAAGCATGCCAACTCACGACATATTAAATCACTACATTACTTTCCGGGATATAGATATTTATTTTAACAATTCATAATTAAAGCTTGTCTAAACGGAACATAATATAAAAAAATAAAGAATTCAAAGCATAATATAATAAAAAAAAAAGAATCAAAAATCTATTACATCATAATAAACGATATGTACATACATAATAGCTTAATAATATTTGTTTAAAAATAATATATTATAATAAAGATAATAATAGATTTATATTTTTTTATATAAAGTAAAATATAGTTATGAAGATATTCTTTAAAGCATTTGCATTTATATAGTGTGGCAGAAGGCCTTAAGAATATTGTTGGTCAAAAATTATTAAGCAGCTGAATAAGAACATGTTTTAATATAAATGTAAAGGAACAACAAAAAAAAAAAAGAATTTAATTGACATGCGCGCAAGAAAGAAATTTATCAAAACAAAATCAAGGGTTAGGGTATTGAAGAGTATTTACGACCATATAAAAATGTGTTGTATAAAAATTCGACAAATTCACTTCACACATCTTAATATCAGTTATAAATTGAGTTTAATTTAATTAATGCCAATCAAAATCAATTTTAGCATGACCATTTACTTCACTCACCCATCTGCAGATCCTCCGAAGGCCTTCGTAGAGTATGCGATGATCGACGTGATGCTGTTTAAAGTGTTTAGTTGTTATGTTATGTGGTTCTGCGTAATGATTGACTTGTAAAAAGACATAAAAATAGGTATAAATACAAAAGCTTTAGCAAACGGAATTAGATTATTACATTCGCCAATTGATTTGGCTTAAATCATGATAATTATGATGCGGAAAACGTATTTTAAGTTTTACTTTCATGAGAATATGCACTCTTGAAGAGAACTAAATATTTAAAAATAATGATTAAAGAAATTTTTTTAATGAAAAAATAAAAATGATCGAATGCCTTAAATCACTAACGCACAAAGACACTGCACTTTATATATATTATTTTGTTAATTATGCGTTTGGTGCTTTTGCTTTTTGCTGCAACGATGTTGAAGGGGTGGCCAGAGGGCAAAGGTGCAAAATATCACTATCGGTGTATGCACAAATTCATGTATATTCAAATTTTAATGATTTTCCGGCACAAATATATGATTTTGCCCACATATGGGGGAGAGATGCAAAGGATCCGGACACTTTTGAGCACAATTAGACACATAGGCAATCATAACAATGGTCAGGCGGTTCGGCGGGAGCAGCTCCAAATTAACAAGAACATTCCGACGCGCACGCGGTTTTAGACTGCAGAACCAAGATCAGCTGAGCCGCTGCGCATGCGCTGCTGCAAGAGCGCGGTTAACTAATTGGTTATTAATCTTTTGGCCAAATTAACGGCGATTGCAAAAATAAAGACCGATATAAATCAAGTGAACTCGCGGACTAAGCATATATAGGTATTATATATGTATATATATGCACAAAGTTAATTGCGGAGTGGCACATCCGATCAGTTCGCTGGTCGAGGTAAAAGAACTTAAGAGGAAGTGCAAAGATAAGTACGCAGACTACTTACAGCTATAGCTGTAATTGAAAGTAATTGTCAAATGTCAAATATGACAGTGTCATAGGGTTGACTTAGGCAGCGTTAAAAAGCTTTGTGACCTTGGTTTGTGTCTTAGCTAAGTTATACGTTACATTTAAATTGAGGCAAAAGATCGTAAACTAACTAAACTAAGCCAATTGACAAAATAAACTAATTAATCAAATTTACAAAAATAAACTAAATGTATAAATAAAATTAATATTGAAAAAAAAAAAAAATGGTATAGTAAAAAAAAATATTTTGGTGGCAGTAATTGTTCATTACAATATAGATCAGGTATGCTTAATAGCCTTATTGCTAATATTGACGAAATCCAATCACTAACTGATGTAGGTCAAAAAGTTAATATTTTCGAAGCTTGTAAGTGGATTTCAACTGCATGGGAAAGCGTTTCAACCGAAACAATTAAAATATGTTTTAATAACGCAGGATTTCCCAGGCAAAATTGTGATGACGTAATAATTATTGATCAGGCCACTGATCATCTGCCTATTGCATTGCGTGAAGACGAAGTCAATCAAATCCATCACATGGAGAATGAGAATGTGCACGAGGTCATTAGCGGCAATATTGACGAGGTGTTGAACGATGTTGTAAGTGAAATAATAAATGCATCCGAAATATCAGATACCGATTCAGAAGTATCCGTGGATCTATTGAGCAACCAACAATATCTCAAGACCTAGCCTTCAAATATTTTAATGATCTCAGATGCAACAACTCATTTAATGAAATTTAAAAGCACGCTTGAAACAAAAATTGCATAATCAGAAGCTTATAAGCAAACTAATATAAAAGATTTTTTTAAGTAATGTAACTTAAGTGACATTTTAAGTTTAAAAACATGATTACATACAAAGTATTATTGAAACAAACTTGTGGACTGCTTTAATATATACATGTTCTGAAAATTTGAATTAATTTATGTATAAATTAACATAAATAAAGTTAAAAATTAATTTGTGTTTATTTTTTTTATCATTTGTATTATTAAATAAAGGTTTATGTTAAAACAATCATGACCCACAAAATGTAATTATAAAACGTAAAAAAAAAAAACAAAATATCAGTATAAAACTCTATCCCCTCATAAGATGGCCACCTGCATAAGTTGGCCGAAAAATGTTGAACCATCAGTGGCCAACTTAAGCAGGTTCGACGTATATATTCCAGTCGTCAGCGGGCAAGCAGAAAGAAGGAACATCAATTTCCGTAAACCTCTGTTCAGAAATTTTGTCGCGAGATGGAAAAATCATTTTAAATTCAGCTTCAAACTTAGGAAAACCGATACGAAAGCCTTCGTATTCGTTAGCCTACGCTTACAACAGTGTAGCCTAATAACTTCAAAAATTCCTGAAAACACGGCAAATAAAATATGATAACCGAAGATTTGGTCTTGCGAAAGGTGTTCGCCAAGTTTGTGCCGCGCAGCTGGAGAAGAATTTTCTGGAAAAGCACTGACTTGAGTCGTTAAATTCTTGATTTTAAACATAATTAATAACTAATTTAAATTTTTTCCAAAATCCCAATTGTTTCTGCTGAAGTCCGAAAATTGGGATTTAAAAACAAATTAAAATTCGTGTTGAAATTTGCTTTTAGGTTAGGTAGACAACCATTTGAGTTTGGGACCTTTTAATGCAAATACATTTTATGGCTTTATGCCATCTGCCCGAAGAGTACCTGGAATTTGTTAATTTTGCTCACTAAGTATGGACCCTATGAGTGACATCTGTCAAGTTGTCTGTTCGTGACAGCTGTCTATGCTTTGTCTGTTCGAAAACGGCGACCTTTGAAATCTGTCGGGATGGGATGTTAAATAATTTTTGATTACAGCAGTGCACATGATTCCTATACGCCTCTTGAGTTTACTCAGTTTTCTTAACTTTATTCCACTAATATTGGTAACCATTTATGCATAGTTTATATTACAGCTCTAAATTTGATAAGTTTGAAAAATTGTATTTTTGATACTAAACAAAAAATAAACATCATTGGCTGAAAATTAAAATATTTTCATATGATACGTCAACTAAAATTTTTTTTATATTTAAGAATTTAAAGTGATTCAGAGTATTTTATTTAAGTCTTGCTTTTTGTGGCGGCTTCGTCTTTGGTTTCAGCGTCACACCGAAATATCCCTTCTCCACTTTCGACTTTTAAAGTAATTCGGATCATCTTTGACATTAATCGATAGTTGTGAGTGATCACAATATTGTACAAGCGTTCACAGGTGGGTCTTTCTCAGATTCTGTAACTAAAATTACTGTCTCGCACAAATAATGAGACTATGATCCAAGTTTATTTATTCGGACAGATATCTCGATTTTTGAACTATTTCAATTCATTACCTTTGTTAAACTTCTGTGTTATGTTTTATTTATTTATTTATTTGTTACGCT